>OU342863.1:2620000-3930000 GCA_910591665.1 Ectemnius continuus | reverse complement strand
CCAGGATCACGTAATTTACCAAATTCAACAGTGGAATCTCCAAGAAGTTCTTACCCACAATCACCCAGGGCACATCCTATTTCACCAAGGAGTTCACATGCAGGAACGCCAGTAGACATTCAGTACACGATATCTCCGAGAGGCTGCGTACCACATCCACAGGATCAAAAAATGATATCACCAAGAGGTTCTGGATACCCAGTGACCTCAGATCCTGGCTACAACCATGCATCATCACCGAGGCATTATATGAACTCCACTCCACACTTAGACCACATTCAAAGAAATACTTTACGAGGAATGAACCATCCTCAGATGATAAATAATACTCGTCAAAGAGGCCAGCATTGTATGGAAAACCAAGCAAAGGTAGCTGCAAGGTATACTCCTGAATGTGGACAAAAATATCCACCTGGTATTACACAAAATTATATGGAGGCCCCAACAAGATTTATGCCACCGAAATCTGAACAGTTGTATGTAAACAGACTGCAACCACAGTATTCAAACCCAACTACACATTCAATCAGAAATCTTCCTTATAATCCTAACATGCCAGACATGTATTCTGGGTTGGGAACGTCTTCCGGTACGGACAATATTCATAAATCATTTGGAGGTACAAACCCCGATCTCTTTCTCTCTGGGTCACTGCATCCCTCACAAGTTGATCGATCTCAAAAACCATCGAACCCGAAGCCAATGGCTAATCAGCTATCTCCCGCGCCTTCAGACCAAAGTGGAAATTGGAATATGAGCAATACATGGAATACGGATCAAAGTCGGCAATATGATCAACACAACCCATACAGTGAACAAGCAGGAATTGAAAGACATCAGCAACAAATAATGGACCATCAAAAAAATGTTTGGAATGAGAGAGCACAGTATCCAGAACAATTTAGACCTGGTTCCTGGGAAGCTCCTACTGAACGTTCACCGTTTAGGGTACCTAAAGGTAGACCACCTTCGAGAACACCATCGAATCAGAATCCGCCCACAGATAATGCATATCAAAACTCCACGAAAACGTTCCTCAAGCCGCAAGATCCCTCACGACTATCTGCCCATTCCGATGGTTTAACTAACGGAATGCAAGGCCATTGTGGACCTAATCAAGCCCAGCAGAGGCGACATGACTGGCCGCAGGAAAAACTAAGAGAGGGACTTCACGAGCCGAGACAAGACAGTACAAATCCAAATCCCAACTGCCTAATGTGGTCTGAAGAAGTGAAGCAAGTACAAGATTTTCATGCGATGTCTGCTTTGGGCCACACGCATACATTTCCTCAATATGGATACCCAACTTATCCAGTCTTCGACAAACCATACCCGAATACCTGGGAGAGTTATCCAAGCGGGTACCATCAACCATATCACCCTCAAGCACCAGAATATCCGCCGCAATTTTATCAGCAACCAAAGAGAGAAGCATGTTTCCCGTCTCCCCAATATCCATATCAAGGAGTGCCTGCGTATCAAAGTTTGAACCCAGGTTGGACGAGATGGGATACCTCGCGGTGGGACTTATATGGCCCACCACCCCCCTATTTCCCCGTGATACCAGAACCAACTCCAAAAGCCGAGCCACTTGGGGAAGTGGCTGACTACTCTGACAATGAAGAATGCTTCAAAGATTCACAAATGGGGGGTGTTGCCATTGCCCTAGGCCACGGTAGTGTACTTTTCGAATGTGCCAAGCACGAAATGCACTCTACCACGGCACTCAAGAAACCGAATCGATTAAACCCAACCCGGATTAGCTTAGTGTTCTACCAGCATCGTAACTTGAATAGACCGAAACACGGTTGGGATGAATGGGAAGAAAAGATGCGGCTTCGAAAATTGGGTATTACATCCACAACGTCTGTAACAACGACGACTACGACCAGTTGCACATCGGTCATCTCGCAGCCGCAGTCCCAGTCAACTCCTTCAACACCTAGCAGTCCAGTAGCAACAGTCAGCAGTGAGAAATCGACACCGCTTCCTCACATACCAAGCGTTCCTAGTTCACAGTTTATGATGCGATCGCCTACATACACCACCATGACCTGGACAACATTATTCCCCATGCATCCATGCATGATAACGGGCCCATATCAAGAGGGTGGGGCCATTGGATGAGTGACCGTCGATGAACACGGATCGGACCATCAATGACCGCACTTCCTACTGAAATCCACTGGGTTACGCCCACTCTCGGAACCATCAAGTCGCCAGGGTCCAGAGGATCGAGGCGAGCTAAATGACGTCTCGATACAGTGAAACTCCCGCAGAGGTATAGTAAGGGCACGGAGCTAGAACTCCGAGAAAACGATTGGGAATTTTACGACATACGCATTGTCATTACAAAGGGACGTTCTATTTCCTGTTGTCCCCGTCCTGTAAGTGTATAGTTATTTACTGACAAAGCAAAAACACGTTTGCACTGCCAATTTTTCTATTTCACGTTTCGAGCGGAGTGTAACAATAGCGGGGAACATTGGATAAGTGAAATGCGATCCTTGGAAAGAGTCGAGTAATTCACCAACTTTATCGGGGCTTCCCTTTTTATACCAATCTTTTACACGAATCGCGGTAAGATGTTGCAGACCCGTAACGACTGATATGGTGCAACCGTGTTTCCGGTCGGCCACGGTAAGCATAGCATGATTGTTAAACCGAGGATGCACCGGTAAGACTGTATGAAGCAGCTAACCGGGTGGTTGAAATCGCGTAGTAAAAGAAGCATGAGCAATTGGAACACAGTAGCGATCAGCTACGTCTTATCGTGCAAAGACTTTGATAATGATAGATTTAACGAATGGAAAACCAGGTATTTGACAGTACACTTTAAGTAATATCGCATAAAGGTTTCGTGTTGGTAGAGTGATAATCGTATTAGCTAGTCCAAGCCTAGATGACAAACTATGCGACATTACACGGCACAGGGAGTTAGTTATTCGTGTGTACACTGATGGCACGTGTGCCCGGGTACAACTCGTGCAGAGCAATCACGTATAGTCAGCAGAGGCCGATTGTTAATCTGATATTTTCCGCACACTTGTAGTGTATGTTGCATCGAGTGAACCCAATCGTCCAGTAATCAACAAGGTAGATACAGTCTCCCCATATCCCCGTTAGTTTACCGATCCTTTATGAAAGTCAGTGCACAATCCTGAATGAGGCTCCGCGGTCAATTATATCCGCGAAACGGACGGAGCACCACACACGATAATGATCTCAACGTTTTTAAACTAATTAAACGGTAAATATCTCATTTTTAGCCTTTGTACATTGCGCTTGTTAATCATCGTATTTATTTGTATGCACGTGTTTGCACTCGTAGCTATGTACTAAATATGATTAATGGAGAGGAGAGACGTGCGATAATTACTAACCATTCGTCCTTCGGGTCGGCTGAGTACAAAGCATTTTTCTAACAATCACTTGAGGCATAACCGGGAAGACGGGTTTTTCGTGTTTCCGGAGTGTGCAGTGGCGGCTGCGAAATTGCGGCAGGCGATACGTTAGTTGTTGTCCTAATCGTGATACGTTCGACGTTCTTCCGACTGTTTTTCCAAAATTCGGCTTTCATTTCCCATCTCGGAATGAAAGGATTACGCGATACCTATGGATTTCCATTGTGTGCTACCTGGGTGGAAGAGCCCTTTAGCCTACAAGTGATGCCTTCCAGGCAGGCCACCTTCTTCGCGAGGTCACGCACAGAGATGTATTTTCTGAAAAACAGTCACGGTCTCCCAGAGATTCGGAGGTTCCAAGGAGTGTGTCGAAGTCAGAGAGAGCCAAACCAATCTGTTTTAAGTTGTTCGAACTATGTACCCCTTTTTGTAAATATTAGGCGACTTTTCTTATTTCAGAACGTACCCCACCTCAGTGCTATACTCTCTCTTTTTTTTTATTATCGTTTTTTCATCATTTCTCACAGTAGCGAGTAAGAGTTAGGAATTTAATGGTGTTAGTATGGAAAAAAGCGATAGAGGCGGTTGAGAGTTAAGGGGAGACGGACGGAGGTACGGAAGATGAGAGAATTGTGCAGAGGTCACGCAAAGTACGCGCGATTTTATCTAATTTATTTATTCGTCCGCGAGGATCCATCTGTTTCGGTTTCATGCACGGCTAAAGTTATAGTGCGATTCCTCGAGGCTTCCGCTGCGGCTTATGTTTGAATGAGAGCAGGCTGGTGGCCGAGTCAGGTTCACGTGAAAAGTACGGGCCGGTTCGGCGAAAAGTTCAGTTTGCATTCGCATTTCGAGACGGAAGGGTCAGGTGAGGAGGACGGGTGTACACGGGAATTCGAGAGACGAGAGAAAACGAATCGGCTGAAACGGGAAACGAGTACGGCGTCGGACCCTTGCCCACCGGAGTATTAATAAGAATCATTAATATATTATCATTCATTATTATCGTATATAGTAGTAATAATAAATGTAGCGCCAACACTAATAATTAGTAATATAATCTAATTTAATCGATTATTTATTTCTTAAGTTTAATCGAACGCGCTGTTCTATTACTATTCTATTCCGACGCGCGGGCAACCAGTCCGAGATCGAACCACCGAGAGTTCGTCGAAAGTGCACCGAGCCTTTTGTGGTTCAGTTCTGACACGGCCGAGTTCAATCAGTTGCATATTCTTTCTTTTTGCGCGCTTCTCACGCTCTCGAGTATAAACCTACGAATGTACATGAGCCGCGCACGTATCCGTGGTACTTCGTAAAAACACTAGTCGTCCTTATTATATTCTTATTTTACCGTATGGCAAATCTTATGTACTAGAACGTAACAGACACGTCGCAGGCGGGCAGTAGGGGGCATATACTCCCTGTTTCATTCATAACCCGAGGAATACATTGGACGAAATCTTTCGCAAAAACCGTGAGAAATGTTAAGTGAAGGATAGCCGGATGGACACGAGGATTGTACGGGTGGAATACTTAACCATTCATTTGCGTCTCGCTCGCCGTTTAGCCGAGTGGCGACGCTCGTGAAAGTTTGCGAGCCTCGAAGCTGCAGAAATTTGAGTATGCACGCCAAGAAGAGGTTACTGAAACCGCAGAAGCCGCGAAGCACGTTTCCCTCGGGGATCGGACCCGGGCTAACACAAATATTCTTTCGCCATCCTATGATGGCTCATGTTTCCAGGCAACCGGTGAAACGTTTCAATCGCAACATTCTTCTCTTAATTCTTTCGTTGAGCGGCGAGTTCGATTGAACGTACTTACTCGGTCCTGTGCTTGACGTGATTTCTGTGCCGACAGGGCACGAGAGGGATCTCGTCAAATACAGGCAAGAGGCTAATTAGGGCGGCGATCAATCGGCTTCGCCGTGAAGTTGAGGGGCGAGGGAGCCAGGCATGAATCGAGCGTTACGAAGACTGGCATGATATTATTGTCGAACTAATTCACGATAAACGTTCTTTTAGTATCGTTGAACACTTTAAACGTACTACATTAGATTTTAATACTGCGTTCGCCTCCGGTCCTCGCATATTTCGCCTTTGTGATCGAACCAATCGCGCAGATCGATATTCATCACGGTCAGGCGCACCAGACGCGGGAGATTTGCTTTCTTACCTTACTTTGTACTCTAGGTCAAGCAGACAATACGAAAGACCGACGAAACGTTTCCTTCCTTCGATTTTGGTAGGGTCGTCGTAGCCTAGGTAAAGCACTAGTTCGAAGCTCGACTTCTCCTTTTCTCCACTTTGTCATCGCGATCTTTTCTCTCGTTCCGGTTCATAGGGCTTTCCCAGTGAAATTCATAGAGAATGCGTTCCAGAAACTTCCGAATTATGCTCAGGCACACCACTAGGAGGATGCACTCCTAAGATCCATCAGGTTGCTTGTGAATCTTGTACTTGCTGCAGACAGCACCGTGAGATTATTAATATCGACTACTTCCATCTGACTGTAATTTAAAGAAGGAAACGCGAAGATCGTTGTCATTGCTGTTCTTTTTTTTATAAATACGAGTGAGCATGGAATTTTAACGCGACGATGCCAAAATAGTATTTTAAAGGTAATAATTAGAGCGTAAAGGGAAATACTTGTAATAGCTATTATACGAGACTATCGAGGCAGACGTATGTAAGGGAAGAAAATGAATTTTTTTAAAGATGAAGCTAACACAGTGATTATTAGAAGAGACAAAAGGGTAAGGTTAAAAGCAAAACGAATGAAAGAAAGGGAGAGAGAGAGAAAGAAGTTACGGTTGAATAAAGACGAGAATGAATAAAGAATAAAGTTGAAAACTGTATTTTTTCTTCCAATGCCAAAAAGATGCCATTTTGTTTTATACGAAAAAAGCTACGAAAATTCACAAAAAAAAAGCGATGTGGGGGAAAAACAAATTTTTTAAATAGTTCTTAGCGAGCGTAACTAGCTGTAACAATGGGAAGAATACTTGATGTATATGTCTCGTGAAATAAACTTGTCCGCCTTATGAAACGATGAAGCAGAATACAATAGGGGAATGATAAGAATTGACAAGAAAAAAATAATATATGTAGTTTGCAGTAACAGAGTTTGATGAAATAAACAGTAGTACGATTAATAGAACCCGAGTGCAAAAATTGTGAGGTTCGAGCACGCTTTCTATCTGCAGGAATGTGCATAGATACATTGTGGCGAGTAGCCACGATATGACAAAGGTTAAAGGAGAGAGCTCAGAATTTTTGCACTCGGGCAGCAAGATATCCCTGGATCCCCCAATAGGGCATACGAATATAGTGCTGCGTATATACACCGATAACATATGTGTACATATATTTTTGGATAAACGCCCTGAAGAAATTTTAAATCGAAATTCGGGTTGCGACGCAGGAACGAACTTCTCTCAGTGGATCTCTTCTCAAGCCCAAGCCCATCATCCCCGGTCGTTGCTCTAATCAAAACGCAATCGTGTCCTTCCGTTAAATGTTCGCGCAGTCTTTTATACAAATAGTTGTTAAGAGAATTTACGATACTCCACAGATAATGAAATTATGCAACGATCCTGAATCGTGTTGTTCGTCGAGCCCCGGTGATCGTGAGAAACGGGCCCCGTCTTTGTGAAAAGTACTTTACTGCCCCTTACCGGAGAGTAGTAGGATCTATCGAGAGAATGCTTGGCGTGCATCGCTCCCAGATGTATTTATGAATATTTATTTACGCGAGATAAAAGAATGGAAGAAAATCTAATATATTGACGATCTAAATAAATGACCGTAAGTTATAGCGTAAGTTTTATAATGAATATATTACTTGTAAAGCGTTTTACTTTCGCCGTTCGATAAGGCCAAGGCGAACACGCGAAACGAATAGCGAAGCAATGAACAAAAAAAGACTCATTTCGATGGTAAAGTGAACAAATGGAACTCGACATCTTTCGTATCGTGAACGTTTACGACAGCGTAACGTTTCAATAAACGAAACAAAAAGTAGGTATTACGTGCATTGAATTGGTCCAAAGGAAAAGCAAATGTACGTACATAAGCAGGTATGCTTGAGCGATGGATCACAGTATGCTTAGAGTACAGTAGAGAGTAATAAGTGATAAGTAATAGAATAACTAATTATCGCTATCAATGACTATTATTGATATAAGAACACATTTAGATGAGAGTATGTTATAAGTAAGATGTAATTGTCCTTTGTGAATATACATAAGAGAGAAATGAAAAATACAAGAAACTTTTATGAGTAAACATTGTATTTAACTGTGCTTCTTCCAATCTTTGAATCACCTATTACTCATCAATTAAGGATGAAGGAGGTCAGTGCACTGGTAAGAGAGTCATATTCGTTATTGCGTATATCTTTTATTATAGGTCATGTCTTATATAATACTTGCATACATCAGCATACACATGGAACAATGGCATATCACAAAATTAATTGCATTGCATTTTCAAATTATGCTCTGCTATAGAAACTTAAATTGGAATCTTTGAAAAATTCAATTAACTTCCTTGGCATCAACTGGCAGTAAACATGGTTGTGTAACCAGTACTTCAGTCTGTTTTGCATTTTGCAATTTTGTCCTTAATTCTAGAATGATATGTCTAATACCGGAAATCCACGGACTGCATAGACTAGCATATTGCAACATTAGTGCAATGTGAATTTTATCAGCTTTGTCAACATCTTTCTCGTGTAAGGCTAAACACACAATAATCCATGTATTATGGAGTCTCTCGATTCAAGTATATATTAATAATACACTACCTTTTGATAGGTCTAGTACTTTTGCATGTATATTGCTATTCAGTTTGTCCTCAAGCCAAGAAGCTTTCATCAGATCTAATCTCTTTGTTATCTCCTCTGCTTTTCCTTTGTTAGTCATATGCTCATCGATCACACCCTTTAAGTTTCTTAATGCCTCTTCCAGCACATCATTTTTATCTAAATCTGCCTCACTTTTACTAATGCTCGTATCTGTGGGAGGCATCATTGGCCTATGCGGTGCTGTTGTTAGATGAATTGATGATTCTATTGGTGGTGGCATATTCACTGGTCTAGGACTTTCGGAAGACTGATCTTTATTTGCAGTTTGAGGAGATGTTAAAGGAAATGCTACTCTTTTATTAAGCACTCTCTTAGTTGGAGTCGACGAACAGCTTTGTCCTCCAGCCACAGCCCACTTGGGAGGATCATTCCAGCCAGGATCATGACTGGATGACAAAACTTTTTGTGTTGATAGATTTTCTCCTACAAATTAAATGATGTACACCATACAAACTAATTTCCACTGACTAATATTAATATACACCTGTATATTAGTCTCGATCTACAGTTTTACATTTTATTTCGAATAGAACGACATGTGTATTTCGAACATTATCGGTAAGGATGTTAATTTTAACATATTAGATTTGATTTTCTCTTCTAACAACGATTATTGAGTATCACTTGTACCTGTTTCGTTAGTTTCCATGTCAATGGCAATTTACGATTGACAAACTAGAAAACGCAGGTGTCTATCTACATCGATATTTCTTGAAGATATCACGATTTTCACTGATTTGAACGAACTATTGACATATGGTTCACACTATACACTAAGCCTATTGGCATAACCACTCTGCTGACTCTTGATCTTGATGACTGCAATAACTGACCTCCGCTTTGTATGCAGAAGACTTTAACATTTCTGTTACATGTTTGCCACTCAAAGGTAATGTTAGACCAACGGAGGTTTACAACTAAAAATCGAAGATTTCTGAGCATACATTTGCCAACAAAAATAACTAAATGGAAACAATACATTTTTGTATTCGCTTTAGTATAATTCAAATATTTTCATTTTTATGTATTTCGAGACGAAGATATCTTTCTTCCTTGCTTTTCATTCTTTGTGATTATTATCATTACAAATAATCGAACATTCTTAAAAATTAATTTAAATTAAAGGAAACAGTTTAAGTAATAGTTTGAAATCCAAATTAATTTATTGATACTTTTCCATGCGATTTGACCATAGGAACCCACATGCGAGCCAATATATGTGATTAACTTATGTCGATAACAAAGCTAAAGTTGTACTATAGAAGTGTTCAAACGGATTGCAGATGACGTTTCATTGGAAATGTAAGGTGTGCTGTGTGTGAGATCGAGCATCTTCCTTGATTTCTATTCAGTGATCGCTGGCAATGATCAAGTATGGAGTGGTTATGTGTGTCACTGTCCACTGATGACAGTTCTGTGACATCTATTGAAACTAGTATAATGATAAACAGAAAACCATGAGTGACACGACAAAAATCGGATGTATTTCTTATATAAGTATCGAATAAAGGTAAATGAGTCCAACAAGTGTTGGGATATCGCTATCCATTCGTAAATAATTTCGTTAGAAATTCAATTTTTATACAACAATTGTTAAATGTCAAGTTCACACCTTACTACAAAACAAAGAGATTCTCTTCCTGGTGCATGTTATTAAGAACGATATATATTTGCACTGTCAAGCTTTACAGACAAAATCATTGCGTTGTATGCCTTTTAGCTTCCGTCAAACACGGTTGACGTATTCTCAAAGATAACAGTTTGTTAATCGGTTATAAGAGAAAGATTAGATAAAATGCAACAGTGGAATAGCTCGTGCAAAGCTATTCATTCTAACGATGAATAGTTTACTCTATTTCGTGTGTATCAATCAGGTTATGTTTACACAAATATACATTTTTTATTGTCCTCACTCATCAATCCAAACTACTCTTATTACAATCCTTGCAAGATCTGACTCATCTATGAATGTTATCAATAAATGTTGTCCCTTTGTAAAGCACCTGATCCCAACATATCAGCATCAGCTTTCTACATAGATCTACATACATCAATTACATAGATTACAATGGTTCTTTCACATACCTCAAGTTTACTCATGTGTAAACACTATACATATCAAGAAAATATGTTTGAGAACTACAGGAACATGTTCTTCATACTTTCAGCTTAGAAAACAGAATGTCCAGTTTCTTGATTTAACAGTTCAAAGGAAAAATAATACATTGCCATGGAGGAAAATGAACTGTACAATGTTACGGCTCCATCCTTCTCTGGAATTGAACCAGCTTTCTGGAATTACTCCGATCATGTCATCCTGGATGACCTTAAGATGGATAGTAATTTTATATATTTGCTTTGTTCATTGGTCTCCGCAATCTCTTGGATTATTTATATAGCATATTATAACAGCAGAGTTATTGGCTATATATTGACAAAGTTAATAAATCGTTTTATCATTAGAGATGGATATTTAAAAGTTGGTGAGTAGGTCTTAGTATTGTTAGGAACAATAGTAATATTGGTATAATATTAGACTTCACTGGTTTAATGTGACCTTTTATACTTTTTAGGATCTTTTACTCTAAGTGCACTAAGTGGAAAAATTATGTTCAGGGATATAGTTTATATTACAGGAGATTACAGTCTGAGAATTCAGGATGGTTGGTTAATATTTCGGTGGTGGAGAAGTTATGTCCCAAAGGATGTATCTGAAGGTATGATTTGTTATGGTATTGGAGAGGTCTGATGGAGAAGTGAGTGGGGAGAATATCTTACTTTATGTGGATATGTTTACTTTTGGCTTTTAGATCTATCACATTCCGATACTCGTCTTTCCGTTATGTTAAATGGCTTCGAATTACATGTCTATAATCGCTGTCAACTTTATGCACAACTTGAAAAAATGTTTGGTCTTACATCTCAAATGTTTCCTGATGAAGAAAATCATAATGTTAATATGGATGATCGCGATGGAGAGTCTGTTGGCCGTACAGCAAATGAAACACGCCAACAAATTAATGCAATGGATGTATCTCGCCATGTAGATAATATCAGAAAAAAGGAAGCGCATGTTATAGCTCGTACTTGGAGAGATTTAATACCAGTTATAAAATTAGATGTGTGCACAGTAAGTATAAAGACACATAACAGTACAAAGACTGCCACTGACTCTAGTTGGATCCACTAACAGGAAAGTTCTTATTGTAGGGAAGATTAGTATTTGGCAACCGATTAGTACCGACTACATTATCAATAACAGTGGAGGAAGCACATTTTGTATATTCTACGAAACCCGCAGCTTCCCGTCACGATCATTTTATGCACTTTACCAAATGCAAAGCAGAGAATTTCAAAGTCATCTTAGCCCCAAGTCCGAAATATACGGGAATGGTAGATGATCCACCAAGATATATGGGAGAAGGCTTTGTTGTATTGAGTTCCAACAATATGGAAGTTTATTATTATATGGATGAACCTGGGTTTGTACCCGAACATCCGGAAATGATACAACTAGTCAATGGAGATATGGTAGAAGCAATGCCACCGATATGGGGCATAGATATTAAATGTGGAAAAGGGACAGATTTTAGTTATGGACCATGGGCCGACAGACAACGAGAACATTTGTTTAAATTCTTTTTTCCGAACGATTATCAGCCATTAAAAATTACAAAAACTCCTGTTCCTGGAGAGAAAAGACAAGTTCAGTCATTTGACATTAGATTATCAACATTGAACGAAGCAACAATTGACATATTGTTTAGTAAAAATAGAGAAACTAATGCTGTTCATGTTAATGTAGGACCAGGGTCATACTTGGAAATTACTATGCCATGGATTGTACTCCAAGATGGATACTCTACTAAAATAACAGGGCAGTTGCTTCATTTAGAAGCAACAACAAGTTTGCAATACCGAAGTTTAGTTGAGAGCGAAACTTTAGAATTTGGCATAAAATGTCACTATCCAATTCGATGGAATGATCATCAAGAATGGACGCTCAATTTAACCGGCTGTAAAGCCACAGCAAATTTAGTTTACTCGCACAAAGAATTTTTCCAAGATATGATCAATGACTGGGCTAGTAAGGCACGACCAGATATCCTGCATTTTGTACCATATACGTGGAAGTTTAATTTGTTACTGAAAGAATTTGAACTGATCACTCTGTGTAACGAATACAATTGGATCGATTGTTCGTCACAGAATCAAGAAAATGCGCACATCGCTTTTTGTGGAGATGTCTTTGATTTGTCTTTCGACCTCCCGTTCGTCGATTATCTTCCTGTCACAGTGCCGCTTCGCTTCTGGATTCAAGGTGAAAGTGTTGATCTGTCATTTTACTTGCCTGAGGTGAACACAAGCCGCACCATTCTATTAACTTTGGATAAAAATGCAAAGATCATGACACGTGATGGAGCTCACATACACTTAACAGAATTACAAAAAGGGAAAAAATGGAGAAACGTGTGCCAGAAAGGAGCAGGCTGGGTTGACTGTTGGTCTGTACCTATTGTGGCATTAAGTATTAATTACACTTATCACCCATGCCCACCATTGGGTCCAACACCTCAAGCAAATATAACAACGCCAGAAAAAGAAGAAATACTTTTGTCCCCTATGCGAATACCGCGCTGCAGAAAATCGCCTGGTCTTCAATGGAGTAGAAACGGTTCACAAAAGTTTGATCCGCAGTCAATTGCCCCTGATAAAGTTGGTTTGGAACTAGAAATAGGTCCATCTATATTGATACTCTATGGATCTCTGCTGAAAAATTTCATGCATTTAAAGGAAAACTTATTTGGTGATTATCAATCATTCACTGATATGCAACAAAGTCGAGCAAATACTACAACAATAAATAATGAAAGAAATAAGGACAGAGACGTTCAAAACAGCAGCATCGAAGCATCAATGGAAGATGAAGAAATAAAATCCAAGGCATTTGACCCGCGAGATTATCGTCCCCTAGAAGTTACTGTTGGAATAACCATGCATGATATTCAAGCACATCTGATCAAGAACTGTGGTGAAAATGACCCTCCCTGCCCTGTTATACTTCTTGAACGCTTCGGTTTTGAAATGAGAAAGAAATACAAAGAAACAGAACTTCAACTACTTCTTTCACCGGCGATTGCACTTATTACTGATAATGTGCCTCGATCGAGTAAAGAACGTCACCTGAATCAGGGTCATTTGATGCTAAGCGCTCTGCAGGTCAGAGGACACGCAATGTTCAGTAATGAGGGAAGATCTTTGGATCAAGAGACATTAGAATATGCATGGTTAATTGAAGTACAGTTAGGTAAATTAAGTGGGAAAGTAAGTTCTCCTCAATTACATCATCTAGTTACTTCATTGGAGACGTTCTTACTGATGGTTAAAAATACTGAAAATACTTTGCGTCCTCCTGATTTACCGCACCATTGCCATCATGGTCTTCCTCCTCTACAATGCCCTGACAGCGACTCCGATAAACACTATAGGTATGAAATAAACATTGCAATTGCAAGTGCAATATACTAATAACTGCAATTTGTAAGTTCTGTTAAATTCCTCGTAGATGTCCTAGTTCAGAAGACATCAAATACAGAATGACTAGGGTGGCCATAGATGCAGTTGACCTATATTTGCAAGAAGTAGGTACTGCTATACATTTCTGGATAACACCTGTTCGTATATCAACTTGCAATCTTCATGGACAACAAGTCAAGTCTGGGGTGACTGGGGTACTTCCCACTATATTAATACGCCAATTTGTATCAGCTGCTGAGCATTTTGCGAACACAAGCAATACAAATACGACTGGTAGTGGAAGATCGCATAACAATGCAAGCAGTCGTATGTCGGGTAAAGCACTAATATGATGAATTTTTATAGTATTCTTATTTTGACTATATATCATGCAAAAATTATTATACAGGTGATGGATCCGATATTTGGCTCGAAGTTGGCTCAGTGGCATTAGGTCCAGTTATATTAGAAGCTGCCGTTTCACTTCCTACTCCCGAGCACAACTTGCATTTAGTACAAAATAAATATCTTAAGCTTCACGATGAGGCAACAAAGCGATTATGGTTTTTGTGGCCTCAGGAGAGTGGTATGAAACCATCCAAGTGTGGATGCATAGGTGGATGTGCATTTTTTGGGAATAATCGAAATGGTCCAAGATTTTTCAAGCCAAGCCACTATGATTATCAAGATGGCATCAATATAGCTGCTTATAGGTATTTAGTATAACGCCTAATATTAACGATTACACAGATATACAATTTTCTCATTGATTCATTTCAGAATAAATGAACCTGGCAAAGAAAAAGGCTTTGGACAGTCCATATTACATGATAGTAAATTAGTGTTTCATACACCACCCTATAGTTTAAAAGATGTATCTCTGCAAGATGTATGCCATCCAGGACTCAAAGTACCGGTCATTCAAGATGAGACTCAACCTTCAAAAAGAGGTGTTGAGCGACCAAGGTCTGTTGCAGATCACATTAAAGATACCTGCATTGGGGAATATAGTAGTACAAAATTAATTCCTACATCTACAAGTCCATTCGCATGCAGTGGGGAAAGGAAACCGCTGGGCAGAAGATTTTCTTATACATCAATGCGGTAATCTATGGAATAGATATGCCGTCGCTTTATAATAGTTTAACTTTTTTGTGCATAATATTGCATGATTGTTTATAAGCTCCGCACTTAATATTTATTTAATTCTTATAATAGAATGCAGTACAACGTTACAGAAATATAATATATATTTTACTGCGGGTGTTTCAGTGGGTTCAGTCTCCACCATGCATTTACTTGCTGCTTTTCATACTGTATTTTTCAATGTATTTTTATTGCAAATTCGTAGAATAGGATGAAGATGTGTGTATGGACTTGTTTGCAATGCAGCTAAAACTGATAATCAGATTTAACATTTACTGAAAGACTTATCCAAATACTCTTTATTTCAGTGGAAGTAACATGAAAGATGTTCCATATGCGCGTTTAGTCGATGCTAGTCCTGTTGCACAATTACCACAGAAATTAGATTCGGATTCTAAATTGGATACAGAGCGGAGTAAATCTATCCTAAGTGTTCCTGAGATTGAAACGGTTCCCAAAAGCAGCGTATCGGATTCAAAATTAGCAGTGGATTATTTTAATGCTTTGGAAACAGAATCGTTTGAAACTAGTAGTCCGCAATCGTTGCCAGTAGTTTCCACAGAACCGAATTTCACTGATTCTATGCAACGTACAACAAAAGCTGCCGGTGGAATGAACATATCCGATTCACGACATTCTTTATGGGTGCGCTCGGAGTCAGGAGAAAAATTAAAACAAGAGGTATGAATATAAAATATGTCGAATATCTTATACATAAAAGGTGTTAAGGCAAATTAATAGCTTTAAAATGTTTGAATAGGTTCAACGAACAATTTCAATGTCCTCGGAAAATCATTCTGAAGCTTTTTATTCTGCTGACGAAGATACCAGTCACGGATTAAGTGGGAGTCGTACGTCCAGTTTGCGTCAATCAATTGTTGGATCTGGTTCTGTCCTGAATCGTAACGATAGTATAAAGAAAAAGTTTTCATCGGATTTATCAATTGTCGATACTTCTTCCAATGTAAATCACTCTGTTCCTGAAAAAGCACATACATTGGAACGTGCAAAAACACAAACTCTTAGTACTAAAAGAAGTCCCAGAATAAATCGTAATACAAGTCTTACACGCGATAGCGATACAACTGCAAATGGTGTATTACATGATTCGTCAGATAGCCATTCTGTTTCATCTACCAGTTTTATATCAGCTGTCTCCTCACAAGAGGACGTTACACTTGTAAATTTGCACATGCAAGTGAACAAACCGATAGTTGATTCACCACTGTTAATGTCCAGCTATGTCAGTCATTTGACTCAGGTGCTGTTTTCATTAACGTTGCAATTGTAATCATACTAATTCTCGATTTTCAAACATGAAACTTTATTGTAGGTACGGTGTTCAAATTGGAGTCAATCTTCACTGCCAACTGGTGGTGGTGCATTTACAACTCCTTTATTTCAACGCACTGAAGACGGTAGATTAGTCTATGTTGGTGGGAGATTCGTACCGAAACTTGACACAGTTACTGAAGGCTTTACATCTCTGAAGATGATAACACGTTCTGATGGCTCTCCCGTAGCTAGTTCATCTAACAAAACGCCTACACATCCATACAGTTGGGACAGCACAGCTTTGAATCAAATGGAAGGTAATTCCATTATAATATTATTTTTTGCTATGTTTTCCTAATTACGAAATTTCAATGAGATCCTGAAAATACTTAGGAGAAGAGAATAATACAACTCGCGATGAAGATGAATTATTAGGAGCTCAACATGAGACTGGATTACGAACAACAGTTATTGTAAAGTTCAAAGGAGATGTGGATATCATGTTGAGTCCAATGGTATTAGAATCTTTACAAAGATTCATCGAGTCTATTATACCAACATTAGCGAGTCTCCATCCATTAACCGTTTTGAATCATATTCACAATGAGTGCATTGGAAAAGTGGAAGATGCAAATATTTTAAAACAAGATCAAAGTTTGTCTTACTGGAGCCAGGTTCAAACAAGTTCAAAACGCTCTACTGCAGAAAGGAACGTAAAAGACGGCCACGCTGACGATAAACGTTAGTTTAGATAATACCAATTATTTTCTATTCATATATTTACAAAATTGACTAAACGATATTAACTCCTTGTTGTAACTCCAGACAAAATAGCTTTGCAAACGAATGTCTATGAAGAAAGTATCACAACACAAATACAAGGCAGTGTAATTCTGCCTAAGGTACAAAGCACTAGTTCATGATCAATCTATTCCTATTGCTTCTTTGTTATATCAAATTTATTTTGTCATGTTCTTATAGATGAATCTGACGCTGTTACAAGCTTCTGTTGTTGAAGAAATAATATCATTCTCCGCGCTAGAGAATATTCGAGATTTGACGTGTGTATCACTATTCGCGGTTTGCTTGGACGATGTAACTGCTAGATTTTACTTGTGTAAGCAAGCCCGTGAAGTAGTCCAAACTTTTCATAAACCTGCTGTACTACCAAACCAAAAGAAACTCAACAAGATCAGCAAGGCTTTCTTACCTGGCCATCAAACGGCTGCCGTAGTATCGGACAGTAGTGGTGGAGAAACTGTGTACATAGAAACTTCAGAAAAACAACAAGAGGAAATAATAGTAACATTGAACGTAGGCAAGTACATACATAGCCGTGCAATGTAGGCATTCAATATAGAATCTTAACTAAATGTACAAGTATATTTATCAGGAAAAGCCCATACACAATTGAGGAGACTTAGGAATGAATCTTCGATATTAAAAGATGCCGTAATAACTGCAATACCAGCCCATTACTCAAGAGTGCTTTTTACATGTACGCGAATGGCATCTCCTTTGAAATGTGTTGATTATTATTTACAACAATTTGTGGAAGACAAAGACAAAGGAGTATGATCAATTTTATTCACCTTACTCAATATTACATTCGCCTTACTCAAATATTACCTGTTTGGATATAGAAACAGAATGGCTCTCCTCAAGCCACTGAGGAATTTACAATGGGAACTGGAGAAGATAAATTAGGATTTATTATGTTTGAGTGTGGCTTGGAAGGTATTAAATTGAAAGTGGTAAAACGGTCACAATTTGAGAAAGGAGAAAACGGAGGTGATGTTAAAAAGGGCGATACCGAAGTAGCATGTGCAGACAGTGTGAAAAGTCAGGATGAACCCGACAGTGGTACAGGTTTGTAGGACGTTAATTAAGGTGTCAGTCGATTTGAAATTAATTTAAGCACATTATATCTCTATATTTCTAGCTGCTGGGGCTGCGGCCAATGAACCGGAATCAGGAGGTACAAATTTGCCCAACGGAACCCAGATAAATAATAGCGCTACTTGTACTAGTCTCGCTTCGAAAGCTACGAGTGGAAATACTGCATCTTGTGTGATTGAATTAAAAACTGTATGGTTTAATTTCGCTGCACCACCTCGTACACCTATAACGAGAAAGATAGATTACACGAGATTAGATTGGAATCTGCTGAGCACGGCATCTCCTGCCATAAATGCTTGGATGAATCCTAGTAACAAATTTGCAATTCGTGTTGTCCACATGTTTAGAACAATGTATCGAAGATCCACAGCTATTGTTGCATGTCTCATGGCAGAGGCATTGGATGTCCAAGCTATTCATATGCCAGCTAAGGTATCAAACTGTCAATTTATTAACGCAAAAATTGAAGTTTTAATCTTATTCCAATCCATATATAGAGTCGTTATGGAAGACTGACACCTTTGGCGAAAACGCTCCAAGAAGATCCATCATGCCAATTATGTACAATATTACAAAATTATGTCTTGCTAAATGATTTAACCAACATTGAAGCTAACTTAAAAGAATCTGAGTTACCTTTACTTTCTACATTACGCCAAGTAAGTATATGATACGCACTATATATTATTTATGATCTTACAATGACATTTTTTTTATTAGGGTGTTATTGTGCTAAGTCGGCAGTGGAAAAATGTTCTGTACACTCCATTGTTACTGGAACATAATTATAAAACAAAGCACGTGAAACCATTAAATGTAACATTTGCTGTAACGGATCCAGATGAGGTACAATTTTTTATAGTTTCCCTGACTTATCTTAAATCACTATCTTACTACTAGAGATCTTAACTTGTTATATTTCACAGTACAGCGCTGTATTAGGTATCTCTGTTTCTTGATTACTGCTAAATTTATCAAATTTAATATTAACATAATCATTTGAATTGTGGAGAGCATAATTTGGTAGTTGATTCTAATTTCAGCAAATATACGTCGAAGGGCAGGAGGATGGTTACAGTGTAATGAAGAGTAAGAGTCGTAAGAATATGATTCAAAGCAAAGACGCGATAGCTTATATTGAATTATTCGTTTCAAATTTATGATGCCTAGTGTTCAATCCGTATCGACTTCTTTAATTACGAGGCATCCTTTCCATATTTAAATACCTATATTTCCATCGTTACATGTTTATATATGCAAATACGCTTCAAACTGTATATACAAATTGTTTTCTAAGTGGTAACACTATTACGTGCTATGCTTATTGGGACAATGTCAGTTTAGAATTTGATAGATGTGTGTAACCAATTGCGCTGATGCTTTCAAAAAGTTCATGTAGCAGGGAAACCTTAATACAGCTTGAAAATTGTGACTATCATTAAATAACGTCGACATACATAGAAATGGCAGATAATCAAAACTTCAAAGCTTTGTAAACGTTTAGTAGGACATAACAAAGACATTGGGTTTGGCTTATTGATGTGTAGGAAAATCTCCTGACGGACGGTGAAGGTAGTGCAGGCGAAGTTGACGATCAAGAAGTTACAGATGAATGTGCTATGTTAATCCATACGGATCCTATGCATAAACATACACATGTCAAGAATGCTCAAGACAAAACGCCAGGTAGTACAAATTAAATTGTTTGCAACGTCATATTGAACACATATAACAATTCATACTGCAAACACTTGTTCAGTTTGGACAATTTTGCGATGAAGATATGTTCGATACATAATAAGTATTAGATGATCTTTGAAGTCCTCCCAGAGCCTATCTTAATTACTCTGAAACCTCTTTTCCAACGTAGAAGAATACAAATTAAGCTTTCTATACTTGGTATTGGGATCAGTTGCTTTGTTTGCTTGGGAAATGCGACTTTCTCTTCAACTTCTGTGACTACTTAAAATGTTCATACCATGTACATAATTCTATAGTCTACAGTTCTTATGCTTTATTGCTTAGATTGTCCGAGGGAATACAAATCTTGCTTTCTTTACATTTAGTTTAGCAGTCACACTTTATATAGAGATGAACTTATTTTCATCAATAACACTGCTAATGCCAAATTAACGGATACTGTAAATCATTGCCATAGCGACAGAATGTACTCTTTCCAAAAATACTCTAAATAATCTACTTTTTAAGCTTTTTAAATGAAATATGTTGCTTGGTATGAAATAACCAGGTGTATGTGGTGATGGTTTGACGGTTCCTGTAAGTTCTCCTCGGGGTAAAGACACCACCCCCTTAGCAACACCGGTTCCAGGCCCGGATTCACTAACTTCCCCCTCTCCACCAGTAGTTCATTCAAAGAGAGGAAAATCACTACAACCTACGCAAGTGCCTGTTAGTACAAGAGCAAGTATTGTTTTCCCATTGCTTGCCAGTGGTGGGCTATTCAATCAAACTCGGGAATCGAACAATATAAGTAAGTGCTGTGGCTTTAACGCTTAACAAGCATTTTAAGTTTGTATGTTGCAATGTTGGAAATGTAAGCTCCCATGGGAAAAGCTTTTCATGCCTATGATGTTGCGGTATGATGTATGTGACAGAAACTGATAGTATAATTTTTGGCACCTCTTGTACTTCATTGCTGGCATTATGTGATACTTATATCCTTATTTTGTAAAAACCATTGTAGCTATACTATATGGTTCTAGTTTTATGTTTCTTTCTAGTCTCCTGATACCAGTTACTACTAATATAATACTAATTCTCCTGAATCTTTCAACTAATATTAAGCTTCCCGTAGCATGATTTGGGGTAAAATTTTCTCCATTTTCGCACCAGGTTACGGAACACTACGGGAAGAAAAAACACCGCAAATACATGTTTCTCACTCTCATCAACTCAGCTCCAATCCAAGTATTTACTCCGGTGGTGTAGGGCATGGGAGTCAACATAGTATTGGAAGTCTGGACCAGGTAACATCACCCACTAGTCACCAGTCTATCAAACCTTTGAATACTGGTGAGGATTTGTATAGTTGGATGGCCAAACAGCAAGAATTTATAAAGGACAATGAAAAAGGAAATTTGAAAGGAAATTGGGTAAGTTATATACCATGTTCGGAGTCATGTCGAATCGGAAATTAAAAATAAATGTAGGAGCTTCTCTTAATTCCACTATCTCTTTAGGTCTTTCGTGCTGAGCAAAAATCTTTAAAGGTACTTAGGCAAATAATGTTGTTCAGTTCCGTTTACATTTTTATATATACTGTTTGCGATTTATTACTTATTATGTGCCATATAATTCTATAGTCATTTCTTCAATATTATATTTATTGATTATAGGATTCCAAAATTAATACAATGACAACTGATGACACTGAAGATTCAGATGTACACAGCGGCGCTTTCTTATATCCAATGAAGGATTCACTGAGATTATTGGATGCACATCTAATCTTCGAGCCACTTCTATCTTCTCTATCAGTTATGCCGCAACAAATGTTATCTGCGATTGGATCAGGCAATGTGAATAATGTTTCATCACTAGATTCATTAGGATTCAATTTATCCTTGGTAGGAAGTATGGATACAATGCGTATCGATATAGTTGTTAGTGAATTCGGCAAAGTGAACGATAAAAAGAAAGGTGAGTGAGAAATTTGGTAACTCAATAAAAAAAATCTACAAGACCTTTCTTCTATGTTTTAACATTTCAGCTCCTAAAATACAAACGAAAAAAGGCACTAGTTCCAAATTTTATTTGGACATACCACCAGAAACTCCAGCGTTTTTATGTGAAAAAATTGGCATTGACATAGATATTAAAAAAATGGCAGATATGACCGTAGATGATATGATACAGAAACAAACTGTTTTATATATCTCGCGGGGTCAATTGAAAAAGCATACCAGCACAGATGTGAATTTTAGTTTAAATATACGATATATTAGTCAACAAGTAAATATGCCTCTACTTAGATTATTACACCAAATTAGTAATATGTATCAAAATGTGAAAGAAACGCAAATGGAGTTAAAAGAACAACATCCTGAAACAAAAAGGAATGCAAATCTTATTGTGAATGACAATGTTGTCAAGAATGGTTCCTCTTCAAGTAAGTGTAGTTCCTATTACAACTAAATAGGTTTCAGTTATATTTTGTTTACTATCATTTAATCTCCATCTATTTCATAGCATCGGATTTGCAAGATCAACTTCTTCTAGATGGGAAAAAAATGGAAGTACCGTTACTTCGTAGTAATTTTGATCCTAATTTACCCAAAACTAATGCAACCGAACCAAATGTACGTTCACGACCCCAAAGCTTTGCACAAAAATTGCGCAGCACAGGGAAAAGTGTGAAAGGCTATATAAACCTGAGTGAAGGTGTAATTACACCAAGCTTTGGGGCTAGTCCAAGTGGATCTGGATTGGACAAATTCAGTATAGTTTCGGAGAAATGTAGAGATACGAATTCCACACCTCGTTGCTGGAAGACAATCTATTATTTACTCGACTTGTACGCTACCCGACCGGAAACGAAAACTATTACACATCGCTTTTCAATACCAGCTGAAGCAGCAGAACAATATAAAGCAGGCAAGAAGTATGAGTTATTAAATGAGACAAAAGATGCTGATATTGAGAAAGGATTAAATGCAGAGAATAGTTCAACACCTGTACCACTACCACGAGAACTAAGTACGTATGTCTTTGAGCTAATCACTATGCCTTCAACAGGATTAAAAGAACTTGTAGAACAACAAATTTATTTTTAGGCATAGTAACAGGTGAAAGAACTAGATTGGTCATCTTCGGTGTCGCGAAAATTCATAGGACTAGGTTGCTGGCTACTTTGAGTGGCTTGAAACTGGAAGCAGAGATCACAAGTTTACATGCTAGTCTGACATGTCGTAAAAAATCAAGACCAGCAAGTTTAGAGTGCAGTTTAACAGGACAGATTGGAAGGACTATGATTGTGCTTTTGGAGGGTGTGGCACCAAGCCAGCAAACAGTTGTTAAAGTTACTGTGGGAAAATCGCAAGCCTTATACTCTAGTATCAGTAGGCGACAGAAAGATAAGAATAGTGCATTGTTAACTGTTGGAGCTGTGAACATTGACATACCCCAACATCCTGTAGCTCTGCATGGCATGATGACAAGAGGAAGTAAACAACTGTCATCGACTCTGCAGGTGCGTTTGTCTTAATATTTTTTAAGGGGAAGTCAGCAAGGCATAAATATATACAAACATTGTTACATCAGGAATTAAGAGTAACAAGAACATCTTCAAGAATGTCTCGAGGACAACAGCAAGATGAAGTGGATGGTGTGCCTGGTAGCCCACATCAGGATGCTCCCGCACCATCTGTTGATATGGAAAAGCCACAACCAGTTTCTGGTCTTCTTGAACCCATTGTTATGCAATTTCATATTATTCTACAAAGCTTGAGTATAACTGCGGCTCTGCTACCGTCGTTGCAAGCACAATATAAAATGGACCAGGTGAATAGTTCTGGTATAACTGGCAGCAAAGCTAAGTTTACAATCGACCTGCCGCATCACACCTTGAGTTTTACAACAAAGCTTCAAATAACGGAAGCAAATTTGCCTTCGGAAGCTAGTATCGAACTACCAAAAGTCCATGTCTCTGCAGAGTACATTCAAGATGGTAGCAATAATATGAATGATAGTAAATTAGCGGGTGAATATACTGTTTATTATATTAATACTGCTAAGTATGTTGATTTTTTTAATTAACTAATTTGTGACATACAGATGGTGTGGTCCTAAGACAAGGCAGCTATCTCAGTGCAACTGCGGACATCGGTGTCTTTGAACATTCTTTAACTACTGATCTTTTGAACCATTTAGTATTCGTACAGAAAGTTTTTATGAAAGAAGTAAATGAAGTTGTACAAAAAGTGTATGGTGGAGAGAAACCTGTGCCGTTGTGGTTGGAAGATGAAGAACCAAGTAATTCTACATTAAAGAGGATATTATTCTCTTTAATTATTCGAATTAAGGTATACAAAATTCGATATAGTAAATAATCACGCATTACTTCCGAATAGATAATGAGGTCCATCTTTCAAATTTAGCGTATTCAGTTGACTGCTACTACTCCAACTAACTCTGCAGTGCGATTGGAAACTGGAGCAGTCGAATTCCAACTATCGAACAGAGTACAAAATGTGTCTGGCGCAACCCAACCAAATCCATACATGAAATTATTTGGAAAAGCACAAGTAGATATTAATTTAAGTCTTGGACAGTTATTAAAAAATGTTTTATTTGAAGAAGCGGAACCAGAGTTCCAACAGTTTGCCTTCTTTAATACAAGAGTTGGATTAAGAAATGCGTTCCAAGAGGAAATGGCTCGAGGAGAAGACAAAGAAGTAGTATTGATAACTTTAAAGAGGCCCCTAATTTATATTCAACCAATTGCGGTTGATAAAGCAATACTTGTTTGGCTGAATTATAAAAATGCGTACGAATATTGGAACGAAAAACGTGCAAACTTGAACAAAGAAGTTTTGACAGCCACTCAACAAGTTTTTGAGAAAGTTCCGTTTGGCCAGATCACCAGTCAACTTAGTGCTCCTCACTTAGGAACTCTTTTCCTTCAATTAACAGTGGATGATATGGGCATTTGTATACCATTAAATCCATTGCCTCCGAATAATTGGGGTCTCAATAGAGGATTGTATGATGGTGAATCTAGAGGTGCTGTTGTAGTAACATTGGAAAACACAAGTATATCTGCATGTAACAGTGGCAGTCTTGTCAGCAAAGCGAGGTACCATGAAGGTCAACTATTTTGAATTTGATTAGAGCACACTCCTATAATGTGACTAATATATTACAGGTTTGTGGGCCTTTGCTTAAGATTTGCGGAAGATTTTGAAACATCCCTTGATGATTGGAAACCTGATATGAATGATAGTAGTATAATGAATTTATGTGTGGTCTCAGAAGGGACTTACGAAGTATGCAGCAGGACAATAGCACAAAAACAAGATAAATCTGGTAATATGCATAAAATTGTTACATATTATGTGTGACACGACTTATATCTATGTGTAGGCTCTGTATACAAACCTTTGGTAATTATTAGATAATGCAAAGTGGATTTTAAATGTGCAATGGCAAATGGAGGGTGTCGATATTCACCTGGATGTTAATGTCGGGCAACAGTTATCTGCATTAGGCCACACATTAACAATGTTAACTGGATCAGAGGAAGATGATATGCATGCACCTGTCGATTATGATAGTGACGACGGAGACCAACCAGATAATAGTACTAGCCAGGTTAAAAAAAAAGTATGGTTTAATGTTTCTTTATTTTATTATTTAAAAATTTATTGATGAATTCATTCTGAAGTAAGTACGGTAATTTCACAGAAGTAGATTTCGCATGCTGTATATAAACGTTACTTAGAATTTTGTTGATTTCTTTCATTTGTAGCTTGTACTAGTCTCCATTGTATTTGTACATTCCAATGAGATATATTTCTCCAGGAAAGCATATTGATGAAAAAGTCGAAAAATTGGACAGACAGTTTACCTGCATTTGTATTTGATCCTACACTCGATGCGAAGAAGAGATCAAAATTAATCGAAAAGGAGATGAATGAACAAGCTAAAATTATAAATGACCTTCGATCGCTGGGAGCATCTCATGGAACGATAGAACAAGAAATGAAACGCTTGCATGAATTGGAAGCGATGGTCTTCAAAGATTTCCGAAGGTAATAGATAGTTTATAGGTACATCATCGTACAATTATTAACATACTGTTTTTCCCGGTTTAAAAAATAGAGACATGATCCAGAAGTTGAGAAGGCAATCCGTCAAGGCATCAGGAATAAAAGGGAAATTAGGCTTGGGTAGCAAAGCAAATGCTTATCGTTCAAGATCATTTATTGTTCCATCGCCAACACCTGAACACCAGTTGGAAAGTCCCGAAGACATGAATATGGAAATTAATTCGGCGAACTCTGCAAGTTACGAGAGTAGTCCTCGGAGTGGGCCAAGCCGGTACGATATAATGTGCTATGATTATAGTTTGGAAAGTACTGTATGCTTAATAATGGCACTACATTTTAGCTCTGCTTCATTGCGTGTAAGAGGGCTTAGTGGGCCACGTGTAACTTTTAGCGACACTCATACAATGTGCAGGTACATATAAAGATATATGCAATAAGTTGGCACAATGATTTTATTCTTTAATAATTTTAATTTAATAGACAAACATCATTACCAAGCGCGGGTTCTGAGCTAAGTTTGCCAGAAGGAGAGATAGAATGGCCAGAATCTATAGAAATAGATCGAGAACGAGTTGAATTAAGAAAGAAGAATAGAGATACTAGTTGCACTTCAAGTTACGATAGCATGGAAGGAAAGTGAGTGTTAAAATTTGTTTTATAAATTATAATCATTCAGTTTTGTGAAAATAATTTCAATATTCGTTGAAATATATCATGTTCTTTAAGTGCCCCACTTCTGGATTCATTTGGCAAGGAACAATCTTCGTCTACATCGTCGCCGTACATTACACCTCAAAAGACACACGAACCCAATATAGATTTTGAATTAGATGTGAAAGTATTAATTAATAGTGGCAAGTGTGTACTTCATACTAAAGACCCAGGGAGAGAAGAGGAAATTAAACTGTAAGAGATGATACTGTCTATTTCCATTAGCCGACATATAGTTGTATATATTATCATTTTAAATCTATTTATCATGCTTAAACAGAATGAGTCGGATGAAAAAAGAAAGATCATGTTCAGGAGGAACATTTGAATTCCAACCTAGTAGTCCCAGTAGCAGCAGAAAGCCTTTGAGTAGCAAAGAAAAATCGTCAACTACAAGTACGTCTCGATTACGATACTTGCAACATGCCAATGTACATTTGGTCGATTTGACGATTTTCCATATACCCGGCTTAGACGTGAAAGTAAGTTTAATCTTGAAAGTAAAAATCCGTGACTGCTGTATATCAAATATGCCAACTTCTCATTTAGGTCCACTATGAATCTAAAACATTACCTGAGGAATTAATGTCTCCTCGAGTATCGTCCGATAACACTTCGTTGAATCCTATTTCAATGACTGCGCAGAAGAAGTCAAGTACTAAAAAAGCTAGTTTATTTGCCTGGATGACACTTCAAAGTATTCCGGAAGAGACGATAATTAGTCCACACATTCTGGAATTTCTTGAGCAGACCCTGGAACCTATCCCAAGCAAGACCAATTTCCAAAGTGGTGCACAAACAAACTCGGTCTTCCCTCAAGAGAATACAGAAAGCACTTCATGGGCTGCTACAGCAGCAAGTAGTAATTACGTATATGCTAGTTTTCCAGTAGACGTTATAGTCTATTTTCATATGCAGCCATCAACCTTCAGGTACAATTAGTCATAATATTTCTCTGCTATAATTACAACTGATGCTCAACAATCTCAACTGATTTCAGATTCTCCTGTTTGCCTGTGTCTCGCGTCGAGTGCATGCTTCAATTGCCGTCCCTTGATAGTGTATTCTCGTCTAAACGTGCAGAAGAAGAGCTTATAGAATTTCGGGAATTCAAATCGTCCAGCACACAATCCTCTGGGAAAGAGGCTGGGTCAGCAATAGGTGGATTATCAGTCACCGGCTGCCTAGCTGACTTCTCTGTTTATATTTTCCATCCATATGGCGGTGGTAAGAAAACGGGATTGAAAGAGGCACAATGGTCTCCTTTGTCAGATAGTGAAAGGAAAGACTCTTTAAGCATTAATGTAGAATTTGTAAAATTTCACTTATCTCGAAGTCGCAAGCTGAACTTTCAAAGTGAACAATTAAAGAAGAGTGGTGATACTAGTCGAGCTGTTATACGATTTTCAAGTACGTAAACAATACCTACAATAATCACGAATTTTAAATTAAAAAACTTATGTTGCATTTTACTTTGCAGCGATTATTGATATTGGGTCTGCTTCATTTAAGTACGACATGCGAAGACTGACAGAAATCTTAGCATTTCCAAAAGCTTGGTACCGTCGTAGCATAGTACGACGTTTGTTTCTGGGTGACTTAAGTACTGGGCCAGCACATTCTGAGGGAGATGGCAGCCCACCCTTAAATCAAGAAGAAGCTGTTATGGGTAGTTCATTGTTGAAACATTACGATAGACACGGTGACGCTCTTTCGAAAAGTGCACCAGAGCGCAGTCCAACATTAAATAGGGATAAACTAAGATTGAGCCTTGAAAACGACATACCTAAACATGCTCGGTTAAAAGGTATTGTATACGAAATAAGTTTTTCTATCTGATCGCCATTTATATGAATTTACTAATATTTTTAACTACATTTATCTCATTGTCAGATATTGGAAGAGGCTGGAGTTTTACATCAGGCAAGCCAACACCTTCTGAAGTTAAATTAAGAGAATCTGCATGGGAAACATTGGTTCTCTTTGCTGTGAATTTTACTCGCTTAAATGTGCACATGAATATGGGCAATGTAATGGGAAATGTTACGTGGATGACAAAAGATTTCAGATCTGATGGAAGATTGTCCATTGGAAGTACAGGTCACAAGAACTTGTTTATTGGTATAGGGCTAGGAGGCTCAAGTCTAGATGCAAAGGGAGGTATTGTCGGTGGCACAATTGAACTCAGTAAAATTGACACATACAGTAAGTATAGTAAACAAATAATGGTGCTATAAAAATAATATCTATTGTAAGATCATAATAATGAAATTGTAATCTTTTCTATAGTACACATACGAGAAGAACCAGGGATAGAACCGGATCATACTGTAGGATTGAAATTGTTTGCGCTGGAGTTACGTTTAGATTATATGGGGACGAGTGTATTAATGTCTAGGGTATCGTCATTAGATGTGACCCTTAGAGATGAATGGAAGATTAATCGAACTAATAGTGGGGATGCTTTTATTCCAACGAGGCGACCAGCTGTAATATTCATGCATGGAGATTTGGGCTGGGATCAGTTACAGATCATGATTAGCAAATCTACCACGGCAGATTTACTCAAAATGTTTTATAAACTTGATGAGTTCTTCAGCCAACAGTTTAAAAGTAGCAAACGTGTGTTTAGTTCCTTGCAACCACGACAAAAGATCAGTAACAGTAGTGTCAGAAAGAAACAACAAAAGAAGAGATCTACTGGTGAAGGTAAAGTGATAATTCAGTTTAGGAATATAGAACAACAACAACGTAACTAATATTGCTTAATGACTACATATGATAGGCCCATGGAACATCAACCAATCTGCTGCATCCGATGCCCGCCATCATAGACACTGGCAACGAGTTTTGTCACAAGTTGCTGGTCTTCAGTTGGGTAGTTTACGATTTTCTTTACCTACTACGGGAACCGTACTGGGTGGCACAATGGAACTTCATGGGTGCAATATTAGTCTAGCATGTTTCCATGGAATAAATTTCAAAAGTAAAAGTTGGGCTCTATTTTCACTCAAAGAACCATGTATCAGTTTTGCTACTGAAGCGCAAGAAATTCCCAGTGTTGAATGTAAGAATATTTTTACCTCTCTTTAAATTTTGAATATATAAATGGCCTCATTCCTTCACTTGAAAATATTAAAATTTTATCTTCAGCTCCGAATACATCCGACGTTCACGTTGTGCAAACATTAACTATCAGTTTGGGGCAACAACAAGAACAGCACGCAAGGCATCATTCTATGGCAACAGTTTGCCGATTAAGCCGTAGTGTTCTTTTTCCGCCACAATTCAAAACACTTCAAGAATGGTTCCATTATGCTTTCGCTAGCAGTGAAATCGATGGTACTGTACTGTTTATATTACATACGGCTAGCAGCATTAGTCTTGCATAGCTTTAATTATTCCCCATTTTTTGCAGCAGTAGATCGTTTTCCATGTGTCGAGCGAGATAGGACTGATAGTACTTCCGATAGTAACGCTACAGCACGTGGAAGGAGTACGTCCGCTACTTCCGGCAAATTGCAAGAACATTCTCACACCAGGGAAGTTATATTTGCTCTTCCATCTTTGCAATTGCATCTAAAAACCGAGCATTTGCAAACAGCAAAAACTCCGGATGTAATAGGTGAGATATTTTAACTTTTTATATTACTTTTGACGGATGTGACTATTTTTCAAAACATTTGCATTCAAATTATATTTGAATTTCAATTGAATTCTTTTCATTCTTGCGCGGGTGGAAATTAAGATACAATAGCATTTACTAGTCATACTTTTCTTGCTGTCTTGAACGTATCTCGCAATTATTTTCTACGTGTATTTTTAGGACTTCCTAAGCATATTGTCCATAGTAAGTATAACTGAAAAATGAATTGACGTTCACTTTGAAACTGGGGTATTTGCTTTTACCATATTTTGTCTGCTTTAACAAATTCTGTAGTATGTACAGGGTGAGTCACTTGCCTTTGAATCACCACCAAAAATGGGATATTTTTGGTGGCCAAAAATATGGGGAAAAAAAAATTTTGAGCTAGGGCTCTGGAATTTTTATAGTATCTTCCTTGGCGCAAAAAAACATTATCTACCAAATTTCAGCTCCGGGAAAGGTCGGGAAGTACCAAAGACACGGGGAAAACCATCGAAATCAATTTTTCAAGATCGGTTTTCCACATGTTTTAGGCAGAATTCCGGCATTTCCCCCACAACATTTATGTTTTTTTTCCGTTTTGAGACACGAGGAATCGAAAAATCAAGCGTTCGTCCCGGTCCCAGAACCTTCGAAAAATCGAAAATTTTTGAAGGGGTATGCCTTAAAAAATTTGCGAAAAAATGAATTTTGAGCTAGGGGCCTGGAATTTTTTCTACTTTCTCCTCGATGCAAAAAAACATTCCCCACCAAGTTTCAGCCCCGGAAAAGGTCGGGAAGTCGTGTAAACATAGGAAAAACCATCGAAATGAAATATTCCAGATCGGTTTTCCACGTGTTTTAGGTGGAATTCCGGCATTTGCCCCACTAAGTTCGTGTTTTTTATCCGTTTTGAGACACGAGGAAACGAAAAATCAAGCGTTCGTCCCGGTCCCGAGACCTTCGAAAAATCGAAAATTTTTGAAGGGGTATGCCTTAAAAAATTTGCGAAAAAATGAATTTTGAGCTAGGGGCCTGGAATTTTTTCTGCTTTTTCCTCGATGCAAAAAAACACTTTCTACAAAATTTCAGCCCCGGGAAAGGTCGGGAAGATAAAAAAACATGGCAAAAACCATTGAAATGAAATATTCCAGATCGGTTTTTCATGCGTTTTCGGTCGAATTCCGGCATTTCCCCCACAACATTTATGTTTTTTATCCGTTTTGAGACACGAGCAATCGAAAAATCTAGCGTTCGTTCCGGTCCCAGAACCTTCGAAAAATCGAAAATTTTTGAAGGGGTATGCCTTAAAAAATTTGCGAAAAAATGAATTTTGAGCTAGGGCTCTAGAATTTTTATGGTATCTTCCTTGATGCAAAAAAATATTACCGAGCAAATTTCAGTCCCGGAGAAGGTCGGGAAGTCCACCAAAAAAATAAGGGCTAGGAGAGTTCTGATTCAAAAGCAAGTGAATCACCCTGTACTTATTACACACGCTAACCAGAAAAGGAGTTATTTTGCATGAGACATTGGTATCAGCTTGATAGATGGTGCCAAGAATAATATTAGATACCACCCATATTTGTTACATATTATATATTATATATGTATATAGATCGCCACGACTGTTGCTAACAAAACCTACATTGGAGACTTCAAATTTTTTTGAAGCCCATACAGTTTTTCAACTAATGGAATACATCTACATTAAATAGTATTAACATGTGTAATTGTTGCGTGTTTCATTTAATAATGCATATTAAGGTAGTTCAAACATGTTGTTGTTTAATGCAAAACTTAGGACTACAAGGATACGTACTGCTTTAACTGACGCAATTCTTTTTGGATTGCTGTTGCAATTAACGGTATTACGTCGAACCAAGTTTACAAATACTGTTTACTCAACAGGTGAGAAACCTTTAGTGGAGTGCAGTTTCATAACAGAATTCGAGGACCATATTTTTGTTACGGTCGATGCGGAAGCATTTTTCTTCTTACACGATTTGATTACATCGTACGTTAAGGAAAAGGAGAAAGTGGTAAGTGTCAACTTGAGAAGAATTTTCAAACAACCTGATAACACTTAATTTAAAAATTTCTACAGCCTACGCTGCAAAGCTTGGGTGCACGAGCTCATAGCCCAGATCCTCAAGAAAAAAGGAGCAGTAATACAAGTACGGTTACCACCTCCGGAACAACTCTTACTACGGAGGATGAGCGGAAACGAAAGCAGTTTGACCCAGCGGAAATGTTTATAAAAGACTGGAGATCTTATAGATGTAAGACCTGGCATTTGGAGCCAACAGTGAGGTGAGTGTAGTTGAAAATTTTGTATTATTATTATGATAAAAGAGAATCTATACTAATATAATTTATCTTGTCAGATTACTCTCGTGGGCTGGTAAGAGCATTGAACCCTATGGAATAGATTATATCCTCCAGAAGTTAGGATTCACGCATGCACGTACGACAATACCAAAATGGATCCAGCGAGGTTTCATGGATCCGTTGGATAAACTACTAGCTATACTTATGCTAAGGATGGTGTTAGCTGTCCGCGAAGAACCATCGGAAGAACAAAAAGAGCATAAGAGAGAGAAATAATTTGTTCAAGAAACCAAGTAGAAGGAAATGCAATGGGAACAGATTTCACTTCAGCTGTGCAGGTAAAAACGAACCGCACAGCATGTAACTAAAAAATTTCTTGGTGTCTATTCAAACTAAAAGTTGTTTACACTTTCAATTCAATGAGGCAATGAGATCATTTTATGACACATGCTTGGTTTTTTACTTAGGGAAATCCGAGGTACGAAAACGCTGTATAAAGAAGGTAAAGCAGGATGGTCGTTAGTTACAATTAGAATCCTGCTATTAAAGCCAGTAAACGTTTCTCTTTTGTCCAACCTCGTATACATACATTAACATACTTTATATATAGCACGAATTCCGATAGAAATTTATAAGAAATATGAATAATATAGTAATGTAAGTAATATAGTAATTGTACATTAAGGCGAAGATAAAATTCAATCATAGTCAACGAGATTCCATTTGAACGGTGAGATGGTCGAGTGGGTAGCGCATAAATAAACACCGAAATATATATATAGTATGTTCAGCAATACTTGTTTGTACATATACAAAAATTTAGAAATACTATAAGCGATAGGAGACAAATGTTTTAATTTGTTTCGTGAAAAGCAACAGCGCAGCTTGCAATTCAACACACTTTACAAGTGAATTCACGTAATGTTTTGTTCGAAGCTTGTAATGCATAATGATTACTCAGTCGAGTTTACCAGAAAGTCTGGATGATCATGAATGATTGCCGATATTTCAAGTGTGTTTGGATATTTCGGTATATATGATCATGCTGCGCCAGAAAAATAGAGCTTTATTTGCATTGCTTGCTTTTTTATAAGTATCGCCGGCATTAGACTGTAAATTGTAGATATGTGGTGATTTATATCTAAACACGGTAAATTAGATTCGTCTTCGTTCGACCGTAAGTACAACTTGGCTTGCGTTTAGCAATATGAAGTCACTGTTATGAAGAGACATATCGTTTCTTACGCCATCCATTCGCATTAACTGTTCTATGTACCATCCAATGTCTTAATATGAATTTATAAATGCGACATGTGCTCTAGCAGCCAACAGGATAATGAAAAGTATATAAATAAGTTGTTATAGTAGCCTGTAGGGTGAATGTATATGCTGTATTTTAATCGTCATGTATAAATATTCAAGCAGTGTAGAGAAATCGAAAAATGGACGAATCGCCGCAAGTATTTCGAAACCCACCGATATATCTCGAAACCAGCAGCTCGTCAATTCTTTTCGATTTTCCTACATACTACTTAACATTAAGCACGATCTATAAAGGGAATGATCATCTTCGATGACGTGATCACTTCTAATGAAATTTTTGTATCTGTAAAAATGACACTTCTGTAGAGTACCCGTGTGTTCTCCGTCGTAATACAAGGTGGTGAGATATTTTTTTTAGGTCGCGGATAAGGCCGAACAATGCCGTCACTCTGAAAGCATTCGTTGCCAGTGTGTCCCGTGAACCGCGACACTTGCACGACGCATTTTGAGTATTACCTTCAATTTTATAATGTCAACCATACAACATATAGAAATGATCCAGATACATGTATGCGTATAAATATGCGTCAAGTAGATTGTTGCGAAAGCGTCATCTATACGTGATTAGGAACTATGTACACTATCGTTTGTTATGTCAATTATTACAATCCTTAAGTTATTATCTGCATAAGGTGTTCTAAAAATGGTATAACGGACTGTAATTATGGGATATAGAAAAATAATTGTATTCAGACCTTTTCATATATTAAGTAATGATACTCATGGCGAAATGGGTATGATCAATGACATTTCTGGAACGCCTTGCATTGGTTCATAAATGTATTCTTTAAACAATACTTTCAGCAGGTCAGTGCATTTATGGTACGCCTTGTATCGTAATTGGAGCGCAGTTGAACAACTTAATGTGTTCGGTAGATTAAAAGTTCAATGATATCCCTTTAAGATTTACTCTTGGATTTACGGGTGATACTTCGAGTTTTAAATGGTATAATATTTTATCATCGGACCCAGTACTATGTGTACAGTTGCTCACTAATTTTTTCACTCTTAGCTCCTGGCTAAAAAGCTTTGTCGGAAACCAATACCTTGCATTGTAATTTTATCTTTATTTGTGATAAAGTTGTATTTGTATAAATATTTATTATTTATTTCTTTACTCGAAAGATAGGCTTCGCTGTGAACTAGAGACCGGTCACAAGTAATTGGAAATATATACAGCTTTCGGATGAACAGTTAGCCATTCAGTGAGTCGCGAAGCATCCAGTAAATTAATACCAGCGAAAATATCTATGTCTATATCCACATACGAAGGTACACATTCAAATATATGCAGAATAAGGGAAATAAAATAGTGTGGCGCAAACCGCAATCTTCTCCAGAAATCAGTGTTGTGTGCAATGAACTCCGATCGTCCCAAGCTATAGCTACTTTTACTGAATTCTCAACTGTTATCCTATTTTCTTTGTATATTTGTTATCTATATTCGAGAAAAAAGTAAGCCAATAAAAAGATGAAAGGAATACTTAACTATCTGGTTGATGAGGGTGCATTATCCGGGGGCAGGGCAATCGGGACTGATATCGGCGTAGGTTTAAAGGGAAAAATAAAATGGCAAGTTGCGAGTACGGGTTCGAATTGGTGTTACGATCTTCATAGGGTACGCAGTGTGCGTAGGTGTTTCCGGCCGGCTGAAGCACGGGCATCTGCCCATCCATTCTCGAAAAAGAAGGAGAAGGGCGGGTATGGGGAGCGCGTGGAAAAGCAAGAGGGCCAGGGAACGAGCGAGTGTAAACCGGCGAGCAGAGCGGAGTCACCGACCAAAGTAAGAAAAATAGAGTACACGGACAGGCCGAGGCAAGTGGAAATGCGGGATGCGAGGGTCCGAGCGCGAGATAAAGAGAGAGAACGCTCGGCCGGAAGCAGTTACTCGTGCGATGCAACGAAAATATCGGGCGTCCGTTTCGCAATCGGTCTACCCGCGCTCGACTCAAGTTTAATATAGAACACTCGCACACCCTGTCGCGAAAACATCACGGTATGTCGTTTGGCTCGCCCTTACGTTCATCGTCCAATATGATCGATTTCTTCTATCCTCTTTTTCTCCAATTCCTCTGACATTGCACCGCAACAACCCGTCTCTCCCAGTCACCAAAGCCCGCACCATTCACCATCATATCACGGTCAACCTTTGCCGTATACCTATTTGTTGAATCGTCGATAACGTTCTTGGCCCGCACTGCACAAGTTTAATGTCCCTCGGCGGGAAGCGCGTGACACTACATCCTGTTTGGACTGCGTGATTCTGATAATGCGCTGCCCCTACGAATTTCTAAGTCAGTCTGCCCAATCACAGAACTCGTTTCATTCACCAACCACATACTTACCTTTTACCCAGTAGCGACCTTCTCGGTGATGTCTGGTCCTTACGAGCTGTTGACTCCGTCTGCCAAGGTTGCTCCATTAAAGATGTGCTCGTTGTTAGTCGGACTTACTGTTAATTGATGTACGAACCAGTTATCCATCACACAATAAATGCAACACGCCTGACACGATACAAGAAATATCGCTAGATTCTCGGAATATCGGCAAGCTTCCCTGAACGGTCTATCAGCTTTATGTCTTTTCTGGTTCTAGCTCGTAGCAACTAGTCTTTATTATGATTGAAGTCCCGCACTAGTGTTGACCCGCTCTAACTGTATTAAGAATGAGTTTAGAATCAAGCATTTCGTGTGTGTATATGATCCTTCATAACATCCTATACACAAGATACTAATCTGGTTTACGGATTCTGTTATTCTCGCGCGAAACTACGTCAGGAGCTTTATCGTTTCCGCTTTGCGGCTGTTATTGTATTAACGATTGTATTGTTATCGTACCGTACGAAATTTACGGCTCTCGTATTACTCCAGCAGTACTCTTCGCGGGCAGTTCTCATAGCTAGTTCTTTCATAACCTTCATTATAACTTCTTGAAGTTATATATGAATACTTATAGCGACTAACTAATTTTCAAACGAAGGATATCTTGCAAATAAATAAACCTGTTATCTGCGGAATGTGTGAGGCTATCGGGCAATCATGAAAATAGAGAAATAGAATGGGAAAGGGTTAGAGGACGATGTTCGGTAACTTCGACTTCTTTGAAGTTGATAGAGCGAGTCAGTGAGACAGGGCAAAGCAATCTTCCCTCGTTGATGCGTTCGCTCGTCCGTAGAAGAAGGGATAAGTAGTCGGGGGGAGCCGAGAAAGAGAGGGCCCATGGTATGAAAGAGATCGAGCTACAAAGAAGGGGGCCACTTCCGGTCACGTGACACCACTGGACCAGCCGGCCACTTTGCTCTTCTTATTTTCGGCTTGCTGTGTTCGCTCCGCATCCGCCCCTTTCCTCTCATCTTGATTAAGCCCAACTCCGTCACAAATCGGTCACGAACAAGTGAAACAGATGGACCAACTATGCCTTTTCCTCACTCGTTCCCCTTCAACCATTGGCCACGTGGAGTTTCGAATTTGGCTAAGCTTTTACCGTCTCGAGCATCCCAACGGAAGTAATGCAGAACAAGTGGAAATTTGCTCACTCGTTGATGATGATCTCAGATGATTTTCGAAATTTTCTTTGCGTCAGAATTTAATTCTTTTAACGTTACTCCTTCTTTAATACCGATAATCTGTATGCGCTGCATTGTAGTTATTCGCCATGAGCGTGAAGCAATTACAACTCCGTCAAAGTGAGAGCTCGTACGGAGCCTAAGGATATAAAGCCCGGCGTGGCAAGGTTCTTCATCATACAGAGCTACCGGTCTTTCACATGTTCTCATTTCCCGTTGCAGAACCTACTCGAGCATGCATTTATTCGGTCAATCCCTCAACGATCAATTTCCCCAGTGAACTCCTCTATGTAGCAAGAGATCGTGTTCCTATGATTTTCCTACTTCAGTGGATACTTGATTGAATATAGATTGACCCTCAACTCCTGGCAATTCCTATTCAGTTGGTTTACTTTGTTCGCTTGGTTGCACATACGGCTGTCTCAATACTTTACACCGTTAAAGACAAAAAAGCACCTGCTGATACATGTTAATTGATACTGTTGAACTAGTAGATGGATTGTTTGAGTGACTTAGATTAAAGGATCGAATTGAAGGGATTTGGTGGTGTGGTTTTCGGGCTCTAGCATCGAGTGTGCTAAAGAGAAATGCATAAATATATACGTATATGTATATATATAATATATATGTGTATGTATATATTTACAAGACATATACAGAGCGTATAGATTTTATGTTAATAAAAACTTATTTTCTTTCGCTTGGCGAGACACACGCACACGCATACAGGCATGCGCAGGCACACACACACTCAGACATTCGGGACCGCACTCTTTCTCTCTCTCTCTTTCATACTCGACCGTTTTGGTGACCGTGTTGCTTCAGAATCCGAATCAGATATCACCACTCCGTAGATTCCCAGCGAACAATTCCCGGTTTTGCATCTTCGACACGAGGCTCTCGTGATAACCTCGCAATTTCGCTCGCTGCGTCAATTATTACATTACACTTGTGGACAACGTCAGCTCGTACAGGACATGTGTCCAATGCAACACGAGTTCTTTCAATCTCTCAACAATCCCTTCGAGAACTTCGACAAAGCATGTCCAGATACGAACCGACCGTTGCCACTGCCACATTCTTGGAGCCCTTTTCGCATTCTTAAGAGAGACAGCTTTTACAACACACGAGACCACTCATAACCCCCTCGCTCTCGGAGAAGCGCGCGCGCGCGCACGTTTCTTTCCATCTACGAATATCCTGTGCTACAATACTTAACGACACATATGCGCTCCCGGATAGTACGCCGGCCCGCTTGCCACAATGATTCCCGATAAAAAGCACATACACTTGTTAGAGAAGTTCGCGGCGGTGGCGGCGGCGACGACGGCGGTTGTTGTTGATTTACGCATCTCACTGACACGCAGAGTCACACAGTCTTTCTCGAGAGACACGCCGAAAATGCAAAGCTACACGCGCGTTCGGTCGACTCGGAGTTAGTTGTCCTCCGCGCGCGACACACAATCGGCATAATCCTCCGAGGAACTCAAGGATACCACCGTAGCAGTAATCGCTCTCCTACGAAAGTCGAACGGAGTGGTGGCAGACACCACCTTCCTACAGTGAGGCGTACACATTTACATTTATCTGGATTAGGTGCGGAATTACCAACGCGTTTACCTCCTCTCACCGCGACTCTCCCCTAGCTGGATGGTGGTCTCAAGCATCCTAGAAAGCTAGTGGAAAGTCACGGCGCGAGGCTCTGGTTCGCCCGAGTCAGTCAGAATCGTAGCTAACGGAGAAGAAGCGATTACCCATCCCGTACCCGACGTAGGCGCCCGCCTTCTTCACAGACCTCTACTCTCCCGACAGGCAGGCGCGCACGCATCACTTGCCCCCCTTTCTAGAGAACATTGTTAATAAAACTCGCAAGACTAGATAATACTGGAAAAGATTAACAAAATGGAACCGCCCGAACATTACGAGACCTATCTCCCGTGTATACTCCCCTTCGACGCCCCCTTCCCTACATACACAATTGGCCTTCTTCCTTTAAACCGCATTCTCGCCGTTCCCGTGCACACACATCCGCCTGGACTCGCCTAGCGATCCTTCCAAGCCGCCTTCTTCTCTCTCTTTCTCTCTCTCTCTCTTGCTTGCTCTTACTTGCTCGCTCGCCACCCGTGCGGTACGAGTAATACGTAGCGCACTGTGCTCATATTCCTCGGCAACACTATACTAACAGGGCCGCCCGAACTTAATTCCTCCGGTTCGCTGAAGCCGGTATAAAACGTAGGCGCGATCGACTGTGAACAGGAGCCGGCGATCGCGGCCTCCGATTAGCAAATCAACGTTTTATAGAGGCGGCAGCGAGCAGGGCGGTCGTCGCTCCATCGTTATTCATGACACCCTTCGAGTCTGTACCCGGCCTGTCCCCGATCGAACGTCTCGCCTTCTCCTATATGTCCTACGTAAACTATATACTTGGCGATACACCCACGAATAAATTAATCGTAGAAAAGTTTGTTCTTTATACAAACGTAATATACAATATACATATCTATACCTATACATGTATAGGTGTACGTGCTCGCATGAGGAGGGTGCCGTGTACGGGACACGTGTACAGCTATACATATACATATATGTATATACATGTGCTTGCGTTAATATACTTTAGTTCTCCTATTTACCTTGCGCGTGCACGCGCCCGTACTATTTATATGTTTCGTTATGTATAGAGTTATCTATACGTAAGTGGTATGTCTGCATAATACGCACGTTTGCGTACTTTATCTTTCTCAATATTCTCCTTCTCTCTTTCTCTCTCAGCACACACACGCACGCACGCACGCACACACACATAGATTCGGTCGTTCATACATTCGCTCTATCACTCGTACCCTTTCTCATTCATCCTTGCGCCGTTCGCCTCGTGTGTTCCTTCGAGTCGACCCACCTTGCTCTCTCTCTCTCTCGTTCTCTTGCGTGTCCTCCGAGTTCACTTCAGCCAACAACACTCCCTTTCTCTCTCTGTCTCGCATACTAGCGCGCACAAGACCATTCGCTCGGAATCTCTCTCTCATTCTCACATCAGCATTTCGTTCTCGCGCGCGCACGCGTGCGAGCGCGCGCGCGCTCATGGAAATAATAAATAAAACACTTGCGACGTCAGACGCACGAATTCGTCAAACCTCCAGTGGTTTTCGACTTAAATGCAACTCTTGTACTTAATGCAATGCACTTTTACTCCCCTCTTCCCGTTCTCCGTCCTGACCATCTGGTACTGGGAATCATCCCCCGACAGTAGGATTTATCGAAGGCATAGTCTCTCTGCTCGCCGATGAAATCCGACCCACGAGTTCCTGTATCCACGTGCAATCGGGCGTGCGCTCACCTAATTGCTCCGATATGCTGCGGCGAAACTGCAAGTTAGAGTTCCGGCGTGACCGGGTCGAGGAGCCTCTTCTCCGGGTCCCTCGAGTCTCCGATATCGCTGGCGATCGGATGATGCCTCGCGTTGTTTCCAAGAGTGTTCGGGTTGCACTTGCATCCCTGGGAAGCGTGCCGCGCGTAGCAAGTCTCGCAGACAGCGACACAGCCCTTCAACGGCCAATAGCAAAGGAGGCAGGGCATGACGAGGGTGAGGGCGCTGAGGCAGGCCCACCTAGAGGTTCGCCTTGTGCCCGTGCAAGAGCAAGGCTCGTCCGCGCAACTTCCGGCCGCTTCACCGTCTATCCCCCCGGTGCTGCTGCCATCCGCGCAATGATAGAACAAGCCCTTCACGCAGCAAAGACACGAGGCATAGTCGAGGATGGTATCCGCCGAGCAGTAGCACGAATTGTCGCACAACCACCGACTAGGCAACGGCGGTGGTTCGCGGCAGGATTCGCAGCGGCACCTGCCGCAAAAATCGCACATTATCGACAGACCGGCTGGATCATATGCTCTCGAGGCCAGGGTACTCGCTGGCTCCTTCGTAAAGGAGACCGGTTGCTTCGTCACGGCGTTAGCCGTCGTCGTATTCCCCGCGATTATACTACCCGACGTAGTGGTGCTCGTTGCATTCGGACTGAGACCCCGGAATACTTGATTCCTCGAGTGTCGTTGTTGCCGATGTGTTGCTGCTACCGCCGAGTCCCTAAGCCCCGCAAGCCCTTTGTGACGATGCCTGCGTTCAGTCTTTGGGCAATCACCGGCTCGTTTCCCTTCGTCGACGCGTCGATCCTGATTGCAGCAGTGCTTGAACGGTGCTTCCACATATTCGTTGATGGTCCTCTCAACATCCGGCCTTGGTACTGTCAAGCTGACAGCACCAACAGGACTCCTTGGTGGAGCTGTCGTTTCCGTGGTCGGTAACAGTCCCCTTGTATTCGCTTCGTTCGAAGCTTCGACGACACTCTGCGGCTGACGCAAGGACGGCCTGCTCCTGAAGGAGCTCGAGAGTGGTGTCAAAGGTGCGGTGACCAGGACCCTGGTTGTCGCAGGAGTCCTAGTTTCGCCCGACGGTGAAGCCGAGCGCACGGTGGTGTTGGGATTGGCTGGCGGCGGTGGAGTTGTGTGTACCACAGCCGGTAGCCGGGGCGGTGGGAACGGTCGGTTATGATCATGCACGCGTGCCGGCCTACCGGGATGCGCGTCTCCGTCCTCGGTGGTGGCGCTTCCATTATTCAGATCACCGGTAGCATCGATGACGCCACTGGGAACAAAGGCGCCGGTGCTCGCGGCGGCGACGGCGGCGGCTGCGGCGGTCTGCGAGGGTGGTGGCCGCGACAGCGGCGGAATCGCATTCTTTTGCGACATCGGCCAACCTCTCAGTTCAAGATGCTCGACTTGGCAATGGGCGACAACACCGTTGGAACGTCGTGGTTGATGATGATGAGAGGATTGCTGCTGAAGGTGATTCCTGTGCTCCTCCTTCTTCTTCGCCTCCAAGTCCGCCTCCTCTTGCTTGCGATTCTCGAAATCGAGACCAGCGTTGACGTGGCCTCCGAGCCGGCTCGTTGAGAAGAGCTTTGCTCCTGACGATGTTCCTCTTGCACCTGCTGTTGCTGCTGCTGCTGCTGCTGTTGTTCCTTCTGGCGAGGGTGATGCTGCGCAACGATCCGACAAACCCGATGATGATTCCCGCTCGCTAGCCCATCGTTCGACGCCTCGTGGTGAACCTGGACACGATGCGCTCTGCAGACCTGACGTTGGGGTACGTGTCGCCTCGGTAATCCGCACTGCCCAGCCCGCGCGAGGTGGTGGCACACTCGACGAGGGCGTTCCATTAGCGAGGGTGATGCTCGATAATGCTCCGCGTCCGCTTCCTCTCGCCCTCGCGACACGCGCTTCATCCCCACCTGCAACCGAGAAAAAGGAAGAGCTTATCTATGTGTCTCTTGCAACAGGCCAGCGCAACATCATCCCGCTCTCTTTAACCGCGGCCACTTCGTACCAATCTACATCCGAAACGCGTTAACAGCTATCGCCATATCTGGCTCTCTTGCTGCCCCAACTTCGAGCACCGATAGCACCAGGACCATCTCAATGAAGAAATCCGAAAGCGGTTCACCAATCACACGGTACTGAACCAGCCGCCAGAACGAAGAAGCGTGAACGAGAGACACGAGCCGCACTCTACTACAACCTACGTAACCACCAAACAGAGAGAGAAAGACGTTTCTTTTTCACGTGGGCGAACATGGACTGCGAGTGGGCGCGCTCTCCTCCACTCTGCAACGGGGTTCTTGATTCAGTGGTCACCAACCCACTCCACGCTTTCACAGTTCTGGAAGAACCGGGCATTCTGCTCCACAAGGAATAACCTTCGCTAGATCTCCGCCCTAGCTTTCGACCAACATCGCATTCCATCCCAGCGAAATTAAAAAGAATCTTCCTTTTAGAAATTTAGCATTTATTCGACAGTTATTTTACTATTTAAAGAATCTCTTTCAATTGAAATAAGATTCGTGATTTATCTATTTTATTGGATGATTGGATTAATATTGAAATCTCTGGGGAGCCTTTGAATCGTACGTCGGTGGAAAGCGATCGAAAAACGCTTAGGCGAGTATATCGCATTAAATTTGCCGGGAATCGGTACGGCATGGCTCGGCCCACTCGATGCGCCTACAGAATCCGAAGGAACGACTTTTGTCCGTGCGAGACCGATCGCATCCTACACGCATCCGCCGTGGCAGGCTCGTACGAGCATGCTGGCGCCCTGAGCTGCTCAATGAAACCGAATACATTAAATCTCAGCAGCAAGGGGAACCAACAGGGTTCCTGTCCTAGAAACCACAGGCTCCCACTAATTTCAGGGATATCCAACCTTCCAACCAACTATTTCCAAACGACTGTCTCTCTCTCTCTCGGAAACCCACATGAAAATGCGGCCCAACCCTCCGCGCTTCCGCTAATAAATCATTCCAATCGAAAGGAAGAAACCGTCCAAGGGGGTTCAAGTACGGTCAAAGAATATGATTAATATTTCTGAGCAACGATTCGTGAATCCTTGACTGCTCTCGGCACGACCCACGTGTCGAGACACGTGTGGCCATGTGTCCGAGGCACGCTTCGAACTGCGCTCGCCAACCAACAGACTGGTCATTCAGCGGATGCACTCTTGAAGGAAATGCGAGCTATCGCCGGCCTACTGTCATAGGTCAGAACTTTCTGCCACTATGCTTACCAGCATAGATAACAGATAGGTTGTATGACTCCCAGTGCTCAATGACTGCGGATTCCTCCGTCTCGGAGATTCGTCATTCTCTTCGACAAGTGTTTCCATCTGACATTTTTATTGCCATTTTTATGAGATAATTATAACAAAGTTTTATTATTGTATTCCAATGAAATACAACAGATTTCTAGCTTGTATCAAAGAACGTAGGAACTTCAAAAAGTCAGTTAATATTTTTTTAAATATTGAAATTCGCTTTCTCATAAAATTTTTATAACAAAGTTGTAATTTATTGCAATTAAATAGAACAGATTTATACCTTGCACGAAAGAACGTAGGAACTTCAGAAAGTCAGTCAACATGGTCGAGAATCTATTCACTGGTTATTCACACGACACGATTAAAGAATGGAGAGAGAAGAGGAGTGACATTAGTCGGACGATTTACGGGGAGAATTCCTATGGCATTTGCCAGTTAGAGTGGGAGTGATATCGAGCGTAGCGTGACAGTGTGGTTCCGGTGAATAAGCCCACTTTCCAGGTAAGGATGAAACGGGGTTCGGATCAATGATGAATCAGAGCGCAGGTATACAGGATGGAAGGAGTTCGGGGAAGATTGGTAATCGGGTAATTGTGACACTGCCATTATTTAGCCAACATCCGCATGCATCGAATACTCGCACACCGTGTCACTTTCAACTCGCATGCGTAATCCCGATTCGTAATCCAGGCTGCTTAGTAATAATGAATCAAACCACGTAAAACCACTCTACACCACAATTCCTCGAAACTATTAATAACAAAAAGGTCGACATAATTAACAAAAATCCCAGAATCCATCCGAGAAGACTTAACTACTTCCTCGAATAAAAGTACACTGGCGGACTACAACTGCTTTTTAATTCGTCTCGGAAACGATAGGCCGACAGGGCGGATGTCCTTCCTTCCTATACATGGTTTCCGTTCAATCGAGCTAATTGATGCGAGTCTCGATCGCACGGCGGCGGCGGCGGCGGTGGCGGCGGCGGCGCGCCGTTCAAGGAATGCTTGGATCATCGAAAATGACGATTAAAAATCGGCGCACGAACACGGGGGTGGCGAAGGATCGCCGCATATGGCGACGAGTGTCGAACGAGCGTTCGTTCCATCATCGAAAAAAGATTTCGTAGCGCATAACATGGAATGGAACGGTGGACGTAAGAAAATGTGCGAGGTGGATGGGAGAGGAGGAAGACGAGGAGGAGGAGGAGGAGGAGGACTGGAAGAACTTACTGAAAATTCATGGGAGCAGTGAGAGTGGAAAGGAAAGGTGGATACGGCTTGGTTGGGGCCAACGGACTCCCTCTTCGGTTTGTCGGGACAGGAAGCGGGCGTACGCCAGCTCGAATTTCCAGCGGGCCGATCGGCCAAACGGCGAATTCCATGTAACACCGGAGAGCTGCTGCTGCTGCTGCCGCTGCCTAGAGCAGCACACTCACTACTCACATACACACATAGAGCAAGAAAGAGAGTGACAAACGCAGAGTGAGAGGAAGAGAGACACACACCTTATCCGTGTCTCGTGGAGCCGCGAGGCGTAGCAGGCTTCTTCCTCCTCATCGGTCCATTGCCAGCCTCCACTTTCTCCCGTTATCCTTCTCCCTTGTGCCGCCACCACTAGCAATTGCAGCCTCGCGCACCGCACCGCACCGCACCGCACAACCCGTCTCCTCTCTCTCTCTCTCTCCGCACCTCTATGCAACTCTGACTCTACTCTGCGAGGCGAGGAGCGAGGCGAGGCGAGGCGACACGTCACACACGCCACAGAGCTATGAATGAAGAGCTCGGGGCCACCAACGTCCGACTCTCGCACACCACCACCACCACCACCACCACCACTCGGCGCCCTCCTCTCCTCCGCCGATATCTACGTGGCCGCCGTCCACTCCGATCCTCCTACCGGAAGTCCTCCGCCCGATTCCTCCTCGACTCTGCCCCGATACAATTCCCTCGAGTACTTCTTCCCCATACACCCCATAAAACGAAATCCCCTCTACATATACAAATAAAAAGAAAAGAAATCGATATCCCAATCGGCTAGTCGGTCGATCAATGAGTAAGGCTAGAGAAATAATGAACCAAGTAGAAATAGTAAGAGCGAGTAAGAAAAAAAGAAAAGAAAGAAAGAGAGATGAAAAGATCGGTTTGTCGGTGGAGAGAGAGTGACGGTCGAAACGTCAAATACCGAGACAATCTCAATGACGGCCGGGGAACGACTGACAATGGGCTTGCCGCGAGCGGATCAAGCCGGCGGGGGGCAGCGGGGTGGAAGAGGGGAAACGACGGCGGCGACGGCGACGGCGAAGAGGAAGGGAGCGGGCGGCAGGCGATTGGACGCGGCGAGGGTGGGGTGCGGGAGGGAGGACGGGAGGGCGAGGGAACTCCGAAAAGAGCGAGCGAGAGAGAGAAAGGGAGAGGAGAGTAAGAGGGAAAAAGAAAGAGAGTGACCGGGGGGATCCAAGGGGATGGCGAAGGAGAGACCGGCAGGCAGGCAGGCAGGCAGGCAGGCAGGCAGAGAGAGAGAGTGCGAGCGGAAGGCGAGAGCAAGAGCAGGAGCGGTAGCAGACGGAGGAAGGCGTGAGGCAGAGAGCGAGAGAGAGCGAGAGGACGAGAAAGGCAGCGGCGGCGGCGAGGAGGGTGGAGGGAAAACAGGAAGAGGGAAGGTGGGAAGGAAGCCATGAATGGCGACAGTCAGACGAGTAGCCCAGGAAGAAAAAGTGGAAAGGGTAAGTGGCAGGCAGGCAGGCAGGCAGGCAGGCAGGCAGGCAGGCGGTGGCTGGAGGAAGAGAGGGAGAGCGGCAGAGAGGAAAGAGCGAGGGTGAAGCAAGGCAAGAGAGAAAGAGAGAGGAGACTAGTACAAGGGTGTCGGGACGAGGGTGCGCACCCTGATGAGGGTACGCGCGACAAAAGGGAGGAAAGGAAATATAGAGGAAAAGAAGGGAAAAGGAGAGAGGGAGAGAGAGAGTTGGATGGGAAAGAGGGAAGGAGGGAGCGCGAGCGAGTGCGGGCCGGCCGCCTCTCTTTCAGCGGACGGCCGACGCCGCCATCTGGCGATATCGTGGCCAACGAGCCGCTCGCAACACGAAGCTTTTTATGAATGGGCGGAAGCTATCATTGAAGCTTTAGATTGAATGAAAACATTACCTATGTCGTCAGCATGTATACCGGCGACGGCGTCGGCGCGGCGGCGGCGGTGGCGGTGGCGGCGGCGGAGTGACGCTCTCGTCGCCAGCAGATCGGGAGGTGGTAATGCCTGCCTGCCTGCCTGCCCGCCACTTTTTCCCCTCCCCCTCACCCGCCGCCCGCCACCACCCCTCCTCCTCCTCCCGCCGCCGCCCTGGCCGTGTCAAACAGTTTACACGGCCACTTCCACGCCGTGGGAAATCTTTTTTGTTCCTCCTCTCCTCCTCCACCGATCCTCTCGCACACATCCCCTTCGCTCTCCTCTCTCTCGAATGCGCGCGCGCGCGCTTCTCTGATACCGTCGACTGCTATCGATCGAATTTAAAATGCCGCGGGACGACGCTCCCATGCCGGCGCAGCCCCCGCGACCAGCAGCAGCAGCAGCCAGGGCAAGGAACTTCCCAGACTGCCTCCACCGACACTGCTCTTATCTGCACCGGCGATTTTTGTCGCGCTGCACTTTTCGCACAAGGCAGCCTCCTCTCGCTATTTCGAGCAGTCACGAAATGCGAGTGGTGGACGCGCGTCGCGCCGCCTGATGCTGCACGCGGCGGCGGCGGCGGCGGCGGCTCTCTCCGCTATGTCAATATTAGGTACACCCTTGGCGCGTAATGTCGACCAAGTTGACTCATGTGTGTCACACGTGTGCTTTCGGCAAAGGGGAAATCATTGGGAATAATGCGAGGTAATTGCGAGGTATTATTGATGATCGTTTTGAATGGTAGGAATGCGTTTGTCATCGAATAATCAGGTTGCATCTTTCATAAAGCTTGATTTAATCGACTCGCGTCGTGTGCCACCTTCGACAATGACTGACCATTATTCGGACGCTCGCTCATTAATATGAATTAATCGATATTAATGCGAAGCGCGTTCGATCAGCCCACTTCGGGAAGACCGGACGTTCTTCTTCCTAATCGTGATGCGCAGCGAGAAATTGGAGCGGCAGGGTCGCGACGACGACTGAAAATCCTCCCGGCGCGCTTCTAACTGTACAAGCGCGACCGAGAGGAAACCCCGATCGAGTTCATAGCCTCGCTCGCGCTCGAGTGTTCCGGCTTTTAATTCGGAGCGCGGACGACGATAGATCCGTGAAAGTCGAGGCGGAGTGCGGCGCTCCTACTGAAAGACGAGGAGGAGGAGGAGGAGGAGGAAGAGGAAAGAAAGGAGGAAGCGAGTTGTCGGTGGTTGATTTTCATTGAGAAGAGCGAGCGGACAAAGTCGGGCGAGTTTTATCATCGTCCTCAATACTCCAAGCAGCAAGATATCGCTCGAATGGTTATGCTATCGAGAATCGGAGTCGACTAGAGTGGACATCGACTGCGAAAAGATTACTAGTCGCGCAAGTACATCCGGTAGCGGTGGTAGGCGACGCTTGAATGAGTCTCGAGTGCAATCTACTATCGACTGCTCGGTTAAGCCGAGCGCGCGGCATGCGCGCCATAGATAATCCCTGCTCGCTTGTAGTTGTAGCGGCGTTCGCGTTGACTCTCAGCCGAGTGCTTAGAAGTATAGAGGAATCCTTTCGTTCCGTTTCGTTTAGTCTGCTTTCAGGGCGAGTCTCTCTTTCTCTCTCTGGATGGTGTTCGGTCATGCTAGCAGCCAGCAGCAGCAGCCAGCAGCAGGAGCAGAGAGCAGAGAGCAAGCACAGCCGTCGAGCAAGTCGAGCCCGTCTCGGCATGGTGCGACAGAGTGGTCGCAGTCGTCGCGGCAACACGCGAGAAAGATGCTAAAAGATGCGGGCGAAAGAAAGAGAAGAGAGGAGAAGAGAAGAGAGGCGGCAGCGCGCGGATAGAAAAAGAACGAAGAGGAAGAGATAGCTCCTCTCGTTCTGGCTTGCTGGTCGCTTCTATATTTATCCCACTCATTAATTCTGTCCTCGTCGTGCACGGTTCATTCATTGGTCGGTCTGTCCCGTTCTATCACAGTGCGCCCGGCCGCCAGTCCTCTCTCGAGGCTCTCTCTCCTTCTCTCTCTTTCTCCCACACGCACGTACGTTCATTCATCTCCTCTCTGTCTTCCCGGTACTCGGAGGCCCGCTCTCCTCGCTCCACGCTCCTTCCGTTCAGTGTCCTGCTCTCCCTCGCCGCTCCTACTCTTCTCGGTCCCTCGCGCTTATATTCCTCCTCTTCCCTCTCTCCCTCGATCCTTCTCTTCCTCCCTAAACCTCGCCACTCTCTCTCTCTCTCGCTTCATCCTCCGACGCCGCTCCGCCACCACGGGGTACGTCGCTCTCCTACTCGATCGTACTCCACCCGGTACATCCGCACACGGCGAATGCCAGTAGCGTACTCGCCAGAAGCCCTCGAGAAAACGACACAACATTCCCCTTCCACCCTCCAAGAAAGCGAGAAGAGCTTTCCGATTGTTCCTTCCGAGCTCAGGTAGAAACTGACTCTATGAATAAATTATACCGTTAAGTCGAAGCCCACCCAAATATCCTTGGAAGTTTCATCTTTCGCATTTTAATGCCTCGCAGGTCTATTTGGGAAGGTTTGGAAGAATAGTGTTGGATCATTTTTATAATAATTCGTGGAAGATAAATCGCGATGGTTTGAATATTGGCGAGATTTATAAGGAAATGGTGGGAATGTTATTGCGGGTATATGAGGAAATTTGAAATGAGGTGGGCGCGAGAAGGCGGCGTCGCTCCATATGGAGGGACACGAGTGAATAAGCGTCTGGCTGATCCTGCGTTGCGTAACGGCGTATTTCCGGGTCGCACTCTGCAATACTATACGAAAACGAAATAACGCGGATAAGGCGATATCATATTTAGAGTGTAATATTTCTCAGGCGTATCTGGCGTGTCACGTTTCGAGCGATATTGCACTCACGCGTACACCACCGGGAGGAGGATTGCAGCCGCTCATTTGCGAGGACGGACGGCCGATAATCACCTCGAAATACTGCCGGCTGTTATCGGGCCGACGAAAAAAGTGTACACGACTACTTGGAATTTTAGCAGTACGATGATACTGGCGCATTGGGAACCTCGCGTTCCACGGATGATGAGATTGGTGGGCGGGCGCGAGTGCTGAATGATTGTGGATGATGCGGGGCTTTTCGCAAGGTACGCTACTGAAGCGTAGAGAGACAAGCGCACGGGAACGTTAAGCGAGGCAGGCGAGCAGCAAGTAAATAAGCAAGCGAGCGAGCGAGCGAGCGAGCGAGCGGCCAAGTAAACTTTGACGAAGGCTTGGCTCGACTCCGCGAGGAAGGCGCGCGCGCGCTCGCTCGCTTGCGGAATGAAAGATCTCGAAATTGTGGTCTCGATAAAAAGCCTCCGCAAAGAATTCGAGTGCGACTCTCCGCTCTGTCTCTTATTCACTGACTCGAAAGTCCGATGTTGTAACTCGTAAATAAACTAGTCAAGAAAGAATTTTATCCGACCGGTGGCGAATCGAATCCCAGCCTGAATTATTGCAATTATCTTCGCGATTACTCGCGTACGAATGAACCTACTCGCTGGCTTGCATGTCCCAATGCAGGAGTGGATGCCACGTGTGCATATGCAGCAAGTCGGGAAGAGTTGAAGCTTCGCGAAGTTATTTTCGGCGTTTCCGATTTCGCGGAGGCAGACTTTCCTGCGGATCGCGGGCGCGCGCGCGACCGCCCAATTACACAATGCCGAGGCAATCGCCACTTCAACAGGACTACTCGCTATATACAGTCAATAGCCTCCAGTTAGATTGTAACACCGTCGCGTTATCCTTAAGGCCGATTCACATTGTAAATACCATTCATTCACCACTTGAAACTTCTCCCTTTTCCATTTAATCCAAACAGAAATTCTTCCATTAAAACAATCATTTAAAAATCAAATACTTTATATTACTAAATATCACTTTTGAAATATGTACTTTTAAATGGACAGTGTTACTATTTAATAGTACGATTTGCTTCTGAAGCGCAGTTATAATGTGAGTGGTGGCATACAATTAGCGCAGTAAGCAGTCACCCGAGTCTGCTACCAGGAGATGGCAATGGGTCGCGCCAGATATGTAACAGCGCGCGCGGAGGATAATATTTTGATCCGCGTTTGTACTTCCGAGAAAGCAGCGGTGTTAACGTCATCGATTATACCGGGGGCGCAGAAATGCCGACTAGTTGGAAGCAGGTATATTCCCGACACAAGCAGAAAGGATCAAGCCTCGATTACAAGTTGTTTCACGCCGCAGAGAGAGAGAGAGAGCTGACTCGATGAACGGAAAGGGCCAACCAACCAGGAGAATTCTCCCTGATCGTCATTCGTGAGGGCGTCGCGACGCATTTCCAGGTAATATCCTACTGCCAAGAAACGGCACCGGCTTGCAACTCTACAACTCGACGAGAAAACATCGTCCCTTCCTGGGAATCTTTTCGACACTTCAAATCTTGCAATATTTCCTTCAATTAGTTTTCATCTACAATGTTTATTGTAGTACCTTTTTATCTTATTGAAAAATTTTAATTATACCGCGAAAATATGACGAATATTGTTTTTATTGTAATAAATGTAAGTTGAATCAAACACAAGTGTCAGTTATTTGGAAAAGTCTCACCTACGCGCGTGTTTCGCAAGAAAACCTTGAAGATTCAACCTTTCCTGATTGAGAAATCCAATTATATGGAATATTTAAGATCGAAACTATATTTGCGAGCAACCCACTAGGATAAAACTAGTTTTCTCGATTGGAAGGGACGGCTGCTTTTTAAATGATGCACGGTTCTATGTAAGTTGGTGCGAGCGAGACTCTCGGAAACATCTGCCGCAAGAGTTACGCCGCGTGGGGTGTGCATTTGCTGTCAGTTGCGACAAAAAACCACGTGGCAGAGCGTGGAAAACGTCGCAGCGCTGCCCTTCCTCCTCGGCTCTTCACTGGTCGCTCGTAATCTCTCTTCTCTTCGTAACCACCTTTCCTGCCACCTTCCACTCTCGGAATAATACCTTGCTTCCCGAGAGCATCGAAAAAACGTCGGAGGCTCGCTGAGCTTCGGGATAAAGCGAGCGGAAGGAGGCGCGCGGGCTCGCGCGAGCGCGGCTTCGTGATATAAAACAGAGTCCATAACAACCGCTCGGAAATGACAGCTGGCAGGAGGGAAGAAGGCGAAGAAGAAACGAGGCGAAGAAGAAGAGAGAGGGAGCAGGCGCTAAGAGCATAAAGTGGCAGCGGCATAAAATCGACGGCGATAAGCGGGCGGGAATGAGAGGAATTTAGTAAGAGTCACAATAGGAGTAAATAAACGGCTGGAATAATGGTGACAGAAGAAAGGAAAGGAATGGAGCACGCTCCACCGGATATCCTTCAGACTACGCCCACGCGACGACGTACGTGCGCGCTCGACGAGCACTCTATTTGTATGCCTCTGTATAAGTATACGTGTCCCTCTCTCCCTCTGTGTCTGTGTATTTATTATACGAGAGCGTCTATTCTCGCCGGTCGCTCTTCTCTCTCTCTCTCTCTCTCTCTGCTTTTATCTCGGCCGTACCAGCTTAATCCCTACACCTTGAGTCCACACACCTTGCCGGCTACCTAATTCCTCTCTCGGACGCGATGCCGCTCCGCTCCGCTCCTCTCCGCCGAGTGTTCCTCGCGCCAGCCAGCCAGCCAGCCAGCCAGCCCGACGAGACTGAGAGTTTCTCCTCAATTGACGTAAACACGAGCAAGCACGTGGGCACACTCTTGCCCTCTCTCTCTCCCTCCCTCTCTTTCTCTCGCTCCCTCGCTCCCCATTATGATGTCCGGCCAAAAATAAGAGCATCCGGTTTTCCTTGAACGTGCATCCGAATCTAGTCGGGCGATCGCTGATCGGCCGAGTGTCTTCTACCTTCTCCTCCTCCTCCTCCTGTTGCGCCGCGCAGCACATACACTCACTCGGCCAACCACTCTCCATTGACCCGTCTTCCCAGCCAGTGATTTATTCGGCGGAGACATTAATCATAGCCGCATAATTGGCAAGGCTCGCTGAAACGATCATGTGAATGGCGAAAGCTGAAATATCGCCGATTGCCAGAGTCAACAGATTCGCCTCGCTCGACTGAGCTTTCCTCAATGAACAGGTACGAGGAATTTGCGAGAACACAGCGAGAATACCAAGAGGCCGATGCAGAAGCTGCTGCAGCAGCCTCGGAGAGGCCGTTTGTTTCCCACGAACTTTTCATTAGCAGTGGCCGGTTTATGCACCTGCCTCGTCGGCTGGATTACCCGAAAAAAGAGAGGGCCAGCAGGCGTTTCTTACCAGTGCAATACGAGCGCACTAGTACTACAGGGCTGTTCTGTCTGGCATTGGTGGGAGAGAGAAAGGAGGGAGGTTGGGAGGGAGAGGGGGCAAAAGCAACATCTCCTTCGACAGGTATCCGTGGCTGTTGACAATGACAAAGTCATAGAAATAAGCTTCGGGGAACTGGAGAGGCGAGTCACCACTTTTGTACAAAGGACAGCAAGACAATGGGGGATATCCTGGCATCCATCCCCTTCTTCTTCTTCTTCGTCTTCTTCCTGTCCCTTGGAGCCCCTTTCTCTCCCCCCGCTGCGAAGCGACGATACCTGGCCTGTCCTAAATATACCTGCAAACCCGCGCCCGCCTCTGTCTTCCTTCAGGCCTCTATCCGGCATCAGTTTCAAATTTAAAGGGCAATAAATGCCTTCAGGGAAATATCGCGTTACAGAAAAAAGCTGTAATTTATAGCGGTCTGCCTTGTCCGCGGTATGGCGCGCCGCCCCGCGCCGCCGCCGCCGCGCTCTCCTCCTCCGCCGTGGCTAATCGCACCGATTCCGGCTTCTACCAACCCGAGGCCGGAACACCAGCTTAACAGCCGGCAATAGTTCCCTAAGATCCGTCTAGCCATGATGTATATCGGGTGGTACACCTTTGAACCGCTATTGTAATTACTGACAACCAGCCTTCCGAGTCACAAAGCCGGAAATATATTTGTCTTCCTGTCAGACGTATAACTTATACTTCTTTTTAAAAATCAATGATTGAACGGCAAGTGCATTGGAATTCAGAGGAGAAATTTTAGAAATTCGCAATGAGAGTACAGAGTAATACAATTGGAGTGCTTGCTGAAGTTGCCAAAAAGTTTTTTCATTGCAAGTAAAGTCGTGTATGGTGTGACACGTATTGGTGGGCATTGCGAGGCGGGAGACTATCAGGGAGCAGGCAAACAGAGCGACAGGATAGAGAGCTGGCAGACGAGAAATGGAATGTGGACACCATATGGCTGGGATCGTCACCCAACCACCCACTCTCTCTCTCTCCTTCTCCTCGGCGAAGCGTAAGACTGGCGACGACGTCTTACACCATCCACAGGAGACAAACCAGACGACGACGAGGCCGTAACTGATTTCGCCATAATTGCACACGAGCAGTCTCGCAAATTTATAGGCCCTCTTGTCACATTTGCATGGCCGGGAAACTGTGCTGTCGAGTTCTTCTCGGCCGAGGCAAACTCGGAAAGCAGCCATTGGTTATCTCGAACCGAGCATTGAAGTAGTTGGCAGTGCTCATAAGCGAGTCGATTGATCGGCACTTATCGAGCGAAGGAATCACTCGCACGGCTAAGGTTAATGTCGAGAAGGCGGGCGCAGATATTCCGGAGGTAAACACCGGCTAAATGGGAGTAGACAGTGGAAGCCTTGTCGAGCTATTCTCGCCCGGGAGATAGACGTCCTTTGGTACACAGCTGAGCGCGGCGCTCCTCCGCCGCTCTCTCTCTCTCTCTCTCTCTCTCTTTCAGAGCCCATAGCGCACACATCGCGCGGCGCGGCGCGGTGCCGAGAGCTCGCCAGCGAGAACTGCCACCGATAAAAAGGAGATCGCAATGAACATCGCCGGCGCGCGCGCGCGCGCGCTCGCTCCCGAGGAGAGAGGTAGAACTTGTCAGATGTCGGACCGCTAAATTTAGACGGCGATTTTGGAGCAAGGAACTTGCTCCACCGAATATAGCATCACCCCGCTCGCTATAGCGACTCGGGAAAATCTACACGTTCTATATGTATGAACGCCTTTTCCATTTCTCCCTCGCGAAACACACTCCTCTCCTCTTGGAATACTCTCTCTCTCTCCCTCGCCAACGAGGACAAGACACACTCGGACAATGCTATTGGAGGCTGCCGCGAGGCTATTTTCACCGTAGCCGCGCATCTGCCTGCCGATTATCGAATGAAGGCCCGGAGAAATCCGGATATCAAATGCGCGGTCACGAGCGTTTGGCCTCACCAATACTGCTCTACACGCGCCTCTTTCAATACGAGGCCCACGCACGGCCCTGCCATACACTACCACCACTCACAAATACAGAGACACACAGAGATATATATATATATATATAAAGAGAAGAGAAGCGCGGTGGCGTACGCCGAAAAACTATTTTGGTCGCGGAGCATTGTTTATAGGGAGAGAAGGCCGCCGGAAACCCCTGTTACACGTACACGATAACATATTGCCCGAATACACGCGCCACTCTCATCGTTTCTCCGCCACTAAGAAATTCCTTCAATTAAGTCGCCGAGTCTCCTTCACCCTCCCGGTGGCAGCAAACGGTCGGGAACGAAGGAGAGCGAGTGAGAGCGGAGGAACGGCCAGTTGCCGACAATGCCAGCAAGTGATTTACATGCTCCACTCGCGTCAAATGTAACGAGCAATTGGCACGGCGACCTTGCCAAGTGGAGACACGGCAGCAAAAGCAAAGATTTCATTACTGCAAAGCTTTGTCTCCACTGCCTCCTTCTCTCTCTCTATTTCCTTTTCTCGCTCCCTCTCTCTGGCATATGCCGCGGCACTCTCCTCTCTCGTCTGACCCCTGCACGGCATTACGCCAGTAGGAGTATGCGCGCGTCACCATGAATGGTACGTGACGAATGTAACACGTCGCGCTCGCACGAGAGCACCCGCATTCACATCCACATTCATCCCACCGAGCAGAGTGCCATAGACACAAACACACATCCGATCTCTCTTTCTCTCTTTCTCCATCGGTTCAGTGAGAGAGCGTCTCATCGGCTTTCAATGCCGGCATCCAAGCGGATCGGGGATTTTCGCTGGAGCGTCATCCTCCTCCTCCTCCTCCTCTTCCTGCTCTTGAAAGGAGAGGCGATTCGACTTGGCCTGGCGGAGGGATTCATTAAAGGAGTTAACAGTACCGGGTGCGAGATACGCAGCATCATTCCTCATCGTGCGTATCGATGACGATCTTCGGAGCGCGAGCAGCGTGCCACTCTGAATGAAATCGGCCCTACACGTAGGTAGAGTGTAAGCAGAGAGAGAGAAGAAGGAGGAGAGGTTCGATCAGGTATGAGAGAGGAGTATCTCGAGTGGAAGGAGAGAAGTTGGAGAGACAGAGAGCGAGCGAGCGAAGAAACGCATGGGCGGACGAACCGAGAGACAGATGGACGGTCGTGAGGGTCAACGTTCCCTTCCCCCAAGGACGGCCAGGGAAAGTCAAAGAGCAGTCGAGCGGGAGCGGGTGAACGAGCGAGCAGGAGCAGGAGGGAGGCGAGCAACGAAAAAGAAGGCAGGCAAGCAGGCAGGCGCGCGCGCGCGCCTGCCAGCCAGCCAGCCAGCCAGCCAAGGGGGAACAAACACGAGCTCACGCCGGGGAAGAAGCGACAAAACGACGGCCGAGCAACGGATGGCTCTCGTTCTTAACCCGGCAGAGGTCGCGTACCTCGATTCAGAGATACGTAAGCGCTTCGGAGCGGAGCGGAGCTCGTAGCGCGCCTTCCTCTCCTCTCCTCTCCTCTCACACTCTCGGCTTGTATCGCGCTAATTCGTAAAAGTATCGCGCGATAAGCGAGAGAGCTCGCCGCACCCGCACGAAACACACACACACATACAGTCACACATTCATTGACGTAGCCATGTGGGTCACTGCTAGCTTCGCCCTCGAGAAAAACTCAGTTTCAGACTCGAGTGTCGCATGGCTAGTCTTACGAAAGTCACCCTTGCTTCCGGTCAAATACTTCCTGAACTTGTTCGAAAGACTTTTAGGTGAATTTATTAAAATCGTTTATCGAAATTGTATTATTTGTTAATAAAAACCTGATTAAACCTTGATGTAATTATTATTGTAATAAATTAATTTATATATAGTAAATTAAAATATAAGGTTGTACGAGGTTGGAACAGTCGATGACAGGTATTAAGTTGTGCATAAGAGAGGTTGTTGGGAATGAGTGCGATGCTCTCCGGGAAAATTGGAGCAGAGGGCTAAAGACAATGGGACTCTGATGGCGAGTGTTCGACATCGCTTATTACCACCAGTTCTCTGAAAGAGAGAGCGAGAGAGAGAGAGAGAGAGGGAGAGAGGAGTGACCCGATTCCCGGAAAGAGAGCCGGTGGTTGCTGCATCACGATAACGCCACCGCGGGCTCGGCATTGCTAATTCGACGTTTCTTGGCAAGATATCAAATTACTGCTGCACCACCACACACGCTTGCTCGCCCGCCGGATTTGTCTTCTGCCGACTCGGAGATTTTCCGCCGGCTCAACAGCCAGCGAGAATCCGATGTCGTCCTACAATCGTGGGAAATCCTCTGTGCGAGCTCTGCCGAATCACTTCCGAGTGCCAACTATCTATCATCGCCACTACCAAAGCCGAGCAGCGGCAGCGGCAGGAAATCAATTCCCCCGCTCGCTCGCCCGACGAACCGGGTGTTCCATCTCTCTCTCTTGCTTTCGAGAGAGAAGTATCGAGTAGCGTGAGGAATTGATCGCACCCGATCGTACGATAATTGTGAGCCGGAAGTGCCAATTCCTCGAGTACCGCGCGATCTCTCGAATCTCTAGTGGTACACTAAACCTCGTAGATCTCCTATCAGTGTCGATATGACTTCCGCTTGCTTCGCACTCTCAACAATTAGCCAACATCAAAGAAACAACGAATACTCCTCAAATCTTCATACATCGCAAGCAACTCTCCGCACGATTTCTCTATCAACGACTGGAGAGAACGGAGCCATCGAAAAAGGAAGTGTGACACAGAGGTCCGCCGATAAAATCCGATCAGCACAAAAAGGGTGGTTTCCGGCGATAAATTGCGAGAGGAAACGCGAGTGTAGCGAGATTACCGAGGACTCGAAGAAGACAGAGAGAGAGATAGAAGCGAGCGTGCTTGGAGGCGCGAGCGAGCGAGCGAGCGAGCGAGAAAGACAGCGTGAGAGAACGGAAAGAGTGGAGAGGAGACCGGATATGACGTTGCGGCCGGCGTGTAACAATCATCGGAGATTGAGTTCGTGCGGCTGTCGTGCAAGAGCGAGCATCCCGCCGCCGCGCCGCTCCAACTATGACGAGGAGGAGGACTGGATAGAGTCTGCTTGGCCGACTAGAGAATAAATGACGGAACGAGAGAAAGGGCGAGGGGAGGAGCGGGGCGCGGAAGGCGGAAGAGACCAAGTCTCTCTCTCTGAATAGAGAAGAAGAGAGAGAGAAAGAGAGGAGAGAGGTCCGAGGGGCGGAGGAGTACATATCGAAGGCGGAGGAACAAGAGATAACGGGGTTGGCAAACACGGAGATAGCGTAGCGGCGGTATTCTTGTGTTAGCTGGGCCAGAGCACGAGGGAACGAGGAGAGGAGAGGAGAGGAGAGGAGAGGAGAGCGAGAGGGCGAGCGGTTGGGAGTATGACATCGAAGTCGATTGCTGTAGGATAGGTCGATGGGCTTGGCGCTTCGATATATCAAAAACAGACTGGCTTCTTGGCCTGCTTCGGCCAACCGAACGATCGGGCGCGCGCGTTCCCTACGTATTTGGAACAGGATATCACTGCTATAGAATATCGAGTGGTGCTGCTACTCTCCCCTCGTCGCTCTGTTCTCCTTATCATCATTAGCATTCAAACGCGCCAATCGTACGGCTGAGGTGTACGGAAAGGAATTCGGGCTCCTCTCTTCAAGCTTTAGTAGGCGCCCGCGCCTAAAACGTTCTATGGACGCGCCTTAATAGCCGCTTAATGCCGGCGATATTTTCCCGGCGACGAAGCGCGCGCGCGCGAGCGCGCGATGTGTGCCACATGCGCGCTCGATAGCGTATTTAAATTAACTGGATGGAAGGCGCATCGACGACGCAGTCGCTTGTAATTTATATGATTGGCCCGTGCACAGCGGAGAGCGCGCGCGCGCGCGCGCGTTCGCGTATCGAGCATACGAACGGCCACTCCTCTCTCGCTCTCCGGTGGACGCGCGGCCGAGGAGAGGATCGATTCGTCATTCGAAGCACACGTCGGGCAAGGACGTGGCGTCTTTACAGAAGGTTCGTCAAATGCGTTTTCAACTCTCTGCATTACCGCATTTATTAGCGAAGGAGAACCAACGCAATTACATAAGCAGCGCGCGCTCGCCCGCTCGCCCGCACGCCCGCTCGCTCGCTCGCTCGTTTGTCCATAGGCTTTAAACTGAGAGTTCGAGTAGGCCGAGCGCTACGAGATTATGAAACGTGTGACGGAGCACGCCGCCGCCGCGCCGGTTGTTACTGTTGCTCCAGCGAGGAACGAGCGGAACCCGATCCTGCCAGGATATCTGCCGTGCATGCGAAATTAATCGAAATGCCCTGGCAACCGGCACTATCAACACACTCCTAGGAGAGTCCCGACAACTTCCGGATGAGAGAGCGCGATTTAGTGAATCAAGCGTTGCCAATAGAAGAGGGAAATATTGTTTCGGGCATGAGAAACTTGTTGGATCGCTCGCTCTGTTTTCCCATTCCCGGACCGACTCGAATTATTCGCCGCGTATAACACGCGCCACTGCCTTCGAGAATATCCGGCGATCTCGTTTCCACGTCATTTCGAGTGTAAATGGAGTAGGAAATTGGAGAGCGCTCGCCTCTGGGAAATCCTAAATCTCAACTGGAGTGTGTTTAAGAGCTCGCTTCTCAGAGGTAATCAATTGGAGAATTCAACTAGAAAATCCAGCGGCAATCGAAATCTTTCGTCACGCTCGCAATTCTCTAATGCTCGTCTTTAGTCCGTCTTGATATTACACTGAGAAATAATCGTTAGGATTGGACGGAGATCGTAAGCAATCCAAAGGAAGGCTATCGCGTTGCCCTGGCTGAGGTGTGTGCGGTGCGCACTCTGAATCGGGTTTTAATCTTTCCCATCGGGCGCTGCAACATGCAGAGCCAGCCAGCCAGCCAGTCGAGTCACCTACCTATACGGCATGCGTGGAAATCATGGTTTCATTCATGCCAGACCGACGTTGCGGTACGGTTACTTGCGACTGTGAATGCACGCTGCTCTCGGCACACACACACTCACACTCTAAGCGTGTGTCTCTCCGTGAAAGTATATGAATATGTCGACATCGATACTTTGTTTCTCGCGCGTACAATTAATACTGCCCTTCTAATTGACGAGTTCCCAATGCGATCCTCCGCAGAGAATCTAACGCTTGCGGATAAGGAGGAGCGAGGGGAACAGGCTCCATTTATGCAGGAGTGCGAGAGGCTGGCAGGGGTGTGCGCCGCTGCATATACGTGAGTCTGCATATGCATAGAGGCGGCCAGGAAAGCTTGTACGTTAGGTAAGTGAGGGGGTTATACACGTCAAGCCGAGTGGCATTCACTCGCATCGCCATTCGAAACGAATGAAAGGAGTGTATTGGTGGGAAGGCGACACGTGCGCCCACGTACATCGCCCGCTCGTACACACAACTGCACAGGTATATAGAGAGAAGTATGTATGTATGTATGTATGTGCGCGCGAATGCCTGTTCCTGCAACTTGGCGAAAGAGAGAGGAGAAGCTGCTGGCCAGGGGCCCCCGTTCTTGGGGAGTGCACGCCCGACTGCGATCAGAGAAAAGAGGTAAGAACGGAAGGGCAGTGTGCTTCAGACTTTCTCGCAAAACTTTCTACACCTGCGGATTTCATTCACTTCTCTCGAGAGAGGCCGCTCTCCATGTCTGTAACTGGCCGGCGTGAAAGCGTGGCAAGTATGACTTAATCCGCACGGCCAGTCACGACTGCCTAATCACGGATGCAGTCACTCGCTTTGATATCCATTCTGGATCTAACTCGCCCGATGAGTGCGATCGCGATCGAGCGAGACTACTTTGCTTAGCCAGTCCGTTTGAAATACCAAGGCGGCTGCTGCTGCTGCTGCTGCTGTCAGTGGAATCTCGGGGCCTCCGCGCAACACCTCCTCCGACCGATCAGCATCCAACGCGAGAGAGAACCCATTTGCCTAGCCTGCATTCCGTCTTATGCAAAGTGAACGCCGACTTCTTCGTCCTCCTTTACAATCTTTCCAGTCTCAATCCTCCCACCGACACTTTGTTCTTTCCAACGCGATATTATCCGACTAGAGAATTCTACTCAATGGATATTCCACTGAATGGAGAGTATGTACTTAAATTACGAGGGATCTACTATAATGAACTCATTATCGAAAAGAATATAGACTCACCGTTTCGACTTGGGGGCCGTGGAGGCGCAGGATAGTGTGGCGGCGTCAAGGGTGCGAAAGTTGTCGGGGGTGGCTGGGTGTGCGGTGTCAGACGAAGAGGGGGGTTGGGTGGCGGTGGTGGTGGTTCTGCGAGCGAGGTCGTTGAGCCGGGTGTCGCAGGAGGCAGGCTTGGCAGCAGCAGGCTCGTCTTGGGGGTGGTGTTCTTGGTAGCCGCCGTCGCTGCCGTGGACGTGACGGTGGTCGTCGCGGTGCTCGCCGCGATGGTGCGATGCCCGGCGAGGGTCGACCTGGGCCAGCAGCTAGTGTTGCTCCTGGCGAGGAGGTTGTTCGAGGACCAGGGCGGGCGCCGCGGTGGCAGCGCCGGGGGCGGGTCGTAGTCCAAGGTATCCACACTTTCGGCACTTCCGTTTCACCGGCTATCTCCTCTCCGCCCCGCTTTACCGTTCGCTCCTCTCTCGTTATCCTCCCTTAAGCCGGCACCCTGCGCACGGATGCATGTGGCACCAGGATCCACAAAGTGCAAGGAAGGATAAACTCACAGAGTGAGCGAGAGAAGCAGAGAGTGAGAGAGTGAAAGAAACAGAGAGAGAGAGAGGCAGAGGCAGAGGGAGAGAGAGAGAGACACTCGAAGGACACCGGGGTAAACGAAAAACTCGCTTTATATTCGCAGGTTCACTCTGGCCGCCGGTTGGTAAACCGCACGTTAACTCGCGCCGACCTATCCTATCCCTTTCTTCGGATAGAGAGAGAGGAAGGGTTGCTCTCCCCAGCTCCTCTCTTGTCACTGTCGCTTCTTCCGGCGCACTTCTCACGTCACAACACCCAGCAGCAGCAGAAACACACGCGTACCCTCCTCCTGGCAGGGGCGGCGACGGCGTCGGCGTCGGCGGCAACAAGTCCAGTGAAGGAGAGGCGACGGCAGTGGCAGCATATAGGGTGCCCGTGACTCGGGGGCGGGTGGGGTGGGGTGCGGTGGACGTCGGCGGAGGGTGGGAGGGAAGAAGGGAGAGGAGGGAGGAGGCGAGACGCGCTCTCAAAGAGCGACGGGGGTTTGTTTGCGAGGCGAGAGAAGCCGACCGAGGAGTAGACGACGAGACGATATCAGCACGCCGCGGCTTCCTCTCGCGCACTAGCCGTCCCAGCACACAAGCACACACAACCCGCCGGTTTCCTCTGGTGCCAACGTCGGGCGCGCGCGCGCGCCCGCTCTTCTCGTCCCTCTCTCTCTCCCTCTCTTTCTCACACTCTCTCACTCTCTCTCTCCCCGTTCCCCCAACAGAGTGCGGCGGCGGCGGCGACGGCGGCGACGACGGTGGTGGTGGTGGCTCCTGCGGTGTGTGTACTTGAGCACGAGAAAGAGAGAGAGGGAAGGAGGGAAAAGGCGCGCGCGAGGGAGCGACGATTAGGCAGAGCAGCGGCAGCAGGAGCAGCAGCAACAGCAGCAGCAGCAGCAGCGGCGGGCGTAAGAGTGGGAGGGAGAGAGAGAGAGCGAGAAAAAGAGAGCTGACTGAATCTCGCGTAGGCCGTCTGCCAGTAAACAGGCTCCTTCATTCACTGCTTATTTTATACGGGCGGCCCCCTATGCTCCACAGAAATAGCCACTTCGCTCTGTCCTCCTCGTGCGCACATACCACACGACCTGCCTGATACGCGCCGTCCGTACGTACGACGACCACGTCCGTCCAACTAGCTCCTGCTCTCTCTCTCCCGCGCCTTCAGGCTCCGCTTCTTCTTTCTCTCGCACTGCCGCATTCGTGTCACGCGGCGGCTCGTCGCACCTCCGACGACAGTACTGCTGCTCGCCGTGGAAAGGCAATGTGTAGGAGGCTGCCGTCGTCGCTCCTCTTCGTCGTCGAGCGCATCCTTCTTCCCTCGCAGCCAGCCCTCTATGCGCGCCCCGGCTACGTCCGCTTCTTCTTCGTCGACGTCGTCGTCTTCTGCTTCTACTTCGCTCGTACAACACTCTTGCCGAGGTGGTGCTCTTCTCCTCCTCGCAGCCAACTCTCTCTCCTCTACCGGCTGCCCTTTATTTCGCCCTCCGTTATTCCTCCACTTCCTCTCTCTCTGTCTTCTCCTTCCGCCGCGCGGCAGCCCACTGCCAGCACCAGCGGCGGCAAGCACACCCCGACGATGGCGGCAGGTGCGTCACGAGATTCGATGTCGCCCTAACGTCCTACCCACATACACACAGACACATTCACTGTCGCGATCCTCTCTTCTATCTATCCCTCACTCGCACGCGCGCTGTCTCTTTCTCTCTTGGTGTGAGCACGGGCGGGCGGGCGGGCGCGCGCGCGCCGGGTTCCTTGCCTCTCCGATCACCGTGCTCTCCTCTTCTTTATCCCCGCAGTGAGGCGGCGGCGGCGGCAGCCGGTTCCCGGGGATGCCTGCCTTCTTGTATGGCGAGAGTAGTCTTGGAGGGAGCGGTAGTCGACACTGTCAAGTGTAGTAGCCGCCAGTCTCGAGCCTTGCGTAGTAAGCCGCTCCGAAATTCCAGGAGCACACTGCGCTGTCAGAGCGGCCGAGTGTATTCAACTGTGGCGGCGGAGGACGGCGGACGGCGGACGGCGGCGGACGGCGGCGGCGGCGGCAAGGGTTCGCGCGTTCACTGGTTTTCACGAATGGCGAGCCTCCGCTCGATTTCCCCGCGACGCCAGCCGAAGTGTGCGCGCTCTCACACACAGTCGCACCGAGCGAGGCGCAAACACGCGCGTACGTACACACTCGGGCGGGCAGCAGCACACCGAGTATTCGTGGCGCACGGTCCTCTCTCTCACATTAAGTAGAAGAGGAGAGCCGGAGTGGGCAGGAGAGAGAGAGAGAGAACGAGTGGAGCGCAGTCCGAGCGAGTCGAGTGGAAGGAAGAAAAAAGGCTCGGACGGCGGGACACTCGAGAGGGCCGGGGGGGATCAGAGCGGAAGACGTAGCGAGAGGCAGGAGGGGGGAGTATACTCGGGAGTAAGAGAAAGAGAGAAAGAGAGAGGGAAGGAGTGAAAAAGTGCGGCGGCGAAAGAAGGAGAGGAGAACTACAGCGGTGTCGTGTAAGCGAGAGAGACGGCGAGAAGTTCAGCTGGCCTCGGCGGCCATGCCGGTGTAGATCGTGCGAGCACGAACCAGGCGCGTACTATCGAGCCTGCGGGGCCACCAGTCGACACGACGATCACTCTTCCCTTTTCTGCCCTCTTTACTCACTTCCTCTTCTCCCTTTATGTCCCTCGAACCCACGTTATTTCCTCGCCGCAATGCCGTCTGCCTGGCCTAGTTGTCGCTTCCTTTGTCCGACATATATCCGGCCTAGATCACGCCTCTCGCAATATGTTCTCGCGGCGGTGGGCTCGCTCGCTCGCTCGCTCGCTCGGTGTTCTCTAACCTCGTTCGTCGCTTGCTAGGGTATTCGCAGAGCGCGCCGGTTCCCGATGGGGAGAGAACGGACGGGTCGGTGTCTCGTGCGTAACTAGTAGTGTGTCTCTTGGAATACTGCTCTCTCACTGTCTGCGGGATCCCTTGGGCAGAGGAGGGCGGGCGCGTACTCTCTCCCGGCGGGGTGCAACGTACCTTCGAGCTACGAGCACTGCTCTCTCCCTCCCTCTCTCTCTCTCTCTCGCTCGCTTACTCGCTCGCTCGTTCGCTCTCTCTTTCTGAAAGATGGGAAAGGAGAGTGCGCGCGTTTCTGCCGATCTATCTCTCGTGGAGAGCGCGGCCGAACGGTTCTCTCTCGGGCAGCGGCGCGCGATAAGTCTCCGCAGCCTCCACGGTCTACGGGTCGTCAGGAACGATCCAGGTCGCCCGTGCACACTCGATCTCACGGTCGCTCGCGCGGCTATATCGTCCGTTTTTATTGAAATCGTGTGTACCGTTTGTTTTCCTAGCAGGCGGGAGCAGTCGTGCCTCCTTTCGGCGAGGCTGGCTGCGCTCAGTGCTGCTACGGTGTCGTAGACTCTCTGCCTTCCTTGCAGCACAAACAGCCGAGCGGCGCGGCGCGGCGCGGCGCGGCGGCCTCTCCTCTCCCGTGGGTGGAGTGGCCGAGTGCGCCTGCGTCGTAGATCCCTACTGAGAGAGTTGCATATGCGCGCACTCACCTACACCAGCCTCTCGTCCGTTTGCACGTGCATGGGATACGCCACGCACACATCCCTTTCTCTCTCTCTTTCTGTGGCGTGCGCGCTCGAGCGCTCGAGCACCGACAACCTCACCGCGCCACGAAAGCGCCGTGACGCCTGCGACCCTCGTCTGTCCTCCCTACCTAGACCTCCTCCTGCTCTCCCTCCCTCTCACACCCCCTGTTAGAACCGTGCCTTCCCCCCGCCACGGCGCTCCCCCCTGCGCCGTACCCCGCTAGAGCCAGACGCGATACTTCATTCATGCTCGTATTGTGCGACCAGGGCTGGCTATAATCACTGGGGCTCCACGTATGCCAGTCAGACTTTCTTACTATGCTACGCTGCTCCGCGACCTCCGCACTCACTTCCTTCTTATGACTATCCATCGATTCCTTTCAACTCCAACTTAGACCGTACGCTACTACCGGCAGAACTGCGGTCATACTATAAGTATCAAGTATGTTGAATAGCAAATCTCTAATGAAACGGAATATTGGATGTATGGATCATTCATTTATTAATGATGTTTATGGAATAACATTACTAGGTTTTGATGTTATGGAGGATGGGTATTATCAAGCGTGGTCGATATCGATGGGAAAGGAGATGATCGACACCGACATCCGTTCCTTTCTCCGCTCGAAAAATCTTCGTTCAGGTGATCGAACGTCGTAAAACCGATAGGCCTCGTTGTAGTACGGGCTCTCCCACATATCGGAGAGACTCGGTTCTCTTCGTAAATGTCCGCCAACTACATCCTCTTTCATCCTTATTCTTGTGCTACGATCCGTGATTCCGTCCTCGTTCTCGCCTCTCTCGTTCTCCCAGCGTCTCTCTCGCTCTCTCCATCCGCTTGCGCGTAAGTCGTGGCGCGCTCGGTGTGTTGGCGCGCGTACGTTATTCACGCGAGTGTGGACGCGCGGCTGTGTGCGTGCGTGCGTGCCTGCCTGCCTGCTTGCCTGCTTGCTCGCCTGCTTCTCCTCCCACTGCCGGTTGTAAGGCAGATAGTGCCTCCTCGGCGCGGAGCGTGCTGGTTTCTCTGTCGGCTCCACGTGCATCCGAGACGCGCCTCTCATCCTCGCTCGCTCGAGCCGGTGGCTAAGCAATGCGGCCACTACTTTTTGGAATCAATCGCACCGCTCTCGACTTCTTCCTCCTCTTCTTCTATCTTCCCTCCCCGCGCTGGAATTATTCTTTGTATCGAATTGCTCGGCGGAGAGAGAGCCAGCCGCCGATATTGGCTGGCTGGCATGCGTGTCTGCCGCTGCTGCTGCTGCTTCTTCTCCACGCAGTATGCTTGCGTCACAAGTGGCTGAAATCGCGACTTCCTTTTAATCTTACTGCCCCGCCTGAAGGAATACGTGCCTGCGAGTCTATGCTCGACGCGCCCGGTGAATGACGCTTGATAAATATCGCCGGGAAAAACAACTCATTCTCTCCCGGCGGTGACCGCGCCTTGCCAGGCTTGCCTCCTCTCTTCTCTCGCGGTAATTGACGCGGCAATGCATCATCTCGATGTTAAATCATTCTCGCCGCGCTACTGCAATATTATAAGTTCCTGGCTGCTCTGCATGCCTGCCTCCACACTTGTTCCAGCATTTACTCCGCTCCGTTGATCTTTCCACTAGAAATCCTAATGTCACTCCAAAGCTATACCCTCGCTGAACAAACTTCTAATTATCCACTATAAAAAGCGGAAATTCTCCAATTACCAACCAGAGAAAATAGAGACAATCATTAATAATAAAACATTGAGAAGATTAGGAGCTCGCATCGCCCAAAATAGAAATGGGCTAGCGTACACACAATTATCAAAGTACCAATTACAGCTACGGAGAAGCTAATGGGCGCGCGCGCGCGCAGCAGCAGCAGGATTGCTCCGATTTAATTTGATAGAGCAGCGAAGGGTGTGTGTTTCCCCTGTTAGTTTCTGCTGTTAGCAATATAAGTGGCGACATTTATATCTACGCTGCAGGCGTGGCGATGCGAATCGCGTGCACCGCTTCCCTCGGGAGGATATCCGGTGTGGAAACGCTTCGTCCTACCTCTCCCATCCCCTCGCCGCCGCCACCCTCCTCCTCCTCCACCTCCTCCTCCTCCTCCTCCTGCTAGACTCTGCTCTCCCTTCTCTTCCCTCCTCTCTCTCCGATGGTCACCTTACGTTCGAGCCGCATGTAGCGGCACACAGCTCGCCTTCTTCTCAGCCGGTCGTCAGGCAGAATGGGAGCGAGTGCGAGCGAGCGAGCGAGCGAGCGAGAGAGAGAGGCGCACATTGTCTTGGAACTTTTGGCAGGATACGCCGTACTATTAAAACATTTTCGAATAATGAGGGTCAATCTTGGCCGGCCGTCTGCCGGATGCGGCTGCGAGAGCCTTATCAGATAGCCCGCGAGGAAAAGGAAACCGCAGGCAGAGGAACTCTCTGATTTCCCGCGATTACGCCTATCAGTTTTAATAACTGCACAGCCAGACGTTCGCCACTTAGGCGCATGTACTTTGCCTTCACACCCGTTTAACCCGTTCGTTCACCACTACCGTTTTTTTACTTCGCAAGATTGTACTTTGGTAGGGAACTAGTAATAGAGAAGGCATTTTTTAATGATCCCTTTTTTGTGCGGATGATGTATGATTTTCAAGTTCAGGAATCAAAGATAAATTAATATTCCTGTGCGATGTTAGCGCGCGCGCAAGCGACTGATTGGAGAAGGTCAGCAGCGAGAACGTAAAGTTTTCGCCTAGATTCCCTCGGTTTTCCGCGTCATTGGTTCCGACAATAACAGGGGTTAATTGTCTAATTAAGTAAGGTAGCAGTACGACGTTGACAGGCCTTTTAAGAAGGCGGTGTTGGCTCGCTGGCGAAATGTTACACACATTTTCACCATTTCATTGGGACGGCTGGTTGGCAGAAGCCATTTCACAAATGTTACAGAGGCAACAAGCAACAGCGAGCGAGACCGAGGAGTTTCCAAGTTATCGGCAGCTTTCCTCGCCGCCGCCGCCAGTGACCTTGATCGAAACGTTCCTAGGCGCAGAATGCCGTTATTGAAAGTATATCGGCGCATTGTTGCAATCACTGGCGGCGACTGGTTTCCATGTTTCATTTGAATTGCTGCACCGTTCGAGGGACGGCGAGTCGACGGCGGCGGCGGCGGCGCTGCTTTGCTGTTTCTCCATTATCTCCGGCTGATGTTTTATCCATTACGGTTTGTAGTAAAGGCACAACTCGTTCCCAGTGACAACGCCCAGCCAGCCGTGCATTGCTTATCTCTCCTCTCCACGTGTCCATGCAAATAAATCCCTCGGCTAATTGCGAGACTGTAACGCTCTTTCGTTGAATATTCCCTGGTCACGTACCGCTGTTCCCCGACTCGCGATCGACACGATTTCTTGGAGCTAATACGTAAAAACTTCAATAAAGAATCGTCAGAAAAGAATCGTTTCTTCAGATATGACTTTCCAATTGGCAAAGGTCAAGCTTCCCCGCAGATATAAATCGCTATGTAATTAACGATTAGAAAAAGAGATACTAAACTCAATGAAAATTCTTGTGGAAACCTAGCAGAGCGTACATAAAACCTCTTCATTAGATTGAGTGGAGGGTTTTCAATGAGTGCACTATTCGCAGAGTCAAAGGACATCGGATTCGCGCAGCAGGCGCGCAGAAGGAAACGAATCGTTAGCCGAACGATTGGGAGGATGTTCATTTGCGAGTGGCCGGTGCATTAACGAGTGGCATTCCGGCAAGGGGGGGCGAGAGCTTAAGGAGAGCAGAGGAAACAAGGGATCGGCCTTGTTTGAAGGCGCCTTTTTTGGACACCTCTTCAAAAACCAAGCTATATCTACGCGATCACTCGTGACCTAAGCTACGGCGAAGCTCACGTTGCTTCCAACCGAATACAAATAGGAAAGAACTCGCGCGAACGCACACACATACATAAACGACACTGTGTGGCTTAGCCAGACGGAACGCGCGCGCGCGCGCTTGAGCACTTGCACGCACGCATATACGCGCGGACACGTGTGTTGCTTGCGTATAGACGCGCGAGGACAACCTGCAGATGCATGAATGACTCGAAATGACGTGTGTTCATTGAGCGCGGCCTGCCGTGCCGAGTTGGTGCTCCCGGTTGCTCCCAGCAAGGACACGACATATTTTCTGATTCGTGTAGGAAAAGACTCGAGCCGACAGAAATAAGCTTCGTATAATCATATTATACTCCACGGAGAAATAAATAAACCGAGTGAAAAAAACTGACTAAGGAAACAATACTAAAGAATTCTAACTGACAGTAATGGAAATGATAAATATAATTGGTTTGTGTAATTAAAGCGAGGAAGGCTTGTCCCCGTTGTAATTCTGGAATCGATGTTAATGAAGAACTGGGTGTGCTCAAACACACCCAGTCATTCGTTCAATGAACACACCCTCGCGTCTGCCACTCCTAGCGGAAGATAAACAGTCTAATAGCTATCGTGAAATTCTAGCATCTCCAAGTGGCAAGTTCTATTGACTCTGAATTCGTGTCTAGCGTGGTTGAGGCCTCGCCCGATTTTTGCGGCCGATCTGCGGCCTGGGTTTGTTCGTGCTCGGTGTTCGTTTGTATCCTTTAATAACTACTGAGGCAGTATCGATGACTCGGTGAACGGGGAGGGAGAGTGTGCGGATGATGAGAGAGGTGCGGCGGGGCGAGGAAGGGAGTAGAGGAAATGAGCGCGTATACATTCGCAGAAGTCGGTGTGCAGCTGGGGAGTAGTACGTGTATGTGTGTGTGTACGTGCGGGCGAGCATGCGAGAGTAAGAGAGAGAGAGGAGCTCATCGGTAAACTGATTAAGTGACTTACATAAGTCCTTCTCCGAAGAACGTCCAAGACAGCTTCGTGTTGATTCAATGAAAAGGCCTCTCCTTGGCAGCCTGTCACCAAGATTCGATAGCCTCTATCTATGCAATTACGGAAAACACATGCGTGTAATGTATTCTTCAGATGATCGCTTCTGACAGGCGCAGTTTCCGTTAGCAGAAGGAAACGTTTAACCGACCGCCAGTCGATTATAGAGTTTCTTTGGATCATTTAAGCGAGTCGCACTTACCTCTACGCGCCAATTGAATTCGATCTACAATCTCGCGATTATAGTTGAACTTTATCTCTCCCATTGTGTACACGCGCATCTGCGATACTCGGCCGATCGGTGGAGAGAGAGAGAGAACGTGGATGTTTTTAAAGCGAGATTCCTTATCGGCCTTGGAGGATCCCTCCTCGCTCTCTCATTCTCTCTCTCTCTCGTCATCTCTCTTTCTCTTCCTCGTGCGATGATATCTTGGAATTCATTCATACCGAGGCGAAGTGTCGCCAAACATCTGAATCAACCGCTGCAGGCTCGCCTTCTTCATTGATACGTCGAGTTTTTCAGGGCGAACGCCTTCTCGTTTTTCGAGTGGTTGTTGCCGCCTGGCAGATACGCGCGTCGCGGCCACTCGGCGACCCGGCCGAGAGTTACATCGGCGCTCGGAGAGCCTGTTTTAATACCGGCACTCGAGCTGCTATTCATATAGCCTGATTACAATCTAGCGCGGCTGCCATTTCGATTTGCATTTTGATAACGAAGGTCGCTCGTCTCCCGGCGAAACCGGCGTCGCAACGCCGCCGGCAACAAGCACAGAAGCCGTCGCCGTCGCTGCTCGACGGTCCGCAGGGGGACCGACCGACCGACCGGCTGCTGGCACAGTGTAATCTCTCTCTCGCGCGATATTTCTCTTCTAAAACTTGGTAAAAGCCACTACTCCGAGAGCGCAAACAAAAACAGGAAGAAGGTTACGCTGATACACCCGAGTGCAAGTAGCAGGGCGATCGTGATTTTCTTGCGAAACATGTAGTCTTTATTTTTATCGCGATAATTCACTCGATTATCTTATACAAAGTGATTACATGTACAAAACACACGCGGGCCTCTCGTATACCCCGCACTTTTTAATGCACGATCATTCTCCTCCTCGCCACCCCCGCCCGCCCACCCATTTACTCCTATATCTGCGTTGCCTGGATTCTTATATACCTGTTTCGTAGCATCCAATGCTCCCCTGATCATCGTCCTCGTCGTCTTCGCATATCTACACCTACTCCCACAAGTCCGCCTTCTTCCCCGACATCCTACTTTTCATCCGTCACCTTTCTCTCTTTTCCTCTCATGCACGCACACTCGCTCGCTCTTTCGCTCTCTCGTTCTCTTGTATATCGTGCACACGAGAAACCGGAAACACGCCGAAGACTCTGTACAAGGCAGGCTTTTGCTACCGAGAGCAAAAGACCCATGGTTCTCGGTGAGGCCAAGCCTATCCAGAACCGAGAAGCGGAAGCTTCGGGGATCTGGGACAAGTGCTCGTTGCATCTTCCTTGCAAACTTACACTGAAGGTTATAGAGCTAGAATGACTTTTACCAGTGTTGTATCCACTTACGGCCGGAGGACGAAATCTTTTGGCAGTGTCCCTGGGCCCAGTGTCATCGAGAAGTTGAAACGAATGATCGAGAGTGAGGGGTGTGGGGTCAGCAGGAGGATTCACTCAAGAGGTATCGGTGAAAAATCGAGAAAAGTTCGACGTATATTACAAATCGAGTAAACGAGTTATAACGATCAAAGTGATCCAAGAACTCTGAGTGCCGTTGGACGCCCGGCACTGCTCCGCAGTGCCTTGGACCGTAGTGGAGCCGTCGGCTATCCACGAGGCTTTCCACCGAGTCCTAGAGAATCTGGAAGAGCTTCTTAAGTTCCACCATCAGCTGCCAGTCGGTCTTCACCAGGTCATCTCTGAAGTACTCCTTGCAAGCGTCTATGCTCTGTCTGCTTATCTGTAACAAAGAAGCAGCCGGTTAGCATCTTGGCGAAAAATCAAAACTGCTTGTTGCTCGATGGCAGAGCTCCAACTCCTCTGCGAAACAGACTCTCTACTGCTCCACGTAATTCTTAACAAGCATATACGTCAGTAGTTATACTTAAGGTCAATGAAATTTTCATATCATCTCTCGAAAAATCATTCTATTTTCCTAAAAAACATTAAAGTGTAAAAAAGACGCCAATAGTAGTTTAGTCTCATGTAAAAAGTGCTGAAACGCCGTCCCGAATAATGTAGATCGCCTGATTTACATGGTTTTCCCTATGTTTTCATGACTTCCCGACCTTTCCCGGGGCTGAAACTTGGTGGGGAATGTTTTTTTGCATCGAGGAAAAAGTAGAAAAAATTCCAGAGCCCTAGCTCAAAATTCATTTTTTCGCAAATTTTTTAAGGCATACCCCTTCAAAAATTTTCGATTTTTCGAAGGTTCTGGGACCGGGACGAACGCTTGATTTTTCGATTCCTCGTGTCTCAAAACGGAAAAAAAACACAAACTTAGTGGGGGAAATGCCGGAATTCTACCTAAAACACGTGGAAAACCGATCTTGAATATTTAGTTTTCAAGGTTTTTCCTATGTTTTCATGACTTCCCGACCTTTCCCGGGGCTGAAATTTTGTAGAAAGTGTTTTTTTGCATCGAGGAGAAAGTAGAAAAAATTCCAGAGCCCTAGCTCAAAATTCATTTTTTCGCAAATTTTTTAAGGCATACCCCTTCAAAAATTTTCGATTTTTCGAAGGTTCTGGGACCGGGACGAACGCTTGATTTTTCGATTCCGCGTGTCTCAAAACGGATAAAAAACACGAACTTAGTGGGGGAAATGCCGGAATTCTACCTAAAACACGTGGAAAACCGATCTTGAATATTTCGTTTTGATGGTTTTTCATATGTTTTCATGACTTCCCGACCTTTTCCGGGGCTGAAACTTGGTGAGGAATGTTTTTTTGCATCGAGGAGAAAGTAGAAAAAATTCCAGGCCCTTAGCTCAAAATTCATTTTTTCGCAAATTTTTTAAGGCATACCCCTTCAAAAATTTTCGATTTTTCGAAGGTTCTGGGACCGGGACGAACGCTTGATTTTTCGATTCCGCGTGTCTCAAAACGGATAAAAAACACGAACTTAGTGGGGGAAATGCCGGAATTCTACCTAAAACACGTGGAAAACCGATCTTGAATATTTCGTTTTGATGGTTTTTCATATGTTTTCATGACTTCCCGACCTTTTCCGGGGCTGAAACTTGGTGAGGAATGTTTTTTTGCATCGAGGAGAAAGTAGAAAAAATTCCAGGCCCTTAGCTCAAAATTCATTTTTTCGCAAATTTTTTAAGGCATACCCCTTCAAAAATTTTCGATTTTTCGAAGGTTCAGGGACCGGGACGAACGCTTGATTTTTCGATTCCTCGTGTCTCAAAACGGATAAAAAACACGAACTTAGTGGGGGAAATGCCGGAATTCTACCTAAAACGCGTGGAAAACCGATCTGGAATATTTCATTTCGACGGTTTTTATAATGTTTTCATGACTTCCCGACCTTTCCCGGGGCTGAAATTTTGTAGAAAGTGTTTTTTTGCATCGAGGAGAAAGTAGAAAAAATTCCAGAGCCCTAGCTCAAAATTCATTTTTTCGCAAATTTTTTAAGGCATACCCCTTCAAAAATTTTCGATTTTTCGAAGGTTCTGGGACCGGGACGAACGCTTGATTTTTCGATTCCTCGTGTCTGAAAACGGATAAAAAACATAAATGTTGTGGGGGAAATGCCGGAATTCTACCTAAAACACGTGGAAACAACCTCCTGAATAATTAGTTTCAACCGATTCCGACGGTTTCTCCCACATTTTCCACTCTTCCCGACTATTTCAAGCGCTGCAATTCAATGTACAAACTCTATATTCACACAAGACTCGATAATAAAAAACCCAGAGACCTAGCTCAACTACTAACTCAGTACTACTACTTGACACGAGTCTTTACCAAAGCTGTTGATCTATCCCGCTTCGATCTCCTCGTCGCCGTTCATGGAAACAGGTCGGCTTCCTTCTTACGACTTTCATTAATCACCCCCACTCTTTAACCGAGCCGAAAAGAATGCGCCTCGTAAACAGGCTGTCGCCAATTCAACTTGCTGCTCGAGGCTGCCTGCCTGCTTGCCTGCCTCATCGAGGAAAGAGGAGGGCGAGCGGGCGGGCGAGAGGCAGAGCGAGGGAGAGAGAAAAAATGCTCATTTCGGGCTTCCAAGAATAAAACACAGAGTAGCGGTGTGGCCAGTGGTGAATGGGGAAGGAGAGGGTTTTTGCCAGGGTGGCGTGGGGCAGGGCAGCAGCACGCTGGAAGAAAGAGAGGAAGGGCGGAGGGGCGGCGGGGCGGCGGCGGGGTAGGGCTGTTGGTCGGGTGATCAGGCACTCGAGAGAGCCTCCTCTAGCCAGGAATAATTTCGTCGAATCGGTTTTCGCGAGGACAAGCGCACGCTCGCTCGCTCGCTCGTACACGGTCCATTCACTAACGTAACGCTTTACAACTGTTTCCGCCCCCACTCCCGGCCGGAAGTCCCGTTTCATTCATGGATCGGTCACAATGGTGGTTTTACGCGGCTATTGAGGACGCCTACCTCCCGCCACGCCCCTGCTACTTCTCCCACCACCACTCGCCCTCTCTTTCGCTCTCTCTCTCTCTTTCCCTTTCTTTCTCTCTCTCCCTCTGCCCCTCGACTCATTGCTGATTGTCTCTTTCCTGCTTGCAGTCTTGCTTTCCTCCGCTTCTCTTTCTCTCCCCCGCCACACCCGCTCTCGCTCTCTTCTCTACGCAACCAACGCTTCGCTTCCTCTCTTACGCACTCCCCGCTTGCCATCCCAGTCGGATGCCTCTCCAACCTGCCAAAGCCCTCTCTCTCTCTCTCTTGGACAGACACACATACACGCGCACTCTTGGTGCCTCTTTCCTCCTCGCTCGCTCGCTCGATGCTTTTCTTGCCGGATCCGCTCTCGCTCGCTGCCGCACTTCCGTCTTTCTTTCTCGGACGCCCGCTGCTCCATGCACACACAGTCTGCCTGCCTGCTTGCTTGCTTGCTTGCCTGCCCCGCGCACGCTTCTTTTATTCGCACAGCGGCCGACTAGGTATATTCGTATGCCGGTGTTGCTGTGTGCTTCGAAGGCTCTCGCAGATGCTAGCCGATTGCTCTCTCCCCCTTTTTTCGATTCATCGATATTCATAGGAAGAAGATATGCATTGTTGTTAGGAACTCTCCGAGGGAACTCTCCTTTCCTATCTTCAACAGGCTTTTGACGTTGGAGCGTGCGGATATTTGTCGGCGCCCTACTCGATGATTAATGATGCCAATGCCATCGAGATCCACTGACACTCTCATTCCCAGATGAGATTCCAACACTTCCTCGCACTCTGTTAGAGGCTGCTGCTGCTTTCAGCAGTGATAATCGTTGGAACGTGTGAAATGCGCCAGGTGCGATTTAAATGCGAGGCCGATGAATCAGCTGGTTGGCGCGACGATTTTGAGGAAGCGAGCGCCAGAATAATGCTCGAGTTTCCAAACAGGCCGTCACGCCGAGAATCGTCACGAAACTGCCGTTAGCAGCATTTCCTGTAGATATAATGTTACGGTTTTCCTGGTGCAGCCTGCGTGGCAGTGTGCGCTCGCTCTCGCAGACGCTCGAAATAATTCGAGCACCACGAGATCTCTTCTCTTCGCCGAGGAGAGCAGCAGGCCAGCCTAAGTAGACTGCGGATGTTTATGCAAATGTCAAGTTTCGTTTGTCTATCAGACATTGGCGCGTAGTTCCCCCGAGCGACTCTCTTTCATTCGTCGCAAATAGATAAAGCATATCTTTATAATCTACTATAATTATTTGAATCTCTATAATCATATCTTTTAATTCGTCCCAAATAAATAAAACATATTTTCCCTATACTTTATCCTTCCAAACTTCTAATTTACTATAATTATTTAAATCTTCATAATTCCTGTCTATCATCCATAAAAAAAATTCATTATTAAAACAGACATTATATATTCGCGTGAAACCTGTCAAATCGTTGCGGGGTGTTTCGAAAGCATCGAAGTAGGTCTCTCTGTCGTAAGTTCATGAATGGCAGATTAAGCGGTAAGCGGCTCGGGCGAATTCAACATGCGGCGGAGGAGTCGGATGACCAGAGGAGGGAAGGGAAGGGAAGAGTAGGAGGAGGAGAGACTGTCCTGCGAAGGACAGAAGGAAATGCAGGGTGGGCCGCCGCCGCTGTCGGGGAAGAGAGGGCGCGAAATCGTCACTTCACAAATCATCGTGGGAACAAGCCACTTCCGGAATCGATTCCACGAACAAAACGGTAACGACGACTTCCGGCCGCCTAGAGAGCGCGCATCAAGGTACTCGGAGAGGCCGGTGTCTGATACGCAGGCATAGAGAAGCACGCTTGAGAGTCTGAGTGGCGGCAGCCGCGAGGAAACGAGAGAGGAAAGAAGAGGAGGTGGAAGAGAATGAAGAAAGAGAGGCCCCGAGAGCGAGAGGAAAGCATATACCAGCAGAGAAGAGAGCTCTATCGTAGAGGTACACGCATACACCGACGTGATACCGTTTCTCATTCAAACAAAGAAAGGCAAACTGTCGTGAACTTAATTAGCAATCATCCTCGCATACGCGATTCCCCATTGAAACAGCCGGTTGATTGCAGTGCGCAAATATAATACGCTCGTGCACGCTTCTCGCTGGCAGCAGCAACCACCACCGCCGCCACCGCCGCTCGCTTTCCAGCCTGACTCTTTTTACAGGGCTACACTAATTGGCAGCGATTCCATAGGAATCCGCTGGAATGAGGGCGTTAATATTAGATTAATTGCCGGCCTCCTATGGGATATGTGTGTAAGTAAGTAGTTGGCTGGGCGCAAGTATACGGGCGGCCGTCATGGATTCATAAGCAATATCCTCGCGTGGGCAAAGCGGAAGACGAAAAAGAAAGAGGGGGGGAGGGTGGTGGGAGGGAAAGGAAGGAGGTGGAGGTATGAAACTTCTACGAAGGCCGGAAGCCGACAGTGGACGGCTGATCGCCACCGGATGTGCATCTTCCTTTTTCGACCCAGGCCTCGCATACTAACAAGCAGGGTTTCCGTAGCGCGCTCGCCTCCGGTTTTGGTGAAACTAAAGAGCTATGCGAACCCACCGAAAACGAGACACGGAGAGAGAGAAGAGAGAGAGAGAGAAAGAGAGTGGGCCCGCACACACTGCTCTCCGCCCGCCTTGATCTTTCAAGCAAGAGCTCTTCCCTCTCGGAAGTCCTCTCTTAACGCCTAGGAATTTTTCTTACCTTGCTGACTATAAAGTCCTTCTCGTCGAAATGACGGCCAAACATTTTAGGCGCTTCCCCTGGTATCGGCTCAATTTTAACGCACACTTCCTGCCCCTTTCGAGCAGACTCCACTGACTTGTGATTGCACTCTATACTGGTTACCATACCCAGCTCGACGAACTGAAACATAAAGTGGAGGAAATATGTTAGAGAGACACTGTAACATACTAGAATTCTTAGATGGGAAGAGAGGAGAGTTTATGGCTGGGTTTGGATTTTTCGTTAATTCGATGGTGTTGGTAGGGCGTCGGGAGGATCGCGTGGCCAGTTTCGCAGCTCGTACACCGCTGTCGCCGTCCTTTTTTCCATCCCCGATTGGCCTCTCTTTTGCGTGGGTATAGCACCGCCTATGCATTCCTTTCTGCGACCGGAAGTCGGGAGAACTGAGTACCTGAGCGCACACCGCACCTCCTCGTCGTCGTCGTCAGGGCCGAGAGTTGGACGAAGCCACCTTTTCGTGGTGAATACCAGCGAGGATCGCTGGACCGAGTAGGTAGGCAGACACTCGGATACGTAGGATGCTGGCTCTTGTAGGCCGACATACTCAGTGGTAACGAATTTCACCGTATTCAACTCTCGAGAGCTTTTTCTATCCTAATTCCTTTTACATCGCCACGATTATTCCAACCGCATTGCATCGATTTAAAATTAAAACCAAACTCGATCACCTTGAAAGATGATCTTGAAAAATGCGAGAGTTACTCCTTGCAAGGATGATGATTGGATTTTCGAATGTCGAGCCACCGTGTAGATGCGTGCAATAATGCATATGGGTAAGAAAGCTCGAGTCCAGGGTGCTCGGAGTCTTGTTATTGCCGCAGCACACCTGCAGCTGCGAGATCGCAAAGTAGGCGACAAACCCGGACGCGAGAAAGATATGCGAGTGTGCCAAGTGTCAGTTGAAAGTATATTTTCAATTATAGCCGAGTGGGTGGTTGCTTCTCGATTTGTGGATGTTGGGAATATTGGAGGATTTATAATTGATAAATTGGGTGGGCTTGCACGACTCAGGCTCAACTCGGCAGTCTCGACAATGACCGGTTACGCTCGAATCCTGTATATATTTCGACACACAAGCGTGTATACCGAAACAGTAACAACGTTGCCCACACAATCGTCGACACGATCCTCGCTTCCCTTGGCACCTTCGCATCTCCCACATTGGTTCGTTGCCTCCTCTACCTCCTCCAGCTTCTTTTTCCCTCCGTTACTTTTATGGTGCGCGTCCACAGAGAAAGAGAGATCCTCCGATTTTCGACACTCCTGCCCGACAAATTACCATATAGGTGCACGCTTGCATGTCGAGAAAGTACGCCCTGCCCAGTTCTCCTTCTCGTGGACCAACGTCCTTCTACAGCATCCGACAAAATAGTTGTCACAGCCTGCAAAACGACTGTCTGACAGAAAGTGAAATTTGCTGGCATGTACCATCCGATAAAATTACCGACCAGATAAAATTAGTAGCTGACCAATCACTTTAATATCGTATATTTATAAAATCAAATAAAAAGAAGTTAATGAAATATTTTCTCGGATGCTGTACATTGGATGATAGTGTCTCTTGGATGGGAAAGAGAATTCGTGATTCCTCTTTCTTTCCCGTAACAGATTATCTTTCCATCGTGAAACTGTATCTTTGCGCCGCGCGCCACTGTGCGAACGCACCAAGAGAGAACGCTTTGACCTCCTCTGTATTAATTTTCCCGTAAACGCACGCCTCCACATGGGTGGCTGGCCGCTTGCCTTACCGGTTCCACGGAGACTTGTGCCCGCGCCATTCATACGAGCTTCACTTTACCAAAGCACATTGCTGCGGCTCCTGGCGGTGCCGACTTTTGTCGCCCGGCGATTCTACGCGGATACAATTAACTAACCGCGACACTGGATAGCCTCCTCTTTCCACTCTCTCTACTAATCCAGGAAACACGTGTCCCTTGTACTTCCAACATTATTACATTTATAAAATAATATCCGAGGAACATTTTTTCAATGCCAGAAAAATAGGGGAAATGAAAAATAAATTAAAGAAAAGTATTCAATAAAAATGGGAAATCGATTTTAGTGGAAGGTTGAAGAGAGGATCATCCGAATTGCTGGAGATGCCAGGAAGAGGAGGGAAAAATCACTTTAACCGGCGTATCAAGCCTTCGCTGAAGGATGAAGCATTAAGGCTGTGTGTCTCACGCGCGGAGGTTCGTTGCGTGGGCCGGCGCGCACCGTCCACTTTAGATTTATTTCTTCCTAAGCGCTCGAAGCTCGCAGCCACGTGGGAGGAAAGGCGCGGATAGTGAAAAGGGAGCCGTGCCGACGGAAAAGCGTCCAGACTTCTTATCTGCTTTCCTTTCTATCGTTAACTATCCACCCGACCACTTAGCCACCCACTTCGCCGCTTTTCTTCCTACAACGACGCCTTATCGCTCTGCTCGCCTTTCTTCCCTATCGCTTCGATCCACGCCAGACTCCGTTCACAGGTAGCCAATCACATACCTCGACAGACACTTCGATAGACAATCCTCTCGCTTGATATTCCAAAGTTTATACTTTAAGAATAAATTCAATTTCGGGGATAAAATTATTAATTGTATAAAATGCGATTTGGAGGGAACAAAATCAATTGCTTGCCTTTCTTTTCTATTGTTTCGATTCACGTCAAATTCTATTCAAAGTTTATACTTTAGAAATAAATTAAATTCCAAGACAAAAGTATTTATTATATAGAATGCGATTTAAAGGAAATTACTTCGACCTTGCCACGAAGGTGGAAGCTTTCCCATTGTGAAACTGGCATCTGCACTCAATCGCGTGCATCGTCGGTTAAAGTGCTACCAAAGAGGGGTCTCCCGAATTCCAGAGTGACTCTTTTCGGTCTGAAATCGCCTTATCTCTTTGCCTCCGGATTTCTATGTAGGATCCTCGCCTTCTGGATTAGTACCAGGAGACTCGGAGACATTGCTGCTAGTCTGTTTCCTTATTTACAGTCAGCTGAAAGGAACGCGTCACGGAGTGCTGCGGATGAACGCCTGATTTAAAGCCGCTTCTCTGAATGAACCTAAGTTTAGTAAAGCGAGCCGAACGCGGCTAATGTACTTCGACGGCCAACGTAATCCAATGACAGACACAATAACAATCAACATATTTAAACAATAAATACTCATCGATCTTCCAATATAAATCAATCACAACATAAATATCGAAATATAATTTTGATCTTCCCTCATTTTCTCACAAGCTTTTCCAGGGGTATTGGCAAAAGTTGGCTAGTTGGTGCGAGTTTGTTTTCAACCTGTCGGGGCGGAGGGGAGCGTCTTTGGCGGCGACGATGTGCGAGGACACATGTCGCGGAGGATATGGGAGGGCGCGAGTCGAGGGGAGGCGAGAGAAAAGACGCGAAAGCAGAGGCCGAAACGAGGAGCGGAAGGAAAAGGAAAAAGGCATTGCCGGCAGAGAAAGAGATGGAAGAGAGAGAAAGATAAAGAGAGAGAGAGAGCAGTAGTCAAGGATAAGAGAAAGAGGTGGAGAGAGATTCGGTCTTGGCATGCTCGGTAGCAGACGCGCTCCGCAGTGAACGAGCGCGCGCGCGAGAGACGGGAACCGGAAGTCTATTTTCGTGACTCGCACCGATTTAGAAAGCTTAAAGCCAGCTACACACAAGGCACCGCCGAGCAAGAGATAGCGGCGCGGCGGTGGCATCCATCGTTCATGCCTGCACATACCGCGGCGCCCCTCCGAGGAGAGTTGGCTCGCATCCGCTCGAAACAATACCCTGCCATATTAGTCCATGAAATGTATTCGATCCCTCGCGGCTCCCGATGAACGCGCTCGTACGTTGAATTCGAGCGTGTCTAAAACACGGCTTGCCACTCTCCGGCCTTTTAATGTGCAAGTGGCTTTAGAGCTTGCGCGGACCTCTCTTGCCGGCTAACAGCCAACCGTCATCGGCGCGGCACGTCGCTTTCGAGAGCACGCACAAATCAAGATTTGTGTGTCTCACCGTCTCTCCTAGCCGTGTATACTCCGCCGGGGTATTTTGAAATCATCCCGCGTTAACCGAGCGAGAATCCACTTCTCTCTTTCTCTCCTTCTCGAGACGATGATGATGATGATGATTTCCTAGACAGCCACGCGGAGCGAATCGCGACAAAACGGAGCGATCGTCATTGCAATCGGTGGAGCGGCCCTCGAGGTATGCAGACGCCGCCGGAAGTGAGTGGTCTCACTCGAGTGCAGAGATAAGCACATTTCTCGACAGCTCTGGCGCGCGCGCGCCCGCCGATCATCATCCTCGCTACTTGTCGTTGGCGAAATTAATTGCAAAGCTCAAGTAAAACGATCCACTCGTCATTGGAAACTCGACATCCGGTCGGGCTTGCTTGCTTGCTTCGTTGCTTGCTTGCTTCCTTGCCTGTCTAACTCCCTCTCCTCCTTCGCATAGCTCTCGTTCCCGAGCGCGCTCTGCCCCCTTTCCTGCTCGCTCTCCTCTCCTTCCTTCGATTTCGTCGCCCCTTCGCCGCTTCCATCCACTCGTTCAAACGCTTTTTGCCTCCCTCGCCATTTTTCCATCATTTGTTAGAATAGTGAAACAGCTGGCTAGTTGGAGCGTCGACAGAATGAGAAATACATAGAAAATAGCTGTACACTTTGGCAGCGGCACTTGTAGGCCCACCACATCCTGTGTGTCTGCTTCGGCCTTCCGGCTTGTCTCTTGCTTTCGTGGAAACGCCTCTGGCTTCCTTCCGATCGTTTATCACTCCCTAGACACTGTAAACGTTGATAGCTTGGCCCACGTATCTTCCTTCCCTCGCCTTTTATCCATCACGTGGCAACGACTATCTCTTAGTCTTTCTAACTTGTATCGTACAACTTTGTCAAGCATTCGGTATTCTCCTATCGATTTCCATCTATCGATCTTCCGATGCCAGACTACTCGTCTGGTGTATTAATTTTCAATGGAACGAGCTTGTTCGATAAGTCCGAGTGTAAGAAGGTGGAACACGGACGGAGCATGTGTGCGCGGAGGAAAAGGAGAAACGAGGAAAAGGAGAGGGAAAGGAAAGGAAGAGCATTACGAGCGCCCTTCCGCCGGAAGGGGACTCGTACACCACGAAGTTTCTAGTTCCTGTCGTTCATAGCGAGAATATAATTTGAGTCGTGGCAAAATGTCCTGCATCCTCCCCTCCTTGGCATTTCCAAGGGACAGGCATGTGGCGCACACATTTTTAACCACTTCCGAGCTATTTCCCTTCCACCCAGTCACCTGATATTGCTATTTCGTCCACCGGAAGACTTCGGATAAAGGCATTGTTGCTTCGAACGAAAGAGGGAAGGAAAGAGAAAGAGGGATGTGAAAAGTTCAGTGAAGCGATGTTAAGTTTCATAGAATGCTAGTTGGCTCTGATAGAAAAGATGAGAGGAAACGGGAGGCCAGTCGAGTGGCAAGGAAACGGCAAGCAGAAAGAATCTACCGGATTTCCGCTCGACGTTAAAGCGCCTATCGAGGCCATTGCGCAACGACTGTGCGCGCCTGATAACGCAAGATGAAAGCCAAGAAAATGCTCGCCAGTACCCACCCAACCAGACAAGCCGACAAACCATTTACGAAATCGAAGATCAACCGACATAACTGTCGTTTTTCCAAAAGTTGGATGAAGTCACGAAATTCTTTTATTATTAAACAGTTTTCTCCTTTCTTCCGCAGAAATTTTCACCCCTTCGTGAATCGATCTCTCTGTATTGCATACGCATCGGTAGATCTTATCTTGGGAACCGGTTCGGCTATCGAACTTTTGTCGCGCCAGGCCTTTGACGGCTGTGCACGTGGAACTTTACGTTCATTAAGTCCCGGCGCGTGTGCCTCTCGCCATTGGAAAAATTGTCGTGTTCTCAATTACGGTGCTCTTAATATTCTAATATATGCGCGGTGCCCCCCAAAAAACCAACACGTTTAAAAGCAAGCCTCGAGGAATTATAATGCGCGAGCGATGCGCGCAATAATTGCACAGTCACGTAGAGGGTGTGCCATTTTTCTGGGTAAGCCGAACAACTTCCTCTCACGACGTACGTGCTTCCTCATTCTTCGCTACCTCCAACACACACGCACACACAAGCATCCCTTCTGCGACGAAGAGGGAAGGCAAGCCTGACCTAAGCTAACTAAGTTCCGTGAGATTCGACATCCGGTCGGGATCATCGTTGCACATTGATCAATAAACACTGGCAAACCTGACACGATCCCTCAAACATCTAATACCATCTTTATTAGTCTTCGCTGACACACGAAACTATCGATTTCCCATACTAGCAGTTTTACCAGCTTCCTCAATCAAACAGGACAAATGCACTCGACTTCCTATGTAGCATCCACATCGATCAAACCTCCCAGCGACCGGAAGAGTACACCCACAGTGAAAGCTCCGTTTAAATAAATGAATAAGATTGGGTAGGGCTGATGGAGATGCGCGTGGGTCAACTGTACACATAAGTACATACGTGGTTGGCGGTGCTTTCTACGCGCGGGCGGTGATCCTCCTTACATGTATGTTCTCGAGGACAGAGTCTGTCAGGATTGATACAGATTTTACACACTCTCACCCACATAAGATCGTTGAAACAGTGTTGTTTCGTGAATGCTTCAAGTTTTCTATTACTGCCAGTCGATTTAGAAGTGTCGATTGGTTAATGTAATAAATTGCGTGTCGCCCGGAACCTTTCACGGTTGAGGGAAAGACAAGTGCGAAGTGTGGTTCCTACGCACGAAATTTCCAAGGGCCTTACGCAAATATCACCTCCACTCGGAGGCAAGGCATTCGCTCGCTAAATCATTTTATCCGGCGGCGGCGCGCGTGGGTGTGTGCCTCGCCGGGGAGATACACTTAGGATTTTTGTTTACGGGAATTTGCACGCTGCTAATGGCATCGCGACGCCTACGAATCCGGGGCTAGGCAACCTGTAACGCTCGCGTGCTACCGCGTAAGGCGAGGCTAGAAAGAACCACTACCCACCAGATACTCCTACGAGAGAGAGAAAGAAACTCCAGCGGGCACTCGGGACATTTCAACATCAAACGTTCGGACTCATTTGAAATCCACATGGCACGTTGAAAATAGATGGAAAATATCTTAATAGTTCGCCGATTATCTACACTCAACGCATGTGTTTTCTTTCTAGTTTCGAAAACCTTTGTTTCTTGTTATCGCAAATATTGTAATACTATTAAAGTGAATATGAAAAGAATGCGCAAAGTTTAAACTCTTTAAATATAGCAAATCTTTTAATAAAGTTGCTCGCCCAACTGGATCCTAGTATTTCCGTGGAACAAGTTTACCTACGCATCTCGTAGACTGTCGTATTGTAGCCGGACTTTCAGTTCAAGTAATATTAATCGAAAGTAACCCGGCAAGAAAACTAGAAATAATAAACTTGGAAAAAGTCGAAAAGATAATAAATTACTTACATCCTTGCTGGGTACGCAAACCGGCGTCCCTTCCTTGACAATTCCCGCTTCAACCATGACACCCATGACGATCGGATCTCTCGAGTTGAAAATAAACTGTAACAAAAGAAAACGACGAGCTCATTCAATAATTGTCTGCGAAATGTACTTAAAGTTTAAGACTGTTTCTCGTTAAATCAGAGGAAGACATAGAGATTCATGGAAAGGTGAGTGTATCTTTACAAACAAGAGGGAACAGTTACAATACCTGCGGTAGAATGCGAAGCTTGCAGGGGAAGACGGCAATATGTTTGTTTTCGTCTCGTTTGCGCTGCTTTAATTCTTCTCTATATGCAGTGAACTTGTCGAACAGGTGATAAATGATATCCGCCTGGAAGATCTTCACTCCGAGGGAATCCGCCAATTCCTGAGCATCCCTCTCGATTTTAACATCGAACGCAAGAATCGTGGCGTATCTAAAGACAAAAGAATTCAATTTGTGTACGTCGCAACCGCAATAATTAAACAACCAAGGACATTTCCTATTCTACTTACTGGCTATCGTGTTCCAACATAATCGACGCCTTCATTACATCCTTCTTCACGACGGGACCAATACGAATACCAGCGTACTGCAACAGAGAAGAGAAATCACGATAATTAACAGTATCAATCGGAATGCCATTAATGTATTTATTCGGAAGGTAGCAGCGGGGAGTTCCGCTCGCCACTGGAAGTAAAGAATCCGAAGTAAAACATAAACAACTGTCACTGGAGCATAAATACCGTGGAAGGGTATGCGTGTTCGCGTGTGTCTGTTTGGCGCAAAAATAACTAGTGACGCATGCCGTCCGGATTCGGCCGGCCAGTGCGACGAGACACGACACGGAGAAATAAACGCACCAGTGTACCTACAAACAAGCTATTCCACGGAGGTAACGCGCAATCCACCGAGACATCCTTTAATTGACACCTAAATCGATACATATTTCCGCGGAACTCGTTAAGCTCCCCCAAATCGAATTCTTTTAGTAATAATTATCAACGACTCATTGTAATAAATAGAAAGCTGTTTTATCACTGGTTTGTTTGAGTATTACGTTCGATAAAAGAAAGGGCAAAGCCTCGCCGGAAACCGTAGCAGTCAATGAATTGGAGGCGCTCAATGAACGGCTTCGAACAGGGAAAAAACAGCAACAGGCGGCAGCAGCCGGCAGAGAACGGTACAATAGATCCTATTCTGTCTGTTCTATTCCAAAGGGACTAATTCCACTCATACGAACATTGCAATTGCAAGCTGTTTGTCTATCAGCGATATTTCTACTGGAAAGAAAGCAGTTTGAGATAAAACGAAGTGCTGTAAGATCGATTTTACTTCCGAATTACATCGCTCATACATTCTACGTTAAGTTTACAATCACAAAACTGCCCTTACAAGCACTCCTCGGTGGAGAATCGACACAATCGACGTGCTCCAATAGAACAGATGCTACCCTGAAAGAAAGCAGGGAAAGGAGGAAGCGAACGGGTGAATGAGCAAGTGAGAAAGAGGGAGGGAGTGCAAGGGAGGATATGAGGGAACTAAAAGGAGAAAGAAACCAGGCTCGAAAATGGTCGGTGAGAAAAGGATGAAGCTCCCGGAGAAAAGACGAACGGCAGATGTTGCCAGGGAAAGAAATGCTGGTACAAACGGGAGGAAGTCCAGAGGAAGAGAGAAGACGAGGGGCCCAGGGAGAGAGAGAGGGACGCTTCCGTCATTAAAAACCGGCCGCCAGTGCACAGATCCTCTTCAACCTTTCGTCATATCTGCACAATGTTCCCGCTGAAACTTTCATTTATCTCAACCCTTTTCTAGTCGATCGAAATACTATTTTCATTTCGTATCCGTTTACTATCAATCGAAGAAAGATATTATTTCGATCTATGAAATAAAAGTCGTTTAATATGAACTTTGCCTATGTTTGCACGGATTCGAGTTAATTGCAATGTGCGCGCATCTCTTTCCCGATCCTATTAAACTTCTGCCTGATGGTTCTCTTATCGAGGAATGAAAATGTGTATCGTAGGTTTGCCAGCATGCAACCGGCAGAGCGTGTTCCCGCGTGTCCGCACCCACCCCGCACATCCGCTCCCATGTGCCGGTATAGCTGCTTATATACCGCGGTTAAAAACAATGCGAGGAAACGAGCCATTTTTTCCTGCTGCACCGTTCCTGCCTGTGGAAGAGAGGAGCGCCTTGTAAATTCGTCCGCTCGTAACTACCGGCAACGCGCTTGCCTTTACCTCCCAAGCCAACTGTACAGGTGTAACAAACATATGTAAGATAGAAAGAAGTTTGTGCTGAGTGACACCGTAATCTATTCATCCGATTGCAAGCGCGCGCCAGAAGAAGATCCAGCATAACAATTGTCAATTGACGCATTTGTTTCTAACTTGTTCCGAGAAGGCAAGCACGTGTCCCTGCTAAGCTGTTTATTCCGATCCTGATTCTCCAAACGAAACGCAGATAGGAAGGCACTCGGTAGGAATTGCTAATCTGCCAGGAATGCTAATCAGTCATACGCAATCCGTCGCTTCCTCAAGCGGATACACGAACACAGGCGGCTACGCGCGGGGATTAAAATCGAAAGAAGTTCTCATTCAAGACTGTGTCTAATCAATGAAGAGAATCGTTGGGATATCGTTGTCGAAATCGAGCGATAAATAGCTCACTTTGAGATGGTAGAATTGGGATATCTTGCCGGGGCATTTGGAGAATTCCTCCGATGAGTGAGATTTACATGTATTTGAGATAGGGGATCAGGTAGTATTGTATCTCATTTCTGGCGTACTCTGCTTGATACACCGAAGAGGGTTACGTTTCGAGATTCATACGTCCGCCCGTTCGTCGATCTGTCCACCCACGGTGCTCTTGCTCCGAGTGTGGGCAGTTTCCTGTACGTTGGTCACGTATTCCTTTTTTTCCAGCCCACACGCGTTTGCGCGCGTGTGTTAGCAGAAGAGAATCTCCGTGCTGCATGAGTTTAATCCATCGGTCCCACTCTTACTCGTTCCATCCTCGCGCTCTCTCTTCCCGTGCAGTATAACCGGCGTGTCCCTCGCCCGCCGCACTATTCTTCGTACACACTATACATATAGTGTTGCCTCCCTCGGATCTCCGCTGCCTCATCGCTTCGATGCCCGGCTATTCCACTACTATGTCGCTATATGCCATATGTAGGACTCGGCACTGTGTGCGTAGACGGAACGGAGCTAGTCGAACGTGTGTCGAATATATGTGCACTCGTGCTGACGTCACAGGCACGTGATCACAGAATCCGGTGGGGACAGCCCATTCATAACCCGAGGAAGGACAGGCTTAAGGCCGTTTTGGACGTTAGCTCGCATCGAACATGCCAGGAAGTTTTTATACCATCCATGTAAATCCAAAGCACTCCTCTGATCATGAGTACTTGCGCTTCCGCATTTCAAACGATTAGATGCTCAAATAGTTGGCGCTCATTTAGTTCGGGGTGGGTAATACTTGCATTTAAAGAAAATAAATGTCTATGATTTGCCACTCTATGTAAGATGGGAAAGAAATGCTTGTGTTTTGTCCGTAGAAATGTAACTGTTATAAAGTATCAGGCTAATTAATTTATATTGCAATAATATCGTTCAATACGGAGTATATTATTTTGCAACAAGTATTTTGCAAATGGAATTGCGCATAGTTTATAATCATCACGGCTTTACAAAGATCACTAACAAATCAAGTTGGACTAATAGTGCATAAATTTTGAATTAATAATATGAAATATACATGTAGTACGTAAGATATTCTATGGAAAGCAACGGAGCGTGCCGACGGATGCACAGCACGGCTGATAGCACGATGGATCACGACTACAAGCACCATATGCGATCAATGAGTCGTATCCTGCTAAACTGTTAAGAAGGAAGTGGTTCGTTGCTGCTGTTCTCTCTGTCGTTCTCACTCACTCATCATTCTCTTTCTCTTCCTCCCTCCTCTCTCTTTCTCCTATTTAGTCTCTTATTCACTCCCACCAATCTTGCATTCTGTCTACTTTTTTGTTGGTCCATACGCGGCAGGGTCTCGCGATTACGTTTTACTTACCGTTTAGTTCATTTAACTTTACACATGTCTAACGATCGCAGTTTTAATTTCGAGTGACATTTTAGTCATCTTTGTTCAAACAAGGTACTGTACAATAATCTACTAAAATATTATTTTAAAAGACACTCACCGGAATCTTGCTGTTCTTCAGGAAATCGAGCAGTGCTTCAAGAGCCCCTAAAGTTGAAGCTTGAACATATACGCCACGTTCTGCGAGACGTATATTTCCTAGTGCATTCGACAGTTCTTTCGCAATTTCTTCTTTTAGTACGTCTACTTCGTCGGGTTTCTGAGCCACTTGCAGATTTAATCCTGGAAAAATAAGATTGCAAAAATTTATTTAACTCGAAAAACATTTTCATTGCACAGGATGCAGTTTAGTATCACGACACTTACCTGCAATGGCTTTCTCTAAATCTTTTGCCGCGATTTTAACACCTTGTGCAGCTTTGACTTCACGATGCTCGATATATGCATTCTGTAACAAAATAGTAAAATTATCAAACCATTGAATTACTATTTAAAGTTTCGGTACAATAAGAATTTGCTTTACCTTAACACGCAATTCCTTTAATGGCTGAGGCATTAATAATGAACGAATTTGGGTGACGATGGGACCATCAGTTCCGGCTACGATCATTGTGTCCCCTTCCCTAAGAATTCCATTGACTAGAATGCAATCAATTGTAGTTCCAAGACCAGGTAGCGCTTTAACTTCCAAAACTGTAGCCTGAAGCTCTTCGCTATACATGAGTCTCTTTGCCAAGGGACCTTGACAGGCATTGACTATCAATCCTAACAGATTGCCCATTCCTTCACCTATATGTTAATAATAATGCATTAGTCTTTCATTAAAATTTGTTGTATACCTTTCCATAAATTATAACGAACCATACCTGTTATAGCACTAGTTGGAACGAGTGATACAAAACTTCTAGGATCTGGATTTTCATAAAATATTGCAGCATTTAGTCCTTGCTCGGCAAATTGCACAATTACGTCTTTTGAACGCTTCTCAAATTCTCGTTGAGTATTTATCGCCTGACCTTTCACAATATCTTGAATGTCTTTTCGATTCATAGTCTGCCAATCGTACAACCTACAACAGTCTTGTTATTTTAGCTGCCAACATATCAAATATAAGTCTAAGGAGTTAAGAACTTTAGTGTACCTGTCAATTTTATTCAACGCAACAACGAATGGACATTTCTTAGCTTTGAGTAAATTAATACTTTCAATAGTTTGAGGCTCCAATCCATGCATAATATCTACTACTAATATCGCTATATCACATAGAGAAGATCCCCGACTTCTGAGATTACTAAACGACTCGTGACCAGGAGTATCAATAATCAAAAGTCCAGGAATCTTGAACTTCTTGTCAGCAAACTAAAAAGGACAAGTATATTTTTAAGACATTTTTTAAACAAACAAAGAGCGTCGGGAAATAGAGTAGAAAGTACCCCTTTGACGTGTTTGGTTGATTCTTGAATAGCATCGATAGGCACATTGGTTGCACCAATTTGTTGTGTTATACCACCAGCTTCACCATCTTGCACATTGGTTCTTCTTAATTTATCAAGTATTTTTGTCTTTCCTGTATCTACATGACCTAAGACACATACTACTGCAGCTCGGAGATCATCCAACGACTTCTTCTTTTCAGCTTCTATACGCCGGTTTTGAATTCGCTCCCTTGCACGTTCCTTTTTTTTCGCTGCATCGGGAACTTTATCTTCTAATCCACTATCTTCATCACTTCCTTCTTCCGATTCTGAGTCACTATCCCCCTCACTCTCAGATTCACTATCAGAATATTCCTTTTTGTTTAATTCTGTTTGAGATTTTTGTGTAGGGATTATCTCTTTCATATTTTCTGGTGTCTTCGGTGTATCATCAGACTTATCTAAGATGAAGAAATTAACAGATAAATCTAATTCCTATTTCATTATCACACTATAAAAGCCAGGAATTATATTATAAATAAAAATTACCTTCATCCTGTTCATCACCTGAACTTTCTGCATCCCATGAGTCTTTAACATCATTCTCTTTCTTCTTTGCAGCATCTTTAGCTGCCTGATCTACAATCTCAACTTCTACCTTATCGGTATTGGTATCATTCTCAGAAGCCTTTCCTCCTTCTTTAGCTTCCCCACTAACTTGCTGCTTTATTTTACTTGGTTTTATTCTTGTCCCTGATATTCCAATTCAAATATTTAGAATACTTCTCAATATTACTTCAGAGTTTCCAATGTGTATGCATACCTGGCCGTGGAGGCTTCTTGTTTTCTCCAACATCTGGTAAGTCTAGCCCTTGAGCCTTCAGGGCATCAATCATGGCTTGTGCACGAGCCCTGTCTTGCTTTTGTTTTAATGTTAACAGTTTTCCCTCTGCTTTCAATCTCTCCTTCCGTTGTTTTTCTTTTAATTTCTTCTTTTCTTTACGTTCTTGTTCAAGTCGCAATTGTTCCAACCTTGCCTGTTCTCGTAACTCCTCCTGCCTCAACCTTTCCTCCTCTTCCTTCTTCTGGCGTTCTTCATCTTCTTTCATTTTCTTCAAAGCTTCCTGCATTGCTGCAATAGTCTTTTTCCCGGGACCTTTGCCTATGTAACATACATATTTATATTATACATGCACATCAATTTCATTGGATTAAGCTGAATGTAATTAGACTGTCAAATGCAATTAAGAAATATAGAAATTAGATGAAATATTTTATAAAACACCTTTTTCTTTTGGTTCTTCTTTAGCACCCTTCTTTTTCTTTTTCTTTCCATCCTCTGCCTCCGGTACCTCTTTTTCTGTTTCATTAGATTCAGCTACCTTTTTTTCTATTTCTTTCTCAGCAGGCTTTTCTACTGATTCACCAACTGGTTTATCATCTTGTGCTTTTTTCATTGCTTCCTATAATAAATAGACGTAGTATATAATATAACTACAATTGTATTATACTATCAAAAAATATCAATATTTGTGTATATACTTACTGCTTTCTTTTGAGCAAGTTTCTTCTGCTTCTCCCTTTCTTTTTTCTCCTTCTTCTTTTGTGCTGCTGTTTTGACTGTGCTAATATTATCATCATCGAGATCATCAATGTCATCTTCTAGAGCAGTTTTCAATTCGTCTTTAATGTCTATGTCACCCTTATCTTTCTTGTTACCACCCTTTTTTGGCTTCTTTTTCTTGTCTTCCTCTTCTACTTTTGGCTCAGGCTGCTCATCTTTGACTTCATTTTTTTGACCAGAATATTCTAATTCTAGTTCTGCCAATACTTTCTCAATATCTTCATCACTGTCTGCACGCTTTTTTCTCTTGTCTTTCTTCTTTTGTGCTGGTGGTTTGACACTACTTACATCATTTTCAGGCACTTCATCTGTTTCTGTGACTGAAGCAGGTTCTATTTCTTCCTTCACGGGTTGAGTACTTTCAGCCTTGTCCTTTTTCTTATCCTTCTTTCCTTTTTTCTTTTTGTCTTCCACTTCGTCCTCCATGGTTTGTTCAGCTGGTTCATTGTTAGTTTCCTTCTTGTGACCAGTATATTCCAGTTCAAGTTCAGCCAATGCTTTTTCAATGTCCTCATCACTATCATTACGCTTTCTTCTGGCTGTTCGTATTTAGAAAAATGATGATACATTATAATTTGCAGGCAATGGTTATGCCTTAATAAGAAGTTTGTATAACACAATTTCCAACAACAAAGCAAAGAATATTAAAATACATGAAACATATGTTTCCTTATTAAATAGTAAAGACTTTCACTAACAGAATACTTGATCACCCCAAACTTTCACTTTTGTCAGATACCATTGATAAGAATTTTGAAATGTATACTAATGAATTTAATTACACTATAAATTCTATGAGGACATTTTATTGTAGAATGTCAATAAAAATTATTATTTAACATTTCCTTTTGCAATTTGCAAAGTGTGATGCTTGAATTTGGGGCAAGTCACATTTCAGCCTCTGCATTTATATAAATTTTGCAACTTGCAAATGCAACAAGTATGCTACACTTATTAATGATAAGTAAGACGAATTAATTGTCTTTATAGAACAAAATCATCGTAACTAACGATGTCGTATGTCATGTGTAAGTAGTGGAATACCATGAGGTTAAATCCAAGCAGACGACATTCGACAATTAAGAATTGGAGTTGGAACATTTCAATTTTATAGGGTGAAAGCACATTATAAACTATTAATTTCATCCTTTTTTGCTGCTAAGTTAAGCGACATATGCAGGTGTTTGCTCCTTTTCTCACCCTTCTTGCCTTTCTTCGGCTGAGATTCCTGCATCTTGCACAGCTATTAAGAAAGCTTTCTTTATACACGTTCAGTTTTTCGTCGGTTTGTTACACGTTTCCCTTAAAGAAATTTCATATAGCACTACGGACTATATTCTTATCTTGGATGCGAGTCACAGACTTAAGTTACGAATTAAATACATGAAATCTGCGAACATTCGGCAATGCTTCAGCCCGGTTTGAGACTGTCGAAAAGTCTAAAACTCAAGATCTCAAGTGGTGGAACCTGTGGAACTCGATGGAGTTCAGATTCACATGAGCTGCCGAAAGCAAATGTAACATACGCCCTCTCTAACAAAAGTCACCCTATCGTTAGAAATGTCAAGCTCCTCTGCGGGACCACTCAGATTCGAATTTCTTACGCGAAATTTTGCCCGTTCTTGACACTCATTTTTGCATCAGTCTAAATATGGCACTGTCGGTAAAGATTAATTGTCATGCGTCGATTTATGTTTTTAGAGAAATCGCTATGCTATTTTTACATACTCCTGACTGTGAAAAGGAAACAAAATGAAATTTCTAAACTTTATTAAAGTTACAAGCAAGACAATCAGCATCTGCGAAGTCCTCTTGGGTATTCCCGGTATTCCCTACCACAAGACACTATTGCACACATCCACACAATAGACGGAGTGCGGGAAATCCGTGAGTTTGTCACTCATGCTGGACATGCGTTCGATTGGTGCATAGAATCATATACGAGGGAGATATCAGGGGAAGTACCTCCACTTTTTCCCCAAGGCTGTGTTGTGACGCATCACATGAAAAGATAAAGTTAACTTGCCAGTTGATGTTTGGTGAGTACGTTGTGCTGACAGAATAGCATCACAACTTGGACGCTACAAATTCGTGTAAAACTGCATTAATCTTCTCCTGACGATGTGAACAGGTTCACATTAATATATGTGAACAATTTCGCGCCTTGTGTATATTTTTATTGACGAGAAATTCATAATAATTTGAAAATTATACGAACGCTAAGTGTCAAAATGGATGAAATGTATGAACGCCGTATGGCATTGCAAAACGATATCACAAGTGAACTCTTCTCTTATGGAAATGGTAATTTAAAATGATTTATTCGTACTGTCATCAATCATAGATGAAAAATTATACTTCTTTAGGATTTATTAGCTATTATAATTGTTAGTTTTATGAAAGCAAACAATGAACTGATCTTACAAATTTGTATATTTTATTAATATTTGTATTTTAATTATTTAGGCATGATGCAAACAAACATGCAGGGAAGTTACAGCCCATTCAGTGGATCATCAGTTTCTCAGGATGCAAGCATTTCTTCACCTATGTCCATCTCACAGTCACCACTGCATGGAACTGATTATATTACATTACAAAATGCTACTGGTGAATATGTGACACTTAAAGAACTATGACAAAAATTGAAAATTTATTAACAGTATACATTTTTTCAATTCTCTTTAATGTCACAGCTCTTGGGGAACCTCATCTAGTTATCGTTGAACAACCCATTGAGAAGTTCAGATTTCGCTACAAATCTGAAATGATCGGTACACATGGAAGTTTGGTAGGCGCAAGTAGTACTTCCAATCGCAAGAAACAAGCTCCTACTGTTCGGGTATAACTAATTGCTCATTAATTGATACTCAATGTTGCAAAGAATTCATTTTATTTATTTCCCAGTTGCACAACTATTCTGAGAGAGCAATAGTAAGATGTACATTAGTTACATTGGATGAACATAGAAGAATACCACACGCACATAGATTAGTAAAGAGGGAAGGTAATGAAGATATTGATGACCCTCATCATGTAGAAGTTTCAAGGGAGACCGGTTTTACTGCTTCGTGAGTTGTCTTTCTAATAGTTTGTCATGTAAACTATTCATGGAAATTCGCATAAGTCTTTTATATTTCCCCTTAAAGGTTTCATGGCATGGGTATTATTCATACTGCCAAGAAACATATAAAAGATGAACTTGTGCGGAAAATGAAAAGAGAAGCAATTGAAAAAATTAAAAGACGAAACATAAATGAGAATCTTAGTATTCGTGAAGAGGCACAGGTATTTATAATACAGTAATATAATGTTAATTATTGTAGAAAATATTGTAACATTATCCTTTTTGTCCAAACAGATTAAGGCAGATGCAGAAGACTATCAAAAAATTATGAATTTAAACAGTGTAGCATTATGCTTTCAAGCATTTATTTTGGATAAAGATATTTTGGATAACAATATCATGGTTCCAATCACTGATCCTGTTTACTCTAATCCAATTAATAATCTGAGTAAGTGCCAAATTATTTAAATGTATCTTCTTATATGTAATCAGATACATAGAGTAACAGATTTATTATACATTAGAGAGTGCATTAACTGGAGAATTGAAAATATGTAGAATTGACAAGCACACTAGTAGTTGTGAGGGAGGAGAAGAAGTTTTCATATTTGTGGAGAAAGTTGGAAAAAGTATGTATACAATAAATATGGGACTGAAGTTATAGCAATATGCAAGACACATTATATGTGTATATCTTTAAAATTGTAGGAAATATAAAGATCAAATTCTTTGAAGTAAATGAAGATGACCAGGAAATTTGGGTCGCTTATGGTCGATTTTCCGAGTTAGACGTCCACCATCAATATGCTATTGCTTTTCGGTATAGTAATTTCGATAACTTTTTTTTATTTGCATAACATGGAATGTTCAATTAAAATACGTTGCTCATTAACAGAACACCAGCATATAAAGATATTAACATAACAACTCCAGTAGAAGTTTTCATACAATTAGAACGACCATCTGATTTAGACTGTTCTGAACCAATAAAGTTTACATACAAACCAAGCGACAGAGTAATGGGTAAGTACCCAATCATCAAGGAAAGTATTTTAGAAATAATGTTGATTTATATGATACCCTTTAGGTAGAAAACGACAACGCATTTCATACTCTGGTAGTGTGGAATTATCGCAAATATTGTCAAACTATAACAATGCAGCATTAGAAGACATATTACCTATGACCAATAATGACAGTCGGGAACTTTCAAAGGAAATTAAAAAGATTTTATCAGGAGAAGGTTGTTCTCCCTCTGAATTATCAAATTATATAGATCAAGTGAATCTAGATGGTAAGAACTTGTGTAACTTTGAACATTTACTTCTGCTCTCCAGTATTCGAGTAGGATAAGTGATAGAAATTATATGACATATGTTTTTTCAGAATATATTGGACTACTACAAAATAATGACAATAACATGTTAACATCTGACAGTTCCACAAAAGAACAGGTATTTATTTATTATTAAATGCCTTGCAACAGGTGTATTGTAATTAGAACCAGAAATTATTTTACATTTATTAAATTTGTAACAGCATGACGACGAAGCAGGTTTTGCTAAGAACATGCTTGTCGAAGCTATAAAGTGCATAAAAATACACCCCGATGGCGGCAAGCAAGCAGTACGCCGATTATTAAAAGAACGTTCAACAAATGGTGATTCAGTAATTCATGCTGCACTTAGACATGAACAATGGGCTACAGCAAAGTATATCTTAATGTTAATCAGCACTGAGAGTGAATCTAAAGTACTAGTAAATGGACAGAACAACTCTGGCAAGGTATTCATCGCATTTATTATACTTTGAAATCATTTTTATCATTTGGAACAACTGTTTTACGTTCTGAATTATTCAACAGACACCCCTACATTATGCAGTTTTACAAAATCAATCACAAATTGTTACAACTTTACTACTTCTTGGAGCCAATCCAAACCAATGTGATGAACATGGATTCTCACCATTACATACTGCTGTGAGAAGTATGTGTACACTTGCAGTATATGGAATTGAAGTATCTAAAGTGAATTTATGTATTTATACATGCAATAGTTCCAGAGTCTGAGGGATGTGTCACCGCACTGTTAGCAGAAAAAATAACGAATGTTGAGACATATAATAATGACGGTTGGACAGCATTGCACCTTGCAGCTGAAGTAGGATCATACCATGCTGTACGTTCACTTGTTCAAGCTGGCGCGGACGTTAACAAAATTGATTTGTCATATGGTCGAACAGTACTACATATTGCTGCTGAGGCTGGACATAAACAAATTGTGGAGTTTTTGCTGAAGGAGGTATAAATGTCATTTTTTGAACCTTCAAGGATATGGAATCGATTACTTCTTAATACGTTAATCATTATAGACTAATATCGATGTCAACAAGAAAAATTATGCTGGTAACACCGCACTACACAGTGCCGTTGTTCACACGGGAAAAGAAGCAAGGGAACTTTGTGCATTACTGTTACAATATGGAGCCGATCCCCATGTACAGAATTATGATCGGGATTCAGCAGCTGTACATAATATTGTATGCAAGTTAATTATGCAATTACATTCAATAACTGTCATTTTCACTTAAGCATACATGTTTGTTATGTTCTTAAATAGCTTGAAGATACTACGCAAGAATGTATAAAGGTAAAAGAGGAATGTTTTTCTAATGGAGAAACAATTGAGGAACAAGGAATCGGACAATCTTCGTTTGACTTGGCATCAAGCAATCCTGAAGTAAGTTTCTAATATTCTTCATACCTAAACCATTATAATCAATATACTTTTGTTACGATTAAGTCCTTTTACAGATTCTTAAGTTGCTTGGAAATCGAACAAAGCAATTTACAAGTGATGATCCTCCAGTTCCTATAAAACGCGAATTGGTAGAAACAAAGTCAATTTCAGATTGGCTAACATCCAGTATCAAACAAAATTTGGCTATTATATTAGATAAGAACAGAGGATGGGAGAAATTAGCAAGAAGACTGAAATTTGAATACCTCTTAAGAACACTGGAGCAGAGTGTACCAAGCCCATCTTTGATATTATTAAATTATATTGATGTATGTATGATTTCTGTAATTAACAACAGACGCAGGTCGTACTTGCTACCAACGTACTTTAGTTGCACTTAAATTTCTTTCAGGTACAAGCATCTGTGGGTCTTGGAGAAATACAAGATATCTTGAAAGAAATAGGTGAAGAAGAAGCAGCCAACTATTTAAAGCGAACTTCTTGCTGATCTTAGAGTGATTACATTACTGATTCGGAATACATAGGATAAAATTATTATTAGTAAAGTATATTTTTACATCTATAGATGTATGTATATATTAGACAGCTACTTTTATGTTTGTACTGTATTTTATTAAAATGTTAGATATACAATATTAAACGTTAACAAAGTATGTTTCTTATGTACACATATAAATGAAACTTACTCTTCTAATACTTTTATGAGAGAACAGGTTTATTATTTACAGCATACACTGAGTCTTACAAAGAGTCTCCTTTAAACTGTCCCAACTTTCTCATGTGGCTTCTCCTTTGTATGTTGTATACATTATTAAAGAGTTTTCTCCTTGGTACCCACTGCAATGCAGTGTGCCAATCATTTGTTGCCCTAAAATCTAACAAAATCTGGAGTACTTGATTTAAAGTCAAGCTCTTATTCCCATAGCCCCATGACATATATTCATCCAGAGGAAGCCTTGCAGTCCGTATACCTTCCTTCTTGGCTTTTGCAAGTGACAATGGTACATTCACAGCCTGGAGAAAAAACAAATCAGATAGATATTCACAACAAACACATCTATCTAAGTTAAGTCAGACCATACCTTATCCACTATTCCCCCTATTATATATATATCATCAGGATCATAACGGGTAAGAACTCTATTTGTATGTGGCGTGAGGTACACAAGTTTACTTTTGTCAAATACTTCTGTGCAACGTTTGCTGCTCATGGATACAGGAAAATCGTTATCATACATAATTGGCATGCGAGTATACAAATTTTTCATTATGTTACTGTTTCTATCTGCTCCACATAAGTACATGTGGAAAGGAAATCGATGTTTTCGATTATTTGCAAACGCTATTAAAATTTGTTTAGCACATGCTACTGTTTCACGATATGTCATATCATTATGATAATCCAAATCAAATATTAAAGGCTGTTCAAATAGCATTGCATACATAACTCTATGATTAAGAAAGTCATTCATTGACTTCTTATAGATTCGCATAAAGAATGTATTTTTGTGAAGTCCATAAGATACTTGTTCACCATCGTAATTACTGATTTTTTTATGCTCGACTTCAGCTAACTTAGCAGCCGCCTCCTCCTTTTTTGCAGCCATTTTCTTATCCACACATTCGCGTTTATACAAGACCTCCAGTAATTTCCTTCCAAAATAAACAATTATTAGTAAGTATATTGGAAGTTAAAAATCATTCAATCACTTAGGAATTCGCTAATATCTGTAAATACGAACTGTATTCCTCGTTCACTCTGTTGCAACAGCATGATTATTGATGCCGGGGCAAGTTCGTTTGGTACCATTTTCCCTTCATACCGCAGCATTTCAATTTTATGGAGTAATCTGTCATAACGCTGCTTGTATTCGGGGTTCTTCAAATATGTGTCAAGTTCTTCTTGAATTTTCCGTCTGACATCGCCAACCGTATCTCTAGGCGTTAGTTTCTCAGATGTGCAATAATTATTCTCGAACAGCATACAGCCCAAGTTCTTTTTTTTATGCCAAACAGCATGTCCATTATTTGTCTGCGCATTTTGCGAAAGGAACAATGCTCCAGCTTTTAAATTCTGTTTAAAGATGTGTCTTAACATGTTAGTTGTTGTTTAGGTAAAACAAACTTTTGGTTATTGTATCGTGCACTGTGCTTCTTTACCACATGGCGGAATGCATTTAGATTTGAACAGATTTTTACCACAGACAAGATGAAGAAAGGTAGCCCGCAGGGAATTACAGTGGTGTGATCGTTCGCATATTGTCAATTGTAGGGAGCGCTATACATTCATCGAGCATTTCGTAATTTAAATAGAGGACGCATCATGGTGTTACAATTTTCATGTTTGCTGTTCGGGCAATTTCGGGTTTCGCCGGGAATCAGTTGTGGAAAGCGTGGAGAGTGCGTGGGCCGGAGAGCACACGAGCAGACACCACACTGTGGCTGACACGAGCAGAAAGAATATAATAATAAATATCATACTGTGGGCCCAACGTGGTCAGCAGCAGTCAGGATCATGGGTACTAAAAAGAAAGTCAAAGTATTTAAGAAAAAGAAAGGTACGCCTGAAAGCAAAATAATTGAAAGCATAAGAGCAAAGTATGATTCTGTAAGTACAATTTCCTTTTTCGAAAATATATGGATATTTAGTAAATATTGTTTATTTAAAGATTGTGCACTTGTAGATCGATGAAACAAAAGTAACAAAATTTGTGGATCTACCACTGTCACCGAAAACTCTAAAGGGTTTAGCAGAGAACGATTACACAGTAATGACAGACATTCAAAGACAGAGCATAGGCCTGGCATTGCGTGGAAATGATATCCTCGGCGCTGCGAAAACCGGCAGCGGAAAAACTCTTGCTTTTCTCATTCCTGTATGAAGATCAGAAATACATTTGAAAGCTACTTTCCAAGACTTTTCATAATAATACAAAAATATTGTCTAATTTTATGTAGGTTTTAGAAACACTTTATTGCAACCAATGGTCAAGGCTTGATGGTGTTGGAGCTATTGTTATTACACCAACTAGAGAGCTGGCATATCAGATATATGAAACACTAAGGAAAATTGGTCAGCACCATGACATTTCTGCTGGCCTGATCATTGGTGGTAAAGATTTAAAGTTTGAGAAAAGAAGAATGGACCAATGTAACATTATTATATGTACTCCTGGTAGGCTGCTGCAACACATGGATGAAAATCCATTGTTTGATTGTGTAAACATGCAGGTATGAAACTGATATCACTTTTGTTACTAAACAGCCACCAATTTATATTGCACCAAGTATATTCATTTCATCTGTATTGTAGATCCTAGTCTTAGATGAAGCTGACCGATGCTTAGACATGGGTTTTGAGCAAACTATGAATGCCATTATTGAAAACTTACCACCTAAGAGACAAACTCTCTTATTCTCTGCTACACAGACCAAGTACGTAAAGGCAGTAAAATCAAAATTACAATGTATTTCAATTACCAATAATCAATATTACTAATTATATATTAGGTCTGTCAAAGATTTAGCAAGATTAAGTTTAAAAGATCCCATGTATGTTTCTGTACATGAACATGCAGCTCATACTACACCTGAAGGGCTTCAGCAAAGTTATATTGTTTGTGACTTGGAAAATAAAATGGCAATGATTTGGTCTTTCTTAAAGAACCATTTGAAGCAGAAGATCATTGTATTTTTTTCTAGTTGTAAACAGGTATTTTCATGGTCTTCCAGTATTCATGAAACATATGGAAATTCCTTATAACAATCATTTTCAGGTCAAGTATACATATGAAGCATTCTGCCGGTTACGGCCTGGAATCAGTTTACTAGCTCTCTATGGTACTCTGCATCAATTGAGAAGAATGGAAATATATGAGTCATTCTGTAAAAAACAGAATGCTGTTTTATTTGCTACTGATATTGCAGCTCGTGGATTAGGCAAGTGATTCAACTTGAGTTGATCCTGCATTAAATGTAAATTGGAGGAAATTGGAATAATAAATTTGTTTTTAGACTTTCCTGCAGTGAATTGGGTTGTACAAATGGACTGTCCAGAGGATGTGAATGCATACATACATCGAGCAGGTAGGACAGCTAGATTTCAAAGGGGTGGAGAATCATTATTAGTTTTGCTACCTTCTGAAGAGGCAATGGTTGATCGACTCAGAGAACGAAAAATTCCGATAAATATGATTAAGTGAGTACATTGATTCTAATATCTATATATATATTCCGTAGTTCGTAGATAAATGTGATTTGGCTATCTCATGAATTTGCAGAATAAATCCTAACAAACTGCAATCACCGCAACGGAAGCTCGAAGCTCTATTAGCGCGGGATGTTTCACTGAAAGAGACAGCACAGCGAGCTTTTATAGCATATGTAAAATCAGTATTTTTAATGAAAGACAAAAAGATATTTGATGTTAAAGCAATGGATACTGATTCATATGCTAGGTAAGTGTATGCAACGTAAAGGAAACTGTCAGTCTTGTAACTTTATATAATTCTTGTTTCATTTTAATATAAGATCACTGGGTTTGGCTCTACCACCAAGAATACGGTTTCTACAAAAAATGCAGAAACGACAAGCGGCAACTAAATTAAATGTAGACGAAAAAATCGTCGATAAAATTCAGAAAGATGATGACGAGAGTTCTGTTGAAGATTATGATAATAAACACGCTGGAAATATACAAGAAATGAAAGTTAACAAGGCGCAGACTTTGGACTATGGTAAAATATAAACATATTATTTTCAGATACGTAAGTATAGTAATATGTTCCGTATGATATATATTCCATTTTCCGCAGATGATAGCGATGAGGATGATATTCTAACTGTGAAGAGAAAGAATATAGACATCGATGAGATAACGGATCCAATCGATGAAAATGAAGATACCGCAGCTAACAAAAAGAAAGCTGTAACCAAAGCGGCAGTAGCAAAGAAAATACTCAGAAAGAAGATAGTGCCAAATAAAAAAACTACTTTTGATGATGAAGGACAGGTAGGATCAGGTTTTAATTTTACCTAGGCAACCTCATAAAGAACAAGATGAAAATTCTTTCTTCTGTTGTAGGAATTGATTGACCCAACAAAATCGAAAGTGTCAGAATTAGCCAGAAAATATGAAAATGAAGAAGTTTCTGGCATAAATATAGAGGTTGCTAAAGAAATACTACGTGAAGAGGACAGGTTTGATAAACAACGATTTAGAGAGAAGATAAAAGAGAAGCATCGTGAAGAAAAGCGAAAGTTGAAAGCAAGTAAAAAGGACCTTCAAAAAGATGAAGATGAAGATGAAGATGAGGATAATCAAGATGATGATGAAGACGAGGCCGATGTTAGAGATGGTGGTAGTGACAGCGAAGAAAGTGGTCCAGATTTATCATGGTTACCAGATCCGGATAAGATATATGGTACACAGAAGGACCAGAGTGATGAAGATTCAAATATATCACACGCAGAAGATGAAAAGTCATCTGTTATGTCTGATTCCGAAGAAGAAGAAAATCCAATTCACAGGTACAATTTATGGCAATCGGTACTAACAACACAGAATCTAGAAAAATATCCGTGTTTATTTGTTTTATAATAACTTCATCTTTGGTCATATTGACTACTTTTTCACAGGGCTTCCAAGAGAAAATTAATTACACACCAGGAATATAAAAAAATAAAAAGGAAACGCCAGGTGAAAGACAACGCTGATACCATGAACTTAAAGGCTCACGAGGAATTAGCTTTGCAGCTACTTTGTAATTAAATGAGAATTATTAGAAAAATATTGTTACTTGTTACATAAGATTTTGCTATTGTAATATTTGTAATCTATGTACGATAAGAAAAATAAGGACCCGATTTACTATAAAATTAGAAGAACTACAGTTTCATCAAACAGAAGTTAATTTTTCAATGATTTCAAGACAAACTACATATTCCCAGGTATGTTCCTCTTTATCTTCATATATCGTTTACTTTGAGGCAGTCAATAAAAAACAATGTACATCTTTTAACTGATTAATTCTGCCGATATAAATACAGTATTATGATGAATGACTTATTTTAGTAGTAATACTTACAATATACATTTTACAAATTGTCAATCTCCAAGTGTTCAGTGCATTTCGTCACGTTACACATCTGTTATCACTCGTCAGTATGCGTCAGAATTTAAAAATGATTGCAGGTAAGACAGCATTGTTTAAAAGATAGTTTGATTGCATTACGTTATACGATAAAATTACTGCTGACAGTTAACATTGTTTATATGAACGATGGAATATGTTCCGAGAAATGTAGATTATTAAGATTGTACATCTGCTTATCATGCAGTTCCTACCAGTGCGTTCAGAGCATAGCATTTTCTCAATTTTAAGAAGACGCCATTTTGATGTGTTTCAAAATTGTATCTACAACTTCCCTACTTGTGGCTTCGCCACCAAGATCTCGTGTATGAACACCTTGGTTAATAGTCTTGTTGATCGCGTTTTGAATTAACACGGCGTGATTCTTATGTCCAAGGTGGCGCAACATATCGACCGCGGCATTCAACATAGCAATTGGATTTGCAATATTCTTGCCAGCAATTGATGTACCTGTATTGCGAGTGCCTGGCTCAAATATTGTGTAGTGATCACCATAGTTTTTGCCTGCTAATAGACCAGCTCCACCCAACAAACCACAAACAACATTCGATACAATGGCTCCATACAGATTTGTTGTAAGAATAATATCAAACTGATGGGGATTGGATACCAACTGCATACAAGTATTGTCAATGATCATATCATTAAGTGTTATTTCAGGATAATCTTTTGCAACTTGCCTTGAAGTTTCTAAGAATAAGCCATCCGAAAGCTTCATAATGTTAGCTTTGTGGACTGTTGTGATCTTTTTCCTTCCATTTCTCTTAGCATATTCAAATGCATAGCGTGCAACACGCTCTGAATTACTACTTGTAATAACTTTCATACTCTCCACTACACCCTCGACACTCTCATGTTCTAACATAGCATATTCGCCTTCTGTATTCTGTCTAACAATCACTATGTCGATATTTTTTTGCCTCGAACTTACTCCTGGATATGACACGCAATGAAGAACATTCACATACAGATCTAACTCGTTTCTGAGTGCTACATTTCGAGAAAGCACCCCAGCTTCTGTACTGCGAGTCTCAATATTTCCCTTGAGGGCAACACCATTACGGCGGATAGATGTGATGGCATAATCCAAATCCACATTGTCATCTGCATTTGGATCAATCTCTACATCCTCAAAGTCCACTGGTACACCGGCAAAGCGAAAAACCTGAAAACAACAGACAGTATGAAATTATGTAAGAGATTTGGATCAAAGACCATAACTATTCCACTGTTCATCACTAACAGTCATTTCCGAATAATGGCAGTCACACCTGGCTTAATAAGAACATGGTAGTTGTGCAACATGATGTTCAAACAGCGATTTTTCGGTTAGGATAAGGTGAATATTGTTTATATACCTCTTTCACATAGCCCATTAATTCTGGTCCAATGCCAGCTCCAGGTAAAAGTGTAACTGCGTGTCTTCCACCATAATGAGCCTTTGGTATGGGCATCACCTTTTTAATTGTAGGTGTCTTATGTTGAATTTCGAAAGCAGATTGCGATGCACATCGATGAATTTGTGGCAGCAGAACTCTCGGACGTAAAGTTCTAAGAACTGTGTGGGCAGCCATGTCTAATATTATTCTGCAAAGCATAAAATAAAAAATATATCATCTCTGCACTACATTGTTCACTGATAGCTATTAGATTGAAGAATTTCTCAGATGTACTCTTACTTTCCCAATTCTATTTTAACGATACCTTGAAAGACCTTGCCTGCTCTGAAATTTCAGCGCCGTTTGAACTGGATTCGCAATAGATTGGAAACTCAACGGAAAGATTCAGCAAACGCCACCTAGAAGAATGATATCTATTTCGATTTTGATATTTGCAGGGATTCGCAGGACCAAAAATTTATCGTGCGATATAGCAAATATCTCAGATTAATAGCAGTCTGTTTGAATCTTAGAACAGATTTATATATATATTAAATCGATGGCTATCTGTATAATATAAAGATTTTTGAATTTTTTACATTAACTTAAAATAAAAGTTTTATGCATTTTCTAGAATTTTGAGATACTTAAATAATATAAAACTGTTGGATATATGCATTATCTACATATGTTAGTATATGTAATACGTTTCATAATTATTTTCCATATTTATGATGATCTAAAATAGCGGTTTAACGGTTTACTACGAAAAGATTTTGGCGTGTGACACGTGATCATATTTAAAATCATCATGCATATTGACACCCCTGATATTTTAAGCGATTTTGTATCGCCTATAATTCCGTTTCTACTCTAAGTTATCAACTATAATGTAATAGTTATCATTCTGAGGATTTGTCTTAGAAATATGTAACTCCTTCGTAGTCGAAAATAAGAAAAATAGAACATGAAAAAATGATGATTGCTTATTGCCAATGTTGGCTAACATGAATACAGACGTTTTCGCGGCAACACCATAGCTGATCATAGCCAAGCCAGACGGGAGACGCGCCAGACGCCAAAGCCAAGCGTGCGTGCGAACGATAATAGACTTATATATTGTGTCTTCAAGTTTCTGCTCGTTTATTAAACAAGGTAACCTTTGATGTTTGTAGTAGTCACGTTAAACTCCTCTCAATCATGTATAAAGATAATTGAATTGTAATAGACAAGTCTTTAATGTAGTTTCCAACTTACACTATGCACACATTGTGTTACCGCTTCCCGGTTGTTGTGTCGCCATTTTGTACTTTGCCACAACCGTTTCATTGTACAATTTTGAGCTTACAATTAATTTTAGTTGTTTTTAATCTGTCCTTCTAGTTCGAATAGCAGCTACGGTTAACCAATTACTAGTTTTCACGTCGCGTAACCAAAACAAGTGTATACTATCAGACTGTTTGATACACAAAATCCCATTATTCCTTCCTTCAAATCTGGTTTTCCACTAACTAGTTTTGATAGTTCGGCAAAAAATTGCAGATTTATTGAAACGACCATGAGCAAGGGAAAGCAATCTTCGGCTGCAGTGGCTCAACAAGAATTCAGTGTCGAGAAAATCTTGGATAAAAGGGTCTCGAATGGAAAGGTGATTGAAAAACTCCAACATTTTGCCTAAGCAACTCAGCAGGAATGTTTTTAGGGAATTCTGTACTACTTATCATAATTACTTCAAGGTGGAATACTTTTTAAAATGGAAAGGATATTCTGACGATGATAACACATGGGAACCCGAAGAAAACCTGGATTGTCCAGATCTAATTGCTCAGTTTGAAGAGCAACGCAAAAAGAAACGCAAAAGTTCACCTGCACCTAAAGCGGTTAAAAGAGTACCACCAAAAGAAAAAAAACCTGAAGGTAAATATTGCTTGGGATTACAAGAAATGCTGTTGCATTAGATTTGAATAACTATATGTACTTCATCCCATGATATTATTTAACTCTGTTTGTGTAATGTTATCTCTATAGGATTTGACAGAAATTTGGAGCCAGAACGTATCATTGGAGCCACAGATTCCAGTGGTGAATTAATGTTCTTGATGAAGTGGAAAGGAACAGATGACGCAGACTTAGTACCTGCACGAATCGCAAATGAAAAGTGTCCACTGATTGTTATTAAGTTCTATGAAGAAAGATTGACATGGCACAGCTCGTCAAATGATGATGACAACTCCTCCAAAGCTGACCCAGAGTAGCGTTCAACCTACAGATATACACTGCACATTTTAAGATTTGTCGCATCTAAGAAGAAATGCATTCGTGCAGAAATAAATGTTGGGAAGTTTCTTGATGATAGTTGTATACTGAGCTCGAGAAATAAGATGCACCGACTGTTAAGAATAAGCTTGAAGGTTTTTTTACAAGTAGATACTGTATTGTACACTTATCTAAAAGTTCATTCACAACTTACTTTGCAACTGTTGGATGTTTTTTTTGGTGGATTTATGTCTTCATTGTACATGCTTTGAAAATAAATGTTTTAGATAAATAAAATACTTACATGGATTTTAACTTACGTTCAGGAATAGGTCACGTCATTAATATTAATTAAGGTATCACAGTTGCTAAAGGGGTTGTAAGTTGGACGAGTATAAACAGTGTGACAAATTACATGCATATAAAATGGACTAAACTTGCTATTTTAGTTGGTAGTAGTAAATATCGATAGGATCATCAATAAGATAAGGATGTTAGTTATTACTATGACTTATAACTATTAGTTAGTTATAATTATTATTATAATAATTATTGGAACAAAGGCAGGAATAAACGAAGTGATCCTTTTGTTATAATAGTTTGTGTAAACTTTAAGTTGGATTATAATTTGACTCATCATCAGTATATGATTCATGCTTGTATTTCTTTGTTAATACTTTAACTCTCTTCAAAAGAGTGAAACATTATGTTATTATATATTTAATGATATATTATCATACATGCAACATCAAAAGTAATGTATTGATTCAATATTGATGATTGCGTTCACCAACTTCTTATAGATTTTAGTTTCAGAGGTAGTCTAACATCCTATGATAAAAATGAATGTACACAATTTCTTGCAAATACGTAAATAACTTTTTATTACAATTTCAACGTTTCAGTTTCTTGGGGTTCTTTTTAAATGCTTTGGAGTTCTTACGTTTGTTTCTGTGAAAAGATCCTTGTAATTTTTGATGCCTTTTCATTTCCCAGTCCAACTGTTTGGTGCTTGCACCATCGCTATTACTTAGCGTATTTGAACTACCATGCTTAGTCTTCTGTCGACTCTGTTCTTCCAGCATTTCTGCAAACTTTTCTGCAGATACAAATATATTCTCATCGATTCCTTTTCCATTACTTTTCCCAATGCCTTTTTGAGAGCCCTTTTGAGAGTTTCCTTTTTTCTTATTCGACTTCGCAATCAGACCACTTTCACCATCTGAAATATCCTCTTCATTATTACTGTCGTCGTCAAAGTCCATATCACTAAGGTCCTCGTCGTCGATATCTTCCATGTCATCAACATCCATGTCACTTAGATCTTGTAAATCATTGTCTTGATCTTCATCACTATGATATTCCTCTCCAGAGTTTTCATTATCTACATCATCATCTGAGTCACTCTCATTATTGCTGCCCAAATCTTCATCATCTTCATCAGCACCTGTTATAGATACGGATACAGTGATATATTTGATGGTTTAAAATATTCCTACAATACTGACCTTTTTTACTTTTCTTGGCAGTTTGCAGATCAGCAGCTAAATCAAATTCATCCATTTCTTTACCATCTCCTAATTTGTCGAGCACTTCATTAAATTCTTCGCTATTTACACTCTCTAAGTCATCATCATCTTCTTCATTTGATGAACGTTTTATATTTCGTTTGTTTTTCAAAAATTTATATAAATATAATTCGTCTACAGGAATACGTTCTTCTCGCTCGTTAAGATATGATGCACTATCCACAGGCATACGTCGGATTCCTTTAGGCGTATAACCCGCACGTTTCGTTAAAGGATCTTTTTGTCTTTGAACTTTTTTCTCCTCCAATTTTTTCGGATTTTTAAAAACATATCGATCTAGGAAACGCATTAGCGCCAAGTCTTCCAAAGGATCGCCAGTGTAATTAATAGAGTGTCCTATTACAAAAAATATGCAATTAATTATACAGTTTGTCATTGATCTATTTAATAAATTATACCTTGAAGTATAGTAGTAGCAAATAATGTGACACTTGGATGATAATGTCTTGTTAGTGCTAACAGTTCCGTATTAAAAATGTTTGTTATTCCTGCGAATAACGGGTTACGGCAAAAAGGATCATATCCCAGCTTCTGCTTGGCTGTATCGATCTTAAGTTCTGCTTCATCAATTAAATTTTCTTTAGTCTCAGGTTTAGTATCAGAGTCAGAATTCATAACTATGTTAGTCAACATAATTGAGTCATCTGGAGGTTTATTTGTTTCTTCATCAGAATTTTCTCCATCTGATGACACTGACCTTTTTTTGCCTTCAATTTTAGCACAATCTGACTGAATATAATTTTTTGACTCGATTAAAATATTTTTTACACCCTTATGGGTATGTAGGACTTTAGATACTACATACAACGTGGCACAAGTCATGTTTGGGGGAAAATATAATGCAACTTGCAAAATTCTTTTTATAAATGCATACAATCGCAATACACTAGTATCGCGTTGTAGAACTCTGAATAGTAAATTAAGGAATATCGCACGTTTATTAGCGATACCTATTTCTGGATCAAGTAGTTTTCGATAAAAAGCAGAATAAAACCTATTTGCCTGGGTTTCATCTTTTCCAGTAATCTGATGCAGCAAATTTAGTGCATTAAGTGAAACATTAAAAGATCCAACATGTACTACTTTATAGACTGAATCTATGTGTTCATGTAAGGCACGAGAATCCATTTGAGCAAAAGGGTAAGCTCTGTTTACACCAGTTAAAATTGCTGCCATCATTCTACTATCTGGTTCTCCCTTTTTCAAACAAGCTTTGAAGAAAGCAAAGTACACCTCAATGAGAGTTGCTGCTATTTTCTCATCACTTTTATTCAATAAAAACTGTGTTAGTAGGCAAATAGCATAATATTGGGCACGTTGACCAACATTCTTCCTAAACAGTAGCTTTTCAATTTCTCGTAAAACAACAAGTTTCATGTTAGGATGCTCATGCAGTAATTTGTTTAAACAAAACACTGCTTTTGAGCCAACTTTGCCACTGGGATCCCCCACTTTATTTACAATCAATTCTAATAGCTTATGCTCTTGTTCAGCATTGCCTATTAACAGGTCTGTCATCACTGATATTGCTGTTTCTCTATTAGCATCAACAGTGTCAGATGCAATACCACCCAAGGATGATACAAAACGTTCATACTGTTCCTTTAATTGGTCTTCAAAGTACCAGTGAGCTAGTAATTTCCTCTTTAATCCATCACTTTTTATTACACCATCAGCATCACTCTCTTTGCCAATATCATCTAAGTTTTGTTCCTCAAATTTAAGCAATTTATATGTCGGATGAAGTAGCTCAGATAGAAACAGATCTCTTAGCGCTGTTATAATCACACTACATTGATTATGCTTTGACACACGAACTTGACTTATAATTGATACAAGCCGGGAAAGATTGTATTTTGGATCATCTTGAATTAATACAATTCCAGCAGCCACTTTGTCTGATGTTGTGCCTTTTGTTAATGCTGTTCTCAGCCATACTTTTTCTGAATCGCGCGACTTCGATTCTTTTGCTTGAAAAGCCGCTGTATCGGCATCCAAATATCTTTTCGCTTCATCTTTCAAATTCAATACTTCTAAATCGGTTTTGCTATGCTTATAGGGTCCAGCTGCTTTATCAAACACTTCGTACCATTTCTTTTTGATGTCTGTGATGACATCGCCTTTAGACAATGTATTCATCTAAATTGCAATTACAAACATCTTTGTTTTACGTCAGTTTAACATAATAATACAAAATAGTATGTTCACCAGAACTTACCACGTGGTTAACCATTTGTGAGCCCGTGTGTTTACAAACGGTTTTCAATTATGTCGAGGTTAGAAGAAGAATATTCCTTACGTTTTGGTATAAAAATTATATCCTTTTATTCACCATTTCGTATATACCACACTAATTCACTTACATAACATTATAAATTACACAAAACTGTCATTCAAAACAAGTATAATTGAGTAGGAAATTGGAGTATGAGCAGTATCATACATATGATTGATCATACTACTCCATTTCAATCTGATTATTATCATCGCTTTTTACCAGTAGAGTGCGCTACTGTTTTCCACGCACTGTAGCGAAATTAAAATTAAAGGCAAGCATAGAAGGTAGATTCGGTTACATTTCACAATTGACCAAAATATAGAGTTGTAAATTTATTTCTATATTAGAAACCTGTACAAACTTCAGATACACATTTGTATTATAAACGGATGTACAAAAATAACAAGGATATTAGTTCTGTAATTCTAATTATTTCTTGTTGCCTATCAAGCTGTCTGTATCGCTTTCTTTCGCTTGGGCTTGCTACCAATATCAGATAAGTGTTTGTGTTCTCTCTTTCGTGATGGCAAAGTAATTTCTTTCCTCTCTGTATTTCCATTCTGTTTCACTTCACCTTCGTGTACTTCATCGTCTAGTAAAGCAAAAGAGCTGAATTGGAAAGCTTCTAAACCTTCCGACATTGTTTTCTCGCGCAATAATTGAGCTTCTTTCTTCAACTGGTGTTTCTCATTCCGTTTAGCTTTCTTTTTCTTCTTCTTTGGGATGTTGTTACACTCCATTTCAATGGGTTTTTCTTCATTATCAGAGCAATTACTGTCATGAGTGTCATCTGCCTCTTCTATGTCTTCGCGTTCCGCATGGCCATTCAGCTTTGGGGAATCTTCGGTTTTTTTGTCCTTTGATACCCTAAAAGCATAATTCTGCACAGTTATTTATTTAACTCTTACTGCCTATTAAAAGCAATTTTAAACTCACTGGTAATTCGGAATGCCTAGCTGTGCCGCTAGTTTGTTATATGCACTTTTTGCATCTTTTGCAAACGAGACTTGACTCCTATAAGTTACTAACAATTCTCCGATTTTTTTCCAATTCCATGCGTTTGGTGCATGTCGACTATAGATAATTCGTAAGAGATTGAATAGAATACAAATGTATCTTTGTTTGACCTCTTTCTGTATTTCTTGACCGCTATGTAATACAGTCTCGTCCTTTTTATCTCTGGTTGCATTTGATAAGTCAGTAAACATATTTATAATATTGTTGCATAATTTTTGTTCTAATTTTGTGCGCGCACTCTCAGTTTTCGCTTCCAAATATACTAATCTATTGTTGTTATAGAACACTGTTAAGAATTCTAAAGCATGTGCTCTACGGAATGGCCTGACAGTACAATCAAAAGCAAAATCGACCTGAAAATCGAAAGTTCATTTTAAAGAAAATCATTCAGAAACTGCAATGAATTGCTGATGCTTAATCATTAATGCATAACTCACCAACAACGGCGCTAATTCCCAATTACCATCCCAATGTAACTGTAAGATGCTTTTGAAGAGTATAGGTGGAAGTATGCAATCTCGCTTTTTGAAGAATGATGTCAAACTTTCACTATAAATTTCAACTACATTTTCGTCAACTACATTAGCTTGCTGTGCACATTTCACTAAGAACACACAACATTCTGCTAACTTGTCACTCATTTCTTGGCAAACTGATGTAGTTCTCTCTCCTTTCTCAATTAAGCTTTTAAGTATGACCATAATTAACTCATTATCAACACCATCTGTATTCCTGAATTTTTTTACTGACGCCAACTTTTTCAAACACGATCGCACCCGATGCTGGAGGGGCATTTGATGCGACTCCTTTAAACAATACTCTAGCAGTGCAAACAGAGGAACTATCATATCGAGAACAACTGCCATAGATGGATTATTTTCCAAATAACATTCTAATAAGTCAATTGCTCGTACTCTGAAGTGCATTATTGTCTGCGCAGATTTTTCCTGCTTTTTCGGTTGAGTCCGTCTGTTCTCTCGTAAAATTTTAAACGCTGCTGCTAGTGATTCGTCCAATCTCTTTCCTTCCTCTTCTCCAATATTATCGATATTTACATCCTCATCGTCAGTTTGAACAGATATATCTCCTAGTGCTTGACTGACAGCTTGCCGCAATCGATCAGTCACTGTATCATTCTCATCATCATTTGATTCATTATCTGCATCTGAATCACTTTCCTCCGAAGACATTTCTGTGCCATTAGCATCACTGTCTTCGTCTTCATCTTCACTGTCGTGATCAGATGTTTCATTGCAAGATTCATCTTCGTCTACATCTTCATCCTCTTCATCAAGATTATCATCGACTGCCAGCGGACCTTTTTCATTCTTTACGTCAAATACCTAAATATCGTAATAAAGTTTTTATTACAGCTCATGAAGTAGAATGTGTATTTTTTCGAAGCATACTTACTGCTAATATTTGATGAATAGCTGTTGCTGTTACATATTGACAAATATGCGGAAAAACACACCCCACTAATGATCGCAATAAATGATTGTTTCTAGATAAAAGTGATAATATTAAATCAATTACAACTTCTACCCATTCAGGTTCATCTTCTCCTTGGTTCTTCTTAACCATCTTACGCTTCTTAGGTTTTGAAATTAATCTTTCATAACAACTTTGAAGTTCATTAATTGACATTACAGCCATTTCAGGATCAGAGAATAATTGTAATCCCATATGTAAATTCATTGTATGGAATATTGGCAATGCTGCTGTTTCTTTACCACTTTTTTCCCACTTTCCTATTAATGTTATTACTTTATTCCAAGCATCACTGGATTCTTCACTGAGGGGCTTTCGTAATGTTAGCTTGTTTGATTTTAAACCGGAATCTATATAATGCACTAATGTGCTTAATACATTTCTTGTATCAGCTAATTTGGGTAGCTTATTATCTAAAGCTCTGAAGAAGGTCTCTTTGAATTGTGGTGCAAGTTCTGTTCCTACATTGGACATTTCACACAATCCATATGTAAATAAGAACTGTAATTGTTCAAGCCTCCATTCATGATCTGTAGTAGTTTCTGGATGACCCATCAGTTTTGTTAATAACTGAGCAACATAAAGTCTCTCTGCATTAGTCCAAAATCGTTCTCCCTTCTCATTGTTTGTTTCCTTCTGAATAGTGTTTCCTATAATTTCTCTAAAGGTCTTGGACAATTTTTTAATACCATCTAGATTCAGGCTCGCACTTATTGGCTGAATTACTTTTATTCCAGTCTTCTTCTCTATCATTATCTCCCCTGGATAAAGTATTAGCTTTTTCAATACACCTAACTTTGTTTTTGTTTTAACATCTTTTTCACTAACAGATGATACAAATAAACAGAGGATATTTTTAAATCCTGTTAAAGTCTCATTGTTCTCATTTTGCTTTTTAAAATGTATCAATCTTTTGACAACATGAGATAAAAAGTTTGGAGTCAGTAAATGTGGGAGTACAGACTTATCTGTAGTATTTTGTAAAAGCAATTTGAGAATTTCTATGCTTAACTGTTCATCAGTCCTTGATGGTTTCTCGAACCTTGCGTCAATGTGTAGCCAAAACTCAGTTATAAGTTCAACTGTGTTTAATTTGCTACAAAACAGCTTAAAAATAGGATGATGACACGACAATATTCGTGGTAAATTAGTCAATATTTGAACCAAATTCTCCATAGACTCTTTAGTTAGAATGTCTTCTTCGATACTCAAATGTTTTTTTAAGAATTTATGACTGACTAAAGAAGGAAATTTGTCTCTCATGATCAATAGCAGATACAATGTATCTAATGTATATTCGGACCATGGTTTTCCAAGTTCTTCTTCAATTACTGGCCAGCCTGTGGTCTTTAGTGTCGCAGTATCAACTTGGTCTATGTATTCAATTAAGAAAGAAACAGAAATAAAAGATAGATAACTACGTTGTTTTCCAGCAGCCATTAATTTCTTTAAAATCTCTAATTGTACATCATTGTCATTTTTTACAAGCAATTTTGATCTGATCATTGCTCCATAAGCTAATATTCTTCCCATATGCATTTCAGCATTTTCCTATAAAGTTATGATCACAAACATTTTAGACTACATGTACGATATACACATTATAAAAATAGATCCAATATGATTATGAAACTCACACTCTTGCTGTTGCTACCTCTTGGCTTTAGTTCATGATCTACTCTTTCTAAAATAGTTGTAATTGGTATCTCCGGATGCAATGCTAGAAAGGCTGATAGAGTGCTATAATGTCCTCTTCTAGTAATTGTTTTTGAAGAAGCTAATGCACGGATTAATCTTGAGAATGCGTATTTAAATTCTGCTGTATCACTGTCACCCTATAATATGATCGTTAAACGATATTAATTTATTGCAAGAGTTCAAGTGATTGTTAAACATCATTGTACATACTGGACTCAAACTGAGGTTACTATGAAAATTTGTACTTACAGAACTTTGTTCGTGCAAATGTTTTAACAATGTCATTCCACCATCGGTTCTCACAGAAACCTTTCCATCCGCAAGCTTCGGAAAAGCGTCTAATATCTTTGAATCCATTGTAACCCGTGGTTTGGGTTTAGTATCGTTTGAAACAACCTCTGCCATGTGCACGTCTTTACCAGCCATATTGCCTTATATTTGTAATGAGTATAAACTTCACTATTCTAGTAATCGGTGCACTGAGGAAATGTGGTTCGATAGCTCCTTTACACTTAAAGAACCAACATCTAAACATTCAATTGAAAAAGCATTCCTTTAAATACAATTGCATAATAAATTGAAAACGCTAGAGCTATATACAGGACGCCCCCACGAAACTGGAGAATTCGGGATAGGAATTTTCATGGATCCGAATTCTCTCGAAAAATTATTCTTTGTATATTAAAGTCAGAGAAGAAATTATCTCTCTAGCGCTGTACTAGGCCAGCAATAACTCAGCCTCCATATTTCTATAAATCAACACCTACATTCATACGATAAATATTACCGACATTTTTCGGCATATAGTAACACGGAGAGCAGTAATTTCAAAATCCACTAGTACAGATGCATGAGGACCATGCATGAGGACTTGTTGGTTTGAAATTCATCGCTGGCTAGAAAGTGCCATCTTGAGTATAGTGAATAGCTCAGCCGCGCGATCCCGGTCAGTTTCGTGCATCCAATATGGCTGGTCGAGGTGGTTACGAAGATTCAAGGCAAGTATAGACTGTGATTTCGTTTGTGCAGGGCAGTCATTTAACTTTTTTAAAAGAGTGTTGCGGTGATTCTTTCCCAGTGCATCGAATAGTCAAAGAAACATTGCTCTTTGGCCAAAATCCATCTATCCTAAGGTTAAGTGAGTCTCAATTAGAATGCAGAGCAGCACCTTGCAGACATGGTACCTTCAGCACGCGGCTTTATTTTGGCCGGTTAGGTACCCGCGTACTCGATATTATAGAGATAGAAACTTCACTGTTCGAAGCCCGTGAGCAGCACATCGTTTCTCCGCGGGAAACTACCGCCCATTGGCAAGCCGATGACAATCCAATTGATAATCTGCTAGAATGTTTGTTGTTGGACAATTTTTGCTCAAGCCAGCCTTAGATTTTCAAGTGTGTGTTTCCTCTGTCAGTTACAGCTTTAGGTATCTCACGCGAATGCCAATGATAGCAGAAGCCACACCTGTCCATCTAATCCAATCCACTTTTATAATGTTCTGATACTTCAAGCGTACAAATGCCTAAGTTAAATCTAAAAAATTCGGATAATTAATATCACCAACTTCCAATGGAATGATAACTTATCTAAATATGTCGCTCTGAGTCATATAGCTGAAAGGGCTTGTTTATATATCATAGCATTCAACATAAATCCAAAGGAAAATCTTTCTGTACATTGCAGAGATTATGGCGGCGGATTCCGTAACAATAGAAAACCATTGCCTACCGAACCACCTTACACCGCATATGTGGGGAATTTGCCAAATGGCGTTGTTCAAGGAGATGTTGACAAAATCTTTGAAAATCTTCGCGTTAAAGGCATCAGATTGGTCAAGGATAGGGATACCGACAGGTTTGTACTACTCTTCATTGAGCAAGGTCATCCTCTTTTTACTAAATACTTTTAGTGTCACCATTTTTTTAAAACATTATATCCAAGTTAATTAGTTACAATTACATATGTTTATAAAGACAGTGTTTTAAAGTGAATTTTTTTTACAGGTTTAAGGGCTTCTGTTATGTTGAATTCGAAGACTTAGAAGATTTGGAAGCAGCCTTGGACATGGATGGTTTGGTGGAGGTGGAAACCAGTGTGATTAAAATTGATGTGGCTGAAGGAAAGAGAAATGATCGAGGAGGTGGTTTCGATAGAAGAGGACGTGGCGGACCTGGCGGTGGAGGCAGTGGTGGAAGTAGCTTCAGAGGAAGAGACAGTGGCCGTAGCGGATACGGAGGAGATGATTTCGGTAGCACATTCATGTACTCGAGTAAGCGTTATGCTAAGCATAACGTATATTTCATATCATCGAATATCACTTCTTTTTCTGTCAATCTTTATTCTTCATTATTGATAAGAGTCATAAAAGCTATATATGCTGACTGATCTGTCATGAATGGAATTACTCAAGCTTATGATGTTATTGAATTCAGGAGGGTTCAATGACAGAGGCAGCAGCAAGCCAGGTAACAGAGGAAACTATGGCCAGTTTAGTGATGATTCAAGCAGTGGTAGTCGTGATTGGTCGCGCAATGCGCAACCTGCTAGACCGGGGTATTCTAGCAGACCACCACCACTCCGTGCGGGTATGCCTGAGCGAAAACCACTTAACGACGATTTTCAGAAAGATCTACCTCCTGCAGGTTTGTATGATTGCAATTATTTTACTAAACTTGTACTCAATCATTCTGTAAAACCAAAAATAATGTGTTGTATTGTATAAACATTAGACACCTCTGGAAGGAAGCGTTTAGTATTGGCCCCAAGAACGGTTTCAGAACCAATAAACGCAATGGCTTCTTCAAGTAAAACGAGTTCAATTTTTGGTACTGGAAAGCCTCGTGAGGAGAAAGTGGAAGTCAAGAATGAAAAATCAAATTAGAGGCATTGCCCAGAAATTCAATACGTTTAAAGTTCTGCGAGAAGGAGTTTTCACGGGAATGAAATTTAAAACATAAATGCAAGATCCTCTACTTGCCCGCTGTTGCAGTGGGAGAGTCGCTCTGAATCAAGTGAAATTACGATAATAATTTTTATTTGTCCCTGTACTGGTGTCTTCCCGTAAGAAGCATAACTACAATGAGAAAAGCAATCGCGGTCTCTTTCAGTTTAAACTTTTAATTAAAAATAAAATTTTCTCGTCTTATGCCCTCTCTATTTACATTAAATGTTTTAATTAAAGCAGTGTAATAGGCAATTGGGAACTCTGAGTAAAAAATGTGTGTGCGTAATGCATGCTCCGATAGTTTTAGTATTTATATATAAATATATATAAATCATGATTGTTAAGATGGTACGAAAAGTGTACATTCTAATATTAATGTCAATTTCATGTTGGCTTTTGCGTCGATGTGTAATAATTGAGGGTATGTGTAAAAACTATTAAAAATGTCTACCGTCACTGCACGTATAAATGACCCCAGTGCATACAGAGTCTCTAGATAAAACTTGTACCGACTCCCGACTCGGAGAATACAAAATCGTATACACCTATCTTCTCCTTTCCTTGCAATACATTAGTCCTTATTTCGATATCCGCAGCTCTTTGTAAAAGCTAATCGTAAGAACTTACAGAGGATCGTTTACTCCTTCCGATCTATGGCGCTCCGATCGATGGTATTGAAATGATTCTCTATGCATAGTGTGAAATAATGATAAATATTTAAGGAAGCAGCAAGTATTTGAGTGGTTTACAAATTTATCTATACCTGAATGATATGTCGCAAGTGCGCCGATTATTACACATTAACATTATATAACGAAATAATTACTTATGCTAATATTAAATGTCATATGCGCTCATTCGAGTGAGCGTCGCCAGTTATAAAATAGATAAATAAAGAAAAATTTAAAATAACAATTTAACATGTAAACACTACTATACTTGTATATGACACTCTTTCGTTAATAAAGTAGCTCTTTGCCTCGTATTTGTCACCCAATTGTATTGCTAGAAGAATACAGAAATCTAATATTCGAATGTGAATATTCTATTATACAATGATATATATTGTAGAATGCATAAAACCTACGTTTGACTTTATTGTGTACATTTGGATTCACTATTCCTTACTCTGTCTTTCCAACAATAGAAAAATATAACGCATTCTTACTATTACGTTTGCTAGCGCCCTAAATTAAATTAACTCGCTAATATACTTTAATTATGTATATATCCAATTCGTTATCATATTATACGATGGTGTTACGTATTGACTCTCGAAAGTCAAAGCGTACTAGTCGAGATTTTCTGGAAAAATCAAAGCTAACTTTATTTCAGTTGCCACGCCTAAACTTCCCCCAATTGAGGATGACCCCTTTGCTCCTCATTTCGCTCATTTCGCTGCAGTAACATTTCATGTGCAGTCGCTACAGTACCAACAGTACAGCACCCTATTTGATATTTCAATGAATCTGCGGTAGCTTTTCTACTTTAATATTGTACCCATTCGCGGAGTATTACAATTAAACTGGATTCCCGACAACAACGGAGGTGTATAATGCCAGAAAATTCCGAATGAAAGTAACCTGTTTCGGTATATTCTTATATGGGATAGGGGACTGTGATGTAGCGTTCTGTCACAATACAATACGCTGCCTGTTGTTCTGAAAATCTGAAGTAAATTCCTCGCGATAAAGAGAGACGCTGGCCAAACACAAGTTACATTCTCCGTCAGCAATAAGTGTTAAGTTCCTAGCATCATGTCCAGCGAGAGCGTAAAAACGGTATGAATTTAAAACATCCCATAAGTTTACGATACCGTGATTATATTAAGGACTCCAAAGCAAATTTCTTCGAGAAGGGCGTTACCCATTTGCAATTTTCTTATTAAAAAAATTCTAATGGAAAAAGTCCTATAATATATTCGCATAAATCATCGAGGTTGACTCATTTCTCTTTCCCCTTAGTTTGCTAGCCTTGAAACTCCTGGCTATGTGGGATTTGCAAACCTGCCTAATCAAGTACACAGGAAATCTGTGAAGAAAGGATTTGAATTTACATTGATGGTTGTTGGAGAGTCAGGCCTTGGGAAATCTACATTAGTCAATAGTTTGTTCCTTACGGATTTATATCCTGAACGTGTAATTCCTGATGCTGTTGGTAAAAGCCTCAAATTTTACTGTTACAATTCAACTGCTAATATCTGTGATAAGTTTATAATGTTTCTTTTGCATTGCTACAGAAAAAACCAATCAAACAGTCAAGCTAGATGCTTCCACTGTGGAAATTGAGGAAAGGGGTGTTAAACTTAGGCTGACTGTAGTAGATACACCTGGCTACGGAGATGCAATAGATAATACTGATAGCTTTAAAGCAATCATACAATATATAGATGACCAATTTGAAAGATTTTTGCGGGATGAAAGTGGGTTGAACAGGAGGAATATTGTAGATAATAGAATACATTGTTGCTTTTATTTCATTTCCCCTTTTGGTCATGGGTATGTATCTTTTATATTCTACTCTTATAGTTTAATATTCTGACTATCCCATATTTTCAATGGAATCCTCTTTTAGTTTGAAACCATTAGACATAGAATTTATGAAGCAACTGCACAATAAAGTGAACATTGTGCCAGTAATCGCAAAAGCTGATGTACTCACAAAAAAAGAAGTGCTTCGTCTTAAGAAACGTGTTATGGAGGAAATTGAAGGCAATGGTATAAAAATATACCCACTCCCTGATTGCGATAGTGACGAGGATGAAGATTATAAAGAACAAGTGAGACAATTGAAAGAGGCAGTACCATTTGCTGTTTGTGGGGCAAATACATTGTTGGAAGTTAAGGGTCGAAAGGTTCGGGGACGATTGTATCCCTGGGGTGTTGTGGAAGTAGAAAACCCTGATCATTGTGACTTTATTAAATTACGAACAATGCTCATGTAAGTTTTATTATGAGAATTGTAATGGGAAGTAGAGTAGCACATATGACTCATCTGTGTCACATGCTTACAGTACTCACATGCAAGATCTACAGGAAGTCACACAGGAAGTACATTACGAGAATTATCGCAGCGAAAGATTGGCGAAAGGCGCACCGGTACCACTACGACGGCAAACGTAAATTTTTAAATAATAGTCATGTCGATCTATTGCGGCAATTTAATTATGTTAAACATTATTATGGCTATTATTACAGAATTGTTGAGGCAGAGAAAACTACCGCTGTTTCGGAAAAAGATCGTATTTTGCAAGAGAAGGAAGCAGAGTTGCGACGCATGCAGGAACTTTTGGCAGTAATGCAAGCCCAAATGCAACAGCAACAGCCTTAATGATCAGATTCAGTCCCGCAATCAAAAATCACAGGTGCCAAAAGTTTATCGCTTACTCTTGCGATGCGAAAGGTAAAATCTGACAGTAAATATTGTTACAACTTTGTGATCTGTGGGATCGCAAAAACTTTCCTAAAGAGGTTTCAGTTCTTGGTATTCTGAAAATCAAAAGCTAACCATGCAAAAAACTAAAGCTAACGTAAAATAGTATGGAACAAATTTACCAATGTATAATCAACATACGATGTTTGCAAGTGCCTTCTATTTTTTTAGCATAAACAAACACTTTCATTACTTAAATAAAAGTGTCAATAGTTATGAAGCAAACCATCTTATAGCAATATAAAATTATATAGAGAAAATAGGAAATACGGATATTTTCCAAGTGACGATAAATGATAATAGGACACCAAACGTTAGCTAGTATATCGACAAACTATGGTAAAGTATAGGTTTAAGAAATGAAAGCACAACTTTCTCGGCTTTTATATAAAGAATCTCATATCAGTACTGTTAAGCCAAATACTGATGGGCAGTACTAATGATTAGGATAATTAATTACAATGACATTAAATTTCAAAGAAGTACAGCTAAACGAAATAGCTGTAAAGTAAGCAAACTGCGATGAATCAGAGTATCATGTAGGTAATTATCATATTATCTATAGGAGTTTTCTATTTGTACACATTTTTACTGAGCTGATGAGCAAGAAATTGCCATAAGCAGAGATCTCTAATGTTCTGTGTAGATGGTTTTATGAAAAGAACATATTAAAGACTGCTTATAAATTTGCTTATAAACCAAGAAATATCTAGTACAATACTGCGATAAATTGATTTTTTACTGTGATAGGCAGTTCCAAATAGATAATGTAATCTTACACATTTACGTTGTCTGCAATATGTAAAGTATTAAGAAGAGTGTCGAGACAGCAATTATGGTATTTCTACTTTGCAGTATCATATGCACAGTTTTTATTTCATACATGACTTGTTTTCCTTGGTATATCAAGAGAGTCCACTTCAAAGATGATCTAAGAATAAGTTATAACACAGGATGAAAAATATGTAGTTTAAACAGCCATTGGTGTATTATGTAAATTTATTTTATATCTTAACCATTGTACTTACTTTTAAGCATTTTTATATTAAGAATATGTTCGTCGCTTTGCATGTATTGTACAATACATTCAGAGTACGATACTTTTATACAATTTTATACAAATATATCTATTATCATTCCTGTCAATCTTCGCCTAAGTATTATGCATGTAATATTCGATTGCAGATGAAAAGGCTGCAAATCCTGCTGCTCCAATTAGACCTGCTTTTACACCAGCTGAACATACAATACATATCCTAGTCAAGCATATTGAAATTATCAGCAATTGTACTAATAATAGAAAATACCTCTTAATCCTATTAAGCCACCAGTTACACCACCTGCGTATGTCCCATTCTTCCAGTCAGTTTTTCCTCTATACTGAAGTTCAAAATATGAAATTAAAAACATAGTCTAATAATTCAAGCACCCATATTTTTTAAACATATCTTCATTACCGATTCTATACCACATTCAACAGCAGAGAACACACAACCAACAGCTGCAAAGTTTTTCCCATAACTTAAGGTTGTTTGTTTCATCTCTCTAAAAACTTCTTTTACAGTTTGCTTCTTTTCCACAGCTGCTACATTTGGGCTTACACTAGATGAAAATAAACCTATTGCAGCACCCAAACCATATCCTAAAAAATTATATCACCTCTTAATCATCTGAAATTCGTACATGGTAGAATCTTATTTAATATGACCTAGTACCTATTACACAACTCATCAAACTTTTAAAAGCACAACTTTCCATTGCCCTCTCAATCATTTTCTCCTCATTCGTTTTAATCTTTACAGGTCCCATCATTTGTGGTATTATAATATTTTCCCTAAACCTTTGCTGATTACCAACAAGGTAAAGAGCAATTTTATCCAAATCAGCATCATTTATGAATGCTCGTTTATTACCATCTTCCACCTCTGGTGGAGGTTGAGGAGGATTATTCATAAACATTATTGCCAATAGATTTCCTGTACTTGACAATTAATGAGATGTCATTATCATTTGTTTAAATAACTTTTCCAAAGGAGACCTTATGCCACAATGTTATACACCAGAAGAATGACAGACACTGGTGCAAAGTGTGCAGTGAATGGAATGCTGTAACAATGCAAAAAGCCATAGAATATATATAGCATTGGTACTGCGACATATAAATATTTGTAAACAATTTCTTATACTAACTTAATCTAACCTGATAGAAAATAAGATATTCGCGACAATAGATATGTTACAATTAAATGACACTCTACTGGTTCGATACTAGAGGAGTCCTTTGTAAGTAGGTTTTAATATTGCAATTTGTAATATTCGAAATGTATGCTGTAAGTGAACATTTCCCTAATAAATTAACCACACGTACCCAGACTTGCCGAACTCAATGGAGCACAGTACAGCGACTGTAGGATGCTGTACAGTATATAATATACTGTAGTATACTGTAGACTATATTGTGGAGTGTAGGATGATACTATAGAGCTGGAAGAAGCACGTGTAGTTTCGCTCCACCCAGAGATTTGACTTCCACACTGTTTTTAAGTGCACCTGTGCTAGAGTACCCTTTCTTCCCTACTTAAAAAGGTTTTGTGAATAAACGCTTCGAAGGTCCAGCCAAAAATGACAAAGAAAATATTGAAGCGTAAAAGACAGGACCAGGCGGAGAAAGAAAATGAACCCAAAGTGTGTGAATTACCGGCGAAAAGAATGTCTGATGAACCTGCTCCAAAAAGGGTTAGAAATGACGTTACCATGAATATTATACTACGTGATTAATTGAATAGAATTCGTAATATATATTATTTATTGCTTGGATGCAGGTAAAGTGGATCAACAAACAACGAGCCTTAGTGTTTTCAACCCGTGGAATCAGTCATATACATCGTCACCTTATGGATGATATTAAAACGCTTATGCCTCATCATCGTCCAGAAAGTAAAATGGAACGTTCAAAGAATTTGCAAGTTGTTAATGAAATGTGTGGAATGAAGAACTGCAACAAGGCTGTGCTCTTTGAAGGCAGAAGGAAAAGGGATCTTTATATGTGGTTTTCCAATGTTGCTGAAGGACCATCCGCAAAGTTCCTTGTTGAAAATAGTTGGTATTTTCTATCTTCATTATACACCAAGTGATATTATTCTAACATGCAACATTCTTGTCTAAGTTTATACAATGGGAGAACTTAAAATGACTGGCAATTGCCTGAAGGGATCAAGGCCACTCTTGTCATTTGATGACAATTTTAACACAAAGCCTCACTACAGCTTATTAAAAGAGATATTTGTACAAATTTTTGGAGTCCCAAATCACCACCCAAAGAGCCAGCCATTTTTTGACCATGTGTATACTTTCACTGTGCTTGACAACAGAATATGGTTCAGAAATTTCCAAATCTTAACCGAGGATGGTGGTCTAGCTGAAATAGGCCCTAGATTTGTATTGAATCCGGTTAAGATCTTTTCGGGAAGTTTTGGTGGGGATACTTTGTGGGACAATCCTGCTTATATTTCACCAGCTAAGGTAGTGTATCACTTAGTTTTTTTATATCTTTTCTTTAAGGTTTCTATGTATAAATATTTTTTGGTATTTAGTATCGACAGTCAGTTGCTAAAAAAGCAGCTGGGAAGTACATAAATAGGGTGGAGCAAAAGATGAGTCAGCAGGCAAACAAGCCAAAAGAATCATATGCTCTGAATCCTTTGGATGAAATTTTCAAAGGTGATTTGGAAGAAAAAGCAGAAGAATTAATTGAGAAAGAGCCACAGGAAACAGAAAATAAACAGAACAAGAAGGCAAAGAAACAATCTCAAAAGAAGGTATTAGGAAAGAAAATAAAGAAGAAAGCTGGCCCTAGGAAAGGAAATAAAAAATAAACGTTCCATAGATTTTTTTATAATACAATAAAAAAGAACTCATTTTCCCTACTTGTGGAATTAATGATTACTTATATTATTTAAAGCACTTTTATTTAAGTTTCATGGACATTTGTATGGTTTGTACATTTCTCTGGAAAGCCTCCATTACTGCTCGTTAATAGCACAGTCATTTTACAACCATATAATACTCTATATTATAAAATTTAGGACATCAACAAATTAGGCACGAAGGTAATAGTATTGATTCCTCGAAGGCACGCGATTATATTGCATAAGATAATTATTTCTTAATAAGCTTAAGAAAGACATGCAACAGGCCTGATTTTTTACATCCCTTTCCATGGCACATAAAATTTTTAACATAATCTTATAGCTTGATGCAGTATTCGGGAAAACATTTTCGTTTGTGGTTCTTGATACAAAATAATCTCAATACTTTATGGTATACCCTCGAAAGCTGATTTGTAATCCACGTATACTGTTCATAACTCTAGGATGCTTCATTGAATGCATAGAAAATACGCAACATATATAACAGTGCATTTAAAATCATGTTGGAATGCAGCTATGTTTGTACGAAAATAGTTTCTTGTGTAAAGTATTTAAGAAAATACTAGGTGAGTTTTGTACTGCAGTGATAATAAGTATACACCTACAATAGCAACCTTGCAATGTGAAAGATATCAACTGTTACATTCTTCAATACTTAGACGGATACTTGATGTGTGTATATACTATAAATTCATATAAAACGATAAATAACCTGCATAAAAATTTGCATCAGTATAAGTGCACATCACGTGCACATATAAAAATTATGTTCTTCATACTCTAACTCAATTGATAACAGTGAATGCTATTGGACGTTGTTAAGTAGTATAGTTATAAACTTAAGCACATAAACTAATTATAATACCGTTAACAGCGCGAGTTTCAAAAATTACATAACTAAACTGGAAGTACGTATTGTAAGTATAAAGATACTCATTCGTTCATTGGCGTCAATTCATGAGATTGTTGCCCATTTGTATTGGTGGTTGCACCAATTTGTGCAAGGGCTGATTGACGCCATTTACCATTCTCACCATTTAAATTCTTGTCTTCACAAATGCATAAAAATAAGGTGTCAATGACAGTCTGAAACAATGAATTAACATGTAGTAACTGAGTTAAATTAATATCAATTTCAAGGATTACATACCTCGTATAGTGAAATAATACTGTGAGCAATAAAGAATGCAAAAACACAAACAACGAATATTGGCGCCGCGTAAAAGTGTAGTCTCGGATCTTGCCTCATGAATAACAAGCCAATACTGCCGGTTGCAGCAGTAACAAAACATTTACCCAGAAACAGTATAAAATCTCCGACACCGTTTATCACAGCTATCTGCAGAGCATTACTGACCAACGTTAAAAATGCCTGAAAAGATGTATAATATTTGTTTCACCAAAGTTAGCTTAACGAGCACACGAGTTTGAATATTAACGCAACACCTACAGTACGAGCTGCATCACAGAAGTGCGTGCCTTCTATCGCTACAACTGTGTAAGCATTGTGATTCATATATCGAATAAATTTCTCAAGGCAGTAAAAGCAGCATATGCAACATTTTAAACCGCATTGAGCACAAGGAGACGTTTCTTTATTTCTTTCGAACCTGGGAAATATATTAACAGAATATAATAATGCTGTTGCTACTGAAATACTTATATCTAAATGAATACTTACTTGGCATGGAAATAAGTTAAGATTAGTCGCGGCAGTTTGAACAACGTTATTAAAAATGAACCACAAGCCACTGAACCCATGTGATAGCTCACCAAATTTCCCATAGCTGAACATACTGGGGAGGTACTCGCGTTTTTCCCTCTGAAAAAGATGTAGGTGGCAAAAATTCATTGCATCATTTGTATGATTTGAATTTTACTTGAATTACCTGAAATACCAGTGTGCAACAGCACCAGAAATCACCATATCCTGGCAGGCTATTATGAATTCAGCAGTCCAGATTAACCCAATGATATACACCCACCACATGTATTTCACCCAAGTGGGATCAACATATTCCACAAGAGTAAATGCTAAAAAGTGTTAAAAATGTATAAATTTGCCATATCCAAAGGAATTTTAATTAACATCGTGATTTAATAACTTACTCTTGAACGATTCTAAAGAAAAATCTATTTTCTTCTCTTGAATTAGTGCATTTTTCTCACTTATCAGACTCAAGTTCAAAGGATCAAATATATGATTTTTGTACATTTGGACGGATTTGGTTCCAGGATAATCTGTAAATTATTTTAATAGTGTTTAATGGTAATACAACCATTGGACAACAAAATTGAAATACTTACTGGCTGTAGCAAGGCACAAAATAACAGTCACCCAGAAAGCAAAAAAAAGTATTAAGGCTGTAAATGTTAATAAAGGTTGAAAAAAGAGTCCAGGTAATTCTGCCAAACATTTTGCACTTTCTCTGAACAATGCTGTCATAAAACCTATTCTTTTCCGTAAGATGCACAGTAAAAACAGTAAAATTACCTAAATTGCATGAAAAAAATATTAGTGTATTAAATTAATATGGAGTCATTTTCGTATTTATTTAAATTTTTCTTACTGTTATTATAGTGGCAATAATAGAGAATGCTAGAAATGCTCTTTCATTCCTAACAGATTCTTCTAGGAGTTGGTTTGGATCTGTAGTGTCCAAAGTTTTTTTTATTTCTATATATGTCCACCACAGTAATGCAGTACCAGCTGTGATAACACCAAATGAATTAAAGCTATGTTGAAAGATTTTAATATAATCAGGTATTGATGAGGACCAGTCTTACTTACATATAGAAGTAACAATGACAAGTACCATCACTATCCATGTTACAATGCTTGCAAGCAAGTGGAATATTGCAATCATAAAAAGTGACAACACTAAAATCCAGAAATAAATATTATGAACAGGACCACACTATGAAAACATTGCATGAAATAAATATTTACCAAATGCCAAGAATGATAAAGCCAAAATTTCCCTCCATGTTTTATACAAGTCTCCTAAAACTTGTTCAATAACATCCCAAGAATTAATGAGACCATACAAATTAGCAATTATGACTTCTCCAACATCATGAATAGCTTTTGGAATGCAACGATTGAGTACAGGGATACTACTATTCACAGGTAATTCGGGGCAGGATCCAGTTTTGAATTTACTGCTTCCATTGCTACAAGCACTGAAGTCACTGCCTGGTCGGTCGTGACATAACTGTGACCCAGTTTTCTCATAGAATCTACATATATCACTCATGGTTCTTAGTGTTACATCTGGACATTTCTTTACACAGATCTTTAAAGATTGTGACACATTGCTTATGTCCAAGAAAAATAAGAAACTGTAAATAGAAATTGGCTTTTAATTTGTAGTACGCAACAAAGGATTTACCAATGGTATTACTAACGGTTTGTCACTTGTGTCTTGTCCGGATAGCTCCATGCTACCAAACTTTGGATTGTTCTTCATACCACAAGTGTTACCAAAGCTGTCATACCCATTAATAAGTCGCAATGGATTTCCATAAACCAAAGCGAACGCCGCTATTAAAATCTGTGGGAAAGGAGTTTTGCCTTATGACTGAAGCCGTTCCACACAGAAATCCAGGCAATCCGTAAAACTACGTGTTGTCAAAGTACATACCATAAGAAACCAGAATAATATAAAAAGACAGAGCCAGAATACATCTGTGCAAGAACGAACTCTTGTCGGATCGGGCCGTTGGTCCTCGTCGTCGCCTTTCAAACACCAACCCATTGTTAATACTATATAATTATGATCAGTTGCTTGAATACTCTTTTAAAAATTTGTGCGTCCTTTCCGTGTTTTGAGTACTGGATGCGCTATCCACCGTGCACTGCCATTCACTACTGTGCATTCCGAGTCCTCGCGAAGTTAGACGCGAACGCTAAGAATGTTCCGCGCGGAAAAAATATATTTTGTTGAGTCTTTCGTATCGTATTAATTTAAGTGACGTAAGAAAAAAAGGATTGTTTTCTATTTCTAGATAAAGTAGGCATTTCGACGTTCAACTTAAATAGGACATAGAAGCTGTATTAATTTTTTGGCATCTATTTGGGCAACAACATGTTACGTTGAATGCACGTTCCTCGGAGGATTTGCGCGCGTAGTATCGTTTCTAAGGAAACGAGTGGATACGTCACAAGCATTGTAATTCAACTTCACTCGCCTCTAAAATGACGGAATGTATATAGTATGTAATTGCAAACATTGGGCTATGTGTTAATAAAAAAGGGTCTTTTATTGTAAAAAGGCTTGACTTGTGAGTAAAATAGTGTAACTTAAATTATTCGTAATTGAGTGTATTTCTTTCGTGTGTCGAAGAAGAGTATTCGAAGTACAGTCTTGTCAATCTTGAATGTAACCTTGATTTTTGTGTAGATAACATTCAAAGTCCTTAAGAATTATATGCTACGAAAGTATTTCTGTTCGTCACATTTGGTACTGAAAGTATTACAGTTTTTCGCTTGCACTTTCAACTAATATCGTGACATATGATTGATCTTTTATTTCATTAATGTTGTGAGAGTACCAAGATTTATACTACATGTTGCCACAGTATTATAAAAGGATATTGGACTTACATCATTTATTAGGAGAATAATGCATTCAATGGAATTTTAGTAATGGAGGAAGATGGCAGTAAAAGGATGAGAGGCAGAACAAGGGGTAGAGCCCGTGGTCGGGCAAGAGGCCGTGCCAGAGGGAGAACCAAAAAACAAGTGAAGGTATATGATTTCTCAAATACCCAATTTAATACAGTCATTTTTTCTATTGATTTTGGTTTATGAGTCCATATCAGTTATTAAAATACCTTTCCCATCAGTAGGGGAAACTATGAAGAGCTATTGAATTTAATTTAATTCTTGCACTGTATATAGCAGCAGCATTGGTTCCCATATGGTACAGCTTAAACATATTTGATGAATTAGGAGAAGGAAGTATGATTGTATTTGTGGAGTATTCAATGAGCTTTATGGGATTATAAATATATTCGGATGTATAGGTAATTGAAAGTGATGAGGAAGAAACTCCTCAAGCAACTGAAGAAACAACAGTTGAAGCAGCTGGTCCTGAAACAGAGGAACATGATACACCACCAGCTCAGCAAGCTTCGTTGGAACAGCAGTTTGACTTGGAAGCAGACATATCCCAACTGGAAGCTCCTACCTTTACCACAATCAATAGAGGACCTCCTGAGCCAATGCTTCGTTTGAGATGGGATCACAGAGTTAATCTCATTGGAGAAAAAGTTTTAAACCCTATGATACATTGTTGTGACAAGTGTTTGAAACCAATTCTCATTTATGGACGCATGGTCAGTAATATACATATAAACTAATTAATACTTTATTAAATCATTTATAACATTTGAGACACGGACAATTTCAGATTCCTTGTAAGCATGTATTTTGCTTATCTTGTGCGAAGAGAGAAGACAAAGTTTGTCCACGATGTATGGAAAAGGTTTCTAGGGTGGAACAAACAGGTTTAGGAACTGTGTTTATGTGTACACACGGTGGAACTAGGTATGGAAATGCTGGGTGCAGAAGAACCTATCTCAGTCAACGAGATCTACAAGTAAGTGCAGATTGGCTTTTAATGGTTCTGTTTGTAGGATGAGAGAATGATTAATATCACATTAATGCTTGACTCATATTCAGGCACACATCAACCACCGGCATGTATCAGCACCACCAAATCCAGTGCAAGGAATGCAAGTGGACCCTCCTCAGTATGTGCACCCTAAATCAGAACTAGAGTCTCAGTTAACAAAAATGTCGTCAGTCTCAATGCAGTCGTCTCGAATAAAGTCGGTACAGTCTCATATGGTACAACCGATAATGGGAACCGATCCTAGGGTAAACACGATGGTGAGTCAGCAGCCGGCGGAACATAGGCAGCAGCATCGACCGCAGACGATGTTGCCAATGCAAAGCTATACAACAAGCTCCGCCCCACCACCTCCAAGCTCTGCACCTCTTCGCACGAACCTGATCACAGTGCCTATTCAGGATACGGCGATAACATCGCACGATATTCACTCGCAACAAAGTCACCACTACTATCCTCCACCACCACCGCCGCCACAGGTGAACTACGGTGGTTACAATGTACCACCGCCCGTCTCGCAAACGCAACAGTACTATTCACAGCCGCAGCATCCCGCTCAAGTATCCTACGTGCCAGCTCCTCCCCAGCAGACACAATATGTATCCTCCGCTCCAGCTTCGATAAGACCGTCCCCGACTGGTTACTTACAGGACTCGCCATATGGCCCACCACCACCACGACAGCAACCACCACAAAGTCAGTGGTCACAGCATCAACAACAATTTTATAGGTAAACAATTTCCTACAGATTTAAGATCAACAGATACCAGTATCAGTGAACTGTGATTGCACCGTGAATCACGTGCACTCAATCACCAGGACATATTGTTTAGTGGTGATAATGGAGATATAGAAGATGCGCTAACCATTTAGAAATTTTGTCAAATATCATTCTGAGACATTTTATACTTTTGCAAGAATACGTTCCATAATATCGAACGGCTACAACTTATATGGTATTATAGTAATAAAAATTGTTTTGATCCTACCATAAATCAATTTATTTCCTTCTATGCCACTAATTGAATGTCAAAGGAAAAGTAAACATATTGCCTTCTAAAATGATAACTGAGTAAAGACCTATTTGGTCTTAAGTCTGACTTTTTATATCGTTCCTTTAGTGCTTAAATACCCATGAGTTTATTTGGTAATGCTATTTCCGATCATGGTGTAAAAAAAAAAGAGGGAATACATCATTTCTTAGTAAGATTTAATATTGTACAGTCTGCAACGATTTTAACATATGTACAAAACTAATTATATATATAACATGTACATATATGTAATGTGTGATAATTGTTACATTACATTCTTACAAGATGCCTAGTGAAATCAACAACTATTCACTTATTCATACAATTAATTCTGGCCTTTCGCTTTTCAGCACTTGTTCACCTTTACAGTAATAAATATTAATTGACAAAACATTTTGTAATAAAAGTACTTAAAAGTTCTATGCATGTGTTGCTTAAGTGGAAGGCCAAAATACCAATGACAGACATTCCATAAAGACATTGAGTCATACATAAAAATAGTTTCTAATCTTCCACCACACCTGTATTACTAAATATATTTATAATCTTCACGTCTTTATACCACGTTGTTCCCTGCGCATTTTACATCATCCTCCATATTTACAACACGTACATTGATTCATATTTATATCGACTTTGTCTTTCATTCTTTCATACGTATATATTTTATAAACCTTTATATTACAACATGACCTCCTAAGAACTGCATCCGAATTTTGCTTTGTAGAAAGAAAAAGTGTCGGCAGACTATATTTATGACATATGGGCAAATTGTTCCATTGCTTGTGAAAAAATATTTATTTACGGTCAAGCCAGAATAGTTTACGCTGTATAAGTGCTACACAATTTGAAAACATAACACTGCACGTAAATGCACGATTCAACAGAATAATCCAGCTTTTGGATTACCATTCTGAATTAAATCATTTCGCGGCAGAAGCACGCATAATCTCTAACGATGATCAGAACTGCACCCGTTCAATTTCTTTAATGCATTATGTTAAGAATTTCAGCACTAAATCATACTATGCTGTTAAAAATCAATTTCGTAAATTCTAACATAAACTCTCGTATTGTTACAAATGGAAGCAAGTGTATCCTAAATTAACAATAAATAAACATGTTAAGTCCTCTGAATGATTTAAATTGCATACTTCAATAGAAAGAGTAGAATTACTCTTTTACCAACACGATTATATAAATTGTTGTCAATCGCACGTAAATAACAATTGTCATTTTTGTGTGGTGGGAACCTTCAACTGATTTCAATATGTTTCGTACTACACAGTGGACATTGTATCTTATACAGAATTCTTATCTGTATCTGATGATATAAAATGCATTACAAAAAGACTATTAAGACTAGTATCTCCTATTTGAAAATGAAAACTAAACTTGATAACAACTCATGTAGAATCACTCTGGAAATCAGTTGATTTCTCAATTGCATAATCTGCAAATACTTATAAAACTCCAGTGCTTGGTGACTAAATTATTTCAAATCAAATATAATCTTGAATAATGTAGCATTTTCAATTATAAAATTTTTCCTGGCAAGTTATTCATTTGCCTAAGCAGTTATCCACAAAGACATTTCAGTATTTTGATACATAAACCTATTGAAATCAGTCTGTCTGGCAGGATCACGTACTAGTAGATGGATGATTATGGATGTTAACACTAACTTGAGGAATAAGTGGTGAAGCAAGGGGCTTGGGTGCTGTACTTTCCGGTATTGGTATTGATACTGCAGGAGGAACTGGCGAATGTTTTTTAGGTCTATCTTGCTGCCATGGTTTTGCATGGTCTTTACTCAATCTTTCACTTAAGGCTTTCAGAGCTATTTGCCTAGAAATGTTTGAATAAAAAATCATTAACTTCTTCAAATTGAATTGAGATGCTTCTTACCACGCATATGTTAGAAAAACTACTTACCTTCTTCTTTCACTATCATGAGGGTCAATTCCAGGCAAGTTGATTATCAAGCCTGGTGGTGCATTAGACATATCAAACCTCCTAACAACCTTTCTACAAATTCCAATACGCACAAAGAACCCATGAATTGTATTACTAACAACTGCTATTGGTGGTTGCAATACATTTGGGAAGAAACTGTAAAAAAGTGTATCATGAGTTATACTGACATTATTCAAAAAGCCATGAGCATAGAGTAAAGTAGAACATACCTGGCAAATGTAAAATTGTCTGCCATGTCACCTCTGGTACCATTATTGTGTTTCTGATAAAATCTGAGGTAAGTCCAGGATATTACTAATCCGCTAAGAAACATGGTAGGATGGGTACCTTCCAACAATCCTAAAAGCCAGAATAACACCCCCAAAATCCAAACCATCAGAGGTACATTTCTGTTGGTGATTTTGCCAATGGGTGTTTTCAATAGGATGTGATCAGGCATTATCTGTTTAACTGCTACTGCAACTCCTGCAAACAGCCGGAGTAAGTAGTCACCGGAAGGCTAACATATGCAATGCAAAAAAAGCTAAAACAATAATAGTCCAAGAACTGGTGGAAAACTAAACATACCTGCAATGTACCCTGTAAGTCCATGTATATGTATGTCAAAGAGTAGGTCAGGATCATTAGTACACATGTAGAGGAAGAGGTAAAACAGAGCAGATAGGACTGCGACACCGAAATTGACAATTGCAAAGAACGTCATCATTTCCATAGCACCCCAAAGCGGCTCTATCAGCTTGCCGCAAAGTCCCACTGTAATCGCGTCCACACATACTTCCCAGAAGTGTATCTCGAGGAAACAGAATGTAAATGCAGTCCATATCCAAAAGGCTGGCGGTAGCAAGTAACCTGGCGTTACACTGAGCACACGCACTGCATCCGTCGAGTAGGAGAGACAGTACGAAATGAGGACCACCACGCAAATGAATTTGACGCTGGTGCTGGTGTTGCCGAGAAGGGCAGCGAATTGTTGCCTCAAGTAGGGGATGTCTCTACCCAGGCCCTTTATCGCTGCCATTTCCACCAAGTAGCCCCCTTAACCTCCTGCACCTCGGAGAACCACTTGCCTTACGAGTTGACGTGTGCTGCTATTCACTATTCCACTCTGATTCGTTCCCCCTTTCTCTTTTCGCTTTTCCCCACGAAGATCGCAAAACTTCCTTGCCAGATGATCTTCCATGCACCCTCTCGAGTCCTGCGGCCTCGGTGCATCTGCGTTCGATCTTTTAAATAAAAATCGAATCCTCAAGAATGCAGACTCGCTCGCTAGTCCATGTTACCACTCATTATCGTTTTATCAGTAACCGCTTCATGTAGCCACATTAAACTTTTCACGTATTTTCAAGTTCATAGGCAATTTACACGATGTATTGCCGAATATAGTGAATCCTATCGGATCTTACATATAGTGTATACTGGCTAAATTGCGTAATTATATATGGCATAAGCCTGGCATCGCCTAGTATTACGATAATTGTTCATCGAGTCGTACGATATGTATGTACAGGGTGAGTCACTTGCCTTTGAATCTCCACCAAAAATGGGATATTTTCGGTGGCCAAAAATATGGGGAAAAAAAAATGTTGAGCTAGGGCTCTCGAATTTTTATGGTATCTTCCTTGGCGTAAAAAAACATTACCTACCAAATTTCAGCCCCGGGAAAGGTCGAGAAGTACCAAAAACACGGGGAAAACCATCGAAATCAACTTTTCAAGATCGGTTTTCCACATGTTTTAGGTAGAATTCCGGCATTTCCCCCACAACATTTATGTTTTTTATCCGTTTTGAGGCACGAGCAATCGAAAAATCAAGCGTTCGTTCCAGTCCCAGAACCTTCGAAAAATCGAAAATTTTTGAAGGGGTATGCCTTAAAAAATTTGCGAAAAAATGAATTTTGAGCTAGGGGCCTGGAATTTTTACCACTTCTTCCTCGACGCAAAAAAACATTCCCCACCAAGTTTCAGCCCCGGGAAAGGTCGGGAAGATAAAAAAACATGGCATAAACGGTTGAAATGAAGTATTCAAGATCGGTTTTCCATGTGTTTTAGGCAGAATTCCGGCATTTCCCCCACAACATTTATGTTTTTTATCCGTTTTGAGACACGAGGAATCGAAAAATCAAGCGTTCGTCCCGGTCCCAGAACCTTCGAAAAATCGAAAATTTTTGAAGGGGTATGCCTTAAAAAATTTGCGAAAAAATGAATTTTGAGCTAGGGGCCTGGAATTTTTACCACTTCTTCCTCGATGCAAAAAAACATTCCCCACCAAGTTTCAGCCCCGGGAAAGGTCGGTAAGATAAAAAAACATGGCATAAACGGTTGAAATGAAGTATTCAAGATCGGTTTTCCATGTGTTTTAGACAGAATTCCAGCATTTCCCCCACAACATTTATGTTTTTTATCCGTTTTGAGGCACGAGCAATCGAAAAATCAAGCGTTCGTTCCAGTCCCAGAACCTTCGAAAAATCGAAAATTTTTGAAGGGGTATGCCTTAAAAAATTTGCGAAAAAATGAATTTTGAGCTAGGGCTCTAGAATTTTTATGGTATCTTCCTTGATGCAAAAAAATATTACCCACCAAATTCCAGTCCCGGAGAAGGTCGGGAAGTCCACCAAAAAAATAAGGGCTAGGAGAGTCCTGATTCAAAGGCAAGTGAATCACCCTGTACATGCTGAGATGAGCGATTCACAGCCAGGCCTTTGTAGTATTGCGGACTATTACGATGCTCTGAAATTATACAAAGATTCCTGGCATTGAAATTAAAGCGACAACGATTCCTTCTTTGTTTCGTTGACACTGTTCACTCTTGTCACCGGGCTTCGACGTTTGTTACCAGAAATTCATCGGCGTGGTAGAAAAATTGTCACACGTGACGGTATCATTATTGCGGAAGATGAGTTTAATGCTATCCCCATTGCTATTCTTGACGGTAAATGCCGGCTTTTTGCACTCGTTGTAATCGCGAGATTCGCTCGGCCGAGTGCAAACTGGCCTTTGGTAAAACCTGGCACAACCTTTGCTTTTCCTGCCGTTAGTTTTCACTCTTCCCATTACAAATACCTCGAAACATTTCGCGCTTTACTCGAACTAAATTGTAACTGTCTTTCTTACATTTCATCATAGGAACTTGCCGGAAATTGCTCGACAGTCATACTGCGCAGCCCTATTGTGGCGATTTATATTGCGAATCTTGTCACGCCAGTCTAGCAAGTACAAAGGAATCTCAACAAAATTGCTTTCCCGGTAACAGCGCACGACCGACGAACTTCTCCTCGAACTGGTCGCGACAAGCACAGGAGAGGAGTATCAGATTGCGTGGTGGTGGTAATGAAATCGAGGTGAACAGCTATCATGAAGGCAAAGAAAAGCAATGTTCCTACTCGACGTGTCCTCAAAAGTACAGTACCATCACACCAAGCGAGGAATCGGTCCAGTTAAGATCGAATGCCACCGGCACTAGGTACAACAAACATTCCACGGGAAAGATAGACCTAATCTGTACCAACTGCAATATGTAGGGACATCGTTTCCGTGAAGCCTGGGTGTTCACCTTCAGGAGGATTTAATGGATCGACACACAAGATCGCTGATGGACAAACAGATCGTTCTGAGTGCAATATTCGATGTACGAAAGCCTGTTATGGCTGCGCCTCCCAGTTCAAGGAGTATCCTATAAATTGCGAAGCACCTTTTAAAATTCGATGCTCGCCAAATAAAAATTCCCGTGCACGCTCGCAGAACCTGCTTGGTTAATACATCCTTCCCACTGTCCTTTGAAGATCGAACTTCGTCCTATTTTAATTCTAGTTTCTTTCTAGTGTAGACACAGAAGTAAAGCGAATCAGAGATAGCAAAGAGCTAATCACGCGTTATTCTGCGAATGACTCTTCGAAAAGCAACAATATTCCTTCAAGACGAAAAATACCTTATCCCACCCCTCGTAGTCCACTTCCATTTCGCCGACGAGTTTCTTTCGATGGGGTAACACAGGATGATGAGAGTAGCGATGATCCAGAATGTTCGAAAGTGATGCAGGACTGTGGCAGCCAATGCTGCTGCAGGAACGAAACCCAATGCAACGAGGTGCACAATCATTCCTGTGATATCTGGCGAGCGGATGAGAAAGAGGATGCTAACACTAAAGACGATGATGACGAGTACGATTCTGCCGCGGAGACAAGCGCCGTTTATTGCGAAGACTCCAGGAGAGCGGATTACACGAACAGTGTCACACATTATCCAAACCTTCCATCCCACCGAGCACCAAATTTCAAAGAAGGTGAAAAGGATGGTTGCGGTGTTGATAAATCAAGCAAAGAAACATCAAACATAACACAAACTAACGAAACCACCAGTACTAATTTCCCATTGAAGGAGAGCATATCTCACACCTCCATGAAAATTCCTAACGATGACTTTCTTGAGGACGAACGCATGCGGGGCGGATGTTGTGGTTCCTTCTGTCCCCGCTGCGGTGGACGGCCGAGTTCTTCGAGGAGTTCCACTCGGAGGGTGAGAGAATATTGCCCGCCAAGTAATAACTGTTTTACTTGCAGCCGCTCGAAAAGCTCCACTGCTCAGGAACAGGATCAGTGTCCATCTAATATCACTTGCGGTGGATGTTCATCGTGCTGTGGCGAGAGAACGCGTTGTTCAACTTGCTCATCGGTCACGCAGGATAAGCCAGCTTGTAAACATGCTTTCCTAGCCTGCCGACAGTCGACAGGGTGTGGTCAGGGTGGTTGTTGTGGCAGTGGATGTCGCGGTGGTTGTGGCAAACCAGGACAAACATGCGTGCCTTTATCACCCTGCACAACACCACCTTGTCGAACGCGTGCATCAAGTGCTGGTTCCACGTGTTCTTCCGCGAGATCTTGTCCGGCACCTCAAGCTTGCTGCTGTTCGAAGAAACCCACAGTACCTTGTCCCCGACGCGTCTGTATCAATGTGGAAAGTTGCGGATGCGGGAGTAGTGGCGCGAGCTGCTGCCGGTAAGGGCAATTCAAGTCTCTCCGTGCATACTCTAGTGGTAATTTATAAAATCTGCACAGACCCAGCAGCCCCGGCTGTCGGCCTAGGAGTGCCAGGGGATGCTGCAGCAACGACGGAGGGAAGCTTCCTGCTGATGGAGCCTCCTGTTGCAGACCGAAATATTCCGGCTGCGAATGCCTCGGTGGCGGTTTGGATTGCCAACGATGTGGCAGAAAGGTTTATCAGGCTGAGAAGCAGGTAAATTGAACTCTTGTGATTGATATATAATCTTAATTGGTTGGAATTTAATGGTTATTCTTTGTACTCGTAGATGGTCTCTGGAATGGCGTTCCACAACATATGTTTCAGCTGCTACTGTTGCAGGAAGCCACTCGAGCCACTCACTTATCAGGAGAATTGCGGCGAGATTTACTGTAAACGTTAGTCGCTGGAATGAATTTCTCTTCGGAAAGTAACGTATCATCTTCAATCTATTTTGATCTGATCTTACAATCGACTTTATTTAGAGTGTTACGTGCGTAATTTTGGACCGCAAGGATACGGCTACGGTATTGGAGCGGGCGCATTGCAGACCCCTCTCTAAGGGATTTGTTGCGATCTTGTTCTCTGGTATCCTCTCCATACAGAAGTCCAATTTATTAGGGCCTATTAGTCCCATTTATGTTACTGTCCTTTATACAAACACTGCTGTACTTTGTACATTGTACCGTACAATACATATCTACGTGTAAACGCACCAATGTGCGCTGGAGCTTTAGAACTTTTGAATTTTCTCTTCGCTTCGCTTCAGCAATCTTGTACAGCAGAATATCGTCCGGGCGTTCGTTACAATTTTTCTACCGCGTACTTTTCCGCGCCAATTTCTACCGGTTCTACTTGATAACCTGAGTCAGCAGGGATCTGCTGGCAGAAGCAGTTTTTCGTCCAAGAACCAGGCGATTTTGGACGGCGATTTCTGTCTTGCTTTGATCAGAGAGTAGTAATTGCAGATAAGAGACACATGTTGTAACCAGAGCGGAGCTGAAGCGTGTGGTTCCGATTTCAATGCGAAATGAGGCTGCTGAAATCAAGAGGAGAAAGCGAAGTAGGTGGAGAAAGGAAAAAGAAAATAGGGGTTAAGCTAAAGAGAAAGAAGGAGGATGGAAGGAAGAGTGAGTGGTTGGTTTATTGAGTCTCCCACCCCCCACCGGTGGTGGATTGCAGAAGGCGAAACGCTCGCGGAAGCCTCGGTGGGATGGAGGGGCGTTTATATAGCTTTCAAGCGCAGAAGCTTAATCTAATTTCAAATATAAATCTGTTCTCTCCCCGTTCGCTCTTTCCTGCTCTCCTTCATGAGCGAACCCCCTTCAGCCAGCCTGCCTTCTCCAATTGCTTTCTCCTTCTGTCTTCTCGCAAGCGCGACCGACCCCCCATCCATACAGCGGCATGCTTCCGCCGGCTTGCATTACCCTACCCGGCTACGAGTAATCTCTTTTTATTTCTCTCATTACCGGTACACCGGGCACTCCCGATTGCTTAACGTTCTCATTTCAAAGAATCCGGACAGATGTAATTGCTAGGGAGAAATACAGCCTAAGGAATCCGGAAACCACTTAAATCCCTGCAATCTTTTCTCTTACTAGCATTTCCGGGGGATTTTTTCATAGCGCCCGAAGAGCTTTCGGCAAAATCGGACAGCCAACTAGCGCGTGACTGAACTGCAAAATAATTTTGCCCAAGGCGAGTTCGGATTTACAAGAACAACAGGATTTTTGAGAGTCCGACAGAAAGCGAGTGATAGAAAGGGGCGGGTGGGAGGGAGAGAGAGAGAGAAAGAGAGAATGCGTGTGCAGAGTTACATGAATGCAGGCGCAGCCAGGAAATCGAGAAAATATCTCCTCGGTTCAGCGATCGGTTCGGCGAGGTCTTTTGTGCGCGCCGCTTATTCCGAACGGTATGAAAATCAATTATTTCGTTAATTCGTGCGTTACATTGGCTGTCACGGAGCCATCACTGTGAACGACAGCGGCCCAAGGCACTATTTTTCAATTCCGACTGTCGCCCTACCTTTTCGAACGTATTTCCGTCTGCTGCGTCCACGGCATTTTGCGGCCTTATCTTTTACCCTTTGGAGGCCTCTCTTTCCCTCTCTCGCTCACTCACTCACTCCCGTTTCCCCATTCAATCGTATAGATCGTGCGATAATTCCAACAATTGTTTCAATGCATTATCTACATTGGCGTTAGTCGATCAGACACAATACCGAGCAAGTTGCCCTGTCACTCGACTCGCGCTCCGCTCCCATGTTACATGTGAAGCGGCGCGGCGTCAATCACAGCTCAATAACTTGAGAAGTATTTCGAACGAACCATCATCGAAAATCAACACTCGTGACGAGCGAGCGTGCAAGCGAGAGAGAGAAAGGGGTAGCTTTAATGACGGCATGATCAAATGCACTTTTATATCGAAAGCTTCAGGTGGTGGTGTGCGCGAGCTCGTTTTATAATTAATCGCCGATATATTCGGCCGTGTCTAACGGAGCGCGCGTTATAAACGTGGCAATCAGGGACACGGTGGGATCCCGTCGACATGACAGTACATTTCGCCAGGTCGAAATTAATATCAGCCATTTGTCAATGGCGAATATGTTTTTGGTGTACAACAAGAACTGTCGAAAAAGGGGAGCGTACACAAATGCTCCGGATCCCAAAACGTCCCCCAAGCCCTGTCACAACACTCCTAGCTAACGGGAGCATTCGCTACTTGTAACGTGTGCCCTCTCTGAATTAGCTGTTGTGTGAAACGAGCAGGTAGACGACGAGAAAATCGTCTCGAATTCTCTTCCTTCTTCTCAACACGCTTTTTTTTTTACTCTAAAATTTTTCTTATTGATGAAGTTTGATTTATTGTATCAAGCTGGACTTAAATCTTATTTATTGTGGTTTTATATTAATCTAGTTTATATTGAATGCGGCTAATGCGTCCTGCGATCATGGATGAATAACTGATTCGACTGCGCACGAGGGTAGATAGCATATAAACTGATCTTATCCGGCGTGTCTAATTTGCGGGCATGCGGACGCCACACCGTGAAGAATCCCCCGCACGCTCCTAAATGCCTGCCAGTTCATTCGACCGCTTTTGATTTCCAAAGGGGTTCTCGCCGGTTAAGATTCATTTAATGAAAGCGTGCCAGGCATGCTAAATCGCCAAGTATTTAACGCTCTCTAATGTGCATAAATAAGGGTATTAAATTAGCTGTGAGATCCAAGCGTTTTTTTCTCATATCTCTAATTAATATTAACAACAATCTTTTGTACGGCGAAAACTGTATTTCTCTGATTGCGAGAAGAACAATGTCTGACAGAATCGGCGGCTGGCAGATATGTATATGCGCGTGGTTCGAATTTGGAGTTTCTCATAGAGTTGGAGCAGCGGGCAGCCGTTCGCACTCGGGCATCGGTGCACGTTTAATTTGCATCGTATAAATCGTGTTTCCGGTCGAGCACGCAACGCAAACACGCGTTCCGCTTACGCCCTCGATCCCTCGGCGTCTCGACACACGTAGAGCCGCGCCGCACCGCGCCGCGCGTGTATACACGTACGAGTTCATCCCCGAGTGGAGAGAGCACGCCGAGAGAAAGAGAGCTTCGACCGTTTTGCATGTTGCGTACTATTGTAACCCGGGTAATTTATGATTCGATAAATAAATCAGGTCCGCTGCTCGGCGGGCCCTGCGCACGGCCCCGGCCCTCGCACTTCGAAGATGATCCTGGGGGTTACAGCCAGTTAACCGTGCCTCGACCAATTTCGAAAGGGTGAGATCGGACCGTTTTGCCTTCCTCCTCTTAACAGCACAACCACTTTCCTCCGCTCCAGTTACTTGCCAAGGGTGAGCGCAACATTTCTACCCTCTTCAGAGACACAAACATACAACTATCCACTTAAAACACATTTCTATCAATTCTCTATGACCTGATTTATTATTATAGGCCTTCCGTCTTCATTGTTCCATCGGGATTTCTTCGAGTTCAGCTTGAATGCTCTGGTTTTGTTACCTGCTAGAGCTTTCCAATGGCAGCCGACGGTGAACGGGACACGCATGAATGTGAATCAAATTGCTACGGCGCGGCGCGGCGGGCGCAAATGAGTTGCTTTTACGTTTCATGATTGGCTCGGCTGGCTCTCGCCGATCATGAATATTTATGGCGGCATACAGGCACGTATTTATTTGTTGCTTCGTACGCCAACTGTACAGCGATACATGCAAATGCTCGCACAACAAGTTGCCTTTCCAGTCATGGGAGAGAGGAAATTATTGTTGTTCCGATGTCGAGGCAAAATTGATATTGCAAATTGTAAAATGGAATAAACACTGATTGCAGGAATCCTTGATCGATCGGCGAACACCTGGCGGAGTCGGTGGTGCGATTAATCAATCGACCAAGCATCCAACTATCTCCGGCACGGAACTAATTAGATCAAACGAGCGCCTCTTTTGGTGAGTACGATCTCGTTTAATCCAAGTATGTTGATACGCGCGCGCGCGCGCGCGAGCAGCGCAGCCAATAACAGGCAGCGTAGATTAATTTCCACGGTAACAGTCTGTCAAAATATAAAGACACGATCGCTGATAATTGCATTCTAATTAATATTATTAATGACAGGGAGCAATCAACGCTCCACTGTATGGGTGCGCAAACATACCGATCATTTTCTCGGACAGACTGAATCATGGCAAAACCTATTTTGGTAATAATAATGGGGAAGGGGGGCGGTCGGAGGGATCGCTTGGCCCGACATAATGAACGCCGGGAGTCGATGGGATTTCGATACTTATTGAATCCCAATCGATCCCTGGCAACGAGAAAGAAATGGCCGCGTAAATCGTTCGGCGAAATTTACGAGCGGATCCCGAGCGTGGAAGCGAGGAACGCGCGCGTGTGTGTTACCGCGCCCGGAAGAGTCTGCGGAATCAGAGCGATTTCCCTTGGCGTTTTTATTATTTTCTGATAGCATGTTTACGAGGCCCGATGAATGGAGAATGCACTTTATGGGACAAGTATGGCTTTTGAATTAGGCCTAGTTGACGCTCCCGCAAAATATAATACACTCCACCGTACACTTTTACGATTGCCAGAATTCCTCCGAGTGAAAAAGTCCGCTTGCGGCCGAGATTTATTCTTTCCATCGGATTACTGGAAAAATGTATTCCGGCCAGTTTATATGCGCGCGTGCTGCTGCTGCTGCTGCTACTGCAACGACAACAGCGATAATACTCTGATAACAGTTTCCATTAAATACAGGGGCGCGCCTATTCTTGTCGGAGTTAATTAAATTTCAGCGACGGCCGCTGAAACACATCGTTTACACGGCTGAAATATATGTTATTAATCTATCTGGCCGTGATAGCGGTACAGCAAAAACAATAGGAATATAAGTTATTAGCCGAGCCGGTTTTCGACGAGCGCGGAACAAGCAGTAAACCAGTAGCGGCTCGTACGTGTATTTGAGCCGCGCGCGTGTGTATGTGTGTGTGTGTATCTATGTATGTATGTACACACGTGGAAAAAAGGGGGGGTTGAAAGGCAGGTACCGAGAGAGCGAGAGTGGCAGGGCTGAAGCGAGGCAGGCCGGGAGCGAGAGAGGGAGAAACAAAATAAAATCAGAACGGTGTCATATGCGCCTGCTTGCATGATAAATGTAGCGATTTAAAATCGAAATTTCTCTTTTCGTGTGCACGAGCCAACGGACGTTTGACTAATGGTGGCGCATTAACTATTGGAGCATTATAGAACGGCGGCGGCGGCGGCGGCAGTAGCGGCGGCGGGTTGAAATTTTTGAAAAATACATTCCACCCCGACAAGAGATTAATATTTTGTAGCTCTATCTGCTCCGCTGCCTCCGCCAGGCATGTCGGCCCGTTAATGATAATGATCCCGGGCATCCATCCAACCCTTTTTCTCTCAGCCACTCCACACGGCCGCCGACAGCTCCTTCCAGGGCGGGCGTAGCGCGCCAAAACAACCTAATTATTAGCTCCCATTAACATTTGATAAAGCGAGTCTAAACATCGCGTTTCGAGCTCGTACATCTTCCTAAAGGGACTCTTCGAGAGAGAATCTTTCCTTCCTTTCTGGGATTTCCAGTGTCGTCGGCACCTTTTTAAAAGTCAACCCCTTGTCCCGGGGTAAGTTGCGCTCGGCAGAGACGAAGAGAGGGAGGGAGAGAGAGAGAGAGTATCGAGAGACGAGACCACCCGTGCAAAACGGGACCGGCTTGACACCTAGGGCACCTAACCACCCGGCCTCTATTGTCGCGAGATACAGGGGTGGGTTTGCCCAATGGACTATGCTTTACCGAGCGTAAAATATCCCCCATTCTCTAAGCCATAATAGTTGCTGCGTTTTCCCGAGCGTCACTCCTTTATTCCATAGAAAGCGAGCCGAGAGGCCACTGCAAAGCAGAACCGCCGCGCCGCGCCGCGCCGATTCCAAGACGGGGCGAGGGCATTTTTTCCGCCCTCTTTCAAACATGCCCTAATCACCTCGAATTCTCCACTCTTCCTCGATAAAAAGGCAAACTACCAAATGATTTCCTATCCTGGAATTACAAGGGTTCTGCTAGCTTTAGGACACATTGGAAATAAGCTCGCGAGAATGACTGTAAGGGGTGGTGGAGAGAGAGAGAGAGGAGGGAAGGGAAGGGTGGTTGCGTGAGAGAGCGATCCTTCCTTCGGTGGAATATTAAACCGAAAGTGAAATAGAAGTTCTCGCATATCCGGAAAGTGAGAAGTAGTGGCGGCAGGTTGTGCCGACGGTGGTGGTTCGAGGTGAGCAGCACCGAAGGCGAGAAAGAACGAGCACCCTGGCAGCAGAGTTGGCTGGGATGGGGTGGGTTGGGAAGGAAGGGGGGGAGGGAGAGGGTTTCCCCAGGAGAGAATACCGGATGGAGAGCCGTGACAGAACGATAATAATCCCTTGAGCGTTTTCTTTCATTTCCCTCCATTATCATATTATTAAAAAAATCCCCGTGAAATGTTATTAAAATCGTTTAAACGTCGCGTGCCGACGCGTAGCGACGCCGTCGGCGTCGGCATTGTCCTCCAATTTAATAATATTAAGCGCGAACTTTTTCGGCAAGGGGGTGGCGAGTGAGGAAGCGACTGTGCAGGGGTTGAAAATGTGGGATGCCAGCTTTGTCGCACCCTCCCCCGCCGCCGCCGCCGCCACCGCCGCTCTTGTTTCGATCTCAGCCATCGTCGGAACGGTGATCTTCCGTAACGCGAGCGCGAGCACACCGCGCGAGCATTGTTAGGCCGCTTTCATTACTCCTATTATTTTCACTTGGCGGTTATCGCACGCCATATCCTATCTCTCCCATTATTCCGTAACCGGAAGTGCACAGTGCTCTCGAGCACGTGCTTCTCCCATCACGTCCAATACTACTATGGAGACGTTAAAAGTGACGAGAGAAGCGCCTTTAACGCACTCCGATCGCAAATAACGACTGAACGCCGCTCTTTAAAGCCCTGAAAAAGCAGCCTCTCTGCCAACTTGATTTCGAATTTACGCGAAACTCACCTACAATATTCTTGCGGAAATATTAAAAGCGATGAAAGAATTGTGTTTAACACAGTGTGTAGGGAATAACGATTGAACGTTACTGTTTCAAGTGTTGAAAGGTGTTGGCACACCTTGCGAACGTTATTTCAAAGTTGCGTGAAAATCATTTCACAGCCTGATGATTTTTCTCCCGTGAATATCGCTCCTTTTGCGGCCAGGTGCGCTCGCTCGCTCGCTCGCTCTTCGAGAGAATCACTCTGCAAGGGTGATCTGTTGATCACACGCAGGAGAATATATTGAAAGAACCGAAGCCGACCTAGAACGAATCAACGTCATTAGCGGCAGACTGACTGACTGACTGACTCCGATGGATCCTCGCTGATCCGAGAAGGGGCTGCTCTGTTGCGCAGTCAGTCGTGATCTAATGACAAATAGATCCCGCCTTTCTTGACCCTCGACAATTGGCTGTCCGCCCGGCGGAAGCTGTGTTTTGCATATGCCGACGGCACCGCTATTAAACTCGAATTTTCTTTCGCCCATCAAAGGAAAACCCTTCACGCCTTGTTACCCAAACGATTGCGTCTTTGTCCAAAGATCGGCACGCGTTACACTTCCTCTTCCTTGTGTTGCACCAGGTGCGAAACTATCTCCTCAAAGAATTTTTAGAACCACTAGAATTTCTGTGTACTTACACAGATTAAAATAGACAAATATAAATATTTGTAATAATACAAATAAATCGTACGAAATGATGGAAATCAGAGGAATCGTTGTTTCTCGGAAACCAGCGAGTAAAGTCAGAGGCAAATGGTCGCATTAAGGAGAGAAATGTTTCGTAGAGAATGGAGTGACGCAACGAGACGAAATCGGATGACAGATCGTCTCTCTGGCGGGCGAATAGGCGTGCGATGATAGATTATACAGAAGCAAGCTACATCTCGAATCTCTTCGACTATAGACACGTCGCACCTTTCGCTCTACCTTCTATTATCATCAGTTCCTCTGCACGCTTGCCAAATCATCGGCCAATTTCATGGGAGCCTTTTTTCACTCTCGCAATACATAACTTGACAAGAGGAAAATGATCCAACTGGCGAGAAATAATACTTGCACACTTTTACCTAGAAAAGCTTTACTTCCGATCGGATGCGAAGGGCTAATTCCTGCGAGGAGTTAACCATTAGCGGCGACGAGGGGGTTGCCGAAGGGATGGGCGCGTGGTGATTGTCAATGGTTGGCAATAATAAACGATTGGAAAATGGACGAGTCACGGGAGAAAATCGTGATCGAAATCACAGCGTGATCCTGGGAAGGAAGCGTCTCTCGCATCAGGCTCGAACGAGCCGAGCGATCCTCGCGCAAGGGGTGCGCCAAGGGACGTTACTTTATGCCTCTCTATCTACTCCGCACACTCCAATCCTCGCTCCCCAGAAGCCAACAATTAGTCGGCTGCTTATGTCTGTGATTAATGGACATCCACGAGTACACCGGGCGTGTTCCAATAGTTGATGATGGTGCGACGTGCTGAGAGCTCGATGGAACTCCCTCCTAGAAAATGAGAGGAGAAACAGAGACAGAGAGAGGGTTGGTCGATGATAATGTGTCATTAGAAGCTATTATATTCATCCAGCCGCAATCCTTCCCTCCCCACTCTCGCCTTCTAATTCCAATATCGTTTTTCCGACCCTCTTTTTCACTCATCCAATATGTAATTCAAATTTCAAATCTTCCTTACTTTACCACCTGATTCCACCATCCCTTTTTTAGAGCCTTCATTCTCCTCCGCGTCTTCGATGCTTGCTAGATCGATCGGGTTCGACGTATATGCGGAACACTGCTGCAAAAACAGGCAGAGTGCAAAAAGGTGAGCGGCGGCGGCGGACGGGGGGCGGAATTACATGTCGAGCCGAGGCGGGATATCCATCGCGCAGCTAATATTTGTTTTTTCGCAATTGACTGTACGGCTTGGGAGAGGCGGGTTGAAATTTCACAGGAAAGGCAAATACGTCTGTATGCATATGCAGGAGAGAACGGCTCGAGCGGCGGCGGCGCCGGCAAGCGGAGTCAGTCAGGCGTCTGTCACAAAGAACGTGTCACGGCCTGACACTATTGCTATTCTAAGCAAACAGCGATGTAAGCAGTTTTCCCCGCAACAGTCGGCCCCGCTCGCCCATGTAGAGATAATATTTTGAATGTATAATGAAACAGCCCGGCGAAACTCTGCGGGAAAAAGGTCCACGTCCAGAAAGAACCTCGCTGCACTGTCATTGGGAAACGGTGATTTTCGCACGATACACTTGTTATTGTAATAGAATCGAAATATTGCGAATTATGAGAATGCGCAGCATTGTAATTAGTAAGGATGTTAATCAGTTTTCTGTGTTAAGCGTCGGCTAATTACGATGGGATATATTTCCGGCGCGCATGCTCCCGCACACGGCTGTATCGGAGGGAGCGAGCAGCCCCGGAAGATCAATTAATTTCTATATAAAGGAAAATGAGCCGTGAAAATCGAGATGAGCCGGAGATATTACGAAATAAATTAGAAATTATCACGATTGCTTCGCGGCGCTGTTACACCCGCGGATGTAACTCTCCCATTGGATTTATTGGAGACATTCATTTCCTAACACCTTCCGTCAGGAATCCCAGAAAAAAGAGGACCAAGTGTTAACTGAAAAATGGGTGGAATCTTCCCGAATGAAATCTCTCGAATTACACTTGAATTACTTAGTTTGTAACCCGCAGATGTAATGAAGAAAGCGTCGAACTTTAGAATCGATTCATATTTGTAAAGGACGCGTAAATCGGCTTTTCGAATTCCTATTTCCCGCTGTAAAAAAAAGGGATCCTGGATTAACGGAGAACTGTCTTGTCAAAATATTACTGGCTTTCGAGAGTTAATCGCGTTCGCTGGAAAAACTGGCGAAAAACAGCGGCGTCGGTAAATCACGTGAAACGGACAACTCTATGACAGCTACTTAGAGGCTGCGGTTTCCCATAGAACTATTTGGTCAGATTAGCCCCGGTAAGTGTCCTCTAATCCCGTTAAAATGTTTGCCGACAGGGAGCCTGGACCACCATTCGAATTGTGCTCCTCTTATACCGGAGATGTACACGATGTTCGTTTATATTTGCACAGCTTGGTCAAACATCGGAGTGTGCCTTTTAGTGAGGCCGACGCCTCCGGCAAAAATCGGACCGACGCGTTCATGGGGCTCGTACTTAGAGGGATGCTGATCCCTACCTTTCTTTATTCTCCAATGACGAGCCCCACAGACGATCTTTAATAAATTAAAAATATTTATTGAAATTTATAAAGCGAAATGCATAAAAATAATACGACAGTGTTTGGAAAAATTATTTCCCACAATGAATTGAGTTTAGTTATTTTATTTCAAGTGCAGAAATAATGAGAGAATCCACTAGATGGGGAATCTAGAAAAAGTAGAATTGCTTAAATCATTGGATTATAATTCCCATAAAAGGAGAACAGGAGTTCGTCGATGTCCAGGAGCAATTCAGCACTGCTGGAAGATGTACGAGGTCCTTATTCAAAGCTTTCTTGCAACACGTCGCTCGACTGCATAATACATTTCTTTCTGCGGGAGTTCTCGCGCGAGATCACGCATTAATTTATCCATCATTGAGTGAGGGAGGGCGGGTGACACCGATCGAGGGAATGATTGGTCCGAGCTAGGCTAATAACTACCGATGTGTCATAATAAAATCCTCGATCCCTTGTCAGCGATTCGTGAGCGAGTCTCGCCCAGCTATTATGCCGTTTCCATTATGGCGTATTATTGCCGGTCACCCTGAAGAAAATGACTGATGACACACGTAACTCGCGCACAATGCCCGATGGACGTTAACAGCCGTGCGCGATCGGTGTAGCTTTCGAAAGTCCCATGGAAAAGTGCGCAGGAAAAAAAAGGTGTCTCGATGAAAAGCGATCGGTTTGCCCCCCCAAGAAGAAGCCGCGTCAGAAGTGGGCGGCATAATTCCATCGTTTCCAAAAATGTGGAATAAAAAAGGAAGGGGGCGAGTGCGAAATGCACCCGTTGCCTTTTGTGGGGTCGGTTGCTTTTTCTGCCGATTTTTTCTCCTCGCGATCTTTCCTCGAAAATGGGGTAAAAGCTGGCTGACACGTTGCTGGCTTCGAGCTCATTCTCCCTGACCTGATCCCACCACCATTATTAGCTCGCCTATCCATAAACGTCCGCCGTGCCGCGCCGGCTCTCGCAAATATACCCGGCTAACCAAGCCCCTCTCTCGCTAATGGCTTCCTCGCCCCATAGAATCTCCGTAAATCTTAAACAGTCTATGCTGACACATTTCATACAGGCCTTCCTTCTCCTTTCGCCTATAATATTTGCTTTCTTAAAAGCGCATAAACGCGATATCGGAAACCTGTTAAAAACTATTACGAAACAAAGATACTCTTAATTGTGTATTACGATATTTTACACGCCTGTTAATCCCCGCTTTCTTAACAGTAATGGGATATCGGAAATCTGGCGGAGAAACTGCCGGGAAATAAAGATATATTCGGCGAGAGTGTATTTTACGATATATATTACACGCCTGTTAACCAACAGCTCCCGATAGAGAAGGAGTGTCGTTCTCTCGTTGGCCTCGCACTCCGGAAAGTATCCTTTCTTGGGGGGGGGGGGGGGGGGGGGGATAGGCGTCGATGTGGAGGTATGATCACCTACGTGGAGATGTATATGGCAATAATAACGAGCGGGCTAAACCTCCCTCTCGCAGCACACCCTCCATCTCAGCGAGCCACTGAGGGAAGGAAGCACGAGAGTGAGAAGCCGCCAGTAGCGTAACAGGTCAAGGCGTCAAAGGGAAATATTTTACAACCCTTATAAAAATCACTTTCCACCACTCGTAAAAAGATCGAATTCCCAAACACATCGTTCGACCCAACAAATAACTAAATCCAATTCTAAAAACACTTAAAATTTCACTACTTTCCATTTTACTATCCAACATACAAACAGAATGACTTTTGATTATTTATATAATAAAGAAAGGAGTTTCTATTAGTATTATTAGGGATAATCGAGTTACAATACTGCGTGGATATACATCACTGAGGGTGTAGATGCGGAGACAAGAGAATCCGGCGGAGGAAGAGGGTCGATCGGTGGCGTCTGCTGGGAGAAGAGCGCCGTGGCGCCGGCGGCGGCAGCGGCGTCGGCGTCGGCGACGAGTAGAAGAGGGTAGAGAGCTCGAGCTGGCGAGAGGGTGAGCGTCGAAAGAGGACGAGAGAGTGAGAGAGGGGTGTGTCTCAACGCCTGGCCGCGACATCACCAATTAGTCACCGACGCTTAAAAACAGCGGGGGTGCTGCTGCTGCTGCTGCTGCTCCACCCCCTCGCGCCACGCCGGATCCACTCTCGCTCCCTCCGAACGAAGCCTCGCCACTTCTGGAAGCTCTGCATCCACGAGAAAGGGCATTTTATCGCCTACCGAGACTCTGACTTACCTGACCAGCTAGTTGGAATGAAATCGACACCATGAATCCTCCACTTTGTTAAGCATCCATCCCTTCCATTACCATTCCTCTGACATCCGCTCAGATTCCACTGATCTATCATCTGCCACCTTTTCTCTCCAAGCACAAAGAGCTTCATTTAATCGGAAACTTACTGAAACTGTCATTAGAAATAAAAAGGATTTTTAATGATTATGGAATCTAAATTATAACAAGGTGCAATCGTCACCAAAACATGTGTATTTCGGGGACACTCTTCTCTCTCACTGGTTGTCCTCTCTGGGTGGGATCGATGTCGCCGACAAATTGCCCGTATTAATTAGGCGATAGCTCGATGAACACGTCGACACCCCATCCCCGAAACTTTCCAATAGAGACACCGATAAACAGCTGATAATCCCTATCCCGATTTCCCAGTATGCGATGAGAAGCGACGATGAGAGAGTGAGAGAGAGAGAGAGGAACAGGGGTTGTGTGTTGCGCTTTCATATTGGATAAGCGAGAGTTAAAATTAACATAGTGTCGGCGGCGTTGAGGCTAGTAAATGAACCCTCGTACTATTAAGCCCCAATTAGAAGTGGATTGAACTCGGACGGCCGGTTATTAAATTAGTTTCGGATAGAAAGTTGCTCGATCGATAAAGTTTAACAGGGCAAACACCCGCCCGGCCCCTCCTCCCCTCCCCGAATAAAGGATCGCCCGTTCAAATGAACTGTCTGCGGATCTAATTAGCAGTATGCTCCACTCATTAGCATTAGTTCCTTCAGTTTGGATTTCGTTGGGATTAAAAATTAACGGTAGTTCCTTACTTAGATTTAATGTTCTCTGTAATAGATGTTGATGAACGAGAAATGTCTTTGGTGAGTTAGAAAGATTTCGCTATCCGATTGAATATTTTTATTACTATAACTGGCAATAAATTCCTCCAAATAATTCCTTTTACTTAGATTTAATGTCAACTGTAATAGAGACGTTGATGAATGGAAAGTGTGTTTGGTGGGGGCTAGAAAGATTTGGAAGTCGATTCGAGCTCGTTTACTGAGTGAACATGAATATGCCTGTAGTATCGTGGTCCGAGCTGTAGATAAGGGTGAAGAAGTGAAGTGAATACAACAAGAGGGTGCCGTAGGCAGGGGTCTTGTGTGTAGCATGCCAGCTGCTATTGACACCTCGATACCCTGACTCAAATGGAACCAACCAACTCCCGTTGCACGCCATAGCACAGCTCGCCGCGCCGCGTCGCGCCGCCTGTCCTCTCCTCTAAGGTCCAACTCCTGTTCTCCTCTGTGTTTATTCCTACACCGATTTCAAAGTGCGAACACCCGCGCCAACCCTCTGCGAACACCTCCGTTTGTACTACATACCTGCACCTACCATTTCCCTCCAACGTGAGATTCCACTGATTCTACGAAATAAGTGTGTTCGAGTTCCTTTTTCGAGGAGAAAGGCCTGTGGAAGAATTTATTAAGTAGATTTGCGATGTTTAAAAATCGGGGGATGAAGTACTTGGAACCCTTTGGATCCTTGAATTATACTTATGCTTTATGGTGGCTCGGTAATATGTTCGCTGATGGCTCTCACGGGAGCATAAATCTTCCGGGCGCTTTGCTGCAGCTTTCCTAATAGGCAGATGCAGCCCGCTTATTAACAAGCAATTACATCCCTCCGGTAACATTAATTACCTCGAGTGAAAAGAGCGACACTGCCGACAGAGAAAGGAGGCGTCTTTGTCGGGGATCCGCTCGATTGAGCGATTAAACTGTCCCAGTTCCTAGTGCGAGTATTCTCTCTCTTTCTCTCTCTCTCTCGACAGCACCGGCAATAAACAGGCCGTGCCTTCGTATCAGCCCCTCGCGCATAATTCGCTAATTAAAACCGGCAAGCGGACCAATGCCGAGTGGCTGTGCTCCTGGCATTTGCATAACCTGACTTTGCGCGCCAGGTAAATCTACCCGGACCGAGCGCCAGAGACAAGATAGCTAATGTTGCGGAAACTTTTTACTGCCCTTCCGGTATAGAGATCCCAGAATAATTCGAGCATTAGCGCGCGCGCGCGCCCGCTCGCGCACGGCAGAGAAGACTCGTTCTGTTTCGTACGTACTAATGGACACCGGGCACTCTTCTCCGCCAATGAAAAACCTTTATCTACCTACTACCTAGAACTCGGAAATCTCACTCGAGTTACTCATTTCTAACTTTTACGTAATTAGTAGATCCAAGTATTCTTGGAAAGTGTGTCAGAGCCAAAAATCGTACTAACCATTTTTAAAAAGGACTTCATTCTTTAATGTCGACTTAAATCATTCCTGGGGAGATTTAAATTATATACGAATATAAGAGACGATTTTATAATAAATATAAAACAATCTCTTAGATCGTTCTTTTATCTAAGGATTCTTCAACCCTATAAATTGCGACCCTTTCTATATGCATTAATGGAGCTCGATTGGCAGGCGTTTATCGTTGCGGCGTGCGTGCGGAATTAGTGATTGCGGTGGCCCGTAAAGCGAGATCAAGGGCATCTGACATGAACGAGCTAAGAGGGCTACTTACAACGGGCTCGTATGTAATCGTTGGTAGATTCAATGCGGGCAGTAGTTCCCACTTGCGAGAGAGAGAGGGTGTGTGTCTCCGGCGGACTACACACTTGGCGGCGGCACGCGACCGATCCATAGAAATCCTTTATAGAGCTGGCGTGCGGGTGACATTTCTCCACGAGTGTTTCTGACTGGCGACCGACATACATACGCCAAGACAGATAGCAACTATTATATCCTACCTTCGACCTTCTCACGAGATGGCCCATCCTTAAGATACATCGTACGCTGCTTCCTCATTCCAACTCACATTTGCGTGCCATCCAATCTGTCCACCAGTTCTTACCTTCTACATAAACCTTGAAACAAGTCACTGCAATTTTCTTTTATCACTTCTCAGTTCAACATATAAATAAATTATGGAAAATAGAATTTATAACATTTATTTAGATTCACATATTGTTGAAATTTTTAATTCACCAATATTCATCACTTTGTATTTTATTTGAACATAAGGCTTGAAATAAGTCACTTGGATTTCGTTTTATTACTTCTCAGTTAAACGTATAAATAAATTATGTCTTAATAGAATGTACAACATTTATTTAGATCCAGGCATTGTTGAGTTTTTTAATTAACCCACGTCGACTTCGGAGATAATAATTTCTATTTGAAATACGCACTCGGGAATACTGCGTGCTAACAACGGCGAACTTTTACAGCGCAGGTTTTCCTGGTATTTGTTGGCTGGCTTCCTCGTCAGATCGGATGATGCATGCTCACCTACGAATCAATGTTCTCCGCACATATACCAGTAAGATGTTATACGGTGTGCGTATGAGAACGCTAGTGGCAAAGAGGGTTGGGCGGAGAGGAGGGTGAGAGGAGGGTGGGTTGCAATTTTTCAACTGGCACCTGCAGTTTAAATAAACGAACCGCCCACACACACTCTCTCTCTTTGGCCGCTGCTCTCCCGGGAAAAGAGAGACAGAGAGTCTCGGCAAAAGAGAAGAAGGAGAGCGTGGTGCGGTAGCCAATCGGCGGAAGCCGGAAAACAGGTGAATTGAACGTCAGGAAGTCCGGAATACGTACATACATACCTGCAATCCGATACACGGAAGCTTGTGCGCAATGCTTTTCGGGATCCATTTGCGGTGCGATATCCTTTCGACTAGTCCTGACACAACCCATAAGTCCTCCCCAATAATTCCTCTCTGAGTGATTATTTTATACTATAACTCGCAATAAAATACTAATCGAATTAGAAAGATAATTCTGTAAATATATTAAGAATTAAGAAGACAAATTTATAAATCTTTTGCAATAATTCTCTCCTCTCTGAGTGATAAATCGAATTAGAAAGATAATTCTGTATTGATAAGTGATGGTCTGGCGTGAGTGGATCGTCGATTAATTCGAGTCAGTTGATGATTGCTTCTCGGGATCTTCATTCGATCTCGTCTAGGAGATGGTAGTGGGGGAGAAAGCGCGAATACCACGTCTCCAATATATATCAGGCTGTATCGGCACGGCATTACGTTATGCTTAGACGTGCGCAACAATACAGTCATATAGGTCGGATATAAGCTTGGAGGCTCTTTCATCTTATCGTGGTATCAACGTCAAACGCACCAGACGCTTGACTCTCCGACTGGCTTTCCACCCATTCTCATTCTCCGTACGTAGGTACTAGCAAGCCGGGGCCAAGCCAGAAGTCGCTCTCCACCTAAACCCACCATGCTCTCGCTCCCTTGTAACGTATTGCCCCTTCGCTTTACCCGCCTCTCCCTTTCCCTCACTCTCTCTCTTCTATCCACAACACTCACCTTTTAGAGTCAACTCTACACCGCACGTATTCACGATTTCCCAAAGCAGATTTTCACACCCTATTTTCCGCCCCCGTCTCACTTCCGATTCTAGCACGAATTAGTTCCTGTTGAAAATCATTTTGTATCGTTATGTTGCTTATAAAAGAACGAGAGTGCGAATTAAAAAAATTAGGGAACTGTGTTGAAAATAATTTGTAATTTATTAATGGATATTTGTAGATCTTGATAGAAGAGCTTGACAGCTACACTTTGGTGTTGAAATACATTGTCGCATTATGAAATTTCAATAGTTCCGGTAGATGCTTCACTGCAATTAAAGGCTGACTAGCGATTTGCATAAACTACTGATCGGATTTCATAGTCGAGCGATTTCGGCAGTGGAAAGGCCCGGCGAGAGGAACGTTTCCATGAGAGATCAAAACTACAAGTTGCTGCCGATCGGATAGGTGTGTATCGCCTGGTGGGCAAACGTTCGAAACAGAATCGGCAGGAGTGAAGAGGCCACGTGCAAGCCACACGCCGCTCCAGGCTTAGGAACTGTCGAACCGAGTAATTCCCCAGTCCCCCTTCGTCATGCCGAACCGATTAGTACATTAGGCAAATCTACACTGCTCTTGTTTGCTTCGATCCTCCAGGAGTTCTTTGAGTACTCCTCGCTGATACCAAGTTTGTACGTGCGATGGACGTTGAGTAGATTGAACGAAGATGAACCAGTTTATCTTGACCGCATCATGTCTGAGATATCGCTGACTCGTACTACTTGGCATGGAAACACGGGCACTTTACTTACACAATAAAGTAATTAACGTAGCTAAATAAATATCCAATACAAACTATCCAATATACTAGAAAAAAAGAAGCATAAACAAATGACATTGATTGACCTCAGGACATATTTATATATTCTCTTTAATAAAATACTTTACTTACATAATACAACAATTAAATAAATATTCAATAAAAACTGTTCGACGTACTAGAAAACAAAACGAAACATAAATAAATGACATTGATTTAGCCGAGGAGATATTTATGTATTCTCTTTAATAAAATATTACCGTTAAGGATGGACTGGAGTTGGATCGAGTTATGTATCAGTCGGGCATTCGTCGCAATGGTCGATGCCTGGGGGGGTAGAAAGAGTCATCGACAAGCTTACCCGATCGACGAGAAACGTCAAAGTGTCTGCACGCATGCAATACGCGATAATATCGTTAACCCTCGACTCTCTCGGCGAGCTCGTTTCCACGAACCTGATAATCCGCGATCAGGCTCGACGTATACCTCCGAGCGACGCACACCATTTCACTCGTCGAGTATACACAGACGCAGAGAGAGGGAGAGAGTGAGAGAGGGAAGCGTATGTGGGTATCTACATCTATATACGTAGGTATTGGGGACTGAGATTTGGCGAACCCCCTCGACTCGACTTGCGATTATTCAATTCATCGGCCTGTCAAAAGCACCAGTGCACGCTGTGTTCCGTGATCGTTCTCGCTCTCTCTTTCTCTGGCAGCCTTCACCCTTTGCCCTCTCCTTCTCCCACTCGTGATAGTCCATCCCCCATCCCTCTCTATCTCGCTCGCTCGCTCTTTTTCTCTCTCTCTTTTGCTCGCAGTGCGGCTATGCTCTCTGCCCCTTTTCCTCTGCTTTCTCCTTTCAGCCTCACCCTCGGCTTCCCTCTTCTCCACCATACTTTCCCTCTTTTCCTCTCTTTTCAAGCCAACCCGACGCTCGCCGCTTGCTTACTCTCGCACCATCTCGCTTTCTACTCTTGCTCGCTCGCTCGCTTTCTCCCTTGCTAGCCAGCCACCCTCCGCTCGCTCCAGCCGGGCTCCGGCGATTAGGAGCAATACGTTGCGATAACTGCCCCTAATATCTCGGCACCGCTGCCATACGCAATACAAATTAGGGAAGCGTACCGTGAAAGCACGCCGGATATTTGATTCTACGATTTCCCAGGCCGCCGCCACCGCCACCGTTCCTCTCTCTTTTCCGATGGCGTTCCAGTGCGGTCTCTCCTCGCGGTTATACCAACTAGCCGCCGAAACTGCCTCGAGTTGCTTGCGCGTCCAGATTAGTTTTCAGTGGTTCGGCCAGAGATTAAATTTCCACCGAGGTTCAGCATGGAACTACTTGATTATCGACTGGATGAGTGTTGGTGAAATGGGATCGTTTTAATTTTTGCTTCTTTTGTTAGATGTTTCTTATTAGTTTTAAGTGGATTGGGATATTAGTTGGATGATGGATTATTTTATGACGTCGATCAGTTAATGATTGATATAAAAGATGGGAATTCTTCCCTCTCGGGAATGATGCGCGTCACAATTGGAAATTGTGCAGAGTTGCAGCCGGGGCAATTGCAGTGCTCGCCGGACATGCAATTCCGCGAGTCATCAGGCGCACTCGGACAGGAGGGATCATTTCTTCCTGTAACTGATCGGCGCAAAATAATTCCCAGGCGATATCGACGTGTCAGTCGGCGCGGCGGGGGTGGCAACACTGGCCGGAGGACTCGGGGGCTGGTTTTTGCTGTTCTGCCCTCGGGCTTGCCGATGTCATTTAAAGTCCCCGGATGGATCAACTCGTACGGAGGAGAGGGAAAAATAGGCGCAAGCCAGAGGGAATGCGAGAGAGCTTCACGAAAATATACAACGTGCGGCGGCGCGGCGGCGTCGGGACGCGCATTAGCTGTCATCGCCTTCATTCCTCTACGCTTTCATCGCCCACCGCGAAACAAATGATCAAAGCGTCAACGCGGATGCTGTGAATGGACCACAGAATAGCCGAGCGTGTCCTGCTCGATAAAGAGCCGGCGCGCTCTGCGCAATCCTCGCGCCTCTCGACCCGCTCTCCTCCTCCTCCTCCTCCGAATCAATTGTCACCTGCGATAACAACCGACACCTCCTATAAAGATCATCATCTCTTTATAACAATATTCAACTCTCCACTCTTATATTTTTCAATACACCAATATTTACTAAAAATCCTGCGAGTACTATTTAATTTCACTCTTCGAAAAATCGTGTTAATAAACATAATTAACATTCGGCGAATCAGAGGTGTACTTTTAAAGTCTGCGAGGAGAGATAACAATGCAGAGTGATTCGCTTTGAGAGTGCCAGTATTCTCGTACTTCAGTGGCTTCGACATCGTAATTAATTCGCTGGCTGAAAAGTTGGATGTGTGGCGCGGAAAGTGCATAGACGCGTGCGTGCGTACTCGAAGCGGGTTTGGAGGGAAAAGCAGGAAGACTGGCAAGGAGGAGCGGCTCACACGTGTCCGGGTGTCATGGTGTTTGGCGGCGACGTGCACGCCAGACGTCGAGGCGAGAAAGGCAGCGGTGCAAAAGGCGAGAGAGCGCGAGGTTCGCCGAAAGGGTTTGGAAGCCCAGTGAGAAAGAGAAGTCTAGCGGCGCGGCGGGCGGAGGAAAGCGGAGACAGATTTTAGCCGGGCAACGCGTGTGACGTGATATTAATTAACACGAACCCTTCGGCCCACCCTTGCCATTCGTCGACTACTGTGCGCTCTGCTTCTGCAGCTCCGCCGCTTCCCAATGCTAGCCAGCTTTCTCTCTCATTTTCCTTCAACCCTTCCCACCCCCGTTTTCCCCTTGGGCGCTCCGAGTGTCAAGCGAGTCGCATTCCCTAACAAGCGGCTACTCGAAAACCTCCTAATTGACCGGTCGACCTCCCGTTAACCTTCCCCTCGAATTCCTCCTTAAACTCCTCCTCCTTCTCAATGTTTCAGTGGTACGGTCAATGTTAAGCTCGCTCGCTCGACTCGATAATCGAAGTGTGCGAGTGCGCGCGAACGGCACTTGCACAAGTGGCCTTTTCAGAGAAACGGGCCAAAGCGAAAGGTGCGAGGTAAAAAGCGGCGGGGACGTGTGTCCTCGCACTGCTGGAGCGAGTGGCGTTTTGAAAGCCGAGCACGAGCCCGCGGGAAATTGTTTTCTCACCCTTTTGTCAGCCGATTCTCGTGCGTCGCCACACGCGACGCCACCACTGTACCCGCGCCGCCCTGAGCGCCGCGCTTCCTTTTTTCAACGCCCGTCGCCGCCGCCGCCGCCGCCGGCACGTTACATTCTCACCGGCGAAACGACCTACGTGACCGTAGCACGCATCTCTTTCGACGATGTTTAACTTATGTGGCCAACGTGAGCTAGAAACAAACTATCGCTCGCATCCTAGAAATAAATCCCACTCGATTCCTCACAATTAGTTATTCATTCAAATATACAAATCTCATTTAATTACAACATCGATCAAGTCCCACGAAATATTTTATACTCCAGATATTTCCGTTTATTTGGAAATTTTGTTGACTGCAGCAACATAAAGTTAGCTGTCACAATATCCCAATTTAAATATAAATAGAGTTGAGTGACTTTCAAAATAAACAGCTCATTTAAAGGAATATCAATACAGGGTTAATTAATTCTTACATTAATTGTAGTAGATGGACGCGCAATAAAAGTAATGGTAAGGAGAAGGAAAAGGTCGGGAGCCGTCGGGAGGGTGTGTAGACATGTGTACACGTATGATATAGATCGGGGCGCATTGGTACCGGGGGGGTAGTTCTCATTTCACCGAGATATCGGATTTTTCCAGGCATGCCTCGCTTCGCCCTCTCTTCTCCTTTATTATCCTCCTCCGCACACAGAGGGAGGGAATTCCTCTGCCGCCGTTCTTTATCCCAAACAAAGCAATCTCGGGGCCGACGCAGCGCGACAGCCCCTACGTGCGACTGCTAGGTGACAATTTATATACCCGCCGCCGCGCCGCCCGTCCTCCACCCCCACCCCCACCCCCCCGACCGACTATATATAATAACTTACTCACTCGATACGTCTTTCTCGCACGGGGCGGTGAAAGCTCTGCCGCACCTTCACAGCTCTCCGCTTCGAGGTTTGTTGCCAAAAATATATCGACTCTTCGCCCCAAAGGATTTAATAACTCTCCAAGCCGAGCGAGCGTTTTTATTTCGAATTAATCGAAATCCTTGGAGATTCGAGGGTGATTCGATTCGATGGCCGATTGGCGGAGGGTGGGTTCGTCAATTGGGCGGCAAGGCAAGGCAAGCACAGCACAGCACTGCTTTCATTAAACTGACCTTAGAAAATGGAGCGTGACAGTGGGCGCGTTATCGCCGCGAGTTATTGAAAATGATTCGAGCAATACGGATCGTGGAATATGAGTACTCAATGGAAGGGTGGCTTTCTCGGGGAGGGGGATCGCGAGTGTAACTAATAAAGGGCGATTTCACGCGTAATTCGTCGCGTTTGACGTGTATAGGAATAATAGGGCAGTGTCGGGGGAGGACGTGTGTGTCGAGCGCCGACAATAGGAGAGAGACACGGCGAGGAGAGTCGGTGTGGGTGGGAGAGAGCTTTATAGGATAAGAGACATAAGTCCCGTGGCGTCATGTGCTCATAACTGCCCCCTATCAGAATAATATTATTACTCGGCCACCCTACGATTATCCTCTGCCGGATGCGCGTCGCTCTTACACTTGCCCTGCTTTTCGCTCGTCTCTCGCTCGCTTGCTCGCTTGCTCGCTTGCTTGCTTGCTACACACACCCGGGAGAAAATCCTACGGGCAAATTGTCCGATTCGAGGGAGAGCGTGTTAAGTTGAAATCGTCTTTATGCCGCTCCTACTCATCTCCCGCTACCCCCGGCTGAATGTTATCACCGTGCAATAAAGGAACAGGAGGGGTAAAAAATTGGCGAAAAAATGAATTTTGTGCTAGGGCTCTGGAATTTTTTCTACTTCTTCCTCGATGCAAAAAAACACTTTCCAGAAAATTTCAGCCCCGGGAAAGGTCGGGAAGATAAAAAAACATGGCAAAAACCATTGAAACTAAATATTCCAGATCAGTTTTCCACGTGTTTTAGGTAGAATTCCGGCATTTCCCCTACTAAGTTCGTGTTTTTTATCCGTTTGGAGACACGAGCAATTGAAAAATCAAGCGTTCGTTGCGGTCCCAGAACCTTCGAAAAATCGAAAATTTTTGAAGGGGTATGCCTTAAAAAATTTGCGAAAAAATGAATTTTCAGCTAGGGGCCTGGAATTTTTTCTACTTTCTCCTCGATGCAAAAAAACATTCCCCACTAAGTTTCAGCCCCCGAAAAGGTCGGGAAGTCATGAAAACATATGAAAAACCTTGAAAACTAAATATTCAAGATCGGTTTTCCACGTGTTTTAGGTAGAATTCCGGCATTTCCCCCACTAAGTTCGTGTTTTTTATCCGTTTCGAGACACGAGGAATCGAAAAATCAAGCGTTCGTCCCGGTCCCAGAACCTTCGAAAAATCGAAAATTTTTGAAGGGGTATGCCTTAAAAAATTTGCGAAAAAATGAATTTTCAGCTAGGGCTCTGGAATTTTTTCTACTTTTTCCTCGATGCAAAAAAACATTCCCCACCAAATTTCAGCCCCGGAAAAGGTCGGGAAGTCATGAAAACATGGGAAAAACCGTCGGAATTAGATGAAATCATTTATTCAGGAGGCTGTTTCCAAGTGTTTTCGGCGCGATCCCGGCATTTCTGCCACCGGTTTTATGTTTTCTATCCATTTTGATACGTTAATATAAAGATATTAAAAATATGAACTCGTGTAAACTCATATAAAAAGTAAGTGACGTTTAACGCCAGAGACCGGGCTCGTATAAGTCAGGCTTAAGTGTAGATTTCTTCTGGTTGCCCGTGCGATTAGCATTATCACAGTACAGAACTCGAGGAACTTCCACTGACGGCGATAAGAAAGTTCGAACATGCAAATAAGGGTGATAACCATTATGGATACAATTGCACTCTTTGTACTCCACCAGCAGGCTCATCCAAGTATCCTCTACCGACTGCTATTATACTACCCAGTATCTGGCATATCCTCTGCGAATTCAATTGGAGAGTCTTCAGAGGGACACGTACGATTCTCAAGAGTCTACGAGATCGAATACCAGCGGTGAAAAAGAATTACTCGTCGAAAGAAGGGGGAGCGTCCATCCCCCCAAAAAAGAAAGAAAAAACTGGGAGGAGCACGCGTCGGCTTTGAAACTTTGATATCCCATTCCTGCTCGTTCTCATTTTATGAATGAATAATTATCATCCTTGGGGGGGTGGCGTGGGAGGGGGCGCCTTCCATCTAAAGCCACCGGGAGGAAATGAATCGTTACGAGCTCTCCGTGAATACTCCCAAGCCCCTCCAGTCCTCCTCCTCCAAAGTGGCTAGGAATGAGCCACCCCCAGATTTCTACAATATCGTGCGGGTGCTTATATTATAGTAAGCGAAGCCTCCTCAAGGAATTCAAAGGGCTGAGTGCCGGGAGTGCGTCTATGTGATTGGCTGATGTTCATTTCATATTTTTTCGATCTCTCTCGAGAGATCGGGTGGCGGATGTCGCGCACGATGTGTAGTTCGAACATGCCAAGTGTCGGGTGGGGTGGGTGAAGAAGAAGAAGAAGAAGTCTTGCTGCGGGAGAAGGCGCTGTGCTCGTCCCCACCCGCGGAGCACGTGGCAGCGAGGTAGCCTGGCAGTCACTAACACCGCCGCGGCACCACCATCGTCCGCCACCGCTGAGAGGGTGATAAGTCGTGACGTCGACGAGGCAGAGGTGATTCCGAAGGGTAGGCGTGGCCGGTGGCGTGCCGGAGTGGCCGGGCGCGCGCGCGCGAGTCCGCTTTAACCCGACGGGGGGGTGAGTATCACGGTGGCAGGGGTGGCAGTGCCGATCGAGAGGCTCGGGGAGGGTTCGCACTACGCTCCCGTTGGCTGCCAGCGCCCTCCACCACCACGTGCTCCTCTGCCAGCAACCCTCGACCGCACTCCACTGTCCTAGTGCTCCCTAAGAAACCCTCACTTACTCCCTCCAAAAAAACACTCACTCACACACACGCGCACAGACACGCAGACCACCCCCTACTCGGTGGATCCACTACTTCTCCGGCAACGCTAATAGACGACCTATTCTACTTAAGTGGAATAAGTCCTCGCTGTAGACCGCTCCTTATACCGCTTGCTCCGCCGGCCTTTATTTCGACCTCTACTACTTGTCCGCCGGATTCACTTACCCGGAGCTTTTTTAGTGGGACAGTTGGAAAGAGAATCATTAAATCGGCCGCGGTTTATGTTGGTAGTTAAGGTACCTGAATCAAGGAATACCTGAGGCAAGTATGTGCGAGTCCCAACGGGGTGAGAGTCGTGAATTTAATTAACCCTATTGACATTACCGAGGACTGGCCATTTAATACTCAATCCGTTGGAGATCAAAGTTCTTTCGAGATCTCGATGGAGACTGGTCGAATTGAGAGAATAAGGGTGTGCGCCACCCTTATTTCTCAGCTTACTATTATCGTCATTATTATTACAGAGATTTTTATGAATATTGCCAGTATTATTAAAACGATCGTAGCCATTGGGGGAGCTGGTGCGAGTAACAGCGAAAGGGAGGGTGGGGGGTGCGGGTGGTGGTGGCGAAGGGGTGCCCGGTATAATTACATCCACAAGATCATATTGCGCGGAATGATCTCGTAGGACACGCACGGCCATACAGCCTCGCACACACAACCAGGCAGACAGACGAAAAGAGAGCGAGCGGTGCGGGGAGGCATTCGGAGGGGGTGGGTTAGGGGCTCTGGTACACGACCACACCGATAAAACAATACAGAGGCAGGCAAGCGGATGGTAGTGAGAGATAATAAAGTTGATAAGGGTGTAGAGAGGGCTGCTCGGCAAATCGGCGCGCTCGTAAGGAACCACCCCCCTCAGCGGGCGGAAGAGGGACGCCGCGCTCTAAGGGTGTGCTTGGAGGGCGCGCGGAAAGTGCCGGGAAAGAAAGACGGCCTGATCGAGGAGTGCGAGGAGGGTGGGGGAGGTCGGTCGGAATCGAAAGAGGGTGAAGTCGGGCGAGCTCGAGCGAGAGGAAGAGCCCAGGGGGTTGTTGGAGTGAAACGCAGGGTGTAGCAGAGGGGTGGCTGGGCGTGGCTCCCGTTTACCCTGGAAGGATCCGATTGGACGGTCCGCTGGCCGGTTTCGTCAAATAAAATCCAATCGTTGAGAGACCAAAGGAATGCGAGCTCTCCCAGCTTTTTTCCACCCTCGGCGGCCGCCGCAGTCTGCACCGTGGTGGCCTCGTTGTCCATCCTGCTCTCCTTCATCCTCGCCGCTCTACCAACCTCCACCTCCTCCACTGCCGCCGACCCCCGCCGCCCTCTTCCACCACCTCCTCCTCCCAACCTTCACCCTTCCCCTCCGCCCCGCCGCTACGTCTCTCCGGGGTTTGCCGGCGCTGCCTTTTAAGGGGGTGCGCGCAGCGCCGTTTGATGGGAGTATGATTTTATTACGGCATTACCGAGCGAGCCAAACCCCGAATTGCTCGGCTTATAGTCTGTATTATCTCACCTAAGGGGGTGGGGGCGGGAGAGAGAGAAAGAGAGAGGGAGGGAGGGAGCGGGCTGGTGGAAGAGGTGGGGAGGGAAGGAAAGCAGTGAGGGGAGGAAGGGCTTGCGCCAAGGGGTAGTCTCTCGGGGAAGAGAGGGGCTACAACACACACGCAAGCCCCCCTTCTATCCTCGCTCGTACAGACAGGGCACCTACGGCGTCGCAGCCTCGAACGGGGCCTATTTCGTGCACCCGGAAAGCAGAGTGGGAGAGCAACAGAGCCATCTATATACCTTTGTCGGCTTTCATTCGAGGGTTGCACGCTTTCACGGCGCGCTACGCCACCACGGCGAGATCCCCCACCCCACCCTCCTCTCTCGCTCTCTCAAGCACTGCTCGGGGAAAGCCTGGCATTCCCTCTCTCTCTCTCTCTGTCTCTCTTTCAGTCTCTCTCTCTCTGTTGCTTCTGCCATCCCCTGTCCGTGCTCGCGTGCACGCCAGTTGACATTCTGCTGCCGAAATCGCGTGTTACTCCTCCACTTACACCGGCCGCCGGCGCCGTGAGCACCCCTTTTTTCCAGAGTCTCTCTCGCCGCTTGTTTCGACAACGGCCACGCCGCCGTGTTCAGTGACATTTAACCCGGTGCACCCCCTGCGTGATAAGCTCGACCAGCAGTCTGTGATTAACGTTGTAATTCCTACCGATTGAAGTTTCGTACCTTGGAACAGTTTCACTGCTATATCACTGACAAATGGGTCGCGAGGAACCTTGGACGATAATAAGAGTGTCAGAGTATTATTACGTGCGTAAAGAATTCGTAAGAGTATAATATTTATTAATGGAGAATTGTAAGTGAAGGTGGTAGAATCGTAAATGATTGAGGCTCGCACTGGTTGCGATAGAATTGTCAAGGGAAAGAATAGCTGTGTATGATCGGGATTGAAGGGTTGGAAGGAATGGGATTCACTTAAGTGGAAGAAGAGGATCACAGTCAGAGATTCCAAGTGGAGTATTTGGATAGATCCTGTCGGTTTGTAAGAGAGGGCGGTGCGACAGGTGAAATCGGGCGAGGTGCGGCACCGCTCTGTGATATGTTCCCCTCGTCAGCGGCGATGCTGAAGAATTTGCAGCAGAGTGCAATGACTTCGCCCTTCCTGATGGAGAACTTGCTGCAGAGCAAGGCGTCGTCGGGAGCGGACCTCACCAGCCTGACCTTGAACTGGGCGGCTAGCTTGGTGGCGCGTCAACGGGAGCGTGAGTGCGAGACCAGCTTGAGGATGGCAAGGGAGAGATTGTCACCGTCGGAGGCTGGACAGGATCAGGTGGAGCAACGCTTGGCACTGGGAGCACGTGGATCCGAGCGGAACAACTCCATGCTCGACTGCAGGCAGCAACAGCCTCGTCCACCTGGCAGACACGAGCGACAAAGTGAGAGGATCCTGCGCGAGAAGGAGATGGAGCGGAGTCAGGGTGGATACGTCGACGTGGAGAACGAGAGGATCGACAGCCAGATGGTGGTCGATCGACTCTGCGCTATGGAAAGGTTGTGCAACGAGAGGATCGAGAATCGATCCAATTCTGGCATGGAATCCTGCAATTCGAACGCTGACGAGGATCCCGCGAGCCTGGAGATGGACGGCGGCGTCGTCGCCGACAGGGAGGACGGTGTCCTGGTCGGCGAGCGTTGCGGCCCACATCAGGATCGACGGTACGACCTTGGCTGCAGGAGTGTCATGCACACGCCCGAGGAAATGACGATGCCTGGCGAGAGAGAGCAGCCGCCTCCGGCGGTGGAACGTGCCGTCGACAGGATAGGCGAGAGGACGAGCACCGCATGCTCCTGCGGCGACGAGCAGTGCCTCGGACCCGCTTGCAGGACCATCCAAGAGAAGGAGAAGCCGCAGCTCAAGTTCAGCGTCAGCGCGATCCTCGGTGGCAATCACGACAGGCGACCGCACTCCGGTAATTACTCCCACCCTTTTCTTTATAATTACCACGAAACTATTAGACACTTTGAACTCTTCATCATCGACTATCATTCTTCCACCGACAAACAAACCATTTCCAACGCCAGAATTCATATAACGACGGGAAAAAAATCGTAAATTTCTATTCTAGACTTTAGAGTAGAATTAGTCGAGTAAGTAGAATGAGTAGAATGAAGTTGTGAGTGGGGCGACGATGGGCCACGTGCGAAGAACATTAGCCGATGATCCTGGAGCGCTTAGAGTGTCGAAACAAAGCTCACCACAAATCAGTGTCGCGAGCAGACTTCTGTCGCCGGTCCCTAAATCTCATCCGCACACCCTCAAGACGAGTCGCAGCGTGCGTGCAGGGTGGAGCGAAGCGTCAGCTGGCCCGCCACTTACCTTCACCCCAATATTAAGCCCTTACGATTGCTGCCTATAATATTAGACAGCCGGCAGCATTCGATGATGTATGGCCTCGACTCTTATCGCGCTTCCTTATTCGCAATCATCCACCACTCCAAATCATTTACCTCAAACATTACAACAGGATTCTCAAAAACAAATATCCAATAAAAAGGAAGTTAAATCCGGCATTTAAAATTGCCAGGTAGCAATTAGCGGAGAAGCAAATGTTGAATTCGACATGGGATTGCATAGACTGGCTGGCTCGGTTGGTGGTGGCGAGGGGGGTGGAGAAGGACAGGTCGCGGGGGGGTGTTGGGTGGGTTGGTGGGGAGAAATTTGATGCGTCCGAAACTGGAGGGTGGGCTTCCATGCATTTGTCGGATCGCGGATGCATTGACCGTAGCATGTGCATGTGTTACATCTCACTCGGCCGTCACCACCCCCTTTTCACCCTCTCTGCAAGAGCTGTGAGGCGCACAGCACTCTTCCCTCTTCGCGTCCTCTTTCCGCCGCTGCCCATCGTTGAATCCATCGCTTCCGACGAGCCCTCCACCAACCTACTACTACTACCTTCTCCTCCTCCCCCCCTTTAACCCTCCACTACCCTCGCACGCGCGAACCACCCCCTCTCTTTCGTCTCCCCGCGCGGCCAGAGAGTACGTCATGTCGAAATGTTGTGAAATAATTGCGCGAAAAAGTGATTGGCAACAAACTCGAAATTCATCGACGAACTCATGGAAAGCCGTGGGGATGAAGAGGGTGGGTGGATGGAAGAGGGAGAGAGAGAAGGAGAGGAGAAATGGGGGGATGATTTGGCCATTGGGATTGGGCGGCGAGCGGGGGGCCGTCGGCCGATGGGTGGTGGATGGGCGCTTGACGAGAGAGCGACGTTGAATTTCGAATAGCATTTTCGCCAATCGTTGTGCGATTTACCAATCCTCTCTTTCCAACACACTCGTCGCCCCTCTCTCTCTCTCTCTCTCTCTCTCTCCCTCTTGCTCGCCTGTCTCACTCGGTTTACTCCGTGTCCATCAACTCGCCCGTAAAATATCTCCTTCTCTCTTTCTCTCGGGCGCTCGCTCGCTCGGTTTTGTCCACCGACGAGCTTTTTGTTGCACGCGCCGATTATTGATATTGTCGAATGCCGAGGCTTGCGGACAGGATGCTCGGACAATGTGGAGCGAGATGGAACGGCCGACATTCTCGCCTCGACACGGCTCGCGACCGCAAAAACTATCGGACGAGAATCGTTTGACTCATGGGAAAGAAATGGCTGGAAGATTGCTCGTTAAATAGACACCAAGATAAATAGAGCCTGTGTGTTATGTGGTGGTCGGCGGAGCAAGGAGTTTATGGGGCATAAATCGCCATGGGTTTCACGCACGACCAGACCTGTCTCTACTTAATAATGCATCAAAGGCCTCTAATCCCAAAGAATAACCAGGAGTATGTTGCATCGTAGTTGGGAATGGGCTCCCCATAAAAAAGGAAGGAGGAGGTTCCGGAGTCCTTAAGCCCAGGACACCGAAAAAACAGGCCTCTACAACTGTAACAACACGCGCGCCATACACCGCCCGGATTGCGGCTAGCTGCGCATTTAATCTCGCCAGGATGGTTAACGGGAAAGGACACACAACAGTTATGGGGTTGCTGGAGAGAGAGGGAGGGAGGGAGGGAGAGAAATTGGAAGGAGGTGGGGCAGCTTAAAAAACGATTCCCATTCAGTGTTTCCGTTGGAGGCTAAGCTGTTATTAGTCTACTTGGGGAGGAAGGAGGGGATGATACGGGGCCACATCTCTCATTGGCCGGCTAGGAAAACAACGATAAAAGGCGATGAGTATTTTATGGGGTACGCCGGCACAATGGGACGCCTTGTATAGACCATTGTCAAGGCATTGTCTGGCCGAACGCAAGGCAAACCTCTTGTCCTCTTTCTCCTTCTACTTACATCCCTCCGTCCATGGGAGTTCCCCATTATTTTACTATTTTCAAACACGTCGCCTTTTTTCGAGCCGTGAAACAGGGCGTGGCGGGCCTCGAGAAAGTATGTTGAAAATTCAGGGATGCACCCCACTTTGGAGAGAAGGGTGGTTCGATGCATAGAGTTCTTGGATCTATGGGATAACTAGATTCCGATGTACTACCCCTTGATCGCTATGATAGAAAAGTTATGGTGAACGTGGATTATTTTTTTCTTGGTGTTTGATGGTAAATTTCGAGAGTGTTGTACTATGGACAGGGAAGCTTTCTTAGGTGAATACTTGAAAGGTATCTCGAGGGTGAAGGGTGGGGAATTAAAGGTATCCATGGGGTTTCTCCGCTGGAATTATTCGGGTATTTACTCGATCGGAGGTGTTGAAGCGTGCGTCAACAAGAGGTCGGCCTCTGCGCCTCGAGCTGTTGAGGAGGGTTTAGTCGGGGGTGTCGGGCCGAATTATGCACCACAAGGAACCAACCCCCCTCACTTAAGCGATCTGTCATGCGAAATCCTAGATTCTTGGCAATCCCTCACAGCCAACAATAAATCCTACCCGACTCAACTTAACTACACACGACACAATGTACAAATTAATTAACAAACCAGCCCAAAAATCTCTCCACGTGACACCACGATTTTACAAGTGACGTCGCATTGGTTTCAGATAACTTCCAGGGACTCCCACCGGAAGCGATACCGGCTTTCCTGCAGAATCTGCAGAATTCCGCCGGCTACAACATAGCCAAGCCGATTGCCAGGCCAGCCGCCTATCATCCTTATCATAGGCCGAGTCATCAGCCACCGCAGCGTCACTTGCCACCGAATGCTCATCACACCTTGCAACAACTCTTTTATCGAGGCCCTTACTTAACCGGTACGTTCTTCAACAACCAATCATCAAACAATTAAATCAATTCCTCGACAATTAAACACTCAATGATTTCAGTCAGGTTTGAATGGGGGGTTGGAAAAAACATGTCGACTTTTTATTCAGCCGTTGGCAGTGTCGAAATGTCGACGAGAAGTTAATAAACAAGCGAGGCGAACATTTAAAAGCGAAACTTCCGCATATGGTGCCAGGGTGTATAAGCACGCGAGGAGAGAAGCGTTCGAAGGGGTGGTTGGGGGTGGTTGGGGGGGGTGGGAAAACGGCGAGGACACGTGCACGTCCCGGTGCGGCAGGGTTTATCGAATATCTTGTTATAGGTAGGCTCGTATGGGACATGGAGTGCATATGAAGAGCAGTGAAAGCACTACCATATTATGTACATGCACAGCCACAAGGCAAAGCGCACGCATGCAACAAGTGCGTGCAAATATCATCGGCGCAGATAATACTGTCATGCTCAGCCTGGCGATATCGCCCGGATACGATCTGCAGATTCAATTGGCCGTTGCCCCTGTTATTACATGACTCCGAGTGAATCACTTACTGATTCCACTCTCGCGCGAAACCCTACTGCCAATTTCACTGTGGCGTTTTTCCTCATTCCTTTCGATCATTTAGAAATAACGCGTTTTCACTCTTGTAAGAATTAGTGAATTAGAATTGAATGTTGTTTTAAGAGAAATATTGTAATTGTTTAGGATGGGATTTATTTTCTTACTTGTGTGTTGACAGTGGCTGGTTCCGGCGGCGGCGGTCATCATCCGGCAGCGCCCGGCGGCGGAGCAGCCTTTCCTGGAGCGATCCAAGGCAGCCTCGGTGACTTCGCGAGCACCGGCCTTGTTTTCCCATGGGCGACGAATGCTCGTGGCAAACCTCGTCGTGGCATGATGCGTCGCGCCGTCTTCTCCGATCTCCAACGACGCGGACTCGAGAAAAGGTTTCAGATTCAAAAGTACATCAGCAAGCCCGACCGCAAGAAACTCGCGGAGAAACTCGGCCTGAAGGATTCCCAGGTGAGAAATCAAACAGGATCGATTATCTTTGATTGATATATTCGATGGGATGCTGCGAACTATGCTTTCCCAGGTGCGGTCGATCGCTCGCAAGCTCCTTCCTAGATATACACAATGTCCGTACAAGGTAATTACAGCGAATGTGCCAGGTTCAGGCGGATTTACATGCGGTCTGGTCGCAGGAACGTGTGCGAGCGTGTCATGATCAAGCGGTCGCCCTCGTGGCCCGTTGCATGGAAAGCCCGACGCTCAATGTCCTGCTTAATGACGCTTAATGACGCTAATAATACACCGGCTACCAATTACGATACTAATGTTTCCCCTGCCATAATTTTTATTTCACAAAATACCACAATATTCTTGATATATTAATTAACAGTCAGTCGAGTTTCTTGAGTGCGAAATAAACCCGGCTTGAGAACGACACGCATTGCGCCTAATGACCTTGTTAGAGTACTAATTGTCGCTCTAATGAAGTGCTAAATCCCCCCACCGCGCTCGAGCATTTAGCGAGGCGGCAACTCCCATTGCCGCAACTCCATTCAGCGAATTGATAGAGACTAATGCCTGCTCGCTCGAATGAGCCCAGTATCGAGAGAGAGTCATGAACTCTGCCAAGCCATAAACGCATTATCCCAATCTGGAACATATAATAATTCCAAGGAATCAGTGAACGCTACATTAAATCCTAGTATTCCTAATTAATGGACAGTTTACATTGGTAACGGGCGGTAAATCCTCTGTGTTGGTATTGAATGACGAATTGAAATTGGAGAGCGACGGGCTCGGCTGCCGAGCAATTAATACCGAGGCGGTAATTATAGATCGGCAATAGGAACGCGCGACAAATGACAGATAGGATCGAAGTGGCACACACGAGGGAGAGTTGGTGTGCGTGGATTGCACATGGAGTTAGGCACATAATACTGAGCACCGGCTTCGCCGGGGGTTAATCGGGCGATGCCAGTTCATTAGCTGCACGCGTATAGAGAACTGCTCGAATACACACCGGCACAGTACATATACAGAGAGAGAGAGAGAGGGAGAGAGTGTACCGGTGAGAATTGAGAACATAATGCTGGAACGAGACAGAGAGAGGAGACGAGGAGAGAATCAAGCCGACGGGCCCCGCTTTGGCGCACCTACCAAGCTGGCACCGCTGCTGCTGCTGCGGTGACACTAATGAAACTAAACGGTGGCCGGAAATGGCAGTGTGAGTTAGTTTCATTTGATTTCATGAGAGCGGATCGCCGATTTCCCCCCCGAATTCCCTGTGGCTTCGTCGCTTTAAGAGCCGTCGACATTCGCCTTCCCGTTGCCAACAAGTGTCTATCGCGAAATCCCTTCTTCACCACTCCCACAACATTCTAATCTCTCTCTGATCTTCCTGCCATCATTTATCAATCATTTCTTACACCGCTAATTATGGAGAATTTATTCTCCATGTTATAGAATTCTCTGAAGTCAGTGTTTTAGGGGTAGTGAAAGTGAAATCGTAAGGGTTGCTTTGAATCATTTGCGATGGCTGTCTGAGAATCGTGAATAATATGAGCCGGACAATAATGTATCGTTTGTGAAACAAGAGGACAGGGTTGGATGCAAAGTGGAGGCGAGGGAGGGTTGAGGGAGAAGAGAGAGAGGGTGGTTGGAGGGTGGATCGTAGGAGAGAATAGCTGCGCGGGGTTGGTAAGGAAGGATATATATTCTCATGTATAATTCACACCTCGAACGCCATGGCTCTGCCGCGATTGGCGGAGGCCCACTCTGTCGCTGGTTTTACGAGCAAATCTAAAGGATCACGCATACCATCTCTCACACGACAGACACAAACACAGACACACACACACGTGTAAACGCGTATCCAGCGACCAGCACTTTCCGTTCGACGAGTGAATTGACGCTTCTTCGGAATCGCAATCCGCATACAAAAGACACCCCTTTCTATCTTCTTCCCTCCAGGATCGAATCCTGTCATCTCGAGACCCGAGAATCGCTTTAGCACGATTTCTAGCTCTTCGGTAACAACGTAGGAAGTTAGGGTGGAAAGATGTCGGGAGAGGAGATTTCCCCGAGCGCTGAAAATGAAATCGGCAATAAAGCGAGTGCTCCACGAGTTTCGAGGGCTCTTAACTCTCCTATATTATCCAGCCATTCTCAAAGTCATCGAAGGATTAATCCTTTCGATCCTAAGATTTCTACACCTTCCCAACATTTTTTTAAATACTACAATTATACTTAGAAACCTTGTACAATTACACATAAGTTTCCCGAGTACCAAAACAATTTCAACTAATTATGAAGACAATAGTTACTCAAACAAGCTGACTATCGACTGCTCTATTCGCCATCTAAATAGCGATACAGCAGTGTTCCCTTTCAGCTCTTTCATAAGGCTCATCTGTATTCGCCGTGGCGGAAGTTATTAATCGGATTCTTAAAATAGTAAGCTCGGCGCGAGCGTTGAGAAACGTGCCAGCGCGGTGCGGCGCGGCGCCTTCGGCAGCGGTGCTATATCCGGTGCATTAATTTCTTTCTCACGTAGTCGGCGAGCGCGGAGCGCGGCGCCCCTCGGCGGGGGGCGGGCGGAAGGCCGGGGCCGAGGGAAAAGAAGAACAATTTCCAAGTTATTGGACGGCGTGTAGAGTGTACTCCGATTCGAGGGGTGGTGTGGGTGGGCGGGGTGATTCTGCGCACTCGTTCGCTGCTATCTAATATCACGGTTCGCCACACGAACACCCATAAAAGCGATTATTGTCCGATGATGGCTCTCTCGCTCTCTCTCTTTCTCTCGCTTCTTCTGCTCCTCCGTCCCGCTTCTTTGGACCGCCCGCACCTCGGCCACCCTATCGTCCGACTTCCCTTAATAGTGCTGAGCTGCAGGTGCCAGATGTCAAATTTCCCGGCTCCTTTAATACATCGTCTTCTCAGTTACCGGCCGGCAAGTACAGCCCGACGTCTCTATCTCTCCGGGAAAGTACAACTACAGAACGATAGCTTTCGCATCAGCTAGTACTTCTATAAATCTTCAATCTTATTATTTGTATACACTATTAGACAATCATTCTAACTATTAATAAATATTTTAAGCAAGGTTTTTAAAGGAATTAACGATCAACGAATTTCTTCATTAACATATGAAAGGGTGTTTGTAAATAGCATGTCAATTAAACGCGATAGCAATTAAATTTTCCTATGCTCGTCGAATCACTACACATGCAGGATCGTACTCCATGAATCTTTCCGTGGATTTAATTAAGGACCTGCGGCGCACGGCTGGATGATAATAATAAAGCTTTTCCGGGGTAGTCGGTACTTTGCCGTGGGGGGAGGGTGGGGGAAAAGGGGTGGTCCTGGAGGAGTGCGGGGGAAGTAAGGCGAGGCGCCGTTTCACTCAGGTTCGAGCCTTCAGTACAGTTTATGACGAGGGTGGGCTTGAGAGGGACGTCGAGAGTTAAAGGGGGATAAGTAAAGTAATTAGTGATGGTGAGTGAACTTACCCCCGTCATCCCTCCCTCTCGACCCTCCTCCACCCTCTTCCCACCACCACCACCACCGAGGGGATTCACTTATTGCTCACGGCGCCTTTAACGACACGAAGATATTGTTTTATCGCACCTCCACAATGTCTCCTTTTCCACACAGGTGACGCTATAGTTTCCCCTCTCCTTTGTATAAATATCCTAATTTCTAATGACCATCGATATTGATGTCGATTAAAATTATTGGGGGTTTAAGAATTTATTAAAACGAAGGATAAAGAAATAAATTATTGACACAATGGATTTATAAGTAAAGGTAGATTTAATTGGAATGAAGAAGGATGATATTCTAATTTTTGAAGATCGTTGATATTAATTTCGATTGCAATTATTGGATGTTTAAAAAATTATGGAGATTACGGGGTAAAGAACTAAATGATTGGATGAGTGGTTTTATAAGTAAAGGTGGATTCCGTTGGAAGGAAGGCAGATGACAGAATGGTCGAAGTTTAAGGGGGGTTGGTCGGTGGTGGTGAAGGTATCAGGGAAGATTAAGAAGCGGAAGAGCATGTCGGAAGAGCTGACGTCGCTCGGGGGCAGGGCTCATCAACGCGGCGACCTTAAATTACCTGGAATTAAGAGCAGTCGGCCTCCACTTTTGTGCTTGAGACGTTTTCCAGCGCGTCGGCGGCGTCGGAAGCGACGGAAAAATTAGAGAAAGTCCTCGGGGCTTGTTATCTTTTTAATAATCAAAAGCGACTGCCGGGACAGCTTCCCTTCTTACTGGCTGGCGGACCTGTCAGGATCATGCTGCGATCTTAATCCCTGATGGAGAAGCTTTTTATTATTTCCTTCCTACCTCTTACAACGACCACCGTAAACTCCAATCAGCAGTCCTCCCTTCGCTATCCTCCAATCATCTCCAATTAATAATTGACGACCTGATACGAGTGCGCGTAAATGTTAAAACCTAATGAATGGAACGCAGGATCGAATGGCCGGGCTAAAATCCAGGAGTAATTTTCATTCGTCGAATAATGGGATTTATATTGCCGGAGGAGACTCCCTCGTATTTTGAAGCTCTATTTTCGTTCAGCTCATGGTAGCAGCGTTAATCTGTGGCGAGTGTACCACTCGGAAATCTCTCTGATTGGGGCGAGGACGAAGGGAAAGCTCGATTCGATAAATCAATTTTCGTACTTTAAATCCGTATAATTTCCTAATCAGAGATGGTATAATACGGCCTGTGGCCGGAAGAGGGAGGGTGGTCGAATTGAATTAAATCGAAGGAATTCCCGATTCTTCCAGTTTCTTTATCTCAGACTCGACGGAGCACCCTTCTCCGAGGATTCCTTAAGGATTTCGCGAATTATAAAGAAGCGCTCGCTCTTTCTCTCTCTCTTTCCCGCGATGCTTCTGACAGCCTATTTAATTTTCATGAAAAAGCCCTGCCTCATTTTCGGATCGGCGCGAGCTACACTCTCACCGCTTCCTCCCCCATTCGAAGCGAGCGTAGTAGGACCATTTGCATGGGGATTTCCCAGTTGTCGGAAGACTGGTGAGATATTGAAGGCTGAGAGTGACGCTGGCTCGATTAGAAGCGGTATATACATGATCGAGTCTGTATTTAGAAAAGGAAGAGGATGTCTATAGCCGATGCCCTGTCGCTGACACGTTAGACAGATCGACCATTAGGTTTGCCTTTCAGGGGAATATAGGGTTTCCAAGATTCCATCGGTCAAATCAATTTGTAGCCATTAGGGGCTTCTGCCCGGCTCGGATTCACTTGGGCCAACCTCTCGGCCGAACAATCGGCCGACTTCTCTCTCTTCCAACGAAAGACTCCACTACTGTTTACCCAGCCACTCCATCCTGAGCTTTGTTTAACCACGAGAACAGCTTGATACACCACGAGACTTTTGTGCCAGCACACATTTCCTAGAGCACTTCGTCCTGAAGCCTGCTGTTCTCTCTGTGTATTCTCATCCGTCGGTGGAAAATCTTTCGTGAGAGAGAGAGAGGGGAGGGTGCGTTGCAAGGCCAGACACGTTTCTTGCGGCTTAATTACTTTATTCGCGTAATTACTTGCCGGAGGACGAGAGCGCGCGCGGCTGCACGTTGCGCGTTCCTCCACTGTCTTCCGCACGTCCCCCCGGTGATGACCTGCTCTCTTCTCCTCGCTTCCAAGACAGATCAAAGTCGGCCAGGCCGAGCAAGCCCCCTTCCTGGAAGTTGCTTATAACCGACGCCGCCGCCGACGCCGCCGCCGCCGCGCGCCAAACTTGCCGTACAATCTGCGCCGGATATTAAAAACAAAGGCTGCCTCTTGCAGGGCATAACATGAATATAACGCCCGCGCAATATCTTACGGCTTAAGCTCTTCGGCTTAGCCCGTGGACCTTCATGCATTATGGATTTTACTTTGAGAAAGCTCGCCCGCCGCCACCCCCGACCCACCCCTCCCAGCCGCGCCAGCTAAGAAACCATGAATATACAATAGCGCCCGATGCATATAGATTGTCTCCGTTGCGAATCAACTTTAATCACTCTCGGCTGATGCACCGCCTTTACTTCTTCCGATAAATTGAATACTCACTCGAGTCTTTCCAACGATATCATAGAAAAGATCGCGTTTATTATATTCTAGTGTATAATATCCACGATTGATATCTCCACTTCGACCTCGAGTTCCTCTTTGTACACTGAGACTGCCAAGTCGTGTTCGTAAAAATCGACTGCTCCATAAAACCAGTCGATACTTTCTCCGCTGATAATTCCACCAACCACTTGGCAACCTTTGATACAACAACCCTCGTTTTACAGGCTTGAATTCTCTTATTCTTCACAGTCAACATTATTACAATTGCGATCTTAAAACTTGGACCTTTTAAAATCGACTGATACGAGAATATCTCTAACATAACTAAGCATTGGCCAATAAATCGGGGATTCCGCGCTCCCATTAAGTTCCGAGAGTTCCTTTTCCATAGATCAGTGCGAGGACATCGGAGCCTTCGAGCGCAGGATTCGCAGGCGCGTGCATTGTGTGCCGTCCTTTTTACGTCTGCGTTGTGCCACCGGCGGTGACCACCCCATGGCGTGCAGAGTGGGTGGTGGATTGTCGAAGGAAAAAAAACCACCGCCGCCAGCACCCTCGCACTCAATTCGCGGCAGGTCCTGAAAAATCGCGGGGAGGTGGGTGGCTGGCGAACCACATCGGCGGGGGCGGCGGCGGGGGGGAGAAATTATTGAATGGAAGTTGGGGCTGCTAGAGGGAATAGCGAAAAAGCCGGAAAGAAGCAAGGACCGCGCGCGCGCGCACATGGGAAAGAGAACATAGTTGGAGAAGGAAGGTGATCGAAGGGTGCAAACTGCAACGAAAGGTAGACTTCGATAGCAGAAAGGGGGGGAGGGTTCACCAACGGTAGAACTAGAATCAGCGAGGGAAAGGTGAGGGGGGGGTGGTGTGTGCGCGGCGGAGAATTGGTAGAGGAGGATGAGGGCGGCAAAACAGAGCGAGCGAGAGCAAGAGAGTGAAGAAGAGAAAGCGATAGAGGGTGGCAGGCATAGGGAGAATTGGAGAGTGAGTGAGCTGAGGGGTAGTTCTGAGGCCGACGTCATAATCGATCGTCTTTTATTAAACTGCGCCAGATGGCGCCGCGACCGCACTAGGTAGCCCCCCGGACAGCAGTGCGCGCGGCAGAGGGTGGCAGAGGGTGGCGGAGGAGGAGGAGGTGGAGGATGAAGAGGAGCGAGCGAGGGTGAAAGGGGGTTTCGAGCGGAGAAAGAGGAGCGCGCGCGAGGGTGGCGGGGTGGCGCGGTGAGCATCGCGAGAGAGGAAACAAGGGGGTGAAGAGAGAGCCTCCGCCAGGGGAGAGATAAGGCAGAGAATGGTGGATGAGGACGCGAAGGGGGATGCCTGCTACCATGCGCTCGTCGAGGAGGATGGGAGAGGGTGGAAGAGGGAGAGGGGCCGCCGCCGAGGGAAAGGGGGGTGGTAGGTGGATATAGGCGGAAGTAAGGGCGGTCGCGTGGGTGCGAGGAAAGGGTAGGGAGAGTTAAACGGAGGAGGACTTTCGGGTTCGGGGGATCGCGTTGCTCGCTAGCACCGCTTAAACCGAGAGAAACACACTCAACCGGGGGTGAGAACCACCCGTGAAAGAAAGAGAGAGAAGGAGAGGGTGGCTGCAGCCAATCGTTTAACGATTACCCACTCTATATAACGCGTTTCGGATGTCGTCGTTATGCTCGATCCTTTCGTATGGCGATCCTTAGATCGGCCTAGCCAGCCTCGCTCTCGATACCCAAACCCACCCCCTTCTTCTTCCCCACCCTTTTCCGCTCCCCTCCAGACACACCGCCGCCAGGATATTTCATTCCTTTTTAATACCAGCCGGGGAGCGAGAATTATTCCTCGACTTATGAAGTGGACCTTCGCGATGATGGAGAACACCAAGGGGATTCACTGTAGTAGAAAAACTCTGGCGGAGTGAGTTACCGCGAGCGGGGAATAGTAATATTGCGGAATCGCAGTGTTATGTAACTGGTAAATAATTGTAATGGAAGGTCTGTTTATTATACTTGGCGGTTTTTGGATTCTAGTGTTATTGTTTGGTTGAGAAGGTGTTTGGCGAGAAGGGAGAGGGGAGGAGGGGGATCGTTAGGGGTGCTGGATTGTAGTCGGGCGAGGCTGGCTGGCTGGCTGGCTGGCTGGCGAGAGGAAATCGCAGGCGGCGAGCAATTCAACTTGGCCGAAAAACGCGCGTCGTTCTCTCAGGGCGGAGGCGCTTTGTTACTTTTGTTAGCTTCCGTTCTGCCTGCCGCTGACGGGACAATCAATCACCGTCGCCACTCTCCGAACGCAAAACGAAAAGAGGCAGCGCACAGCAGCCCAGCCAGTAGGGGTGGCGCGGAGAGTACCCCATTCCACTGTGGGCCCCATGATTTCCAGTAATTCCTTGGTATTCCACGTTAGCCTCCTCTCTCTCTCTCTCTCTCTCTCTTTTCCTCTCGCGCTAGCTAGTTGTCGTTTTTGGGAAAAGCCCCGTCCAAAAGTGCTCAAACGAGATTTGAAGATGATGAGATGTCAGACATGGAATTTCAAGCACCCCTCGCGCATCGAGCCTCCACCTGCGAGTGAGCAGCTAGTTGAATCAAATATTACCCCTGCCATCTTATTTCTATGGATGCGGGGAAATCATGTGTCAGGGAATCCTTAACGTTCGAAAATCCCGGATCAACCAGATGTAAAGAGACATTGGAAATCCCATGTCAGGATTTCCTTACATTTCCTAGCGATCGCGCTCGGACACAAGTGGAACAGCTCGTAAGAGTGAGTTAATTAGTTTCGCCTTCACGCAAATTAAATCCTGATTAGCGCGCCACTCGGTAGCAATAAATTTATTATAATTCGCTGGCCTAGAGAGAGAGAGAGAGTGTGTGTGCTAACACAGTGCTCGTTTAATCTCGCGCGGCCGACGAGCGGGATTTTATTCCACGAAATATTGTCGAGCTAGAGTTAGCCGAGGGCGTTGTTGGTGTCTCGCCTGTCCAACCCCGCGGCGAGCAATCACCTTTTTGTGGCGACCACTCACTAACATTACACTATTGATGATCATACAAAAATTACACTTCACAAGTAAAATCTATTTTCATTCCTTTCGAATTTTATCCACCCTTTGATAGACACGCGCGAAGCAACTGGCTCCAATATCGAATTAATTCAATTAAAAGCAATTAATTCCTGCGCCCTCGAACGCCGCCGATGGAATTATGGGACGCCATAAAATTGTATCCACTAGTTGAACACCGATGACAACGGGCCGAGGGAACAGCACAGTGTCGGAGCGACAATAATCACGGCATATGCATCCTACAGAAATGTATATCTACTCTCTCGTTAGCTCTCACGCACGCACTCACTCACTCTCGAGCGAGAGGACCAGGGAAACATACTCTCGCGTGCACGCACGTGATTGATTTTCAATCGAAAAGTGATTGACTATCGACACGCACATTTTGAACGGGCCGCGAGAGAGAGCGAGAGAGAGATGTGTTAGGCAGGCGAGTATAGGAAGCTCGTTACAAGGGTAAAGCGTGTTATTAGTCGAAGGGGTAGTTGCGAGGCCGGCCGGATCCACGGCAGGAAAATTCGAAAAAATGCATTAACGCGTCATGCTCGTTCGGGATTCTGTCGTGTCAAGTGCACGCAGAGCATTCCACCCTCAACCACCCCATTTTCAACACGCGCGCTCGCGCTCGCCTATCTGCATCGGGAAATACTTGATGGGATGTATACCTACCGAAAGGCCGTGCGAGAGCCGTGTTAATAACAGCGGCGTGGATGACAAGCGCAGATAGAAATTCCCAATGATTCCCTGTATCCAATCTTCGCGTACACACGCTTCATCAAGTGCAATGCGCGTCGACTATGGGAAAAAGTTAAAAGAGAAATATTTATTAGTATACTTTTCTTCGAGATAGATATAAAGTGTTTAGCATGAATGTCAAGATTGTAGTTGGCAGTCGGTGGCAGACTTGCCATAAGACGGTACTTCCAGGAGCAATCTCGCATTGCGAAAGTTCCGGGGGCCGCCCTCGTTGCAGTACGGAAATTCAGTTTCTTGAGTCAGCCACTTGACAGAAGGTTGGATATCAGAGCGTATGCCCGAAGGGCGGCCAATGAAATGTTCGGTCCACGGGGTGTCAAGTGCACACGCCGGGCAATGAAAATTCGAAAGGCAGTTTAGGTAAATCAATCCACGCTGGCGCCGGGGGTCAACGATTCGCCGCGGGCTCAAGCCAGCGCTTGTATAATAAAGTAGCGCGTGGGGGCTCGAGAAATAGGGTGGCCCTCTTTTAGGGAGGCTGGCCTCGACCTCCTATGGAAAGGGACGCCAAGAGCTAGGCGGGGGTGGTTTTTGGGATCATGTGCAGTTGACGTTAGCCCGCTCAGTGGCTTCGCGACACGTGATCCGTAGTAAAACAAAAATCAGCATTGATTTCAACGTCGATTTTCTCCTTTCGCATCGTATTTAATGTATTTAGATGTTATCTCAATTCTTAACTGTCAACTTTGTTCTTCAAAAATTTGCGAAAAAATGAATTTTGAGCTAGGGCTCTGGAATTTTTACTACTTCTTTCTCGACGCAAAAAAACACTCCCCACCAAATTTCAGCCCCGGAAAAGGTCGGGAAGTCATGAAAACATGGGGAAAACCATCGAAATGAAATGTTCCAGATCAGTTTTCCACGTGTTTTAGGTACAATTCCGGCATTTCCCCCACTAAGTTCGTGTTTTTTATCCGTTTTGAGACACGAGGAATCAAAAAATCAAGCGTTCGTCCCGGTCCCAGAACCTTCGAAAAATCGAAAATTTTTGAAGGGGTATGCCTTAAAAAATTTGCGAAAAAATGAATTTTGAGCTAGGGGCCTGGAATTTTTTCTACTTTTTCCTCGATGCAAAAAAACATTCCCCACCAAGTTTCAGCCCCGGGGAAGGTCGGGAAGTCATGAAAACATAGGGAAACCGTTGAAATGAAATATTCCAGATCGGTTTTCCACGTGTTTTAGGTGGAATTCCGGCATTTGCCCCACTAAGTTCGTGTTTTTTTTCCGTTTTGAGACACGAGGAATCGAAAAATCAAGCGTTCGTCCCGGTCCCAGAACCTTCGAAAAATCGAAAATTTTTGAAGGGGTATGCCTTAAAAAATTTGCGAAAAAATGAATTTTGAGCTAGGGGCCTGGAATTTTTTCTACTTTCTCCTCGATGCAAAAAAACATTCCCCACCAAGTTTCAGCCCCGGAAAAGGTCGGGAAGTCTTGAAAACATATGAAAAACCGTCGAAATGAAATATTCAAGATCGGTTTTCCACGTGTTTTAGGTAGAATTCCGGCATTTCCCCCACTAAGTTCGTGTTTTTTTTCCGTTTTGAGACACGAGGAATTGAAAAATCAAGCGTTCGTCCCGGTCCCAGAACCTTCGAAAAATCGAAAATTTTTGAAGGGGTATGCCTTAAAAAATTTGCGAAAAAATGAATTTTGAGCTAGGGGTCTGGAATTTTTTCTACGTTTTCCTCGATGCAAAAAAACATTCCCCACCAAATTTCAGCCCCGGAAAAGGTCGGGAAGTCATGAAAACATGGAAAAACCCGTCGGAATTCGTCGAATTTAATTATTCAGGAGACAGTTTCCAAGTGTTTCGGATACAATTCCGGCATTTCTGCCAGTGGTTTCATGTTTTCTATCCGTTTTGAGACTCAAATAATAAATTTATGCACCGTTCAGCAACGTTCAGGAACTTTCAAAAAATCGAACAAATCTGAAGGGGTATTCGCACACGCCAATTTTTTTTTATTCACCGGTTTATACTGAATCTATAGAAAACTCGTGAGATCATAAAAGAAATCCTGAGAAAGGGGTTGGTAGGTTTAAGAGGTGGTGATCGGTAAAAGTGGGGTACAAATTATCCCCAATGGAGCTTGGAGGGATCCCGCTCGGCAAACATGGGGGAGCACAGGCAAATTGAAATCTGTGATACACCAGAAATCGAGGGGAACAATACGCTCCCAATGATCTTTATTTAATGCGGGAAAAAAGAGTGGGCAATAATACTGAGAGCACCCTTCGGAGAGGGAGAGACTAATTCAGTTTTACGATAACAGTGGCTGGAATTCGTTAGATCTGACGATACGATTTTCTTCCAGGTGAAGATATGGTTTCAAAACAGGCGAATGAAATGGAGGAACAGCAAGGAGAGAGAATTGTTAGCGACCGGGGGTTCACGCGAGCAGACTCTGCCAAACAAGAACAATCCGAATCCGGACTTAAGCGACGCGGATGGTGACAGGCCGAGAATGGACTTGAGTGATGTTAGTCCTCTCACGAGCCCGCAGAGACCGGAGGAGCAAACGGAGAACGAGGAGGACGAGGAAATCAATGTTACGTGATAAACTTGCGAATTGGTTGCGGGGCAGAGCACATTTAGCGATGAGTGGACAGGAGACTGTTCGCCGGTCAACTTGGCCTTCGAAAATTCCGCTCGAACTTAAGAGCCTCCAAAGAGATTGGCCAATGTCGGTCTCTGACACTTTCGGCGAGGCAACATGTGGTTGCTCGAATTTCCCTGCAGAACTTTACTTTCGAAATCACTAATTCGTTTCGCTTGATCGTCCTTCCTTTGCACTTGCATTTCTCGGCGTATAGTGCGTGTAAGAGTAATCCATTTAGGAGGCGGTGTTTGTCCAACAAAGTATTCGTGTGATACGAGAAACGTGTTCGGTTTGCGTTACTCAAAGAATCGCGTACTCATCAATAAATTGTGAGTATAAATAACTTCTTACCTGAAGCACGTACAGGAAAGCTCGTTATCAAGTGACAAATTACCTAAGCGAAACCGACTGTATCATATTGTAATTAGAAATGAATGTACCTCTACGAAACTCTCGGTAAGCTATTGTGTAAGGCTGTATCGTATGTAACACTATGATTCCTAAGATATGTACGTAACATCTAAGTATAATGCCGCGCGCGGCAGAAAACCAAATGTAATTATTCATTGTGATGCATTATAATCTATGTAATATATTGAAATAAAACTGTCTATATCGAAGATATCCAAGATTCCCCAATACTTCTGGCTTTCACGTTTCAATACAGCTGTGATATATGTCGCAAGGTAAGGTGGTGTTTAATTAGAAATATTATACGTCTTTTTCCTTTTTCTACATTCTTTATTCTTGTTAAAATGAAAAAATACTTCCATCCCTTCACAGAGCTTAATATTAATTAGAAATTTGTACACAAATCAGACTTGTACGACAGCCTTGCCAAAGTTTTTGCCATGCATCATGTCCATAAATGCATCAAACATATTCTCGAAGCCTTTGGTTACGGTCTCCCTACAGACGACCTTATCCTCGCGTATCCATTGCATATTTTTCTTGATGCCCTCCTCCCAACGGCTGCCCCAACGTGTGACAATGAAACCTTCCATTTTCAGTTGGTTGTACACCATGGCCGGCTGGAGGATAGTTGACTTCGGCAATGAAGTGTAGTTGGCATTGTACGAGGAAATACTACCACATATGGCAACACGACCAAATTCTCGCATCTGATAAATGATCGTGGTAGAGATATCTCCTCCAACCTACAGAAAAAGACGAAAAAATACAGAAATCCTTGGAATTTCAACTTGGGATTGTTGAAACAGTTGCCCTGAAGAAACCTTCAACGTACATTGTCGAAATAACAGTCGACTCCTTTAGGCGATGCTTTTCTCAAGGCCGCGCCAACATCCTCCTTCTTGTAATTAATTGCGAAATCAAATCCTAGTTGCTCCGTTAGCCATTTACATTTTTCATCGGAGCCGGCAACGCCGATTACTGTCATTCCAATGACCTTCTTAGCAATTTGACCGACGTGGGATCCTACAGCGCCTGCGGCGCCAGTTATTACTACGGTTTCACCAGCTTTCGGTTGGCAGAGTTCCAGGAAGCCGAAGTACGCAGTATTTCTAAGGATTATAATGACGAATAATAAGCAGAAGACAATTTTTTGGTGTGCTCGTCATTGCTTATTAACGGCTGCACACGGATAAAGCATATCAGTACATGGCAGATGTTACCGGTATTAAGTAACGATCGACGATAGAGACACAGGTAGTTGAGCAAGTTACCGATAAGTTATCTACTACGCTCTATTACCACGGGCCATGTGCGGCCGCAACAATAGTCTAAAATCGTGAGCTTCGTCAGAGTTGGATTTCATTACCCAGGCATTCCTAGAGCACCAAGGAAGAGGGACGGCGAGAGACCTTCGATGTCAGGTAACAAACGTGGCTTTGTTGACAGCAAATCACTATCATCATATCTCTTCATATTAACGACGGTATGAGTACTCCAGCCGAAATTTCCAATTACCCTTTTGCCAACAGGGAAGGCCGCGTTCTTGGATTCTGTGATCTTAGCGACTTGGCTACCGATCATCGTAATACCCACTGGGAAGCGGAGAGTGTAAGGGCGCATATACGGATCCACGGACAGATACTCAGCCTCCGCAAGGAATTCTGAAAATTGTCAATGATGGATGATGGTGTTGGCATTTGTCTGTCCTTTTGTGAAATTATTCTGGCATGTCTACAATGCTGGTCAGTAGGAGCTACAACAACTACTCCCGATCCATGTTGCTGTAGCTGCTGCTGCGAGGACTCGCATTCTGAGAGTCAGTACACACCCGCAACATGATGTCCGTATTTGTTCAGTGCGTTGTCAAACTTTTATCAACCGATGGAAGATAAAAAATAAAGTGTCCACTCGAAAGAATGAATGTTCAAAAAATTCTGACGGACTGACTCGGCAATAAGCAGTGACAAATCGCTACTCAAAGAGAATTATCTATGTTTTCTATAAGTGTAATTTATCTCTCGTTAAAGTTAAAACAAAGTACGAAGGTAATAGTTGAAACTGATTCGTCACGTTGTTATCGGTCTTAGAATCGAATGTTCATTGGAGTGGTCAACTCCGATCAAAGTTCAGCAAGCTTATGATATCGCATTTTTTTGATTTCTCTGATTTTTCTTGTTGTGGACAAATCAGCCTAAACTTTCGCATATGCCCACTTGAATGGGATTAGGCGATCTAGGTATTCTTAATTGACAGGTGGCTGTCGAAGATTCATCCCACGTTAGCGTTGACATTGAGACACAGTTGATAATGAAGATTAATCGATACCGCGTGCGAAACAAAGAGTAATGTGTACCCAGAAGGTTAAAGAGTATGTCAATGCTATCGGGACTTGAATTATAGAATCATAATTCATCATAAGAATACTTCACTATTATTTAAAAAAACAAAAAAACATACCTCCATCCTGAATGGCGGGCAACTCTTCCTCGACCAACTGTAGATCCGTCGGCTTTGGTTCCCCATCGAAATGCTTCACAAGCAAGAACTTCTTAGCCTTTACCATGTTGGACGTTTGCTGAGAAAGTGTGTGAACCGCAGCGAAAGAATACTTGCAAGCCGTAAGTCTTGCACTGTTTGCAAGTCGAGAAAGACTAAAGGCAAAGACGCTGGACATGGAATCTCAATGTCCGGCGAATTACCGGTATGCGGTTCATATATCACTGAAGTTACTATACAACGAACTGGACTCCCACTATAGCGTGTTTCGTTCCAATTCGTTCACGTGATATGACAGTCAACACACATAATACATATCTACATGTACACATAGATATATATCTACAAATATACAAGCTTCTATACAGTTACAGGACAATGACTTGTCTCTGTGACAAATCACACACGCATGACAAGGGAATTATCAAGAGCATGACAACTTCATTATTTCGTGTACACATATTATGCAGATGTACAACTCGCTAATATAAAAACTACTTTGAATGAGATAGGCAAATGCTATCTGCAAAATATAAATCAGCCAATGATTTCCCGAGTAATCTAAGTTATTGCTCTGCCCAAATCCAGCAATTATTTACATAAGTTATAGATAAGTGGCAAGGTCATATGCAATATAGTTTTCGTTCTTATCGAGTGAGGATAAAGGTCTACGGTCTGAATATATCCACTGATATCAAGGATAACAAACCTTTGATAATGGAATCGCGGTAAATTTAATGAGAAATTTCCAGCATCTTCTTATTACACACCGCCATTCACTAATCAACCAAGCCTTTTTTTAAAGCTTTAATTAACTGGAATCCCTGTATTTAATATAAAAAATATTGCTAGACAAGCAAATATCTAGATAATGCTAGATAACGTCGCACTAATCCGAAGCGCTGGATATCATCCGGAAATGGAGAACTTCAGGGCAACGCCATACCTCTGCAACATGAACTTAGACATATAGCTGCTATAGCTGGCTAGCCTGTCTACAAAGGAATAACGTTGTTACGGCATGAACCGCTTGGGAAAGGCTGTCAGATTTTGTAGTGACGTTTGTAGTGAAGTGTTGTACTACGCCTGAATGTAACAATCGCCAGAGAAATACGGTGAGCTCATACTCCGATCGAAAATGACAGTAAGAATTCGGATTACGGAGTATCCGTAGCCTCTCTGACTCAACGACAAATAACCTCCGGGCAGCGAATCACAAAGGCGACAAAATTCTTGCCACAAACATGAATACGCCGGACGATACTTCAAGGTAAGTTTCTGATTTATATTTAAATATAGGCATTATGTTCATTTTTCACGAGAATGTTTTACTACGTCGTCAAAGTTTCGTCATTCGTCACTCTCGAAGTTCACCGTCATTATGCTTTTTAATGTTGTATTCTTTTCATTTCGACTGCAAGTGAACCTTTCTGTCTGTAACAAACCCGTTCTCTTAATAGCAGCGATGGCGCGAAGAAAGATGTGGCGGATAGTGTCAAATTCTTAGGAAGCGCGTTGTGCAAACCAGTCACAGTAAGATTAACCAGACTCACCATGAAAGAAATCAACCAGCATCGGACAAAAGTGAAGCAAAAGAAGAGACGTCACAACTTATGGCGTTTTGGAACACTGAACTCCTGGAAATCGCGTAACAAGAAGGCAAAATTACGGAAGATACGTAAAGAACAGGAAGAGAAAAAGAAGTCTATGTTGCGTGTGGATGAACCAGAAACGTGTCCTGACAAGACTGAAACTAACAAAGAAAAAACAAGTACGGATCAACTAAAGACTGATGATCCCATTGAGAAAGGATCTGGGAAGAGATTGGGAAGGAAGCGTAAATGTACAGATGAGCTGGATATAAAACAGAACATTCTACCTCCTAAGAGACAGAAATTAATAACATCTTATGCAACTGTGGGATGGAAACGAGTTTTAAAGAACACTGGCCTAAGCACAGATCTTGATTCATCCACTAAATATACAAAAGATGACTCTGTCAATACTAAACAATTATATGTTCCTTTGACAAAATTGGAGGACATCAAGGATGATGTATATGTAAATATTTGGAAATCCAAATCAATAGAAATGAAGGATAAAGAGTCTGATGTGACATTTAAGACAGAGAATGACAAGCAACTTGCTGAAGCTTTAGGAAGTGTTGCTTTGCAATTAAATACAATTTATCCTGCAAAAACAAACAAGAAAAGAGGTCAAACAGATTCTCATGACTCACCTCTTGAAAAAGATAACACTAATTCTGATTTGCCAACAAACTTGAGTGCAGTCCATAAGAAGTCTGTGAAGCTACAACGCAAGAAGAGAAAATCAGTGAAGAAACACAAACTTTTGAAGCATCCCAAGATAGTTTTGACAAAATTGGGTAATGAGGAAGCTCCAACATCAAGTCTTGATATGGATGAAACACTAAAAATATTTGGCAACAATGATGATGATGATGAAGACTTGATTAATGAGATTACATTATTAACCAATGACACTCAGTGTACTAATGAATCAAGCAGCCTCCTTGATAAAACACTAAGCATGTCTTCACTGGAAAGTTCACCCAGACCTTCCCCTATTTTGGGAAGGTCAGCTGTTAAACATCAAACAATGTCAAAATTAAGGTGGAACTTACAGAATACATATAACACTGTTAATGAAACAAGCAACGAAAAATCTGACAGTGACATTAATTGTGAAATCGACAAATCCGAATCCAAAGAAGATGAAACTGGCGTTCGATCTTTAAGAAGGACCGCGGCTAGATCGCAATGGAGACTTGCACAACGATCCCAAAGTAGAGCAGGTTTTCCATCAAAAAGGGTTTTGACCAGAGCACAAAAGAAACATCTCACACGTTCTCTAAGCAGAATGGAATTTCACTCTCCCAGTAGAAGTTTATCCCGTTCCGTGAGCCCCGATGTAACTACTGATTCAAGCAAAACTATCGTTCACGATCAAAAGAAATCCACAACTCGTGATTTAAACAGAACTTTAAAACATATTCGTGATAGCGCCGAGACTGATGCTTGTAGTATTACTGCAACTCGTCGTTCACATAAGAATTCATCTCCGCCTCCGAGTAGTGTTACGTCTATAGATAATGATAATACCGTCATAACAAAAAGTTCATCTTCTGCATATTCCACTAAGAATAACTTAGTTACTTCATCGGTGGAAGAGACCAGCGTTTCACCAAACAAATCGCCAGCAAAGTCACCAGTGCGTCCTTCAATCCACAGTCCAAGTCGTGCAAGAAGTACACTCACTTTTATGTCACCACAGAAGACTGCAAAAAGTTCCGTAACTGAACTACAAGCACCTAGTTCAGACGGTTTAAAAGAATCTGAAATTCCTTCGGCCACCGATACAAGTGAAAGAGAAAATACACCCGCATCAGTAGAATGCCGCCGAGAACCCGAGAGAGTGTCAAGTGAAGATGAAGATTCAATCGAGCTGATCATCGATGATGAATCCACCAAAGAAACCACTGAGACAACATTAAGCGCGTTGCCATTACGCAACAGTGCTAATGAATTTTCTACCGATCAAGATCAAGTTGTACCAATGCAAGAATCTGCTGTAGAGTTCTCTGGATCAAGCACAGAGACGGAGATTCACAAGATCGACAAGCGTTACGTTGACAACATTACAGTCGACACCAAAAGATCCAAAAGCGTGATAACAACCCAACGGAATCCAGTTTCGGATGTACTGGATAACAATTCGGCGACAACCAAACTTTTACCAACGAGACGTATAAAAGCATTAGGCAGAGTATCATTGGGTAGAACAAAACCGGAAAAATTAAAGTCTGGATCAAAATCCAAGAACTCTGCAACATCATTAAAGTGTATTGTATGTGATTCTGAGTATAAAACATACAAAGAACTTCAGGAGCATTTAAAAAATCATTCAGGAAGGCAAACTACATCCACATCAGGTATATTGGCGACTGATCCTTGTTCAGATTCGATGCTGGACGCTAATGCGCGTGAACAAACGTTTCAGGATATTGGAGCACCGCCTTCGATGTGCTCCAAAACAGCATGCTCGGTCGATTCATCTTCAACAAGTAATGAAGAAAGCAGATCTTTAAGTGCACAAGTAACAGAGTGTTCCAGTGAAACTTCTGATGTACCTTCGACGACTCCTACCAAGTCAGAAACACCACAGAAAAAGTCCAAAATTACCCCCTCACCCAAAGCACTAAAAAGTAAAGAGAGAAAAATGAAATATTGCAACTCTTCGAATTCCTGCGGTGTTTGCTTTCAAAAGTTTGAATCCAAAGTTAAATTGGCCGAGCATATATACGTGCATACAGAAAAAGAGCTCCAAATAGCATATGAGTCTGCGCGTGCGTCGGAGAGTTCGAATCATCAAGTTGAATCAGTTCGGATCACCATGGAAGCATCGAAACTGGATGATAAGGTAGAAAATAATACCGTTCCAATGACTGTTGAGGATTCAAATGTCGAAGCGCAAGATCTCACTATGGACAATGCAGCATCAACCACTTCATTAGAAAATAGAGAATGTGAACAAGAAACAGACCGAATGACTGGAAGTGGACTGGTGGACAAAGGGGGAAAACCCAAAGAGACAAAGAGTAATTCAGAAAAGACAAAGAAGTCACCTCAAAAGAAGAAAACAAGTTCTACCCCAACGAGGAAAGAAGTTAGTACTCCTAAGTCGAAGAATCCTCCAACAGGAAAAGAAGCTGAAGGGACTGTTAATCATATAGAGATAATAACTCTTGACGAACCGGAATGCGAGACCGATACCACGGATAATAATCAATCCTTGGGAAGGAGCTCAGATGCGAATACTGAACGTGACACCATAGTCGGTACCACAAAACCGATTACGGTTTGTGAATGTCACCGGAATGATGTCACGTATGGGAACTATTTGAGAATTGAAGTATCGCTGCTTTGTCACTCGTGCCGAACTGTTTATCGGAGCATGGAATGTTTTGAAGTCCACTATCGGTTACCGCAACATGCAGAGTGTAGCAAAAATCGATTGCATGGAAGATCTCCAAAACTATTCTGCACCAATTGCGGTATGATATTTAGTTCTATCCAAGATGTACGACAACACTTGGAACTGCATGCTCGATACAACACAAATGTTTCAACTGACTTTAGATGTAATCTGTGCAAGGTCATATTCATAGGAATAGGATCTCTGTTTTACATACATTGGTCGAATCATTTAAAGAATCCATTATACATAGCCAGCAAGCTTTCTTTTCCAAAGAACTCAGTACTAACAGCAAAAAATAAACAAAATGTAAAAGCATCGACCACTGATGAATATCTATATGTAGCAGAACATGTTTGCGATGGTTGCAAAGAACCTTTTAGTACTGGTAATGATCTCGAAAAGCATTATCAGAGTTGTAAACAAATCACAAAGAAAATAACTCCAAACAAAATTGCAAGTCCTAATAATGACGTAAGAATACAACCGAAGATTCGACTGGTATGTGGCATTTGTGAGCAAATATTCTTAGATAAATTTCTTTTCGAGAAACACGCAGAACTAAAACACAAACAGCACACCGAACCACAATACATTTGTGTATCACTAGCTACTATGAACACAATGTTCTCGTGTAGTGCTTGTACGAAAATGTACGGGAAATTACAAGATCTCGAAAACCATTGGAAAACACACGACACAGAGCGAGAACGATATATGTGTAAAAATTGCGACAAACTTCATGACTCCTTAGAATCGTTCGTGGAACATGCGAAGCAACATGTATCAGACCTAAGCAACGTAGAAGTGTCGTGTAAAGTGATATATCAGGAATCAGAATTCATTTGCAAAGCATGCAAATTTGGTTTCGATAGCAAAGTATCAATGAACAAACACTTCGAAATTCATGGTGTAAATTTACCATGGCAAGGTGCCGAAAAGACATTTCAACAGCAGCCGACTGATTTGTGTATGGCCAAAAGTATTCCGGTGGACCCGTTAGAGAAGCCACAAAATAAAACGGGAAAAACGAAGGAGAATGCAGTTACTGGAGAGCAACAGCGAGAAGAAGAAAAGGGAGCGTCTGGAACAGCCAATGATAAGAATGAAGTAAATGCTAGCTGCGGGCAAGAAGAGGCAGAAGCTTCAGAAGGTGAATTGGTAATAGACTACAGGGAGATGGCAGAAGATGAACGATTACAGAAAACGCGCGAGAAAGTTACACCCTCATCAACACCTGTTGAAGTTACACCAGAGATCAAAGATCGCACTTCCACTGCACCAATTGAACAGTCCAGTGTACCGACTGACTGCACAGAAAAATCAACATCGCATAATCCTGAGCCACCTAGAAAAGGTTTCTTGCGCGTAAAGACATTGGCGGAATTAACAGACGATAATGTGGCAAGAGCCAATCAATGTTTTACTTGCAAAGCAATTCTGAACACTGCTGATGAATTAACAAACCACGTTCTTACGGCACATTCAAATGTCTCTGCTGAGCAAGTTGCATTGCATCAGTCGAAACGCCAGGGGCCTTCAAATGTTATGTTCCAACGACCTGAATCTAGGAACAATATTTCCAACAATACAACACTTCACCCGCTTCCTTCGAAATCATCAAATGCACCTAATTATCAACCAATGTTGAAAATCCACGGACGGTTACACAAATGTGGTATAAGAGGAAAAACCAATGACATACCACAACAACAAAAGCCAACTTGGCACACAAGTGAGGATCGTCCTCCAATTATCAACCATACTCCGAAACCGGTGTCTGGTTATCACAAAAATCTTCCAGCTTGTCCTTCCACTCGTCCACTGTCTACAGCGACACAACGACTTCCTGTTCGAAGCACAATCCCCGCAAGGCCAAAAGAAAGTACAAGCACCTCTGCAATCTTAAAGATACCGCAGCCTACAGCAGCGGGACAACCCCAAGTTGAACAAACTTCTCGTACTACAATATATTTACAATCATTGCAACGACCCGTTCAAAATTCCTCAATGCCGAGTGCAAACAATACAGAATTGAACTCTAATCCGCCTGTTTCAACCACAACAACACAAGCTGCCGATGACTACAATTGTAGGATTTGCCCCCAATTCAAGGGAACATCTGTAGCTGACTACATCTTGCACGAAATATCTGCAGAACACGAAGCTCGCAAGAAAACACTTACTGCACAATCTTCCACTACAAAGAATCCGACGTATCGTACTTACGAAGAACTTGTAGCAGAGACTACTGCGAATGAGCGAACGACAACTATTCATTCAGGAAATGTTGTACAAAACCAACAGCAGCAACCACGACTTCAGGAAGTATATGCGGCGGAAGTTTACAGTGAACCAATGCAAATATACACCCCAGTAGAAACGAATCAGATAATCAACTATACGGTACCGAGAAATCTATTTGTCAATACTAGCAACATAACGCAAAATGTCACGCCTTTAAATACACCGACATTGATAACGGTGTCCAACACGGGGAACGTGTATCAGCCAGTTGTTTTTAATAACCCAACTGGCATAGCTGTTATAAATAGCTACTCGTGCTTCTTCTGTTCGAGAACCTTTGTTAATAACAATTCGTTGAATCTTCACATCAATATGAATCATCCCTATGCATGCATATTATGCAGAGAAGAATTCAGTGGGCTCCAAGAATTGGAAACCCATAAAATCAAACACGGCCTCGTTTGGAATTGAAAGACCATGCAGGCTCGAGACTATAAATAAGTTGGTAATCGTTATTACAGAATATAATATAGTATTATACGAAGTTATGAATGCCCTGTATTTTATTACGATAGTTTTTCGTGAATGGAATGTCGAATGTTCCATAAAATTCACGGGGGGCTCGATAGAATGATGTACATATATGTAGAATACTCGTTTAAAATAATGTTAAAGAGTCTTCGTGTAAAATTGACCCATGAACTACATTCTAAAGAGTAAGAACCCTTTTCTACAAGTGCGTACTCTTTTTTATTTTATGTAAAGCAGACGAACATTAATTCCTTATCGTGATACATGTTCCGAAAGAGATTTGTTTCAATCTTTCTACATTCTGAAATAGAAACAAAAAGGACTGTTTTTGTATTTAACGAAAATTTAAAGATGACTATTATTACAGTTACTTAACGTTTCAGAAGAAAAATCATGAAACAATGTATAAGTGACGAATAGTATTATTCTTTGTGTAGGTTTGAATGGGAGAATATTTTTTTTTATTTTGTAATAGTGTAAATGGCTGGTATGCATGTCCAATTGCATATATTATTGAGTTGAACAGATACTAGTTCGATGCCCCAATTATATATTGCTTCTTCAATAAACAATAATGTTTTTTTAAGGCATACGTTACTCATTATTCGAGAGATATAAAATTTGCATGAATGTAGCCAGGAAACATGGTTTGACTGTAATTCTAATCGCGGGCTGACAAATATTTTTGTAAGCGAACCGAGGAAAAATTAACTATATTACTTATAAAGGAAAAACAAATACGGATTCGCGTATTATGTGTAGGAATCTCTTGCCTATATGACAATAGTTTTGTTAAAGCGACAGCATAAAGGGAGATATTGACTACATAATCAAATGCGAAGCAAAAGTTGTACACAAATAAAGACTATTCCCATGACAAATGTTTGTATCCTTTATTCGGCACTTTGAGCGATTGCTTGTTTTATTTATGGAGTAATCGCCATTTCGCACTTCATAAGCGAAATAAGTACAACTGTGTGGCGACCGTTGTAAGCGATCAATCATCTTTACCGATCTAAACTAATTAAAGAACAACTGTTCTATCTTCCGAGTTCCTCGATTACAACGATCGTGTTGCCAACGAAATACTTCTCGGCGTACATCTCGTAATTGCGAATTATTAGAATCGGTTTTTATATTATATACAATAAGTAAAACAGATGCCCGAACATCGAGTCAACTTTACCGATGCCTTCGATGAAAGTAATAGTGGCAAGCTCGATATTGTAAAGTAATTATCATACACGAATCAATAATCATCGAAATTGAAGCACGCGAGATTCGACGATATAACAGCTAGCTTATGACTCGACGTATTGTTATACCTAAACTATTAATCCATTGTGAGCAGGTAATTTGTGCACTTATACTGCCAGAGGTCTTACACATACATAGTGCAGTACACGTATATAAACTGATAAAATACCGGCACGCTTATAACCAATAAAAAGTACACCTTGGGTGGATTGTGTGCTATACAGTTTTCACGATTGCCAGAGAACGGAAAGCCACCGCAGGTAAGTAGTCAAGCCCAATAAAATTAAGGCGAACCGAGGTAAGTAAAGTGCTCACACATTCCATTGCTAATCGGGCGAACGTAATGAACCAAGTTCCGAATATCTGCGGTTTCTACCATCCGGTTTCTTATTACCTAAATAGCGTTCGTTTAAACCTACACTTTGGCACGTAATTCACGTAACACAATTCGGGATTGTGTCTTCATACACGTCAACGAAAACCTCCTCGTACAAAGTAACGCCTACGTAATACTCATAGACGACGGTACACGTGTCGTTAATGATAGACTGCTAATCTACGGTACTATACATTTGTAAATCGACACAAAACCATGTTGGCGTTGTGCGGGTAAAATTTGGGCGGTATTAAAATATACAGGTATCCTGGACAATTGTGTCGAAAGTGTCAGTAACAAAGTTTTCTATCAAACCTTCTCCCACGGAGGACTGAAAAATTGTTTCCGGGTTGTGTGTGGTGTGTGTACAGTAGGCTCGTACAGGAGAATCATCCATACTGAACAGACTTGTGGTTGTCTCACGCGACAGAAAGAAAGGTTCCTTCTGGTATTTGAATACTGTGTCGTCGGAATAAGGGCAGACGCGTGGTGCGTTCGTAAAAGACTACAAATAACCTTACCTTAATCGTTTACGTGTCACTATGAAAGAGGCAGGAAGCCTTTCATGGGACTCTGCCCCGAGACTCGATCACTAACTCTCGAGTCTCTGCTTGTTAATGCTAGTAATACTGATATAGGTCTTTGACGTTCGATTTCGCACTTATACTCGGTACATCGTGCTCTATACTTAATGGTCTTATCTACGGGTGGTCGCCGCCCGGCACTCCAACAACCTGCGAGACATTTCACACAAAAGAACGAGGCCAGAAACAAAACCTTGAAGGGGACGCGCGCGCCGCAATAACCGTTTATACGAAGTGCAAAGGGAGCGATCGAAAGTAATCTGCATTATTGTCTACTAAGTGTTCGGAGCATGCGTGTATACTTTAAAGAGTACATATAGATGTGTATATATATATATATACGTTTCTCGTTCCTAGATCGGCGACCACCGTGTACAAATATACGTAACTACTATTACGGTAATGCCTAAAGAACTAACGTGTTGTCGGTGGAAAAATATTGTGTTTTGTCATTCCGATTATCATATATCTGCGCGTAATACAGTGGACGTATTATATCCGGCAGCCTACACACCTTCCCGCGCCAGTACGAAAAAATACACCTTGAGCGATAGAACTCTTTTTAATCCCTGGCCAAGTGTCCGTTGTCAGGAGACTCGAACTTCTCTGGGCGCGAGCCTCGTTATTGCTATCGCGTATATTAGAATAAACGGAGCATCATCCTTACACCGGACACAAGACGGAATTATCCTTCGCGCATAAACCGAAGCACACGCTGCTGCCACTGCTGCTGCTGCTGCTCGAGCATTCTGAGGCTACGCAGAGCAAGCATGCAGAGCGTGCACATTTCACTCTATTTCTGACCGCATCTCCTTACGCTTTTTTAGCATACCCATTCCTTTCGGCTAACTACGTGTGAGTATCCCTACGAGAGGCTAATGCTTATCCGAAATCGTGTACTGTGTATATTTGTGCTGGCTGTCTGTACGAATTACAGCTCGGCTGGGAAACCGGCCAAAAGCACTCGGCACTTTCCCAGTCGCGCGAAACTTGAGAAATCCACTGGTTCGCCTCCTGTTTACTTTAGAACATGACTTCAGGTTCACAAGGTTTCACAATTTGTACAAAAATTATTACTTTCGAAGCTAGTCATTGGTTCCATTTCGAGTCAGTCTGAGAAGAGGGGGGTTTTTTTATCTTTCGCGCTACCAGCTAGATTAAAGTGAGCCTTTCTCTAACTATTTCTCGATAATACGTGCGAGCGGCTGTCAATTATTGCGTAATCGCTAACTGCCGTAGTGAAACGGCAAAGGGCGAGATAGCACTAGTACTGCGAATACTTATTACGAGCCTTTTAACTATCATGAATGATAATTCATTCTGTCCTTGTAGAAAGTCACTCGCATTTAATACTTAAATCCTACCATGGACGTAGTGCAGTTAAGATTACTCGGCGGGGTGGCTGCTCATTTTGTAAAACCGATCGGCCGCCTTTCCCCGCGAGATTTAACGTGTAAATCTTCAATAGAACAATACGTCTAGCTATACATTGTATATCTTATAAAGTTGAGCTTGTGGAATTCTCTTCCTACGGGGACGTTCCGCCGCAGCCGCGCGCGGTACTCTACCAACTCGTGTGTAATGATTGCATTTCTTCCTCGGAAAAGGGAAGAATTATAAGTGAGGGTGTATATGCGATTGACGCAAGATTTCGCAAGTATTTCTCCCTAATTCGTTGCTAGAAAGAGTCTCGATACAGTCTAAAAAGATGAGTGGGAGGTTCGGCAGTGGGCAGAGCGTTGTACAGTGGAATATCGAGCTCGAGGCGAAGTACGATTGTCCTTAAGATTGACAGATTGAGACAACTAGTTATTCTTGGCTCTTTAGAACCTGCTGATCGCTTCGTCGTCGGTTACAAAATAATTGGAATTCTTAATGGCCGAACTGTACATGCTGTAAGTTGGACTGCAAACAACCAGACCGGTTGTGCATCCACCTAATTCTTTCTCAGTGGTGACGGAGGAATGTCGTGCGATTGTTGCTGTCCTTTTGTCCTTCTTCACGAGAGTCATCCGACAATCTTCGGGACGCAATGGCATCGAGGGATAAGTTGGCTGTCTTGCCAAAGTAGTTAATGCCCGGTCTCCCGTATCGTTGAAACTGCGCAAATATTTGTACATAAAATCCCAGAACAAGATTTGTGATATTTAAATATATATTTAATTATCTAGAATGAAATTAGCGATTGGTGGGAAATAAATACCTGTGATGCCTGACTATTCCTCTTTTAATCCTACAATGTTCGTTGCCCACTTGGCCTTCGAGCGCAGTGCCATGAGTCTTGCACGCTTCGATACCAATTGGGACTGGAGATAGAGATCCTGGGCCGTAGGACCCACTGCTCTGTCTCCTGTCCAAAATGTGGACCAGTTCCACCGACGGTGTCGGGGAGAACGTGCCCTGAACACGTTACATCCAATTGTTTCTTTAGACAAAATCTTAATATATCATATAAAAACATATCTACATTCTTCGAAATTATACCATGGAACGAAGGACGAACAGGACTTCGTTTCAAAGTGGATGAAAAGGCTGTCGAAAATGGTTGAAATAAACAAAACTGCGTGGAAAAAGGCGTTAGAAAATATTTAATATTTAATAAAAGAAATCATACAAACTCAAACACAAATCAACAGAAATACGCGAAGAAGAACGTTGCGGATGTTCACATTTTCACAAGGACGTGGCGTTCGTCTCGCTCACCTGTAAAGACGGCCTCCGCAAAGTGCCACCCTCCATCCCGACTAATTTAACACCTTTCACATTCTTCTTAACACCGATCGTAGTGAGCATACTGTCCGGCGCGCTCTGGAACTCCATTGTACACTTGTCCACCATCGGGATCCTCTCATTCTCCCTACAGGACTTCTCAGTATTCACCGAACTATCACAATTCATCTTGGGATATTGCGGGATCGGAGCGGCGATCGTTGAAATTGAGTTGGTCGTGTTGATTGGTATTGTTGGAGTGCAGGGATTTATGTTGTTCGAATTGTGAATGGGACGATCGGTGGGTAGCATTACTGGACCCATTGAGCCCCTCAAATTCCTCACTCCAAGGATCTGTCCTCTGCAAGCTTCACTATTTTGCACCGCTCCATACTGATTAGGCGTTGGTGTGTGCCTGCCACTCATCGTCGAAGTGTGCATTGAATTCCGAAGACTCTGAAGATGTTGGATATTCTGACTGCTCTTCTGACCGGCGTTCCCAATATTATTCGACCTCGAACTGTCCTTGTAAGGATCGGGAACGATGCTCCCGTCCACTCTATCCGCGATGTCTTCCAAGGAGTTGGTAATCGTCCTGTCACCGTCGTTGCTTGCCATTCCCATTCCATCGCAAGAATCGATTCCTGATGTTGATTTCTGAAGCAGAAATATTTATATTTAAATTCGTACTTTATCAATATTGTACATTGAAATAACGTACATTGACGGAAGATGAGTCCATCAGAGCTGCTCCTGAATTACTTTGCACGACGCCTGACTGGTCTTTCGATTTAGTTGGCGAGTAAACGCTGAGGACATCGCAACATCGAGGAAAGTAACCCCTTCCCAAAAGATTCCTCGTGAAGAAGCTCGTGATGATTTGCGTGAAGAGTGCAGCGAGCATCGCACCGGTGCGGAATGGGAACTTTTGCACTTGGGTTTCATAATCGTAAAGGGGGTATTCAATTAGAGGTGGTATACCAAGGCCCTTTTCTCCACCTAAAAATACCCCTCACATATGAATACAAATCTTAATAAGAGCAAGCATGAAAAGCATCTCATTATTCGGCTACCAGCAATTCGCAGGCAGACTGCCACGAAGTATCCCGCCAAGCATCCGTAAGCGTCGACCAAAGAGGGCCAGTGGATCACAGTCAATAATTGCGGGAACAATATCACGTAAACGAGATCGGAACACAAATATCTAGAAATTACAATCAACCTGATAAACATTCCAGAAAAACAATGACATTAAAATAGAATAAGATTCACTTACGACAAATAATAAACGCTATCTACTGTCAGAGCAATCGCTGTCGACAGAATGGAAACGACGATCACAGAGATTCGTAGGATCCAATTTAATTCTCTCTCGGACGCCTGAAATCGAAGTAGCACTGTTAATGAGTCGTTCTCGCCGATCATTTCTTTACTTTCACCTTTGGCCTGAGTGTGAGCCTGTAAATATTCCGCGCGAACATCGAACTGCTCGCGAGGATACTTGAATCGGCGGAGGACATCACAGCAGCGGAGATCGCACCGAGACCTGCGAGCCATTTCGAGATTCTACAAGTTGAACTTTCGAGTGCTAATTCATGTAAACTTCACTCACCAACGAAGGACACCCATTGAGGTGTGAGGTACCTGAGGACCATTGGCAGCGCCGCGTTCGCATTCTCCAACATGCTCGTCTTGTTCAAACCCTCGACCAGTGACCAATCTGTCGAACGAGCGACCAGCCCTATTAGTGCCGATGGCATTGCCAAAATCAAGCAACCGAACATCGATGCCACCGAAAGTGTCGTGGCAACTGTTGTACTTCGGATACTTAAAATCCTTTGGAAGTAACCCTGTAATTTATTATAATTAATTCCCTCCTACAATCATAAAAACACTTTTCTCTTCTAAGATAATTTACTTCCAAACATCTTTGCCAATATTTTTGATTGGGATATTTTATTTTTTATTTTTTCTCAATGCTAACTTTTCTCTTTTAAGATAATTTATTTCAAAAAATCTAGCTTTGCGAATACCTTCTTGGATATTGTAATAATAGGATGATGCGTTGGACGCGATATTTTCTTTTACCGACACTCTTACTCAATGCGGCGCATCGAGTTATATATGGGTTGGTCGTTTCAATGCATTTCAAGTGACACGATTGATTACCTGCCAAGGTATCCCGCCAAACATCACTACGAGCATGACGTCCACCCACTCGCCCAGATCCTCGTTCTTTATTTCTCCGAGCCACTCGCCCGAGGCTAATTGTTTGTCCAGCGAGACCGCAGGATGGAAAACAGAGAAAGGAGCGGCGATGCCCAATCCCAGCATGATGCAAGCCAGTTGCAGCACGTCGGTGCATGCCACTGAGTAAAGCCCACCGAAAACGGTGTACCTGCAAATTCCCAGCGCACCCCACAAATTCCACTATTTCAATAATTAACAAGCATTGTCAACCGGCGATTTATTCATCTATGAAATAATGCAATTACGAAACCACGAAACTACAGAACCATCGAACCATTAAAATGTAATACTAAAACAAATGATACTACAAATATAATAACTAAAATTGATAAAGCTAGCATGTTATTGTATACGAAAATAATTACTCCACAACGTGATTATTTCAACTCTAAGCAAGTTCAATAGCATCGAATTGATGGTTCGGTGGTAGAAGATGATTTCGACAGCAAGTGCAAGCGCACTTCGGAAGCGTGTCACTCACATGGCTGCCAAAAGTGCGGAGGCGCAGACACTTATATTAGGATCGACACCGGCGACCACAGCTAACGAGCTACCCAGTGCTCGAAGTACAGCGGCGCACCAAAACAAATCGCCGAAAAGTGCAGGGAGGAAAAGTAGGCCGCCGACACTGGCGCCGTATCGTTCTTGAAAGGGATCGAGCATCGTCACGTACTCGGCCCTTCTCATCGGCCTTACGAAGAGTGCCGCACCTGCAACGTCATTCCAGTGGATCATTCCTCTCGAGATCATCGTTCCACCCATCCTCATTGTAACCCCGTCCTCGCCGATATTAGCCTTACGTAACAAGTGCGCGCTACTGCCTCTTCTATTTTTATCCTCTTCCGCGTTATCACTCGCATAACCAGACTTATAAACATCCCTTTACATAATACTGCACGCCATCGCTTTTTTTACCCCGCCACTAATTAAACGCGCAAGGTAAATCATGATCAATGCGCGGTAGAAAAAGGCAGACGCCAAGAGAGCCGGATATAAACTGCGGAGGACGATGGTCTATGCGGAATAAAAAAGAAACGGGGGGGTTGAAAATCGATGGGGTGGTTGGAATAATCCGATAGTCGAGGGAGAGTTGATGCGTGATTAGAAAGTACATCGATCTTCGCTTGCTTATCATCGATCAAAGGGTTAAGGCTAGATCGGAGTTAAGTGCGTCTTGAATTGTAATTGTCTTACGTACCAAATAGTAGGCTGAGACTGTAGCCGATCGGCACTTGACACCACGCCAATCCATTTGTAAACATAGCCTCGGCTGTCCCGTTCACAAAGGCGCCGCCGACCCATGTAGCTTCGTGCAACAGTCAAAGGATTCTTATTAATTTGACATTTCAACAAATGAGAGGGCAAATGCAATAAAAGCAGGCTGGTGGTGAAAAGGGGAGGCTAGGAGATCTCGGATGAAACGACGAATGAACCGAGTTGTACGCCATACGGGGTAATATTTGTACTGTCATTCAGAGAACGGCGCAGTCTCTATCTCTGGCAGGGAAGCCTCCGCCTATCTGTTTTCCTCGTGACAGTCCTTCTCAAAGGGAATACCCTCCGCGCAAAATAGAGAATTAAATATTCCAAGCTTGATACACGCGTCCTAGAACGAGAGGATCGTCGAGGATACGAGACAATGTAATTATCCGCGACTGAATTGATCCCCCAAAGCTTTTCCACCCTGACTACCTTACTTTCGACCTCATCCAACATATCCATTTCGCTGCTTTATACCCCGGCGTATTTTGTCAGCAAAGTCTACTTCGTTAATCCTGCTCGCGCACCCTGAGCTTTCCTTTCCTCATCCTTTAATCTTACATCTCATTCCCGTGAGAGAATCAGCTTTCCTTCTAAAGGAATACGAAGGAAAATGAAAATGAAATAATACTCGTAAATGAGAAAAGGCAAAGATTTTTTTTATGTCGATTTTAGAATTCTTTCTTGAGAGAGATTGCTTTAAGTTTGGATCGTCCAGCGATCCGGACATTCTGCGAGGATATTGCCAGGGATGCTGCGAGTCGAGTAAGGTTTTCCTCGGTGAATAAACTGGGAGAAAGGACGCATTCCCCTTGCTATCTGCGTGCCACCCCATTCACTCTGAGGGTGGAAGAGGAAGGCGGATGGGAAATAACGTAGGGATGAGGCGGAGTGCATACTTGCCAGGGGAATGAGTCGTCGTCGGTCGGTCGTCGTCACTCTCCTGGCCGTATTTCTCTCCGGGATGTTCATTAAGGTAATGGAGGAGGCAAAAGCCGCGAAATTATTTTCATCGCATTGAAAATGGAGACAAGAAATTGAACGGCTTCCGATGCACTGTCCTCTCCTCGACAGAAGGGGAAGGACAGCTTTCGGTGAAGAGGGATTGAAAGCCGTGTGAGGCACATACACATAAAGTGCACACACATACAGAGACAGAGACAGAGGGATGAGAAAACCGAGGGAAAGAGGACGAAGCTCTATCGTACAGAGAATGGCCGAGTGAGAAGTGTAATTGACACGCTAACAAAGCGCCGTCCCCTGCTGTCCTACTAACTCTTCCAATACAATCCACTCGCCGAGAGAGAGAGACAGAGAAACTCCAGCGATTTTCCACTTAAGTTCGAACATCCCCAGTCGAGAATACTGAGATTCTTTCTAAACGTCTGTTCAGTCGCCAGTGGAAATGGGAACATAATTATTATTGCTATCGTTAAGGAAGTTAGTGTCTTAACAGTCACTGTTAATCTTTTCAAAATTTCAAAACATCCCCTCTCTTGCATGCGATTACAGTTTATGGCTTAAAAATATTTATGATTCAGCTCAAAAGCTTTGACACTTAACATAAATTTATTGCAAATTTAATTGTTCCACTGAAAAATTACTGTTATTTTAATTTGAAAAACAGAATTCTGTGTCAGAGTTCATGTATTTTCTTGTGAGGCCCGCACGCCGAATGACGGCAGCAAAATCTCCTTAAGGGTTGAGTGTGAGTGAGTGTATGAAAGGTAGGTGGTAAAGTATACAGACTCACCGATTAAAGTGAAAACGCCGAGGAAAGGGCCGAGGCCACGGTTAGCCAGAATCATGTCATCCTGGCCTTGGCGGGCTTTTTTCCTCTTGATCGCTGCCGCCCAAATGCCCACACCTAGGACCACCAGGTAGAACACCACGACGCCGGCGACCCCTATCACGTAGACGGCCATCCTTCTGCTTTTATTTCTCCTGTCCCCTGGGATAATGGTGTAAACCCCTGGAATCCGATAATTGCCGGCTTAACGCGCCTCTCTCCCTCTCTCTCTCTCTCTCTCGCGCTACGCAATCATTCCTATCTCCGGCGATCCTCCACTATTCGTCCAACACCCCATTCCGAACACCATCGGCACACGCAGAGCGAAAGAGAAAAAAGAGCAATCTGCGTGTCGACCTGTCGATTTTCAACCCTGCCAAATCACCAACCCTCTGATAGATGCTCATTCTCATTATGCTACTCGCGACAAACATACACCCCAACACACAACATCAATGGATTAACGCAAATGTATTCACACGCGCGGCATCGATTCCCTCATTTTACGCACTTGTAATCAGCATTCATCGGACGAATCAACCCTGATAGACTAATTGTTCTTCCCTCGTAGAATACATTAAAGTCCATCTGTGAGTATAAGTCTATCGATTGTTCGAATGATTGGAAAAATTGGTCAATGTACTATTCAATCGAGGAACTTTATTAGCCGTGGATGGCTATCGGCGATTCTAGGGATGCTCGAGTGCAGTTGACGTATCTGGCACAGAGCGAGGAGAGAACCTTGGAACGCAATGGGATGCTGGACGAGTTTATCTTTGGTTGGTTCAATGAATCCAAAGAAGGAAGAAAGCTGCATCAACTTGTTCTCATTCCGTAAGTATAAACATTAACTACTGCAAAGTTAGATGGCCTTAACCCTCGAGTTTCTACGCGCCGGGTGTAAACAGACTTTGAAAGGAAGTCTCGCGACATTAATTCCACAGTATATTCCCGAGAACTTGTGCACTTGTGCCAGCTGTAATATTGGACGGGTGCAAAGTAGAACTCGTTCACATGTGCACGAATTTCCAGGGAGGAGAGAGCAAGTGGCCGTAGAAGGTAATTAGGAAATATCTCATGCGAGAACGAGTCCTCGGTGTAAACGTGCCCCGGTGTACGTTCTTCGCCATTCTAATTTACGAGTTTCTCGCAACTCTGAAGGAGGCGGAGAGAACGAAAGCGAGAAAGAGAGAGGGAGGGAGATATTGCAGGAGGGAAAATCGGAGTAGCAGTGGAGGATTAAAGCTCGTCTCGCCCAGCAAACTTGGCTGAAGGAGTTAAGCGAGCAAGCGAACGAACGAACGCGGGCGGACGAACGGGCGGTGGCAATTGCGGCGAGGGAATTAAAATTCAAGTGTGTCCCAGATATCGGACAGGATGGGTCGACGGGTCGTGACCCGGCACAGCCTTCGTACTCACGTAAAGTTCAGGCCTTCCTGTCCGCTCCTCCTACCGCTCGGCATTATTAATTCGCCCCGATCGCCTCTTTTTCCGGAGACACTATCTGAAAGAAACACAGACGACACAGTCGAATCAGGTCACCAACACATATTGCAAACTAGAATTGATCCGAACGAATGAAATCGTGGAAACGAGAGTGCGTTTACTTATATTAAAAATAACAAATAAACGAGATGTTTCACCACGCTTCTGAAACTCCCCGGAGAGAGAAACATCGACATTTCAGAATAGAACAGTATATATAATAAATCTTGTAACCGGAATCAATAGAAAATTAGCACTGTCGATAATTCCCACGAAGTTCCCATTAGCAGTCGATTAAAATCTACTATTCTACTTCAGAGGATAATTACCGGGAGGAGAAACTTCGTCTATTCGAAAGCAAACTAACTCGGCGATTCTAAATCAGTAATCATGAGTGGGAGGTTCGACGGGATAATTATTTCAAGATGGATTCGTGCGGAGTATTCGCACATTGAGTGTTCGCAGTGAGAGAGAGAGACGAAATTAAATCGGAGATTTTCAATTAATAATCGTCCATTTGATCGGTGGTATGATGATTGTCTCGGCACAGAGGGATGCTGGCGGTGGCGGGACGGCGGATATCCGGCAAACGGTTGGAAGGGAGTGGGCGCTTTGCGTTGCGGGGTTGATTGGCAAACATACATCGAGCCCATTGCATAATGTATGACGGAGCGGTATTATCCTCTATTTAAATAGATTCGCAAGAGCCAATGTCCCGCGGCTGGAGTTACAATGCTCTCTCTCTCTCGCGAATCGACTAACAGGATATATCCATATCGAATTTCCACCGGTAATTCCTCCCATTTTCCCGCATGCCATTTTCACCGTCTCTTCTCCTCTTTTTCTCTCTCTCTCTCTTATTGGTTAAAGCCAATTTAACAGCTAGCAATCGCACAGTATTTACATATCCCGATTAATTGGTAGCAACGGGAACGCGTCGCACACGCTGTTTCGTAGGTCATAAGTGACCATTAAATTTTCAACGCGCTTCGCCGGCCGCAGCAGTGCTTCACAAACGCGTGTGTGTGCGTGTGTGCGTGTGTGTTGCAATGGGGTTGGTACACAGGTTCACCATAGAATTTACAGGCTGCAATAGTGTAACGCACAAGGGTGGCTGGCCGCAGAGGGGAAAGAGAAGCGACGAGCAACCGCGATTGAAAAAAAGAACGCTCGCTGTTCGAGCTGTGGCGGTGGGTTGGGGGTTGAAGGGGGTGGTAACGAGGAAACGCAATAAAAGCAGAGCAGCCGCGAGAATAAATGGCCGGATCATTATGAATTTCTGGTGAAAAACGCGAACCCGCAACCTGGCCGAGCGAGGAAAGCCGGGGGGGATCGCTTTTACAACGAATGAAAATCATTTCAATTGCAATGCGCCGGAACAACGAAACAGAATGAAATGTCTGTTAAAATATAATCACTCGGTGGATTGTTGTTGTTATTATTGCGTTGGTTATTATGATGATTTGGTGTTGTGCGGGCAGGATATCTCCAATTGCTAAGACCGTCGAGGAGGGAGTGAGGGAGGAAATCGGGGGAGTAAGATTGCATTGGTCGTGCTCGGCTAACCAGGGCGGACCTTAAGTGATGCTTGCCATTGAGAGCGAAATACGTCGCAACGGGGAGCCGTCCATTCCCCATTCAAATTATCCCCGCGATCCCGAGAAGAGAGAGAGAGAAGCTGGGAAGGAGAGAGAAACGTACCGGCGGCGGCGGCGGCGACACGAAAGATATATCAGCGTAGAGAAATCCCCTCGGCTTTAACGAGGAAGAAAAAGTCGTAGCGAGACTAGAAGACCGGCGACTAGAGAAGGATGATTCGTTGCTTCCTGCAGACAACTCGACGTAAGAACGACTTTCCTCCCACTGTCATTAGAACCTCGTGTCTCTCTCTCTCTCTCTCTCCCTCTCTCTCGATGACTTGATAACAAAATCGTCATAACAATGGCAAGGAGCCTCGAAACACTGCCACTCCAATTGACAATGACTTCACAATCTATTCATAATCTCGACGACATCTCAACGCGCTGGTATCATCGTTAACTCCCGCAATAGCTTCCGGCCCGATTGGGAAACGACACACTCGCCGACGAGAAAAGTCTCTGATCGAGAAGAGAGAGAGAGAAAAAGTGAAACTACGAACCTCGTACAATGACCCGTGGAGCGTTCCACCCCCGAGGCGAGGAGCGTGGAAGCAGCGAGCAGCAGCAGCAGCGAGAGCCTCGGGCATCCCAGTTTCGAGCAAAGTACAATCAAAGAACATCCCTTTCATCCGACCTCACAAACGCACCCTCCAAAATTCCTATCTTTCTCTCCCGTCATCCAACAAACTTACCCCATCGGGTGTAATTCTCCTCACGAAATCAGCATCTTGCCGGATTCCTCGATGGACCATCAGCCGGAAAGAGAACACGATGGATGATCTGGGAGTGTGAAAAGCTGGCTTCTCACAGGAGTAACGACGAGGATATCGACGACGATGACGACGACGACGACGACGACACGCGCGGACGTGTGGCCGTAAGAGCGGAGAGCCGCACGCGTATCGGTCGCGAGCAAAGGGAGCCAGGCGTACGACTGAATCTCCCCGCCGGATTCAGCATCCCGCACGGCTGACACCGCTCTCTGCGCGCTGGACCACCGCCACCTTGCCAGGGGTCGTATCTACTGGCGTACGCTGCTCTGAGAGAGAAGGAGAGAGAAGGAGAGAGAGAGTGCGATAAAGATAGACGATGCACGCCGCGCCGACAGAGAGGGATCGTTATGGTGCCCACCGACCAAATCCGCTCTCGCTCTTCTCCACTATTTTCAACTGTATTCTCGAGGCTACCTGTCTCTTCTGCAACACCCGCAAAATTACGAATCCCACCGCGGACGCTAATTGCACTCTAAATCGATAGTTGACGCGAGCTTTTCGCCCTACGTGCGACTTCCATCGATCGAAACCAACTCGCCCACCCCCTTCTCTCCCAAGCATCAGCCCTCTCTTCAGTATTAACTCTAAATTATTATTTCAGATTACTAGTAATCCTTGCCATTTAGTATCGAAGAGGTTCTAGTTCGGAGAATTGATATCTCCAATCAATAACAGTGGAATGACATCGGGTTTGTTGGATTTTCTTGGGACAATGCTAGCCGGGGAAGTTCAGGGTTGGCAAGATAATTACGAGGAGCGTTTACTCTTAAAACGGCACCGGCGGAGATCGTTACGGGAGCGGAGAATGGGTCACAAAAGAGGATGGAGAGAGGCGCGTGGGGAGCAGGCAGGCAGGCGGACGAGGTTCGTTCTCGAAGTAGTTGGTGGAAACAGACGCTCTATCTGAATGGTAGTGTAAGGCCGTGCGAGTTTGAGTAGGAAGAGCAATGCGGGGAATCGTGCGAGTAGTGAAGAGAGAAGGAAAGCAGAGAGATTTCAGGAGAGAAAGCCGAACGCCGATAACATCCAAGTAGTAAAGGTCGGCCGCGGTGCGTCTGACTCTACTCAAGTAGAAAGATCGCGGCTAGGAAAAATTGAAGCGGACAGGAGCGCATTGGATTCGGCGAGCGAGTCGTAACCTTCTCTGCTTGGTAAGAACGCTAGCAAAAGATCGGCTTGCGAAGATACTCGAGGCTGGCCAGCGAGCGGGGAGGTTGCAGGCGTGAAAGCGTAGGGAATCTCGAGCGGCGGAGAGGAGGCAGATCCAACGAGCAGACAGACGTCCCGGATAATACAGGATGCGAAGCGTATACGCGCGAAGGTCTCGCCGAGTTCGGGCCACGCCGAGGTCTCAAAGGAAGGGGTGTTCGCGCAGAAAAGAGGAATCAGGGTGAAACGCGTAGGGTAGGTAAAGAGTGGAATTAAGAGAGCGCCGCTCGAGATGGCAGGAGACACGGGAGAAAAAGCCTCCAGACGCGGACGTGTACGCGCGCGCCTTCCGAGGGAAAAGCAAGTTCGGAAACGAAGTTAAGGGAGCCAGAAGGCGAAAAGGGGGACGGGCGGGCGGACGGCTGGCCTGTGCAGAAGGTAGACATGCACGCCGGGCGGTGTTCGCGCGCGCACAGAAGTCAGATAGATTTGCGAGAATGTCGGCACTAGAGAGGGGTAAAGAGGGAGGAAGGTAGAGAGAGAGAGAAAAAAAGGGGTGAAAGACGGACTGGTGCGCGCCCGAGTCGGCGGACCTCCGGGAAAGACGAGGAACCGGGGGCCGGAGCGGAGCGTGCCAGCGGGGGATGGAAAAACAGAGAATCAGAGGAAGAAAGAGAAAGAGAAAGAGAGAGAGAGAGAGGGAAGGAGCGACATCCACGTGCGGGGTGGCGGTATTGATCTGTTCGCGCAAACTCCCGGCTCTTAGCTTCCCTCCGCAACCGGAGCCACCCCCTTGACGCTCACTCTCTCTCTCTTTCTCGCTCTCTCCCGCTCGCTTTGGACCGCTCTTCTCATCACTCGCAGCTCTCCTCTCCTCCGCCGCCAGAACCACCAGCCTCCCTTCTCCTCCTCCTCCTCCTCCTATTCGCAGCTTCCAAATACTCGCCGACGCCGAACTCTCCACGAGGTTCAACTATGACCCTGGTCATCGTCCCCGAGTGTCGAGCAAAACTGCCCCTATCAAAAGCGTACCGGCGAATGCGAGCGGCTAATTTCCCTGCTATACAAACCGCGCATACCTTTCGCGTGCCCTTCGCTTCCACCGTGGAAATAGCAGCCCCCAACTAAAGCACACATATGTTAATTTCATTAATTTAGAACGTGTCGCGTGTACATTGTTCGGTGGATTTTTTTTTAAGGGTTTGTTTTTGTAGTACATTTGTTGGGGGGTTGGTTTTAATGTTGTGTGTAATTTTTGAAATCGTTGAGCGGACGAAGGGTTTATGAATATTTCGTGGGGGGGAATGACGAAGGTTAAACGGGATTATTTGATGGAATCATACGCTCGACTGGTAATCGTCGTGATTAGCAATTTCAGTTATTATTGAGCAATCTTCGCGAGCCCCACTGGTCCGCTTTGTGGGACTGGCAATGATTCCGGAGGAGCAGTTGGCCTAATAAAAGTGTGACCTGGAAGAAATCATCGAGGTAGGCCTTGCGCGCGTTCAAAGAGGCAGGCTTCGAAGCGGGCGTGCAGCTTCTTTCGCCAAAATGGTTTTAATTAACGTGCTGCGATTGACAGAGCGCGAGCGCGCGCCCCGGGAATCGGCTTGTTTTAGAATCAACGAGGCTCTCCTTCTTTTTTTTTTTCGTTTTCAAGCGCAGACACCGAGGCGGTTCGGCGTGGAGAGCCAATTAAATACTGCAGGGATATCGAGCGGGAACAAGTGGCCGAAGCCTGAAAACCCATGGAAAATGTTACAACGACCTGCGCTATTGAAAAGGAGGGCGCAGCAGGATGGGGCAGCGGGGGCCGAGTCAGGCGCTGCTGACTCAGGAGCGGCAAGAAGAAGCACGCTCGATAAATTGATAAAGCCACCGCTAGAAAGAGGCAACTGGAAAAGCGGGTCTTAAAGATTACCTACTAAGGAGAGAGCCAGAGAGAAAAACCGATCAATTTACCAACGATTTTCCTACCCACCCCTCTAAAAGGAATTATCCGTCCTCCTTCAATATTTAACTTCCCCACCACTATCACCATCATTTCAAAACACACATTTCCCTATCCTTGACGAAAGCTCTTCAATTTTTCTCTGTTTATTTACTTATCAACGACAATTACAAGGTACAAGTACAAGCTTATAATAAAGATAGGTCTTCCTTCGAGGGGACTTGGTCGAGGATACGCAACCCCTTTCGGTTCGGTGATTGCCAGATGGCAGACGACGAATACCCCCGTAGCACCAAGACTCGAGCGTTTCGAGTGACTTCGAGAATTCTCGAAATACGCCGTGGTAGTGGTGGTGGTGGTGGCCACCCCCCCATAAAGTCAGTCTTTTCCAGGGAGTGAGTTGTGCACGTAGGGCCGGTCGTTGACTCGAGATGTTTTGGTAAGGAAATCGCTCGCTTGGTCGCTCGCGCGCACAGCCACTCCGCGCCGAGAACAATAGGTGCCGGGCGTTGAATGTAGGGCGATCTTGTTTCGTAGCCACTTCGGCAGAACCCTTTTATGTTTTGGTCCCAACGATCGACGAGCGCTCGCGCTACCGCCAGTCAGCTATTCTCTTCCGGTTTGTGTATTTGTGTGTGTCTCTGTGTGTGTTACTTAGGCGTGAAGTAAATATCTCTGATCAGCATCGATGTCATCGATGGTACTTGGGTCTGCTCGTGCTTGGCCGGATTGAGATCATCGTAGGAGGTGTACTCGGTGGCGACCTTGCGCGCTGTTATAGTCAGCATGCTTAGTAGATCGGTCGTTCTCCAATATTGATCTATCACGTCGCAGAGACACTGCACGTACCATGTACCCTCTTCGGGATTTCGCCACGACAGGAACCCTTCAAGCATGCATAACATTGAGAGCGTGAGAATCGTTCAAGCATCCTGTCATCCACCACCGCACCCGCTTGTGCGCTTGCTTGCTTGTGCGCTCGCTTAACGCGCCCGGCCAATCAAACATCCCCTGGTAAACACTTCATATCGCCCGGCAAAGTCACACAGCTTCAGTCGCGCAAGTATAACATTTTTCAAATATCCCTCTGAGACAAGATACTCTCGCTTTTTCGCTAGCTATAGCTGTGAGCGTGTATGTGAACAATTTGTACTTAAGGTAGTTGTATCAAGAGACGGTTTTGAATAGATTTTAGGTCAACTTTGACTGAACTATCTTTACGAGGTTCTGCAAGTGTTGGCTAAATCTTATGAATCGATTATTTGAGTATTAAAATGGATACAAAACATGAAACCAGTGGCAGAAGTGCCGGAATTGTACCGAAAACACTTGGAAACAGCCTCCTGAATACTTAATTTCATCTAATTCCGAGGGTTTATCCCATGTTTCTTATACTTCCCGACCTTCCCCGAGGCTGAAACTTGGTGGGGAATGTTTTTTTGCATCGAGGAAAACGTAGAAAAAATTCCAGAGCCCTAGCTCAAAATTCATTTTTTCGCAAATTTTTTAAGGCATACCCCTTCAAAAATTTTCGATTTTTCGAAGGTTCTGGGACTGGAACGAACGCTTGATTTTTCGATTCCTCGTGTCTCAAAACGGATAAAAAACATAAATGTTGTGGGGGAAATGCCGGAATTCTACCTAAAACACGTGGAAAACCGATCTTGAATATTTCACTTTGATGGTTTTCCCTATGTTTTCATGACTTCCCGACCTTTCCCGGGGCTGAAACTTGGTGGGGAATGTTTTTTTGCATCAAGGAAAAAGTAGAAAAAATTCCAGGCCCCTAGCTCAAAATTCATTTTTTCGCAAATTTTTTAAGGCATACCCCTTCAAAAAATTTCGATTTTTCGAAGGTTCTGGGACTGGAACGAACGCTTGATTTTTCGATTGCTCGTGTCTCAAAACGGATAAAAAACACGAACTTAGTGGGGGAAATGCCGGAATTCTACCTAAAACACGTGGAAAACCGATCTGGAATATTTCATTTTGACAGTTTTTCATATGTTTTCATGACTTCCCGACCTTTCCCGGGGCTGAAACTTGGTGGGGAATGTTTTTTTGCATCGAGGAGAAAGTAGAAAAAATTCCAGGCCCCTAGCTCAAAATTCATTTTTTCGCAAATTTTTTAAGGTGACACTTACGAGTTCCTTCGGCCAACGGTTGACTTTAGGATGGCACAATACTGATACAACTACCTTAATTCGGTGGATTAATTAAAGTGTTCATTTCTCACCTTGCACTGTACTGTGAGCAATCAGGAAATCAGCATGTGTTGGAATCTTGTAAGAGGCAACGGACGAATCCGTTTCCGTTCGTTCGGAACTACGTCGAACCATCACACCACCGTCCAACTTTTCACCCCTGCAAGCCTGAAAAATACAGAAGAATTTTATTATTGCTAGTAATCATACTAATAATTGATTAGCTTACTTGAAAGAAGAACAGCTTTGGTTTCCCAGCGAGACTGGTACACTTGTCGGCAGTGAAAGCTTTCCAAATGCCATCTGATCTGTAAGCGACGTCCTTCGCCGATATCAGATCATTGCTCAGTCCATGTGTTAGGATAAAGATGCAAAGACAATCATGGTTCGTGTGATCCTCCTCGCTCACTGCAATTAGCATCACCTGTGCAATTTTGCTTTAAAAGAAAAATAAGTGTACTAAATCGTCCGAGGTTGGCATTCACTTACGCTCGTTGATCTTAGCGAGTACTTCGCTATGAAGACGATCGTCCAAGATTTCCACTTCGAAACCAAGAGTTGAGAAAGTCGCTTCTATTCTTTTTGCATCGGCAGACGAACCCTTTCGCTCATCGAAACCCGTATCGAAGATTTCGTGATTAAAAATGATACACCTACCACGTTTTATATGTGTCATATTATAACACAAATCATCCTTTCGCACTGGTATCGACACAGAAATCCTAAAACAATTAATTAAACATTAACAAACTCACCATAGCATTCTTTTAATCCAACAAATCAAATAAAACTTCGCTTTTACTTTCTCGTCTGAGTATCATCGTCATCCTCATCATCATCGTCAGTAGGAACATTTCGAATATTAGCATCAATCGTATCAACACGCCTCGAAGACCTTTCAACCCTTTGACTTTCGATTGGTTCAATGATATTTGACGGACCTTCATCCTGCAGCTCCTGCTGGAAATTCATGTGCATTTACATATTCCTATAAAGATATTTATCGTGTATGTAAAGAAACGTACTACTTCCGGCGAGGACTTAATTCTCCTGGTCTTTTGTTTGATGGAAGTTCTCGGTGGGAAATCTTCGCTGGCACCAATGCAATCTATCACCGATCTACATCTGCGCGTAGATCCAGTTGAACTAGTTGCGAAGACACTGTCATCCTGAACGTCGCTGTCATCCTGAAATCAAAGGCAGGCTTAGCGTCAGAGATAACAGATGACCGAGTGACCGGTGAGAGTGAGTTTACTTATATGCGTGACCGCACCATATCGCCGTGTATCGATAGACAACGCGCTGATTATCAATCAGTGATAAGACTGACTATATTTTATCTATGTTTCTCACGCGACCGCGGACAATGGCACAATGTAACTATTCGATTGCAAAATAAGGAAATCGACGACATAGAAAATGAAGCAACACTGTCAATCAAACGCAATTGAAAATTTCTCCTCTTTTTCACTGATCTTGCAATTCAAATTGCAAAAGATTTCGTTCTTGTAACACTCGAGAAAGATATTGGCAAAATAATGCCACCCTTTCGAAGTCCCGAATACATTGAATCGTTCGGCAAGAGGTGGAACGTCTCGCACCATTAGTCCGATCTATTTCCGTCGATGAGCTAATTTCCAGAACAATGGATCAGCCCCCGGAATTACCTGTAGAAGCTCCTGTCTTCTCTTTGACATTCTATGTCATCGCTCCGGTGTGTCGGAACCTTTTTCTTTCGCAATCCCTTTGCCGCAACTTTAATCGTCAACGGTACACAAAGGCCAATGCAAAAACTATCGGAGAGGCTTCTAACTTTCATTGAGAGATTCGTCCTGTTAGCCAGGACGAATAACCGCTGCCAGCTACGTAGAACGTGGCACACAAGCCAAGTGGAGACCGGTGAATTTAAATATTCGCTTCACTCATGTTTACCGTGCGCTCGAAAACATTTTAGGTCATCCGTACAATAGAACTCCATGTACGTCGAGCTGTGCGACTCTCGGCCGCCTTCCGATACGAAACAAACTTCCACCGAGGGATCGCAAAACCCTCGTGGATCTTCCTTGTCTTCGGGAAACGAGTTATACTTCCGAAAGAAACCCCACTGCGAGAATACATCGAGAAATCCAATGTACATTCAGAGTTAAGGCTTGCCAGATACTTTGGGCGTATTTTCAAAAGTACACGCGACTCCAAAGAATTTTTGAAAGGCCCACTCGACAACTGGCGGCCGCCTTTGTGGGTAGGTAGACTTGGAGCGTTGCGAGATGCTCCAAAAAACTCAAATTGCAAGCTTCCAGAAAGCTGGTTCTTTGTAACGCTTCTTTCCACTGGGAGTGCGGAATTAAGGGATTTCGAAAGGAAGTGGTGCAATAGTACTCTGCCACTTACCTTCTTCAGGGAATCCGTGATTGTCTGCTCGTTGTTCTCGTCGTCGTCGATGCTCCCCGATGTTGAATTCGAACGGCGCTCCATTCTCGCAAAAACCTTTTCCGACAAGAAGACGAAGGTAGTACGGGTAATTGAGATCAAGCAGAAGAAGAAGACAAGCATCGCACCTTGCCGGATCGACGGCAAAATATGATATCTCCTACTTGATCATACCACGTCAGATCCCACTCTGCGCTCAAACTCGTCCTGTGTCCGGCTTATCAGTTATTATCGGGGAGAACTTTTATCGGGCTGATTTCAACCGCAAGCCCTATCGCACCTTTAACTAGGTAGCTAGCCGGACGGCTGTGGTTCGCTGATAAGCTTCCTAAATATTGTAAAGGTCCTGGTTAGTTGGGCTAGGCTTTGCCCATAACATGATTATCAGCTTTTCTAATCTTTCTAGGGTACTGTTATATCGAAACATGTATTTCTACCTGGTCTCTTCATCCTCTATTTTCATCTTACATTCTAAGAGCTTTCTCAGCAGCCTATCTTTCGTAGAAGATAAATAATAACGCATATAATAATAATAGTAAGCTTTATTGTTTAATATATGTACATAGTTTGGAAAGAATCGTAGAATACAATTTGTCTCGTTACGATTTCAGTTTATTGTCATAAGATTCAGCTGGCGGAAGTGCCGAAGGATTCGAAACACTGCATATCCGGCTAGACTCGATAGTTATCGCAGGCGGAAAGATGCGCGCTCCCACTATTGCCAGGAAAGTTAATGAGACTACTGTGTATACATGCATGCGCATGCAGTGGGACATCACCGCATACTTTTTTCGCAAGCACGTCATTCCACTGACAAGTATAATCGCGACGTATCTCGGGACCACATTATTTGCCGAAACACTCTCGTTAAATGCGTCTACCGTGAAAGCAACAATCGCTCTCCTCTGTTGTTTCCAGTTGTGCGAAGAGATCCGGCAACGAAATCCTAGAACTCTTTCAACTACTTCCTCATACGTACAAGGTGTGGTGTTTCAGTTTGCAATCAATAATGTGTTCCTTCGTAGTTGGAATAAGTTAGCAATTTTGATAAACGAGATATTAATTACTATTATAAAGTGTTATAAGTACGCTTTCTAATATATTAGTATCATAAAACTCTTGTTAGCGCTTCGCGTGGTGCCTAACAGGAAAGGTGAGAGCATCGACTTGGAACGATGAAATCAGCGTGGCATGAAATGGTTTTTTTTGCGCTCTCTTTTCGTTGAAAAGCGCTGTTCGCCAATCGCGCTGGCAAGTGAAAAGCTGTGTGGCGCATCACCTCAAGTATTAATTAACAGTCCACTAATTGAGAACGGCAGCGAGACATTTTCGTTTAGTGTCTTTCACTTCTTTCGACTGGGCAGCAATCCTGTTGAGATCTCCTCTTAGAATTAGTGTTGTTCACACACCTTGGCCCCGGTGCGGTGCTTGTTATTTGGTACCATTCAATACCATTGTGTCCACAGTATACCTGCGTTCTCCGTCCTGTTCAACGCAGTGTCGCCGTTGCAACTGCTCCGAATACAATTCAACGCAGTGTCGCCGTCGCAACTGCTCCGAATACAATTCAACGCGATTCGATAGCACCACTACGAGAGAGCAGATATCGTAAGATCGTACGTAGTTTATAGGGGGTTTATCATATATGGGTTCGTAGTGTCCGATAAAAAGCCCGGTATGACGAATCGGTTTGCGGGGCAGGGTATTTACGCATATGCTCGCACCACTAATGACAAGATGATAAGAGCTCCACGATGATTCCTCGTACTAATTGTTACGATTGTATACAGACTTTATTATGACATGTCCATGAATTCCGAAAGTTCTACTATCCTCCGACCTCGCAACGAGGTCGGAGTTTCGTTTACCCAAACATCCTGTTCATTGTGCGTGGTTCCTCGGTGCTAGGTTAATCGGAGCAGTCACTCACTTCAAATTCGAAGCAAAAGATTTATCGTGCTTGTCACGTAATTTCACTCCGATCGTATTGGAAAGTAATTGTTGTTGTTTTCAGGAATGACTCGACCTCTCGAAATCTTGACTATGTAAATTCTTCTTTGAGTTTATACAATTGGTTCAGACGAGATACTTGTGCAATTGACAACATGGCTTTTGCAAAGCACAAATTGGACAAAAATCCATGCGTGGATGCCAATGCAACATTGGGAATTGATGAGGCCTGCTTTAGCATTATCAATGATTACAACCACAATGTAACATTCTATGCGAGAGCTCCAGATTGTTATTTGGTAAGCAGAACTAGTCATTTTACATGCCTCACTCTGAGTCTATGTTAATGATTATTTATTAAATTTTAGTGCGAAGTCTTGCCTCAAGCAAATTTGACTGCTCACAGTAATACCTCGTTTGTTCTAACAACTAAGTATCCCATGCATATTTACTATGCCTTTGATCATGAATATTGCCAGTAAGTTAAATATTTAATCATAATGGAATGTTCTCAGTTTCAATAGCCTTTACTAAAATTTATATTATTATTCAGTGAGACATTCACATTCAAAGAACATGGAAGCTATGGTTGGAATGTGTCAAAGGAAGAAATATGTTCACACATTTATACATTACGAGAACCAGTAGACAGCTACTTACGTATGTACATACAATAATTCCTTTACAGAACAAAGGCCTCACTTAATTATTAAAAGTATAATTCTCTTTCTAGCAATACTTGCTGTAGTTATGACTTTATTACTATTGGGAATTATATGGAAAACATCTGCAATAATCATTAGAGTCGTCAAAGGGAAGATGTCTTCTAGTAATACAGATGTTGTAAGTGTATGGTGTATGCTTATATTGTAATAATTTATTTAATACATCATAAGTGCTTTCAGGATTTTGATGGATTACATGAAAGTGAAAATACAGCACTGCCTATAATGAGAACTACAAAGTGTAGCACAAGGATGAAATCAGTTGATACATTTAGAGGGTAAATATCAATCATTTGCAGTATACTGTGTTCTGTACTTCAATACCTTGTACCTTGTAATTTCAGAATCGCAATATTGTTGATGATATTCGTTAATAATGGTGGAGGACAGTATGTTTTCTTTAATCATAGTCCATGGTATGGCTTAACTGTGGCAGATTTAGTCTTACCCTGGTATGTATATTTCAATTTATAACACTTGATTTAAAAATGCAACGAGTAAATGATACGGGAATTCAGGTTTGCGTGGATTATGGGTATGACGATCTCGATTGCAAAACGGGCTGAACTTCGTGTAACGACGTCGCGTGGAAAAATAATAGTTCGTTCTCTCCAACGATCCCTCATACTCATACTAATTGGACTGATGTTGAACTCAATGCACAACAATTCATTGGATCACCTTCGATTCCCGGGAGTACTGCAGATGCTAGCAGTAACATATTTCGTGTGTGCCACTATGGAAGCAGTTTTCATGAAAGCTCTTTCGCAGGTATTAGTTATATCCGAAATTGTTCAAAGTAAGCTACAGACGACAAGTAACGCAATATTAGGTCACTCTGTTACAGTTTGGACGTTTGACAATATTACGAGATATCTTGGAGAGCTGGCCTCAGTGGTTGATTATCATAAGCATTGTAACAACTCATACTCTCATTACTTTCCTTCTACCTGTGCCCAATTGTCCGACAGGATATCTTGGGCCAGGTGGCCTGCATTATCATGGCAACTATAGAAACTGTACTGCCGGTGCAGCTGGATATATAGATCGACTAGTTTTTGGAAATCATATATATGCAAACACTAAGAACTTTGTGTATGGTACTGTTGAACGTTTTGATCCTGAGGGTATGTCAAATTACACATACGATAATGCATAATTATATATGGTCAGTGTAGTACATATTAATTTGTTCTTGTAGGATTGATGAATACAATGTCTGCCATATTCGTTGTGTACCTGGGTGTTCATGCTGGCAAGATTCTTCTGTTTTATTATCAATGTAATTCTAGGACAATCAGGTGGCTTGTATGGGCGGCAATAACGGTAAGATAAAAACTGCATATTCAACTCTGAAACATTATTATTTCATTATGTTAATTTTATAATTTAGGGTCTAGCTGCTGGAATTTTATGTAATTTTGAGAAACTCGAAGGCCCTATTCCCGTTATTAAGAAAGTATGGTCGTTAAGCTACGTCTTAACTACCTCCAGTTTTGCCTTCTTGTTGTTTACCGTGTTACATTTCTTGATCGACCACAAACAGTACTGGAGTGGTGCACCATTTGTGTATGCTGGTACGCATCGACGCATTTAGTTACTTGATGCTGTGATAAATTGATTATAGAACACTTGTAAAATTTACAATTCATGTCCAGGAACAAACCCGATCGTCCTTTACGTGGGACATGTCTTGACAATGCACTTATACCCAGGAGAGTGGGCAATAGAAAATCCAACGCACATGAGTATGCTGACAATGAACTTGTGGACAACAGCATTGTGGGGTATAATTGCATATTTGCTTTATGAGAAAGATATTATTATAACTGTATAAAGTTGCATTTATTGTCCAAAATCACTGAAAAGTGATATTTTGTCGATGAATAATTCTTTCATCGTATTAACCACGCCTAGTGCGACTTTTATAAAAATGGCAAAAAAGCGGAAGCTTGCAAAAGAGAACAAACAGCCTTCAAATACTTGCTGATGTGTATCATATGATATTAATGACACGCTTTAATAGGTAGCTTATTCTAAATGCGTTATTTTTATAAATAAATACTTTTGCAATATTTGTATTGTTTATGTATATTTTATTATAGATCTATAATTACTATATTATATAAATGACGGAAGATCTGTATTAATGATGTGCAAATATAAATATAATAATATATAAATTATAGTAAAGCTGAGTGAAGGTGTCCTTATCATGTATGTATTACATTGAAAACAAATAAGTTAATCAGGAAAAGAAGAGAACTACAATTATAAAGATGGAAGGCATGATTTATTATTATTGTCTTGTTGGTTCTAACTTACTGTGGTTCATTAAAAGTATTAAGTTTATTAAGGCAAGCCCCAATTTCTATCAGATAAATCTATGTATTATTTGACACACAGGTGATCTATTTGCCTCTTAAAAACTTCCATGCTTATTAAATAGTACTTTTCCCGGAGATCATAGATAATCATTGAAAGAAACTACACTTTACTGTAAAATATTTGCTTAGATAATGCAATATGTAATATAAAATACTGGAGTTTTTGGCTAGTATAAGAATTATGTGAAGTTTTGGCATTCTCTATGAGCAGTTCACATTGTATGAGATATAATTTAGAACAGACTGTTCTATTAAGTCAAACTGTTAGAATATCATCAGAGCAGACCCAGCGATAAATCCATCCCGACTCAAATTGTAATTGCTTTCATTATAATAAATCATTAAACTCTTTTAAGTACCAACTATAACAATATAAAGATGAGATTCAGGAATATTCTAACTAACGTTACTTTTCACACCAATTACACTGTGGTTCAAGTATCGTGCCGTTAAGTCATCAATTGGTTGGACGGACCTTTGTGCCTCATTCTCAATGTTACAGAACGTTAGTGCATTGTTGTTTAAATGGGAGGCATACGACTGTATGTCGCATGAGCTTTCACGCATGAACTAGAAAAACAAGTGCACAAGAGTATAACCAGTATTAACAATCCAATGAAAATATAAACTTTTAGTTGTGGAAATCGCCCTGGTAACCAAAGAATAGTGAAATCAATCGTCTTGTCTTGAGTATCTAAAAATAAATGTGTTACTCAGAAACCCTTTGAGAAATTATAAGAAACACAATATTATGATGTTAATTTATACCAATATATGCTAGCCCGTATCCTGTATTTGGTGTACCCATTCTATATGAACAAGTGGGTATTTGCACTTCATGAATATCACCAACATCCATCCTCAACTGATATAAAGATGCCTCGCTTGGTGGAAGAATCCATATGTCGCTCAATTGGTCAGTTGCTGTGTCCAAGCTGATGTGCATAGCTTTGTGCTCATGAGCAGTAAAAATAATTTGAGGTGACAGTTCTTTGATTACCTGAGATTAATGTATTATATAAGAATATGAAAACATGATTGTCTCTTAGTAATAAAACCCATACTGTACATTTTGGACAAATGTTCCTGGCATAAATAAGAGCGGCATATGGCTTAAGACAACATTCGTAGTATTTCTTTCTGCATAATCATTGAGAAATGCATCCTTTGGGGCTTCTGGCATTGTACGTGTTAATCTATTAACCTGGGAATGTTAAATGCATTGTTATATGAGCCATGTAACAGTATAAACAAATCAAGTTGAAAGTTACTTACTTTAAAAAAAGTGACAGTCTTGTAAACCAAGGTGTCTGGCTGAGTATACGCGAAATTAAATCTGTTATGAAAATTTGGTGACACCTCATCATCTTCTCCACCAATATCATTATCTCCAGGTAAATAAATTTTCTGGAAAATAGACACTTTATGAATAAAATGAAAATAAAGTAATTACAAACTAGAAACTATGAAACTTTTTGCTGGGTACCATTATATGATCAGGCATCTCGAATATATTATCCAGTCTTCTCTTATATCTCTGAAATGCTTCTGCATTGGCAATGTGACCTTCGTCCATTAAGTCTCCAAGAAATACAACAACATGTGGCTGAGAGTATTCCACAGCCCTTGAAAATGTCTTCTTTAAGTACCTGAAAGTACATCACTGTGGAAGAACACTGCGGTCAATGTCTACATTCTTTTCTAATCCTATAAGATGTAATCTTCCTACCTATCACTGTCCCATCTTGCTATCCAGGAGCCAGTATAACTTTCATATCTTTCTCCCAATATCTGTGGGTCTGCAACAAGCAGTACCTTCACACATTCGGAGCACTCCCGCATGGTCCACTTTAACTTGCGCATTTCATAGACTAGAAACTCATTGCAGAACAAAGTAGCAAATACAATGAAACCAACGGCAAATGCCCTGTTTTTAAACCTACAGAGATTTTCAAAAGGAGGTATATCCTATAGTTTACTAGAACAATTGGCTTATTTTTAATACAACTTATGTCAATATATCTTACCTGTTTCGTCGAAACATTCTTGCGATTTCTAATGTAATTTGATATTATTGAAACGCCCAACATTCGCGACGTGAGAGTACTTTTCCAACATATTGCTAGGCATTCCAAGTAGAGCTCTCACCATTCCCCTCGTCAGTAGGCGTTTAATCCGATGTAATCTAATTACGAGGATCTTATTTAATTAAGGAATATAAGCGTATTAGTAAGATACATTCTATTTTCCATCGCCTATGCGTGAGGGAGTGGTAATTATCAATAGCAGTGCACATAACTTTGGGATACGCATGGACTTAAATTTTCGCACTCAGCACGAGACTTGATTGTTTGAATCGTGCGTTCTGGTTTTAAAAAATCGATACACTCTTACTGCTGCATAATTCACCATGAACAAAATCAAGAAATCGCGGGATGATAGATTCTGTCTTTGACACATATTTTGAAAAATTGCAGAGACAATTAGATTCTCGTGCGAAACGCGCAATTGTACTTACTTACATTTGACAAGCCTACATTCTTCGGGATGCACCGTAATATTTTGTTAAATTGCACGTGCACTTACATTTTCTTCGATCTAAATGATTCAAAGCTTTAAAATATATGTGCACAGTAGTGCATAGTTATAAAAGGAAAGGCATTGATCGCTATTCATGCACATAGCTTTCTAAAAATATATCCATAGACTTAGATCACATATAGTGTGTGATATAACGCAGGTATATTGAAAACAAAGCATTCCAGGTTGTGCGTGATATTAATTGCTACATTGTAGATGGATAAATATTATATATTCTTTATTATATACATCTTGAAACATTATAAAAGTTAGAATAGTTATCACAATAGAAAAGTTTTGGAGCATACACTAGCACACTATAGTTCTCAGCACAGCTGTGATCTTATTTGCTACATCTCTGAAAACGACCACTATTCCCGACATTACAATTCGGCAGGTTCTTCCTGTAGTAAAATGAAAACAGTTGGAAAATACTGCAAAGGTAACGCGTAAATCATTCACAAGGCAAAGATAAAACATTGTGTGTCTGAAAAGCCTTCAGAATCCTAAGAGAGCAATAAACTTATTCTATATCAGACATCGTAAATCCTCAATACAAAGTTCGACTAAAGAGAAGTGCATATGATTAGTAGCATGCATCGTTCATGAATTAGTGTCCTCTAACAATGATCGTAAAATGAACCCATATAAATTGCAAAACATATCATCACCAGCATCATCACTGAGCAACGCGTCGCCATGTTGCGTGGTAACGGCGATTTCCACGCGATTTCCAGGGCGCGCGCATTTCACTTCCATTTGGCGCAGGCTTGTCGCGCAGGATTTCATGGCCGTGTCGATCCGAGCGTGTTGCGTCAGCGAGTGCAATGCTCATTTATTCCCGGTGGCCTGGCAGCTTTGTGAAAACTTTCTGGACTCTGTGGACATTCTAAATCGAGGGAGAATCGTGTGCTAGAAATGGCTGAGAGCGAACAAAGGGCCAAAGAGAATTGTGCGGTGGCAGCCAAGGAGCCGATAATCAAGCAAGAGAAGCGCGAGAGCACGTTAACCAATGGCGGGAAGGGCTCGGGCGACGACGCGGACAGCCTCGAGGAGATGCCGCTCGACATCGGCGAACATTATCTTGTTCGCCGATCCGATGATTCTTGGCGTAAGTAAACTTCTTTCTGTAAAGTCATTCTTGCCAGATGAATCTTCACCGGCCTTTCATTGTATGTTGCTGAAGATCAATGTAATCATTGGCTTCCCTACGTTTGTATTACCGGCTTTATCATCAGATAAACTGTGAGCTTGTTTTGAAAACAGAACAGTGTCATGCGCGACTTGAACTCACAGTATATATCATATTTTTGCCTATTATTAATTGTTGTCTATCAGATATGTATGATTTAATGCATTTTAGAGCGTGACAATTAAAATAAAGCAATGCTAAAATTTGTGTTGTTATGATAACTCATGCCTGTTTAAAAAATTATCTACAGGATTGACAAACATGTTTGATGATAACATTTATGTTGTAGATCCTGCGGAAATCATTCAAACTAGGTACAATGAAAGTGAAGGGCACTATGAATATTATGTGCACTATGAGGGACACAATAGACGACTGGATGAATGGGTGCCAAGAGACAGAATCATGTCTAGTAGATTTGACATGAGTGACAGAACTTGGAAAACTGGTGACAGAAATCCTGGCAGTGATTTGTTAGCTGATTCTTCGGATCGTAAAATCACAAGGAATCAAAAAAGAAGGCATGATGAAATTAATCATGTCCAAAAGGTACTTTGGTAATAAAAGAATACAATTAAAAGAAATTACATATACTTTGTAATGTCAATGGTACTGTTTACAGACATATGCAGAAATGGACCCAACAACAGCAGCATTGGAGAAGGAACATGAAGCAATAACAAAAGTCAAATATATAGATAAGATTCAAATTGGTAAGCATTGACCTTGTAATGTTATTGAATACCCTTTTTCGAAAAAGGTCTCATTATTTGCGAAAGTTGATTTCCAGGAAAGTATGAAATTGATACGTGGTATTTTAGTCCTTACCCAGAAGAGTATGGAAAGCAACCAAAACTTTGGATCTGCGAATATTGTCTCAAGTATATGCGATTGGAAAAAACATATAGATATCACATGGTATGACATTCAAATTTCCCTACTGCCAACTTTTGAATTTGAACACTTATCAGAAGTCTTCAATTTCAGAGTGAATGTATTCACAGACAACCTGTTGGAAAGGAAATATACCGTAAAGGAACATTAAGCATCTGGGAAGTAGATGGGAGAGAACACAAAATCTACTGCCAAAATTTGTGTCTGTTGGCAAAGCTATTTTTAGACCACAAAACTTTATATTTTGATGTCGAACCTTTCCTATTTTACATTCTTTGTGAAGTAGACAAACATGGAGCACATTTGGTTGGATATTTCTCCAAGGTAAACTTTAAATGCCAGAATTATCTTTTTAATTAAATTAATCATGTTTATATTTCCTCTTAATTATTTTTATAGGAAAAGGAATCACCTGATGGAAATAATGTTGCATGTATTTTAACATTGCCACCATTTCAAAGACAAGGATATGGAAAATTACTCATTGCCTTTAGCTATGAGTTAAGCAGGATTGAACAAACTGTAGGCAGTCCTGAAAAGCCTTTGAGCGATCTTGGAAAACTATCCTACCGAAGTTATTGGAGTTGGATTCTTCTCGAGATTCTGAGAGATTTCCGGGGAACCCTTAGTATTAAAGACTTAAGGTATGCACTGGATAAGCTGAGCCATGTCTTTTTGTATGTTAAAGAACACAGTGCTAATTATGATTATTTTGCAGCCAGATGACGAGTATCTCACAGACAGATATTATATCAACATTACAGAGTATGAACATGGTGAAATACTGGAAAGGACAACATGTGATTTGTGTGACACCCAAGCTGGTCGAAGAGCACATAAAGAGTAGTCAGTACAAGAGGCCGCGCCTGACAGTAGACAGCAGTGCACTTAGGTGGGGTGCTCCACCACGCAAGAATGTTAAACCTGGCAAGAAGTAACGAAAAGAAAACGAACAATTTATTGTCTCTTCTTGCCGTGAAATTCACGTTCAACAAGTTTAACAAACACTTGACAAGCAGCTGTAGTCAATAGTTTGCGATGATGTCTTCGAGTTTGTTAGACATACTTTCGGCAATGCATTACCCAGAGTAATGTATCTGACAATGCCAAGTTCGCTTATAGTTGGAAGCTATGGTAGGCGAACGTACCAACCTGCTTGGACATAAGTAGCTCCTTAGAAGAGCACCCACAATGAAATCTGTTCCATTATCTATACTTTAGAGGCTCACCTCTACCGACTGTAATCATAGTTTATCTTATAATGCAATGTATGTGTCAGGAGTATTGTGTTTTTCTCATAATGGAAAATCTCGACCCTTTGCAGCATTATAATTTGCAAAACGAGCAACTACATTGCATCTATGAATTCAAAGCGAACAATACCACGCAGTATTAGTTAACATTAACGACTTTCTTACACAAATTCGTTAATAAAACTTATATTCACGAATAGCATTTTCTTACACTTCATTGTACACTGTGTTCCAATGTATCAAGTACTTCACAGCCTCGCACTTATACGCACAGTGTTTCCCTTATGGATTTGCTTGGCCAAGTTGACAGCATACTTTGCTGTTCCAGGGGCAGTACTTACTCCATATCCTCCGTGCCCATAGTTGTGTACAATCTAGAATAATGGAATCTTTTCATCCGACAGAAGTCTTTTTGAAACTATTCATTAATTATTACTAGCAAATACTAACAAGTTTCCTGCCTGTATCGGTACTGACTACTTCGGGTTCCACCCTTACATAATTTTCTCTATGTGGTCTAAACCCCATTTTTCTCGTTACTGTCTTAGCGCTGGATAAAGATGGAACAAGAGTATTGCATCTCTCACGAATTGCCGCAGCCTCAAACTCGCACCATTCCTGAAGCCGTGAATCATACCCTCGAGATCCACCTAAAGTAACTACTCCATCAAATCCTGGTATGATATATGTATCCAACTCTCCATAAAAAAATGTTTTCAACCATGGAGCTTGCACCTAATATTTCATATTTTTTTGTAATGTATATCCTTTTTTTAATTATTTCATTTAAAAATATTCATCATTGTTCATACTTTAATAACTTGACCCCGAATGGGGACGAGTCGCCTATCTTTACACAATTCCCGAGAACCCAAGCCAGTACAATTCATTACCACATCGTGATTAGAAGCAATTTCTTTCAGAGACTGTATTTCTTTCGTTATGAATTCACAACCATTCTCTTTCAACCTAGTAATATAATTTGTACATTTTTAATGCTGATTACTAATGTAACAATTGCAAAAGTGTATTCTTACTTTTGTCTGGCCCATGGAAGATATAAATTGCATTCGGTGAGAAGGGTAGTAAAGAAACTTCCGTATTTCCAATTGCCACCAACTAATTTAAATTCGTCTTCGGTGGCCCTACGATATAATGGCACAATATCTTCTGTCCAATAACTCTAAATCAAGTTCATTTTGATAAGTACAGTTAACAATAAAAAAATAGACTATCATTTTTAAATAATAAAACCTTGACAGTATCCGGTGAAGAATTGGCGAACATATATCCTGAGATGTTCGTTATTCCAGCTAATGCAGCTTCCGACGACTTGCGAATAGCATCATAATAGTCATACGAATCTTTTACCCATGTTCTAAAATAATATAATGTATGTGGGCATTATCTAGCGAGTACAACAAGTTCTGATAGATGTCGTAATTCTATTTACTTTGTTATCTGGTCGCTTGGTCCCGAAAACGAGGAGCTAATTCTGAATATACCAGCTGCCACATGACTGACAGTGTTGTCAAAGTCAGCGGCATAAATTGATATTTTACTATTACGTAATTCTTGCTGAAGCTGTAGTGCAGTAGTTAATCCAACTACGCCTCCACCCACGACTGCTATTTTCATGTTGTGGCCTGTCTCGACAATTACCTGTTCACTCACAGGAGAAGTCGTTGCGACTGAACAAGTCGAACAAGTGATAGCACACTTGATATTGACTGCGCGGGGGATGTTATCATCAGCGTGAAAACATCATATGCTTCGTAATTCTCAAGTAGTCAGGGGGTCAAGTAAAGTCTTATCAAATTCTTATCATATTTCACATTAACAGAACGAATTTTACTAATAAATGACATACTGTCATACCGACGAGTGATCATTTTATTCCTATCCATGATTACTTATTACAAAGTATAATCTTATGACTGAGTTTCAGTGCTGCTGCTGTTTTACATGAAATGAGAAAAAGTTTCAAAAGGAGAAGAAATTGATTTTAAACTGAACACGCGGGCTTATCCGTCGAGTATATAAATATGTACAATACGCAACCGTTTGTAAAATAGAGAATCAATTTATTTCCTATTTCACCTAAACTCTTTTATATGGATGCATCAATCTATAATTGATTGCGTGAGATTAGCATTAATCCTATACCTCCATATATTTACAGTGTTCATTTGTACGTATACAATGAATGTTCGATAAAAAAAAATTCAGCTAAAGTGAAAGGTGAATTGTGAGTTAGTACTCAAATTTTGAATATGGTTAACAATTATCCTATTAACAATCGCCCTTTTTAACAAAGGAATTATAAAATTGCATCCACCGTCCTATTTGGCGTATGCGTGTGAGGAAGTATACCACAATAGAAGGAATTAATGTATAAGGTATATTTAGCATTTTCGGGGAATAAAAATAGCTTTATGCAAAAGTGGCTATATACAAAAGCGAGTGGGTCAATGAATGGTGACACCAAACGCTTGCAATTTCATGCAACTCATTGCTTGTCTAGAAAATTACGCATTTCGTTATGTATATATTACATATAATCTTGGGTCAAGACATTGGCAACAGCCATCTTTTGCTCCTTTATAGGAGAAAATCTTTCCAAGTATGTAGGTATTTACTTATGCCTTACTGCATGGCTGGATAGTATAGTTCAAGGGTGGTGGAGGCACTAAAAGTGGCAAAGGAGTAGGTGGCGGCGGTGGTTGAACTGCTGTCGAAGCAGTGGTAGTGGTAGGTGTTGACGTCTCAGGTGTACGAATTGAGGAGTTGTAAGTTGAAAGATAGCTCGGCCAAAGATGTGGCGGCGGTGGCGAGCCAGGAGGTGGTGGAGGAGGCGAACGATCATCCAAATCGTCGGAGTCATCCATCATCATTGCAGTTAATGGTGTGATGCGAGGTTTCTTCAACTTAATAATTTTCACCTGAAATATATTTTTTTCCATTTAATATCATGTGAATACGAATATATTTACAATGTGTATGTACATTACAATGGAGTACCTTGACTTTCTTCTTAGTTTTTGGTGGTTTGGCTCGTTTTTCTTGCTTCCTGCTTTTTCTAGAAGATCGTCTCATTTCCCTTACAGTACTTCGAGAACCAGCTGATGAAGGTGGAGGTGGGGATGGCATATCACCTTCACCACCACTGGGACTTGTGCCTTCCCCAGGCTTAATGCCGTCCGCAAATTGAACTGATTTTCTATTGTTTCTCCTTTTCCTCGACAACTGTGTTTTAACTTTCGTTTTTAGAGTCTTCGTTTTATTTTCACCCGGAATATCATCTTTATTAGACCAACTACTTTTATCCAGTTCTACTTCTTCTTTGTCATTTTCGTCACTTTCATCGTCGCCAGTTGAGGGATCATCCAAATTTCCATTGGAGATTGACAGTTTTCTAGAATATAAACAAACAATTGGCAGAAAAATACAACGCGTAGTGGATCACCTCAATGTCATCGTGACTTACCTAAATCCTGATGCAACCAGAATACCCTTGAGAGGTGCTGGTGGTATCGTGGACCAATCCTTAGATTCTACGTCTTCTGGAAGTTTTGTTGTGTCAGTGATAACAGTAGTTGTATCCTCTGGTTCGCTTTTGCGACTCGAACCCCTTGATGAGGAGGCAACTTCGTCATCTTCTTCTTCTTCATCGTCTTCTTCTGGCTCTTCTTCTTCATCCTCATCTTCCTCAACTTCAGGTTCTTCCTCCTCCTCCTCATCTTCGTCTTCATCTGGAACAGCCTCTTCGTCTTCGGCAGGTGTAGATGGTTTTGGCGTTTTATCTTCTTTCTCAGGTGCAGCAAGTTGCTCTTCAACTTCTGTTTTATCAAAGTTTTCATCACCATCTGTAAGAGCTTTTAATACTGATGGGTCAGCCGTAGATGGCTTTTGTCCTGGAGTATCAGATTTGGCATTGGGATTGGCCTTTTCAAGCAGTCTTAGAGCACGACGATTAATACGTTCAATGCGTTTACGTTCTTTTTCCTTCCTACGGATTTCACGAACTCGTTTACGTTCCTCACGTTCCTTGCGACGTGTTTCAAGAATCGCTTCATAATTGTACACTGGTTGTACTACACTCTCTGCAATTATAATAACATTATAAATTCTCTTAAAATGAATACCATTAGTCCCAATTAAATCCAATGAAACTTACTTGGCGGTGCAGGTTCCGCACGTACGAATGGTGTTACAGTAGGTGGTATTGGAACTGGTATAGGAACAGGTGGAGGTATAGACAATGCTATTGGTACCGGAGATAATGTAGAAACAGGAGTACTATTATTAAGCACTGGTGGTATTGGAACTGGCATTGGTACAGGAACTGGAACAGGTACAGATACAGGTGCTGGAGGAACTGTCGCAGATTGTGGAACTGGAGTGTACAAAACTCCACTTGGTTGTTCGACAGATGAAGATTGACCACTATTCCAATCTAATGATGTTGGTACAACCTGTAGAACATTACCCACACGGACGACTTGACTTGAAGCGCGTGCAACTGGTGCTGTTGATGGGCCTGGTGTTTCTTTCCTTGCACCAGGAACTCCGTTAAAGTCTCCAGGTACGACTTGCAAAACATTGCCCACCTAAAAAGCCAATTCATAATAATATCGATATCGTATATGAGGCCATATGTTGCACACCCCAAAATACATACTTGCACAACTGTCGGTTGTTGCCTATAAACCATTTGTTGCTGTTGGCTCGGTGAAGGATATATAATACTAGAATTATAGTTTTCAGGGTATTCAGTTTGAACCCCCGACCCTTCTTGTTGCTTCTTAATACCCAACTCTAGTTCCAATCTGTAAAGGTAAGATATTGTTATGCAAACGAAAAATCAGGGAGTAATTGGAGGCTAAATTTAAATCAGTTAAATTACCTATCGTCGAGTGACAAACGTTTTGGTGAATTTCTTGTTGAGTCATCTATACAAGGAGGATAAGTTAAATTGTTTTCTGTATAATAATATTCATTGCCGGTCTCACTTTCATTCATGTACTGAAACCCAGCAGCATTTTCTTCCATAGGTCCTTCTATATGCATTTCAGAATCTAACCCACCCGTTCCTGTTCTGGCGTGGCCAGAAACCGATTGTACAATTGTTTCAATTCGTCTGCCTCTTTCGCTCTCATCCTTTTTATCCCTCGAACTTCGATCCAAGGAGGATGCTCTGAAGACGAATCATTATTTCATGATACAAGGACCGAACTATTATTGTTTACGTTCAGGTGTTTACTATTATTGTTATTCTTACCTTCGAACATCTGTACTTCGTCCAGCAGACCTGGATATTGATTCATTCCTGGATCTAGAGCCAGACCTTGATCTTGACCTTGACCTTGTCCTTATAACTCGCGTTTTCGAGGTGGATCGAGAACGTGAACGTGTTCTAGATCTTGAACGTGATCTTGACCACGATTTCGATCGAGATCTTGATGCTCGTCTAGGCCGATCAATTTTGTACGATTTTCTATGTGGCGAACGCCTCATTCGCCCAGGAGATAATCTTCTAGAGGGTGAGTACTTTTCTGATCTGCGCCCATGTCTGTCTGAATCTGAAGCTTCAACATCTTTTTCCCATTGTCTTTCTCTCCTTGAACTCATCCTTCCCCTTCTACTATATAGTAAAAAATGATATAAAGAAAAGGTATTAAAATATATTCAACCAAGACATCTTAGAAGTAAAGCATTTTCAAATATTCTGTAAGTACCTTGTGCTGTATTTTGATGCAGATCGCATAGGCCCTTCAAAGATATCCCTGTCAATATTTTCATCATAGTAGGATCTATCATCATAGCCAAATCCTAACAAATCTTGATCGTTGGTGTACGAGTCAACTGCTTCGCTTCCTCCTGCACCCAAATTTTCTGCCTCATATGGCCACATGGATCGGTCAGTTTCCTCTCTACGAAATCTGTTTTGAAATAATTTTCATTAGAAATGAATTTGGTTACTTATAAAAAAGTTATGAAACTTTAACATACCGACTGGAAGTGCCATCCCTGTCTTTGTGGCTGTCGTTGTCTTGTGTTCTTTTATTTAGAACATCTACTGCATCATAAGATTTACTGTCTTTCCCGTGATCTTTTTCCATGCTGCCATACTTTCGTCTGTTATTATCATCGCGATCTCCTTTATTTAAAGAACTATACTTTTTAAAATCTGAAATTTTGCAATAAACAATCTGTAAGATCAAAAGTGAAATATGGGTCGCCTTTGAGTAACAATTGTTACCTTTATTATATCCAGATCTATCTTTTTTCTCGTCATTTCCTCTTGATTTATTCGGTCGTTTCTCATCTTTCCTTCTGGGACTCTTACTTCTACTTCGACTCCAACTCCTACTGCGACTATCACTACTTCTCTCCCGTTCCCATGAATTTCGTGGACTTGTACTACGTCTTCGCCTACTTCGGCTGGATGTAGGACTTGATCTTCGTCGATCACTATATTCTTTACAACCTCTGCTATCTCTTCTGTCAATTCTTTCTCGTTCATCATATTTGGAATCTTTCTTATCCTTAGAATGGTCATTATATTTGTCATAATCCCTTTTGCTGGGACTCTTTCGCCTCTGATCTCGACTGGGTGAACGTATTCGACGTTCAAACTCAGTATCATTTTTGTCTTTACTCTCTTGACTACATTTCTTCACTTCCGTGATCAAGTTCTTACTACCGATTGGCGACAGTTCATCGATTTGTTCGAACGTGTGAACCCCTTTAACATCAGTCTGATTAATTTCTATTTCCGTTTCTATTTTTACATCTTGCTTTATATCAATGAATGAAGCATTGTAACTATCTTTAAGTATGTCATCAGTTTCCTTTGGAGGTTCTATCGTAAATTCATCCAAAGATTCTTTCTGCAGGACACTTTTTGATTCCTGTCTTGAAAATCGTTCTTCAAGACGTTTCTTCTGAATAGCTAGAAGTTCATTCAAATCTTGCAAGGGAAAATCAGGCTTTGATTTCGGACGTTCTGTATTACGCTTTATCAAGAATTGTTTGGGTATCAGTTTGAGGGTTGTCTTCACTTCTGGAGATTCTTCATTTCTGGGGGGTGTAGTAGGTGGAGTAGTAGTTACTTCGACAGGTTTTGATATAACTTTGGTGCGGGCTATGTCTGCCTCGTATTCGTCAGCAAATATATCCATTTGTGAGTCCTTAAACTGCGAAGCACTAGGGTAGGATTCGTTGATAGGAAAATCAGTACATGAGTCTTCACCAACTTTGGGTTCAAGTTTACTACTAGGCCCCTTGGATTCCGATTCTGCATCAAGACTGTCATCGTAGTCTTTCTTTGTGCCAGATAAATTGCTATTCTCGCTGTCACCCACGTGGAACTTGGATAGTTGTAACGATTCGTTAGATGTTGAATTTGAATTTTCATCAGATTTAATAGATCCTTCCTTTGTTATACTGTCTTGAGAAGTAGACTCTTCTCGTGACTCTGAGGTGTTTGTTGTGGTATCGTTTGAAGTTTCATTACTTTCCGACTTTTGAGATAAAGCCGGAGAACTGGGGCTATACAATTGTACACCCCTTTTGTCACTTCGAACTTCGAGATCGAATAAATCTTTCAACCGTTCAAGTCTCGGGTGCTCCTTGATAACTGGCGGATAAATTTCTTCATTGGAAAGTTCTTCCGTTGGCCACGATGCTTCCAACAATTTTATATTTTGTGGTTTCCTGAGGAAAATGTCTGACATTTCTATAGTACTCGAAGATTCTGTGTTTAATGTTCGCACCTCTGCCAATTCATCTACGACATTAGGGATTTCTTCCTTAATCGGATTGCTTTCTGTTAATGTCTCGGAATGTTCTTCTAAAACTTTTCGGTCTAGTGTAGTTGATTTAGGCCACTCAGTGCATTCCTCTTCCCACATGACTGATTGTTTTAATTCAATTTTATCGTTAGATTGAGAACCCATATCCCAACGACTTTTCTTTGTCTTTTTGGGAGACATGTAAATATGATCTGTAATTGTCATCTCAGTAGTTTGTTTAGTCGCTTCACTACTACAAACTGTTGCCCATACAGATTTAACAGATTCTTTTGTAGTAGTCTCAGTGCAATCTGACGTATTTTCATTTACTTCTGCATCTTCATTAATACATGTGTCTTCATTCTGAATATCCCAACTACTTCGTTTCCTTTTTAATTTTTGCTCCTGGAGCATCATCTCCTCCTTTTCCCCTTCTTCTTGTTCCTCTTCCCAAATTCTTATTGCGCACAACCGATCGCGCCTCTTCCTATTCTCCCTAGAAGTTTCTTTGTCAATTGAAATGTAGGTGTCGGTTGTCTTGTCATATCTTACTTCCTTCTCTATTTTCTTTCCACCAGAATGAGACTTCTTCTTCTTCACTGCTAAGCTTGGTGCCCCTTCTAAGCTATCAACTTCCCATTCATCTGCCAAAAGTTGACGTTTGCTTACTTCTTTCTCTAATTGTGTTAGAGAAAGCACGTTTAATGTATCAAACTCAGTTTCTCCCCATGAATCTCTTTTCTGTCGTTCGGAACATCTTGACAGTTTTGATTCATTATCACTTTCTTTATCCCAGTTTGCCAAATATTCATTACTGCTCCTTTTCTCTTTTTCCCTCTTATGTCGTTTCTTCATTTCCATTTCTTCTTCTATACCCGCACATACTGGAAAAGAACCTCCCTCGCGTATACATTTATCTTTAACATCGTCTTCGTTATCTGTTTTGTCCATCTTTCGAATGTCTGTCTCATCTTCACACTCTTGATTAACTTCTCGTATCTTTGACGAATCGTTAGCTTTCTGCTGAGTTACAACCATTTGTGTCAATTCCCATTCTTCAAAATAAGTTTTGTGTAGTTGATGCTGCCTGTCTTCATCTTTTTTAGAAGATAAGCTTTTCCTGCCTGGACTCGACTCAGACACTATTCTTACTGATATATCTTGTTCTTTGTTCCAGATATTATGATGCTTGGCAGACTTTTTAATATTTTCCAAATCTGTTTCTTCTTTATCTCTCTTGTATGAACATTGTGATTCAAGTACTTTTACATTTTCTTTAAGGTCACGTTCAGCTGTTGCCTTCCTCATTGACTTGCTGGAGTCCTTGTCATCGCATTCCTTCGATTCGAGATCACCACGAGACTTCGATTTCTTGTGCTTAGATGAACGTTTTTTCTTTCTATTATCAGAATCACTACTACTAGAATCCGTACTCATTTTCCTCCTTCGCTTTTTTCGTGTCTTGGCCCCTCGTTTAGCTTTCTTCTTTCTCTTTGAAGTTTTCTTCTTTCGTTTCTTCCTCTTTTTATGACTATCCTCAGAACTGGAAGAATCACTGCTGCTGGAACTACTGCTGCTGCTGCTACTACTGCTGCTACTACTTTCGCTACTATCAGAATCTGATGAGCTAGTGTCGTCTTTAGACATTTTACGTTTTCGCTTCCGTTTTCGTTTTTTCCTTTCTTCTTCCGAATCTGATGAACTAGAGGTGGTGGATGAATCAGAGCTGGATGCTACCCTTTTACGTTTCTTCCTCTTTTTAGTACTTCTGGCATCAGTACTCTCATCACTTGCACGTTCAACTTTAACACGAACGTTTTCCCAGTCACTTGGCACAGATTTAGAATCGTCTGTATCATCTTTACCTCCCAAATTTTTAGTTTTTGTTGTTAAACGATTCTCTGATTCTTGTTGCCTTGAGTTTTCATGGTCCGGAGTTTGATCACGCGATATTTTTAATCCCTGCTGCACAATGTGCCGATCTTCAGAAGCATTGGATATCGATATCGTTTCATCATCCTGTGATTTCAGTACTATATCATCGCCTGAGAATGTGAAACTCGTATCCTCGGGCAGACTTGTATCAAGATTAAATTCATCATACGTCGTTGATGTGGTAGCAGAAACTTTTTGCGGAGAATATTCTTTAGCGACACTTGTCACATTTGTCAGAGAAATATCACTACACACCATTTTCATAAATTGTTCATATTCAGAAACTAATTTTTCATCACCTGCAGACTCTAGCAATGGAGTAGTTGATTTCTCGTGAAAGGCAGTTTGTTTAATACTAGCATCGTGCTTATCTTTGCTAACAGATTTAATTTCGTTTTTAAATTCGTCATCAATAGTACTATTTGCAGATGGGTAGCATTCAGAATTATCTGAAACAGCAATGACAAAATGCTCATAGCAATAATAAAAATAGCAAGTATATATGTACCATTCGAAAGTTTGTTTTATTATACCTTCTAATTGAACACTTCCTAGCTTCGATTGTTTCTCCAATTGTTTTGGAGTATTGGCAGTGGAATCTCCTTCTTCTTCACTATCCCATTTCGATTTTGGGAGTTGTACATTCATTGACAAATTCCATGCGCGTGTAGGATTGGTCCTTCCTCTATTAGAATTAGGATACCATTCGCGGGAAGAACTTTCCGTATACTCCATTTCTTCCAAGGTAATCCTGTAAATATTCAGATCTGAATGGATAAAGAAAAATGAAGAATTGGGGGAGCACAGTGATATACCGTGAAAAATTTGAAGCACATATTTTCTCCATTTTTTCCCTTCGTTTTTCCGATACATTATGAAAAAGTCGTTGATGAGTAAGAAATAGTGAAACGCGAGGATTTTCGGAATATAGGATTTGTGGTTTTCCTCGTTTGGTAACTTTCACAGATTCTGGAGGATATTCCTTTGGACCATCAAAACCCTCCACAATCATAGGAGAGCGTTTTAAACGACAATCATTCAACATCAGCATTTGTTCAAAGTGTCGCGCATAATCCTGTGGTGTTCTGTGAACAATAATATTAGTTGGTTATATTACTATTATTTTATAATAAAAAAAAACTACTCAAAATCGACTTTACCTAATTTTAGGCATTCGATCCATATGATCCCTTCGTCTGATTTCAAGAATATCTTCCAGTGTAATTCCACATTTCTTTAACTCAACCCAGGAACATGATTTTGTTATTTCACACTCTTTTTTATTGTCACTGTTCTTCTCTTTAATATTTTTATTGGGCACCTCTGACTCCTGTTCCAGTGAACTACCTTTTTTCTCTTTAAAACTATTTCGCCGATCTCGGACATCTTTCGACGTTTTAGAATTATCGCATCTTTCACGATCGATCCTCCTTCGATCTTTTCCATCCTCCCTTCTTCCCCTATTACTTTCCATCCTGTTATCATCTTTTTTCTCTTTATATTCCTTCTTCTCCTTATCTCTCTTGGAAGATTCTCTCTCTGCTGAAGAGATTCTTTTACTATGCAGCTCCTTGCCAATTTCCTCAGGTTCTATACACTTGCTACTTCTCCTTTTCTTACTTGACCGCCGTTGCCTGTATAATATCATAATTAAAAGTCAAAGTAATGAAGATATAACAATAAAACAAGAAATGCAGTGTATAGCTTAATACCTTTCATACTTGATTTCAGAACATGATTTTCCAGTGGCTCTCTGTGACTCACTGTTAATATCATTTTTGTTATACTCTTTAATACTTTTTGTACTGTCTGTAACACGTTGTCCAGCCTTAGAACTACAGGATTCTTCATCTAAATTAGCTGTGCAAAACATAATAAATTAGAATTTCTTTCTGTTGAAATAGTTTTAATATAATTACCTGCTGCCAATGCTTCTGCCAGTAACATTTTGCTTTTTGATTCTTCCCTCCTAATTTCTTCTATAGCCAATATTTTCTCTTCTGAATAATATAAAAAAAGTGATACACCCTTATGGAAACCAAAAGATTTATTTGTTAGCTATTATTTAGTAATACCTTGTTTCTTCTTGGTTTTGCTGTTGGATAAAGACCGACTATTGATTTGTGGACTTGTTCCACTTTCTGTATTTATTCTTGCACTACTTGGATTGCTTTCAGAAGTCATAGAGCCTACTGATTTATCACCATACTTCATGCTCTTGGTTACTTCCATCTGAGATTTATTTTGAACTTTTGGTAGGATGTTGAATTTATTGGCAAATGCCATCAATCTCTTTTTGGCTTGTACTTTTCCTAACACTGGCTTAAGCAACTTTGGACTTTCTAATCTAGGTGTGTCCCCATCGCTAACTTGATCTTTTGAACTTTCTGGAGTCTCCGGCATTCGTACTTGAAGTAATGATGTTGGAATGTCTGCAGTAGGTTCGTCTGGAGCATAACTATCTTCTGATCGTGACATGGTATTAGTACCTTTCTTTTCTTGTTCCTCTACAGGGATTGGTAGGACAAATATAAGGAGAGCCAAACAAAAATAATTACAAAAATATAGGAATAAGAATTACCTTGTAGAGGATCATTTGCTTTCGTTTCTGCCATTGGTTATACCATGCATGTAACAATTATCTTCTTAAGTAACTATTATAATCATCGAACTAAACTTTTATATTTCATAGTTGAAGACTTTGAACACTATAGAAAAAGAAAATGGATAACTCAATCAATAATATAATCGAAAATTACCAATTACATAGATTGTTACTGCATACCAACAAGAACAAAAGTATATCTGTTTTGATATTTAAAACTATAAACAAATCGCGAGAATATTAACAACATATCAACAAAGTTGATTAATTATCTTCTAAAACAATCTTGGCTTGGAGCACCACCAGATATACGTTCATGTATTTCGAAAAAGAAAAGGCAGAACCAATTCTATTCGAGTATTTGGAGGCCAAATCATAAACAGTGCAGTAAAATCGTAGAAACTAGCAAAAGATGGAAAGTGCTAGCGTAACTACCAAACCGCGGTCAACTCCCGAGAAAACATTTTTGTCGTAGTGGCGTTCAGATAGAGTAATGCAATGTGTTTTGTCGCTCGTACCAGAACGGTCAACCGTTCGCAGTTCGATAAAAAATAATTGCGTAGTTACAACAACAGATTGTTACGAGAAATCTTTATAATAACATTATAGAAATATATTGTAGGGAAAGGGAATTAAGAATAGGGTGGCTGTCGTTTAATGCCTTACCTTCGCAGCGACAACTAAGTGACCGACGAACGCATAATGTGTCTGACGGGACTGACTCGGTATCGTGTAATCCCTTTGACCAGTCGCTATTTACCGCGACTTTTCTTAATTGCAGCACACTATTCTCGCTTGTGTGTTCACCCAAGTTAAACGGAGCGAGTATGAGACAAGCGTCAGACATTTTAGTTAAACGGCAGGCCGGTAACTGCAAGCCCACAGCGCCGTCCATTACAAACACGGCTACCAATCCAAGGATATCGAGGGAACATAATTCGAAAAATCTATATCTATAGATACTTAAATAAACATTTCTATCCACATTGATTCACACACAACTGTTACTGTAAATAATTTCTGTTGTGTATTGTAACTAAAATGACTTTTTGTACATACGTCAGATGTATCACGAGTGTATACATTAGAATACATTTGTGACCGCCATATAAACTGATCTGTATAAAGTAATAAAAGTAGTTGACGCTTTTGTGTAACATATTAAAACTACACGTAATTCGTGAATGTTTAACTGATCATTCATCTTGCACCTTTAGTGCAAATTCCATGTTGCATTAAATTCATTTGTTATATGAATATGCGATATTTTTATGATAAAGTAAACTTCAGTCATCGATTTCAGAAGGATCACCACCCATTGATTTCCAAAAGGCAGTCACTAATTGCTCGGCTGCTATCCTTCTCTGGTTAGTTGGTAAAGATGCTGCGTGTTCTTTCATGGCCATTAATTGACTGAATAATTCGCCAAAGTCTGCATTTTCATTACCCATTATACCATCTAAATAGGGATTATTAAGAAATCCTGTGTAATGTGTCTTGAATGAAGAAAAGATCCAATTGCAACAAGAACATACCCAGTACACTTTCCACTGGTGATCTTTCAGAATTTTCTGATAGCTGAATACTTTCTAATTGTTCCTCAACATCATTTAAATCAGGCTTTGGTATTTCCATTGAGGCTGGTTTTCCTATAATAAAAATTGTGTTACACATGCAATTTTGTAGTGTCAGTTTCGATATAATTTATTTTTGTGAAGAATGAACCTTTCAATATCATGTTGGGCCACATGTGAGCATGAAGGGCTTCTATAATTCTATCAACACCATATTTATTATGGTCTGAGTCATTTTCATAAATATCTCCTGGGTCATTCGTGTTGTTCCATTCGATCAATTCAAATTTCCTATGCAGACACCACTTTATCACTGCAAAAAATTGATGTAAATTATCCTAATACAATATACCAGCAGTATGCACAAATTTTATTACCTTTATCACGTACAGCAGTGTCTGAAGTAAGGCTGCATGAAAACAAGAGTACATCTGCTTCAGCGAATGTGGATATTAAAGGATTCCATTGACTCAAGGATTCATCAGCATTTTCCTATTGGCAATTTGTTTATCAATGCAAAAGATACACAATCATTTTCCTGATTGTTTGATACACTTACTGCATGAGGGTCATGATGAACAATAAGAGCTTCAACCCCATTAATATTATAATCTATACAAGGATTCTCTGTGACACACAATAACACCGCCGTCTTATAATATTTGTTGTCAATTTTCCAGACATAATGTTCGAATGTGCCTTGACCGGGGAATTTTTCCCCACCAATCTCTGCAAAACGAACATTGTTTTTTTACATTGGGAATCCACTGTCAGTAAACATTCATGGATAATAGCACTCACTTGATGCAATCTCATTTGCCTTTCCTCTCACTGTGCTGACAATGATTACACGTGGCAGATTCATGGTTAAATAATTAAGAACTTCGCGAAAACAGTTGGCCTAAATTTCAAAATCGATGTATTTCCTTGGCTTTATGGGGCGGTAGGTTACTCTGTTTTTTGTGCACCACTTATTTTGGTCAAAAGGGCATCGATCACATAATTTATTATAAAATCTGCTGAATATTAGTTGGTTCAATCTTTAATTAATGCTTGATAGAAAGAATGGTACTGCGTGTCTTTCCTGGCAAAGATAAAAGAATAGTTTATATTTTTCCAACATGTTGCAACTTGACAGCCTCAGTGTTGACCTCTCATGACCATGCACGCAATTGAATATATAGATCTACACAATCGCCATATTTATTCCAGGACAAAATTGACGCAATCAGTTATATAGATGATGAATAAATGCGGAAATGGGTATATTTACGTTTTATTTCATTATATTTAGAGTAAGCAGGGAATGAATCATAGCTCTTATGAGATATCAGTTTAAAAGTTTTATTTTTCAATACTCTTTACATAGTTATTTCGTTTCTTTAATTTCTATAAATGATAGTAGTTTAAAACTACAGTTTACTTGTAGTAGAGAAAGCTGAAGAAACAACAGAATCGGGCCCGTGATGTTCGCGATGCATATAAGATACATGTGAGAATTCTATAAACATACACTCATTATTAGTTTTATAATAGTAGATGGACTTTCAAATATATGGGAGCATAAAACCTGCAAACATAAACAGGCGACCAGCGACCTTCCCCTTTATTTGTAAAATTCGTGTTCGGATTCGTCTTTCTTAATATTATTTTTGTAACCCTTCTCGAAGTCCTTCGCTAATACAATGTAACGATTCTCGCGAACAGCATGCATACCAGCCTCTTGACAAATTGCGTTGATGTCGGCGCCAGAAATTCGGTCTGGTCGTGCGACGTAATCTTCGAGATCGACTTCTTCGCTCAAGTTCATTTTTGCAGTAATTGTTGAAAAGATTAGACGCTTCTGGCGACGATCTGGCAATGGAAATTCAATCTTTCTGTCTAATCTACCAGGACGCAATAAAGCTGGATCCAAAGTATCAGCTCTGAAAAACAGAGAAGCATGTAAAGAATTTAACAACACTTGCCAATCTTTATCAATACTATAGCATAACAGTTACCTGTTAGTAGCCATTATAACTTTAACATTAGTTGTTTGGTCAAATCCATCCATCTGATTCAATAACTCCAATAGAATACGTTGCACTTCACGATCAGCTCCAGTTTGGGCATCAAATCGTTTTGTTGCAATTGCATCAATTTCATCCACAAATATAATAGCAGGAGAATTCTCTTTTGCTAAACGGAAGACATCCCTGACCATCCTTGGTCCCTCACCCAGATATTTTTGCACAAACTCAGAACCAACCACACGAATGAAGGCAGCTAGATAAAATATTGGGCTATTAGAAATATTCAATTATGCGATTAATTAAAAAATTATAGAATATATGTACCAGTTGTGTGTCTAGCTACTGCTTTAGCCAGCATGGTTTTACCACATCCAGGAGGGCCATACATTAAAACACCTCTGGGAGGGTCAATACCAATTTGTTTGTAAAGCTCGAAATGAGTAAGAGGAAGCTCAACTGCTTCCCTAATCTCTTGTTTCTGCATATCCATCCCACCAATGTCACTGTACTGAATATCTGGTTTCTCATCTATCAAAGCAAAATCATACATTTACTTTATACAGTTATTATTAAAAAGAGAAATAGCAAACAATGTTAATTTTCACTGACCTGCTTGGAGCATGGAAATACTAGAATCAGCTTCTGGTGGCAAAACATCCACTAAAGCATTGCTATGCTTATGAAGGGCTACACTAGCAGATGGTTTGAGTAGTTCTCTGTCTATAGTTGACAAGATTCTAACATAATAGTTAGAGCCTGTTGTTGAACCTACAATGCCTGTATTCTGATCCACTGCTTCCAAAAATTGCCCGATAACTAGGGGCACACTCTGTATACGTTTCACTTCTTCTTGAGCATGTAAATATTCCTTCTTCAGATTGCGTTGTTCATCTTTTATATATTCCTCTTGCACTTCAAGGAATTCCAGCATTCTTTGCAGTTTCTGTGGCACCACACATTTGGAAATATTTAAACATGTATTACATTGAAAAGTAGAGTTTATACAACAACTGTTTCCTTTGTACCTTATATTTAGTATAGAGATCTTCAACATCCAACTCATCTCCAGCACCAGTGTAATGTCCAACTACTGGTTTACAATCTATATCTCCAACATCCTAAAAATGTGTTTCTTATAGTAAATAATCGAAATTGCCAATGCGAAATTGGTGAATGGAGTGAAAGCAAAATGGATGTGGTATAATGGTTTGAGAAAAGGTTACACTCCAGTTCACCGAATTCGCATAGGCGATTTGTTAATATTTGTGGAAGAATATATCTTTGAAAGAAACATACAGCTGCGGGTACCTTGTCAGGCAACATAACGCCGATCTCATCCATTCTATTTCACTGCTTCCCACAACTGAATTTCGACTTAGTGTCCAAGCCGACGAATGACTTGAGATTTTTGAGCAAGTTCAGTACGGTGACGGAGCGCGTCAAGGATTCGACATTAACTATGCTTTCCGAATTCTCTAATGTGAAAGGAAAGTTCTCCACAGACAGCAATTCAGCAGAAAGGTGGCGCTGATTTCAACTTGTGAATTGGGCTTGAAGTTTAATCTAATTATAATCAAGCCTCCGTCCATCTACAACGCATATAACTTTTGGTAATTTCTTGTTTTGAGTTTGATGTGTTTGACTTGAGCTACGTGATACAAGTAATTCACCGAAGGTTTGCATGTATCTGCCACAGTTTTTCAGTTGGGAAAAACGTGTCATTTCCCTGATTCAGTCCTCGATTAATTAGACCGAATCAAATTTTGGGATAAACGGATTTTTAATTTTAAAGTATCAAAATGGTGATGGAAGAGCAAGAATCCGATATGGAACTTGCATCCGAGCGAGTTCCAGTTCCCCAAGTGCAAAAACCTGTGGAAGAATGTCATGTAGAGCCAACTAACAAAGTTACAAGTTCTTCCCGGGGAAAACCACGGCTTAGGAAGAAAGCATTGCACGCTGCAATACTGAAACAAATGGAATTTTATTTCAGCGATGCTAACTTGGCTAAAGATCGTTTTCTACGTAGTCTTATTGAAGAAGATCCATGTGAGCATTGTTGTAGATATTTCTACCCATTGTAAAACAACATCGTAATATTATTTATTGTATTTCAGACGTAGATCTCAATATTTTCATTAGGTTTAATAAAATCAGAGAATTAACTACTGACACAAATAGAATTGCAAAAGCTTTGAATAACTCCACTATATTGCAATTGTCCGAAGATGGAACTAAAGTCCAACGAATTACACCTATTACCCAAAAGGAGAATATAGATGATTGCACTATTTATGTACAGAATTTGCAACCAGATGCAGACCATGAAATGTTGAACAGTATATTTTCCCAGTATGGACAAGTTGTGTATGTGTCTGTACCCAAGTACAAAAGTAACAAGAAAATCAAAGGCTTTGCATTTATAGAATTTGATAAACCAGAGTATGCACGAAAATGTCTCAAGGTATAAATATTCTAATTTTAACTATAGATTTATAATTTTTTCACTCATGTAATTTTATTTTATGCAACCATCTCTTATCATTTTTTAGTCCTTTCAAAAAAAAGGCTGTGTACTGCCTTCAACTACATCTCCCAATGATTTACTAAGTATTACTACATTTGATAACACAGAAAAAGATGTAACTCAATATGGAAGAGCAGGGGCATTCAATGAAGGGGATGATCAATGCACACAAACCACAGGTCATTTACAGTTTAATGAAGATGAGACTGCACCTGAAAATTTGGAGGCTACAGAAGAACACAAGAGTGCCAAAAAAATGAGGAAAAGGAAGCATAATGAAAATTCAATAAGTGAAGCTGATGATTCAGAATCACATAGTCGCACACAAGGAAAGGATGAAGTAGTGAACAAAGAGAATGAGGACTCATTACCTAATAATGAAAATCAAAATATAAATACAACTGAATCTTCTGAAGAACCTGAGGCAAAAAAGCATCGGAGTAATAAAATGGAAGATGAAAATAATGTTCCTGATAATGCTCTTGTTTCAACCAATGAAAATCAAGAGACTGAAGATGCTGATATGATTAGTGATAGCAATGAGGGAAAATTGAGGAGTAGTGATAAGAAAAAGAAAAGAAAACGGAAAAGGAACACAAAGGTTGAAGATGTTTGTTATATAATGGGACTGCAAGTGATGACCAAAAGAGATTGGAAAGTATTGAGAAATAAATATTTAGACTTACAAAGAAGTAAAATGAAACAACTGAAACAACATTTAAAGAAAACAAGATGGAACCAGTGGTCTAACTTAGGAAAATTCAAACAAGAAAAAGAAGATAACAGTGAAAAGGAAAAAGGAGCAAAACAAGATACTAGTGGTGGAGAAAGATATACCTTCACACCTGGTGTAATAGTCAAAATTGATTTAGACAAACCATGTACTGATCCAAAGAATTTCAAGGTATGTTTATTAATGATATGCTGAGAACACAATTATTTTCTCAAGTAAGATAAGAAATACTCAACTGATATTACAGATGGAACTTAGAGGCAATAATGCTGTAAAATATATTGATATAGAAGAAGGATCGTACCACGCTTATATTCGCTGTGACACTGCTGAAGCTGCACAATCATTTGCGCAAAAATCAACAGAAGAGCAACAGATTACTATATTACAAGGTAAATACTTAGCTCGATTGGCAGGAATGTTTCTCTACTAATTCACGTGTTTTACAGATGAGGAAGAAAAAGTGTATTGGGATAAAATCGCTCAGGACAGGGAAGAGAAGCTGGGCAAAAAGATCAGGGTGAAGCAAAGAGGGAGAAATAAACTTTTGAAAAAGGCGGAAAAAGAACTTGGCAAGCACATTAAGTTTGATGACGAAGTATAAATTCTACATTACATGTAGAAGAATTGTTTAATATCTGTACATAAATTCCAAGTGTTTCTGGTGCAAATGTAGTCATTCAAATCCATATCGTCGATATCAATTACCATCCCTTATTATCGAAAGTAGATATTACAGTTCGTTCATTGGTTTTTCTTTTTTTATAAATCCTCTTATTCGTCATAATTAATAAACCCTTTACTGTCTTTCTTATATCCACTCTCTTAGTGTAAAATATATACTTTGGGATTTCCTCTTCGATTTTACCACCTTCCTCTTCCACGGCCTCGGCTGAAGCCTCCTCCGCCACCACCACCACCGCCGCCACCTCCACGACCTCTGAAACCACCTCCTCCTCCTCTACCGCCACCACCGCCACGGCCTCTGAAACCACCTCCACCTCCACCTCTACCACCGAAACCACCCCCAAAACCACCGCCGCCTCCACGGCCTCCACCTCCTCTTTTCATCACTCGACCACCACCTCTTTTCTCTCCAGGAGGTCTTGGCAAGAACCTTTGAAGCGGCAACAATTTTGCTGGATCTATGAATAGCTGAAATACATTATGAGGAATTTAATTACACAGAAGTAACAAATCCAAGAATTAAGAATATGTGTAGGCAAAATTCTTATTACCTGTGTGTCCTTCTCGAAGCTTGTTGCTTTTATATTCTCAGATAACTTTATAGACACATAATAGTCCCTTATGTTACCAAATATTTCATCTATTTTCCCAATCTGTTGCTTACTCTCTGTATAGATAGGTGCATTGAAGAAAGGAACTTGTTCAATGTCAACTTTAGCCACAAGATCATCTTGCACAGTCCATGTGAAATGTCCCAGTGGAGTTACTGATTCTGGAGGTCCCTGATCGTATCTGCATTGTAGGATAATGTAAGCATGTGGAAAACACGTAAATTTAAAGAAAATGCAGCAGTTATTGCGAGCATGTAGGCGTCAATTACCCTCGTCCACCTCCTCCGTATCCACCACGGCCACCCCGGAAACCACCGCCGCCTCCGCCTCGTCCTCTGAACCCACCACCGCCACCTCTCCCTCCTCGGCCGCGAAAGGACATTTCTTATTTAGATTTATCTGCCGAAGTCCAATTATTTTCATTACAGTAATGTTTGCACTTCAAACCGACAATACTGTTAAGGTTTCTGAACATATAATTAAGATAACAGGAATTCCCTGAGACACGCGTACCTGTTGATGTTCTTTCAGCAAATTAGCTTAGTTCGCAGCTTATTGCTATCCTTTTTGTAATCGTGACACTTTACTTCACCACGATTAACAAATCGGCGGTGTTACCATGTGCGTACACGGCGAGCACCACGTGTGTATCTACACAAGCCCTAACCTGGATGGCTTTGACACTGTCAAACGATAAATCCACCTGCGAGTCACATGCAGATGATTATTTTCATCGTCAAATTGGACGTGCGTAGAGTATAGGGTCTAATTTATGTGAACAATCCAACAAAACGCACTATCTCCTCACGCATCAACAAAGCAGCGGCATTTTCGTTTACGCGCTAAGGCGCAAGTGCCTCTTACGGAATGGAACAGTGTGAAGTTTGAAGAAGGCGTGGATTACAAATCTCGTTAAGTTTGTGTGAACTAGTTGAAACTAAAAGGGTTTCTCCTCGTCACTAGCTTTCTACGTAAAGATTTCTGCCTGTAATTGTTCATCTTATGCTTCGTATTTATTTAGCATTCCATCATAACAATTTTATAGTTTTACACGAAGGGTTGAAGGAAGAAAGCGATGGGTTTGCTTTGCCGCCAACGATATCTAAAGGTACCTTTCCATAACAGTAGTTCCACTGTGTGAAAAGGTACCTTTATGGTATGAAGTTGTTTCCGTTAGATTTATTTACACATATACGGAGTTGCACGTATACTGCACGTGAGGTGTCTGTGGTGTCTGCTAGCACAAGGCTCGCCGATGATTGCGGAGGAGAGCACGAGTACTTGCCACAGTTCGCCTCGTGACGAGCTGCGCTGCCTTTAAAAGCTTTGACCGCCGTCGTGTTACCCTTGCATGATTATGCCTCATAGACAGACGATCGCCGGCAGTCACGATGTACACGCTTTTTCGCGCGCTATTAGCAGCCATTCACATTCTATACGCTTTATTTTCGGCGCTTCATAACTTCTACCACATCATCTATCAGATGGGTTTCGAGCTTTGGCACGGCGATAATCCCAGGATAGAAATGGAAATATTGGCGCGCGGTGCCAGCAGAATGCAAAAGATACCTCGGCACTTGGTCATCGTCTTCGGGCCGAAGGAAGACACGATTTTCGAGTGTGTCCGGATCATCGGCTGGTGTGTCACTCTGGGCATACCTTACATCAGTTTCTTTGACAGCACTGGTATGGATTGTCAAAGATACTCATATAACAATACTCCTGTTGATTCTTATTGTTTGCGACAACATTTCGTCCCACCTACCTGTTATGAATTCTTCCATTGTTGTTGAGAGAGTTCAAAGGTGCTAACAGAACACAAACAGTTGATGTGGCTCCATTTCATTGCTTTATTCTTAATTTCAAGTTATAACATTCGTGCTAGTAAGTTTACTAGTTTATTGTGACAAAATGACTTCGTTTTGTGGTAGGTTTCATATTAAAAAATGAAAGAACTTTGAAGATCGCAATGGCAAAGAGCAGACCTGATTTAATAGGTGACATTGCTTGGGGAAAGCCTAGTATGTCAGGAAAGAATGGTCTGAAAGGTATGTTTTTAATATTATATTAGTACAAAATATTATACACTTGTTATGCAAGTCTTTTCAAATTGTTATTAGTAATTGTATCTTTGTTACCTTTCAGATTCTAAATGTAAAACAAGAGTGTGGTTGCTTTCTGATGCGGATGGCAAAGGTGAAATAGTATCATTAACTCAGGAGTTGGCATCTGCTATCATGACTGGCAGTATTAAGCCTGAAGAGATCAATGACAATTTACTTAATGAAAAGTTGAGTCTAAGGGGCATTCCAAATCCTGATCTTGCATTGGTATATGGTCGTTTTTGTTCAACTTATGGTTTATTACCATGGCACACAAGGACTACAGAATTCATGTAAGTTAAGTAATAGAAATATTTGCTGGTAATGCTAATAATATAATTATTCCGTAATTATTCCTATAGGCTATTTTCCTCAGCCGTTAGTTTGTCAGTGAGAGACTTTACGCACTTCCTAGACAGATATAGCAATTGTGAGCAACGATATGGAAAATAATGCCCAATGTTGTTCTTATTTATGACAAGTGTTTCTATTCCTCATGGGAAGCTATTGTGGAGTAATATGGATATCCAGAATCCTGAAGACTGAACTTCAAAAAAATTTACAGATGCTATTTTGTTAGTGCTAGTGCGATGTTAGGGAATCGCTATTGTACACCTTGAGGATGGTCATGTTTGATGGAATGGTTTCGATAATGCGGGGTATACATATATGAACTAGTTCAAGGATGAGTAATTTGAGAAGCAGAGGAAATGAATAATTCAACAGTGTCAACATGGAAGGCAAATATTTTAATTACAGTGTATGAAACATAATGATCTTTTCATTTGAGAATGTGTAATACATGTGTGTGTAGATAGGTCTGTAGTGCACTATTTAGGAGATGCAACAATATTGAAGGAATCCAATTTTAATTGTGAAAATGTAAATTTACTTCCATGTTACATCTTATATCTCTGAACTTCCTCTTCTGGCGAGGTGAACAGTGCAGAACAAGTGATACTATTGCGTTTAAGTATTTTTCCACGAAGGAACAAATTATCCAAAAATTCTTAGTGAAGTTATTTAGTTGAAAATAAGCATGGATATGGATTTGAGCAAGGAGTCATCAAATTAGGCTAAGAGAATTCAAAACGGCTGCATTTTACTTAAGAAGATACTGTCAATAAAATACGGACATTCCACTATACGCCCAATAAGTTATTCTTTCCAGAAAATCAAATCCTGTAAAACTTCTCCTTTGTACGCGAACAACCCGTTCGACTTTGTGTCATTCTCGAAGTTATTGTAATCGCTCGCTGACGTCCATGCAACTTTCCACTTATATCCTATTGTTACTCATGCCCCGTTTACGTCAAAACTACTATTCTCCCAGAAGTGATAGCACGTTTCTACAAAATTACGTGCAGTAATTAGTATTCCTCATGTAAAATAGGCTTCAAGATTAGTTCGTCAATGTCACCACAGTTTATGTATGGGCATTTGCGTTGCGAAAGGGCAATTTTATCTTGAACGGCCGTTTTCGTGAATGTGTATATAGCGGTAAGTGTTCTCTTTAGTTCGATAAAATATTCGCGCTCCTACACGCAATAGGATCAAATTGTGCGGAATTCCTCCTTCATTGCTTCGACACCTGTAAACTTTCGATGTGTTGTACATGTATGATATACATAAAAGAATATTTTCCAAACAATGTACTACCAAACTTTATTATCTACCCTTTACCTTTATATAATATCACTATTTTATCTTTGTATTATTACATGTCCTTGCGGAAGTATATTTAAATAATATCGATAGCCAGCCACTATCATTTGCGATGCGAACTAACGATGTCCCGAAATATGTAGCTAATGATTTCGGATTGGATATAATACGGTTGGATAGTTAGAAGAGCTAAATAATAAATTGAATGTCCTCAGACATAGTGAACGTCTACCGGGTACTCCGGGCTAGCTCATCGGCTTAACATTGGATTATACACTCGTGAATGTCGAGCCGTCTCTCCCATACAGAGAGCATATACAATGGTCCTAGCTGGCTCAGAACCGAACATTTTTCAAGATAAGATGCTGTATTGTTCCATCCTGTATACACCTACGCTGAATCGTACTACGTATATTCTATATACAGTGATATTCTGGACGATAGGAAGAAAAATGACATAACATTCGCGATAAAAGATCATCGCAACATAGCCGCCCGAGTCTATTTGACTTTTCTATTAGAACTCCCCCAAAAGAAGTGCCATTTCTTTTTTCAGCTCGGTTCGATTATGTTAATTCTTCATTTTTCTACCTGCCGGATGTATGCACGCATACACCTGGATGCCTGGAAATCAATACTACCCCGTAAAGGGAAACAAGTTCATTAAATTGTTTCTTGTTAAGCGAGAAACGTTACTGGAGATAGTTATTGTAGTCAAACGAGAAGGCGGTCAGAAGTTACTGAGAAGTCAAAACTTTCAAAACCGCCCCCGACTAACTAGAGGATATGTTCCCTGTCCTTTCAAGTAGAAAGGTTGTTGCTGTAAAGTACAAATAATTCTCCAATTGCTTTGGATATTCAAGAGAAAAATTAATATTATTTCTCAATCGATCGAATGGTTTTTTATATTTCATATTTTCAAGTGGAATGTTTCGCCGACTGTTTTATTTTAACCAGGAACTGTGGCGACTAATTATACTTTTGTCCCTCCATTCAGTCGGAAAACTAGTCGGAGGCGTACCTCATTAACTTCTTAGTTATCGGGCGGAGAACTTCCAACAATGTGAAACGATTGTGTGCAATTGTAAAGTCGAGGCGAAGGCAAGATAATGTTGGAGGTTTCGAAACGAGTTTGGTAATACCAGTGTTTCCGTGGTTTACAGAAAGGCGCAGTAGTTTATCTACGAATAAGTTAGTAAGGCAGCTCGAAATCCATAAAGAATGTAGACTAGTTTTTTCGTCGCCGGCCAATGAAATGCGTAACAAGGGCAGAAAACGAGAAGTCTTTATGCAATGGGAGCATTTGAGAATAACGGGCGAATCCCATTGTGCCACGTCTAAAATTATGCAACCGTCTACAATGATAATTCTGACGCGCGTCTTGCAAGGATAAGCTTTCTATCTTTTTCACTTTTTCCATGGCAGTGCATGTAAACGCGTTAACAACTTTCACCTTCCAAACAATTTCGTACCTTTACTCCAAGAGAGCAAGACATTTCCATTAGGGATTTGCCTTGATAATTACTTTTATGGAAAGGGCGAGTGTGGAAAGCGAAGTAATTGCAACTTACTCTCATACGAGAGTCTTCTGGGAAAGTCATTGGGATCATTAAGCTATTCAAAGTCAACAGAGCCATTCAGTGTCGAGTTATCTATACACCTCAGCTAAAAGCAAGTATCATTTGCAATAGCAAACAATATAATTACAGCATATACCCACAGGATAAACATACTCGGCTATGCGCCTGCTGTCTCAATTCTGCGTTACCGGAACGCATCTACTTACCTTGACCAAAGGCCGATGTTATTCCACGGCGTAGAATAATCGGGGATGTTGCAATTCCATTACACGATTAGCACTAGTTGTCGTGCTAGAACGACAGCAATTCGTCATCGAAACAGTCTCCGTTAAAAGAAAGAACACTTGCAAAACAGTATAACTTACACGTGTCCACTGAGGTGTTGCACACCTCTTCCCAATCACGTTCATTAAGTTTCTCACTTCGATCTTACATCTCAAAGAAAAGCAAACACAAATTCCAATAAATACAAATTTAATTAAAATTATATTTTTACAGGATTCAAAATACGATTCTTCATTGAAGACCCCTGAAAATCAGTGAAGAAGAACCGGCGGTTGCGAAGGATTTCAGTTGTTAATGATAGCTTATACGATGCGAGTGATTTATGAATGGGGTTGCGGGCGATTAGCGTACATCGGAGATCTTTACGATGTCGTTGATGAGCAGGTGGACGATGATCTCGATCCTGAGGAATGGCGTAACGATCAAGTCGAAGAGAGAGAGAGTAGTTGGCGCGCGCTAGAGGCGTTGGTGGTCGAAAGGAGCGATGATTATTATTTGCCAGGAGCCATAAATAATAAAGGAGATTACGTAGGTCGGTAGCCGGTGGTATAATTGAATCAAAATAATGTAGAGGTATCGTGTTGTGCGCTTGGCCAATCATAACTCAGGTGAGGAGGACTCGGTGGGCACTCTGTACGGGCGGAATGCGCCGAGGTTCGCCTCTATATAAAGGGTGTCATCTCTAACCCCGGACACTCACTCCACCACCAAGAAGCTGCAAAGACAGCGCGCGCTAGTCGCCCTCGCGTGTCCTTCTTGCCCTCTCGGAGAAGCTTGCTCGGCTGGTGGAGCGTTCGCCGCCGGGGTTGAAACTCTCGCTCGCTCGCTCCGCTTTCTTTCACCCCCTCAGAGCACTCCTCGTCGCCGGAGCTGCCGGTTGCCAGTCAAAAATCAGTCGCGACTCTACCAGGGGGTAGTTTTACCACCGGTAATCGTAACTTCCTTCGGAAATCGTTTCTCTTCCCTTCGAAAGCGGAAGACAACCTTTTTCCCGCTGGATCCTTCCACCTGTTAGACGCCATGGTGAGTGATGCATGACTCGCGTGTGATTTTCTTCATTCTTGCCGATTTTTGTTTATTCATTCAGTGCATTGATTGGATTTTGCTTTGGTTCTTGTTGAAAGTGAGATACGGTGAATTGGGGATGAAGAGTTTTAGGGGCTGGTTTGGATTGGGTTGAAATTTTTTGGGAGAATATCTTTTGAATTAGTTTATTGGCTCGACGTGCTTGGAATTCGTGGGTTTTGTCCTTTTACTTTCGTACCACGTCTCTTATAAATGTCGAGGGATGATTGTGATTCTTTGGAGATGCTTCCGCTTATTGTTTCGCCTTGCAATACAATTTAAATGTAATCTCTCGGGCTACCAATGAAATTGAAGGGACGTCATTCGAGAAAACTGGGCGATGCAATTCCGATTTAGCCTTTACTGTGTAAAAGCTGCTTTGTTCCTTGTGTTTTATTCACAATTAACTTCCAAGCTGGATCGTCGGATGCTTTTTCCTCTCAGCTTTCTTGACATTTTTCCACCACTTACTTCTTTCGATGGCGAGATAGTGCATCGACGAGTGGGACCGTAATGTGATTATAATTTCTGGTAACCATCTTGCGAATTCTCTTTAAGATCACCGCTAAAAAGCACGCTAAACACTGTTGGGAAGATTGCCAAGCTAAAAGAAGTTATAATCAACTTTTTAGAATAACTATAAATAAATAAGAATCGCATATATTATTTTTCTACGATTTCCATTTAATTCGTAGTCAAAATTTATAGTTCATTTTATTATATTATTTTGAATTTAGTGAGAACCGCAACAGGTTTCATTGATAAACTTTCCTCGAACTGATTTGTTACGATTAGTTAGCCGAAAAGTCGAACACGAGAAGGGTTGTAATTAATGTTGAATTTCGAATATATGTAACATCAGAAGGTTCTTAATCGGAACCTGTGATAAGGTCGTAGAAGAGACAAGCATTATGAAGGGGTGGCAGCGCACACGGTTAATTAAAGTAACGTAAGGCGCCGAATTAATCATGCTCGGTTTATACAACGGCATTACTAAACATGCTGTTAATACAAGCTAATGACGCGTCAATATTATTTATCGCGACACGTGTGCGTCTTTAGCCGAGCTTTTTGTTACACCGAGCGTGGACTTCCCAGAATGAAACCCGAGCTCGGAAGACAAGCTTAATTGCCACCTTTCTGATCGTTGTGAATACAAATCTCCGACACCTAACGAGCTCCTAATTATCCTTCGGGAATAATTTCAGAAAAATTAACTCCTCCACTTCTACCATTCAATTCTTTTCTTATTAATAGTTCATTGTACATTTTTGTACATCTTTAAAATAGAAAATCGAAAATACAAAATAACGCGAAATAATTGCATCGACAATATCTGGTTTCTTATTACTGGTTCTCTTGTTGAATGAAAGTTCTTAATGGAAAAAGTTGCGCAACTACCAGTGAATCTTACGACACCCCACTGTGTTACGTAAGTCGAGTGTTAATTATCACTGATCAATTTGACTATTTTTGCTTTTTTTGTTTCTATTACAATCCTTTCTTTTTTATTGGTCGTAGAAGGAGGGTATGAGATTAGGGGTGTCACAGTTTCCCACTGGAATCTTATTCGTCGGTCACGTATGCTTCTTTCTGCCTTTTCGGGCACGATCTTTCTCAGTTTTCTTATAAGCGCAAGCAGTACATAACATTTTGCTGGAAAGCTCGGAGATCATATTCCACCATGGAGCTCCAACGATATTACTAGTTTTCCTCCGCGACTCGGATGATTCTCCCTCACCGTTGTGTAACAGATTCACCATAAAGCCGAGGTGAATTTAACAGTTGAACGAAATACAATTTTTCCATTCCAGACTCCGCTACCGTCGATCCTTATGATGCCCTTTCTATTAAACTGCATCTTAGTCTCGTCCTCCTCGTCGATACTCGGCCCCTTGAAATCCGAGGGTGGTTTAAGGATCTTCAAGGAACTTCCCAATGACATCGAATATGTGATAAAACGACAACATTCGGACTCGCGTGGCGATGAACCAGATTCCAAGGTAAAGATTTTCTTCTAGTATTTATTTTCGTAAAAAAGTAAGTGGTCTACAAAATTGTGAGAGTTTCCAGTAAGCGTTCGAGCGCACCTTTTAACTCCGTCAATTTTTAATGCCAACCGCTTTTACCGCATAGCGAAGATATTGTTCGATCCTCCTCGCAACGAGGAAACGTGTGTCTGTGTGTTTATATTGGCTAAGAGTTAAGTACACATTGTCATATTGGACACACCTGTTGAAAGGAGCGTCGCAGTAGCTCAGGCTCGTCCTTTATCCGATTCGGGAGGGCTGGCATTGACGGGAACCTCGAGAAGACGAATTTCGGGGGTGGCGACCTCGACGGACGCTTAAAGGTGAACAGATATCCCCGCTGGAAGTCACCGGACATCGTCATCAGGTTCGGCCGTTCCGGCTACAAATCGACCGACGCCGAGCGAGGATATAAGAGAGGAAGGAACGATTTGAATTTCATCAGGCAAGACTTTTCCTTTCCTTTCCTTTCCCTCCAACTTTTACCTCGCGTCTATGCTTCGTTGCCTTCTCATAGTGCTAAACGAGCCATTTCCATAAGCCGGAACTTAGTTCACCCTTTGAGTCGAGGGATTTTCAGAAAATCCAACGAATTAGTTTTAGGTCCAATAAAGATTGCTTATTTATGTTATTTCAATCTTTGCCACTTCATATTTTCATAAATTCCAACGAATTATAGATTATAAAAGTTGTATTTCCATAAAGCAACGTTTATTTCACTCTTTGAGTACATTTGAATAAAATCCAACGAATTATGTTTATATTATAGATTATGAAAACAAATTGATTTCAGATTCGGAAGGAACATCCAGGTGTATCCTCTCGAGTTGGACTTGCCGACGGTTTGCTCGGAGTTAGGATCGGGCGACGAGAATCCCAGCAAGGATATTCCACCTTTCGTCGCAAGGTTACTGCGACTCTGCAACGTCCTTAACAATCCCGAGGACGACCCAAGATCCGCCCTGGAATTCCTCGACGAGCAGCAACAGCATCTGCAGCAGCGTCCCAAGGAAGAGTAAAGGTTCCGAATCTCGGTGGAGAGTGAGAGATTCGCGTGGGACGAGGTGACACTTTTGTCGGGGTCGACAGAACGCGACAAGATCCGAGATTATAGAGCTTCAACTTCCTGAACGTCACCGAGAACTTGTCTACCCGCGCTCTTCAAGGGAATGATAATCATTGTCGTTTCATCGAATAATAAGCGCTCGTTTGCCGTTACTTTCTCGCCAGTGTTTCTTCGTCGAGGAAACACTTCCCTCGCACAGATATATATCTATTATTTATTTTAGTATATATTAATTTATTGACACAATCAGTGAGAATATTGTATTATCTATTTTCTCTGAGACCACGATAGTATTACGATTTCATTCGATCAGTATTTCCTTAATTGTAATAGATGACTTGTAACACCACCACGATGATCCAGAGCACTATTCTTCTAGGTACTTGAATGTGCATCCACCTGCTCTGTCTGTGTAAATGTACATACGTATTAAAGTGTAATCCGTAGCTTCCCTTAACGGTGCCAACCGAACTCTCCGCAGTATTCTAGATGTATTAAACAAACCCTCCACTCTAATCCTCAGTGATTCCTGCACATTGATCGCATTCTCATTGCTGCGACACGCGTAAACCTTTTGCTAGATCGCGAGAAGATTTAGTTGATCCAACCGCACAATCACAACTCTCTGTATCTTAAAACGCGATTAATTATATGAATGTAAATTTACTATGTGCGTATGAATTAAAGATAACAAAATGGTTGGAAGCACCGATCCTGTCTATGGAGGAATTCATTCTCGTTGGATAACTTGGACGAACTTGTAACTGTATTTAAGCTGGTTTGCTCCAATTTCCCTGACACCCTCAACCGTTCAGTAGACACCGATAAATCCTATTCCCATTCGCACTGGATTCATTATACGTCCATGTCGCTTTTAACAAACAAAGGTCATTAATTTCATATCTTCGCTTGCGGGCTTGAAGTTTAATTAACTAGAAGATAATTTCGAGTGAAATAAAATGAGCCTTTCCTGCATCGCAAGTACTAGTTTCTTCCAATTTTCTCCATTCCATGAATGACTATTGTTATTTGAATGATGTTAAAGCGGATATGAGAATGTTGATCCGCGGAAATCGCATAAGGAGGTCTCCGCGTCTCCTTGAGGAATGGCAGGACATCAATAACGATTTCGTGTAATGCCAGAGGACCATAAGGTGTCAGGACGGTTCATCGAATTTACCTGGATGTCCCGTAGATTTCGAAGGAGTGGTGAGAAACGTGCCAACGGCCAGGAAGGGAACAAACGAAGAAGAATGGAGACTAATATTAACAGACTTCTGCCACCCTCTTTATTGTCCACCCTTGTTCCGGTGACCCTCGCTAAATCGTGCACCTGTTTCCTTGCTCGCGAAATCAATTAGAGACGATATCTCGTTGCAAGGAACTTACAAGCTCTCGCATTTACGTGCTCTAAGTGTAAGACGCCGCAACCTTGACCCAGAATGACCCCTCGACGGCTTATACGATCGATCCCCCTTCGGAGATCTTAAGCGTGAATCCCGAAGACACAGTAGACTACTGCCATTCCAAGGAAACATCAAAAGTTCTTGGCCTTCTTCCCATTGCCATTGAACGAGTGCAATTCAATGTATAGGTTTTTTTCGTGCTGTGCAGTTACAATCTAGTTAGGATTGACAGGCAACGTAGTACAGTTGATTAATTTGACTTGGAAGCACTTCCCAAAAAATGAATGTTGAGCTAGGGCTCTGGAATTTTTATCACTTCTTCCTTGATGTAAGAAAACATCCTCGACCAAGTTTCAGCCCCGGAAAATGTCGGGAAGTATGGAAAACATGGGAAAAACCGTCGGAATTAGCTGAAATCAACTATTCCGGGGGTTGTTTCCATGCGTTTTTGGTAGAATTCCGGCATTTCCCCCACAACATTTATGTTTTTTATCCGTTTTGAGACACGAGCAATCGAAAAATCAAGCGTTCGTCCCGGTCCCAGAACCTTCGAAAAATCGAAAATTTTTGAAGGGGTATGCCTTAAAAAATTTGCGAAAAAATGAATTTTCAGCTAGGGGCCTGGAATTTTTTCTACTTTCTCCTCGATGCAAAAAAACATTCCCCACCAAGTTTCAGCCCCGGAAAAGGTCGGGAAGTCGTGTAAACATAGGGAAAACCATCGAAATGAAATATTCCAGATCGGTTTTCCACATGTTTTAGGCAGAATTCCGGCATTTCCCCCACAACATTTATGTTTTTTTTCCGTTTTGAGACATGGACAATCGAAAAATCAAGCGTTCGTCCCGGTCCCAGAACCTTCGAAAAATCGAAAATTTTTGAAGGGGTATGCCTTAAAAAATTTGCGAAAAAATGAATTTTCAGCTAGGGGCCTGGAATTTTTTCTACTTTCTCCTCGATACAAAAAAACATTCCCCACCAAGTTTCAGCCCCGGAAAAGGTCGGGAAGTCATGAAAACATATGAAAAACCGTCGAAATGAAATATTCAAGATCGGTTTTCCATGTGTTTTAGACAGAATTCCGGCATTTCCCCCACAACATTTATGTTTTTTATCCGTTTTGAGACACGAGCAATCGAAAAATCAAGCGTTCGTCCCGGTCCCAGAACCTTCGAAAAATCGAAAATTTTTGAAGGGGTATGCCTTAAAAAATTTGCGAAAAAATGAATTTTCAGCTAGGGGTCTGGAATTTTTTCTACCTGTTCCTCGATGCAAAAAAACATTCCCCGCCAAATTTCAGCCCCGGAAAAGGTCGGCAAAGTTGAAAAACATGAGGAAAACCTCCAAAATCAGGGGTACTTAATCAATAAAAAGGGTGTTTCCTCCCATTTTCGATACAATTCCACCTCTTAGACCACCATCCACTAAAACTACAAAGTTAGAAAGTATATTCTTGGAGAGAAAATATCACGCACGTACATCGTGCTAGAACTCGACATTGTCAAAGAGTCTGGCTCAAGTCATAATCTGTAGATTTATATGAGGCGTTGGTCGTGCGATGCCGAGGACCTATGAGCATTTCCTTCGATATGAGCCACGTGCTTGTGCCTAATCCAGTGGAGCGAGCAGCAGGCCACCTGACCGATGCCACACCGTTGGGGCTTCCATGTGCTATGTAGAGTTTCGGTGCAACCCGGACTATCCCCATTATCCGAGATGCCAGTCTCAGTCCCGTCGGCGCCTATCTAGCCGGACAGTCGTCTGCTCTTCTCACCCTCTTTCAAGTGCAACGCCGTCGGACAACCCCATTCGCATCCCCGTCCAATTTCATGTGTACCAATAATTCGCACACCCTCGACGCGCCCAAGCTCCCACTCACATTCACCACGAGTGCTTTGGATAGTGGCGATGGTACGTAATTAATATTTTTCTCATTCGTTACAAATCTCCTGGACCGTTGTGAAACTAAGAAATTATTGTGAGTGATGGATTATAATTATAAAGATTGTAAATGTTTGTAATTTATATTTAAGACAGTTGTAAAGTTTGATTTTTATTTTATTCGAATGTGAAATAGTTGCATTTTGAATTTGTTGAATATTTTACTGTTTATTGTCCTCGCGTGTGAAAACTCACCGGAACCGTCTAATTGGACGGAAAGGGTGCGTGTTCACGTAACAGACTTGCATCCCCGACGGAGGATTAATGTCGTGCTGGGAGTGCGACGCGTTCCCAATTCCCCTTCCGAAAGCTGGATTCTTTAAAACAGTACAAACGAGTTTTACCATATAAATGATAGAAACGTTTACTGCCAAGGCGTTCTTGCGTCGATATTACGATCTACAATAGCGCGTTTGACTCGGTTTCAAAATTGAATTATAGCTTTCGCGAGCGAGCCAATCGATAAGTCTCACGTGTCCAAGCTTGTAAGATAATCTACGGATTATTAGAAAGGAATCCTGTATTCGGAGCGATCTTAATCTCTCTCTGTCCTTATTAAAACATACAATAATTACAATCAAATCTAAACACCGTACAATGATTCCATAAGAAAACAAGTTACGTAACTGCCTAAAGAAATCTACAAAGATAGACTTCCTTTTTCATTTCTTTCTCTTGGGATTTCTCGCAGAGTTTCTAATTAACCGCGGACTGAGACTGATTTTACTAATTGCGAGATAGTTGAGGATCCTGAAATTCCCGCAGGTGATCTACGTGGGATAGATGAGCGAGCGCTCGGCGAGATTCGTCATCGTCATTAATTAACTCGGAGGAATCGTCGTGTCGAGGAGAGGAAGGGAAGGATGAACACGTCCGAGTCGCAGCAGAATCTCCTGGCGAACGAAGGTACGGCGAGAGCACCATCGGTGCAATCCTTGCAGCCGCCGACGGAGTATGCTCTTGGCCCAGTTGAGAAGCACTTCCTGCTCAGCGCGGAACGAGGTGATTGTGCCACTGTCAAAAGGTAATCCTGACAATGACACCGCCCACGTAAATCATTATCCTTCACTGATCCGACTGACAAAAAAATCCAGCCACCCTCCCCCCCAAGGAAAACTACTGGCCTCTGTTAATTCGGTATATAATTCTCTGCGCTCAGACTCCTCGATGAGAACAAGGATCACCCGGAGATTCTCAATATCAATTGCGTCGATCCATTGAATCGATCGGCATTGATCGCTGCCATCGAGAATGAGAATATCGAGCTCATCAAGCTGCTCCTCGAATTAGGGATTCAAGTCAAGGTAATTCAAATAATTACCTTGCTAAATATCCTTGTAAATAAATAAAACGAATTAAAAATAATTACCTGGTAAATAAGTACAAAAAATATTCTTCGAGTCAATCTTAAAAGTTAAGAGACAGGAATTGTTGCGCTTAATATATTATAAAGTCGCGTAGGTGTTTAAAAGCTTCCGGCACACTTAAAGGCATAATTCGTCGCTCGTTGCAGGATGCACTTTTACACGCCATAAAGGAGGAGTACGTGGAGGCTGTGGAGATCCTGTTGGAGTGGGAAGAAAGAGTACACACGCCTGGACAGCCTTACGTAAGTTCACCGACTTTATCATAACTAGACTTTTAATTAATCAATAAGGCAGGTTAATGACTCCGCGTCCTAAGTGCACTTTAATGTATCCTGCAATATTGCAACAATATTCCTATCATTTACAAGCTCACTTGTCCAATTAATTTTCAAGCAAATGATTCTTCTTCGTTACAAGCAACAAGGGAGGATTAGTTGTTTGCTCGGAAATGGAGACAAATATCAGAACGTACAATGGCTTTGTTTCCTGTTCCTTTTAGAGCTGGGAAGCGGTCGACAGATCTTCCTCGAACTTCACTCCTGATATTACACCACTCATCCTGGCGGCGCATAAAAACAATTATGAGATCCTGAAAATCCTTTTGGATCGTGGTGCGACGCTACCAACGCCCCACGACGCCAGGTGCGTTTTAATTATTAATTCATTTCGTATTTAACTTTCTCTGATGAATAATTAATATGAAAGAAATTTAATATAGATAATTAGATATTAGGAATTCGTGTCAAATGACGGTTCTATCACTTGGCTTCGTTCGAATGATCATTCAGTGCTCATAACGGAATTAGTTTATTAATGCTCTTAAGCGTATCAGTGAAAAAAGGTGACAGACACGTGACTCTCGTCGAACGTGCATCTGATAGCCACGTGGCACACTAATCGCAGAAGCACGTGCATTGCGTCACACTATTGCACTTTCTGCTGAAAGGAAGATGAGCTTTTAATTATTATTTGAAAGAATTATTATTTGATATTTATAGATGCGGTTGCGACGAATGCGTGACGTCGAGCGAGCAGGATTCACTTCGGCATTCGCAAGCCCGAATAAATGCTTATCGAGCACTCACTTCGCCCTCCTTGATTGCTCTTTCCTCGAGAGATCCTTTGCTCACAGCTTTCGAACTTTCCTGGGAACTCAGACGACTCAGTCGTATGGAACAGGAGTTCCGGTTTGAGTATAATGTAATGCGATTTGAATATTTATGTTTAATACCCTTGAAAGATGATAAATCGTTTTGTGAATTTATTATTTGTAATTTAGGAGATGAGAGAGCAAACACAGAACTTCGCCACTTCATTGCTGGACCACGCACGAACTTCTTACGAGCTTGAAATCATGCTGAATTATAATCCCGCGGGAGAGAATTGGGAACCTGGGGAACGGCAGACTTTGGACCGTTTAAAGCTCGCCATCAAGTATAAGCAAAAGCAGGTAGAGCTTGGCATAAATTGGATTTGTCTGGTTGATGGATCGATCTCGAGTAATTTCAATCCTTAATTAAAGTTCGTTGCCCACCCGAACGTCCAACAACTGCTCGCCGCGATTTGGTACGATGGTTTGCCGGGCTTCAGGAGGAAAAGTATGATCGGACAACTTATTGAAGTCGGCAAGTTGGGTGCTATGTTTCCGGTTTATAGTTCGATTTACATGATGTCGCCGACTTCCGAGATGGGAATGTTTATGAAGAAACCTTTCGTCAAATTCATCTGCCACTCTGCTTCTTACGCCTTCTTCCTTAGTACGAATTTTTCTTTTTATTTTCTCTTCAATTTTCTTACCTTATCCCTAATTTCACAACTTAATTCATTTAATTAGTGCTTCTCGGCGCGGCGTCGCAACGGATCGAGTACCTGGCGATCGAACTTTTTGGTACAGCTTGGATGCGAGAGATCTTAGCAGGCTGGAAACGCAGGGAGCGCGGCTCGATACCAGGTTTCATCGAGAGCGGTGTCATCATCTACGTAATAAGTAATTGAGTAAATATTTAATTATAAATTCAAATAATTATTACTCTGTATCAATTACTAAATTTCGTGCCAGGTCTGGTTTTGGGGGAAATAAGATCATTATGGACCGATGGTTTATTAGAATACGTCTCGGATCTTTGGAACATAGTGGATTTTATACAGAATTCCTTCTACGTCGTTTGGATATCAATGCGAGTTACTTCCTGGATCATAGTTCAAGTAATAATTCAATATATTTATTGTAATAATTAAATATGATTTTAAATATTACTTAATTTCCTCGTAGAGAGAATATTGGGGTGGAGAAGATCCCTGGTACCCGAGAGACCAATGGCACGCTTTCGATCCGATGTTGCTGTCGGAGGGTGCTTTCGCCGCAGGGATGATTTTCAGGTGAGAATTTTAATTCAAGTTTAATAACAGTGATTTAATTTAATACTATGTTAATGAAGCTTAGGAAGACGCGTTCATAATTTCCTATAAGGAACTTGATCTTCGAATTTTCCTTCCTCACATTCTACTGGCTATCCTTCCTGCTTTCTTCCCACACGTCCAACTGATCCCTGGGGATTTATATCTTGTCGTCTTTTAGGAGATTCTTTGTCCTCCCATTTGTTTTCCACCAGCGGCAAACAAGATAATTAATCTCGGTCAATTAGAGGCCGGCGAGAAATGACTGTCGTACAACTTGTTGTTAGTTAAACTGGTGCTCGGATAGAATAGAGAACTGCAACAGGTGTGCGCTTCTCTTTCAGCTTTCTGAAGCTCGTCCATATATTCAGCGTCAACCCGCATCTCGGACCGCTCCAGATCTCCTTGGGCAGAATGATCATCGATATCATCAAGTTCTTCTTCATTTATACCTTGGTTTTGTTTGCCTTTGGCTGTGGTGAGTTGGAATTTGATAAAGAACAATTTTTTAATTATATTGATTTAATATATTTTTGTAATATTATTGTAGGAATGAATCAGTTAATGTGGTACTACGCGGACTTGGAGAAGATGAAGTGTTATCATATGCCAGAATTCCCTGATCTGCCGGACTTTGATAATCAGGAAAAGGCTTGTTCCATTTGGCGACGTTTTGCAAAGTACAAACTTATCTGCTTTTATTATAAATATTTAATTTAGACAGTATTTATTTAGTATAATTAAATATAATTGTAATTTTGGAAAATTTATTCAGGAACAATTAATTATGTTATGATTACAGTTTATTCGAGACTTCGCAATCGCTTTTCTGGGCCAGTTTCGGTATGGTTGATCTAATGTCGTTCGATCTGACTGGGATAAAAAGTTTCACGAGATTCTGGGCTCTCCTCATGTTTGGATCATACTCAGTAATAAACGTCATCGTATTACTGAACATGCTCATTGCTATGATGTCCAACTCCTATCAAATCATTTCGGTACGCCAACCCAAAAAGATTCCATTGTCATAAATAATTCATATTAAACAGAAATAATTAAATATTAGGAACGAGCTGACACAGAATGGAAATTCGCTCGGAGTCATTTGTGGATGAGTTACTTCGAGGATGGTGACACTGTTCCCGCTCCGTTTAACATGGTACCAACTGGCAAAACCTTCACCAAGATCATCAAATGTGGGAAAACTGGTCGACAAACAAGATCATTGATCGTAAGAAATATTATAATAAAAATATAATTATTTTTTAGTTAGGATCGAAATAATTTCTAATATTTATTTGACCCTAGAAAAAGTCTCGGGAGAAAGCAATGGCACGACACGACACCGTTATGCGATTGTTGATTCGTCGTTATGTAACAGCAGAGCAAAGGAAACGAGACGAGTTTGGTATCACAGAGGACGACGTAATGGAAATCAGACAAGATATCTCAACACTGCGTTACGAATTGATCGACATCCTTCGGCAAAACGGTATGAAGACGCCGAGAGTCGACAAACAGGATGGCGCATGTACGTAAAAACTCCCTTACAATTAATTAATTAAAAAATACAATTTACCAAGAAAAAATATATGAAATAAATTAATAACGTGTTAATCACAGTGTCAGGAAAGAAAGGACGAGTTATGGAACGTCGTCTCCAAAAGGACTTCCAGATCGGTTTCGTAGAAGGAATAGTAAATGCAGCCATTCAAAACGAAAAGGAGCCAAAGGACGTTTTCAGTCAGATTGCCCGTGCAATTGGTCGCAAGAGCAGCGGAAGCAAGAAGAAGGACTGGAACGCTGTCGTTCGCCAGAACACAGTGGCTAAAGATCCAATCGGCAGCAGTACAGAAGCAACAAACAAACAAACAAGGCTCAGCATTCGACGGCGCATGCAACATGCTCAGAATTCTGATCTCGAATCGATGGATCCGAATCGGCTGCTCGAGTACAATCCAAATCTGACGGACGTCTCGCCAACCACGAGGATCGCTTACGCCAAATTCATGCTGACCAGGAAGAAGGCACCGGAAGGTCCAGACATACCGGAAGGTAATTTAATTAATAAGTCAATCTTAATTCAGTGATTATCTATGTTTGTTTATAAACAGACGAGGAAACCAAGGCGGCCGAGGGTGGCGGAACAACACCGCCAGCAGGAACATTGCCGAAACCAGGACCTTCGGGGAAAACAAGTCCGAGAACCGATGGAAGTCCTCGTCCTTTGTTGAGCGAAGCTTTGAAGAAGAGTTTGCTAAAGTCGATGAGTAGTGGCAGTTTGGAGAAAGGAGCGGCTCAAGCTGGTCAGGCGAGGACACCCACTCCGATTCCAGAGGAGCCTCGAGAACACGATGCAGGGAAATCTCAAGCGGGTCAGCCTGCTGCGGATGCTGCGAAGCCAGCGGATGCTGGCGAGGCTTCGACGAGCAAGGACGACGAGGCCAAGAAAAAAGCCGAGGAAGAAAAGAAGAAGAAAGAAGAGGAAGAAAAGAAAAAGAAAGAAGAGGAAAACAAGAAAAAGAGCGAGGCTGGACAAAGTAAGAAACCAGAAGACGATAAGAAAAAGCCTGAAGACGACAAGAAGAAAGCAGAAGCTGACAAAGCGAAGCCAGCAGATGAGAAAAAGGGCGCGGATGCAGGACCACCGAAAGCTGATAATCAGGATAATATACCAGTCGCGACGACGAAACTTCGAGGGAAATCAAAGGCCACCGGTCAAATTATGGGTGGCTGGATTTAGAACACTATTAAGATCATTTATCTCCTTTCTCGTTAAAGATGCCAATGCCAAATTACCCTCGCTTCCAAAGAGGGCATTCAGATTGCAGAGAGCACCGTCGGACTTCATCATCTCATGAGTACGTTCTCGATTTACACTTTTAGGTATTCTCTCTTTCATACTCTCCTTGATCTCTCACACGCATTCGCCGTAGTCTCCCGTAGGAGGCTTGTTAATGATATTGGGTTTCGTTTGGTAAAGTTTAATTGTTATTAGTTCCATTAGGCACCTCGTCTCTCATATTTCTATCATCGTAGGGATCCGGCTTGCCGCTGCACTTTCGTTCACGCTTGATTCACGTTGGATGAGGTACTAACGTGGCCGATTCATATATTTCTAACTTTTTCGTAAATTCGTTTAATGTACGTGTTATATACATATTTTTAGGAATAACAATAAAGCGTCCCGTTTTTTATTGGTACGTCGCTCTTGTCTTCTCAGTCCTGTCCTGTGTGATACGTTTAGTAATAAATAAAAGTGATACAGACTTATAAAATCTAAGATGAAATGCAGTGAATTAATGAATAATTTAATGGGAATGATGAGTCTCGTGTTGGCGAATCTTAATTATAAAGCTCTTCATGATTGGAATTTCGGGCGAAGTAATTGTTTTATGCCCACGAAATTCTTGTTGAGTTATTGTAAAACTCGTTAGTTGATTATTACGCGCAGCCTCCACATAAAATTGCAAGGAAAGGCCTGTAACAAACAAAACAGAAATATGATTTAGTTTCTTGACATTAGAAATATTAGGATAGGCATTTTTTAATTATAATACCTTCGCCGCAGACGTTCCGATTTTTCAATTTTAATACTGTTCTGGTTATTATTCTTCTTCCTATTCGCTTTCTTATCCTCCTGCAATGAAATATTCCTTTTTTATAATAAAAAACTTACGACGGTTACTTCGCAGAATAAAAGAAATGGTTTTCAATACTTACATCAATTAATTCACCAACAAGAAAATTCTTGAGGGTGCGTTTCGCATCGGAAGAATGTCCGAATTCATCGAAAGCCGCCGTAGCATCTTTCCCCGCGTATTCTTCGATCAATTCCCTGCCACCGGGATGCTAAACAATTACACCAATAATTAATTTCACATCCACAGATTTCAAGCGAAATATTTCAAATTTTCGAAGTTCCAAAGTCCAATGGAACTTACTTTCCCGAGATAGTCCGTCACATCGTAAACGAAGTCATTAATGACTATCCAAGTTCTAGCACCGTTGCTTCCATCGCGGTTGGACACTTCTTTCAAGGAGTAACGAGACATCTTTCCGATGCAACTTGTTCCGAAAGAGGAGGGAAACTGAGCGTTTCAAGCTGGCGCGCAAACACAAATAAAGCTCGAGTCAAATGGTACCGGGGCGAAATTGTGATAAGAGGGCGATCATGATCCCTGGCACGCAAATCGATAAGAGAATGATAAAGACGTGTGTCACGTAGCCGATCATTAGCCGGGAAAGCCGACTTCTGTAGTGAATGTCATCGTGATTCCCCCATTAATATGTTGCAACAACTTTCGAAGAAGTCATTCGTGCAATTGCTCTGACACTTCAACAGTAAACTTCCTAGAATTTCTTATGAACTTTGCTCTGGCTAGAAGCGAAGTTTGTATATTAAAATAGTAGTTAATCGACTGAATGATGATAAAGGGTGTTGTGATTATGTTTTAAGCGAGCGTGTAGATCCTTATCACAGGAAGAATGTATTTAACTGATGATAGTGCAACAGTCACGCGTGTATCTGGGAATAGATCGCTATTTTCATCGGTATTTTCAGAATTTTATCAGTCTCGAGTGCTTTCGATATCTGAATATCAGGACATTACACTCTCTGACGTAACGTTTTACATTTATAAACATATAAGATGAGAATCGCCTGGGAAAACCCTCAATCCTGTCTGTTTTCTCTGCCAGAGATTGCTATATTTAATCTTTCTTTCCTGTTGTCTGTTTAAGCAGAGTTGTGTCATCCTTGCGTGCAGATTGTTTATGGAGTGGATGATGAGACATATTGGAAACAAAGGGTTTCGAGCGTCGATTTGTATCGATCAATTTAATGTTTGATATAAGGGTCGCGCAAGTTTCTAGCTATTTTTCATTATCATCGAAAAATCAGATCGCTATCGAAGACGTGCATGTTTCAAGTGGCACGTGTTGATACCAATCTTTTGTACCGTTCCAAGTATTTCTACAAAGGTCATTTAGCACTTGTATTTATCTCCCTCGTTTATATTAACAAGTCGTAATCAAAACATCAATGTGTTATATATGCATATTTGGGTTGGGTGTATCTAAATTATATTTTCTTTTATTTATAGACTGTTGGGATAACTTTCCCACATGTCTTTGTTTACATCGATCTATTATAGAACTTTATAAGTATTTTGTTTTCGGAAAGGAAGTTGGTAATCGTTCTTTAATGTTATATTATTGTAACAATATTTTGAATATTTGAATTATAAGCCGCCCTCGTAAATCCAGCGCTAACAACTTTCCCACGCGAACTTTCTATCGTCAAGTTGTCGCACTGCAATCGAACCTAGCTGAACCTAGTCGAACTATCAATGTTTAGAATTTCGAATTTCGTGGAAGAAAGTGGTTGACAAGATTTACGGAATATGAATACGACAGCATTGAAAGATGATTTCTTGGCAGTCTATCAAAGCCTGAAATTTTCAAAATCGGACAAGGATGAATTGGAGACAGCGGATATTGAACGACGATGTTTAGCAACGAAATACTTTACAGCCAAAGAATGGTAGCGGTAAACAGATTACGCAGATCGTATATGATTTCGCTTTTCTTTGTTAAATTCAAATAAAAGCCTACACAATGTCCTCGTTTCAATTTTACAGTGAATCGGAAGAATTGGGAGCGTGTGTGCTCCGAAATGGTTTGAAAGAATACCAAACTATTATGGAAAATAAGAATGGTGTGAATAATTATTGGAAGCAGATAAAAGCACAAAATCCGAAGACCATCAATGATCCAAGACAGTGGACTTCTGCACTTCATGACATAAGTGTAGCTCTTCAATTTTTGAAACCATTGCCATGCACAAGTGACAATACTTTGCCGTGTCAAGCCAAAGTCATCTCTGATAAACAAGTTGAAAGTCTCGTAAAGATATGGAAGAATACAGATAGCTCAACACGGATTAGAAAAGTCAGTGGTCAAAAGAAGACGACACAGGATCAAATTTCAAGTTTACGTAGTAGTGACTTAATGGAATGTGATGATTTTGATAGTGAATTAATAGGTGCTACTGTGTCACACTCATTGTCTACTCCAGCTTATGGAAATAGATCTGGACAGGAAGGCCTGTTTAATAAGCAATACTCTAAGTCTTTCCCAGCCACTAATGAATCTGTAACTCTTCCACGTCAACAATCACTTAGAGTTGATAATCATATTCCCTTAAGAAATGGGAAAGAAAAGCCTGCTATTGTATCTAGGAATTACAATGACCGGCAGAATGTTTCTAAAGGCCCATCAAGAACTGTTAGCTCCTCACATAACAATGAAAATGATTCTACAGATAAACTCAGTTTCTTTAAAACTGCAAAGCAGGAACTTGATCTGCAACAAGCAAAATCTAACAAGCCACAGCAGAAAAAAACCTTAGGTGGAAAGGGTGCAGTGAATGCACAATTTGTGTGCCCATTTAAGAGAGAGAAAGAAAAAAGTGAACAAGCTTCAAATAATGCCTATGATGGTGAAAGTAATTTGACAGAAACAGATAATGAATTACTTAAAAATATCGAGCCAAAGATGGTTGAACTTATAAAGAACGAAATTATGGATTCAAAAACAACTATCACTTGGGATGATATAGCTGGACTGGAATATGCAAAAAAGATTATTAAAGAAGTAGTGGTATATCCTATGTTAAGACCAGATATTTTTACTGGATTAAGAAGACCCCCAAAAGGGATTCTTCTTTTTGGTCCACCTGGCACAGGAAAAACACTGATTGGAAAATGTATAGCTTCTCAGAGCAAAGCTACATTCTTCTCAATTTCGGCGAGTTCCTTAACGTCGAAATGGATAGGAGAGGGGGAGAAAATGGTTCGCGCTCTATTTGCTGTAGCAAGAGTTTATCAGCCTTCAGTTGTTTTTGTTGACGAGATTGACTCGCTATTGACTCACAGATCAGAGACCGAGCATGAGAGCTCGAGAAGATTGAAGACTGAATTTTTAGTGCAACTCGATGGTGCAGGTACAGGTGACGACGACCGAATTTTAATTGTGGGAGCCACAAACCGACCGCAAGAACTGGATGAAGCAGCGAGGAGGCGGCTCGTTAAGAGGCTCTACGTACCCCTACCAGAATTGCAAGCACGGAAACAGATAATAAATAATTTATTGGTGACAATTCCACATGATTTGACTGAAGATGATATTCTCCAAGTCGCCCAGAAATCAAAGGGATATTCTGGTGCTGATATGACAAATTTATGTAAAGAAGCCAGTATGGGCCCTATTCGTAGTATTCCATTCAGTCAGCTCGAAGATATTCGAACTGAAGATGTTCGGCACGTGACAATTAACGATTTTCGAGAAGCACTTAATCATGTTCGGCCAAGTGTGTCCGAATCTAGTTTGTCAGCTTATGTTGAATGGGATTCGATGTATGGTGCTGGGACAGCACAAAATAATGCAATATAATCTGAATTTCATCGTAAATAATAATTATATTTTTAATCAGTATTCTATTTCATTTTTACAGCATACACTGTGAGGTATTCCATTTGGCTAAAAGGTATTTTGTAATTTGTCTATTAAAATAATGGAAGAAAATTAATACAAATTGTCTGCGTTTGTTTACAAAATAATATCATTGTGGTATTGTTTCTTGCCGTATTGTCAAAGAAACTCGAGGAAATGTATTTTCTTCGACTGCGCAACAGCTAAATACTGTTCCTCCTCATGGAAAAATATTTCCATGGATATTATCGCGGATGGATCGCACGATATTAATTTCGAATTTTTGGGATTAAAGTCTAACATTTCAAAGTCTTCAAAATAATACATATGTACATTTCCTAAAAGTAACAGAACATTAATTAACACATAAAAAATATTTAAAGGTTTTGTTATAGCTTTTTGACAAGTTACCTATGTTTAATCCTAATATAATTAAATGATCGTATATGATTATAGATGTAGGTGTACCATCTAATTCGAAATGTACATCATATTCTCGCCATCCGTTTGCTCCAACCGAAAATCCCATTAGACCTAAGTCTGGGGAATAATGTTGATATTTTTTTTAGAAAACTTGAATATGCACGCACATAATATAGCACTTTATTTACCTGTTATGTAGGTAAGTATTTCTGGTTTGAATGCATAATAACGTCGAACTTTAAATGATGGTGGTGGGAGATAGTTACTACTATAAATCACTTGTGGATTATCAAGCAAATATTTTTCATAGTTGCCCTTTTGGGTGTAGATGATCACCTTCGTTAAAAAAAGAATATTAATTTACTGTAATTAATTTATCGTAACGTTTTTTCATTTCGACTACATTACCATGTCTTCATCTAGTACTGCAGCCAGTACTATAAAGTGGGAGGCATAGTGGCGATCTTCAGATAATCTGCTTGATGAAGTATTTAAATTTTCTATCAAGAATTCATTGTTCATTACCATGCACAAGTGATAGTAATTCGCGCTAAAACACAAGTTACAATTTTAATTTCGTCTTTTCTCCAGTGGTCACTAATACACACGACACGATGACTTTTTGTTATTGTACCACATCAGTCGGCCACGCTTTTTTTTAATTAACTTCTTCAGCTCAATGTCCCAATATTTTACATGATCGCTTATAGAACAGGATACAATCAAAATATGGTTTCCTGTAAAATAAAATTTATTCGTTGGCATTGTAAGAAAGTGACAGTTATTGTGCACTGGAATTTCTTATTCTTACCGTTTCGTACAAATTGAATACTTTTAATATACTCCAAAGCGTCGGCCGTAAAAATAGGCGCTTCGCATAACTGATATATATTGTACAAGTAAAGAAAACCACTGTTTGTACCAATTGCCATTAAGTTATCTGACGAAAACATAAATTATAGAATTTTCGTTTCGTATCGTAAAGTGAATCACAAAACTAATGAATTAGTACTTAGAACTTTAATGCAAGTAATATCCTGTCGACGATTTGGCAGTGGTTTGAATTCTCCTACATCTATATTGCAGCGTTTAACATTTTTGCAGGTAACCCACGATCTGTACATTGTCATCCATTTTTTGGAATCATTAACTGCAATCTTATCAATTTCAGTCTCTGGATTTAATTTCTCGTAAAAGATGTTCCAAAACTGCCTTGGCACATCTTCTACGCATTGTCTGTACCAATGGTCTTTTTCCTAAAAATTGACATCGTTTTTGCGGAATACTATATCGATTTTCGATTAGGATTAATCAAAGATTGCTTTCCGTTACTTCTGACATACCTCTAATGTTTTATCGATAATTTCTTTCCACGTTTTGCAAACGGTTCGAAGATTCGCGAGTACAATCGCCTCTGAATAGTGAAATATAATTTCCCATATTTCTACTGGGAAGATCATTTTGTACAAATCCTATCCGATCAAACTATCGCGAGATCACCTTGAGATCGTCTGTAAACCAAATCGACTGTGACTGGCTTGTGCTATTGAATTCTATACAATTTTCTTCGAGCGAATTAAATTGACTGGATAGAAAACAGATTTGAAATACACTCAGCACCGTCGCGCCGCGTGACGTATTATTTACTTCTCTGTTCACTCGTCCGTTTTGTTAACTATTATATACGCCTAGCTATATGTTTTTCCAATTAAATCGATTTAATTCCGGCAACCGAGAGAAGAAGTACGTCCTGCAGGAAACACCATATTTGTTCGAGAAGCATTGAAAAGGACTGTAAGCGATCGTCGACTAAGCATTGCACTTTAAAAAGGCAGTATCTATTGTACACTTTTCAACTCAATCAAAGTTTTTATTGGCTACAGCTGAGCGCTACATACATGATATGAATTCGACATTAACCGCGGGTACCGGCATTTCACGCATGTGTTAAAATATAACTACACACAATTATGTTATATATGCACATATATGTCTTTTAACGATTTTCAGTCATATAGTTGTTGTTCGACTGTTAAGTGCTCGCTCTCTTCGGATCGCCGAGTAATAAGTTCTCAAGCCCCAATAACAAGAATGGAGAGTGGTGAAAGCTTATTGTTACTGCAGAACAACATTTGGCCCTTTCTGCTATTGGAGGGCCACAAAGAATGTCTGACGAGCAATTTGCAAAGCGATCAAGCTGAAGAAAATGGTGAACTCGAAGTTTTTGTAGAACAATTGACCATTTTCTAGCGTTCTGTTCGTCACATCAAAAGCATCTACTATGCTTTTGTTTATTTCACCTTCGAGTAAAAACGCTGCTTCTCTCTCTCTCTCTCTTTCTTTTTTTATGAACTTTATCTTTAACTCACACGAAGAAAAGTAGCATTTTTTAAATTTTATGGCAATTATAGATACACATGAATTATTATCCATATATTTACGCATTAATCATTATTACTTAGGGAGTAGTACACGGCACAGCTCGATGAGATAAATCTGGCTACGCTGGCTACTGTTAGCCACTACCGATTGTATGTAGAATCTCTAACCTGCATTTCGTTTGCACGTTTTTTCATTTATCCCGCATGTCCATCCAGTTACTGTTGATTTTTCGTACTGTGAGAACTTAGGATGATGGAAGAAGGTAGCGAATATTTTTAATACTATTATATTCGACTAGATTTCACTCTATTAAATAGTACACAATCTTTTTATTTCGACTCGTCAATACTAAGGAAAAGCAAGAATTCGTGAAACTATCGTAGTTATCATTTGTTTAAATATTACTTGAACTGCGCATAGCAACGCTCGTATACTGATTATTTATGCGATTGTAAAGCTAGTGTTTTAATGTTTCTGATGTGTATTTAAGTTACTTTTTGAGATATTTTGGACCCAGAAAAATATGGCATTGTAACTGATAACAAAACTTAGACTTGGTGTTATTTTAACAGAGAATGCATGCCCTGAATTATCAGGGATGAGTGATGATGACAGTGGTGATGATTGGGATGAGGTCCAAGAGGAATCTGAGCCTGTACCGTGCCTTTTCTGTAAAGAGAATGTTAAGGATTTCATAGATGCATTGGAGCATCTGGATAAATTGCACAAGTTTAATTTAAGGCAATTTATAATCAGACATTCCATTGACACTTACTCATACATAAAGTTGATCAACTTTATCAGACAGAAAAATATGTTGCCCGACCAATTAAATGCTTTAACTGCAGAGAGTTGGCAAAGCGATGAATTTCTCAGGCCTACAATACAGGATGATCCATGGATAATGTTTGGTAAGATAAATACTACCTTTTCTACTTTCACAAATGATTGATCACATAGAATAATAAACAACTTCTGTTTTAGACTTGGAAGATCTCCAGGACAAAGTGAATAAACCTATGTCATACACAGTAAACTCTGAAAATGGTTGTGTGACATTATCCGAAGCACACTTTGCTGATTTGCAGAGGACAATTCAAACTTTGAAGGCACAGTTGGAACAAAAGGAATTGACATGTTTTCTAGCAGAGCAGGTATGTACCAACATTATATTACACAACAGTTTGATGCAGTGTAAATTAATTAAATATTTTTACATAGAGGATAGATGAAATGACAAAGAAGGTCCAAAAGTTAGTGCTGGATGATGACTTGGATGGTAATGGTGATTTCTGTAGTAGAAGATCTGGTAATAGCAATGTTGACAGAGGCTATTTCAGTACTTACAGCCACTTTGCCATTCATCATGAAATGTTATCAGTAAATACATGAACATATATAACACTTACATTTCATAATTTAAAAATGTTGGGTTTAAAAAAGACTGCATATTTGTTTTTTTGTAGGACAAAGTACGAACAGAAACCTATCGTGATGCATTATTAACAAATGCAAACAGATTTGAAAATTGTATGATACTAGATGTTGGTTGTGGAACAGGTATTTTATCTATGTTTGCTGCTAAGACTGGATGCCGCAAAGTTATAGGAGTTGATCAATCTGAAGTAATATATCATGCCATGGATATAGTAAGGTATATATTATTTGACAAAAATATCTTTAGTATAAAGCAACTCCTGCTCATCTAACATTTTTTTTATATAATGTAGAGAGAACAATTTGAGTGATATTATCACTCTCAAAAAGGGTTTGCTTGAGGATATTAATCTATCTGAAGAGAAGGTTGATGTAATTGTATCAGAATGGATGGGTTACTTTCTTCTATTTGAAGGAATGTTGGATACAATAATATATGCTAGAGACCATTATTTGGCTCCTGATGGGATTCTACTCCCCAATAAATGCACAATCAGTCTTGTGGGAAGTGGAGATACCAGTAAGTACTCATATATTTAATTAGCATATTTGGCAAACCAAATTGTAATGAATTCTCTCATAGGACGATATGTCGAGCTTGTGGATTATTGGTCGAATGTTTATGGTTTCAAAATGAGCTGCATGAAGGCCGAAGTCGTTCGTGAGCCAACAATGGAAATTTGTAATCCAGAGGAATTAATAACAAGCATCGTTGAAATTCAAGCTTTCGATCTATATAAAGTAACGAGAGACTGCGTGAACTTTTGTGCACCGTTCGAGCTGATAGTGAAAAAAACTGGTTCATTGACTGCAATGGTTGGATACTTCGATGTATTCTTCGATCTAGACAATCCAATTCACTTTTCCACGGGACCGCATTCTACGCCTACTCATTGGAAACAAACGGTATTCTTTTTGAATGAGCCACTTAGCATTACTGAAGGTAAGCATCATAAAGAGAATCATATCTCATACACCGTATCGCAGTATGTATACAATAGTGTCTGAGTTCAGGTCTTGAAAACACTGTTTACTTTCCAGGTGAAGTTATAAGCGGTAAGCTAATTTGCCGTAGACACACTAAAGACGTCCGAGGATTAATCGTAACAATTCAAATTAAGAATACTAGTCAGGTGTATTATTTAGAATAAATCAATCATGCTTATTATAATGTCCAATGGACATAAGTGCCAACAAAAATTCCAAGATAGGGTCCAGTTTTCTGGTCATAACGTTGTTGATGACTATCATTACAAATTAAGATTAATGGAATAGGATTGAAAACCATAAAACCTTGAATAAGATTCATAGTACAAGTTTTCAGTAGTATTCCATTCGCAGTATTCATTGCTGGCCTTTTGCAAACATGTTAATGTAGACTATGAACTTGTTCCTTATTCAAGCATCAGCCGAAAATGGATAAGAAGACAATTGGTAAGCTTGTTTCAGCTTGTTACATCTTAATTCTGCAACCAAAGATAGTGCAGATGCCCTCGATATAATTGATGCTGCACGCAATGAGCTTGACGCACATTGATTTTATCATATCATACATTTGTGCCTTTCAGCGATATTTAAGTTTTTATTCACAGCTATCTAGATATTAGGTGAGTCTTAAAGAGTCTAAAGTATCAAGGAATAATTACAGCCTTCTTACAACTACGAGGTGAGTTGCAAGAATAGTAGCTGCAAAGCTTTTTATAGAGTTTTACATAACGAATACACAGGTTGTGTTAATATAGGTTGAGGGCCTAACGCAATAAAGCAGTAGGTGGTACTATACAGGGTTCGTAACGATGTAAGAACCCGATAATAAAATCATTCGATAGTTGTTATTTTTTTATAATTTTTTCATCAGGACATACGTAACGTTATCTTAAACGTTAGGTGATATTGCATTTGGAAAATAGTATATTTTGATAGTTCACTTCATTAATCAATTATGCTTGCTCCGAGTATAATTGTAAAACTTACACGGAATAAGAAATTCCTAGGAAAACGTTAAATAGCATTAGTAACATAAGCGACTTTACCAAGATATATTGTACGAGCGAAACAGAATCTCTTCCGAATTTTTCATAGAGCTTTTCAATCTTTCTCTGAAGCATGTAAAGAATCACAACGCTTATAGTAATATTCGTCTTACTTTTACTCGTTCGATTATAATACTTCTAATTATACTATCAATGGGAAACATATTTATAAGATTTTCCAAAAGTTATTGCAACTCGGCTGCTCTTATTCCACTACTCTTGTATGAACATCGATAACCGAGCATGTTTCAAAGCTAACAAATCTCAGCACTTTATTGCACTGTTTGAAGCAAAATGAACCGAATTTCCACCCATTTGCTGAATACAATCTACTGTATACGGTATCTGCGATACCAATATTTGAATGATGCTTCCATTAAATTCTCCTGCCAACTTTCTTGCACGTTATAGGATAAGTATGCGCACCACGTTCTCGAACTTCGATTAACACGATAGTTTATGAATTAAGTAGAGCACTACAAGTTAAGCAAGTCCAAAGCTACTCTTCGTACTGTACTCAGACCACCAATATTGACCGATCTATATATATATATACATATATATATATATATTTTATCACATTAACTTTACCGTCTCTTTACACTTAAATCTTCTGCAACATTATAATACACTAGGATATAGTACGTTCCGCGTTTAGCGATTTCAACTATTCCTATGCTTCCGAATTAAGGTACACGATATATAACTCTGTGATATAAAAAACCTTACTTCATAGCAAGTTTATTCGATTGTGAATCAAGAGGAGTATTATCTTGATTATACACGTACATAATAACAAATCTATGAAGATATATACTTAACATGAAATAAATTCTGAAAATCTTATGCATCGAAGTATCTTTTACTCTCAGTCGATCCTCATGTCGAATAGCATACATTCACCCATTCATTCTATGCTCTATCTTTAGATAACTTAAACCTGCTCGATATAAATTGCTTTGTAATACTATAGATTTCTCGTGTCACCCGTTGAATCCCTTGAACTGTAACACTTTCTTAAATGCACATGCACAACTTTCGCGGGAATGTTTTGTAAACCGGAACTCAATCGGGATTGAACCTTGCGAGGGATCGTTACGAAACTTACACAACACGTATCCTGAGATACCTGAGAACGCGACACATTTTCAGGGCCATACGTATAACTTTGATGAAAAATATGTATAAAAGTACATTATTGATCCATTGTGGATCGAGGTAGTACAGCAGCCTGTAAAGATACTTTAATAACAATCGACTGTTATTATACTGCGTTAACAATGATCTTGTAGGCATTGTCCTGTAACAAGTATGTTAGTGTCGGAAATTTGGATTGTCTGTTTGCCATCCTTTCGCGTTTGGACCGAATTGGTAGACCAGTCTTCTGCCAAGCACTGGTTGAAAGATTTTGCTTTTGTAATAGTACCTAGAATCAGAGAAGAATCTACTTCTACAAATCGGTCAGGTTTCTCGAGAATGTCTGGTATGTTATTAAGAATGTATAAGATTCAGGAGACCACTTCGTGACGAAGTGCGGCAATTACCTCATGGCGCGACTGAGTTTTTCATACGTCATTTTCGTGTTGCCTTTTCTCGAGCCCCACCGTTTCGCCACTTCATCACTCTTTACAAATCGGAACTTCGCCTGCGAGTAATCTTCCCAGCAGATTAAACTTGGACATGTCTCTCGATTGCGCAGCAAATCTCTAATGAATTCCCAGAGTTTTCCTTGGCTGGTAGCTGCAAGCGTTAATTGCACACACCAATAAAACATATTTATCCTCCACAATTATTACACGACTTGTCTTGGCAACACAGACACACACAATGTGAATTCGCATACTTACGATTTTTCTTCGCCTTCAAGACTCTTGGCCTTCCGGGTGGCCGTTTTGTGGAAACTTCAATACTGGTGTCTGACTCTGTGTCTGTAAAGCATAATGGGGACTATATTCAAAGGGAAATGTTTCAGGCTGAATAAATACTGCTATGCCCTAAAAACGCCTGCTGTACCTGATATATTATTCGGACTAATTCGAGCATAGTCCTCCTCGGTGTGATGATGAATAGTACTGAAGGGGGGAACTGTAACAAATATGAAAGCCCAATATAATTCCCAAGTTCGACTCTTCCTCGTTATATGATGACGTGAAATCTAGTCGCTCGTGAAAGGAAAGTGCATTTCTTGATTCAAGCTTTAATACGCTGTATGCAATTCTATGCACGTAATCTGAAGAAGGTGGTTTCCTTGCGCGCAATTTACACCGGGATGCGGTTCATTGCAACTTCTGTCGTTTGAGACAATCTAACGCAGTGCGGTGAAACTCTTATCGAACTTCTTTATCTATGGTGGTTGTATCGCGAACGTTTCATGGGTTCTAGATTGCGAGCGTGCGATTGAGGGATAGTGTACGCTCTTGCTTTCGGCTACATACGCAAATTCGAGATATGTTGTGAATGAAGTAAATCGTAGAGTTGGTCACCATAAACAGGGTCATGGTGGATGAAGTCGTCCTTGGTGAAGGTGACCAGCTCGTTTCCTGGGACTGCCAAACTGTGCTGAATCGAACTATAGGGTTGACCCATGTACGATGCAGCCGACATAAGCCAGTTTATCGTTTCCTCTTGGTACCACTCTTTAACGGGTTTCTCCGACCACCCTGTGCCGTCGATCTCGTCGTTTTCGTCACCTGTTGGATATTCATAATTCAGCGTAAAGAACATTTCAATTTCATATGCTTCTGCAAACTGTTGATTACCGCCGAATAGTCATTCCGGGCGCATATTACTACCGCAGACTGCATTACGTCAATCAAAGCTAACAGCTTCCACAGAAGACGTGTAAAAAAGATGTAAGTAACCAGAGGCGTTATATGAGCTATATTAATGTATGCAAGCCATTCCGAGTAATCGAGTATGTATTTCAAAGTAGAGCATAATTGGCAAAGAAGTTCTTGCGATTCTTATTTCCGGTGAATCGAACACACCTCGTCTTATGATAAATGTCTTCATTTTTCCTCACAGCCGGAAATGCGAATTTATCAATTATCCGCAGGATGTAAAATAGTGCATCCCCTTGAAATGTAAATTGAACTTGGACTTGAATATCGCCAGCAGCAATTCGACGATAAACTCTGATAATATTAAACGTACGAGGGAAACCGGCACAATAAGAACTCGGCACCAATTTATTCGGCGCGCTACACCGGCCAATGAATATTCAGGAATCGCGGTTGTCTTTCCAGGAATCCGGCAGTACTCGAAAATAAAATGCGGCCTACTTAAGTATGCGATCGTATAGAGTTCCAGCTTGTTCTCAACACACACAGCGCATATCTTATATGCTGAATTTATTATGAAATGTAACTAATTCATCGCAACAATACACAGTAAATATAATTCAAATTCGACGAGTTAAAATGTTGTTTCATCTCTAGAATCCAATGACAAGTGTGTCAATTACACTGCGGAAGTTGGTATACAAATAAATGATCATTACCAAGGGTGCATCGTTTTTTCGCCGGCTCAGGATTCCTCGTGGTGAGGTAGCCACTGTTCCTGGTGACTAGGGAATCCATGTCCAACAAGTAATGTTCGTCCTCCTCGTTGAAGTTGATGAGCGACGGATACATCTGCAAGGGAGAGCGATTCGCATCATCTTTCACGTGCAAAAAAAGGATCGCGCTTCACCATCGGACGTTTAAAGGACCGGAATCATCTGTGCATCATTATTCCGATCACGCCTCTGAATGCGCGCTTTCATCCTCCTTTTTTTCTCCTCATCGCATTTTTCCCCCCCTGTCTCCTCTTTTTTTTTTTTTTATACGAGCATGTTGCATTTGAGATGCGCAGTCGAGCGTGATTAATGCCGCGCAAATTGCACCCTTTGATACACCGGATTACAATTGTGACGAGGCTTTAATGGCTCGTAATGACAGCGAGTCGCGGCGCCGCACGTGTTTGTGGAAGCACGTTTCTATGTTTTAATACAACAAAATTACTGCGAAATCATCGGGAAGTCGATTTCAGGATACAACAACATCGACGAGAAATCTTGCGGACGCGTGACTAACTACACACACCGGCGGCGATTATTTGCTTTCGATATCGATATCAACGCATACAAATTAAGCAATAACTGAATCCTATTAATATTGCTTCGCAATTGGCAACAGGTCGGTTATCGGTGAGCAGCGTACATGAAGAATTCACTTGGTTTATGTAAAAGTGAACACGCTCCAACTGACATCGGCGAGATACGGCCAATGTTATCTCTGTTGAAATACAATTCCATGTTTCTAGCTGTTGTAACGAAAAAGTGCGAGCACTGTTACAGCCGGCCTATTATCATATCAGCTATTACAAAATCGACGAGGAGTGCATTGATAGAATATCTATTGCACGTTCCGAATGCCACGGTGGGAAACGCGTCATCGCACTTTCATGGTCGCAGTCCGTAAAGAATGATTTTTCTACGGCGAAACACACATTTTCCAGACACTCTGATCTCTGACATAGTACGATTGCCGACACATTCCTCGGAATACCAAAACTATTAATGATTATGCTCGGCCATTTTTTTTAACTCCTCTGTTTATGCCCGTTGAGAATGCGTTAGCTTTCATGGTGGGAGGTATGAATCTTCAATTTAATGCACAGTGAATTCTGCATCGTTTCCTTCGTCGTTGCCACGGGTCCACGCTTCGTTAATGGCTCACCGTAATTGCAGGCTGATTTATTGGCGCGTAAAGAAAGAAAGAAAACCGGTATGTTCTATTTGTGTTAAGAGAACCTTGCGATTGATAATCCTCGTGCTTGAGAATCACGTGTACATATATGCTCTCCACGACTAAGTTTTGCATGAGAAACTTTTGCAAACATTTTCTCCCCCTCCCGTTACTGGCCAAGGCGAAACGCACGTGAGCAACTTTGAGATCTTACCATACGCGCATTTTACAACGAGAACCAGTCAGGTGTAAGGTCGTGCACTCGGACTGACGTGTGTATTGTAATGACTTAGATGAAATTATGCTCTAGGTAACAAGTTGGCATACAAGAGTATCCAAGACAAGAATAAAGGGGAACCGACCTATTGTCAAGTACAGGACCAGCTAGATCTATTATAATTAACATCTGATCCACTCGTTTCTTATTAAGCCTCATTTACTTATCAAACAGAGCCAGCCAGTCAAAAGGCCTGTATATCTGGATCTTATTTACGGAAATTGTATCGATGTTCCAGGTGGATGGATCAAGTAGAATAGCTTCTATCGTGGCAGATGCGTATCATTCGAGAGTCGCAATGTTTACAATTGCTCGTGCAAAGTGCAATCCAACGAAATACGCATACATCACTCATGTAAAATTAATGGGAGCGCAGAGTAGGCCATGCGTACTCAGGGCTTACTCATATGCTTTCTTCCGGATACGAATACGAGCGTAATGGAATATTACCTCTTGGAAGCCGGTTTTGTCATAAGTCTCGAAGGGTTCCATTCTTTCTCTCTCTCTCTCACTTGTATTCCTAAGTCAGTAATCTGTCACGATAACCTCGCGAACAGTTCTCTCTCAAGTTTCTCAGTCCTTCTAATTGCTCTCGAACCAAACACCCGCTCAATCACGATCATACACTTGTTGCATATCGCGGTACGCGTGCGATGCTTTTCGCTGCGAGGAGCGCGAGTTTAAGGAAAGACGTAGACACTGGTTCGCGGTGGCCGGGTAGAGCGGCACTAATCGCCGGTCGCCGATGCGTCTCTCGAAGTTGGGGAGCCCGCTGCACCTCGTTCGCCGATGACGTCTTTCGCGTCATCCGCACGGGGACGGACCCGTTCCTGCCGCAGAGCAAGTTTCAACGGGGATTTCCCGCTCTCCGGCGACGGCCAATCACCGACGCAGCTGACGCAACGATTGCGGATACAAGACATTGGCGGCGCAGCTCACCCCCCGAGCTTCCACCGACCTCATCATCATCCAGAGCTTATTCTATCCATCTTTTGAGAAACCGACCGTGAACCTCACCTTCAGACCTCGATCCACTGCTGATTAAACTTCCGACATATCGGAAACTGTAACAACTCTCTCAATGGCAACGGATAACAAAGATGTTGAGCCGCACTTCTCTACTCGATCTATGCGTGCTGCTTATAATGTAAAACCCAATGTTTTACACAGTCTTTTTTTGCTCGCTTGGCCTCTTCCAGGGTTTTCCGGCGGCCGCGCTTATCTCGGGGAATATCGTAGTTGCTCGTGAGATGTGCACGTGATTCATCTCGATTCTTCAACCGCAGTTAAATCGCCTTTTTTTTCCACGCGCACTATGTGTCGGTTATATAGTTGCGTTTTCTTCGTCGCTTGCATCTTCTTTGTACTCACTCACTCACTCGCGTCTCACTGACACGCATTGCTTGTTTTATATGATTGTGGACAAAAAGGTCGATTAAAGGTATAAAAAGTACTTATGTACGATGGTATGTAAAGTAGTCGATTTTGTGTACAACATTTTTACAAGGTTAATAACATAATCCAGGAAGTGGCACGCAACTGTCCAAATACGTGTAATTGAAAATGGCTAATAAAGTGGGAATCATAGCAAATGCATTGTGTTGGGATGCAAGCAACGGCCAGAAAACATGTTGTTCATCGAGGGTATATGAATTGTGCGAAAGTAACTCGAGAAAGTAACATTTGAAACAACGCTGATCGGAGATTCAAAGTACATCAATCTTTCCGAGAAGTCCTAGCGCGCGGTTGCATAACCCAAGTGCAATCGCAGAGAGGCCTGTTTTTCTTGGGGAGACTTTTTATGCGGCATCATCTCATCGGGTGCGAGAGAGCTGCGGCACGCAGCAGGTTGAAAAAGCTCTAGTATCTTCGGCGCCTATGGCCGAGTTTATTTATAGTATGCCAGGATGTCTCAACATCGCTCTGTAAACATGTTGGTACTACCGCGCTCTTTATTTCGATTTTGCGATATACTTTTATTTTCTTCCTATTGCGCCCAACATATAATGCATTCCTGCAGCAGTCGACGCAGCCTTCGTGATTCCTCGCCGGCGCGGCGGCGCGCTGCTGCTTCGGGCAACTTCGCAAATTAGAAATCATACGGACACAATCATTTAGATATACCAATCTTCCTTCGGGCACAATTAGTCTGCGCATCGGCTGAAAAAAATTCCCACATTTTTTGCGCTGCACATACACCGCAGCGAGTTGAGAGTCAAATGCGTCACGGGGGGAGATACCAAAGTCCATTTTTCGAGCTCCCGTTTTTCTCTTGTTGCATTCCTGGGCCGAAGGAGCGAAAGTAAGGGACGACGAAAATCCTTGCGGGAATGGCTTGTTTTTCACTGGCGGGTGCGCATGGTATATTTCCGGGACACTTCCTGGTGAATCAATAATAAAGCGAAGAAAATAAAGGGACAGGCCAGATTTTAGAGACGCACTGCATCAGGGAGTTCGATTCATCGATATTCTGGACGCGTGCTAACTCTCATATGTGGTCGCATGTTTGTACAGGTTACATTTCCGTACTGTTGTGCACTTGCGATCTTTGTGGATCTGTGCAATAGAGGTCCTTGCTCGACTCGTTGCCTCGGTAAGCAAGTACGGAAGTTGAGTGATTGCAATCTGTGGTCACCTCTGAACACAGCCGATCACACGTACATCTGGGAAGGTGTGTCTGTGCGTCCATTGTGCCAACAATGTTCGGTCGAAAGTGTGAAGTGGCAAATAATAAGATTCCTTTGATTTTGATTTTACTCCGCGAGACACGCTTGCTCATTAGGCACACCTGATAATTGATTCAGCGTTCATATATATACAATAAATTCCGCGTACACACTTAATCCTTGTTGACGGAGAGCGCAATCGGCAGTTTTATCTCTATCGAAAATAAACGGATTGCGTCTTGGCGCGTTAATGGTAATTATCGACGACGGTGCATAGAGGGAACGGTCGGCGAACGTGTCGAGAGGCAATATAATTTTTGCTATTTCTGCGCTCGCCGTGATTATGCCTGGTTTCAGCATCTACATTCGTACTTCTCGGAATTGGCCGTAGCTTTAATATGCACGCCGCTCTTCCCATCGGCAATCAACACCGCCATGTAGATACGTAGTATTTATATATATATGTATTGTATACACCCATACTATGCTATACATCTGACAATCTCCTACGCGCTTTTTGCCCGCTGCCGATTGCGAGAGAACCATTTTTGCAGAAGACCCGATGCATAAAAGTGAACGAGGAAGTCGAAACAGGTATGTGCAACACACACGTTTAGTGCCAAATCATATTTCATAAGGAACAGGATGCTAAACTGCTATTACGTAGTACTATGCTACCGAAGTGTAATTTATGCTCTGCTTAATTCCCGCTGCTAAACCAATTCATTCAACCCAAGTACAAGAACCTCGATGAAACAATAAATTAATATCGAATGGGAAGAGAGTTTGCTTTTGAAGTTAGAATAGAGATCGCTCGAGCAGTATCACATTGTGGCGAAAGTACTGAAAGACTGTACGCAGTTCGAATCGTACTTTCCTTTATGAAATATTAACTACCGGCGCATTGTCGAAGTCTTTGTCGCACGAGTGCATAATGCACGGCTCCAGCAATTAAGGATTATTTGACATCGGTACTGGCGTGACCCGGCTGCACACGGTTCCCTCGTTTTACATGTGATCGTCAGGTTATTAGTGAGCTAATTACTTCTCAACCGACGCGCTAAGTAACTCCCGAACATTTGCGTGTATGGGAGTTCGAGATTTACAGTCTTTGTCTGGTAATTCAGTAGTCGTACATGCCAATTATGCGGACGGATTTATAATACTTCTCGTTTCGATTATATATAGTCTTAAAAATCTGCATAATACGAAGTAAAGGAGTGTCTAGAATCTATAAAAACCTGGATGCTTGCGCCACGTGATTTTACGCATTTGAAATGTATACTCGCTGGAAGATTGTTTCAGCTGAAGATCGTTGAGTTTCGCCGGAAGAACATACATACGCTTATCAGATGCTCGGTGAAAAAAATAATATCAATTCTTTGCATTCTCCATACATCACGATACACGGTCTTTTGGAATTGCGCATGATGTGCTGTCGTACATTGTTTCGAAAGAGCATCGAACCTCATAAAGGAATTGCTCGTGAATAGAGGATGAAAAATTGATTGATATCTTCTCATGTAATTGTTTTCCTGGTGCAAATTGTTGTATATTGTCAGCGAGACTGCATGAGAGCGGGAAGGACTTCTGCGACGATACAAGGCAGTTGTGCGACAAAACCAGTTCACCAAGTGGTGGGTTGCTTACGTCCAAGGAAAATCACACCTGCAAATAACCCGTATTCCCAATGGGTGCGTGCGTACACGATCACGTGGATCATGGAATCGTGATTCAGAATTGTGCTGCTGATTTCGCAATGCTTGGCTGGTCCGAAAGACCACAGAATGCCGGCGCTTCCAAGAATACGAGCGTCTCGTGTATGGGGATGTTCCACTCATTACTACTGCATTAGTCTCTACGCGTCATAAGTATGAACGATCGCAATAAAATGGAGTTTTATCGATCGCCGGCTATTCTTTTCTTAATCAATAATCTGGATTCCTCCGGATCAGCTGGTTCATCCTGAAATCTGCACAACCTTTGTCTCTCGCCGAGAGTTCTTCCGCTGCTTTTATTACACGGTGAAAGGTAACGGTCTGGGCATCTACACGAGCTGTTTTTCAACGAATAAAGTTCAGGCGGTCCTGGAATATCCCAAAATACCGAGCACCATCGTGATACGATACTTCTAGTTCCCTGACACAATGTGTTTCATCTTGTGTCAGGTTTCTCGTAGATTCTAGGAATGTGACTATAAATTTCAAACTGGTCTTGTCCCCCCACAGTGCATACGTCTGCAATAATTGCAACGTGATTGCAGATGCTTATACACCGGTGTACATCGGTGCAAATGATTCTGCAAACAGGCCGCGCGTCATTCTTACGAATGCAGCAAGATGCGTCAAAAGACGTACACGAGTGTACGACAATACGCGGATATAAATCCTGAGGAGTTCAAATAATCTTTGGGCATTCGTTATGTGTAATATATATAAAGATTTTATAATTCGGCACTCTTGATAAGATGCGAAAAGTATTAGTCATGTCAATAATGACATCAGGGAATTTAATATTATGAAGGACACTGCTCAATTTTGTGGATTAGGATACTTGAATAAATCAGACAAGAACTTGATCTCCAATTAAGTTATATTTACATTATGAAAGTCGTGTTTTTTGTCAGTTAGCCTTGTTATCACCACTAAGGCCCCATCCATTTTTTTCCGTCACGCCTTACTATGTTTTTGCACAATAAATTCAGTATCAAAGAGGTAAAATGTACAGTATAAATAAAGCATTTGAAACATTGTTACAAAAGTAAGCGTAGACATAAATCATTAAATCTGTGTCACCCTAATACACATATATACACAGAATTGCTATTTTACACACACTCATTTCTTACAATCATCAGACGCAATTTGTGACGCAAGGTTGGCGAATTTCGCCATGTAATCAACACTGCTTTCCCCCATTAGGCACTGCATGTGAGAGACGACCTAGAACGTGTAAATAAAGTTAAATTCCATGATGATGTTCTTCCGTCTGATTTCAAACATTCTTTTTAATTGTATTTACATCTGAAGACGGACGAGTTTCTTCCGTTATAGGATCACCACTTTGACTTCTCTGCGAGCTTTTCATTGGCGATTCCAATTGGCCCAGGAAACTGCTTAATGAGAAATCTGCCACCTCACTGTTCAACCATTGATGTTCGCCCTCCTTAAGGATTTGAGTGGCACTTGTGATAATAGAAGTAGCAGGCTTCATATCCCGAGCTACATCGAGTGTGTCCAAAAACAGTTTCTCTTGCGTTTTATGCTCAACAACTGACGGTTCTTTCTCGGTTTGAGTCTCACTATTGTTTACAGGGGTTTCGGGTATTTTATTAACTACTTGAGGACTACTTGGTGGTACTTCGATCGTATTAGAGGAAATTATGGGCAACACTCTTTGCACCACAAGACTTTTTTGTCTCACTGTTCTACCTCTCTTTGAAAACCTTGATTTAAATTTCTGTGTGGACAATTAACAATAATTAATGATAATTGAAACAGTTATGCCTTAAGGAATTTTCTTTTAGACAGGAAGCCTCTTACATCTAACTGCATTTTAAAAGCATCTGATGATCCAATTTTATGATATGTTTGTGGTATAAGAGGACGTCTGAAAGTCGACTCTTTCACAGGATACATGCGGGACGAGATCACCGTTTCGTTACTACCAGACGGGTTATCGCACATCTGAATATAAAAAAAAAGATATGTTACATGGCCGAGCTTAAATAAATAAGGGGGATTTAGGTTTATTATCTTACTTTGCTTGTATCGAAACTGTGCTTCGCGATTGACAACAATTTTCGCAAGGCCAAACACACGTTATCATCCCGCACGATACCTGTGCTCGTATCTTGTTCTCGAGGACTCCAATCCCACCAATACTCCAAAGTGATTTTCGACTCGCGGCCGAACTGGAAGACTTTAAAAATTAGAAAGATCGTGCCTTTCCATAAAGCAGTGAAATAAATACTTTTTAAAAACACGCATTTCTCCAATGATGTACGCAATATGTACCATTAAAAATAGATCCCCTACAGTAATACTGTTTGCTTCTTCTACATTCCAACCCTGTCGGATCCTTTCAACTGTCTCCCTTCCAGGGAATCTATTGGGCTCAGCTTGTGATCCAGATGGAATCTTCTCTGCCCCACTCAGAGTACTGGGTTTTTCAGGGACACTATTAGTAGATTCAACTGCATCTACATCACTGCTATTATCTGGCAATGTACATTGTTCTTCACTTTTGTTCAAGCATTTCTTATCAACTTTGTTACGTTTAATTCCTTTTTTCCCAATCCCTTTTAAGTACTGTACAGTCCCTAATAAATCTAATCTGGAGGTTTTCAAACCCAGTCTTTTTTCATAGGAATTAAAACTGACACTATTACTAGTCAAGTATTCCCCAAGATTCACTGTTGGTAGTGCAATTTTACATCCCTCTGGGGGTGCAACACGTAGGAGCCTAGTTTCCTTGACTTCACTTGTACCAACAGTTTCTGGATTAGATTGCTATGTAGTATGTAAGGATTTATATTTTGAGTTTGTAATAAATTATGATAACCCTATGGAAGAATGTGTTTTTTGTTTAAGGATACTGTGTTATATTTTGCAGGCTTCCATCTCTGATGCAAAAATATTAACAAACTGGAAAGCCGCCTTTGTATGGGTAACAATGTTCTTACTCTTGGATTCATTGATGTTGCTTGAACTTGCCACCATGCCATGTTATTTCTAGGCCTTAACTCTATTGTAACTCTAGATGGTAGCTTAATTTCCTCCTGCCAATCTACACAAGTTACAGTTTAAGTGTTCATAATCTCTACTATATAAAATTTATATACTTTGTGTATTTTATTACCTTCCAACTGATTTAATTTTCTGAGCACTCTACATATCGGTGTTTTGATCCTCATTGTTTTCCCTCTAAGTCTAACTTGAGTAGTTCCCCAATACACTAACTCATTCAGTTTTAAATGTACTTTTTCATGTATGCGAGGCAACTTTCTCCTAAGTTCACCATAATTAATTAAACCATAAAGTTCCTGAGAAGTTTTTTTAACATCTGGAAGAGTATACAAAGGTTACTAAATATTCCCTTGTTCCATGAGCCACAGCCAATGAATATTTTACCTTCTGAAAACTTTAGATGTTTAGAAATTTTGAGCCATGTTCTATAATAAAAGTGACGTATTTGATCCTTATTTTTAATCATAATATCTGGAAGACCTTTCTTCTTCCCTTGACATAGAAAGTAACTCTGGAGCGCATCAAAATCTTTGCCATATTCATTGAGGGCTTTGAAGAAAGTGTTTTTGTCCTCCATTGACCATAATTCACATGACCTCTTGAGAGACTTAACTTTTGGTTCTGCATTATCCTCATCCTTGGCATCTAGACAGTAATAGAATGGCAGTGACCTCATTAGCTCTGACATTAGTATGAAATCCAACAAGGTCTCTACAAACCTTTCTTTTCCAAATTGCTAGTGTCATTGGAGGCATCTAATTTTAATTTTTTATTCCCGCGAACAACTCGTGCCTGGGTGTTCTTCGAGTCTGCTGATATTTTAGCGTCAGCACATTCTGGGGGAGGCGCAATTACTTCTTCCTTCTTTACGACTGCGTTATTGGTCTGATTCTCGATTTCCTCCGGTTTGACACTGTTTTCCATTCTAATGTCTCCCACTCGCCAAGAAACCACTCAGTACGATGAAGTCGCAACAATTTGACATTTGATTCACAAGTGTCAGATCAAGTCGTAAACGAGCGTAGGTCGAATGGCATCGCACAGCCAAATGCCGAGAGCGTTTCAATTGCGTTTTCCACACTTAATATTATAATTGCCCACCAAAATGGCCAGATAATTGTAGGATCTTGTAAGTAAGAGCGGATAATTGCACGGCAGCGAGAAATGCGATAAATAAAGCCCACTGTTGTGTCAAATGGTAGACTCATCGGTCGAGTCAAAATAAATGCGCTCCATGAATCGCAGCCATACAGACACTGACAGCTGTACAGTATTATTCCGATTCAGGTGCGAGCAGCCTCAACCGATATATAATTTCGAGTACAAGTGGTATTTTTGAACGTCCCAACAGACATGACAAGTCTCTAGTCTACATTGTTGCGTTACGTTTATTTTCACAAACTATGTTGCGAGCATCCACACGATAGCAGAGTGGATACTCGCATGCAGCAAAATGGCTCGATGTAAGAAAAGGATCGAGCAGCATATTTCTCAGTAGAGTAATGCCAGCATTCCTTCCTCGTACTCCAATCCACAAGGATTCCTAAGCCTTGCGAACAACAAGTTGCACGTAGAGCAGTAAATCCTCATTTTTGGAATCATTGTGCGCGATCGGAATGAAGGTAGTTGAATGGAGTTCGGAAACGATTTTCGCGCTGCGCTGGCGCTGGCTTTGGCAGGGAACGGCGTGCGCGACGAGTGCAACACTTAGCCAATAAGGTCGTCCGCGTAATCGCATACGCCACCAATTGAAATATCGTTTTTTACGCAGAAAGCTGCATTAAAGTTTCCTATCTAAATTAATTACTTTTTGCAACGTCGTTTATGGAGTGTGGCCTTGATAGGAGAGCCCGACGACTCGCCGCGGAGCAGTGTACTTAATTAGTCAACTGATACCAATTAATTTCGGAGAGCGTTCTCGGACGTTGACCGAGTGTGTGTGCCTTGATGGAGCCAACGATATATTAGTGGGTGACAGGCTCGCGAGCTCGCAATAATCGGGGATCGGTCACGCGTGTTATGCACTCCCCAAATTCTCTGGCCACCCCGGTTCCGATAACTGTAACCTTGAATATATCCACTATTGCGGCTCTACGTCAACGGTGACAACGGGCCAAGAGTTTTCAGCTTTTTGATTTATAGCGACTGCGCAAGGGGGGCGCGAGGTGTCAGTGACAGGGTGGATTTTAACCTAAAATGCGAGCAGCCGTGATAGCCGATGTGATTGTACTCTTTGGGTTTGAGCTTCTGTGCTTGTGCTGTGACACGGTATATGCCAGCGGAGGAGCACTCGACTCGAGCCCCAGCTTTCAGTCAGGGGCGTCTGCCAGTCCACATTCCAAACCGTCGTCAGCTTTTTCTGCTACACTCACAGATGGACTGGCACAGGCTGTCGCACAAGAAGCTGGTAAACTTTCCAACAGAATCTACCGATGACCGCATACACCTCCTCGGTTAACAGCTTCTCTCCCAGACGTTTCTCGCTAACATTTAACATCATTAATCGCACACTGTGCTTGCTTGCTCTGCTGCTCTCTTATTATTACTCATGTCTTACTCATCTATCTGTACATGTATATTTGTATAGACCGACTACCTTGTCAATCCTCGACTAGAAAACGGCCTTAAGCATAGTCGGTGTGTACTTCTGTAGGATAGATCGATGGTAGTTATAGGACAGTGTTACTTATAAGTTGATTTCCTTCTATCAGTCAATATCTCATGTTTATGTACTAATTGTGCCCTACCAATTGTGTGAGATTGATTCTGTTTGGAGTTGTGATACTAATGATGTATACGACGATGTAACTAGTGTTGTAATTACGGCTGTGATCGGATTCTCAATGCAAGATTGGCCAGTGAAATAAATTATTCTTTCCTTTTATTGCATTATGTTTTTTCCGACGTTCTCCCTTCACGCTCAGCACGTCATTGCAACTATATGAACAAATGTTCCACTGATAGTAACACACTAGGTACTCAATCGTTCAAGGATCAATATGATACCAATTTATACGGGGAAAAGCTAGCAGTATTCTTTCTATCAACTGATCAATCACTAAGTTACCATCTATCACCCCTTGTAACAACGATATATACACATATATATGTACAATCTCGAAAGCATATACTACTATTACAACAGACTTAACAATCTTTGTAAATAGACACTGTGTCTAACAATGAAAGTGGCATATGTTCATAAACACGTACAATCAAAAGTAGGTCCTTTAACTTATTACAGGTACAGAAACTTGTAATGATGACCTAGCTTGTCTCACAATGGCTTCTCATGATCGACTAGGTTTAGAAGCAATCAAGTCACTACACAGTCAGCTAGATGATGATGCCAATGGAAATGTAGATCTGTCAGAGTCTGATGATGTAAGGATCTTGTTTACTTTAATGCTCATAATATTTGGCTAATGTCAGAACAGATATGGTTTAGTAGCACTTTTTAACTCATATGTTTCAAACAGTTTCTAAGGGAAGAGCTGCAATATGAAGCTGGATATGAGAGAAGACAAAGAGCTTTCCACCACAATGATGATATGCATATCAGTGTGCGTGAACTTTGGGAAGCCTGGTTAAGGTCAGAGGTACTATTATCACTGCCAATTCTAAGCTATAATGCTCCCCTTTTTTATATATTTTCTATGATAATAGTATGATGATGCCTTTTTATATTACACATTTCAGTTTCAATTTTTCTTCTAGGTTCATAATTGGACCATAGAGCAAACATCTGAATGGTTATCCACTAATGTTGAGCTTCCTCAGTATGTTCCTACTTTTATACACCATCGAGTAACAGGTGCTACACTTCCAAGGTAAATAGATCTTAAAAATTACATTGGTATCTTTAAAACTAGAAATATTATAAAAACCAAACATTCTTTGTAATAGGTTGGCTGTGACCAATATGCACTACCTTAATAATGTTCTGGGCATTAAGGATCCTATTCATAAACAGAAGATTGCTTTGAAAGCTATGGATGTAGTCTTGTTTGGACCACCCAAAGGTAACATAGCATTATAAGAATTTTGTTTGAAGTTTATGTACATTATTGTGATGTCCAATGATCCTTTTCAGATACTGGACACAGTGTTAAAGATTTTGTACTGATTACATTATTATTCGGGGCACTTATTGGATGCTGGTATGCATATCAACAAAAGAAGAATTCACAGAAACATTTACATAGGATGATGAAGGATATGGAAAGTCTACATAAAGCTGAATTAGCACTGGAAGACCTGCAAGTAAGCTATCTGAATCCAATATGTTTTTACAAGAATGGTTTCACTGTAATTAGATCCTTTGGTAATCACTAATACACACTTGTAGAAAGAGCTTGAACGCGCAAGAATAGAACAAGAAAGCGTCGCAACCGAGAAGCAAAACTTAGAGAAACGACTGCAAGATGAAAGTATGGGATTGCACGCATCTTATTCGGACTTGGAAGTATCGCAGTTGAAAGCCGAGATTGAAGTGAGTTTAGCCGATTAGATCTCCAAACGGCAGTCTAATTAAATCACGTACTAAGTTTACATCGGAATCTGATTCACAGATGCTAAAAATGGAATTGCAAAGAGCGGAAGGTGAGCTCGAAGATAGATGTTGGTCGCCACCTGCAGGTTTACAGCACTGGTTGCAGATGACACACGAAATCGAGAATAAGGCGTACACGAAGAAAAAAATCTCTGCAGAGAAGCAATTGCAACAAGCACGTGAAGCAGTAAGAACATTTAATATTCGGCGCCATTTAAAGAAGTTTTATTATACTTTACTATTTCTTAAATGTTCCTTGGAATTTTCAGTGCGAAAAGCTACGAAAGAAGCGATCCAGCTTAGTAGGTGCATTTGTTTCAACGCATGGGAAATCTATCGACGAAGTGGACAAAAGTATAGTTGAAGCAAGGACTGCACTGAATGAAGTTACTGCTGAATTACAAGAGAGGGTTTACCGTTGGAAACAAATTGAGTTACTCTGCGGCTTTAACATAATTAACAACAACGGATTAAGCTACCTAGAAACTATACTCTACCGAGGGACGCCAAATGGCAGAGGACTGGGATTCAGAGGTATTTATGCAGATGCACGTCATATTTTAAAAGTGCTTATATTTTAAACCATAATGGAATGAAGTTTGTGTGTATCTTAATGTTATAGGTCGCCTTAGTAGCCAAGACGATTTGGATGATGAAGCAAGCTCTGTATATACACCATCATCTTCTGCTGCCGCAGGTAAGCTCGACATGGACTCCCACGAGCATATAGAATGACATTGTGCTGCTCAATTTGTAAATATTGTAACTTTGTACGTTTCGTTTACACACTCGTATGCGTCTTGATATACATATATGAAATTCCACTCTTTTGATAATGGGTGGTGTTCTTTGAGACAATAGTATACTAACTCACTTGTGTTTCTAGTAGCAGTTGGGTTTTGTGGCATTAACATTTCTCTCCTAATAGTTCGATAGGGAATGTGATGCACTCATCGGACGCACTATCGTATTGCCGCATATGCAGTTCAAGACTTCCACCTTAACACCCAATTGCACTCTAAATTGCTATTCTCACTCGTACGAATCTGGGATTATCCATTCCCTTAGTTTATTATTTTTTTTTCTAATTTTCATTAATAAATCACGGAAAGTATATTATCACATATGCGGCAGTATTTCTTAAGCGTCAATTGCTTTAATTTTCTGTTATAATGGACGCACGCAAAGACATGCTCTTTACCTCGAATAATTGCTGAAGTGCACTTATCTAATGCACAGTACATAGTAATTAACTATGTATTAATCCTTCGTCGAATTTCACAGAAATCAATGTTTATTTAATGTCACACATTACCGCGATGAAGAGATATTTTAATACGTTCGGTGTATTAAAGATAGTCGCTATTCCTGAAAAGTCTCTTATATATTTTTGATGATATATCTATGAAATGAAGAATAAATATCGCCAGAACAAACTCTAGAGCAAACGCAATACAATGCTCGTAAAACATTAACATGACAACATTTTTACCTTTTTAAATTTTTTATTAGATTATATAGAAATCTAAAACGTTGCAAGTCTCTTGCTTAAAATGTTCTTTAAGTAGATTACTAGCTTCATGTACTAGAGCCGTGTTGTCGGTAGTTTTATATTATTTTTACATTTTATTTTTCTTATAGAAACTTCTACCTTCCTATAACTAGAAAATTTTCTTTACAATACGCTCTGCTTGCCTGCGTAATACAAAGTTTGGGGATCGTCTGTAACTGTGCGTCTTATGTGCTGTTGTACGCTGTCCTATCGTGCAATCTGACTTTGCCATTGTGAATCCGTGTTGTTACGTGTCCGAAACTGATGTTGTAAATTTGTACATGTGCCTTATTGACTCGTGATTTTTGTGGCTCACAATGAAACGTAACACACAGCAGTAATGCAAAGGGTCTGGCAAAACATTATTTTCCACAGACATTCTATTGTAATACGCAATAATATTCAATAAAAATTCCTTAAGAACAATGTATTTTCGATTTAATTTAATATTCGTAGGTTTCTTGAACAGCGTGCAGCATGTAAGAATAAGTCGAATCATTGGACATGTTTTGCATTAAGTTTGTCAATTAATAGCAGACTGTTTCCTAGATGAAATACTCGTTCGTTATATACCTCAAGTGGTCATCGCGAGTCAATAATGACCTTCGTCCGTATTCCAGCCATATCGTAATGTGTGACATGGAAACAAAGTGCATAAGAGATAATAGATTTTCAGAGAAGGATATGTACAGGAAAGGGGAAGATTGCAATGAATATGTTCCCTTTTCCTTTCCATGAGTTATTGTTCCTGCTGAAAGTATATTTGGTACGCTAGGGATCTAGAGATACGATAATACTGGGATAAAGCACAAATTCGACATTCGACTAGCAAAGGGATGTTTTAGTCCTCTTTGAAAGGACGATGCCGATCAAGTATTTTAGTTTTCCCTTTATAAGTCATTTATTTAGTTGAGACTAATTCTTTAACGATCTTTCGTGTGCGTCACCCGGACGTACCTAGAAGATTACGAAGTGCCAAGTGTGACAAAGCGCCAGTGATGGTATACCCGTTTATAATAAATACATACACACTTAACGTTATACAACTTTAAGACGCAGTAATAAATATACCGTAGGATTGTTCAATCAGTCTTCTTCTCGTCTCGACTTCGTCGCACCGACGAGTACCTTGTCCTGAAAATGCTAATACGAGAGAACGAACACTTTCACGGCTCCTTTTAGCCCCGATGATCTGACACCGACCAAAGAAGACACTTTAAATGAGTGCGATGTCTAATGTACATGTCACCCTTTATTGTATGCCCACACGATTAGTACTAAATAAAATTAAGCAACATGCAAGAAAAGAGGTTTTGGGTTTGTTTATATGACCTGTGTATATCAAGGGAACGTTCCTTTTTATTTTATATCAAAGGACGACTGAAACCTTTGACTTTCCGTCGACTTTCCAATCAAATCTTAATAGCACATGCTTCAGCACCGAGCACGCCACTTGTTCACTTTCGATTACTTCTCATACCGATCATTAAAAATTTAAAAATGTCGACAAGTCGTCCTATGTATTGTAACACCATCAAAATCAATCAATCGAAATGGTGTGCAAGCAATCTTTGAGGGAAATATCAAGATTTACGAAGACGAGTTTATCTGCGGTAAAGTATGAATGCATGAACTGTTTGGTGGGCTTTGCTATTGGTATAAACTAATCGTATATGGATGTGGGAGATGGTATGCAAGATTGATAACTAAATTGCTTGTTAAAATAAAAAAACTATCAGATGATATCAATGCGGTAATGATGTAACAATCATTGCGACTGGTACAAAAGGCTACTATTGCCGCGTGATATATCTGTTTTTCTTGTACGTGTTATCACAAAAAGTCAATGATTACTCGATTGACATGACATTGACAGAACCGGTTAGAATGTACGGTTGGGCAGCAAGTGAAAGGGACTTATGGATGACGTTAATATTGATGCACATGTGATCGGACTTTTGTCTAGGTACTCTGGAGAATCTGGTGTGGAAGGAGTCATCGTTACCACCGGACTCCTCGAGCAGCGAGACTGGCAAGGAGACACCACCCGAAGGCAGCGGAGTCCACTTCACCGTCGGCGACGATGATACACTCAGCAGAGTTATACCGAAGGAGAAGAGCGGCGGGAATATTGTGCGATCCTACAGCCAGGATACGAATATGATGCTCACCTACGACGACAAGTCTACCTCAGCATTCCTATCAAAGACCTCATATTCGGAGAACTCCCTGGACTCATCGATGCAAGAGAGATTCCCCCAGAAGTCCTACCAACCGAGTGGGCCATCAGGTGTCACTGGGGCTGCTGGCCCAAGTACCACGGGAATGATAACAACGAGCACGACCAGCATCACCAGTAGCAGCAGTCAGCATCATCTTCATCATAAGAAGCCGCTCAGGGAACTGCCTACGGTGATGTCCGTCGATGACGAAACTCTCTCGACCGATTCCAACTCAACCGCCGACAACGACGAACTCAAACGGCGCCGCCGAAAGATCCTCTTTCCCGGGTTTCGCAAGAACAAAACTAAAGTCACGTGATGCCCGCTAGTCACATAAATTGTGTTTCTTATACACCTACTTACTTAAAAGCAACACACACACACACACAGACACACAACGCTAACTCTTACAACTAGTGGTAAACCGCGACGTGCACTTAACAATTATCTTCTCGTACCAGTAATTACCGTTTAGGTGTTAGGTACTGCCGGGTATGTAAATACAGAGGTAGATTTATATACGCGTACCCAGGTAGAATGTCACTTGATTCCCACGTACGTAACGACGCAAGTGGAGTCATGCTCAAGACAAGTGTAGGACCAACTTAATGTCACAAGGCTCCGACGCGAGGAACGTGATTGTATTAGGTAAATAGTATGGCCATCGCCGATTCGTTAGCTTGTTAAAGGGGTGTGGTATTCGGGATGAGGAGAACTGGCACATTCTACCTGGGTACTACGTAAGCGTAGGGTGTTTTTGGTGCCCCGGTGTGTGTTTCCCACTTTGCCAACTCTTCAACTTTTCTATGCCAACCGACGAAATATACGGGTCTGCCAAGACACCAGCAAATCACATCCGACATAGCTAGCTAGGTTTTTTTCAACTGGGATTGCCGGAATTCTTTCAACTATGTGACAATATCTCAGCTCGAAGGCGGGTAAGCCACGGTCTATTCCACCCGTCATTCAGTTAAACCATCCGTTAATTCCTAGCCCCGAGACTTTTACGGGTAATCATAGATGTAAATCCTCGCGTGTCTCCTCCTGTTACTAAACAACTCTCTTCGGAATTAGTAAGCCTGCTTTATTTCCCGTGTGGTCGTCTTCTGCACTGCGCAGCCTCTGGAATAAGACGTTAGAAATATTAGACGAAGTGATAGATGGTGTCGCGTTACGGCGACACATAATATAGTATTTTGACATGAAAGGAGATCGGCCTAAGATTGTTAGTGGTTGATGATATCGCTGTCCCCGAAAGAGTCAAGCGGAAAGAGAGACTGGAGAGTCGAATCGGAACAAGTCCCATGGGATAAGTTGCTTGTCCAGCGATTTTCTGATTAAAGTGATGATCGAAAAGACTTATCTTTATCGTGGCCCACGATGATCATTCCCCTTCGAAGGTATCTGCTGATCCCAGGATGGATCCGTCGAGAGTACTAGTCGCTCACCCTTACGTTACATTGTTAGAGGCGAGAATGATCCCTCGAACAAGAGAAATGTCTCCCACGTTTCCTTCCTCCTTTGCGATGACACTAGTAATAGTTCTACTTGAATAGTTCAACATACTTCTGTCAAGTAGCCCTTGTCTTCCTTCCCTGTGTCAGCGCGAATTGAGAAATCTCCTCTCCCTTTAGTTTCCTGTTTCGCCCCGCTATTTCCTCTCCGTGATAGCCGTTGAACGAAGATTGCCGAGCGAAACCAGTGCAATAAGAGATTGGCCCTAGAAACGATGAAACCCGACGAGGAATTGGTGCGCAAAACCAATGTATTCGTGGATCATAGGAGTATTGTGTATGGCGGGTGAACTGTACCGAATGTGCACGTGAAGCAATTCGCTTGATGGAATGGTTGCGAGGAGAAGGGAGACGCTAGCGCAATCCGGAAAGTCGGTCATACACCACTGTCCCAATCTACTGATCCCACTTGTGATTTTGTCCCTTCAAAAATAGATATACGCGAAGGAACGCGTCGCAAACGCAAGGCCATTTTAAGTGGCAGACGGCTTAACTCGAGAGCGATAAGAGTGAAACTTACTTCCTCCTGAACCAAGTATACGCTTGGTGGAACTTCGACTCTTTCCAGTTGCGCAGTATCCATCGGCCGAGCAGATAAAGCGAGGCCAGCTCAAGTCGCCAGGATTCCTCCGCTCGAAAATGCTTAATTTGAAAAATCGCCAGAGTCTGTACTTTATACGAGCGGTAGAAGTTGCCCGTCGCATAAGTTTAGCGACTGGAAAGAGTTAAAGAGAGAATATAAATGATGAGTGCGAAATTCAAGATATTTCTCAAGCCATGATATCTTGTTAAATCAATTCCTATACTTGATTCCTTTATGAAAGCGTTTTACCATCATTCGCGCGCTGTAACAAGGGATGCGATTGAAAGCCGACGAAGAACTAGTGAGCTCAGGGACAAGCCGACGCGGTCGAGTGTCGTTTTATAGAAGAATTTAAGTACGGCGAGGCTGGATCTCTCTGGAACTTGTGAATACCTTGTACAAGAGACACTAGTGCGTAGATTAAGTTTTACTCGAACTCTGATGAGTGAGCACCGATAACAAAAGCAAGGCGGTTCGCGAAACAGCCACCGGCTTTATGTCGAACTCATTGTGGACCATCCAGTTTTTCTGCCATCGAATTTGTCGATCGGTCCGCCCAACTCGACGGCCAACAAGCAAACATTACTACTGTAGCTTCCGTGGGTCTCTTTAGAAGAATTTCTTAGAGTTTAGTAGCGTGTTAATATAAACTGACCGATAAGATGAGCACGATAAGAGATCGAGCTCCCAAGGGTTGAAAGGAGAAAGTTTCTTAAATGAAACACTACTGAATTTTGAGTCTGCTTTAGCCGCATTGTTCGTCTGTCTCTTGAGTTCATGCCAATTTAGTTTCCTGTCGCGGAGTATCACCTGTGTTAGAGAGAATCCCAGACAATTTTTCACTGGCACTGCTACGCTTATTTTCGCTTTTCTTTTAACCGACTGTCTTTGCTCCTTTCACTCGGATGACTTGACCCATGTCATTGACTTATTCAATTTCTTCCAACTACAATTTCTTCTGTGTTTTGTGCAACGCTTAAATGATATGTGATTTTTATTTATCGTTATCGCTTTTGATTTCCCTCTGCTGTTTTTTTTTTTTAGTTCACTTTCGTATTCTCGCTTGCTAGCAAACCCGGACGCGATGATCAATTTCAGGGCATCACTGGGACGTTTGTCCTTAATCGCGAAATCAAAAGGTGCAGTATGCGTGTTGTAGAATCTCTTGTGAAATCCGGGTAACCAATAGTAAGAAATAAATGTCTTTGATGCCTGAAATGAAATGGAGGATAGGTGATACCAGTCCTGGCCACCCTTGCCACTTCTTCGAACGTTCTGGTTCATGAATATTCGTCAGATCGTAGCAGAACATATAAATATATACATACACACATATAGTTAAGCTCGAGAAAGTATAAAGAATTACTGAAAAAAAGTAGTGAATGCCAATCGCACTGTTACCCCTTAAAATACACTATCGTCGTAGGACTTCCAAATATATAAAACGAAAATACTAGAATATCTGCTATATTTTCTAATGACTTGAACGTAGATCTTAGCGAGTCATTGATCAACGATGCAGTGGACGAGTATTCCTGAATCAAAGCCAATTCTAAGGATCGTTCTTCGAGGACGCGCTCGATCTAAATAAGTTGGCGCGCGCGCGCTCGCGTCGAGCGGTTTACTTTACGTTTAATCTAAGACTAATTTCTAACAATGTTGAGACGCAGTATTACACTGGTTTTGTGCCCGTAAAAACGATTAGTTGTCGTAAAAGATTGTAGCGTAGGACTGCCTTGTTTCGAGAGTCCCTTTCCCTTCGCCAGCGATAGCCGCAAGAACGAGCTGGCGAGGAGAATCTACGATTCTTAGAAGCTTCGTTGCTCGCGCGCATTATAGTTTTTCTATCGTGGGGTGACGGTGTCTGTGAGGGACAGTTTTCTAAGATTGTTTATGTATCCGACTATTCGTTACCATCACCCCGTGGATGCTCGACGATAAATCCTGTTTTTGCTACCCACTAGTAAAGAGAGCAAGAGAGTGCATGGGTCTACGGAATGTCTCGTCAATCGTAAATCGATCTGCAATAATAAACAAACATGTTCGGCATGCTTGGAGTAAAAGGTCGAATTTCACGCGCAAACTATCTAATTGCCAAGCGTTTCAAATTAAATGGGTGTTCTAGGATATAAACTGCGTAGACGAGAGAATTAAGAAAACTTCCTTGGAACTATCTTCAAGCTTGTTCATTTTCAGATGGCTTTTACTATTTCGGTTTAGGATTCACGAGGGACTGCGTATTCACAGCTTCTTCGGATTCTTGTCCGCCGCTCTTTGTTAACAAATGCGAGACAAAAAGAAATACTACTACATACACACACAGACAGACATACATACATTGCAACACGAACGCGGCACGGAATATTCGAAAGTTGAATTTATTTTAGATAAGTATTCGAATTGTACACGTATTTAAATTATTATACTTATTACGATGTTATCCGCCGCCGAGCGCTCTCGAGAGCGCGGCGCGTCTTCCTTGTAAAGTGAAAGATACATTTTGCAAAAATAAAGAGAGTAAAGGAAATCTTTGCATTATTACTTACCAATTTAATTGGTGGTTGGGTCGTCGAAAGGGATGTAAATGAAGGAAGCAGGCCAGTCGATCATAAACATCTCTTTAATTAGTTAATAAATTAATCGTCCGATAATGACTTTATCGTTTACTCGTAATATTGCGGTAACCCACTCGCTCGCACGCACTCTTTATCCTCTCGCACTCGTACACTCACGAACGCACCTTATACTCTTTCGACACTGGAGTCGTTCGTCATCACTAGAATGATCGGCTGGATGCTGTATCAACTGTATAAACTGTCAGTCTTATAACGAAAATACATCTACATTCGACAATTCGCAATCTAACGCTTTTCCCGTTAAATACTGATCTGACGAAAGGAAAGTTCGCTCTCTGTCGGGGGATTTGGATTAGCTAAACGCTCCCAGCCTTTAGAACACTAAGACCATCCAGCTAGTCGGGCGGCCCGAAGACATTTCTTACAATTTCTTGTTTCTCTATATATTACATAATCGACTCTCCGGCCTAAGAACATTATCTACAAACCCCTTTCATCTGACACAACTGTGTCACCGCGAGTCACCAACTACTTTGGAGCTTTCGAGTAAGGAGCTTTTAAGAGAATCCTGTACACAAGAACATTGAAGTACAAATGCCCCTGTGATCTAATAAATTACCCTCGACTAATCCCACCACTGCTCGATCACGCTATGTTAAATACATTTTGGAAGATTTTCTAGTCGAACCTTTCACGGTTTACGCTTCGTGTTCCGTTTCAGCTCTAATCGAACAAAGAACACAACGACTGACTATCGTAAATGTATGAATATCGGTGACGGACGGTCGATAGATGTGGCATCGGAGAGAATCCTCGATGATTCCTCCGATGCCACGAGACTTCGCTCTTACGCTAGGTTCGCATAAATAACTGTACAAAGAGGGATTAAAATTCTATCTTACAATTCTTACTAGGTTCTACGGGAGTCCTGCGACCGCTTGTAATCCTGTGGCACCCGCCAAGTTCTAGGAGAAAGTACATGTCGATCAAATGGAAAGATTGTTCCGCAATTTCGGCAGTGCATCCAAGGCTATCTGTTGCGAGTGGAGGACTCTCTTTAAAATGCCATTGTCCCGCTGTCCTCTCCGATGCCGAGGAAAAGTTGGCAGTGGTCCACGAGGATCGCAAAACCGCGGACGTATTTGAGAATGGCTGCAAGCACTCGGCACGGATCTCGAAAGGCATATGCTCGAGAGTTTCGCAAACGTTTCGTTGCTCTTCCAAAGGGAAATCTCGGCAAAGTGAGGAGATCGCGCGACTCCACGGGGACACATGGAATTACAAGCGAGCGCTTTCTCTACCAGAATCTCAGATAGCAGCGACCCGTTAAAGCTCTTTCGAGGTCCCGGCTCGTTCGCGCGATACTCCACCGCTAGAAAATATGAGGGCTGTGCGCGCCTAGCCGCCACCTTCTTCCAGGACATTTAATACTGAAACCACTCGGGAGCGCCGGGGATCCTCTCTCGCTCTGGAACTCCGAGACCAGTGCTTCCTCACTCTCCGATCTTTCCATTCTCACACACACAAACACCTATCATTCACTGTTTCCAGCGCACAGCTCGCCAATCCCTATCGAGCGCTTCCCGAAGCGCGAGGAACCAACTATTCTCCATGAAAGGATTCTTAGAATTCGATTGCGAAGGACATAGTTAGTTCCTAACACGATCTCTAGTTTTGCGGAGTATTGTCATCCTCTTGCTGATCACTGGTCTCGGCAGCGGAGGGAATAGTCGCGAGTAGTCTGACTGCTAATCTACTAGGCGATCCTGGTGGATCTGGTTCCTGGATGGCCAATTGTCTGGTCAGCCTTGGTTTCGAGCTGGGAGGTCGTGGTGCGTTGTGTGGTCTTGCAGCGACCTCCAAAGAAGCGCTTGACCTCGAAATCCGCCAGGTACTGGTACTGGCAGTGGTCGCCGAGCCGGATGAGTCGTTTCTCGAGGAGCTAAGATTCGAATCCTGAGAAGGTTTCCTGGTAATCAGCCAGGACGAAGCTCTCCTCTTCGGATCGAGTAATCTCAGCGGTATTCCACAGTGGTGCGGTTGCCGCCACGAATCCGATCTCGAAGAAGAGAAGTTCTCGCTCGAGGAGACGGACGAAGCCCTCTTGTGCTGTTTCTGTTGAATCTCAGCGATCTGATAAGCGTACTGGTCGTTCCTGGCGTGCCTCGGTCTTGTATCGCGTGCGCACGGCCAGAGAATCCTGGTGCCCCAACGACGGTAACCAGAACACTGGCTGGTTTCAAGGAGCCTTGAATTGCACGCGCAGGGGGTTGCGTTCTCCCTTGACGAACGGTCCATCAGACTATTGGTGTTAGCAGGTGTTTGTCTGTTACTAAAGTTGGAACTGTGTCGACAGCGACCCATGCCACGTGTCACCCTTGACTCCTCAATAGCTTTGCAGATTAGGACACAATCCTTCTTGAATTGCTTCGTTAAGATCGCGTAGAGGAAAGGGTTGCAGCAGGAGTTCAATGGGAGGACAAATACGGCGAAGACCTTCGCTTGCTCGAGTGAAATCAACTGTAAGCCGAAGGTGGCTGTCAGAGAGAAGAAAGCTATCGGCGACCAGCAGAGGAAGTCCGTGAAGACGAGGAGTGCCATTCTCTTGGCGATGCGCGAGTCGTTCGAGTTCCATGCTTGCGAGCCTCTGATCGCACAGTACATCTTCAAGTAGCAACCCATTAATATGAGGAACGCCACTCCGTTTATCAGCATGAGGAAAATCACGTAAGCCAACGCTGCGTTCCCGTTGGTTTCGAATGGCAAACATATGGCGAATTTTCTGTAGTCCGAGACACCGATCAGTGGAAGAGTAGCCATCGACAGAGCGAAACACCAGCCGACAGTCATTATATAGCCGGCGTGCTTGAGCGAAAGCCTCTTGTTTAGATGCATCGCATGGGTGATCGCATAGTTGCGTTCCAGGGTGATCACCGCCAGTGTGTAAACACTCAGCTCGGAACTCAGCACTCCGAGGAAACCGGCCAGTTGACAGCCGGCTGACATTTGCCAGGGAATCGCGTACATCCGGAACTCGCCGAGGGTCGACGCATCAACCACTGCCAATAAGCCTGGAAAGACATTGTCACCCACCAAAGAAATGATAAAAAAAGGCATTGCTTGTATTTCTGGTGGAAAAATACGGGTGAAGAGATTTCACTCACCTAAATAAATGCCCATGAAGAAGTCGGCCGCCGCCAAATTACATACGAGAAAGCGGGGAACATCCATCTTACTCCTGGAAAAGATCAAAACGAATACGACCGTGCCGTTTCCGAGCATAGCGAGGAGAAAGACTATCCACACACCGCATCGTAACGTCCACCAATCAAACAAGTCTTGGCACGGCAAGAAAGGCCCTGCAATGGATCACTTGTCTATTAAACTGTACTCACTTATAGCTTTGCCAGGCAAAGTATTCAAGATGAATATCTGTTGCCTATGTTTGCCTATCCTTTTATTCCATAAGATGAGAAACGTACCCGGTTGCGGTAGGCACTGAACGTGTGAAGGCATTGTCTGAGCTGGCACAGTAGCACGGCCGTTTTGCTCGTCAAAATAATCCTCAAGATATGAGGGCAGGTTACCGGGGTATGTGAAATCTGAACCAAAGTTAGCCCAAAGTTCATTTATTTGCGAGCCAAATTTGTCGGTCAAGTTATCTAGAAAACGTCACCACTTCAGTGCTGCAAAGTCTCGGGGGAGAAAGTGGGGGGATTTTCGTGATGCGTGTGAGGGTCGCTGTGTGAGAGATCGAATTTCGGGGAGCTTGCGAACTCCCTGTCGCTCCTTAATAGTGGTAGATTGGCCGAAGAGAATCACTCGTTAGTACTTCGTGAGAATGAAGCGAGAGAAGAAGGATTCAGGAACGATTATCGATAATAATAAAATCGATAAGAATTCAAATGCAAAATATGTTACTTTACTCATGAAAGAGTCACGCGTTTCATTCACAAAGTGCAAACAAGCATTAAACAAGGAGTTACTTGAGAGTAGAGAAGATCACGCAACACAATGTGCAGGTCACACGATTGGTATTTCACGCTGATACTTTCGGGGTATGCTTTGCAGCATTTCAGTGTCGAGCATACTAAAACTGAACAACTTAAACATACGCTACCAGTTACTAAAACACAGCCCAGCGAAAGTGTACATACAAGTGCCACGAAACTCCATGCAAAGAGAAATGAATATTTTCGTGCTAATAGTCGAAGAAAAAGCGCTAGCATCCAATTAGAGTGAAGTTGATTTCCAGTGTGTGTGTGAGAGAAAGAGAGAGAGAGTATGAATCAGTATGGACGATGAGACTAACAGCCGAGGGAGAATTCCGATCACTCACTGAGTTGCGGCCACATGTCAGTCCCTAAGCTGGAATTCCACAAGCTCATGTCGAATTCGTTGTCAGTTGGGAAGAGGATCGATTCCTGAACAGAAGGCTTGGTAACAGGCATCTCATCGAGTTCGATCGCCAAGAAAGAGCAGCAATGATAGGCGTACGAAAGCACCATCGTCTGAACTCGAGGGAAGGTTTCCGGCGATGGGAAATCTCGGAGTGCTGGATTATTGAAGGTCTTTAAGTGAAGCAAGCCGGAAAGCCCCTTCGTCGGCAGTGTCGGGAACACGTTGTTCCCAAGATTCCTGTAACATCCGACGAGAGCACTTTGACCTTCTCGTTAAATCGTTGCCTCGATCATTTATCATCTAAATTTCGACGCGACCCTAATACCCTGTCATTTAAATTCCTCCTGATGAATCTCTCCTACGCGAGAGCTTTATCTACGATCCTCGAGAGATCCTGCAAGGATCCAACTATGGAGGAACCTTTATAGTTCACGTGTTACGTGCCACTGATGGCAGCAGCATGATTCCACCTCGCTCCTGATGTCTATTCAATCAGATTGCGCCAACCACTAATCGACTCCACTTCGTCCATGTCCACCGACCATTTACGGATTGCTCGTTAAACCACCCTCAATTGCCTATCTCTACCGATCTAATCTCCCACGTTTACCGCACACTTCCATTTCGATTTGGCAAGAATTTGACAGGATTTAAATATCTCACGAGTACTTTCTTCACTTACAGATCCTGTAAATGTTTAGTCTCCTTGAACGCGTCCGGATGTATGAAAGCGATGTCGTTGCTCTCGAGGTCCCTGAAACATTATTCGTTTTCTTGAAAGAAATTATTTATAGATACATCATTATTTGTAGAAGTTGTGCGATTATAGAAAATCGAGTGGAAAGTTGCAGAGAATGAATTGTAATAGTTGATAGTCGATTAGAGGCACTTCGTTGGACACTTACAGCACCTGGAGCCTGGATAATCCAGCGAAGGCGTCGTGTTGAATCACTTGCAATTTATTATTCGAGAGGAGAAGGTCGTGCAGGAAGGCCAAAGTTTTGAACGGCTCGTCCAGCAGCGTGGAAATCATATTACTTGCCAAATCCCTGGGAAGAAATATTCGGCACGTGTGAGAGACTCGACTTTACTTTCCGGCAAGCGCGCCGGTGAAAAATCACGGCTCTACTACTCTGATTCGCCAACGCCTGGCGAATTTCAAGCGTAGTTCAACTCTCGGCTGAGCCCACAAATGACTACTCATAAATCTTGCCAGATTCTTGGATACTTTCGTTCATTATGTATGAAGAAAAGCCACTGGTATGTTCGTCGTATTAGTTTTTTCATACTCACAGCACGCGTAGTTCCGTGCAGTTTCGTAAGTTCGGCACTTCCTGCAGGAAATTCGACTTCATATCACTGCAAATCAAAAACTAGTCTTTAAAAAACACTTGTGGAGAAATATATACTTCACAAAAGCGATATTACAAATTTTATGGGTGATATAAAAATTCTAAAGTATGTTAGATTATTATAGAAAAGTCTTTGAAGCGACTCTTTCGAAATCTGTGTTAAGTATCAGCAGTGTCAAGGGGTTCTTTCATTGGAAGAAGCATCGTATGGGGAATTGTATACACTGCACTTCTTAAATAGGACAGGTGGAGATGCTCCACCTGAACGAGGCCAGTTAGCGAGCAAGTAAACGACACGTTCCTCGCACTAACAAGTGCACAACCTGTTAACTGTCGGGATCGTAAATGCCACGTGGATTGCCAGTCCTCTCTCGCGCGGGGAATACATTTTTCCCTGCGAGCAAGCAAGCTGTCGTCGACGACGTCCTGGTGCTCCCAAGGCGCATGCAAAACCGTAACATTACACCCTACTTTTATAGCATCACTTGCCATTTCGTAGCCAACGATATTTCTTCCAAGTTAATTAGAATTTGCGAACAGCGATTTATTTAAAACAAGTAACTAATATCTAATACAATTAGTGATTATTTAACACGTTCCATGCCATTTGGTATATTATCACACAATTTTAATTGAAAGAAATATATTTTACAAATTTGAATTTGTTACAAAATTAATGATACACCTCGCAGGGAATGTGTTAATAGTTAATATTAAATAATTCGAAGATTTCTGTGAGACTTACAGACTCCTAAGCCTCGGGCAACGTTCGCAGAGATCACTTGGAACATCAGCGATCTGTGCTCGATCGAGCCTCAGCAATTCGAGGGATTTGGTCCCGTTTAGGTTCGGAAAGGTGCGCAGTTCCTTCAAGTTCGACAGAATGCTAAAAATACGTCGGCCTAGTTTAATGGCCGAGCAGTCGTCCGAGTAATGACAGATTAAGGAATGGGAGACGACGCGTGAACTTGAAGCGATTCTCTCGACACGATGACTAGAACTAGCGCGGTGCAGGATGACTTCCTCCGAGTGGGCAAACTCTCCCCGGAGGAAATAATTCTTACCTGACATAAATTCTACCTCGCACACTTATTCTTAAACGCACGCGAACTCCCACGTGCGCAACAGGTGGGCCCATTGCAGTGAAAATATTGTCCTCGTGCATGGAAGATGCATTATCGATACACTATTTTTATTTTACCGATAGCAGTGATAAAAAGTGCATTTTTGTGAATACAACGAAATTTCGCACGTATTAAAATATAGTGATAGAAGACGATCTTTGTTCTGAATTATTTTGCGCGTGATAATTCAGTGATACACTGTTTTTATTTTATCTTAATGCAAGTTTTATTAACAGCAGTGATAAAAAGTGCATTTTTGTAAATTGTGATCGAAGATCATTTGTGTTACGAATTATTTTGCACACGATAAATGATAGAATATCGAAGGAAGTGGATGCTGGGAGGATGGAGGATTGAAGGATCCGCTACTTACAGCTTGCGAAGCCTGCGCAGGTCCTGAAAAGTATTCTGGTGAATTTCCTTGATGGGGTTTCCCCGGAGATCGAGCGAGAGCAGATTAGTAACGCGACGGAAGACGTGCTCCCCGAGCGTTTCTATTCTGTTGTTCGATAGTGACCTACGAACACATAGAATTATCCTGCGGACGTGCGCTCGCGAGCCACGTGTACATCCTTCCACTCGATACCGAACTTGCAACACAAGCAACGAAAAATCAGTTCACCGTCGACGCAAAATCCACTTGCCGATGGGAGAGAAGAATTTATTGTTCAATCGTTGAGACGAAGTTTGACTCGTGCGAGAGAATTGCAAACTGGTATTTAAGGGGGGGTTGCTTAATCAGAGAGAGAGAGAGAAAGAGAGAAAGAGAGAATTGTGGGGGAAATAAAAGAATGATCGAACGAGCGGTGGAGTAAGTAAAAAAATTGATGAAATTACATTTTACGTAATCGATGCACACTTACAGGTCTTCGAGGCCAGAGAGCTTGGCGATTGCGCTTGGAATTTTTGTTAAATAATTGTCATCGAGCTCCCTGCAAACAAAAAACCCAGAGACTCATTATAATTACGTTGTTTAATGTTACCCATCAAACCAATTCTGCATTTTTAATTTTTTAACTATTATACATATTAGTACTATAAATTATAACACGGTCTTAATTTTTAATACAAAATCTAGCAGTTTAAATGATGTATTTGACACTCACAGAACTCGAAGGCTCGTCAAGTTCGTGAAAGCATCCTCGTCGATCGTCCGCAAACGATTGCGCCGTAGAAATCTGAAACAGAAGTCATCGAAGGTTCCTCAATCATCGAATAAGATCGGCTAATCTCGTTAAAAATGACTCAGCTCTGAAAGCGTGAATTGGCAAGGGGGAAAAAAAAAAAGATTGGCAAAAACGAGAGGAAGTCTGGTGTCTCGTGGCGTAAAAGTAGTGCCGAGACGGCTAGGAAGCGTCGACGAGAAGCGACGTCTCGCCGAGTACAAATGCTATTTTCGTTGGAGTCATTAATAAATTCTAGCCCAAACAGAAGTCTCGTGAATGCCTCTGTATTGGTCTGCATACTTACAAGACTTCGAGACTAGAAATTCGATGAAAGGCACGCGCTGGAATGTCTGTTATATTGTTGTTGGTCAGATCCCTGCAACAATGTCAAACAAACAAGACGTCAGGATAAGTAGAACCAACTAAAACAATAGATTTCTCATCGGCAACTATCGCTAAGTCAACGGTGCTTTCATGAGTATCGTAGAAAAGTGTGAAAACAGGTCATAGTTCGACGTAGGGAAGTGCGGCTCGTGGTTCGACGGTGCGTCCGGGTGGTCGCCCCGAAGAGAATAAATAGTAAAGGCTCGTAAACACGTGAATTTATTAGGTACTACGACGTCCTTCTATATTTTTAAGTGTGAGGTGTGTGTCATTAAATCTGATCCCTCCCCCTTTTTTTTTCTTCGCCTCTAACGCCACACGCAGTCCAGTGGAACATCCCAAAAGCACGTGTATCAGAAGACTCGGTAGAATCTCGCATCAAGTAGTAGTAGCAGCGCCAGTCAGCCGAGGATACTTATTCCAGACTGTAGCAGTTTTGGATCGATTGAAAACTTTTTAAGCTAGGGCTCTGCTTTTTATATTATCGATTCCTCTATGAATACAGAGTTTGTATATAAAATTTTAGCCCCTGGCAAAGTCGGGAAGACCGGAAAACTTGGAAAATACCGTCTAAATTAGATGAACTTCATCATTCAGGAGGCTGTTTCCAAGCGTTTTGGGGACAATTCCGGCATTTCCCCCACAAGTTTTATGTTTTTTATCCGTTTTGAGACACGGGGAATCGAAAAATCAAGCGTTCGTCCCAGTCCCAGAACCTTCGAAAAATCGAAAATTTTTGAAGGGGTATGCCTTAAAAAATTTGCGAAAAAATGAATTTTGAGCTAGGGGCCTGGAATTTTTTCTACATTTTCCTCGATGCAAAAAAACATTCTCCACCAAGTTTCAGCCCCGGAAAAGGTCGGGAAGTCATGAAAACATAGGGAAAACCATCAAAATGAAATATTCAAGATCGGTTTTCCACGTGTTTTAGGTAGAATTCCGGCATTTCCCCCACCAAGTTCGTGTTTTTTATCCGTTTTGAGACACGAGGAATCGAAAAACCAAGCGTTCGTTCCAGTCCCAGAACCTTCGAAAAATCGAAAATTTTTGAAGGGGTATGCCTTAAAAAATATGCGAAAAAATGAATTTTGAGCTAGGGGCCTGGAATTTTTTCTACATTTTCCTCGATGCAAAAAAACATTCCCCACCAAGTTTCAGCCCCGGAAAAGGTCGGGAAGTCATGAAAACATAGGGAAAACCATCAAAATGAAATATTCAAGATCGGTTTTCCACGTGTTTTAGGTACAATTCCGGCATTTCCCCCACAACATTTATGTTTTTTATCCGTTTTGAGACACGAGGAATCGAAAAATCAAGCGTTCGTTCCAGTCCCGGAACCTTCGAAAAATCGAAAATTTTTGAAGGGGTATGCCTTAAAAAATTTGCGAAAAAATGAATTTTGAGCTAGGGGTCTGGAATTTTTTCTACTTTCTCCTCGATGCAAAAAAACATTCCCCACCAAGTTTCAGCCCCGGAAAAAGTCGGGAAGTCATGAAAACATATGAAAAACCATCAGAATTAGACGAAATTAATTATTAAGGAGGGCATTTCAGGGTATTTTCGATACTATTCCAACATTTCTGCACCCGATACATTGCTTTACATCAAATTCTTCATTTAATTACTCAAATAAAACAAGAAAAATGATTGAAAGTGAAACCACATTCATGGTGCTTCATGGGGTTGCGCCGTGTATTCGTCTCAGCCATAAACTGATTTGGCAATCGAGAGGAACACGGGTGTGTGTAGCATCAATTACGTCGCGGTTAGCCGTTAACAGCCCCATAAATTCGCCGATAGCAAGTACTCGCACACAGAACTCGAGAGAGGGAGAGTTCAGGTGATATAGAACGACTGTCACGATGTATCAGGCCCATCTATTCGAGGAGCGAATGCCATGCAGTGGTACGGAACTATTAAAATAGAGGAATGGCATAAGTTCGCTCTATTACTTGGCACACGCCTCTCTGGAATCCTTCTTATCTCATCCTGAGTACCAAAACACTTTGTATTCGCCGAGTTAGCGACAGAAGCTATGCCATTCACCCATTCGACCATTTCACTCCAAATCCAAAATAACATTGCAATCCTAACTATTCCATATAAATTCCATTCTCCTTCCCTTAAATTATTTCCATTACCAATTACTTTTATCATATAATTCACAAACTTGTTATACAATAAAAAATATCGTATAAAAAGTATTTGAATTTCGAATGTCTAACAATAGACATTGTTTGCGGAGAGCGCAAAGGGCTAACAAGAACAGAAGGGCGATGTCAGGTGAGGTTCGTAATAGGAAGCATAGCAATGTACCGGAGCTTCGCTATTCCCGGATGCGCTCTATAAAATCATCTAACTGTCAGACGCTCGCTCGACATTACTCCAGATCAAGTGATATATGTAGGAGCGAGTTCGGGCGGAGCATTGGCCCGACGTAATTTCGACTGGTCCCCTCGAAATACTGGCGTCCCGTACGATTTCTGTATTGCTCCAACACATTCCCACACATTGATCGAGGCGGGCTCACGCACGCGCATCCGACGTGTTGCGGAAGGAAGCACCAGAACCAGCGGCAGCAGCAGCAGCAGCAGCAGCAGCTTTTTTCTAGAGGATCCTGGAAACTTGGCAGGATCCTGAAAGTCCGAAGCTAGTATCCTTCGATGGTTCATTCATTAGAGATCGATTTCTCTTAGGGAATTGAAGATCACTCTTGCAGAAAGACAATTGACTTTCCTCTTTCTTTTCAGCCTGAAAGGATGTCCTTCGGAAATAGCAGGGTTCATTGACCCCGCTGTATTTCCCGAGGAGCTTTTGTCATCGAGCGCCGCCGCGCCGAGCCAATTAAAGTTCGCCGATGAAACCCAGCCAATGTTGGCCAACTATTGGTAATAAGAAGAGGAGTTTCCGCGATTGGCAATGATAGTTATCGATAGATAGATAGTCGATGTCTGAGTCGGCACGTGGCAGACAAATGGAGATAGGCTCGCTTCGATTAAGCTCGACTGACGTAGATTGGAGAAATCCTCCGGGAAAATAAATCCCCGTGGACTACTGCGCTTCCGATTGGCGGAGAATCGCTCTCGAGCTAGCGTACACGTGGGATTATCTAAAATTAAGTCGAGCTTTATTTACAATCGAGCGGAGTAATCCGCACCAGTTAAAGTGGCTCTCGAGCTTCGATAAACCGACTGTCATTATCGGAAACACTTAGCAGCAGCCGGGTTATCAATCTTCCATTTACGAAATTATATCTTCATGACTATTGGATATCACGATCATTCCCCTGTCCAATACTGACAGGCATCTAACGATTCTTCTTGACTCAGCGCTTTCCACATGATTTATTGCCACTTCCTCGAGCATACATTCACGCATCCGTCGATATCTCGCCGATGGAAGCGCAAAGGAAATCTTGGGAACGCGATTCCTTGCGAGAATTCAATCTTACACTGAAATAGCATCCACTTCCTGATGCAGGAATAAAATTGCTAAGATATATTTTAAGATTTGTATGATTAAATGAATCATTCGTATGTTAACTCATAGCGAAAATGTCTTGGAGGATACGTTAGAAACCGAAAGCTTCGGATTAGCCAATAAAGAGCGATGCTCTGTGCTTTAGTGTATTTTTATGTTAATCGTAGAAGGAAGTTTGAAGTGGTCCCAACGTATATGGGGAATGGGGGAAGCGGTGCTTCCCAAGGATTTATCGGAGCCGACCAATAACATCGCCAGGTTTATCGGTCGATCCGATATTTCATACTTAAAGTACGAATTGAAAAACCCTCTTAGCCGTATTGGCAGACACATGCACACGCCCTGCTGGCACGGATTGTTCCGGAAAGTTCGGCGCGAAAAACTCGCAGGAAATAGTGCGGCGCGCTTTATGTGTGTATCGAAAACATTGACGGAAGCGAGTGGTAGAAGGTAGAAGAGGGTCTTTCGAGTGTGTTTTTGGGTGGGAATTTCAAGTGGATCGTGGGAGTATTGTTTGTACGCCGGTGATGCAGGTGTGCCCGTAAAAATTCCCAGGGAATTTGCATTCCTAGCAAGTAGAGGATCCGATAGAGCCTGAATGGAAAGGGTTAACGGCTGCGTTCGAGGCCGAGCGTGTCCTAGAAAACATTGCGTGAGCAACACGACTCCTGCTTCGTCAGTGAGCAGCTTACCTGGGAAAGTACTTTGCGTCTAGACGCCACTTTTCACTTTCAAATTCGTTCACCTTGCCAGCCGTTTCGTAATAATCCCTCATTCTTCTCGGACACGCGCACAATACAAATATAAATTCATCAAAAAACTCTAACTTATTAACATCGTTAATTACTACGGCAAGTTTACTTTCAATTTATAAAATTTCTTTTAATGTATCCTGCTTTCTTGTTATCCGAGAATTCCCTTCTAGTTTCCAAGCGCTCGGACGAGATATCGTTGGGAAACGGGAGCGCACATATGGCCGCTCATGAAACTTTCATGGTAGTTGTGTGCAGCCTTTAAATTCTGCTTTCGGGAAGCTCGAGTATCGCGCTGCAATAGAAACCCTGAAAAATTTGATTACTTCGAACGCGGCCATCGTAAGCGCTCCATCCGACGAGCAGTGCGCGCTCTTGGTGCGAGCCTGATGGCACATGGCTGACTGCTACGCTCCCATACTACTTGCGCCAGATCCGCACTACTTCTCTGCTTCTGGTAATCCGACTAGCACAACTCCCCTTACACGTAAACCACACTAACAATAATAACCCAAATTCTGCCGTATAATATATTTATTTAATAGTTCAACATTAAACTATTGAAAAACTTTTCGAAATGTTAATAATAATAGACGAAATTTTGTGATATAGTATATTTATATTATTAAAGTGTTATTTCCACGAATATCATCGGCTGACTACGACGTTCTTATACCACTCGCGCCAGATTTCCTTTCGTTATTTCTGGCGAAGCGACGTTCCACGCTAATTCGATGAGGAACATTGAAATATGACAAATGACAGCTCTATTATCAGTTGGTTGCTGGTAACTGTTAATCCCCGATATGAACTTGACCCGAAAGCGTTTCGAATCCAGCGTCTAACTGGCTGACACTTCGCTATGCGCCACTAGTATTGCCGGCAATTAATCATCCTGAACGGTGCTATTAATTTTTTCTCCCACGCCTGCTGCTGATGACTCGATGCTTTTTCCTCGCGTATAAGCGCGCGCAAAGCCGCCTTCACACTTGTGTGTAAGTAGGAAGATCGATCGAGGCCTCGCGGAGGGTAAAGAACGCATAAAAATGGAGCGAGATCCATTGACTTGTTCGACAGTCCCTTCGAGGTTGGCCAAGTCATTCGGTTTGGTGGACTCAGCGCTCTTCTAGTACTCTTTATTTCCTTTGACTATTGTTACCTGACTTTGTGGGGATTCGCACGGAAAGTAACAATCGTGATGGATATCAAAAAATGAAACTTGATTTTTAACATTGAATAATAAATTAATATATATGAATTTTTATATAGTTTTAGGGGCGAAGTTACTTCTAATGATTGTTAGACGGAGAATGTTTAAGTTGGCGTTATTAATGTAAATGATTGCAGAAGACGATGGATGTGATGTGCCAAGAATATTCACCAGCCCTCGAATTTCCATAAAGCCACGTTGTTATCAACATCTTCACTGACTGGGTTACCGAGCTGTTGTCATCGATCATATTCTGTATCGATGCCAGTGTGTTTGCCCTGTCACGAACCCTTCGCATCCCGTCAATCAACAGGATGATCGAAACCTCCATCACATCCATCTCTTTAATTTTTATTACCTCTCACCGAACTAACATCTCCTTCGATGATCCCAAAACTCGATCTCGAGTTGATTCAATCGTGCGGAGTCATTAGAAAAATGTGGAAAATTAGAGACGCGATAGTTGCCAAGTTCGTCGAGGGAAGTTTCGGGGAAAGTTCCCGCGGAGAATTGTGCAAGCTGAGTGCCACGGTGTCGGCAATTCCTCTAATTAATTTTAAGTCGGCCGAGAGGGAAACTTCCGCTGAATAGGAAAACTTGGCAGATTCCGAGTCACGTGGAAAACAGTGTGTGTAATCCTGTGTAGTGCACTCGACGTGTAAGTCCTTCTCTGCTCTCTCTCGTTTCCGGCTCAGATAAAATTTCATCGGATACAATGAAAGTGAGTTTATTGTTATGTCTTTAAGCATGTCGAATTAAAGGATTCGCAGACTGCTATAAATTTATAAAAGAGTTTCTCAATAAATCCCAATCAAAATTCTTCCTTTCATATTACAAGCAAACCTTTGTACTTCAACTTCAAAAACCGTACTTTTTATTACCAAAAAGCTCTCGCAATAACATATATTTTGATAAAACTCGACTTTCAGGGAAACTCTTTTTTCCCCACTCGATTACGTATTCATTCGACCGCGAAGATATTTGTATTGGCGAAGCATCATCTCTCGACTAGGTTTGCTTGTACTATTGGCCGATGACGTAGAGCGTGGCGAAGGAAATCGTGCAAAATCTCTGCCGGCACTTCCGGATCCATCGGTTGTTTATGTGGTGGCCGGGTTTCCGGGGGCGGCGGCGGCCGGAAGGAAGCTTGAGCTGCTCGCTGGGATCGTAAAAAGTTCGATAGGAAAGTCCGGAGGGACGCGCGCTGCGTCGAGAATCCTTCGTTACCCATTTAGATTGGCTGCTCGGATCCGTCGACGGTGACGGTCCTTGCCAAACTTTTGGATCGCCATCCTTCACTCTTCCACGCCCGGAGTCATCCTACAAACTTTCCCGATGACACACACTGATAATTCGTGCTCATAAAAATTCCAGGAGCTTCAGAAGCTCCCTCCGAGGACGCCAACCAAATGAGAGAGAGAGAAGGAGAGGGCAAAAGTGGCGCGGTGAATTATTGTACCTGAAGGAAATGACTGTCAGTCTCGTCATAAAGTATGAACTGGCCGACAGCAGCTGCTAAGAATTAATCCGATAACTTGGCGAAATGGGCATTTTATCTGCCATCGTATATCTCGTCTTAACCCGTTAATAGCTCATGACGAACTAGAAATAAATTTAGTCACATTTGTATTAATTAAAGAATTATTTTCTGACACAAATAACTTGTGTTGACTTTCTATAAAATAACTCGACGAACAGATTGGAGATTGATTTTAATTCGAACATTACTTTATTTAATGAGGGAAATAACTCTCCGAATAAATCTCGCTCAACACAATGTTAATTGGAAAGAGAGGAAATTGGCACTGTCGAAAGATAAAACAGCATAGAGGCGGGCGCTTCCAATCACAGCGATGAATCACTTTCGCAATCGCGAGGGGCTAAAGTAATTAGGCAATCATGGATAACGGGAACTATACGCTACAACCGCCACTTTTTTCCTCTCTCTCTCGCCATGGTGGCCCATGCGTTACGATCGAGTTACATGGGAAAGAGTTAACGAAATAATCCTGGTGCACGTGGGAACGACAGAAACCACAGAATCGTGAAGAATCAAAGTCTTATAAATTTTATTATAGCTCAACAATACATTTTAAATAAAAACTAATACTTTCTCAAGAAAAATATAGCTAAAAATGATTGTAATATAAGAATCATCGGTCAATCAATGTTGAGAATGATAGTTTTGTTGAAAGGAAAAAAGGTTGGCAAAAGCGGTAAATGCGGAGGAGGTGTTTTCCACATTTAGTTGGAATTCAGTGCGATTAAGTGGTTTTGGGTGGAATTCGTTTGCGAATGTGGGAGCGATCGTCTCATTGTCGAAGAGCTCATGGGATCCAAGTGGCTGGCGGATATCCTATCCAGCCGAGGACTTATTCGCCTTTTTACGTAACCGCACTCAATTGCCTCTCGATATTCGAGTCACGCTCCGGGCCGGCCGTTCGAGTTACTTTGCTACTCGGCCGAGAAAGTTTCGCTCGAACTCTAAATAAGCGCTAAGCACCTCGGCTTACAGCTACCGTTGCAATGTGCGCGCCCGAATTCCATCCTTCTTTATTGTACCAAGGAATGTTTCAACAATATACAAATAAAGAAAGGAAAATAACAATGTTTGTTTTCGAAATTGACAGATTCAATATTCAGAAGAATTATTGTAATTATTAATACATGTCACGGTTTATTTTTAAAATATATTTATGCCCTGCAAATCTTGGATTACCCAATCAAGAATTGCATGTCAGCGTCGTGCCTAATTAGCAGCAGATAATTGGGAATTTATATTTGCATAAATATGCGTGTACTAATTATAGCCGAGAGCGACATGAAATGCCGAGACTTCCGAGAAGGAAAGCGCTAAGTAACGAAGATCAAAGGACCGTAAAACTATTTGGCTTACGCGGCAAGAACGCTCGTGAATCAGCCAATGACGAGAAGGAAACCGCGCGTATACACTGCTGCTTCTTTTCGTACTTCTTTCCCATACAAAGCCACCCCCGAATTATCGCCGGCAACATCAATCGCGCCACGTTTTAATTAACGGCGATCTTTTTATTCTCATATTAACAAAACCAACTGACAAACAAATATATTTATCTTTCACTATAATAACAATTCTAATGTTCAATAATTAGTTAGAATCAGATTTATTTAAAACTAGATTGGTTTCTGCTTGAATTATTTATTCAAAGCAATGAAATTCAGGGTAAGTAATCGAAGCGCGCACGTTTCCTACGGTTTTCTCATACGTGGAGAATTGCACTGGTAGCGGAGCTAAATATAATAGCACCCCCGCACGAAATCAGACTTAGAATCCAATAATAGGGTGTACCCACGCAGTACAGCGCGCGCGTGTGTGTGTGTGGAACATACGGGGGTGGACAAGAGCGTTTGCAAATCTCTCGTTAAATCCCCGAGCGAATTACACACGCGCGCAATTTAGCCACACGTGGTTCCATTCGACATAGAATTCGAAAATTCCACCTCTTTTTAATCCCCCAGTTACAAATCGTAGATATTAATTTCACGTATAATTAGCAACGGCAATTTATCCGTCGGACAAACACAGACGCATGAATTCAGATTTGGAGTTCGCTGTCATAACGAGCTATTAATTACAGTCGACTTTCTCGGGAATGTCGAGGTCAAGAACGTGCATGGATTTCGTCGGACGACTATCTTGCTCCGGATTTTCTAAGACTGCAAATGTATGTGTGAGTCGTTGCTTGATTTGAAAGCGAAGTTTGAATGTGTTTGGGGCGACGAGTGAGTTCATTAAAGAACCTCTTCTATGAGCTAGTATATGAGAGTTTTGATGATCCTAGAGCGCCCGGAGACATTGGGTCAAGGTCGAACTAATGATCACGTTTCATCTTTTGCCCGGCACTCGAGCGGCGAATAAATATGCAAAAATAGACCAGTCCTTGTGACAGCGCGCCGAGAAGGACTCGTTCAACAAAGAGCTGGATTTCCATGATAGAAGAGCAAGGAAAGAACGAATGCGATCCTCCTCGCCGTTGCGAATGAAAGAGGCAAGCATTAAGTGTGAGAATCAAATGAAAAACTTGGGGACACAGCCGGAAAGATTCATCGCCTTTCTGAATGATGTACTTTTCCCGGTGATTTATCGGCCTGTTTACCGCGTAACACGACGCTCCTCAGTAATCCCATTCGATTCCGCCCTTATTTACAGTTGGTTCTTGCTCGCTTCCCATCTGAGATTTCAATGGGAAATGCTGATTAGATTTCGAGTCCATTGTTCGCAACCGGTCCAGTTAGAACTCCACTTTCGAATCTGCATAACTGACTCTAATAAAATCCTACTAAAACCGAAAGGACTTGGAAAATCCCTGACATTTTCCCTCTGACTTTCCGTATGAGAAAATAAAGTTCTAGCATGTAATACGAGTTTGATTTTACGATTATATTTTAAAATATCAAAGAGCAGTGTTTGGATGACTTTTTCATTGTAAGGAATGTTTGAAATTGCATTATGATCGAGATTTACTTGTGTCGACAACCGGATATCTTTATGAGTGGGTGTAACTTCGACAGGCTGGAACCCTCCGGTGAGCCCGACACGATTTTCCGTCCCTACAAATCCCTATGAAAAGACCCCTCACTCCGAAATAGGTTTATCCCAGCGGGCAAGGTACTCCAAGCGGAAGCATCGGGCATTTAATGTCGGTTCACTCTGCACATGGAATCACTGAATGACAGTGCGACACGAGGTCACGCGCACCCTCCATCCAAGGTTAGTGAATGGGCAAGAAATGGTAGGATTACAAAGGTATCCCTAAAATTCCCTCAACACTTTAAATGCCAAGTCACCCAAATTTCGACAACACTCAAATATCTATTTCCACAAAAATAACTGTAATATTTTAAACAAAGAATAGTGAAAGAATTAGAAATTCAGTTGAACAGTCAGAGTGTTAAATCTGTCAGGGAATTTCGCTGGATTCGAATTCCGCCAGCCGAAATTGGAGTATTACTTAGCGCAGTAGTGGGGTGCGTCTGAAAACTTTAATCCAGTCGGCTATTCAGAAGAGAAGTAGGAAGATTCTCGTGTAAAAAGGGCTGGGAGTTGTAGGCGAGGGTCGATACAATTCGTCTGACAGCTTTTTGCCAGTCTTTCCTCCCCCGCCGGCCATTACACTGTCTGGTCGAAAGTCATCTTTCCCTTTAGTTGGCAAAAAGGAGGACGATTCCCTCGGCGAGGACGCCCACAACTGCTCCCCGATCATTACGTGCCCGAGCTGATAACGCTCGAATCGAAGCTAGCAATAGTGCTGACTTCTCTTAAAGTAAGTAAGTAATGGAAGCGATTCTTAATGACTCCCAAGGAGTTTGCATTATTCACTTGTACCGGGCAGTCATCAACGAGATATTAACACTGCAGCTTTACGTTGAGGGTTGGTTATTCTAGGAAGTTATTAAGGTATGAGTTATGGCGGACTCGTAGCGGTTATCGTCCAACTAAAGTCAACGATCGCGTGTACGTTGAACTGGCGAGGAAGATACTTGGCCGGCTTGATGACCCACCTTAAGTCTAGTTCACTCTTAATTACGGGTTAATCGTGAGCCACTTTATTCTCCACTTCATCCCCTAAATCCTAACATTTCTCTCGATCCTCCCATAGAGAAATTCAAGCCTTTAATCAGTTTCATAATAAATATACTTGTATTATTAATTAAATCATTCGAGAATTATTACACCCCTTAATTTCCAACATATTTCTGCCACTTGGTTAGTTCAGATAATTCGGACGATTGCAATTCTTAGTAAGGGAGGGTAGTCGAGGGATGAAAGGGAGATTTTCAGGCCGCACTCAGGAGGAATCATTAAAAGCAGGAAGCAGCAGCGTTCCCCTTTGCCTGGGCTATTTCAAGAATGAAAGCTTTCATATAGCAGGGACGATATAACAAGAGGAAGAGAAAGAGAGGGAGGAAGGGAGGGAAAGCTAGTGTTGGAGGGTGGGTGGTAGTGATTAAAATTTATTCGAAAATCCACACGGACGTCGCGACGCCCCGATAAACGTCACCGGCTGTTATCGCGTTACGAAAGAGTCGTTATCGTCGTCGCGTCGCCCCCATTGGCCGCACGCAATGTCCTCGCGAGAAAGTCTACTAGTGCCGAGGGATTAAAGGGAAAGTTTCGAGCGTGCGAGATAATCGAGAGCGACCTTTGCTTACGGCTCGATCGAACCGATAAAAAGCGACGCCGAGCGTTTCTCTTCGACTTACTCCACTTTGCCCTCTGACAAACCTTGAAAGGGACATTCGATCCGCCAGCCACGAAACAACCCTCCCGCCCTTTTCGATAACCTTCCCGGCTCACTTTGAGTGGACTGCTACCCCTTCCAATCACAGACACACTGACTCACTGAACCCGATACTTTCCTGTCAACAGGATTTCACTCCTCCTCCAAATACTCCTCGATACTCTTTCGATACCTTCGAGGGTAGTTTTTGATTTTGGGGGTTGAATCTGACGGAATTATTTGGATCAAAATTCTTGTGGTAAATGATGAAAAATAGTATTTATTAGAAGTCAGAGAAAGAAATAAATTTAAGTAGAAACAGACTTACGAGGACAGACGAAGGGATGAGTAATCTTAGTGCAACAAGCAGCATCCGGCTAATCGTAGTGTGATTAACGATCACTGTTACAAGAATGACGAAGCCTATAAATCGAGAGATATCTCCGCGGCATCTCTCTCTCTGTCTCTCTCGCAATTTGTACCGGCGCCTCCATAATTATGCTGATTTATTCCAACTGGAATTCTCTGCTCGCCATACATAATATCAGCCAGCGGCGAATTGGCACTCGGAAACTTTGGGCCTCGCGATACAAATACAACTAAACATCGCACTCTCGAAAGGTTCATTGCTTCGAGATAAAAGAGTTGGTTCCTTTTATGCGCACGAGACGCAATCCCATTGGCCCGTTAAGGCAGACAGAATTCCTTGCGAAAGAAATCAGCGAAACAATGCTAGCTTACGCAATTGAAAGCAGCGAACCAGCGACAGTTTTGATCTGCGAGAGAGAAAGAGTCGAAAAGTTTGGTCGAGATGAAGCTGCGAGGATGAAGATTACAGGAGTAAATCTTTCCCGGTGTGAGAGAGTTATTCTCGCAGGAACTGCTCGATTTATGAGTGATGCTGAGCGAGAGGATTTAGATGGATCAACGCGCGCTCGCATATCCCCGAGGTACATGTGCACCCGGACATTCGCAGCGGGAAGGCACGCCTACGAAAAGTGATGTATCCGGTGCAGATGTGACTCGAATACTTCCAGATTGCCGTCCTCCCGTCACTTACCGCGTACACTCGTACAAACATACATCGAGAATCCTGCCTTTTTTTATTCCCCCCCGCTGAGTAATAATTTTGCAATTCGAACATTTAATGTTTCTCGAATAATTGATGTGATATTCTTGAATTCCGTTCAAAAGGATTCCGATTTCTGTTTGTGTGCTTTGTGGAAATGATAGCGTTAGCTTTGGCAAGGTTTTACTTTGATAATAAAAGCAAAGGTGGAGTGAAATGTTTTACAAGGGCGTTGATTTTGAAGTATGAATAGGAAAGAAGAGCGGTTGGAGGAGGCGAATTTATTTAGCGCTCCTCGAATCTTTAAGGGTCCACCTTTTACACGGCTGGTGAGTCGAAGTGCATGGAGTCGAGGGTCCAAGAGCTTTTTCTTATACATCGGCTTCTTTACGAGCTCGCTTTCCCACTTTCTCGCCAGATTCCTGTCAACTTCGCCAGGAAAGACGAGTTCTCGTCGTAACATTTTCGAGCCCTTTCATCCAAGCACAAAAAAGACTAAATTCTAAAGGATTATACTTTCCAATAGAAACACATTCTCTTTTCCTAGCATTTCTATGAATTCTTTAAACATAAAAGAATGCTTTTTTCGCCAGTGCGATTTTTTCTGGCACCGAAAAGAAAATCAGGAGTGTTGGTATTCTTGTTGGTCGATTTCATTGGTGGCGGTGCTCGGATTCCGAAATAATAATATCGCGCGGAATCCGTGGAACGACGCGTATTCCATTGAAACGGTTGCCGACTAAGGTCGAGCGGCATCAACAATCCTTCGTCGTGCCAGCTGAATAATTCGCCCGGCTCGGCGCGTCGCGTCGCGGCGCGTACCTTCTTCGCGGCACGTACCAAGAATATTGCATTTTTCCTTTCCTCTCCTGACTCCTGTTTAGTCAGCCTCCAGCGTCACTCGCCGAGCGTAATAAACTCAGGCACGTAATCAGCGTCACCGGACGGATGTCGAGTGAAATGCGTAAAGTCTTACTCGACTCTCTGCTTTTCCTCCACTTTCACTGAGTGATTCTTTATCGATATTAATCGACGATCTATGATAAATGTAAAAATGTAAAAATACTCGTTCCATCACTTATATAATTATATAATAATAATTATTTACAAACTGCGTTGCAATGCAATTTTTTCTATAAGTGATCGATGATAACACATGATTTCCGAGACTTAAAATTTAAAATCTTGAATATTTGTATTATAATATTAATTATTCTTGAACTAGGTTGCGTTTTTTTGAAATTTCTGATATATAAGTCAAAATGTATATTCGCCCGAAGATTCTGGCAATGATTCAGACAATAAGATATTCCTGGAGTGAGAGGTGCTGGTCGCAGAAGTTCACGAGGATCGAAATTGGAAAGTCTAATCGGCCGGATAATACGCGTCTTACGAAACATATGATAGTTTTGCCATCGCGCCGAGCGATCCAGTCGGGTAAGTGAATCAAGACTCAAATTCGACAACGATCGGCTAGAATGACTTTCGCAATATGCGTCATGTGCACGCGATACACGTCAGCGACGTGACGAAAATGATTAATGACTTTCATCGAAACCGAGCAACGTGTGAGTGCGTGTGCAGATGAGAAACTCAGACGATGAAACTCCCTTCTGGGAGGCATTTCTTCTGGGAACTATCAGCCAATGATTCTCGCCAGCCAACTGGTTAATGCTTTCTACTCTGCCATTCATTCTAAGGGCTGTTTGATGATGTCAATTCTCGTTGCGCCTCCTCTAATGACACCCTTTGCTACGCTCTTTGTTGGGAGGCCGGAAATTCGAGGAGAAGAGTGGCTTGAAGTAGACGAGCTCTCCTCGCTCTGACAACTTCGTTACGGAATCAAGAAAGATAGGAGTCATTCGAGCCTGATATACTGGGTGCTCGATTTTATTTTACATAAATTCTCGTTTTAATTCAATAAATATCCACATTAAATTTCGATTTATTTACTCGCAAAACTGAAATATTTTATGGACGTAAAAATATGTAGAATTAAAATTCGTTCTTTTTAATCAATTTGCTGTAATAAAAAATCGCAAGGGTTTAGTTTTGAAATATCAAGCTGGGGATTCAATTTCTAGGAGTCCTTGGTACGCCAGATTCCTTTTGGGATTTATTGCCAAAGGATTTTCTTGACTAAATCCTGAAATCATCGATGTGGAAAGATTGGCTCGGTTTTTTCGCGGGGGAAACTAACGCTTTTGAGCTTGGTGGACGCCACCCTGTATATATGAAGGAAAAAGCGGAACAAAGGAAAGCTTTCGATGGAATTGTGAGCCCTCGTCTGCCCGGCGGTAAGATCGATACCCTGTGTTTTCACGTCTCCCGAGATTCGGCAGGAAATTCGTGTCCGGGCAATCGGAAGATATTCCTCGGTAATTCGCGCGCGCGCGCGCGCGCTTCCCACTCTGGAATCGCGCGATTAATCTGCCCCTTCGATCACACCAGACTTGCCTCGACAAATCTCCAGAGATTCCACTTTTTAGCATTAAATAATAATTAAAAAATGTCCATCAAGAATTCAAAGCTATTTCTGAAATTATCACGTTGGAAAATTAGTGAAATGTCGAGGAATGATCGAATTATTTATTTATTGGTGATGTTCGATAGTTGGAAGTAGACGCGACCAATTAATACTTTAACAATCCCCGAGTTAAATTATTCACCGGTAGCCAAGGTTAGTCGGCGGCTGAACTTCCGGCAGGATTGATTTCCGATGAAGAATGAAGCCTGTCTCGCCAATGAAAAGGCCTACACTGCCTATAGAACCTTTAAGAATTTATGCATTGAAATATTAATGGGGAGCAATCAACAAGACTCGTCGATCCATCATTTTTCAAATTCCACCCTCATCGCTGAGGTAAAAGGCTCTCTCTCTCACACAATTCTCGGATTAATCCAATAATGGCATCTCTTCATTCTCCATTTAATCTCGAAGGAGAATTAATTGGCATCGGCTTTCGGCAACAGGCGCCTTCCAAACTTTCTAATGCAGATGAACATTTCAAGGATCGGAAGCGATGTGACTTTACAGTACTCCGGAGAGAATGTAGTTTACGGTGCTCCTAGTCGTACAAGCACACACACACACACACACGCAGAGAAACACTGTCGTGACTTCCGGAACTGGGTCATCGAGAGTTAATAAATCCGTGCTTTTTCGCCTTTAATTGAATCCCAGGGGTTGCACCGAAGGGAGCAAGTGTATATCCAGCGGGAAACGCTCGAACTTCGCCCTACTACTTCCCCCCACCCCTTCTACAACGACGTTTATGATGAAAGCAGGACGTTTTTACGGGCAGAAGTTTCAAATTATCACTCGCTCGGCTTTACGCCCGATAAACCGAATTTCCACGTACTCGCCGGGAAAGCGCCAGTAAAGACGCCCACTCAGCCTGTTACCGAGAGAATTCACGATACTATCGGCGATATTAAAACATTGCTCATCATACATCGTCATACACCAATTTAATAATACAATTATAAAAATAAAACTATCAGAACTAAAAACGTTATTAAGACAATTATAAATTTTAGTAATTCATTTAATGCAATTTTAATCATAGCAGTCGAGGAGTATGTTGAAATTCCCAGTGCAATGTTAGGTGAAAGGAAACCTATCCAATTTAATAATACAATTATAAAAATAAAATTATCATAACTAAAATCGTTATTATAACAATTATGAATTTTAGTAATTTATTTAATTCAATTTTAATCATAGTATTTGATTGTCAATGTTCTGTATAAAATAGCAGTCGAGGAGTATGTTAAAATTCCCAGCGCAATGCTAGGTGGAAGGGAAAAAACGGCGAGGCGAGTGGGAATAAATCAACGTCATGCAGGTAGAGGATGTAAGCAGTGGCAATGGCATATTGTGATTCCACATGACAGGGGAACTTTTTCAACAAATCGTGCAAGTCAATAGTAATCGGGATGACGAAGAGAAGATTCACAGCATCCAGAGAGAGAAAGAGAAAAAGAGAGAGAGAGAGGGCTTCCGGCATGAGTTTCTGCTCCGATCAACAGTTGCTCCATTTATTCTACAAAGACAGTACTACATCAGCCGCTTTCAGCGTCGAATGTTTCGGCGCGGTGAGTGCCAATTAATCTCGGCTCGAAAGAAAAATAAATCTCCGGCTCTCTTTCTCTCTCGGCCGGCTTTAAAAGCTCGCCGACGGCATCCAAAATATTTATAGATAATTGGCCTCCGTGGTGGGAAGGATCATTTACCAAGCAGCGCTCCAATCAGTCTCTCGTTTACTAGGAAAAGCCTCTTTCGCCCGGTGCTATTATCCCCGAGGAAATCTAATCAGCCACGGTAAATGCATCGGCCTTCATCGAATATTGATTGGCGAATTCGAGCGGACAGCGAATCCACCCTAACGCGATCAATTCGAGCCGATTGCTTCGGCGGAATGAAATCTCCTCTCAAGAAAAGTTGATTCGAGATCGAGAATCGATTTCTAATAATTCTCGAGGGGCTTCGAGCGAGCGAGAAACAGCGCGAGATAAATCAGCGCCGCTTTTAAAGTGTCATTTGTGCGGGCGACTTAACATTTTCCAAGTCATCCGTAAATACAAGGGACCATCGGAAAGAGGAAGCTGATATGCTCCTGGGATCCTGACCACCGCAAAACAATCCGGCCGAGCGACGAATCAAATGGACACATAAATCCTCTCTTCTCTTCCCTTGATCTTAAATCGTCCTCTATAAAGTATCGGCTGTCGCTCGACGCCGTCAGAAGGTATCTGAGTCGCGACGTCATCCTACTCCCACCAATCATTTATCCTTTCTGTCTAATCACCTGTTTATTCTTATAATTAATTGTACTAGTAAAATTCGTACAACTATTGCTGGTCTTCTTAAAAAATTTTACGAATATTTTTATAAAATATGTGATTCAAAGGAAATAGGAATCAATTTGTTGGATCATCAAATGGTAATTTATGAATTAAAGTTGTATTAATTTATGATGAATGATTGCCAGCAATTAACTAGCTTGACACGCTTGAGAATATATCAATCACATTTCCAAGAGAGCGCTCGTTTCTGTCGCAATCCTTTCATCTCGTATTGGCGATCGATTAATCATTGCCGGGGAGTTTCGCACTGTTTGCTTTGGAGGCGGTTAATAATTACAGTGATTATCATTTAAAGTGGCGGTTTTCCTCTTGAAAATCTTTCTCTTTTCAAGCACGAGAGAGCTTATCAGGATAAGTGTGTGGTAATCCACACGCTGGATCATCGTACGACGGCTGCAAATCATCCGGATAAGTTCGACGCTGGACACTTGAGAGCTTAAAGCGTGGATCCACGCGAACACGTGTCGAGCATTAACGGAATCGATCGGTTGTCAGAGAAAACACGTGTCACTGCCTCGGTGGCGGCGGTGAATGTTTCCTCGAGAAATGTCTGGCTAACAAAAAAGGCGGCGCGAGCATTTGTCCAAGTCAGTTTTGGCGAACGCGCGCGCCGCCCACCGAAAATAGTCCGTCTTCCCTAAGTCCACAGGAAAGCACAGTGGGCTTCCGGGTTACGTGTCAGCCTTCCATACGAATTTATGCCACATAGTCATTTATACTTGTATTTAGAAAAGTTGGCCCACCGGTTGATTTCCTTCGTATTAGAATTAAGAATCGGTCTGACCACGACATGGGAAATCTACTGAAATGTTACTTAAAGTGGTATGGAAACTTGATACAAGTGTTCGACTTTAATCATTTCTTTTAAAGTACAATGTTTCTGAGAGAAAACCTTTCACATAGTTTGCCAATTATATTGTTGAATCATAGACATTATAATAATTACTTAATAATTAGTTTGAAGTCGGATCTTTCTTGACAGGAGGTTTTTCTCTAAACTCATCTCCCCCGGGATCAATTTCCACCGAGAGCGAGAGAAGTGTGAGAAAGGGAACAACTCGGCGCAGCATCCCACAGGAGCAGCTCTACATACGCGAACTAACTAACCCGAAGAATACTTTCGGTCGGAATTCAGGCCAGGAAAAAGTCGAACGAGCCATCGCCTTCGTTTTTCTGGCGTTCCAAGAGTTTCCAGCTCGCCGGACGGATTTCGCACTCGAATACGAAAGAACTATCTTTTTCCTCTCCTCGAGACTAACTTCTACATTTAAATTATTTCTTCTATCATCTCATTATTCATCATTACCAGGTGCAATTATTCACGTGCGATGGAGAAGGGACATATTTTCGAAATTGGCAATGCTCGAGACTCGCCCGCCGGTAATGGAATTGAACTATATCTCAGTTGCCTCGAATCTATAACGAAATATTGGTAGCACGCACCGCCCGGGGAGTATTTCATCCCGGCAGATATTAGTATCCACCGTATGTATCTTCGGGAATAAATGTTGCAGTAACCCAGAGAGAGAGAGAGAGCGAGCGAGAGAAAGGGAGACAGTGAGTGAACGTGTGGGAGAGAGAAACCCTCGAGTATTGCGGTGCACAGCATTTATTTTCGAAAACTCCACCCGCTCTAATGCATTCATCCGACTGATTAATCGAACCTTTTAGTCCGTCAGCGGATCATTCCGATATATCTAGGATAATGACGCAACAGAAATGCAATGCAGAATCCGGCGAGTTTGGAATAATTGCACTTATGATGTACGAGGACCACTGCCATCCTCGAATATCGAATGATCCATATTTTTCAGAAGCAATGATGCTCCAATTTTTCATATTCCCTATTAAATTTATTTACCAAACCATTTCCCTTTCTCTAACAATAACAAAACCTAGTATTAATTCGATATTTTTATATTATAATTAATCATATTCACTCTTGAAATTCTAAAATTCATTTACAGGAATAAATCACAGAGTTTAATCCTAGAAACGTCTTGAATCTGGTTCGAATCAGCAGGAGACACAGTTTGCACCTTGCTTGGTGGATACGTGTATCCAATAATGAAGGCGGGCGGACGGCGGGCGCGTCAGAAGTGAGACAATCGGGGTGAGGTTTTATCTTACGCAATATCGAGGCGCGGCAATAAAGCGGGCTTTTCATCGCGCGCCCCCAAGCAAAATAAGCACATAGAGAGGAAGGAGGTGCTTCGCTCCTCGGAGAGAGGGCAAAGAGAAAGAGAGAAGAAGAAGGGAAGAAGAAGAATAAGAGAAGGAAAGAGAGAGGTCGTCTCAATTTGCACGCGCGAATCTGTATAGTCTCGAGAAGTCCTCGGAGACACCACAAGCACCGAAATAGTTGCGGGCGTGTGTGCGGAAAGCTTGTGACGGCTCCAGCAAGCCGGATATGTCGGCCGAGAGCGCGTACATGCACGAGAAATGCAAACGTGACAACTGTCTGCCACCCGTCGCAGATTTTCCGACCCAAAAAACCCATTAGCGCCAGCATCCTCGCATGCTCGCCGACCGCAAAATCCTGTATCGCGGTTTCCCTTCTGTCCTTAAGTATTGTTCCGCTAAATATTGCCCTGACATTGGGAAATATCGCAATTATTATGATACATTCTAGTAAGTTAATTTTAAAAAGGAATCTTGAAATATCTTTGTATTATTAAAGGTCATAATTGTGTTTTTATCCTTATTCAGATGGTAATTGTGTTTGCTTGCAATTATACGAAAATGTAAATGGAGTAATTGCGCGCCAATCACTTAAGCTTCGGGGAGAAAGTGTTGCTAATGATTGCAACCGTTGAAATTACAGTTTATCCTTGTTTCGAGGAAAGTCAACGTGTGTCGACTGTGATAGCGACGTGGATTAGGGAAAAAGACAGGGATTACGTGGAAGCCGTTGCGACAAATGCGGGCACAGGCAGCAAAGCACAGCATCCAATCGCAAAGTTGTATGATCGATCTAACTGGAGTCGAAAGAAACAGGAAACGGCAAGGCAGAGAAGAAGAAAGGCGCTCTGTAAAATCTTGAAAGCGCGAGTGCCGCGTGGGTCGAGTGCCGGCACAATCTACTGCTCTCTCGCAGTAGATTTAGTACTCTCGACGATATACTAGAATAAACTATAAACGTCGTGTTTTTAACACGAGTTACACCAAAGAAACTCGTATTTCATTTCAAACAATCTAATATCTGCACAGTCCTCTTCCTAATGCAAATTTTCTCTGAGAAATAAAATCATTTATTTCTTATCAGAGCGCTTGTAAGAAAAATCGCTCTTTCTACTTTTTACTATTCATAATCGTGGGATTATATCTTCGTTGGAGAGCAACTTGTTACGATTGTTTGATCGCAAGAAGAAACGACGCCGGCGGTGATCCTTACTGGGCTAAGATTCTAGGAGTAGGATTGAGTAGGCGCGCGAAGCCGCCGGTGCGAGGGAAGAATACGAAATAGAAGTTGCGCTCACAGTTTGGTGAGATTGACGGTGGACTGGAGGACGGTGGGTGCGAGTGGCTCCAGGACGGATAGGAATCCAGCAGCGCGGCAGGTGAACTCTCGGCCGTCGGCAGTGACGTTGCAGATTTCCAGGAGGCCGGCTGGTGGCTTTTGATGGGGCTCCAGGGAGCGGGCCCGGCAGAGGAGCATCGCCAGGATGACAGCGGTGCCGCTGTACCAAAAGGACGAGTGCATACCCATGCCGGGCCACGGCGAGTGCCACTCTCTCACGCGCACGACGGACACCTCGTTTCTCTTACTTCCCTGTTTCCCCCGTTTCTTCCTTTCTTCTTTATTCCTTCCTTCTGCCTTCCTTCCTGCCTTCCTTCCTTAATTCCTTCCCGGGCTCGCCGCGCCCAGGATACACTCACTTCACCATTCCTCCTGCTTGCAAAGCCGCCTCCGCCGCCGCAACACAGAGTTTCCAAGCCGGCAGCAATCTGCTGTGACTCGGCCGAACGAGTTCCAAGAAGTTCCCACGAGTTACTCTTACTTCGATGGACTGCTGGTACTGTGGGTATGTTTGCGGCAAAAGTGGGTGAAGTGTGTACTCGAAGCGCGTGAACGACTGCCTCGGTGCTCCGCTTGACCGGGCACTCTGTACGGTCCGAGGTACGCGGTGCGACTGAGAAGGACTTCGCCGGAGCGGCGCGTCGCCGGCTACGTGCCATCTCCGAGAGGCAAACCCCACCGTGCGCGCACCACTCACAGCCAATACACTTTCTCCCTCGGACTCCTGGTGACTGATCTGATCCTTCTTGTGTTCGGTACTCGCGCGCTCATTATATTGTTACTCCAATTTGTAATTTATTATAGAGTTATTGACTTTTGGAAGGATTAATATTGTTTGGGGTTTTAGAGGTGGGTTTTGTGGCTTGTAGATGGAAAGGTCTGTCTTGGGATTATTAAAAAGGATTCGAGGATTTTGAAATTGGTTTTTGGGGTGGTATTCGTCGAGGACGTGCCGAAGGGCGTGAAATTATTTTTCACCCACTCGCTCCTAATCCAAGCAAGAATTCAATCCACGTGCGAATCGATATCCACTCACCCCTGGCGATGCATTGGAAATTGGAAGTGCCAATACCGAGCTGTTACCAGCAAAAACTTGAAACCTCCTATCGAATATCTGGTCGGAGGCACGCGGGATATTGCTCCCTGAATCTTTAAACGTCCCTGCCGTTTACGCATTCCAGAGGCGCCCGCCTCTGGAGACACCGGACAAATTGATGGAGATCCAAAGGCATTCCCGTATCTTTCTCGAATAACTGGCTCGCTCGTATTTGCTCGGGATAGCGCTCCCGAAACCGCCGCCGCCGCGGCTCCAGTTTGAAAAATAAAAATAGCGCCCGATCTGGAAAGTCCATTGCCAAATGAATGTACCGATCAGATTTGAGTAATCGCGCGGTATACACGTGCGTTACGTGTCAAGGGTGACACGCATCGTTTTCTACCGGTTAGCTTGTAACATGCCTCTTGGCTTTCGCCGACGGTGACTGTCACTCATTCCAAGAGTAGTTCCTTGAGCGCATGTGGTATGATGTCATCGACTGCTCTCCTTTAGATTGACGGTAAAACTCGGATTCAAAATATTGGGACCTTGCATTCGGAAATCGTATTCTCTTGATAACTAATTTACTGATACTCTTGTCGGTCATAGTTCATGTGTATATATATATATATTCACCTGTTGCTTTCTTGCGTGAATAGTTCACCCACACGATCCCATAATTTATACCGTTCGTACTAGACCAGTTGAAATTCCAACACGTGTGATTAACGTCACGCGAACTACCTGCCTTAATTGAGACTTATTACTTGTCAATCACAGGTGTATTTCGTTTATAATATCGAAGAAGCGCGTACCATTCGATGGGAGTAGAAAAAAGGAAATGTATGAGATGAGTCGGGAAATGTAAGAGTTCAGCATTTATTTCTGAGATTACAGAAGACACAGTCTTTGATGTTATTACAACGGATCATTTTACAGACACTGTATAAATAAATGTCACTCTTCCCGATCATTCGTAATCATCGAGAACAGTGAGAATTGACAAATTAGCTGGCGAAAATGTATTATACAAAGTATGCTGCCAATTGTGCCATCTTGTCCTTTGGTGGGCGGGGTTTTCCCCGACTGCGACCTTTCGCATGATTGCGACCCTTTGTTGTGACTGGCTTGGATGCCACAGCGCGATGCTTTTCAACGAGGGAAATAAATGCCGGCGTGCAAAACACGCAACCTGACATTTCCGTTGCCTCGTTCGGAAGCTTACTTTTATCCTGCAGAAATTGGTATGACAAAATTTGGAAATCACCAGTGAACACTTAGAAAAATATCGGAACCTACCTGTTTGTACTCGACGGTGACCAATTGAGCGCCGCAGTCGCAGACATCAGTGTCGACGGTGACTTTGTGTGCATTCTCGAAAAGATGAATGATAACATCGCAACGATTGCAACCCAGCTTCCATTTCGGCGCGGCTGAAGGATCGAGTACGAGAATGCCTAACTCGCATTCTAAACAGCTCGACAAGCCATTGGAATTCATGCCGTGTGGACAGGTCGGATGCGTACATGAGTTACAACCACTCATTCCTTTCTTCATATCCCTAAATGGCGGGTTATTGTAGCAGTACGGGCAGAATGTGTAACTTTTACCACGAGTTCCCGTGGACCAGGATAACAGCTCGAAGTCATCCAAAGGACACTTCAACTCCTTGTAGATTCGAATGTTTCCATTTTGCGGCAAATTGTACGTTTCGTTACAATGTGCGCAGTACATCCGCGATGGTTTCGTTTGTATGTATTTCATGTACCGCCGACATTTACCACATCTATGACACAATAATATTTAAATGCAAATATACTTTCAGATGTAGATAACTGTAAAACAGAACCAAGCCATACCGTGAGTGAGCCTTTCCTGAAGCAGACAGTGGAGAAAATGATACTTCGAATAATTGATCCATTGCATCTATACTTTGTACAAAATAATGGAATTTTTGCTTGAATATTTCGACAGTGTGCTGTAATACTGCATAAAAGTCCGCTCGACCAAGAGCTATAAGATTTAGTTGCTCCTCCACTGCGGATCTCATTGTGGGTAATACTAATTCTGGATCTATCTAATGATACAATAACAAGCAATGTAAGTTTAATTAAATGGGAATCGCATTTGAACACATGAAGAGAAAAGAACATACTTTCTGGTAACCATGGACTAAAACAATACCAAGAGAAGTAGGAACTAATTTTCGACCAGCTGTGACATTCACATAATTCCGCATACATATATTATTTATATGTACAGGGATTGAGGCATCCGTTCCAATTCCATGCTTTTCCATAAGGGAAATCAATTCGGATTCTGTTAAATAATCCGGTGGTTGTGTATAACACTCGAGCATTTTTATCTGTTCACCAAATAATGAATCATCATTAATGATACTGCTGGAACATTATGGAAAAACCATGAAAAGTTATGACTAACGTACATCTTGAATATTAACACTTTCACCAGGTGTAAACTTCGGCAATGTATCGCTGCTTCCAAGTGCTTGCCAAGTAAGAATGCTGGTATATCCAGGATCAATCAAACTATGCCCACTTGTAGTAAATGTTTCCATGCCGATTTCAAACTTCACTGTTGTACTTAGATATTTACAATCGCGTGCCAACTACAAAACCATGGATGTATATGTGGATTGAAGTACAAAAAAAAATGTACGAGGTCAAATGAATTAATTACTGTGGCTATAAAATGACGCGTAATATAATCATATAATCTCCAAGCGTCACCATCGAGTTCATTGCGAGTGGCATGTTTCATGGGTGTAATCGGTGGATGATCACCGGCATTGTGACCCTTTTTCGGTCTGTTAATTCCTGTCGCCAATATTTTCCGTACATGTTCGCCCCAGTCAGGATTGTTTTGTTGTTGCTTTAATGTTGCACTGAATATAAAAATTGATGGCCATTTTCATTGGTGCAACAAGTGAAGATTATCAAAATGATGGAAATCTACTATAACTTACGCTAAATCGAAATTTTCAGGATACAGGGTTGTTTCAGTTCGAGGATAACTTATGTATCCTTGAGTATAAAGACGTTCTGCAATTTGCATTGCATGATGAGGTCCCATTCCTAAACCAGAACTGGCAACCCTCATTAATTCAACAGTATTTAATGCTATTGGCCTTGATTTCGATTTTTCTGTGCTCTCTACACTCTTGATTCTTGCTTGATCATATTCCTTGACATGACTCAAGAACATATTTGCAATTTCCTTGTCAAAGGATCGAACACGACCCCAACTTAAAACAACATCTTGACCATCTGGTGATTTGATTACAACTTGTAGAACCCAGTATGGGTCAGGCTTAAATGTTTGAATCTCATCGTGTCTTTGTACACAGAATCCTAGTGTGGGAGTTTGGCACGGACCATAAGAAATAAGGGATACATCTAAATCCCCATACTTTCCCTGTGTAAAAGTAAATTTTATAGTACCAAGCATAGATTAGTACTTCCAGATACCCAGGTAATAATTCTACCTGGAAAAATTTGGTTTGAAACCTAGTGAAGGCACAACCAATCCTCAAATCCAGTTCTTGTCTTGCATCCACACTCCTTGCTTCATTTTCATTGGGTTTTACAAGACTAGACAGAGCAGCCTTGATATCTTTCTCTGTAATAGCAGAAAACCTTGCCCTCCAAATATCCTAAATGAATAAGAAACCTTGTCAATAAATATCATACATACAATAATCATTAAGATTCTTACAAGTGGCATTTTACATTAGGGTTCAATCTTCTTATCATGCCTTGTTGTATAGCTTGTATTACTTCGAAGCAAATATTTTCACCTTCTTTGTCACAATCCAACCATAATATTAAATAGTCACAAGGACAGCCTTCCTTTGCAAGGAAATAAGGTATTTTCAACTTAGGAACAGCTTCCTTCTTCTCAGTGGGGCATGAAAATAACTCTGCCTTAAACATCAAAGAAAATTCGCACAGATCAGTGAGAGATGACAACAAGTTTGCATTCTATGAATTATAGTTCCCTTACAGGATCAACTTTATCCCAATTATTGTATTTGCCAATGAAGTCCAGGGTCATAACATGCCCACAAACCGATGTCATTTTAAAGTTGACTGTCTCCGATCTAAATTGACCAACCCACTCGTGTACCGAGCAGGAGCCATTCAAACCTGAAATCGTTATCGAAGAAATCATCATATTATAAATAGTACTCATCGAATTGTGTGAGTCCACTTTGCCGAAACATGTCAAAAGGGAGTAACCTGCCTTTTCGGGAAGTGCATCTGCCGTTACTCAGAATGTTGGCAAGCGAAGCTGCCAAAGACGGCTTCTCAGCCACCATCAAAGCCGTCTTCATTTTGGCACTTTCTTTTATGATACTTTTCTTTCAGTATTATCTTTCCATATTATTTTAACTGCTTCGACAGCGAGTGACAATCACAAGAAAATACTTTTGGCAGCACCCAGCATCTGCACGGTCTGCTAACTTTACTTTAGCGCCACTGACAGACCAGTGGCATTCTCAAGCGCAATTTCAATATTTTTGTTCAAGAGATAAAACATAATTACATACAACAAATAATACCAACAACAAAACTCCTGGAATTTTTAGAGTTTTAACTGTTGTGTAAATCAAAATCTCATAGACAGTTGAGTCAAATATTCATCAGTTTAATGCTAATAGATTTCCAAGTTGATATCACGTGCAATCGCGGTGATCTGTTCAAAGAGATTGAAAGATTGCTTGTACCAACTACGTAGGCGAAACTGCGAATTTTTCTCCTTATTTCGCCGAGGAAAACGCATTGCGAGAGTAATCGCCGGGAATCGTATCAGTTCCAGAAAAGTGAGTGTTGCAACAAGGCAATTAAAGCATTTGAATGATTAAAGTTCAGTGCACCCAACAGTGATTTTATTGTTTCTGTAAATCCACTTGCAAAGAGGTTACTGATGGAAGCTGTCAAAGTCGTGCTTTTGTTAGGAATTCCTTGGTATAATTAAGCAATAACGAAGTGGAGTTTAGAGTAGAACTTAACTGAATCACATACAATCATCTCAGTTTCTGGCAAGTGACATCACGCAATTGTCTGGTAGTGTATGCGGCATAGTACTCGATTGCTTTAAGATCATGAGTCATCGGGCTGTCAACTTGTACCGATACTATCTTCGAGATTTCGGAGTGAATCTTGTAGTGAATTAGTTTCAACCTCAAAAAATATTCCTCTAATATTCTATTGAACTTTAAACAAGATTTTATGTGTTCATTGTACTCTCATATAAAGTGTAATTGGAGCAAGCATATAATTTGTAACTCCTGCTTCATAAATTCATAGAACATCTCCACAGAACCATGGAGTGGTTATTTGGAAAGAGGATTACACCTGAGGAAATGCTCAGGAAAAATCAGAGAGCCCTAAACAAAGCGATGCGTGACTTGGATAGGGAAAGAATGAGAATGGAGCAGCAGGAGAAAAGAATTATTCAAGACATCAAGAAGATGGCCAAGGATGGACAAATGGTAATGAAGCTGATTGTCTTTATCTTCTTTATGGGAGTGTCAATGTATTATTTCCCATAGGATGCAGTTAAAATAATGGCTAAAGATCTTGTCAGAACCAGAAGATACGTGAAAAAATTCATGTTGATGAAGGCAAATATACAAGCTGTGTCCTTAAAGATTCAGACACTAAGATCTCAAAATACAATGGCTCAAGCCATGAAAGGAGTGACAAAAGCCATGCAAAATATGAATAAGTAAGTTTCCTGAACAGATACTGAACTTGCTTTCTTAACAAAGCTTTAAATATAACTTTTAATATTGTCTAGGCAACTGAATCTCCCACAAATACAAAAGATACTCCAAGAGTTTGAGAAACAGTCTGAAATTATGGACATGAAAGAAGAAATCATGAATGATGCGATTGATGACGCAATGGAAGATGAGGGAGATGAAGAGGAAAGGTGAGAATCATTTTTGCAGATGGAATAAAGAGTCATTCTCAAAGGATTAATATTCTTTCTATATTTTTTGCAGTGATGCAATTGTATCACAAGTTCTGGATGAGCTAGGTCTACAACTGACAGATCAACTGTCTGGTCTACCTCAAGCATCCGGCTCTTTAAGTGTGGCTGGTTCCAAGCAACCAGTGGCTGCAGCAGCTGGGAACGACGATGGTAATCTAGCAGATGCTGATGCAGATTTGCAAGCCAGGCTGGAAAACTTACGGCGTGAATAATGTGGCCAGAAGACACACTCTAGTGGCAACTGTATAAAATGTATAAAAAAGAAATTTGGTTTTATACGCATGATTAATCTTGTATGCTTTACGGCTTACGCCCAATGTTAACTGGTGTAACTCATCTTATTTTGGGTAGTAGAGCAATTCCGGCAGGATAGGAGGACGAAAGTCCTCGTGCGTGACTGTCACGAGAACGTCTTTGCGACCTTAGCAAAATGTTGATACTGTGAGGAGCAAAGTGTTCCTACACTACCTAAGATATTTATTTCAACGGCGATTAAATGTTAGTTTTTATAAATATCGAACGGTTTGTACAATAATATAATGAAAAATGTTATAGTTTCCCCTTCTATTTCATTATACCTATATATATATATTTACATATGTATACGTGTCCTTGTACAAACGAATTTGTAAAAGACACGAACTTACTCTGATGCGCTTAATCAATATGCAGTAACGATTTGTTATTGTGTTCTGATAGTTACATGTAAATATCGAATTACATGAACCTATATGAACATTTTGAGATATTCCTACGTGTGAAAGTATCCCGATCCGCACTGTTCTAGAATTTTTGAAAATCTATGAAGCAGAACATGACAACAAGCAAGACGAAATAATTCGACTCGAATCGATGAAAGTAGTATACTATGTATTTTTCTTCAATCTACACTGGCAGGAATTGTATCTCATCACTGCTTGTATGCGGAATAAAAATGCGCCTTACATTTTTATAATTTAATTAGTAAGTCAGCGAGAGGCGCACTGAAGCACAAGAAATTGTGAATCGACGTCACAATTCTATAAATTTTCAGGGCCACGCAATGATCACAGCAAAAACACTGATATGTTTGTTAAAACCGTAGGAAGTCAATAAATGCAATTTATGGAATTACAAAGTCAGCTAATTTACACATGCCTTTAAAACATGTTATTTATTTTTTATTGTCATTCAAAATAGTGGGTGCAAAGTGCATGACATTTAAATGGGAGTAAAAATAGCGCCACCACATGGAGCGCTGTTGACGCATCCGTTTCAGCAGCAGTTTCCGTTTATCGTGAAGTTTCACAATTGTTGCTGTCCTGCAAGGTAAGAAATTCTTGATTAATTATTACTGTCTTCATTCGTATAAGCGATTTTAACTGTACTGAGCGTGATAGTCAACAATCCAATACTTTCCTGCCGAAATTTCATAGCAAAGAACTTAACACGAAATTTTCCCATTCCAATATAACTCGATCGGATTTTCCGTTAACAATCCATCGGGTCTGCAGCACATAGTGCACGGAGAAAAGGAATGCATGCATCGTGGAGAATGGTAGAATAAAGGAAAAATTATGATAGAATGGAATTCGTGGCGATTTGGTGCCGAGATGATTGTTTAATTTAATTCTTCGAACTCGAGAGAGTATCACAACCATAACAGCAGATAGCTCGGAGAGTTCCAACTTATTCGAAATCTTGCCACATTACAATGTGTGCTGTGCGAGCGCAGTCGATGTAATAAAAATACTCGAATGGTTTAAACATCGTGTGTGTGTGTATGTAGGTGTCTATGTATGCATATGGGCGTACATTATCTCTCCGGTACACCCTTGATTTCAAGAACATTAAGCGATTGGTAAATGCAGGAAAATACACATGTGTGACAAATGTATATATGCTGGCCTAGAACTTTATATCATACGATGCCACAGAACCCATGCTCCTCTTAAAAGTTATAGTTCTCGCGATCTTGTGATACGGCAACGAGTTACACGTGTGATTAAAAAAACTCGTGCGATATAAAGGTATATAGAGCATCCCTGATCAAGCAGCGAATGCCAGTATTGTCTTGGAAGAAATTGCAGGCGAGCATCTCGCTTCTCGACACGTTAGCGACTTTTTCCCTTCGCACTTCGGATGAAGTATCATCCGCATCCCCCTGCAGTCTCTTTCCACTTTAGAGTAGTTAAGAGTAAGAAAGTGTGTAACACTCGCACCGCTCGATGTCGTCCTCACAAAGACACATCGGGACGGTGACCGTAACAGTGTGTAGAATCAAGGAATTCATCTCGAGTATGAAACATTATCTCTATTAAATCAAAATCACATGTACATAATAATGCGCAGTAGTGAAGTACGGGTATAAAATATAAGTCTGGTTTACTCGTCGATTGATGAGGTCTAGTCGACGTTGAAAAGGAATCACGACTTCTCTCATAAGTCAAATCGATCAAGTGCACTAAACGGTTAATTCGGTCTTGTTACAACAAGTTCGGGAAACACGCGTCCGTAGTAACGTGTGCTTCGTTACTGGACCGCAATTAATGTGTAATACTGAGAAAGGGAAAAGAAGATTCTCGTACCTTACACGATATTACTAGGGACGAAGTAAGAAGAACAGACCAAGCATCAACGCGAGCAAACTTCTCTTTAACATCGACCGAAGCAAAACTTATTTCAGTCCAGTAATAATCTGATATCTGTCGGCCCTTGGTCTTTCCCCTTGGCTTCTTCTGACAAACGCTAGAGAAGTTACGGTGTAGTTTACAAAATTGTGGTGGGACCTTCCGTCGATCACATTTATATATATTTATATTGTCAATATCTTTAAACGTTTCAGAGGTGTCGTCTCCGATGCGACGCACCTCAAGCCAGGATGTACAAGCTTCGCATCGAGAAAGTAAAGCAGACGCGAACCGAAATTGGGTCAACAGCTGATTAAAGGGGAACAAAGGGAATCGACGATCTAAAGTATAGAATAGAAGCGAGAGAAAGGAAAGGGTAGTTCGATAGTTAAATCTTCAAATATATCTTTAAAGACATCCCAATAACCACAAGAAATATCGAATCTCTTCTCAAACTGATTATTCATACAGTACTAAACCGATCTGTAGAAAAAGATAGGAATTCATATATTTGACAGTATCCTGCATGATGTATCCGATGCGTGTGTAGGTATGTATGCACCTGCTAGAGTGGCGAGCGATATGCTATATGTACGATACATTAGAAAGTCGTACGCGATACTAACCTCACTTTGCCTCAACCGATTATATATATTTCTATTATATTCTCTTCTGTCTCTCTCTCTTTTTCTTTGTCTCTGATCGGATGGGAGGAGGAATAAGCATGCGCGAAGAAGGTCTAGTTTCTTTAAAACGCTATTAGAAGTATGGGATTATTAGAATCCTATACAGTATACGTGGTGTGTCGCTGCGTACGTATACATTTCTCCACCTACGCAGTTGCAATATGTACAATAAATATAAGTTATGAATCAAGCGCGCTCGCTCCTCTAAACACGCTCTGCAGTAAAGCTCGAATGCCATTTACGAATCATCTTCTCCCCATCACTGAAGTTGGAGTCGAAAAGTCTCGTGTAAGATATATATTCTTCAGTTCTATGATGGTAGGCACGCGCGAAAGTCTGGCGATACTAATTGTTCCGTCGATTAGTACTACTTCATGATTCCTAGTGGCTATTTGACTGTTGTACGATTAGGACAGTTGACCCCTTGAACCCGATCGCATTGGAAATTCAATCTGATCTCAGCTCTACTCGCACGTGCCTCGTCTACCGTGTACTACTACTGCTATCCTTCAATCGGTGGGTCGGCTTTTTTCAGGGGCTTTTCACCTATGCGAGTTTCTCCGATGTCGAAAGCTCGTTTGCTCGTTCGTAAGAACGTTACGTGGCTGCGGGACGCGTCTACAGACACGCGTCGATCACAAATCCCCGTTGATAATAGCCTGTACGTGGGAAGCAAGTAACCCTGTACATTGTGTACTTTGTACGTCGAGGAAAAGTGGATCAGAGGTGGAAAGAACGTGCAGGAATCGTCTTGGCTCTCGACGTGGCCGAGGGACCAATTGGAAATTAGCTATTCAATTAGTATGACTTCAATGAAAGTACGTTCCAGCCTTGTGCGCTTTACTTTTACCGGGAATGATTGCCTGATGTTCCAGTCGGATGTAAATAAAGCGCGATCAACCGAGGAAAGTCTTCGCCCCGACGACCCTAAAGACGATACGTTTTGAGACCTTTAAATTCATATTATACATATATCTCTATATGTACAGGGTGAGTCACTTGCCTTTGAATCACCACCAAAAATTGGATATTTTCGATGGCCAAAAATATGGGGAAACAAAATTTTTGAGCTAGGGCTCTGGAATTTTTATCACTTCTTCCTTGATGCAAGAAAACAATCTCCACCAAATTTCAGCCCCGGAAAATGTCGGGAAGGATCAAAAACATGGGAAAAACCATAAAAATTAGACGAAATTAACTTTTCTGGAAGCTTTCTCCACCTGTTTTAAGCACAATTCCGGCATTTTCCCCAGAGGTTTCATGTTTTTTATCCGTTTTGAGGCACGAGCAATCGAAAAATCAAGCGTTCGTCCCGGTCCCAGAACCTTCGAAAAATCGAAAATTTTTGAAGGGGTATACCTTAAAAAATTTGCGAAAAAATGAATTTTCAGCTAGGGGCCTGGAATTTTTTCTACTTTTTCCTCGATGCAAAAAAACATTCCCCACCAAGTTTCAGCCCCGGGAAAGGTCGGGAAGTCATGAAAACATATGAAAAACCATCGAAATGAAATATTCCAGATCGGTTTTCCACATGTTTTAGGCAGAATTCCGGCATTTCCCCCACAACATTTATGTTTTTTTTCCGTTTTGAGACATGGACAATCGAAAAATCAAGCGTTCGTCCCGGTCCCAGAACCTTCGAAAAATCGAAAATTTTTGAAGGGGTATACCTTAAAAAATTTCCGAAAAAATGAATTTTCAGCTAGGGGCCTGGAATTTTTTCTACTTTTTCGTCGATGCAAAAAAACATTCCCCACCAAGTTTCAGCCCCGGAAAAGGTCGGGAAGTCCACCAAAAAAAATAAGGGCTAGGAGAGTTCTGATTCAAAGGCAAGTGAATCACCCTGTATACGCGCATGCATTTATGCGTGTAAGTATATTAGTATCTATTTGCATGTGTATATATATATATATATATATATTCTTTCTTGTTCAACCTCGTCATTCTTGGTAGAGATATTTACAAAAAAAATGGTAGCAAAGTACGCTTGTTATAACATATGAAGTTCATAATATCACTGGATCTTTCCGCGTTGGTTGCATCCATGTTCTTCGTCACGGGAGATAAGTAATCCCGCCTTTAAATGCACATATCGTGCTAACTTCTCACTTTTTATTTCAATAGAATATACTACGTTAACGCTCCTTGCTCTTCTGTTTTCAAGTTTTATTCGACCACTCGTGTGGAACTAGAATTAGTCTCGTTTTATCTAAATGACTAACAAGTATGCGCCAACCCCCCCAGTTGGTACCGTGTCTTATTAACGCGCGTGAATACAGCCCGATGATGATGCCTCGATATCTTAATTACAACGTAATTACAGTGTGATAATATAGCGCGTGCGAGGAATACAGAAAGTGGTGATTTCTTAAGGGAATAGGATGCGTCTATTAATTCCAAGCGATGCGATCTATTTATATCCCTCGTCCGAATAAAGTTTCCGCTTTCGAGTGACCAGATATTTGAACTATTTAAACCTCGCAGAGTGATTCGATGATGATCACAAGATGCATTGCATTGCGTGCTTAGTACTAGGGTGAACGATTTTCCCTCGCTATCTGATCTGATAGAAATATGTTAAAGGTACTGCGGAGGATGATTCTTATGATTTGGTCCTTGCGGATTCTGTCTCACACAGTTCACTGACTTGATTCGTCATTGAAAGAATGTATCTCTCGGCTATGGTTAGTCACCATGGAAACTCTTTTATTTGATTCGTGCAATAAATGCTCTTTGGTTCAGGCTGAATTAACAATGGCAATTGAACGCAACTCCAGCTGACACGGGCCTGTCTCGCGGGATTCACGATACACTGGCGATCACATCCCTCCGCGTGCGTGTTGCATGGAAATGCTGGAGAGAAGGAGAGATTGGGTGTATGTGTGTGTGTGTGTGTGTCACAGCTTGACGCATCCTTACACGCTAAACTTAAGCCCTCGATTTCGTCTCTTCGACTCCCCCGCGACATACGTGTATGCCTGTACGCATAGTCGAAAAGATGCCTAAAGATAGAGAAATAGAGAGTGGTAGGAAGGGAGAGAAATTACCTGCACGTCAAAGAAACTCTAGGAAGCTCCGTTGCCCTACTCGAGAACAGAAAGTAGTCTAAGTTTCTTAAAACTTAAGAAACGTACCTACAAATCGTCAGATCTTTAGAGCGACAAATTCTCAATTCATATCGGTTCTAGGAACAACTGAAATGGCAAGAAGTAGAAAGAAAGGAAACAGATCTTATAGAATCGGGTGACAGTGTAGAACTCAGATGCATTTGGTCAAGCACTTTTAGACGAATAATATAAATTGCTAGTCTAATTAGTGTCGCTTATGAATTCTTTGCTTGTTTTACCGATCTGTGCGCTTACGTCGGAAATGTTTTATTATACATATTTACATGTCGTTTCTGCCTCTCCACTATAAGATTCTGAGGTGAGGACTGTTACACTCTTTTAACGTTCGTAACGTTCGCAAAGCTCCCTTATTCTGGAGCTCCAATATAATGCGGAGCGAGTGGCCAGTTTTAGTCATTCGAACTCGCAGTTTTACTCGTGTTACGTGTATATGTATACGTGAAATGTACGCTGAATGCTATCCGAGAGATTTACGACGAGCATCCCATTGTTCGTCGAGTTCCGGCTGCCTGCGTGCTGTTGATGCGCGTGGTTTCGCTTCATCTTGGATTGATAGTTGTCCTAGGTCAGGACCGACAGGGTAATCTAGTTCAGTAGGGCAACGTTGGCCGAAGTGAACGCTAGAGGGTGTTTGTGCACCTCAATTTTTCTATTAGTATTACAGGAAGCCACTAATTCCGAACGGACACGGCATCGTTAATCTTTCGGATTGCACTTCGTATTGTGAGACGAATGTTTATTCCTCTGATTACACGTTAAACCTCAGTTGGAAAGTAAAGCGGTTGTAGAATGTACTAACGGCCGATTAAATTTCATCTAGAAGTCCCATTCGTCAATATTATTTACATGCATGATCGTTATAACGAGTTAATTACACTTAATATATGTTCTCTTCTCGTCAAGTGCGACTACAACAGACTTAGATTGCGGATATGCTTATGTAGTTTCGTCGAGATCTGCCTATTGGTCGGGAAGGACGCGGATCAGAGAAAAGCCGAAGTGTATCGCAAGATATGAGTGCGCACTTCTTTGAAAAGTAACTTTTACTGGAATTCAATTCAACAGTAATGAATCATACTTAACGAAGCGTTTAAGATTTGTACCATTGCCGGAACGCTTATAAATTGGAAAGAAGTTTCGTCCCTTCTCGAATCCGGCCAATTCCCTCAGTTCTGCGTATGTAGAAAGACTCGTGTGGCACTCGAAAGAAACTGAGAAGAACTGTATATGTATATGTAAACCGTTGATCTGCATACCCGCTTGCCTCGCGTGGAACTAAGCAGCCCAAGCGTAATGAACAGATCGAGCCTGGATAGATACACGCCAGAACTCAAAAGACCAATTGAGTTCTCCAATAAATGGAACTTCCGCTAGCAAGAGAGCTTGCTTTCGATGATAGTGAGAGAAGAGCACGGAGAATCGAGCATAGAACTCGAGTGTAAGCCGCGAGTCATATAGTCCAAACCTGCACCTTCTCTGCAACGATGCACCAACTGGCGTGATCGTAGTACGACGAGATAATGTGTAGATTTTCGACGTATTTATTAATCAGTTGGTCCAGCTCACCCTCCCTGAAAACGTGATAGTACTGATGATAAGTGATCGCTCCACCACCACGGTCAGAGGGCAATGATTCCTGGGAGGAGGAGCCGCTCAAAGTGTCGTTGCTGGCAGTCGTAGTAACCAAACACTCGCTGCTGTTTTTATTATTATCCGACAACCTCGACGGCGTCTCCTCGGAAGCCGATCTTCTTTGGATTTGAAATCTTCGTTTCTCAGCGTAACTCTTTGGATACTCCGCATTATTGGAGAGTAAGGAAACCATACTACTGCAAAGTCGGCCTGTAGAATTTGCCTGGCTACCGTCACTTAAGCTCGCTGTGTTCTCGATGGATTCGCCAATGTCACTCGATTCGATAGAGTTCGCAGGCCGCAGTGATGTCTTCTCAGTGGAGAACTTCTCTGTTGGAGCGGTTTCCTTTTCATTGAGAAATTCCCCTGTGTTCGATATCATCACGAAATCCATTATATCGTCGGAGGTACTTCGATGAATGGACACGTTTTGCTTGGCGTCCTTAGGATTATTGATTCCTGTATTAATGTTCTCTTCATAGTGCACTTTCTCGTCGCTATTGTGGAAGCCGTTGTTTGTGTTACTCAGCCAGGCGATTGTGTTTGACATATCGTTATATTTACAAGACTTTTTCGAGCCTGAAATTGCACTCTGGTACGCCGCCCTTGACATTGGTTTGCACCTAACGTTCATCTTGATGTCGGACTTCCGCCTGAGTAGGTAAGAGCCTTCCGGTTCGTCATTGTAATCGGCGAAGGCGGGCTTCTTTGGTTTCTGCTTGAATTGCTCGATGTCGTTCGTGAGATTCTCACTGAGTTTCTCTGTGAACTCGATTAAATGCTGCCGGCACTCCTCGCTCCAAGTGTCCTCGACCTCCGGCAATTGGTAATCGGTCCGAGACGAAGACTTTTCTTTAGTGGCACTCTCCACACTGCCAGATGTTGACTTGTCATTCTCAACGCTACTCTCTCGTTGTGCTATTTGTGCTGAGCTTGATTCCGTGTGCGTTTTTTGAATGGCTGTACCCACACTATCTTCCAAAGTGCTCGCTGCATTGGCTGCTGGCTTTAATAGTTTCGATGAAGGAGACGATGTATCTTCAACGTTATCTTCAGGCTTGTTTACCTTTGCAACAATTGCCTCGGGTGCTTTCGCATTGGTCGAAGGTGCATTAGGCTCAGAAACATTTTCTGCCGAACTGTCCAACACTTCAGAAGACTCCGTACCTTCGGACTTCGTATTGTCTGGAATAAAAACTTCAATTTAATTGGTGTACATGACGAATTATACCACAAAGTCATGAAATACCACATGCTAGATCGATTACCTTTTTTGCTGGTGTATCTCTCATCAGAAATGACACTGATGACCGAGCCCACTGATTCCGGGGAGGAAACTCCGCTGGAGTCGCTATCCAAATCATCTGTTTCCGGATTGTACAGCTCCAAGGAAAGTAATCGAGGCAAAACCTTCGTCATGCACTCAAGGCGAGTGGTATTCGTGATGGTAGCGCACCTGACTAATGGGAACAGTGGTTTCGAGCGCACAGCAAAGCCTGGCTTCTGTTTCAGTAATTCCTTAATTTGTTTCAGTCGTGCAGTACGACTTTCCTCTTCCTGTATCGCTTCTAAATTCGATTTCTCTTGGGGTGGGTTAGCCAAAGCATCTTCGGAAATAAGAGGAGCAGTGTCGTCGGTTGTCCTGGGTTCGGGTTCCTCGACGGGTTCCGCAACAGGCTGATAAGCTGGTATTGGTGGTGGTGGAGGTTTCTTGGTAGAGAAGAAGCTCATTTTTTCGGTGACTTCAGCTTCACTGTACCTTCTTCTCATCGGTCTATCGGCGGGCTGGACCTTCGTACTCATGATCATCTCCGTCCTCGTTGTGGTAAAGACTTTGTCCGTGGGAAGTTGCTGACTTGCCGCGGTCGTAGTGGTAAAGAAAGGCCTTGATAGCCCCGAATTCAAAGTACGAGGCGAGAGGCCTGGCGGACTCGGGGGTGGTAGGGATTTGCTTGTGGCTGGGAACTGCTTTGCTAAGGGTGATATGGAAATAAACTTGAGCCTGGTCGTGGGAATGTCTGGTGCATGTTTGATACGCGGTGAGGGTGGTGCTGAAGTGGAACCACCCATTTGATGATTGGGTGGCGTCGGTGTAACATCAGTGGCGGGCGTTGCGTCTTGCTTTGGCACGAAGATCACCGAGGCAAAGCTATCCTCGGAGTCTACACTCGTGTCGCTTTGCAGACTACTGTCCTTTGATGAGTCCGAGCTATCCTCCTTCGAGAGTCGCCTCTCGATTCCATCAGGCTCTCGTTTCACTGGTGTTACGGGTTGCACTTTATCGTTGCTCTGATTCTTCGTGCCGGCCTCATCAGTAGCATCGGCAGCGGGCTCGGACGCGGCGTCGGCGTCCCCCTCCGTCGACTTCCACCCCTGCAGAATCCTGACGAAGCCGTTTTTTATCGATATGCCTGACACCTCGATGTTCGTCGTCGATTGTTTAATCCTACTCGTAAGGCCACTTTTTAGCAATTGGAACCTCTTCGATGCGTTGCCCGAGTACAGGCTGTCCCTCAGGTTCTCGAAAGTTCCCCCCTTGCAGATAAGCTCCTCGTTCAGCGATGCTTGCTTCAGAATATTCCGTCGTACGCGTGCTTTTTCCTCCAACCTATCCGTTGACATTAACTCCTCGTTCATCGAGCTCTGCTTCACCACACTTCCTCGTTCCGTCTTGCGACTGGATTTCCGCTGCAAGACAAAACAATCATCTTAAACATTCAAATGACACTTGACACTCACACTTTTTGGAATCCAGTGTCACCTGAAAGTCTGGAATGTCCCTGGGTAGATCTTGAATGGCAGTGTTTTCAGGATTTTCCAAACCAACGTCCTCGATGAAGTGGGTTTTCTGCTTGACCAGCCGTGGCTTCGAACTACTCAGTGACGACGATGTCCTGGACTCACCGTCCAGATTCAGTTCCGATGTTAACGTTGAACAGAGACCAGGGATGCTGGACCGCGATCGTACGAGGTCCAGCCTCTGGAATTCCAGGATGTCGCCGACACTTTTCGACTTTATGCTCAGTGAATCCGATTGCTTGTTTAAGTTCACTGTGCCGTCTTCCACGCCGCGCAATTCGATAGGCAATTCATCGGCGTTCGCATTTTCATCGGACTCATAGTTCTTTCGATTTCGACTGGCTTGCCAGCTCTCGAAAAACCATGGCCGATTCCCTGATCCCCGTTTTCCTCCAGCTAATTTCTGTAGACAATTTTTATATATATTTTTTTTATTAAACACTGTTCTAGTATTATTGAAGTATAAAAACTGCTACTTTAACATAGCAGCAAGAGAATGCATGCGACACGTAAAGTGTAAAAGAAGTGTGATCGATTGTAGCGAGGTGTTACCTGCAAAGCGCGACGGAAAAAGCTGTAGCAAGTCTCGTTCGGGCTGGAAAGACTGCTGGTAGATGGTGATGGGCTGAATATAGGGTCAATCCAATAACCCTTGCTCTTGGATTTTCGTTGGCTGTTCCTGCAACCGAGTCAAAAGACGATAATGTCGTGCTTAAGAATTCATAGCACATATCTAAGTCTTCGTGACAGAAATATACAGGACAAGCGGCGCATAAGGGTTTATTTAAAGCGGCGGGTTGATCTATAATCATGACGTACTTCAGCAGCAGAGACCTTTTTCGATCACTTACTTTTTTGAAGTCGAATGTTTCTGCGCGCACTGATTCAAATTGGATTCATTGTCTTCCGGAATACCCGAGCACCTCAATCCGTCGGATGCGTTCACGCAATACGCCTTGGGCCATGGTACCAGAACATCTTGCGACTCGAACTGCAATAGATTCGAAGACAGAAGGTATTACCATCGGACAAAGTGCCTGGAAACGCCAACAGTAACTCTCGCCGAACGAACACGGGCAGGCGCGCGTCACGCTTAACTATTCGAGCACACACTATGAAAGGGAAAAGACTGCCAATATGTTCTCGAACACGGTTTACCTTGACTATGTGAAAGAATCCTATCGATTGACCGTCAAGCTCTCGCGTGGGTGTATGTATATTCGGTAGGCATGCAAACGATTCGCCGTCTCGATTCAATCGAATCGGCCTGCTAGATTTTTACCTCGCGTCAAACAATAAAGATCAATTGGAGCTGTCGAGGCCGAGCCTTTGAATCTACCTTCGAAACGGCGCGGCGCGGCGGCCAACCAGTCGAGCAGACTCCGCGGATACTTTGCAATGCATAGGTTTCTACTTTCACCATTGGATTCAGCGCGCTGCGCTGCGCCGCACTCTCTCGCAACTGTCCAAATATTTCCTAAACTCGTTCATTTTACTAGACATTCGTTGCGCTGCGTTTCAATTACCTTTCGATGCCTCTGTTCCATTGCCCATACCGATATGATTAGCCGGCCGCCTATTCGCAGTACACGCGCGAGTTCCTTGAGCGCGTGAACTCTCCTCTCCGTGGTGGCGAAGTGGTGCACGACCGCTATCGACAGCACCGCGTCAAAACTTTCATCTCGAAACGGTAGTGCCAGATTATCACAGATCAGCACCTGCCGGGAGAAGCAGAAATTTCTCCCTTGTATCGTTTGCATCTCCTAGGAATCATTATACAGTCCGCAGAACGTTTCTTTCGAAATTTTACTTCTTTCCATCGAATAATCACTCTATAAAGAAGTGAAGTTTTATAACGAGTCTTTTCAGATAGAAAGTGTGTCGATATAATAGTTGATTAACGAGGAGAAATATTGAGTCCGACTAATCTCAGATGCCGGAACTGCAGGAAATAGGAAACAGGATTTGATTATGATCGGATCGATCATACAGGATACGAGGATCAGGCTTGGCTTCCTGTGGCCCGTTCACACTGCCATTTCCATTTGCCAACTAAATGATATATTCACCTCATTCTCCTTCTCACGGGCGATATCCGTAAAGCGTTTGCAACGGTCCACTCCCACCTTAAAGATGCTTTGATTAACGCTGAGATACTTCCCGTTGCCGCAACCTGGAACCAGCCAACTAAATGTGAATAACTGATCTCTGAACGCTCCGCCACCCAATGGAATCTAATGCAGTTCGCTAGGATTCGTGAAAAACGAAATCCCCTTGGACTATTTCAAGCCGATAGAAATCTTACACAATAGTAACCAAGAGTTACGTGAGGAAATGTTTTTCCAGGCTTGAAACCTCCGCTTTTTGTCAGGGCAGGGAAAAGCGGACGAAATTAACAAGAGTGAAACTTAAATGAAAAAATAGGCCAGTTGGGGGGGGGAAAAAAGGCGAGGGTCGACCGATATAGATATAGGCGAGCGTGAGAACAATGGGACGGTTGGTCGGGGAACGAAAATTCTGTCCAGGTGAAGGTGAAGCTTTAAATGGAGAGGGCAGCTTCGCAGCAACCATCTCCAATGGATTTCAGATCATGAGACCTTTCGTAATGACGCGCGGGGTCAATTCTAGGCGCACGCCCGTCCACGATCCTGCCTATCTCCGGACTCGGCTAAGGCCACCTCCATAGATGCACCGCACACTGAATATCGAGCGCCCGCAAATATTTAGCCAATCAACACTGTTTTCCATCCAATCTCCGCCGAGAACCTCTCCGATAATATCATCAATGTTAATTTAAAAGCAAAGAACTCTATTTTACATTCTCCTCAATTTCATTATAAAATAATCGATTTCTAAATAAAGAAATCATAATTTCTAACTCGAAAATTATCAGAAATATTTTACAATATATTACAATCTTTACTGAAGCGAACTTAATTATTCGCCATCGAATGAATCACACTTGTGAGGTGTCCTTAATCCGGGAAACAAGCGAGCAGCGCGGGAGAACGGATCCCACGGTATTTCAAAGTTGAACCGACAACGGCAACCAACGTGGGATCCCATGCACAAGGCTTGGATGCGTGTGTGTGCGCACACACATAGAGAGCGGCTGCCGCCGACACATCCGCATAGAGGTCAATTGATCATGTGAAAGCGCGCGCGATTGTCAGCCAGCGGGATAAAACAGGAGCAGTGCAACTAATCCGCGGCCGGTTCCACTTCCAGATCACCAATGACACCGGGCGGAAGTATCGACGAGGGGCGATTTTCCTTTTTAATATTTAAAAGGCATCCAAGATTTAATTTATATTATTTTTTTAAATACAAGATGTGATAGTGAATTTATAATTCAGATTGCAGGCTTCTAATTAATTTGCGTTTGCTAGAATTATTTTGTATAAGGTGGAAGTGATACGATTTTAATTTGGTTTATATTTTTTTATTTACATAATTCATTTTCGCTTAGCTATAATTTATTATAAAGGGTGGAAGTGATTTTAACACTAAACCTACCGACACTTTTTTTATAGCCGTACTTCCCCATTGAAAATAGTCATTTGACCGCTGATTGGTAGGTTTAGTGTTAATTCAAAGTGCCACGAAAATTATAGTAACACAAATGATATAAAATATAAAATAGACTTTGACAATGAAATATAAATATAGAATGGACTTACCGATATCGCAAACGAGAGCTCCCGGCTCGAGTTCCTCGAGGAACTGATAGATCTTGGGCCAATGTCTGCTCTGTCCAGTCTTTTCGGCGCATTGCTCGTAAACCTCATGGACGTAGGCTTGCTCCAAGGCCACCGACCGAGCTACTTGATCTCCGTCGCTCTCAGACATCCCTCTCGCTAAGGTGGTTTACCCTCGTCCACATGTGTGCTGCCCTCGATGCTGCAACAGATCGTCATCGATCAGTGCAAGCCTCTCCGACTCGAACCTTTAACGAAACCTTTAACGCGCCAACTTAGTCCGCCGCCGCGGCGGAGAAAGGTAATTCTCACGAAGGAAATTGCAGAATGATTCACTTCCTTTTCAATGACTTCGTATTTCTTAACTATAAAAGGTGTCATTTACTTTTTGCATCATTTGCTGACGCGTTGTTATGATTAATAATTTGTTGCAAATTATATAAATGAAATAAAAGATATAATTCACCTTGTATATTTTGAACTAGTTTGATGGAAATAATCCGAGAGAAAGGATTACTCTTGTTTATGTAAGAAGGTTTAATCGAAGCTTGGTTAGTAAGTCGAAGGAAGAGGATAACTCTTTCCTGCGCCCAGGGAAATAGAGTAGATATTGCGTCAGTCGGCTCTATCAGGTGTTGCAACTTGAGGGATACGCCGCTCTTTATGCAATCGATGCAAGTGCCGTTTTGTGCATCCTTTACGTAAAGGGCGCTTGGAGAAAGTATTAAAGAGCAGTTGTAAAACTGATCGGTTCGTGTAAAGTTGAATGGAGAAATACGTGAATGCTTGGCTGGCTTGTAAATGGAAGTGTGCATGCTTTGTTGATGATTCCTTCGCTGCGGTGATCTCTTGGACGAAAGCCGCTTAGGATACGCTTTGAGCTTGACACCCAAGGTACACAGAACTACTCGGCAATTAGTCCTCTAATGAGCCTTGATTCAATAATCAGCGACTGGCCTGAATAAACCGACTGCTCGCGCAAAACTGTTTATCTTGACACTCGAAAGTCGTGGAGTCGGAAACAAATCTCGCTGAAGTCTGTGAAGTTGTTTAACAAACTTCTAATGATCTTGGGATTTGTAATGTAAAATTAGAGCATATTTGGATTGTGATTCCGGTGGAGGAAGCGTGGAATTTTGAAGAGTTGATGTAATGTTGATGTAAAACTCAACTGGCAAAAGTTGACGCAACCAATGGAACCGAGAGTGTAACGTCAATGGCCGAATGCGATATTTTTATTTGGTCATCTTGTGATTGATGTTCCGTAATCGGAGTCTAACGAGGGATTCCGGTTTCCGAGGGGTACCGGTTTTACACTTTCTCGACACTTTCTTTTACTCGGCGGACTCGCCCGTTCTCGCGGACTATCACTCCTTCTTCATTCTCCTCGAAACTATCAATAATAATTACAAAAACAAATCATTTAAGACTTGCCATTCCAATTACCATGAATTCCTCCATAAATCTTCGAGAATTTCGAATTCATTTTATAGATTTGAAATGACTATCATTTCTATCACTTCCGACTTAGAAAGTTTAATCTCTGCCGATCGAAGTGAATGGGTCCAACTTACGCAAGTCTCATAAACTATTTTTCATGGAATCGTTTTATCAAGAATTCGTTGCAATTAGAAAATGGGAGCACTATCGCTTTCAACGAGCGAGTTTCAAATCATTACTTTCTCGATTATCAGAAACTATTTGTTTCGCGATGATTACATGGACTGGTCGGTGGAACCGGCTGGCTAGAAATATTCACTGGTCGCAACGAGAAAGTCGAAGCAAGTCGCAATTACTTGGGCTGGCTCGACTAGCGAGCAGAGATAGTTGTTGGCTGGTTACGCGTTTTCCCAGCTTCCGCCGCACCTTTCCGAGAGTCTTCTTCGAGGCGGAGAGCTCTCCGATCGGCGCGGCGCCGCCCTCCTCTTACGTAAATGCGTCTCCCGGCAAGCCGGGCAAATTGAATGACTCGATGAATAAGTTAAAAGGCTTGGCCGAATTTAATTAGAGCATCTGCGGCCCAGCTAATTTCTCCACGCAAACAGCGACCTAGCTTTGATAACTCGATTACTGCACTGACTAGAAGTCCGTCCGTCCGCTCGCCGCTCTTTCAATCGGCCCTACTTCCAAAGCACGTGACCCATTTTTCCAACTTGCTCCAACCGACTAGCTATAAAATAGGTTGAATGGGCTGTTTTCACCCTGGTGAATAGCAATTTTCCATATCCCAGCGATTCACTCGACGTGAATGCGACTATAGAACCGATCGATCCTCTGGGACACGTGTTTCTACTCGAGCCATTAAACAGTTTTTAATAGTTTCAATACTTTTAATTAGTTTCAAACTTGTTTGACCTAGAAAATTGCAGTCATTATTAAGGAAGTATTCTCTAATTTATAAGAAGACTAGAGTTAGGGATCAGAGACAAGAGAAATGGAAGAGTTTCGAGTGCGAAACTCGTGGCGACCACCGAGCTAAGGGGTATGTTTCGTGTTTCTATTCAGCGGGGGCATCGCGACGCTCGAGGGTGCTCGTTCGGCGGCGATGCCGGCCGTCGGAGCGTCGTCGACATAAACAGGTCGAGGGTCCTCTTCGTCAACGAACGAAGAATGCTGCAAGACGAGCACTCGTCCGGAGCACGGCAGACTCCACTCACCGGAAGGGCGTCGCGCGAAAACACAAGCCGAGAGAGAGAGAGGGCGTCCTGACGCCGGGGAATCCGAGAAGGGCGCGAATCAAGCCGGCGAATCCACAGGTAGATTAATCCATTGTAGGGAAATGTCGAAAGCCACTCGGACGCGCGTTCATTAGAATGCCTGACTTCTTCTTCTTCTTCCTCGTCCTCGTCTTCTTCTTTCTCTTCTTCTTGGATGATGATCGGAATAATGGGGACTCGGCCAATTCCTTTTTTCCACCCAACAAGTCCTACCAACTCTGAATCATCCACTCCAACGGACAATAAAGAATTGTCTGGGCGGCTCTGTCTGCTTCCACTGCGATGCTACACTCCAGTGCAATTGATGCGTCAAGGGCTGACCAAGCACTGCCGACGACTACTTGCGACAGTCTGAATGCGACGAGAGCTTTCCACTGTGCATTCTTTTTTCTCTCTCTCTCTATCTCTCTCCCTCTTTTTCTCTCGGTGTGAATAAAGGCTTAGGAATAAAATGGGCTGACCGTGAGGGAATTTAGTTTCGCACTGCTTTTTTCCCCTGCAATCCTAGTTTAGCATTTCCGCTTGGAATCCTGAAGGAGATCGGCGCTCTTGTCGCGGCAGTAAAGTAGACTTTGCGGTAAACGGGAGATTGGTTAGCCCGTCCGGATATTCCCGAAAGCACTGCGATGTCCTACATCCGGATATTATTTATACCACGTGGCGAGAACTCGGAAGCAACCCTCCAGCTTTAGTTCTTCAGGACGAGGGAAGCTGGGGTGCAAGCCAGAGGGTGCAAAGATACTTCGATCTGTCTCTGGCTTGTAAAACTGGCAGGAATCCAGGAACGTCATCAGGTCGTCGACGCTCCCGAGCTTGATGAACGATCCGATTCGAAGCTCCCTTGGAAAAAGTAGTCGTTGGAACATTTTCAGACTGGAAATACCGACTGGTTCCAACAACCACTGACCTCTCTTTTTCTAGTATACTTAAATAGAACGGCTCGAGCATTATCGATGACACTCTTCTCGTTAGAACGCCGTCCTGATTCTGTCCTTTCGATTGACTCGTTTAAAACAGCTCGCCTCGTCAGCCAAGAAATCATTAGTTCCAGCGAGCCATCCATGTCAAACTCTCAAGCCTCGAAACTACTCTCTAAATTAATTCGAGTCTCGCATAAAAATACCTGAATTATTAAGTGACCATAATTAACAGGGATCTAATAGAAATTTCGTCGAATGACGAATTTAAGTGTTAAAATCGACTTTTTAATAATAACTGCTACTATTTTTCCTATTTATTTCCAAATATAAATAATAATAGAGCAGAGAATATTATCCCTACTAATTCCCTAATAGAACTAACATTAAGACTGCACTATCCACCGATTACCAATAACCCGATACCAAAAGAACCAATTGGGAGTCTAGTGCATCAACCTCCTGGAAAGAGGAAAAAGTCCCAATACGAAATTGTGAAGTTGGTAGGGTGGCCGTAATTAGAGGAAGCGAATGTGCCGTCAGCGGAGCGGAAGAAATCCTTAGAGAGCGGAGGCATGTCCACACACACACAGAGACACAGAGAGAGAGAGAGAGAGAGAGAGAGAGAGAGAGAGAGAAGAGTGATCAAAAATCAAGAGTGCCTTTAGAGGAGCATCAGTGCTCTGGAGGGCCGAGCTTTCCACGAATAGCTCGGACAGGGACACCGATGGCAGCTCTGCTCGACCATCCACTACCTTCAAAGGGAACCAAGAGGCCTTGTTTCCACCCATCTGCCACCCAACCAACCCCCTCTTTTCCATCCCTCGCACCCCCGCAACATACATCGCCGTAGCCTCTTTCCAACCCTCGTTCACCACTGCAAGCGTACCTCCACTCGCACACACATACAATCGTGCAGTCAAGGATCGCCGACACGCGGCTGCGCGCTGAATTCATTCGATATCCTCTTTCACATAACTGGGTTAGTTTTGGCGCACCAGTTTAACTAATTTAAGCATGTAAATACTCGCTAATGACCAGCACTATTGTCCGGGAATCGGATGATTGTGGATTTGGGTGGGTTTTGTGTTAATGTGGGGAAAGTATTGTTCTTGGATGGAGGGAGGTTTTTTATTTAAATTTTGTTGTTTTTTGAATTTGAGTATTAACAGTTTTAGTGCCAAAAATATTGTGAAAAGATAGAAATTAATTTGTCTTTTACAAGCAATATTTCAATTTATAGACAATGTTTTGTGTTGCGACGAAATTAAACCGTTTTCTAAATTTATTTTGGGATGGAGAACACTTTTCGCAATTGTTGCGAATAATATATCGTCGTTCGACAATGAAATTAATGTAATGAGAGCATTTTATGCTTGAATTTCGTGTGTTAGCATAGCCGAAGGGCATTGTTACTGTTGCTTTCGTGGAGCGTTGAACAAGTGCTTGAGAAAATCGTGGCCGCGCATTAATTACGACTATGTTCCACTAAAATCCATGGGGCGAAGAGCGAAAGGCAGTGGGGCGGCGGTGGCGGCCGACATAATATGGAAATTAGCGGGCGATAATGAGGACGGTAAAATTGCGTTAACTATCCTGGATGGAGGAAGGGCAAGGCGAGTGGTGGCTAACAGGAGCGATTGAATTCGTCTCGGGAATTAGCGCTGCTTCCCCATTTAATAGAGAATCGAATTCCAATATTGAATATCCTTCGACAGAGAGAAAGAGAGAGAGAGGACACCAATGGGAACTTCGTATTGGCGGCATCAAAGTTCCAATGATTCCTGGGCGCATTCAGTAATTGGGTTAAACTAGGCTGACTCCTCGTGGAGGAGAGCGCGCATTATGTTGCGAAAGTGGGTCTGAACTTGTTCGGGAAGGACGTTCATAGAAAAAAGATCTGCGATAGAACTCGAAGTCGACCAGTCGAAATCGCCGGTTTTTCTCGCGGTTCTTTTAACGCTCCTTAAAAACCACGACACGTATTCCAATATAAAAATATCCAAAAGAGTTTCATTTTAAAATCGTATTCTTCCAGCGAATCGCCGGGCAAATATTCCACCATCTTTTCCATCCGCATTGTTCTTTTCCGCGATGGGAGAATTAATCGGTGATAAATTTCGTTCCTGTAGGGAAGCTTCCCACTGTTTTTCCAGCGAGATCGGAATTCCGAATTCAGATGGAATTCGAGGTACGTGTGTCTGCTTCGAGAGGTATTCCCGGCAATGGGAGACGCACCAATGTCGACATTGTTGGTTCAATGGTACTTGGGAGTCTCGGAACGAGCGTCGAAACGATGACAAATGCGATTGCGATGCAGTGGAATAAATTTCGACTAATTTAGCTTTATAGAGTTCGCGCGATATGTTTGCGCGATGTTTCATTCGCCGCTAGTTTCACGGATTCCTCGGTTACGCTAGTTTAAATCTGCCTATCTCCTTCCAATCTTCACCTTTCTCTTGGACACTTTCACTGTCACTTCGGCCACGAATTCAGCCGGTGGACATTTCTATAAGCAGCGCGGCCTGCCTGCCTGCCTGCCTCTCGCAACGGGAAGCGCCTCTTTTTCTTTTTGCCGAACCGCCCGACTTACTATTAACTCGTATTAACTCCTGCTGCTTCCTACTTAAGTCTTACAAGCCGTTCGAGCCAGGCTCGATCGCCCTCTCAGATTATTCTATCGTTTCCGTTTGCCGCTTGCTTACACTGGTAGGAATCACCCGACCATGCAAATCTACGTTTAATGAAGCAAATACCATTTTATCGGGGCAATGGGATCAAATCTTTCAATACTAAAACTTTCGTTTAACTTCATTATCACATTTTTATTTACATTATTCAACACTCTTACAATTAAAATTACAAAAATGCTAGTTAATAGATGGAATTCCTATGACAATAGGAGAATCCGTGGCGGATTGAGTCTGCGGCGCAGATCGAGGATAAACTTGTCGCTGGTAATTCCTTTGTTTGCTGAAAGGCGGCGCGGCGGCTCTAATGGCAGGCGAAATTGTAGCGACGAGGTCGTAAACAATTTTATGGGGCATCATCGCACCCGCTGCCAGGTACTTCGACAAACATCCACTGTCTCCGATCTACAGCCGGTCCCATTTCACTTTATCATTCTCAGTCTGCTTTCGGATCGCGTTACAAACTCCTAAGAATCATCCAGCTTCTTCTGGCAACGATCCTTCCCCGTTGCAACAATATCCTGACCCGATTTCCCCAGCTAGTCCGAAAGTCATCGCAATCGGAGAACCGTGCCAATTTTTAATGGCTTGATAAATCATTCCAGTGATTTATTTATGGTGGTCAGTTGTTTAATTTGTAGTATAATATTCTGATAAATATTAAGGATAATATAAATAAATTTAAGAAGTTAATAATTCAACAGTAATTCAATTTGTAGAATAATAAATCTGGCAGAATAATGAAATATTTTATAATCTGTTTGCCTGGGAAAATTCATGAACTCTCTTTCTCCTGTTCTTCTCAAGGAGAAGTAAAGGAGATGTAAAGCAGACAGGCATTCTTTTAATTTGTAGTATAATATAAATAAATTGAAGTTAATAATTCAACAATAATTCAATTTATAGAATAATAAATCTGACTGAATAATGAAATATTTTATAATCTGTTTGCCTGGGAGAATTCATGAATTCTGCTTCTCCTGTTCTTCTCCAGGAGAAGTGAAGGAGATGTAAGGCAGGGAAGTTGCATATCTCGGCTGTTCTTGGTAGCCGAGGTGATTGCGTAACAAAGGAACATTTAGAAACGGGCTTGTCCTTAACGATCAAGCGGCACAACGCAAGAGTGTTACCGGAATCAGACTACTTTCACCGGCAACTTACTTTGCGATTTCTTTCGGAGCGACGAGACGCCGCCAATTAATATTCGCCGCACATGCTAAGCACTGATTTCGACAAATCTTTAATATTTAAAACGAACTAATAATAGTAATATAATGTCAAATGCATTTTAGATAGCAACGAACGCTCGCTGCATATGTTAATCACTTTGGAATGCGAGTGCAATAAAAGTGTCATTAGGAATTCGCATTGAGTGAGAAGAGAAGGTGACCGGATAAAAATCGTCCCCGAAGAGACTTAGCACTTTCACTCGTAATAACAAGCGGAGCGCGCTCGCTGGCTCGCGTGTGTTTGTGCGGCGAAGCAGCGCTGATTCGAGATAATCATGCACTCGAGAAGTCAAATGGAGAGACTTCGCCTTTTCAATGAGTGGGTGAAAAATCAGTTGGTAATAACTGTGTCACCAAGATTCTTGTGCGGGGGAAAATGATCCTGACAATGAGACCAGTCTCGGAGTGATGGTCATTTTCAATTTCGACTTCTACGTAACGGAGTTACGCCCTACATTCCTTCCGCAGCGCAAGGTCATCGAAGCGCGCCAGCACAAAAGGCTCGCCACTCTATCCAGAATGCGAGAAAAAAATCATCCTCTCATCATTGCTCTGCTCTCGCTTTTTTTCCTCCTCGGATACTTCGAGGAAGAAGTATCTGTTGGCACGATGCCTTCGAGTGTGTGTACTCTAATGATTCATAATTGATCATTGAGATTGGCATCGTGATTCCCATCGCCTTCGTACATTCATACACAGACAAACATAGATTTCTGCCGGACTTGCGGCTTAATTACTGCAACAGGCGTCGACAAGGTGAGCGCTATTCGCAATTGCATCGACACGCAATCATCGCGCGCGCGCGCGCGCTTATTATTCCTGCTGAGAATCGTAACGAACCACCACTCGGATTTCAACGCACCAGATTTCACGACAGTGAAGAATGCCTCGAAAAATGGTCCTCGTTTATCCGGGAACTTGTTAAGTTCTCGACGAGAGGAACCATTCAAGCCCAATGCCAGAACGGCTCAGCTTGACGCCGATTTATCCCGAGTGGATACGAGATATGTTTGTGTGTGTATGGAGAAGTATGTATATAAAAAGATACTCTGCCGAGTGAGCCGGTTGTTATTGTGATCAAGGTTGGCGCCCTGTGAATGTGAATGTTGGATGATTTATCATCGCCAGCGTTTTTCGAAGGAGCGCTTTTGCCTGATACACATTAATGACAATGGGCAAACATATCGAAGTGTGATGTATTACGAACATAATTGTCTGACCGCGAATTACTTAAACTACTTGCTAGTTTATATTCGTCGTGAAATGTGAAGAAAAGGTGGTTAAAAGATGACGTAATAATTATAAGAAAGAGTTGAATTGTTTTCTTTTAAATGTAGCAGTCGATTTTGAAAATAGTTGAGTCATAATTATTCGAGAAAGAAGGAATTTATGCGGCAGTCTTGCAGGATGCAGACAGACAGCAAGAAAATCCATACGAATTATCTCTTGTTTGCCGCAAAGCAGAGGGACAATGTGGGCGTTGGCAGATAGAAATCTCGCCGGCGAAATATGTAGAATGCGACTTTCGTGTTAAGCCGACGCAGGAAACAGGGTACACACATCCTTTTTCTTTGTCCCGACAGACTCTCCGTCGTCTACAAAGCAATCGCTGACGTCATCCGCGCTATGTGTGTGTGAGAGAGAGAGAGAGAAAGGAACCCGTCGGGCTTTTGATATCCCCTAACAGATTTCCTTGATCGAACGTATGAATAAAACGGATTTCAAAAGACGTAGAGTTCGAACCGGCTCCCAGCATCTTCGATAACTATTTTCTTCAGACTCATTCGAAAACTTGTTCAGACTGATCAGCAATTGTAATCATATGATTTTATATTAACTCGTGTTTTCTGTCCGTCTGGTATAAAAGTATATTTGTAAAAATATGTTGTTCGATCTATCTACTTTTTCGCCATTTTCTCAACTTTCCTAAACTTGTCAGAAATTCATTGTTTAAGTATCGTAACGGATAGAAAATATGAAACCAGTGGCAGAAATGCCGGAATTGCACCCAAAACACTTGGAAACAGCCTCCTGAATGATTAATTTCGTTCAATTCCGACGGTTTTCCCCATGTTTTCATGACTTCCCGACCTTCTCCGGGGCTGAAATTTTGTAGAAAGTGTTTTTTTGCATCGAGGAGAAAGTAGAAAAAATTCCAGGCCCCTAGCTCAAAATTCATTTTTTCGCAAATTTTTTAAGGCATACCCCTTCAAAAATTTTCGATTTTTCGAAGGTTCTGGGACCGGGACGAACGCTTGATTTTTCAATTCCTCGTGTCTCAAAACGGATAAAAAACACGAACTTAGTGGGGGAAATGCCGGAATTCTACCTAAAACACGTGGAAAACCGATCTTGAATATTTCAGTTTAACGGTTTTTCATATGTTTTCATGACTTCCCGACCTTTTCCGGGGCTGAAACTTAGTGGGGAATGTTTTTTTGCATCGAGGAGAAAGTAGAAAAAATTCTAGGCCCCTAGCTCAAAATTCATTTTTTCGCAAATTTTTTAAGGTATACCCCTTCAAAAATTTTCGATTTTTCGAAGGTTCTGGGACCGGGACGAACGCTTGATTTTTCGATTCCTCGTGTCTCAAAACGGATAAAAAACATAAATGTTGTGGGGGAAATGTCGGAATTCTACCTAAAACACATGGAAAACCGATCTTGAATATTTCATTTCAACGGTTTTTGCCATGTTTTTTATACTTCCCAACCTTTCCCGGGGCTGAAATTTTGTGGAAAGTGTTTTTTTGCATCGAGGAGAAAGTAGAAAAAATTCCAGGCCCCTAGCTCAAAATTCATTTTTTCGTAAATTTTTTAAGGTATACCCCTTCAAAAATTTTCGATTTTTCGAAGGTTCTGGGACCGGGACGAACGCTTGATGTTTCGATTGCTCGTGTCTCAAAACGGATAAAAAACACGAACTTAGTGGGGGAAATGCCGGAATTCTACCTAAAACACATGGAAAACCGATCTGGAATATTTCATTTCGATGGTTTTTCATATGTTTTCATGACTTCCCGACCTTTTCCGGGGCTGAAACTTGGTGGGTAATGTTTTTTTGCATCGAGGAAGAAGTAGAAAAAATTCCAGACCCGTAGCTCAAAATTTATTTTTTCGCCATTTCTTAGGGGGTCAAAATAGTATCAAAAACACATGGAAAGGTTCTCCTGAATAATAAATTCCCTCTAATATGCAGTTTCATTTCTCCAGCCAGTGAGGATGAATGTTCCATCAAAGCCGTTCATTTTTCGATTAGCGTGCATGTGTATCGCGTGCGCGCTTCGATAGCTCGAAGGTCTGCACGAAGCTTGGAGCGCGCACTTGTGCTCTCCACGTGCGGATAAGAATCGCCCGACTAATGCTAATCTCGATGCCGTTCCACGGGGGAGGGAATAATTGCCTGTGGTTATTATACGCGAGCCAGAACGAAAGTAAAAGCCCCCCATTGTCGTCGCAGCTGCAGTGCGTGTGGCACTTGAGCTCCGGCGGCGGTGTTCATGATGCAATGCCATTCACACGATCGTAGGAATGCACGCGCCATCACTATGATCCATTGTCACAGAAAATCATCAAGAACAACCAACACAACCTCAGTCACGAGTCATTACACAGACACGCTCTAATTTACAACCAATCATAAAATCAGCAAGCATTAACAATTCATTCTAAGAATGACCACCTCAACAACTCGTCAAGAACAAATCTCTAAACGCCAGCAATAAATCACTAAATTAAACCAATCGATCACTAAAAGACCTTACAATTTACCTACAAATAATTCCCAATAGTAAAACATTCCCCAGGATTTTCTATTTATAGAAAAGTCGACTTCCACCCTAAGGAAAATCCGACTTGCCAGACATATCGTAGCCAATAGAAAACAAGGCCATCAGGCACGTGAAGCAGTTACCCCTAAATCGAGGGGCAGTCAGCAAGATTGCTGCTAGCAGGATCTCTCTATTATCCTTTTTCTCCGGAGTCGCCGCCGCCGCCGCCGCCGCCTCAGAAGCGGAATACATAGACTCACTCCCACATATCTATCTACATCTGATTACAAGCACATATATACATCGGATCATACGTCAGCGAAGGAAGCCACCCACGCGTTCGCATACATCTAGAAAAAAGCGCGGAGGGTTCCTTGAATCCTCGTCCACTCCGAAGGACCTTTCAGGATCATTATACGCATTGAAAAATCTAGTCTAGACTTCATTGATTGGGGGATCCTGTTATCTCTAAGACATATAACTAGCAATCGCCATGTGTTCTCGAACCTCAACCTACCCGTACACACTGCCAGACAAGTCTACTCGATGCTGATTCTTTCACAAGCACAGGCCACACACAGACACAGAGAGAAACACGTGTGAAGAAAAAGGGGAGGAAGGAATGCTTGCAAATTCCGTAAGGGCGTCCCGGCGCCCTATCGGTCGAGGTACGGTTTATATACGGGGGCATTTATTCCGTGCGGGCGTCGTTCTAAAAATAGAAGCAGCGCCGGAACATGTTCTCTCTCGCTCTGACAGGAAGCAGAGAGGGAGAGGGAAGGGTGGTGGAATAAGGAAGGAGAGAAAGCAGGAGGGAACGATCGAATGCCGGTTAGATGGGGGATGAAAGGGGTGGTGTGGTGTGGTGTGTGTGCGCGTCGAGGGTGGGAAGAAGAGCCAGCAACGACACCGGCCACGACTGAAATACTCCAGTGCGGGGGTGTAAAGGGGCGTCAGCAATGACGTGACGACGCCACGTGGTCGAGGGTGGGGATATATCAGGGCGACGTGATATGCCACCGGTGGTAGTATCCAGCGATGCCACCCAGCCGATATCCTCCCTCTACCATCCAAAACTTCCAGTCACTTAGGGTCGAGTTAAGGTGGGTCGAAAGTTCGTCCAACCAGACCATCCTCGGGTCTTAGACTACTTGTTTTCTAACGTCTTAGCAGTTCTAACTCTTCTTAGAAATTCACAACAATTTTCATGTTTATTGGAAATTGTCAATTAATCATTCATAAAACTTTAACTTGATCGAATATTAATTTTTGTATGGAAACGAATGTTAAAATTACGAGAAAATTGAAGTTCGTGTTATGGGTGTTTTGTATGCGAAGTTAACTAGAAGTTTTAATTGAGCAACCTCGACGAGATCCTCGTTTCTCATGGTTGACGTCTCGATAGTACAGCTTGCGTGCACTTGCTCGTAAATTATCGATGTAAACAACTGATGTCTGCGCTAATTGGGTACTTGTCGGGGATGCTTTCGCTTGGGAGCCGACGATCGTTCGGTTCCAGGCTTTCGGGGGATCGATGAAGTTCGGGGCAGGGTTAGTGGAGCCTCGGCAAAATAGTCGGATGAAGTTCGCCGAGCTGTGAGTGATGTTGCTTTGATACAAGCAAAGATAAACGTATATTTAGCCAATTAAAATCTCTCTTATTATTTAATTCCTCAAAAATTCCACCGTTCCTACGTCAAATCTAACTACAACTATTTCAAGCTAATTACTTGTCGTACGCGAGAGAGATCGATTCGATATGAAAACATAGACGGCGCGCATCGATAGCGTGCCACTTTCCGCCGAGGGAAACATTCGTTTCATCAGTGGAGAATCGAGTATGACGCGCGCGTCACCGCCAGCTGCACAAATAATGACGTACTGACTGCGATCCACCCTTGGAGATAGCAAATGGCACTGAATGATACCGGAGAACAGAAAGTCTCGGGTGACAGCGACGAGAATGGCAAAGAGAAAGAGAGGCACGAATGACGCCGATCTTGCCAAATGCGAAGCGCACCCGAATTCAGTGGAACGGGTCGGTCGTAGTCAGCTGCCCCTCAAACTCGGCCAAACGATGTTTCGTTAATAACGTTCTCGTCGAGTGCATGATTTACAAAGCTCGTCGCTAAAGTACTCCCTCCAAATGCAATTCGCAATTGTTCTCCCTTCAACAAAGTGAGCGCCCGATTTCATTAAAGCTAATTAGCCGATCGCTACTACCCCACCCACTAGTTACTCTATGAATAAGAAATCTATTGAAATAAAACTCGTATACAATTTCCTTCCATATTTCCCTCTTTTTTCTCTCATTTTCTCCGGAGCATCAATTGGATGCAAAGTACGCGGAGCTTCTTAACCCAGTATGCAAATATACAACCCCTTGAAATTGTGTCGTGTATATTCCTGAAGAGGTTGTCTATGCTCTCAGATAAAATCATGAAACCTCCTTGTAAAGAATCATTGCTTCGAGTTATTCGCATCAATTCAAACTCACAATAAAAATCGTATTAAATAAATTATTAACGATTTTAAAATAATTATTCAAGAGGAAAAAATTCATTGAGAAAATTGGGGGAAATATTTTGGAAGGTATTGAATCGAAGATGCCACGCAGAGCTAATATGCGAGGATGGTAGTAGTAGTAGGCGTTATCAGTGCTGGTACGTAAAGGCAACGTGCCAGCCGCCGGAGAGAGATAGGGAGAGGGGCGTAAAAGCGAGAGGGCGAGAGAGAGAGAGAGACAGGGAGCCATGAATGAAAGTAGCGCGTATCGATTTACCCGCACCGCCCTAGATAAAATATGGTAAATAGTGAGCCAAAATGGGATACGAATGAAGAACGTCATCGCGCCTTCTAACGACACCCCTTTTTTTCTCTCTCTTTCATCTTCCTTCGACGCCACACATTTCTCGGAATTTCTTTTCCTCTCTTTCAAGCCCCGTCGCAATAACAGCTGGGAGTACTGCGTGTCTGCGCTAGCATCCTCAAAATGCAACTCGATCCGCTGGACGCCCACGCTTCTCCTGCTTTTCCAAGAAGAGGCAGCAGGCCGGCTTTTCATCCGGGCGAAATTTTCCGGCCTCGCCGGTCCACTGTGTGCACTGCTAGAGTAGTGCGGCGCGCATCATCCCCCCAGCCGCCGCCGCCGGGGAATGATCCTGCAGATAGCCGGGAAAATGGGCCACTCTTTTGCGCCAAAACGATAAGGAAAACTGGGTCTGGAAGCGGATGATTTGTGCCCTGCTAACGAACACCCTCGGCGACCTTGTTTTTCGTACACGATCATACACACGCGGTATGTATAATGGAGGCCTGGAGAATTCGACGGAAGGAAGAAGGCTGAATTCCAGCAAGCAAAGAAATCTGTCGCTAATTATTTCGAGGGATGATGAATCGCTTTATATCGTGATCGGAGGCTATGCGACTCTAGTTGAATCTCGGTGCGCTGCACGAAGAGATCTGATCGATAAGATCGACGTGGCCCGCAGCGATCGCTTCGAGCCTCGTGTTCAGGAAACTTTTTGGAGAATTATACATTCTTTGTTTCGGGGAAGAAACTTCCTACACGTTTAATGCATTTGAATATCTCTCTTTTTCTTTTATTCCATTTGTTTTCTGTGCACTGTGTTGGTTCTCCGGGGCAGTTAAAAGAAGGTTTTAATTCTCGAGGCAAGTGGAGTTCCTGGTGCATGCTCGATAGTTGGCAAACTACTTCCCCTTGGCCGAGGACTTATTGTCCGCGAAAAATCAAGCGGCGGCGGCATTCGGGGCTTCCTAGGCTAATTTTAGTGGTTGCGCCCCTTTGATAGGATCTCGGCGAATCACTCCTGATAATGCCGTAACGGCTCGCGATAGGCCCAGCTGCGTGATTCCATGGAATCTTATTAGGGAAATCGCTCCTTCAATTTCAATGGCCGCGCTTTACTTATTTCCTTCAGCCGGTTAAAAGTAATGCGCCGTACATCCGGCTGATTGAGCCAGAGAATTTATTGCTCCCACGTAATGCCATTGAAGATTTGCGCCTAGCAACCCTGCCGATTCATCCCTCCCTATAATCGATCTTATTATAAAAGATGTATTCTCCCACGTAAACACCAGCAATATTAATACTTCATACGAAACTTTCATCGAACGAAACTTTAATTATTAAATAACAAAGTTCTATTCGAAAGCAAACTTTCAAACTTCCCCTTTTTACAAATATAACTTATCCAAGTAAAAAAAAACAGAGTTTTAGTCGCGATAAAATTCAAGAGATAAAATAGTGTTATAAAAGAAAATGATTTTATGGGACGATGCTATAAGTTGATTACAGTTTATGATTATGGGTGGGAAGAAAAGTTGTAAAACCTGATGGAGGAATCACACGTCACCGCGAGCGATTATTAGAAAAGTATTCCTGAATTAATGTGGAGTCCGATATCGGGCAGATCAATGGGACGATCGCAGCGCTATATGTGTGTCACTATCTAAAATTATTGTCCCGAACTGCCGCCATTACCCATTCATGCAATCCGTATAAGCACCCTTGGACGTCAATGGCTCGGCGACTGCACCATTCAAAAAGTATCAGTGCATCGACAGTCATCCCTTTAAAGAATCATCGTCACGGCTGAATTACTAGCGTGGCTGGCAAAAGAAAGGGCTGTTCGATTCTCTGGGAATACGCAGTCCCGAGTCATTGATCCCTTAAAGAGACGGCCGAGTGCCTCATGCACCAGTGGATTGCAGATGCACACCCTCAGCCAATCAAGACCCAACTAAAAAGCACCACTAAAACTTAACGGAGAAACGCGCCAATTTTCCACAATGAGTAATCGAGCATATGAAACATCAGTGCGAAAGCCATCAACGCCGGAAACACCACTCTTTCACGTAATCATGAAAGCAGCCAACGATCGCTCTACATATCATCCAATCGAAACAATTCCAATTCCAATCGCCGGTCTACTATCAATCATTCTTAATAAGTAGAAAGAATCATTGTCATTGGGAAACCTGTGATAGAAGTAAAGTGAAAATGCGTGTGAGGAGAGTGTGGAAGGAAATGATTTGTAGAGGAGTTGCGTACCTGGGTCATGAGAGGGGTGGAATCTTCATGTTTCCAGGGCGACTATCGGCCGGGCGTCGAGGATGACGGGGTTCCGACGGTCTCCTGGTGCGGCGGGTGCCCGGGCGAGCGTTGTTACTGCAATGGTCGGCGGGCAGCAGCACTTCCACGCCATAATACTTAGGTCGCCGAGTCGCTGGCCCACTCTCACATGACCGTCACTCGTCAGAAGTGCCGCTCCTCTCTTTCTCTCTTGCTTCCCTTTTACCCTCTTTCCCTCTCTCTCTCTCTCTCTTGGGAAATTTTCACTCGTGGCACTCTCAGGTTGGAACCACGTCGAAATTGTTAGATTCCCTCTTTTCTGGTGGTTGGGAGTGGGTTTTTCGGGATGCGCTGTTGGTCTGCGGGGCCACCGTCAGGCCTGGATTCCCGAGGGTGGCTGGCTCTGTGCGGCCAGCCTTCGGGATTACGGTGAGCTCCTAGCCGAGAACTGGCCGAGAACGGCGCAGGTTAACCGAGAACCTCCGAGAGGAAGATGCGAGCGAGACGGAGAACCGCTGGTTACTGCGCGAGAGGAAGCCGAGCGAGCGAGCGAGCGGCGCCACTGGAGAACCACCCCGACAACCCTTAAGCGCGCGCTACTCCTCCGAGCGTCGAAGCCTCCCAGGATGAATCTACTGCGAGAACCGGCGCTCCTCCTGCGCCACTTTCCACTTCCAGGATTCGCAGCGATTCTCGACCTGCTTCTTTTACTCGCAGTCTCATCTCATTTTCCTTTTGCTCCCTTTTCCCGCTGGAGTTACAGTGAACTGCAATCAGGAAGCAAAGGTAATCTGGAGGGTGGATTCGTTTGGGGGTATTCAAGCGTAGAACGATCCTGTGCTTTCCTTTTTTTGATTTTTCGTAAATAGTTGGTAAATTGAGAAGATTGCTTGAATGAGAGATGCGATTGTTTGGTTTCTCTGATTGTTATGGATTTATGTTGGAGTAAATGAATTGTGGGGTTCAGTGACCTCGTTCTCTGAGGAAGGTTTATGAGGATAGAGTTTTGAGGAGTGAAGTATAATGTTCTACATTTCTGAAAGTGTAATCTTGAAAAGATATTAAAAAAGGGAAGAATGTATAAACAATCAATGGAATGATACATCGAAGTCTTAATCTGGTAGCACTTGTCGATACTGATTCAACATCTCCTCGCGATAAGATTAGTCTAATAAGTGCAAGGGTTAATTCCTCGGATCTTGAAGAATAATTAAAGTCAAATGAGAGGAGTGTCGGCAATACAAATGTATGGCAACGGGGTTCTAAAATAAGAAATATCACGAAGGAATCCGGATCAATATCCTCCGGTTCGAGAAGAGATCTTGTGGCTAAAGTTATTACTCGGCAAATCGATGCGCTTATATATTTAATAAGATAATCATATACAGTGGTAGGATGATTATCGCATGGCGCATCTCGGGCGATTATCGCACTGGTTCGATTGGTGTTACGCGCGATTATGTTTAGCGAAAGTGCGAAATGGATTGTTGACGCTCGAGACAGACAGGTTCAACAAATAGCTCTCGGTTATTTGCCGCTGGAGCCAATGTATGATAGCGTGAGAGAAAAATCGCTCTCCGGATAAAAATGCTAGCCAGTATATAAGAGAAATCTATGTGCGACGCCCGTTTCCAATTACCGCCGCATAGGAATCTACTTTCGGAAGGTGAGCGAACTTGACCGTGCAACTCTATACCGCGCCAACTTTCCATTGACTGCTTAGCTTCTACGAGAAAAACTAACCGATTTATAGATGTTTGTAGTTACTTGTTAGTAGTGATCGTGCATATTAAATGTTCGTATCAATTCTCCATGACCGCAGTGCGGTATCATTGCCGGTTTAATAAGGTAAATAACAATTATGTAATATTCAGTAAATCCAGACACAAGCAGATCCCAGAACAAGATTGCATTAAACGCTGAAATCTTCGAACGTAAGAATCTCCGCGAAAATCGGTGATAACATTATTATCGGTGGGAGATGTTACCTGGCTAAGACAGTTCAAGTTGTTAAATAATATCGGATCAACAGCAATATAAATATAAAAGGACAAAGATCTAAAGCGGTGCAGTCGTAAATCTCACATCTGCTACGACAGTTGCTAGTAAACCTCTTCAAGTACGTAATTATACAATCTAAACAGTAAGACAATAACATACTTTCGTTTTCATTTTTTCTCATAACTAAAATCTATCATTTTCCCGCCTCGATTGCCAAAATTTGAATTCCTTCGACTAATCGAATCGATGCAAGGGCCATACTGCCACTCGAATTCAAATCGTTCACGGGTATTCCATGATGTTTTCTAAGTTTCTAATATATACCGTTCGCTCCCAAGTTCTGCTGGAATTTAATGCTACCAGAACGAAACTGAAACCGCAGAGCATCGATTTCACGGTGAACGTTTTCAACGCGGCTTTGAACGAGACATTCTATCAGTTATCAGGGCGAATCCAACACCGACAACAGGCTATCCCCTTACATTAGCACTTCATTACATTGTTCGCACTCTGCCTTGAGAATCCCACGTACAAAAGAATCATTTATTCATACGACAATCAAAATCATCACTAGAATCTATCCTAGAGCCACTTTTAAAGATTCGTCATCTTTTATCGCGATGTCTGGCGTGGCATTCGAAGCGGCTGTAAACAATTCTCGGTACATCGTCATTGGCGATCAGTAGCGTTAGCAATTTCGTCTAGCTCGGAGCTCACTTGGATAGGTGTTCCAGATAGTAAAGCGATTTACACGTCAGCAAGCCTGTAAAAGGAATTCCAAGCTTAGCGGTGAGAAAATGTTTATGCAAACTAGAGCGACGAGTCAGCTGTCTGGACTATGCGCGCGCGCGCGCGGGTTGTTGCTTCTGTTGATTGAACCTTACGGAATGTCTGCTCAATCTGGGAAAAAGGGGGCGATCGCAGATGTCTTCGTACCGAAAGAAAAGCAGTCTACACCTTAGAAGGCGTGTTCTCGAAGTGTATTGTTTTCTTGAGAAAAATGCTAAAAGATCATTGGATAGTTATATAGAGACGTCTCTCTCAGGCACGCTCGACAAAGGATCCTGAAATCGGACTGAATGTAGGTGGGCGTAATTGTATCGTAACAGCTTAGTAGTAACAACAGGCCGATCTGCTGGTTCTCTGCGTGGCAGCGGCAGCGGCGTAGCGTTCCTCGTACCAGCGGAGGAAATCAATGCCCACCACACGGCGAACGACAGTGATTGTGTGTAAAAATGAAATGGGGCATTGGGTGAAAGTACTCTCGGCTTGGAGGTCTTATATCAGATCAGTCTGCCGAGAGCCGTGCAGGATGCCTATGGCGAGTTCACGCCGCTCCTAATGACCAGATCTCTTAGCGAGACCAGCAGAGCGTGTCCTTTCGCCAAAATTCATTTGCTCGCGACTATGCTGCCGGCCTCGTAGGATATCGCTTGATAACTCGTGTGCTTCACGCCTCCAACCAGTGCTTCCTCAAGAGCTCAGACCCAACTGAGAAGAACGTGCAACTTTTTGCAGAATGTCGCAGATGGTATGGATATGGTGTTGCCTTGTGTCAGTGGGAAGTTTGGTAGTGGCGCTTGACAATGGTTTGGCCAGAACACCACCCATGGGCTGGCTCGCCTGGGAGAGATTCCGGTGTAACACGGACTGCAAGAATGATCCTGATAACTGCATCAGGTAAGAACTCTTTCCTCTGGATAGAATCCTATAAGAATTTTCTTCTCTTCAGTCTTTGTTCCTTTCTTGATGCTTGAACTTCGTACATGATCAGTTTCCTGAATCTTCATTTGCATCTTTGCTATGAATACCCCGAGAAATCTTTTACAAGTGTTAATGCTGTCAGTAAGATATGAATGCCCGACCTTGGGAGGAGTAGAAAATTGAAGTTCTTTATGTAGAGGCTTGCCAAAGGTGTTGCATAAATCCTTACTAGAGTCTGAGATGGTTTCTAGAGAAGTAGTCTAAATTATATAGATATTCTTCCTGGGAGATGCTTCAATGAAAATTATAATTTCCAGTGATCACCTCTTTCGTACAATGGCAGATATTATTGTAGCAGAAGGCTATGCAGAGGTCGGATATGAATATATTAATGTTGATGACTGCTGGTTAGAGAAAGAGAGAGACTTCAATGGTCAACTTGTACCAGATAGACAAAGATTTCCATTTGGCATGAAGAAACTTGGAAGTTATGTATGTTCAATCAATGGTTTACTTGTGTGCTCTTGGCAGTGCATGAAGTTAGTTTATATTTATTTAAATATTTTGTCCAGATCCATTCGAAAGGTCTTAAGTTTGGAATTTATCAAGACTTTGGTAATTATACCTGTGCTGGGTACCCAGGTATATTAGGGCACTCTGAAACAGATGCTATTACCTTTGCCTCTTGGGATGTTGACTATGTTAAGTTAGATGGTTGTTATTCCCACCCTTCCGAAATGGATAGAGGTAGTAGACTTAATGTTTTAGAGCTTTTGATGCAAAAAAATAATGGTACAAAAGTGTTGGCCATGTACTAAAGCTAGGTGCAATTAAATTTTAGGATATCCTGAGTTTGGCTTCCACTTGAATCAAACAGGTCGTCAAATGATATATTCCTGCAGTTGGCCAGTATATCAAATATATGCCGGCATGCAGGTGATTATTTTTTCTTCGAAATACACGCAAATCTCGTCAAGTTTCAGATCGACTAATTTTTCATATTTTAGCCAAACTTCACTGCCATAATAGAGCACTGCAACCTTTGGAGAAATTTCGATGATATACAAGATTCTTGGAACAGCGTAGAGAGCATTATTGATTATTATGGCAACAATCAAGATACGATTGTACCTAACGCTGGCCCGGGTCATTGGAATGACCCCGATATGTTGATTGTCGGGAATTTCGGTCTTAGCTACGAACAAAGTAAAACTCAAATGGCAATTTGGGCGATTCTTGCTGCCCCCTTGTTGATGTCCGTTGATCTCCGTACAATCAGGCCCGAATACAAAGCCATTTTGCAAAATAGAAAAATCATTGCTGTCGATCAAGATCCACTGGGAATACAGGGTCGTCGTATATACAAAGTTAGTAACCGAAAATATCCTTTGAATGCTTGACGAATTGAAGAGAAAGTAACGTAAATGCTTATGCTTGTAGCACAAAGGGATTGAGATCTGGGCGAGACCGATAACGCCTGTTTATCAAAACTATTTCTCCTATGCCATCGCGTTTGTAAATAGGAGAACAGACGGAACACCTTCGGATGTGTCTGTTACATTAAAAGAGCTAGGACTGCAGTATCCTGGCGGATATAGCGTAGAGGTACGATGTACATACATCTGATAACTTTGATTTCTTTGTCTGCTGTGGGGATCTAAACCGAGAATAATACTTGCTTTGCAGGATCTGTATGAAGATGTGAACTATGGTGTTCTTACCCCACCGACCAAAATAAAAGTCAAGGTAAACCCATCGGGAGTAGTGATACTAAGATGCGATTTGCATCTGGACGATGTTTACCATACAAATCAGTATGAAGCATACACGCCGAATCACGTCTACAAACTTAGGCGCGACTCGTTTAAGTGAAACAAAGTATTATGTAAGTTTACCTGTAAGTTACTTTTTGTATTACGTGACAGAAATAATGTTACCAGAATTTATTAAGCTGATTAGTAATAAAACATTTTTTAACTAAAATAGGTATATTTTTTTAAATGATAGAACATTTACCACAGACGTATCCCCAACCATAGAATTCTTTTATTATTAAAAATATAACTGATTTAATTTGAAGCTATGTTTAAAAACAGTGCAAAGTGAGCTATAAAAATAGTGGCGCAATATGTACAGTTATGCGAAGGAACGTAAAAAAGATGTGGCAACTATTGTCGAGAGACACACCAGACATACGCATTGTCAAAAATACGTTGCCAAGGTGAAAGCTCGTGTTTCCATTCGGTGGGTTTCCAAGGCCATTGCCACATTCGTGTACACCGTTCGGGATGGGGCATCATCGCTAAATGTCGACCATCCGGCGAGCAAATACCCGCTATACCCTCTGATGAAAAATAAAAAACATTATGTTTACCTTCGCATACCAGAGAACTCTCCACTGGATTATCACTTACCAATACTGCCGTTTGGATTCATTGGATACTGAACGGTTGGTGCTCCCATGTCGTCAGTATACTTAATCGCTAAGCAGTTGTTTTCCTTTAACTTCTTCAAAATATTTTCATTTCGGAATGTGAACTGACCCTCTCCATGGGCGACCCACACGCCCATAATATTATTCTCCATGCCTTTCAGCATAATCGCTGGCGATTTCTCGATTTTCACAGTAGACCAACGACATTCGAATCTTTCCGATACATTGTGATCCAAGAAAACATCTGGCTCGGTTCCATTGCCTTTAAGATACATTTAAGATAATAGAAAACAATAACACAGATGTACCACTAGTTCAAGCCTTGTTATTACCTCCAATCCATCCCAATAGACTCATTAACTGACATCCATTGCAAACACCTAAACTGAAAGTATCATCCCGAGAAATGAATGCTTGCAACTGCTTTTGCAAAGATGGATGGAACAGAAGGCTTGCAGCCCATCCTTTGGCAGAGCCGAGAACATCTGTGAAAATTAAAAACAGATAAATGCAGACATTTATTGTTAGTATTACATTGTGAAAAAATATTTGAACATTAATCTTACCTGCATAGCTGAAACCACCAGGGAATATTATGCCCCTAAATTTATCTAATGTAATTTTATTATTTAACATATCTTGAATTGTGACATCCCAGACATCGAAGCCTGCATGTACCAATGCAGCTACCATTTCCCTGTCACCATTGATTCCCTCCTCTCGTATCACCGCAACTTTGATACTTGCTAGATCAAGCACACGAAATATTGATGTTTATTTTCTTAATGTGCAATACTACAACTATCTTCAGTTAATTTATACGTACGTGTTACATTTGCTGGAACGGGTCTTACATCTGGATCGAATGTTAATTTATACAAGGGCGCTGTCCTATTCTTCAATCCAAAGAATTCTTCCTCTGCATTGCGAACATTTGTTTGTCGGCGTTCTAATTGATAACTTGTTTCTTCCCACATTGTCATTAAAGACAACACCGTGGATTTCAAGACGACTTCATTGTTCACTTTGACATTGATCTAAATTATGGTGTAATTTGTAAAGCTCAATAGAATTGATAATTATTTTGGAACCTTTGATACTTACTGCCGAAGACATTCCGAATCCACATGAAGTTCCAATCGAATAAACTGGAACCTTGAACTGTTCAAATACATTTAATGCATAGTTGTAATTGGCTTCTTCAACTTCCAATACCCAGCCAACTTCTTCAGCAAATAATATTTCGATGGGCGCGCCAGATTTGTGAGAAATATTAATTTCCATTCCAGAAATGCCAGCGAAGCACATTTCAAGAAGACAAGTAATAAGTCCTCCATCACTGACATCATGACCAGCTAATACTCTATTTTCTAGAGGAAAAAAAATTAATTTTAGTTCCAACTGATTGTGATTTTAATTATCACAACGAAATTTAATTAATACCTCGTATTAAGCTCTGAGTGGCATTGAATGCATTTCTTATTAGGTCAGCGCATTCTACATCAGGGGTCTCATTTCCAAGGTTCTTGTAAACCTGAGCCAAAGCCGTCCCGCCAATCCTACTCTTTCCATTTGATAAATCGACAAACAGGATCCGACCGCTTTTGCCTGTAGATGGTGACTTCAAGTCAGGTGTTACCACCTAAAACAAGCATATTCATTTTATTAGTTTAATATTCTCGTGGGATTTGGGTACCAAAGGAATAAATTTGATTTGCCTTTCTAATATCAGGGCACGGTGCGTAACACGAGACTACAAGTGTACCCGGTGATTTAACAACATCCTTTCCAATTCGAGCAGCCATACTCAAAGAGTCTTTGCCCCCATCAATTGCGACTCCCAGTTTACTCATAAGTGAACACATAGCAGAGCACGCTTCATACAAAGCGGCACCTTCTCCTGGCAACTTTGCTGCCCACATCCAGTTTCCACTACATTTTACATCTTTTATATCTGAGATGCAGGCGAACACTAAATTGGTCAATGCTTCGGCCACTGTCATACGAGCTCCAGCAGCAGCACTCACAAGTCCCTTAATCGGTTGTTCACCGATGGAAGTTGCTATACCAGCCTGAATACGAGGGGCAAAAAATTTACAAACATTAATCATAACACTTTGGTTCTGGCTCAATGAAATACCACAGGATAATTACCGTCGAGAAATGAGAAATTGCTGTTACAGCAACATCGGCAAGTGGAGTATGAAGTGGACCCACGCATTGCTGCTGTGCAATTAATCCAGTAACGCAGCGATCGACCTTATTAGTTAAGTAACGTTTACTTGCTACTGATGGCAAACGCAAAACTCTTTCCAAAGCTGATGATACTGTCACATTTGATGGCAGTGTTAAGGATGATAACTGCATTTTTTCTCCTTGGAGATTAAACGTCTGTGGAATATTGTAATATATTAAAGCTTTAATTAAGTAACACATTGCTTTGAATGAAAGTCCCTGAATGAGTAATATCGAATTTATAATTGTAGAAAAATGTTTACTGTGTCAATGAGTATAGTATTCTATTGGGTAATGGGGGCGACTAGTTCACCTTGTGGTCGCAGGTATTAAAATTGTTATGTGTACCTTGCGTGGCATTTTCCCGAGTACTAGTTCGAGATCCAGATCAACTGGATGCCTAGTATTTTTGTCATAAGTTTCATGTAAATATTTTGATGGATCACAATCAGCTTCTTCTGTCAATATGACTTTTCCATTCCCAGTTACTTTCCCAACGAAGTTAATCGGACATTTTTCCCTTGCTGCTATACTTTTCAGTAACTCACTGCTACTTGCGTTACACAGGATTGCGTCACTTTCTTGGTATTCAGCTCCCCATAATTCCATCGTGCTAATGCTTGGATCACCGAGATCGAACTTTTGTGTAAAAATCACGGCGCCTGCTGGTTCTACCAATTCTTTGAGAACGTTTCCTATTTGCAATTGATGAAAAAAACGATGTAGTAATATATTTATGGATATTCAGTTGAAACTTATATTATAAATGAGATTTATTTACCATTCCCACCAGCGCCTTGATCGTGTATGCTAAGAATGGGATTCTTCTCTCCCATTTCTGTGCAAGCACGAATCAGCCTATTTAACTTTTGTTCCATTTCAGGATCACCTCTTTGTACAGCACCAAAGTCCAATTCAGACTTATTATCACCTTGTACCTAGTAAGAACATTTATTTGAAAATGCAAATAAGGAAATTTCATATTTGTTGGAGGAGTTTTAAAAATATACCTCGATGGAACTTGCTGCACCACCACCGACACCGATTCGATAAACAGGACCACCAATTTTGATAACATCCATGCCTTTCTCAGGAACAACTTTCTGTGACATATTCGAATCCATTGTTCCCAAGCCTCCACTGAACATGATGGGTTTGATCCATTCACGACGCACTCCCACACTATCTGTCATTCCAAAAGAGCGAGCAAATCCAGATATAAGTGGCTCCCCAAATTTGTTTCCATAATCCGAAGCACCATTACTTGCTTCGACTATAATTTCTAAGGGTGGTGCCATGTTACTGGGATATGGCACATTTTTCTCTTCCCATGGGAGGTCGTATCCTAAAAATTGATATAAGCATAATTTTTATAATTTTAAATGCAATCTCCATGTCTAATAAATGTAAAATTAACGAACCTGGAATATGTAGATTTCCGACTGAATAGCCAGCCGTACCAGCAATGTAATATCCCCCTCTTCCGATGCCCTGGACGTCTCGCAATCTACCGCCTGTTCCAGTAGTTGCCCCACTAGAAACAAGATAATTATTCTGTGTTATGTAGAATTCTTTCATACGATCAGACTAATCATCAATGTTTACCTGAAGGGCGCAACTCCAGTTGGAAAATTATGTGTCTCAGCAGTAAATATAAGATCTTGATTAACATTCTTTAGGGCAAAGTTACTACATGTATGAGTTTCAGTGGGTCGAAGAGCTTTTACTTCGTACCCCTTTATTGCGCTGCTATTATCGCTAAATTTGATCGTGTTATTTGGATTGGAATGCTTTTGTGTATCTATAATCATATCAATAAGCGACTGCTCCTTCTCTTCTCCATTCACTATCATACGGCCTTTGAAAAACCAATGCCGACTGTGCTCACTATTCGATTGAGCTAAATCAAAGCATTCTACACTGGTGGGGTTCCTTTTCAATTTAGTAAGGAATAAATCTGTATAGTAATCCAAATCCCAATTGTCGAATGCTAGACCTGAAGAACGATGTAATTATTGAATAAATTTTAATGTTAGTGAGATATTCAAATAGACTTTTTCGTTTGTATTGGGATATTTACCCAATTTAGCATTCACATCTTCTAGAGCCTTGCGACCATGATTTAAAATATCAACTTCAAACCATTTCTCTGGTCTAAATCCATGATCGAATGTTTCTATGGGTTTTAAGTATCTGCACTCGGTCATTCTATCATGTAACGCATCGGTGATCTAGAATTAAAAAAGCTGTTATATAAATCTAAAAACTCGTAAAATACAATACATCGTAATATTGAAAGACATACAGCGTTTTCAGTATTTTTATCAAGTTTTCCATTATATTTGATTGAGTATCTAATTGCCACTTCCATTCGAGTAACTTTGTCCAAATGGACCGATTTGCAAATGGACACAGCATTGCTCGAAAATGCTGTCGAAAAATTCAATCTAAAATTGGAAAAAATTGATTAATTTAAGAGAATAAAATGATGACCTCTCAAAAGCATACCTCGGTCCAATTTCAATGACGACACGATCGTTTTGCGCCTGGGAGAATGAACTATGAGTTTTCAAATTCTCCTGTTCAAATGGAGACACCAAGATCCATTTCAATACTTTCAATTCATCATCGATCAGAGCTTCCTTGGTTTCAATATAGTAACACAATTCTGTATCCAAGTCTGTTACAGCTTTTGATATTTGTAATATATCATTGAGCTTGTTTTTAAGATGTCCTGATTTTAAACCAGGTACTTTGTAGAACTTAAGGATCCCCATTGTCTAAGCAAAATAAGAAGAGAACTAAAGCAAGAAGTATGAAAGCCTTAAAGGCTCACAGCAAACTAAATCAATGTCAAGTGACAGAGTATATCTGGACCCCCTGTTGAGACTGCTGACTTATGTACTACTCTTATCTGTTGACAACGATTACTGAGTAGAATACCACTTTGCCTGATGGTGTGTGGTAATTCACACACAAAACTGTGTTTCAACTAAGGTCAACAGGTCATCTAACTAGATAGTACCAAGAGGAACTTATACTTATATGACTCAATATGTTCTGCTATTTAAAATAAATTATACACATACTTGGGCTTCTATTCTAATCTGAATAATGGCTCCAAATCTATTTTATCAGAAAATTAGATCAGATTGATAAAACTCTTAGTATATCCTCTATGAAACCCTGCTATCAGAGATGTTATTCTCTAGTAACTTGCGTCATATTTTCGCAAAGGATTTGTTTACAGAATCGCATAGAGAATTACGTAGATATAAATTAAGAAACGCGATTACTTAAAATAAAATCAGCAAGCAGTATTTCCTCGATATTTATTTCAAAACATTCACTATTAGTGCTATATGTACATCGTAATACATAAATTAAATCAGTGTATTAAAGTAATACTTTAAAAAGAAAAATCTGTACAGATTTTATTCAAACTTTGCAATATATATAATGCGACTAATATTATTTGGTAGCATTAAAAAATTATGTCTTTTGAACACATTGCTTTCAATGTAATTAATAGATTAAAAGAAAAGAAAATGATGACTGTTATGATCTACTTACAGCCTCACGCAGATAGAATTAGACGCTTGTCGAGACTGCTCGGTACTGCCGTCGGTATAAGCCTCGATATGTATGAGAGTGTCAAGATCAAATAATCTAATGGGATGGAGTGTTAAGTATGTGGTACCGCCAGTTCCACATAACCTTTTCTATAGAAACCACGTGCCTCTTTAAAGTACAAAAAATCGGAGTATCAGGATTGCCAAGAAATTCTTTTATGGTTCTCACTCTCATAGATAGATGTATTAATTTGACTTTTTGGCAAGTTGCAAAATCAGTCGGTTTATGACTGTGTATATATTCTAAAAGTAACGGCATGGAATTATTATTCTTTAATGAAATAAATGTAATGAAGTGGTGGAACAAATTAGCTTATTCCCACGAGTTATATGTGAGAAAGATCACAAGGAAATGACCATTATTCTGTAAAAGAACACTATGTTAAATTATATTACAATTGCAGAGACCTCGCCATTCTTTACTCATCTTTAAGTTACTCGTTATTTTTTATACAAAATACAAATTGCCATAGTCATAAAGTACTGATTTGAACATATTCTAAGCTTTACACCTTATGTAACTCAATGCAAGTCATTTCTAGCAGTTCTGTTCAAACCAATTTCTTTTATAATACTCTTTCTCTCCTTATTCTCTTAATCTTACTAAAGTAATCCTTTTGCTTCATGGAAGAAAGTCGTAATTAGACACGTCTTCGAATTGCTGATTTTGGGGATTGCCAGGTGCCATAGGCCTCGTTGTCATTTGTCCCCTTGGGCCAACCATTTGTTGTTGCAATCCGAGTACCTGTTGCCTGTAAGGTGGCTGAGGCTGCAAATAACAATTTCTAGAAATGATACATTTCTTAGTACGAAAATCACAAACCATGAAAATAAACACTACCTGTTGGAGTAAGTGTCGAAGGCCCAGATTGTTTGTTGATACAGGACGCATCAACCGCTGAGCGTTTGCTTGTTGATTTGCCATAGCAGCTGGATTGTGGGCTCTCTGGGCCTGTTGTGCCTATAAATTCACATTTATTAAATAATGTCGTTAACAAAGCAATTACATGCGTTACATATCATAATAAACAAACCTCAAGTTGCTGTTTATACTGCATCTCTTGTTGTTGCGCAACTTCCAAGTTTTGTTGTATCTGCAAAAAGAATTACAATATGTATTGAAAGTTCAAAACAACTTGCCATGAATTTCTGTATTTACGCACATTTACTTCCAGCTGCGATTTATATTGCGCTTCTTGCTGTTGTGCTGCTTCCAGATTTTGACGCAATTGTTGAATCACTAGCAAATTCTGATGCCTGGCTATTTCAATATCATCAAAAGGTGGTCGTTGCTGGCCTATCATACCACCAGGTGCAGCCTGTACTTGCTGACCAGCCATTCCTCCTCCCTAGATACAATCATATTATAATGTTGTTTTATAATAATTCAACCCTATAATTAAAAACATTACCTGCATATTTAATTGATTCTGAGGACCGCCAGACGAACTTAACGTTTGCTGTTGCGCATTTGTGGAAACAACGTTTTGTGTTATTTGTCCTCCACCCATGGCTATCGTATTAGTTTGTGACATTAATATGCCACCCTGTGAAGTCCCCGTTGTTGGCATAGGGCCGCTAATAGCATTCGCCTGACCAGCACCAGCCTATAAAAAAATTCCTCTTTTCAAATAATTTTGTATTTTAGTGGCTGATAATATTGTGTTTATTTACCTGTCCTTGGCGCACAGCATTTGTAGTCTTTTGCTGTTGAATTACTTTACGTAGACGATCGACAAATGCTTGTTGATCGTTTGGAATAAAGCCTAGATATGTTCGTTTTTCCGCGGTGTACAGAAGGATTAGTACTTTTATATCACAAGCTGCTGATTGAGAAAGGGATGTGAAATGAACACATCCTGCCTATAATCAGATAATTACAATCAATACTTAATATTTCCACTACACTTTATGAGTCCCCTTGAAAAACTTACAAATCCTGAATTCATGACTTTCGTGAGTGATTCCAAGGCTTCACAGGGCGTTGGATGGAAAAACACTGATTTAGAATTCTTCAGATAAAATCCACCAATATTTCCTATCAATTGCTTTGGCATTAATTGCATGATAAGTTTTTGGGGCCAGGTATCTGCTTTTCTATAATAAATCGACAATGTATAAAATACAGTGACTGAAGAAGAAAAATAAAATATTGGTAAAAAAAGTCTTACAATTCTGGGTCACCATCCTTCACATTAACAGAAACTTGACAGGGAAGATGTCTTGTTTGCTTCTGTGCATCTGGTGAAACCTTAGCTTTTTCAATCCACTCAATAATCCCTTGCCAGATAGTGTGTCTTTCACGCTGTGCTGACATTTGTGTTCCCATTGGTGCAACTGGACCAGCAGACACATTACCCTGAGACTGAGTATGTGTTGGCTGTTGCTGCACTGTAGCAACACAGACAGAAGCAGATCCTTGGGAAGCTGTAACAGTTTGTGGGACCTGTGTGGGGATAGATTGACTAACACAAGACACTGTTAATTGTGGCCCAGCTTGTCCATGTGTCTGTTGGCCAGACATAGACATGGATGCTTGTTGTTGGACATTTTGTTGCTGTTGCTGTGGCTGCTGCTGTTGTTGCTGCTGCTGTTGTTGTTGCTGCTGTTGCTGCTGCTGCTGTAATTGCATTGTCAGTCTCAACTGTTGTTGTTGTGAGAGTTGCTGCTGCTGCTGTTGTTGTTGTTGCTGCTGCTGTTGCTGTTGCTGCTGTGCATTAGCAGCCATAACATTGGACCCAGACACTGAAAAATTATTATTATAGTGTTCACCATCTATTCAATATTCAAATACCAGTTAGATCAGAATAAAAAATATTTTACCATCCATTCTTTGTCCAAATTGAGTGACATTGAGTCCCAGTGAGGGTGGTGGTTGTGTTAACTGGGCAATAAGAGCACTACTTTGTGTATTATTTGGTGCACCTGCCCCTGGTGTGATAAAGGGTCTCATCCATCTTGTATGAGCTCCTCTAGGTCCAATTCCTGCTGCATGATAATTGGGTGGTGCCGTAATTTGAGGATTATAAGCAGGTCTCCCAGTATTCATACCAGCTGCCATTGATGGAGCAACTGGTTGATGAACGGATGTAATGTTTTGTGGAGTTTGATTTCTAAATGGTGGACCCTGAGGCTGACTTGGCTGAGTGATATTTTGCTGTACTTGATTCGTGTTGGGACTGTCATTACTTTGTAATGGGCTCAATGGTATCTGTGCTGGTGGAGCTGATGTAGTATGAACAGCCCCACCAATTGTTGGACTAACAGGTCTCTCTTTCAAATTATAATTTCGTAATAAAACAGAATGTCGTGGATCCTTGGCATAATTCTTTGTTTGTGATGACTGCAGGTCACCACCAGCCTTTTCAAATAATTTAAAGAGGGCAGGTATTTTTCTTGGTGATAATATAGATAAATTAATATTCCTCTGCAAAGAAATAAATAGATATAACTTGATTTTTAAACATGAATATGTTCTGCTTACCTCTTGATAAAGACCAGCAATTTGTTCTACACTATGACCCGCAAATTTGTATGATTCCTGTATGACTGTTTGATATGGAGGTGAATTACATATTAAAATACAATGTTTCTGTGATACTGGATTCGGTTCTCGTCTTAATTGCAAGTCTTCAAAGCATTGCAGTCCAGTTGCCAATCCCTCTCCAATGTTAGCATAAGATTCACCTTTGCCTCCAACCATTCTGTACAAATAAAAAAATGTTATTCGTGCAAATTTTATAAATGACAATTATAACTTACTCTAACTTCTCAAGCACAAGCAACAGCTTATGAGGATTTGCATATGGTCCAAGTGTTTCTGTACATGGTGCAGGTAAACAATCAGCTGCATGGTATACGACAATACCATACAATGTCGAACTGCTCTGTTTGAAATAATGTTTCTATTACTACATAGTGAATCATGCTGTCATTTATACTTCAATATTCATTGTTTATACCTCTGACACGTATTCTCTGTCTTCGATGCCACCTTGGCTAAAATACCTATAAGAAGTGAGAGTTAAGAAGAGTATATTGCAAATGTTGTTGGATGTACTCACTCTAATGTAGGAATTAAATAATTTGTCTTCAAATCATTGAGATAAGCTCCATTGACAGCTGTGCCTTCAATCACAAATACTACATCTGCTTGAATACCATGATCCGCAGGTCCAGCCACCATTTTCAGTTGTTACTGTTATTGATCTATCACAATGAATATTTTACAATTATTGTTATTCCTAAATAAAATATATTAAACAACATTTTTGCGAGATGTATTCCTTCTGAATTTAAATAAATTTCGCGCCCTCAACGTAACCTGATCAACTGTCATTTTTTATCGAAACGACTGGGTTGCATTAATTTATATATTATATAAGGTAAACTTCATAAAATGTTAGTAGCGAACTGATAGTTGTATCCTGCTCGATGTTCGACATCACAACATACCGTAATGGAAAGATTATTGCTGAATCTAGCAATTCCTATCGATGATTAATCGCGCATTGAATGGAGCTTATCAATGATTCATCTGCTTCGAGTGTACTATTGTTATTGCCTACAAAGGGACAATCGTGCACTTCTTGTTGAAAAAGACATATCATACACGGGCGGAACGTCCTATAAAAACAAATTGCAGCTTTATCGACTGATGTGCGCGACACCCATGGTCCACCATTGCGACTTGCGCCGAAAATTGCTGATTTGAACGAAATCAGAACAAAATTGCAAACAATATTGATATATTCGTTTGTAACAATGTATCACAAACGAATTTATTTAGGGGATTATTTTTTCAATTTTTTGCCTTGGGTTTTTAGTAAAACACAGCCAAATTTGTCTTAAAATATATATTAAATATTATAATAAAATGTAGCGTACAGATGTGTGATGTAGTTTTATTAATTTGAACAATAATTAAGTTATATGCATACTCCACAATCGTCTAAGTGTAACCGAGGACAGTAATGGTAGAATCAATACTACGATTGCAGAATACTTCAGCTTTGGGGATGAATTATTGCAAGGGGGTGATCCCTTTGCAGATCGACACGCGCAAACCCTCACATCATATCCATCCACCTACAAAATCATTAACATATCTTTATTAATTAAAGTCAGATGAATAAAGTATAATTTTCATTCGATTATTCACGTACAAGATATGTAAAGCATCCCGATGTGATGGCAGCATCATCCTGTATAACTTTGCCGCAGTATTTTGATACATTTACAGCTGTAAGAATAAATTTATTCATTCACACTGCACGTATTGTAATAAATATATATCCTGCAAAGGATTTACCCGCATCATTGTACAAAAAGGTGTATGTAATGCAAACATTTTCAGGCCCCAAAACACACATTTTCTCGGTGTCGTTCGGCCAAAAACTTTCTTCCGCGTTTGGTGGTCTAAAACCGGCTAAAAATCATAAACGTGACGCATGAGAAATTTGGTTTATCTGTAAAACACGAAATAGAAGGAGCGTACTAGTATTTTCTGAAAGTATTAGTGGTTCAATGCAAGGTACACCCTTGAATTTCGTGCAGTTCCAGCGTTCCTCGGGAGTATATGGCGGGAGCCATCGATATTTGTAGCAGTACGCTTTGTCATCTTCAACTTTAAACCCTACAAAACTATTTCAAATTATGCACTGTCACTATAGAATTAATTAAGCCACAAATTATGATTCGTTTACCCGATACGAACGAAAGTCCACAAATTACCAAAACTACGCTCAGCTTCATCTTGATCGATGTCACGATAACTATTGAAGTTTCTTTGTAGAGGCAGAAGGGACAGTCGAGGCTTATCTGATAGCTAATCGCAGGTAATCCTGGAGTTATACTTTAGTGGACATAGCGTTCCGGATGAACTATCCTAGCAGTAGTTCGATAATCAGCGTGCACTACATCGATGGCAGAGGTGAACAGTCCATAAAAGAATTCATCAAAATGCCTGTATATTTTTTTAATTAGATCTCGTGTTTATTTACATTTTTGGCAGATACAAATGATCCATATAGTTTTGTTATAAATGTCACACGGTAAGTAAAAATGAGTTTTCATAAAAAAATGTCTTATATTAATCTAATGTAGATAAATATTCTTTGTAAATGCTTTATACAGTTTGTCTTTCAAGTCTTAATTGCATTTGTTCGCTTTTGTTTTGATAATTGTCATGTAAGTTGAATTACTTAATGCGTTCTTTAGAATTCGTCATGCCTGGTGAAGGCTTCGCCGAAATCTGTGGCCTGAGAACCAACGAACACATTGTAGTTATCCAAAATTTCTTGCTTTGTCAACTTCTGATCGGCGTCCATGTCGGCTTCAAATATCAAATGCCGCGATTCCGATTCGGCATGATCGAAATCAGCTGGAGTAATCCAGGTTTTTACTTCATCGAATCCCAAGTAGCCATCGCCGTCCTTGTCCCTGAACATGGAGAACTGTTCCCTTTCGTTCTTTACCCACTCAGGTTCTTCCACTCCTTCAGCTCCATCATACATATCACCTGTAACAGAAATTAATTTTAGAACTGTCGCATCAACCAAAGAAATGTATGCTCATTTTGGATGTTGTAAATTCTAATTATATACCAATATATTCTGCAAGGGATATTTTTCCATCTCCATCCTTATCAACATCTTCCATGGTCTCCAAGACTACCACATCCTTCATATGAGGAGTTTCTTCGGCATGCAAGAATCCAACAAACTCTTCCTTAGTGAGAGCATCATCACCATCTAAATCAGCAATGCCCCAACGTCTACGATCCTTCTTAAGCATAGAAAGATAGGAGAATGTGCCCTCTTTTGTTTTATCATCATTCTCTGGCTCGTGTTGATCAATATCTCCATAGACTCTGGACACATATTCTGCCCAAGGAAGTTTCTCTTTATCCTCCGGGTTATGCGACTTCCACTGTCTGTCTACATTTTCTCGAATGTATCTCCGTTGTGTAAACAATATCCAATCCTTCAACTCTTCCCCAGTAACATATCCATCGCTGTCTTTGTCTATTCTATCCACTATAACTCCAAGCCTTCTGGAACTTTCTTCGGGAGTAAGCTGATCAAAAGTCTTGGCATCTTCTCCCAGGAAAGCTTCATGATCATAAGCCGGATTATGCTGGGAGTCAACGAAATGGTCTTCTTCACTGAGTTCCTGAGAAGAGCAGCTATTTTTAGCTCATGCATAGTCGCGCGTAGGATGGTTAGTTTCCAAGAGAAATCGTCATTCACATCTCGCGAGTTAAAAAAACTTCGTATTACAATCGAATTGACAGAAAAACTTTCGTAGATCCAGGAAGGTTAATCACGCTACATTACAGAGGCATCCAATTCCAGTTCGAAGGATACAACAATGACATCATTCTTTAATAACTCTACAGTTATCTATAACTATGTATATTAGTGGGCGGTAGATTCAGTACAAACCTTATTAATAACTCGATCCTTGTGATCACCGTCAGGCTTCGGGATCGCCGTAGCCAGGACGGAAAAGCCAATTAAAATCTGGAGCAGCATGAATGCTTGCATAACGAAAAAACTAGGCCGACAGGAACAAAGCGAGCGAGAATAACGAACGACGCCGGCGATTCCAAATGAAACGAAATAAGAATGATTGGCGTGTGTTGCCGGGTTGACGGAGAAAATGTTGGAGACTCGTATACGTTCCGTCAGTCCTCACCAGCTCCGGCGTTCAGCTTACTCGACTTCCACATCAGCAAAGCTCGATGTCTTGCTTGATCGCTCGACCCCCACTTTTCCAACTACATATTCATTTCAGGAACGAAGCTCCTGTTGCTGATGCTGCAGAGAGCCGGCATTCGTCATTGATGCTGCGCTGCCTGCTATCCAGAATTCGGATAAGAGGTTCGGCTATCGCTCGATCTCCATCTCTCTCGCTCCTCTCACAGCCAGCCCACGTGGACCATTGATAACAAAGGGAATCGGCACCAACACATTCCCCGGACCCTATCGTCTATTTCCAGTTTTAGCTCGACATCTGCTTTTTCGGAGAAACCTCTGGAACACCATCCTCCGAAATCTGGGAGTGTGCCTTCTTTGTATTCCCCGACTTCCTACTCTCATCTAAACATCTGGCCACAGCGGGAGATGTGTGGAAAAACGACACTCTACCCCAAAAGATTATGATCTATGTATCAAACTCTTCGTTCTTCAATAACAATTCTTGTAAACACGCCTTCTGGTACCTCTACACAACCGCCCAAGTAGGCAGTTTCAATATCGCTCGCATTTAATTGATGCTCGTTTGATTAATTAACCGAATAAAGCATATATAGTCCGTAAGAAACATTGCGGATCACCGAATAGAACTGTGCGCATGCAAAACAGGAGTAGGCTTAACTGTAAGGGTTCGCAAAGGCTTTTGATGACTTTTATTCCGAAAAAGCATATCCGACAATGAGGATTTTTCATGATCGCAATGCGATATGAGTCACTTGCAACGTACCTCTTTTATCTAGGACGTGCTTATCCACTTATCTCATATTTGTCCACGATAAAGAGAATGCTAGCCGGAGACTACACCTCGCCGGGTTCGTCCATAACGGTGCGATACCCCTTTTGATATTATTTCATTAGTAACGCCTTGCGATCGGGCGAAAACTTCTCAAGTGCTTCTCTTCTAAGTGAAAAGAAGAATCGAGCGAGAAGAATCCACGTGTGCAATTTTTGTTGGGTGCGAGTGTGTCTGTGTGCTTGTGGGATAAAAGTTAATTAAGAATGGCGCCTAAGACTTCGGGGCCACAGTTGGAGCAACAAATCGCCTGCATAAAGTTCACGATATTCTGCTTGAATGCCATCTTATGGGTACGTCGACAAACAATGCACTCATTCCCATGCCACTCCCCAGATCAATTCTCCCTGAGGATAATCCAGCACGTTATATGGAAAGTCTCCTTGATTAGATTCGTGTCTCGCATCAGTGAGGTCAAATGCCTTTGACTTATCGCGCGAAACTAAGCCCGAGTATCGCTTCTTGCGATGAAACATTGTACAATTGGTTCAATGGAAATGTAGGATCGATGATATACGAAATTACTTATGGAATACGTATTTCTTCGATTGGTAATCAAATGTAAAATTATTGGGGAGCGTGTATATTATTGGGGATTATTTAGGGACTTTTCGAGAGTCACTTTTCTATTGTAGTCGAGGTCGTATTTTGATATAGGCCACTGGCTACGACAGCAATGAGGCGTGAACGTAGTGGCCTCACCAATTTAGAGTTAAATACTCATTGCACCATAAATCGTTGTCACACACAAATCGATCTGAGTCACGTATACTAGCGTGCCAGTGATATCACTGTTTATCAGAGTGACGTGTAAAGAAGTTCCTCAGGAACTTGTAGGAAATATGATATTAATAAAAACAGATTATTATTCTTATTTCCAAAGACTCCTAAATTCCTATAACAACGATGATACCAAATTCTAAGATCCCAGAACAGTCCTTTATAAATTTTAAAATATAAATATCGAATTGATTGAATATTTCAAATATTGTTTATTAGATAATTGGCAGTGCAATGTTCGGCCTGGCAGTATGGCTCAGGATGGAGCCAGGCTTTCAGGAATGGGTCGATTTCCTCGACATGTACGAGTTCTACATCGGCATTTACATCCTGATTATTACCTCGGTGCTAGTAATCATCATTTCTTTCGTCGGATGTGGCGTCGCACTTCTGGAACACATCCTCGGCCTCTTCGTTGTAACTAACACTTTCCATCCGTCCCAAATTAACATAATTAATGGCCCAGTTAACACAAAACTACTCGTTTTAGCACGCTGGTCTTCAAATGCTCTGCTTCGTACTCGGCTTAGCCGGTGCCGGAGTCCTCTTGGATTATTCGACTTACGACAGTCAAATCCAGCCAATCATACGACGATCTATGCAAAATCTTATTAATAATTCGCAATACGAAAAGGCGTCGTATATTCTTCGTCTTATTCAAGAGAATGTGAGCAAACATTTTACAGATTTAATTAAAACTGTTTTTAAATTTTTTAATAAATCAATGAGTGTCTAATTATTATTTTAGATCGGATGTTGCGGAGCTGATGGTCCAATGGACTATTTAACGATGCGGAAACCTTTGCCTACAGAGTGCAGAGACACTGTAACAGGAAATGCTTTCTTTCATGGGTGTGTCGATGAAATCACTTGGTTCTTAGAGGGCAGGTCAGGATGGTTAGCAGGACTCGCACTCGCGCTTTGTTTGATACACGTAAGGAAACCCCAATTAATTAATTGTAATAAAATATTTTTTTCTAGTTTCATTTACACTTCTATTTACAGGTGGTTGTAGCTGTTCTCTCCATTACTCTTGTACGAGCAATCAAGAAGGAAGAGGAATCAGCTACATACAAACGTTAAGGAGTCTGTGTATGTTAATGATTCATCTCTAAAAAGAAATTTACAGTCACAAATCGATACATTTCACGTGGAGCAAGACCCGAGCATGATCGGGGCGACATTACGATCATACGCGTTCATTCATTAGCCCAATTACATTTATTGAATATTTTTTAATGAGAGAAATTAGCATAATGACAGGATTGCACCTACGCGACTACTTATAAATATGCAGCGAATCATGACTGCGAATAAATATGACTTAGTGTTGGTGCTTTATTATCGCGGATTGTCAGGGTTTGTATTGAAATGATATATTTAAAGAGAGGCCGCATGTAAGAGTAGTGGACAGGATTAATAATATTGTCGATTCTATTTTCCATTTATTTACAAAATTCTCAATATACATACAATATCGTAATAGTAGATAATAATTTATGTACAATGATTCGTTTCCGGACCAATTCCTCAATCGTCTGGTTCCACTGGTCTGAGAGCGAACGGCAGAATCCACTGCCTCGCCCTTAAGATGCCTTTGCTCTTTTCTTAGCTCGTAATCTTAAGTATACTGGCGTTATGTTTCGCATGCACCGGTGCATTCTCGATCCCGAAACACTACCGCATACATATACTAAAATATATGTGTATCGCTACTTGTGTAGCCGCGACGAGAAATGCAATATTGTCTCGGATCCGACAAACTATCTTCCGGGACGATGGGAAGAAAAGAGATTAAAATGATTCTGTTTGGATGTGAAAGAATTCCCAAGTAATCTAATAATTACAAGTAGCAAATTTCGATCTCAAAGTATATGAAATCACTCTGGGACTGTTAGATAGAACGAAGCTAAACATTATATACAAAATTTACATAAAACAGAAACTTACATTTAATTTCTACGTATGAGCGCATATTCGATCGTCGCAGCTAAAAGTTCGACTTCCCTCTGGTGCGTCGCAGTGTGGCATGACCCGCATTAAGTGCGTTCAGTTTGTCTGTTATTGAGCTTGCAATTACCACGAGTCGAGTCCTCCATAAGTCATGAACACAAAGTGGAGTATTGGAATGCTTCGCTTATAAATAATCAGTCTTTTCGCAAGTAGTCATGTTGATTTAGCGTGCGATGCAATGGTTCACCGTTTACGTCAATAGAAAGAAGTAAAGTTCCAAGGATGTAAAAAAGACCATTCACTTATTCTAAACGCGCTGTTACGCGTGACATGCCAGCGAAGACCAACGCCCGATTGAATCCACATATAATCGATCCTTCGATCGATCGCAATGCGTCGAGAGCGTCTACTTTCTTTCTCCAATACTTTGTAGCAAAGTGAGCCTGCAATTTAACCGACGTAGGGGAAAGGTGGATAACCAACAGGTGGTGGATAATAACCAGGGAAAGGTTGGACAGTGTGTTGAAGTGGTACAGTAGTGGTAACGTAAGTCGTGACTTCCGTAGGAACGACCTTCGTAGAGAACAAGGTCGTGTAAGCTGTCTTAGCGCCAAATGTCAACTTCAACACCCTTGATTCAGAGACTGTTGCTAGTGTCTGTGTCACCAAAGGCGCACTCGTCACTGTGAACTGTGGCTGCTGCGGGTACAATGGTAATTGGGGTGGCAATTGTGGTGGTAATTGTGGTGGCAATTGCGGTGGCAAAACCGGCGCTATCGTCGATGTGCCATACTCGTAGGACGTCCTAGGCACTGTAGCAACTGGCCTCGACAAGGTCGAGTAGATCGTGTTACCACCACTCACCACTGGAATCACGTGTGACTCGTAGACCGTCTCCAGAACAACCACTGGCCTCGAAGTTGTGATTACTTGTGGCTGTGGTTGCCCGAAGTACTTCAGCAGTGCTAATTGTTGAGCTTGATCCGGAGTCAATTGCTGGTCGGATGAACTAGTACTGGCAGCATCTGTCTTCACCTTCGTGGCAGAGATCGACTTGAAGGGATCCAAATCGGCGTCCAAATCACTACCTGGTGCTATGATCCTCTTAGGAATGTCATCATCGTCTCTGTCGTCATCGCTGAAGTCCAACTCGAGGTGCAATTCGCTTCCAGCTTCGTCCAACTTCGAATTGAACTCGTTCAAAGTTTTACTGGGTATGAATTGGTAGATCTCCATTGGTGGTAAAGTTTTCGTCGCTGTGACAACTCGTGCGATGTTGTAGGTCTGCACCAGTGTTATTCTTGTTGTGTTGCCACCGTGAATCACTGGTAACAGGTGTGTTTTTAGAAGGGTTTGCGTGGTGGAGAAAGTCTCTGTGAGTGTTTCTAGTGGAGGAGTAGCTTGGCCAGGATCCAAAGAAATAGCTGGAAGTGTGGCGATCGCCGAATCCAAGGGCAAAGTTGACTCATAAGCTGCTCCAGTATTGGCCAGGATGTTCTCCGTTAGTGGTTCCGTTGGTGAAATTGTTGACGATGGATCAATAGTCGCGAATGTTTTCTTAAACGTCGAAGTAACCGTCACGTATCTTGTATTCCGCAAAGTCCCAACCTGACACAAAGAAAAACAATAACAAAAGATCCCAAAATAAATATATCTCGAAGATTTTACAAACTTACCTGGAAGGAATAAGGAGACTTGATGGTAGCAATTTCAAAATAAGCATCAGTCAAATCAGCAGCAGTGGAGATTTCGACGTTAATAGTCTCAACAGGAAGAATCTGTTCTGCATTCGGTTGATCTTGAACACTAACAGTTTGCACATCTTCACTTTCACTTGGATCTAATTCATCTTCTACTGGACCTTCTTGGATTTTTCTTTGGGCGTTCGTAATAATTGTAGTGGAAGTAGTAGTGCTCAATGTTGGTGTTGACAATGGAACCGATGCTTTTCCATCATCAACAACTACCACTGATTCTGTTGTGCTTGGTTCAGGAGCAGGTCGAACTTCCTCATCATCAACACTCTTCCTTATCGCTACCCTTGGTTTTGGTGTTGTTTTGTAAGACCAACGACCTTGTGTCCTTGGCAACTTCACCTTTGGCACAGGTCCTGTGTTCGATGTTTGTGGTTCGGATTTCGCCTTCGGTAATTGTTTTGAAGGCAAACTAGGTTGATTGCTTGGACGGAAACCACTTCTGCGACGCGTCACAGGTGGTTCAGCAGTTGTGGTTGTAGCTGGACGATTTCTGAAATAAGTATTTTCGATACCACAAACTGCCAATTGCCAAATCTATGATAAAGTGAGAAATACTTACTTATAATTGGGTCTCGAAGTTGTGTTTCTGTTCTTTGGTGGACGTGCTTGTTGCGCTTCACCGCTCTCGAAATCATCATTTACCTTATTGCGGAATTTCGGTCGTGCTGGGCCAGGATTCGAAATTCTACGTGTACTTTTTGCTGGGGTGCCTATTAACAATGAAAAAATTAATACATCTACATTAAAACACAAATAATATATCATTAAAATTAATTCGGACCTGGTGGACCACTAAAGAGTACTTCAAGAGGCAAAGAAGATTCTTCCAGAGAAGTAGTTGGCGTTGGTTCGAGCTGAGGTTTCAATTTCCCATGTTGTGGACCAATAGTCTTCAAAATACGCTGAGTATTGGAAGGTCGAATTTTTCCCTCGGGAACCGGTGGTGCTCCTGCCAGAATACGCGACGAACTTTGCAGGACTTGAGCGTATTTTCCATTTATATAAGTGCCGATGACGCTGGTTTCATGAACAGTTGTGAGTCCGTCTTTGACGATGGTTCCACCCAATTTGGTGACCAAACCCGTCGGGTTTTCCTTTTCCCTTCGTCCAGTTGGCCTCGGTTTTGCGTGTGGTTTCGACGTCGGCCTTAAGTTGATCAGCTGGAGAAGATTCGCAGGTTTATGTCAAAGGAGAATATTTGGGCGGTGCCCCATCGCCGTGACTTGTCGGTTCCTCTCAAGTAAGCCTGAACTTTAGCCATTCAGAGCCATGAATTACTACGGTGAAACCGTTTATCTGACGATCGGGACTTTCACGTGGCTCAGGGCCGATTCAGGATAATGGAAGCTCAACAAGATACATCGTCTACAGGGTGATTTGCTTCTCATTCAATCGCCACTGTCATTTACAAACTGTTGTATACAAGATAATTCATAATTATCTTGTAATTTGAATTGGTTTTAAATATTTCCGCATGTCTTATCGATTATTTATAATATTACATAATATTTACAGTGCATATAATATAATATAATCAATATATGTCTGATGAAAATTGATTCAAAGTGAATCGCCCTGTACGCTGAACAGAATCACCACTCGAGAGAATTACACTTCACTCTTCATTGACTGTGCAACCAGTCAATCGAACCCTAACTGTTTCCTTGCTTAACTGCTCGCCAGCGAAGCCATAATTCTCGAAAGATTTACGCTCCACAAATGCAGAAATTCCAATAGAATAAAATGACAATCTGATCGAATTATTCTCAGATTAAGAAATTAGTTGACATGCCAGAAGTCCTTGTCAGACATGTACGACAACTAGTTGAAGAAATTTAGCATAGCTGAGAATTCTCCTAGCGTTCTTTCGCGTGAATGGGATTTATTAGTGTCTCGGACAAACCCGTCTTACGTGTTTGATAAGAGTCGTCCTTCGAGTGGAGGAAGGTGAATAATTGCTGGAAACTAGAACTAGATTTTCAGGTTGAACCACCGCTCGATAATCGCCAATGCCATGAGAAGGTCGAATGTCTCAATGTTAATTGCATACGAGAGGATATTGCATGCAGAATTGTCATCGATCGTGCTTTGTTACGATTGATTTCTAGAAGTTCGTCCTACCTTGTAGGTCTCATCGATGATTTCTGTTGGCTGTTTCGACAGAAAGTCGTACTCGGGCTCGGCGAGATTGTTCTTCACGCCGGGCGTTTCGTCCTTCGGCTTAACTTGCACTTGAGACGCGAGTGCGGAACTCTTGGTAGCCGCGTGCACTTTTGTGTTCAACTCCTGCAGAGGACAAATCATCCCATACTGATTTCACCAAGTTCCCCTTGCGAAATTCTCATCTCGAGTGAGAAAGAACGACTTTAAGTCAAGTCGTTGAACTTTATTTGGCAAATAGGCCTTCTCAGGTGTTGTGAAAGATTCGGTGTTAATTAAGAGAGACACAGGAGCGACACGAAGAAGAGTTAATTAAGTCGTAGAAGTATTCCTTATGGCAAGGACACCAATGCATAGGAATAAGTAGGTAAGTAGGTGGACTGTTGGTTGTTTTAGAAAAGCATGAGAAAGTTGCAACGCAGCTACACACGCAGCCGCGAAACAGTAGACAATCCAGTTTGAATCGTTTAAACAACCATAAACCTCCTTCGGGAAGATTTTCACGCTCGAGTAAAAAGGGGCACCGCGGCAATCTTCGGATTTTGTAATCGCCGCTTTCTAAAGGTAGCTTTACTAGAATGATTTCGACTTGCTCGTAAGATTTCCTATGAGATAGAATCTGCGGGAGATCCTCGAAAAAGGAATAAGAAATGGTTTCATTTATAATAGGCGAGAAACTGTCAACATCATCAATTTTAATGTCTGACAGTTAACCCAATTATTCTCGCCTATTAAAACCACCACTATAAAAGGGTGTCATTTATTGTCCATAAATATTTATATGGAAAGATTGTTTCTACCCAAAAGGATCATTAAAAAAATGTCAGAGTCGTAATCAGATTTTAGGGGTCTGATTGTGACACAACAAATACCAACCACCATAAAGTTCTGATAGTTAGTGAAATATTGAATGTTAACTGCGAAACACAGACTGTCTGTCTGGTTTGTGAATGGCTGGCGAGCGCATATCTTGTCAGGCATAGAGAGGCGAGCGAAGCCGGAAAGATTTTCCCGACGAAAGCGAAAGTCCTACGGTTCACTTCCTACTTTGAGAGTTGGTGCGAGTTGGTCTGCTTCGGGTTCGTTAGTTGGAGCCCGGAATAATCATTAAAGTTCCAATCGCCGGCTCGCACAGTGTTTCCATAGTGTGGAAATACAGAGTTTTGATTGGATAAAAATGTAATTCTGTCGATAGTAATGCTGTAAAGGTGTTGGATCTTGCAAAGCATAATTATTTCATCAATTTTTGATAAAATAATTATTAATCCGATTCAGTAAAAATGTAATTCTGTCGATAGTAATGCTGTAAAAGTGTTGAAGCTTGTAAAGAGTGATTATCCGGCTTTCGAAATAAGATTAGTTAACAGTTCGATTAGTGATTTCGACATAGAGTCATTTATATTAGTCACTGCTCCATTCAGAGAGTCGCGTGATATCACAGTGGACAAATAGTAAGAAGTAATGGAAAATTATCAGTAGAATGAGAGAGCATTGCTTACTTGGCTCTTCGGTGAACGTTGCAGGTTTTCTCCCGATGAATTAATGACATTCTGTTCGACCACGGAATTCACCACCACTTTCGTCCCTTTTATCTGCTTCTTCGTCTCATCGTTATTAGTCTTCTGAATCTTGCTCGGTTGAATGTCAGGAGTTTTCTCTCGAGTTTCCAACGGCTTGGTTTGAATGACCGGCACGTTGACCTTCTTAGCAGCTTTCTCACCTTCTGCCAGACAAATCATCAATCGATTGTATTACAACTGAACTGATTAGCATAAGCAGGAAGTCCTGGAACTAGTATGATTAAGTAGGAGTCGCCGAAAGTCATAGAACTGCATTCCATCGAGTCAAGGTCTCGAAATGCTTAGCGATGATGATCTAGAAATCATTGATCTACAAATGAAGGAAGGACGAGGGAGAACAATGGGGATCGTTGTGCGTTCACGGTTACAGAAGAATAATGAGGAGGCTGAGCCATCAAACTATGACAGTTCTTACAAGGCCCGAGCCGAAATTATGCTCGCGTCTCCAGAGTCATGGGCGAAACCCTCTACTTTCCAAGGTCTCTCGGTGCACCATCATTTGGCAATCGCAGCCTCATGAATATTTGTCCGCGGACAAAGGGACTACCAGGAAAATGAGATGATTGCGAGAGACAGAGAAGAAAGCAGTTGCGTGACAATCATCCTGAACGGAGATTTCTTTGTGACGAACTTTCAGAAGGCAAGACAGCCAAGCATAGAATCGTTTTCTACTCCTCGTCGCTTTTTAAAAAGAGAGACCGAGCGAGAGTATTGCGATTTTGTAGCGCGAGAAGTCATTCTCGTAGGATAATGAGAGTGATTTGCAGAACTGATGTTTAAATCGTACCTGGCGGTGCGCTTTGCGGACTGAACACCATCACTGTGTTCCCGATGGTTGTGGTGAAATCCAGGAACCCGTAGACTGTTTGGGTAATGAAATCATCATTGGATACTGCTGCCTTCGCTGGACCACCGCTCTCGCCCGGAGAGCTCTTGTAAACTTGGGCCGAGCATTCTGCGACTGAAATCAATTTTATGTCAGAATAATCTTTGGCAATAATTTTAAAAAATCAACACAAAATTTCCTCGAACAAATCTTTAGCGTCTCTAATAATAGGACAAGTGGACGTGTGTAATCTGTTGACATAGCATAAAAATCATTCCCAAGGCCGGAGGGATGACTTTCAAAAAGTCTCTGGAAAGAAAGAGCTCCTTCGAAGGAACTAAACTTTCAAGCGGTGCCGTGAAAAAAAATGTACATAACAAATGCGCCTCTGCATTTTAAGTAATGTCTGGAGTAACGCAATCCCAAAGAGGATTACTCAGGATGCTTCGTACATTGCGGAACACAGATACGTGGATATATAAGTACGTGCTGAGTTAAATACATAGTTGTACATAAGGAGAGGCTCGGTTAGTACGTGGCAAGTGTGGGAACGAGTAGCCATTTGGTAATAAAGGAGAACGCTCAAGGCATTCACATTGAAACCTGCGACGATCGACGTGCTCGACTTTGAAGTTCACGAAAAGTTGGCCGCTTGACTTTCCAATCGAATAAATACATCCACAATGCTACTGATTAATCACTTGCTTTGCATTGACACTCATAAAAACTGTGTACATTTTTTAGGCGATTTTTTAAGGAGTTATAGTGTTTACTTTTATCTCGCCGACATCATCGCGAGCAAAACAGGATAAAACTGATGATGTCACTTCTCGGCGGATCATAATAAATATGGCAAAGTTGGCACGAAAAAATAAAGCGAGGTTTTTAAAAACAATCAATGACTCCAGGTTATTTTTATTCCTTGCAACACGGGTAATTATAATTATTATTGAGAATAATAAAAGAAGAAATACTCACGGAATGCCGCGCATAAAGCGAGGACGATGAATTTCGACGACATGTTGCTCAGACTGGCATGCTTCGCGAGGGCGTCAATGTGCGAAATCTGAAAGGAACATCCAAGAAATCATCATCGACTCCCATCACGCGTACATCCACCATCGTTGAAATAATCGGGCGACGGTGTAAATCAATTTCCCGGCGTCCCACACTTTTCAAGCGGTCCTTGGGAGGCCTGGGATCATTTGCATAATGACTTTCCGCGATGAGTGATCCGATGAAAGACGCCGCCGCCGCCGCCGTTCGAAAGATCGTGCGAATCCACGGCGGAGAGAATCGATTTAATAAAAGTGCCGTTACAACGAGAAAAACATATCGGTTGCGTCATCGATGCGGTTCATATTTAATAATAGAAACTCTTAGACATTAATGTTTACATAAAGTTCTATTTCAATAAAGCTATTGCATTATTCGTGCTTGATAAAAAGAAGGCTTTGATTGCTTAGCAATAAAAATTATTGCACGTAAATATCATAGCATTACGCAAAAGGATGGAAGGCGCAATTCTCGAGTGCGTGTTGGTCAAATAGAAAATTGAACGCTCGAATTCTTGCGCGCCAATACTCGCCAAAGCAGCGCAGCCGATTTATGAAGGCTGCCGCCCCGTATCGTTATGTAACAGAGCCCCGGCCAACTATATAAAGCGAATTGTTACTACGAGCAACTCTTAGAAATGAAAGTTAGCGCGTTACAGCAACCCGATAACATTAGGGAAGCATTAGCGTTGATTATGATACGATTCGCTCGGCGAGAACAGTTTTGCGCCGATCATTCCCTTAATGACTTCAAACCGCATGCGATCTTACACAATATTTATCTGGCGTACAGGATGTAAAGGCTTGTCAAGATTATGAATTACAATGTTCGGCTTTCCTCGATAGACGAAGAGTGACGTCGCAACCGAGATGTTAAGTGGCCGAAAGATGATTGATGACACTTTGGAAAGTGTCCGCTGCGAGCCGCTAAATCAAGGAGCGCACAGCTACTGTTTGATCAACTCTCCATCCTATCACGGAAGCATCGCGACGCTTATTCAAACAATCGATTCGTAAAGTTTATAAATAGCGAAGTCTTTTTTCAACTCGTCGATCTTGTAATGACGAGGCGTCGAAAGAACATGGAGGATTCGTCAATTTGTTCATCGGAGCGTTGCGATGCGCGCGCTTTCATTAAGAGCATTGCGTCGGAGCACTTGTATTGTTGATGGCATCATTGCGCCTATAAGGAGGCGCTACGGGGCCACCGGGAGATCATTGCGTAACAGTACCGTTGGTAATCGGTTACCTAGGAACAATGGTAAAAGGCAAAACGTTCCGGCTCGGTGTCACGACTAACGAGAATGACTGGAATTCCTAATTCTCGATCACTTGTCGCGCGCCTTCGCCTTCTCTTTAATTCCAATTGGCAACTTTCAAGTTCAACTTTCCTTACTTGTCATGCAATCTTGTATGAATTACATTTGAAATTTTGTCTTCTACAAAGCTATATTAATTAAACAATAATAGTTAGATGTGATACATCATATTTTGAATAGAAACTTTAGTTGTATAATGAGTTATTTAATATTAATTTCGAATTTACTCAAATTTATGATGCAGAATACTGGAAAAACCTCGTAATTAATACTGGGCGTGTAGGTAATAGAAAGCGAGACATATTCCGTTTACTGCTAAAAACGTTGGCAGCGCAAGATTTCTTGCCTTCCTTTCCGAAGGAGGCGTGCGTTCGGGGAAACGCGCGCGCGGCGCTCTTTAAGGCGAGTCGGTTCGAATTCCCTTAAGGGAAGTAAGAAATTTTGATAAGGCATTCTGGAGCATTAAAGCTCGCTTCACACCATCATCGCTGGAAAAGTAGAAGTGCAACGGGTTCATAACCCGTTCCTTTCACTCCTGTTCGCCCAAGTTATTGCGCCAAAGTGTTCATATAATCTGCTGGTAAGAGCGCAAAAAGTGGCCGAGCGATCCTCGATTCGCTCGACTAATCGCAGAACGCTCCACTAACGGAATAGAAAATCCAATCATTATCGGCAATGGATTGTTTCCCTCATCAGTCATTCCTGGTAGCCTCCAGTCGAATTAATCGCGGAGTTTCCACGAGCTCATTAAACCACGTGTGCAATTAGACTAGGTAGAAAACTCGATCTCCCCACGAGCATCTCTATTCCTACTATTGGAATTGGTTAATTGATCGAAGGATCATTAACTGATCATTAGTCAAGATATACGCATGTGCAATTTGTCATGGCAGTATTGTGCAATGTGAATGTGGAATGCGAATTTATTGAAGGGATAATTAATGTGCAACGGAAGTTGATGTAAAATTGGTGAATTTATAATAGATGGCTGAATATCTATATTTGCGTAAGCCCATTACACAAGTGTGTTAAAGAAGTCTATTGAATTTTGAGCTAGGACTCTGGAATTTTTATCACTTCTTCCTCGATGCAAGACAACATTCTCCACCAAATTACAGCCCCAGAAATAGTCGGAAAGTATGGAAAACATGGGAAAAACCGCCGGAATTAGACGAAATTAATCATTCTGGAAGCTGTTTCCATGTGTTTTGGGTAGAATTCCGGCATTTCCCCCACTAAGTTCGTGTTTTTTATCCGTTTTGAGACACGAGGAATCGAAAAATCAAGCGTTCGTCCCGGTCCCAGAACCTTCGAAAAATCGAAAATTTTTGAAGGGGTATGCCTTAAAAAATTTGCGAAAAAATGAATTTTGAGCTAGGGCTCTGGAATTTTTTCTACTTTCTCCTCGATGCAAAAAAACACTTTCTACAAAATTTCAGCCCCGGGAAAGGTCGGGAAGTCATGAAAACATAGGGAAAACCGTTGAAATCAAATATTCCAGATCGGTTTTCCACGTGTTTTAGGTACAATTCCGGCATTTCCCCCACTAAGTTCGTGTTTTTTATCCGTTTTGAGACACGAGGAATCGAAAAATCAAGCGTTCGTCCCGGTCCCAGAACCTTCGAAAAATCGAAAATTTTTGAAGGGGTATGCCTTAAAAAATTTGCGAAAAAATGAATTTTGAGCTAGGGGCCTGGAATTTTTTCTACTTTCTCCTCGATGCAAAAAAACATTCCCCACCAAGTTTCAGCCCCGGGAAAGGTCGGGAATTCATGAAAACATAGGGAAAACCGTTGAAACCAAATATTCCAGATCGGTTTTCCACGTGTTTTAGGTACAATTCCGGCATTTCGCCCACTAAGTTCGTGTTTTTTATCCGTTTTGAGACACGAGGAATCGAAAAATCAAGCGTTCGTTCCAGTCCCAGAACCTTCGAAAAATCGAAAATTTTTGAAGGGGTATGCCTTAAAAAATTTGCGAAAAAATGAATTTTGAGCTAGGGGCCTGGAATTTTTTCTACTTTCTCCTCGATGCAAAAAAACATTCCCCACCAAGTTTCAGCCCCCGGAAAGGTCGGGAAGTATAAAAAACATGGGATAAACCCTCGGAATTAGATGAAATTAAGTATTCAGGAGGCTGTTTCCAAGTGTTTTGAGTCCAATTCCGGCATTTCTGCCACTGGTTTCATGTTTTCTATCTATTTTGAAACTCAAACAATCGATTTATGCAAATTTTTAAAGGGCCGACCCAACTTGAACTACATCCTCTGCCCGATAATGGAATCAGTTCTCCTAAAATAGGCATTCTATGAATCACAGACACGATATCTATGATTTATCACGGCGGTCGCATTACAGTAAGGAATTACAAATGCCTCTGGAAATAATAAATGGTAAGTAAACTTCCGTGGCGGGCGTGGATGATTAATAATCGGCGTAACACGTGGGCGAGGCCTTAGGCGTTCTGGGAGCGCACGGCGAAGAAGGATCTCCTCACGGACCGAAAACTTCTACTCGAAGCAATGCGGTTCAGTACTTCAAGGACTAAGTGAGGCAGCAAGGAGCGAGGCACTGGTTAAGTAATTCCTGAATGTCCGACGAGAACAAGGAGTGGCTCGGAACTCTCCTATCGATATGCCACTCTTATTCCACCGTCGCAATCGACACTCACTAAATCGGTTCCTTCAACGAAATAAACTAAATATTCAACGACCCCAGAGAATCGAAAATGTTTTAAAAAAACTACCATAAGAGAGAAAACCAGTTGGAAGTTAGTGAGTGGTAAGAATACTTTCGTCCTACGCCTCAAAGGATAAATAAGGCAAAACTAGTGAAAGAACTTGGGAAGATATTGATTCGTGGGCGAAGAACGCATAGCTATTGGAGGATTATTCAATACCAGCAAGGGCTGACATTGGAATCTGCTACTGGCTTATTAATATTCACCATCGAGCATTAATCGATCGTGCTTGGAATCTATCGAATTTAATGCTACTCCTCGATTGGAATAACGGTTCGACAAGAACGTCCTTCGTTCCCGTCATCCTGCAGTGCTATCTTCGTGACCAAACAAAGTGCTCGCTCGGACAGGCGCCGTTAGATTGACATAATCGAAATCATTACATAAATTGATTTCGTCACGCATTTTTAATGTACCGCTTGGATAAAAACGGATTGGAACGAAGGTGAAGAACATTCGATAGAAATTCTCGTGAGAACAAATCTCGAACGACATCGAATCGAAGCCAAGAGCATATTACAAGCTAATCCTATGTATCAGAGGGATAAAAATGAATCGGCCTTGTACTAGATGTGGAATGCGCGGAGAGTCGCCCGGGAGTCATCGAGATTCTCATTTGGACGTCGCGTCCGGACGCCACTCGACGTCTCTTCTTTCGCAAAGCGCTTTCACAAGTGTGCCAGATGCTAGATCGTCTCTTGTTACATTTCGTGTTTGAGAGGCCCAATGATTCCTAATGAAATCCTCGATGATTGATGATAAGAGATGTTTCGTGCAACATTAGACAGTTTACACCGCTCGGAATTCGAGGAATATCGATCCTCGATTATAGTCGAGGAAGATTGGGAAATTTTCCTTACGAAAGTATCTTTTGATGATTGCTGAGAGAGTTTCCTTGCAATGATCTTGGCTGCATAGTGCTGCGAGCCGAGGGGAAAAAGTGAACGGAGCGACTAGACAGTATAGTTCTGTCTCGGAGGCATTCGCATACGAGTACGTGCGACTTCGAGCCCGGATTTATGTCATCCGATCACGTGAAACTTTCCGCATGGCTTGAACGGGAAACGTTTAACGAGCCTTATTCGCAAACTTCACCCATTACGTGCCATTGCCCCAGTTTCCCTATACGAGCGATTACACGCTCTAATCTTGCCGCCAGTCAAACCGCCGCGCGGCCGCCGCGCAACAAACGCTTCAACATCTCCAGCGATACCTTCAATATTCCTTCGCCAATCTTTCTTTCACTCTTCTTTAATCAGCATTCTTCGAAATTTTACGAGCTCACACAACCAGCCTGCATTCCAAGGAACAATGAAAAAAACAGCATAGAAAACTTCACGAGTGAAAGTTGCCCAATCGCATTCTTCGACCTCGTATATATTCGAGCGGCCACTTTTTTCTCACTCGGCAAGGATCGTTTAGAGTTCACGCAAAAATCGGTGAGATTAAAGGGGAAAAAATCAAATGCGACAGGAATGAAGAATGGTTTTAGGAATTGATGAATTCATTGAGGGGTCATTGCTTTCACGAAATTCCTACTACGTCGAATTTCAAGTTTAAAGAGCCTGGGAGGCTTTTTTTTCGACGTCCCAATAGAAAATCGATGGATTTATCGTGGCAATAAGCAATGTCAGAGTCGGATAAGAGGCGTATTTAAATTGGCGGGGATGCTAATCGCCGTAGGAATAATAATGCGCCACACGAAATTCCTGCAAGTGGTCTGCGAACCTCGGTCATTGCCATCGTCTTCAAGGGCAGCGGGATAAAAATCTCAGCACAACTCAGCATCCCGTTCGTATTCCTAACCAGGCAACCGAACGTCGTGTGCGTTCAAACTACCCTGTTTAAACAAATTCCAACAGCAAAGAAATATCAACGATAAGAACTCTGACATTTTATTAAACGAAGAATCCCGCCAAGTTTATTGGCAATTTGTTATTGATAATTCTGCGGTTGCTTCTCCGCGACTTGTTAGAAGTTCAATTTAACAAGTGGCTAAAAAGCACGGCGCTTTCTACGCGAGACTTTTAATCAAATCGATTAAGCTGATTCGAATGTAAAACGATCCTGGAACTGATACTGTGCGAGACACTGTGCGCGAGGATTCGATTACTATTTGCATACAGCTTTCATTTGGACTTCTGTTCCTTCTCTCCGACTTAACCGCAACTTAACTCATTATGTTACAAAGTTGCATTAAGCAACATTCACTTGTAATGGCTCTTAACTGATTTAAGTCATTGTGAAAGATAATGTCATGGATTTAATATCTTTGCTTTCACTGTTCATTCTCGCATTTAGTTGGAAGGATTATTATTAAGGATAACTTGGTGTTTAATGGTTCGTAGTATAAAAATCTTTGATTGGCTTTCGAGAAGCAGACGGAGAGGATGTAAAGGAATGGTCGATGTTAATATTCATCAGTTTGTTGTTGTGGAAAAAGTGGCAAACAAACGAGGTTGTCAAAAGCAAGGGGGAAAGAACATGTTCGATAGTAATTGCTTGGCATCCCGGTGTGTGTGTTGGGCTTCCTTGAATATGTTAAAACCGGTCATCAATGAGAACGGTATTTCTGACCGCGTGCCAAGATCATGGTCATTCGGTTGTCCATCGACCGGTTCCGGCACTTCCTATTATGCCCCTCTCGATTCTACTTTCATTGGCAACGAAATTCTTCGATGCCCAGCAGACACTCTTATTGCGTATCCTCTCGAGAGACACCTTTTTCACTCTCTCTCGCTTCGGATTCAAGTGAAATGATAGCCCAAAGGAAATAGAATGTGAGATGGCTCGAATGACAGAGAAACTCCCTAGATAGCTGCGATCGTACTTTCTTCCCTAACTTTCTTTCCACTTCTTAGTCTACTTTCGACATTGATATTATTTTCCTTCGAAGAATTAGTTGAGTCTAACATATTTGTATTAATAACCCTGTTAATTTGAAGTGAAAAATTGCCATTTAATTTTCTATGGTGTAATCGAGCGAGTGGAATAAATCAGCGGCTGACAAAAGTTGTCGTAATCCACTTGACTATCGTAATATTCACAGCAAGTGCGGCCGAGGCATCCGAAGGATTGTGAGAATCCCTAGGAAAGCACTTTCCCATGCGCGATACTTCTTCTTCCATGGCGGAAAGAAAAGGTTAACGAGTGATTCGCCGATGCTTGTGCGTTATTACGAGGCCGACTGCAGCTCAGTCGCTCTCCAATAGATCCCGGAGATCCAATAGATGCTGGCGCGGCTCCTCTCCTCTCCTCGCTCGAGGCTTCCCATGAAAATTAACACTAAGGAATTAAAATGCCATTGAGCCGTCGACGCTTAATGCCAAGGGAACCTTCGATTTCCCTTTCAAAATCGAATCCTATCATCGTTTTTCACACACTTTTCTTCAACAATTCTGGGAAAACTTGAGAATAACCGGATTAAATCAAGGATCTTCCATTGACACCTTTATGAATCATCTTGATGAATTAATAATAAGGAAAAAATAGTATCTGTTTATGAAAAAGACTGTTTAATTTATGAAGAAAAATTCCAAGAGAAATCTTTTGAGAATAACAAAAGATAGTTGTGCATTCTGTACATTTAGCTGATCCGGAATTCATCTCTTGGTTCACGTCCTAGCGAGGTCGAGAATCATGGCCGCTCGAAAAGACTTGGAGCTTTTGTTGGGCAGCGGAGCTTTTTTGCTCGCTTTCTGAGACGAGGACGAGTATTTTTGTTAGAGCAACCTGTACCGGACGAGGTCTTCTGGTCGACAAAACGAGTTGGTCCGCTCTAAGATAAACAAATCGCGTTCCAAACATACCACTCCAAGTCCGGAACATTTCCTAGTGGATTCCAGCCTGATTAATTTCACCTCAATCCCCGCTGGTTCTCGTCACTTCTATTGCGTCAGTGTTTAATGAATATGCGCACTCTTATCACTATTAGTGACAGGATATCAAAGAACACGACTAAAGTGTCCCTTCCAATTAGCACAGAAGCACAAGAACCGAATTAATCTTAAGAAAAACAAATCTTCGAGATTTCTTTCGATAATGTTGAAAAGTAGAATGGAACGAAGTCATTGAAAAGAATGGGGAATTAAATGTTGCGTCAGTGAAACTAATCCTAGCGAGAGCAGCCACCATATAAAGTCCTTGTGCGCCGCGAAGTGTAGGCTATATTTCTGCAAGAGAGCACACCTGTGATTATCTCGAAAGGCAGCGAGATAGAAGGATGATAAAATCCGAGGATTACGTTTCAGGGGGAGTTTCTCAATGGATTTTTGCAGCAACCTTCCATGCAGCAGAGTGCAATTGGGGAAGAGCGCATTCGTGAGATGGGAATTCTCACATTAAGGCATCACAGTATTATCCTGCGAAGGATCATTGCTTAGGCGCGGTTCCCAGCGAGCCTTACTGTCACGCTAACAATTCCCAGGATTCCGCCGATTGTCGGAAGCTTGTTCGCATCTCCGGATTAGATAACACGCGTCTCTATTGTTCCCGAGTGTTGCTAAGACTTCTGCGCCTGGCACATCCTCTTTCAGGGTTAATTCCGCGTCATCTGTCATCGCTCTCTCTCTCAACAACGCTTGGAATCCTCTCGATCAAAAAGTAATACGATCGATTGCATCATCAATTCCAAGGTGACTCGCGTGTTTTTTATTATGGCAAAAGGTAAAAAAAGGGGGAAACAGTAAAAAGTGCATTTAGCGGTAAATAAGGTGACTTCGCAATGATTCCAAATTTAACCAGGGGCAAAGGTGGGCTTGTTTGAGCAGTCAAATATTTCTTGCCATTTCTAGCAAGTCCCCTTTTAATTACTTCCCGCTCGAGCGCGTGCTTTCCTACCCGCCCGATCGACCTACATTCCGCTCCAGGCTCGCTTTTTTCCTAGCTCGCCGCTGGACGAATTTCAGTCGACGGGAACCTGATTTCTCTCTTAAAAGCTTCCATCCTGAGTTACGATTATTCGTATCCCATCAAAGAACACACCTGAGAAAGTGCGTCCTTTCAAGACTTCTCTTGAATTCTCACGAATCAGATGATTATAATAATCAAGCATAAATTATTATTCTCTTATTGTAATATTGTGATTTTTATAATCTTTTGTGAAGAATATCTTGAATTGGATAAATCAAATTATATATAATCGTTGTTATTATGTAGAATAATTATAAATTGTTTAGTGCCTATAATTATCGTTTAAATATCACGAGACTCGTTTCTTACCTAACACACCTTTTACGGGCAAGGAAACAGAGAGGACGTTTACCAAATGTGCACGACAAATCCTGTTTTCCATTGAACTAGATAGCGCAGAGTCGACGTAAAAAGAAGCATGGGAGCGAAGCTATCCGATCGCCGGATCTGATCTACTGTTTCCGCTTTTCTTCCTTACGCGTCGAGAAGGAAGAAAGCTGGAATCCTTTCACTCTCCCGAGAATCCATAGGATACTGAATTTAAACTCGGCTTTTATACGTAACGCCATTCTCGTTTTCCAAGCGTTCATTGCTCGTACTTTAAATTAGCGGCGCGATCAAGGAATAATTCATGAGTGTTGCTCTGAAAAAAAAAGGATTCGCTTTCGCCCGAATTTCCTAGAATTCTTTCTCACGGTAACAGAAAAGTAAAGAGTTTTAATTGGAGAGGAAAAATTGTCATTGGGTAAAGCGACAAATAAAAAGGTTGGAAATTAGGTCAGGATAATTGTGCGTTTGGCATGCACTTATAGACAGTTATAAATACGCATTGCTGTCTGGCGAGATTGAAATAATTAGCGTCGAGAAACTAGCTCGACTACCTCGCCAGCAATATCAACCTGAATGAATGATAACTCTCGAGCTGCTTGACGATCGAGAAAGATCGGATCTTTCACGCTCGCGCCCCTTTGCATTCCTCCACCGTGCAGTTCTAGGGTACTCGGCCTACGTACTTCAAGTATGTTCTACCTCCGACAAGGCAACGACGAGCGCCAATTTGTTGTCACTCCTGTTTGCGTCATAAATCGATCCTACTTAATATTTCGAAATCCTATCACACGAAACACATATTATCTTATACTATAAATTCTCTTTCTATATAGAAACCTATTTAAAATTTATTGAATTATATTGTTACTATAATTCGAAATAAAATTGGTGATAATTTGTAGTCTTTAGTGAAGAATTTATTGAACAATAATTCTGATTTCAATTTTCACAGTTATTTGCATAAGAAATTACTGTATTATTGAATAACTAATTCAGAATAAAATGGACAATAATTTCTGCAATCTTTAATAAAGGATATCTTGAATGAAATGAATAACGACAATCGCTATCGCACCTTTCAAAGTCTATTAATACGAGGAGTGATCAATCTAGAGTGGAGTGACAGTCGCTAAAGAACACGTTGCAAAAATCCCGGGCGACAGCGAGGCAACACGAAGTAAAGATGTAGTACTTGGTACTCGGCGAAGCTGATAACTATTTAGCACGTCAAGCGAGTGGATTTCGCAGGTTGTCGCTGCGGGAGAAAGAAAGGAGCAAAAGCAAACGTACAAGGATCTCCCGCAATGGGGAATGCGAGCGTGCCGGGAGGAGGAAAAAAAAAGGGCCGGTGTGTCCGACGTGGAATAAATCGGTGTGTATTGCAGGACTCTCGTAGGAAAAGGAGTGCAGTGAACGTGAGAGGTCCTTGTAAAATGTAAATGGTATCTCGTGCGGTCACGAGTGAGCGTCAAGCGTTGCACGTGTGTCCGCGCGGAAAATATCCGCATGGCGAACGGGCGCACGTGACGCAGACTCATGCGGCTGCTGCTGCTGGCGTCGTTCGCTTAGAAAGCAAATGCCTGGCAGGAATGTCAATTTAGCAATCGATCATTAATGCCCTCGAATGGAAACCCGCCCACCCCCGGGGCAACCCGACGCGAACGCCTTTCAGGAAAGCGCGCGCCTGCCCCGACGCGACGCGTTTGTCCAACCTGCTCGGGGATGACTGCCTCTTTTCGTAATCCCTCTTACCATTAGTCCAAGCGGAAGCGAACGAGATTCATTAACCAACTGGCACATCATCGAGATTCTATCGAATTGTTATATTAAACTTGTTAGAATTGTATTCTCTTTATACTATCACTTTTATTTGTTCATTTAAGTTTGTCTCACGTCGACAGAAAGTTGCAGGTGTGTGCCAGGCATTAATAATTGTAATCGACATATCGAAAGTTAGAAAATCGATCAGGTCACGTAACGCGTACGAAAGAAGTGACAATTAATTCACTCAACAGCAATATCGCACCATAGGAATTTCATTGGAATCTTAGTTTCACCGTTGTTGCTTGGGTTTCCGCGGTCTAACGCAAGCATAAGCGATGCCCCAATTATAATAGACAACGTAAGCACGTGCTGCTGGCAGAACGGTACAGAGACTCGGCTCTGATGACTTTCACTCGAGCTCCGAGCGAGCAGCAACATGGATAAAACTGCGATTGAACGTGCAAACAGTCCTCGACTGGATTCCACCTTCGGCGGTAAAACATAGACAAAAATTGTGCTCAGCCTTGGCGAAGTTAGCCGAGAAAAAGCACTCTCTTACACCTCGGTCATCCCGAGTGACAGTGTTCTCAATGATTTCAAGTCAACTCCAATTACACCTGGCATTTTTCCCAATAAACATGACATTCACTGTCGCAATGATGGGAATTCTAGTGTACCGAGAATTCTCACGGCGCTGCCTGGAATTCAATGTGTCATTGAGAATCCATTGACAGGGAAAAACAGGGGAATAGGCGATGGATATCATCTCGATGATTATGAAAGAATGACCTCGACCGATCTTGGGATTGTTTGGATTCGAAATGTTGGTGTTAAGCGTAAGTGGTGGGAATGCCTCGAGAGGAAGACTTAATGAATAATTAGAATCAACGATAATTGACTGGCACAGCACCGAACGGCGTGTGTGTGTCTCAGCTCATGAATAGCAAAGGATGAGATAATACGTGAGACATTAATCGTCACAGGAGATTCTTCCAAGCGAGCGTATAACGGAAACTACATCGGTTCGGGAGGGGAAACTTCATAAATTGCGACATAACGTTAGTCGATTACTATGGAAATCCGAGCGACGACACGCTTTGCAGCACCTCCTCCTCCTCTCGACGCTAATAGCGTTATGTCTGATAGTTTGCATATCGAGTGATAATGTTAAATAGTAACTGTTTCTCGCGGAGGAAAAAACTTTTAGGGAAGGCACCACTTTTAAATTGAATGACTCGCCAAGAAACACCAACTTTTCCAAACGGCAAATTTTAACACTCTTTCGTACGAATTTAATTTAAAACACATTTGTTTCTATGAAAATAATGTTAATAAATGACATATATTTTTCAATCGTTCGCGGAAACTAATGTCGTAATTAGTTACGGCTAAGTTGATTGGAAGGTGTCCAATTGGCGCAGCATCCGGAAGCGTGCAGTTTCCCTTTCGGATGGAGCTTCGACTCTGATAAATATCCCGCGCGAAGAAACATCGACACTTTCTCCCGGCGCGTATAGTTGAATATGAAAGTGACACAATTCACAGACGACTACGCTCCCGATTTGGCACGCTGTTTACCTCTTCCTGGACTAACGTCGAAAATCGTGCAAACTTTTTTCTTTCATTTCAAGTCAAAAAACAGCTTTCGCATTTAATAATTATTCCTATGAAAAAGCATCGAGCGAAACTGGCATCGAAAAAGTAAACATTTCCAATGCAGTTTTATTAAAGTATTATTAAAAAATTGATGTATCCTGTTTTCAACGGAATCCCGCTACTTTTTGCACGTGTCTGCATCGTAAATTCTGTAAGAACCCGATGACGTACTGTCAAGAGAAATGTGGTCGCTTTGAATGTGTACAAGCTTAGATCGACACATTGAAGAAATACAGTTGAGGTGTACAACACCTCATTCCTTGCCCACCAACATTAATTAAATCATTCAACAACACAATCAATAGCAAACATCAGAACTAAAGTATTTTTAAAAAAATTCCCTCCAAAGAATTTTTAAAAATTGCATACTTGACAATCCTTTAAATATTTATACAAATAATTATTTGTATAAAAAAAGGTCTGTCATCTCGTAGATTGATTTTTAATGAGTTGAACATAAGTTCAACGAATATTTAATATAACAAATTGATTTTTACACTCGCATTCAATTTTCAACCCTTAATATTGGAAGTATTGATGCAAGGATCGATTCTTTCCTTGAAATATAAGGAATTGTATGAGGACTTACCAAGGGTGGCTTGACGGAAGTCAGGGTAGAGTTGCTTCGAATCGGAGATCTTAGGTTCGTAAGAATTCGACGACGTCCTCATGCACTGTGCTCGACATTCCTTTTGGCTTGCCTTCGAGAGACTGGAGTCCGATGCCGTTTCCCTCTCTCAGATCGCGTCGGCTTCTTTACATTCTACTCCTGCCTCGACCATGGCTGCTTTCACTTCATCCGCCGGGGAAATGGTGAGCAACGCGATCCTTTGCTCCCCCGTACGCGCTTTGGTCCAGCAACAAACACTCACCGCTAATCCTATCCTCGATCTATCGGCTTTCGGAGTCGTTTCCCTCCAACGATTCCCATATTACTTCAACACACTTCCTATGGACATTAAGAATTCTAAGAGTCAGTCTTTAATGTTCCTTTATTCGATTATTGTTAGGTCTCCTGTTGTTTGTGGATGTAGAATATTGTGTTATTACCTTTTCGCATGGAACTTCAATGATCCTTCGAGAAATGAACTTTGTGCTGGGGTTCTAGAATTTATCCCACCGTTTCTTAGCTGAATACTGAATCCTTATAAGAAGGTCCAGTTTATTAGCGTTGAAATGAGCTAATACCAACTACGATTTTAACAGAAATAATAGGAGCAATATTCGTAGTCTTATTAAAACCGACGCACTCGAACAAAATACCGCTTTATTATTAGCAATGATACTGCGGTCTTACATAGATCCCGCCAAATGCTAGTGTAGAGAACTAGCGGAGAGAACTTGAACTTCCAGCCCCGAAATTCTTACTCGCGCGCCAACTATGAAATTATTTTGCTTACTACACTATTCTACAATCTATGGCGTAAATCCTAGCTACGTTCTAGCAGCATTTACTTTGTGGCTGTAATAAAAAACACATGGGAAAGCCTGCACTATAAATCATATGGCGAACAGATGCAATGAATTTCTTTGATTTCAGATGTTAATACACTCTGCAAGCAACAATTGTATTTGATCGTTGAAATTCGGGGAAAGGAGTACATTTCGAAACTTCGATATATAGAACTATATATTTATGCAGTTGCCGCATAAGATAGAATTAGAATTTGATTGTGACTTAAAGTTTATGTGCAATGGCTTGTGACAATGCGCCGACGAGTGAGGATAATCAGGCAGTAAATGAGAAATTGGCAAAGAAGAGCCTGCGAAAGCAGAAGCGTGCTTATCACCGGCTCCTGCGTGACATGAACATCAAGTGCACCGACGATCCAACGAAGGTCAATATCGTTTTAACAATATAACAAACTAGCGCATATATCCACGCTACTTTTTGCGTCAATAGAAGGAACCCAACGTGTTCTTCTGCCCTCACAGTTCTTGATGATCTGCAATGGAGGTCTGGTGACTGGTCTGCAGAGAGAGGCATTGGAAAAGATTGTTGATCCTTTTACTAGCAGCTATGACCTGGTGATGCCACCAGGCAAATCTTACTGTTTCATTAAGTTCTCTGCCATGGAAGATGCAGTTAATGTGTACAGTGAAGTTCATGGCCGTGTCAAGCCTCAGGGACAAACTACTCCCTTCTATTTGGCTTACACTGAATCCGGTATTTATGAATTTAAGGGAAGGCTCTGTCTTTGGAAAATGTACTAAATGGAATTGTTTCAGTGCCGGATCCGGATTATGATCAGTGGAATACGAAACTTCCACCTGGTTTAAAATTAATAGAGAATGTTGTAACTGAGGATGAAGAACGGGCTTTATTGAGCTCAATTGATTGGAGTAGTGAAGGTAAATTATAGCCAAAGGTATGAAGAAACATATTGATTTTATGATGTATGAGACTATTAATATACTCTGTGCTTCCTTTTTTCTCAGAGTGCAGTTCATCAGATTTAAAGCACAGGAAAGTGAAACATTATGGATATGAGTTTCAGTATGGATCAAACAGAGTGGATCCTAGTAATCCTATTACACCTATTCCTGATAATTTTAAGTTTTTACAAGCAATATTTAATAAGCATCACCCTGTTGAGTATGAATATGATCAGCTTACAATCAATCATTATCTACCTGGTCAAGGTATTATGAATCATTCTCATCTGATATAAATATGGATTTTATTAGTTCATCATTTGATAGCTCAATTCTTATACAGGAATTCCACCTCATATTGACACACATAGTGTCTTTGAGGACTCAATACTGTCTCTCTCATTGGGATCAGCATCTGTGATGGATTTTAAAAAAGAGGATGAAAAAGTATCAGTCTATTTACCAATGAGATCATTGCTGATTATGTCTGGTGAAGCACGCTATGCTTGGTCTCATGGGATTTGTCCAAGGCACAACGATGTTATAAAAACAGAAAGTGGTGTGACCACACAACCGAGAAATACCAGAGTATCATTTACATTTCGAAAAGTTCGCACTGGCAATTGCGTTTGCCAATTTCCAAAGTATTGTGATATTAAGAGATCAAACTCAATCAGTAACAGGGTAGCAAAGAGACTGGAGCATTCTTACGTGCACGAAGTATGTTGGACAATGTTCGGCACTGCTATGATTAAGCACCTGTCCCTCTGATTTTAACGATTTATAGGTATACGAGGAAATTTCGAGTCACTTCAATGAGACCCGACATAAACAGTGGCCGAATGTGACAAAATTTCTATTGAGCTTGAAAACGGGAGACGTATTGCTCGACGTAGGTTGCGGAAATGGCAAATACCTCCAGGCAAACAAACGTTTCTTTAAGGTCCAAAAAGCTGAAAAACTTCAAAGACTTACTTGTTTTATTATCGTACATTGCATAATAATACACCGGTGATTGTACAGATGGGCTGTGATCGAAGCGAGGGCTTAACAAAAATCTGTCGGGACAAAGGATTCGAAGTGCTGTTATCGGATTGCTTGTATCTACCATATAAAGACAACAGTCTAGACGCAGCGATAAGTATTGCGGTAATTCATCATCTCTCAACACGCGAGAGGCGGAAGCAAGCTATATCTGAGCTTGCTCGAGTTCTGAGACCAACCGGCCGGTGCCTTATTTACGTTTGGGCCAAAGAGCAAGAAAGAAATGCAGCCCAGTCCGCTTATCTTAAATACGGTTCGACGAAGAGAGTCGTCGGGAAAGAGTCATTCGTTCCATCCTGCATGGAACAAATGACTGAGTATGGTGTTATGCTACCAGTACATGAGAATCGCACAAAGTTTACCAGCAGTGACATGCTTGTACCTTGGAAAAGAAAAGGAGGTGGGAGCTTTTTGAGGTATTATCACGTATTCGAGGAGGGAGAATTGGCAAGGCTGTGTGGAGAAGTACCTGGAATAACAGTCAACGATGTGTATTACGATCAAGGCAATTGGTGTATAATTTTCCAAAAAGAATGCCCAACATAATAGTTTAAATAAAAATTCGAACCATAACTATCGTGTTAATGATTTTACCTCCAATCCTCTCTAAACATTGGTCTTTATAATTATGGATCTACCGACATCTACAGTTTATAGTATTTAAATGATTTACCTTTATTGGAAAAAGAACAAAATACATGGAATATGCGTTCTCTACAGGGCTTCATATATAAATATTCCCTGATATCTATACTTATCGTTATAAACATGAATAATGTGTGGTTAGACAAGACAAGTGCACTGTACAAAGCTCACTCTGCTTGACTTTTACTCGCTATTGTGCTTTGATTGTATAAGATATTCATTAGCAATATAGTTTATTGTTGTTGTTGTTATCATTATCATCGTCGTAATCATCGTAATTACTATCTTTATTATTACCGGCATTAAGATTATCATTAATATTATAATTATTATTACTCATATTAGGTATCGTTTGTAGATATATTAGCACACGTTATTCACAAAAGAATAATGTCGAATTACAGATGATGACTACAAAGTGGAAATGGTTTCTGTAGGCTATTCTTTGTAACTTTAACCGAATATGATATTGCGTGTCATTTTGTTTTTGATGTTAATGTCAACAGTGTACATAATATATACAACGATCAGTAATACTAAGCTATTAGTAAAATTGTTATACATTTTAAATTGGCGCGTGCTTGTCTCAGGGCAAGGTATATTGCCCTTCGTGCTTTATCTCTTTAAAGTTTTAGGGACTTATATCTTTAGAGTCTTTATATTTTTAGAGACAGGCCCAACTTCTTCCGGATCATAGTTTTGTACTCTTTTATTGTACGCAATGATTTCCTAAGAAATTGCGAGAAAGATACTCTTTTATTAAAAACACCATACATTCCTTTATAATGAGAAAAAAATGCGGGTACTTACTCTTTCATACCGGGCTCTGTCTTCTTCTGCAATTGCCATGTATTTTGATTTAGTTTGCAAGTCTGTGCTCATCCAAAGCTTACCAAGTTCTTTGGCAATGTCACCAACACCCATTTCTGGGTGCAATTCTCTCATTTTACCACGCAGTTCTTGGCAAAAATAGAAGAATGCAGATCTGGAATGTTATTCATACATAAAAGCATTAATACTCCAGAGTTAGTTACAGTTCAACAAGTATATTTTGTTTGGCATACAGTGCTCGCTTGGGTGCATCTTTGTCCCTGTATCTCTTTGTTCCTCTGCGAGTTGGTCTCTCTGGCTCTTCATGGCCTGTATAGTGTCTATCATAATAGTACATTTTTTTATTGCAGTGTGCCCCATCCTCAAGGTGTACGATCTAACAAGATGTTGCAATTGTATTACTCTGCAAATGTTTGAGCCATCTTCGTTCACTTATTAAGACTTACTTCATTCTTCACTGGTACACCATTTATAATGAAATTTTCACTTGGAGTATTTGACCATTTTGCCTGATTATTGGAAACATTAGAGACATTTGCAGGCTTCATGACTCCCTCGCCGCATTCTGAAGCATTATATGCAAGTACTGATCACAATAAGAAAGTTACCTTACACAGATCAACCAATTTCATGATATTTACCAGGTGCCATGTTTGCCTGACCAACAATCATTGTGTCTCTCATACCGGAGTTCAATGAATTGTCACCGGTTTTGGTAAGGTAGACATTCTTTCTGTCAGACGACTCCATGGTTACGCAAGACTTTTATGATATAGATTTATAGCAACACAAATCTCCCCCAAATACCAATGAACCTATGCAAATGGAGCATGCATCAGTATAAATTATACAGGTTCATGACTTTCGAACAATAATCTACAATACACATTGTCTATTTGTTCATAACAGAAAGGACTTTCTATAAAGTTCGTAAGCTCACCGCATGCAATAATAAAGTACAACAAAACGATGTTTGACGATCCCCGATTCTAATTTCAATACAATCCTATAAAACTTGTATGACTATTCGATATTCCGATAATCGAGCACCCCGCAGCTTCTCTTTCCATATACCAAAACCCAAGCCTGTGACTCTAAGTCGGACTAAACAATAACGACTACACAAAGTCTAGTCGCTGCTCCCTGTGTATCGGCAAGCTAGAACATGGAGTACAACAGTACAACAGGTGTACAGCAGCCAGGCATTGCCGCAGGTCCGTCTAATCCCCAACACACGAGAGAGAGCATCAACGCGAAAAGGCAGGAGGACGGGCGGCAATTATGCACTCACATGCAAGCGCAACTCGCCCGTGTCGTATTGTATACGCACATACACGCGACTTTACATCCTGCTCGAGCGTTCATCGTCGAGGCGACGCAGCGAAAACAAAAAGTGGCCGAGAGCGCCGATGCGCCTCAATGCCAGGGGGAGAAAAAAACAATCGGCGAGGCCCCTGAGAAAGAAGCCCTTTTGCCAAGTAAATAAATCAGCGGGCCTAGAGCGATAAGGCGAGGAAGGAAGGCGCGTTCGCCGACTGGGCTCGAGGGGGTGCGAGTCGAACTAAACAACAAAAAGTACGCCAGGAGAAATCGGCGACTGCGAGCGGTGCACAATCGAGAGCGGAGGAAGCCGAGAGAGCGGCCTTCGAATCCCGTGTTATGCCAGAAACACAAGCCACCAGGCGCTAGAGACGCAAGCCGACGACGAGGAGCAGAGATATTTACCCACGGCGGAGCGACGTACGCGAAAGGGAGAAGTCTACAGGACAATACGGCCGAGACAACTCAGACAACGAAGGCACACGAAGAAGGCTGCCCTCGTCGGTGCGCCGTTCCCGATGCGCTCTCGCGAATCAACGAGGGAGAGAGATGGCAGGAGAGCGAGAGCGAGAGAGAGAGAAAGGTAGCTCTCGGGATTCGCAAGTAAAAGAGACACGCAGGCGATCCGTCAAGAGAGAAACGAGACTTACCGAGCCTTACGTATGCCAGGGGACGCAGGTATCTCGCAGTACAGGGATCAACGAGAGCAAGCTACGAGCATGCATTCGTCCGACGGATCAAGCGTGTCCGTGCAGCATCTATTGGTGGCTTTGGTCGCGCGTAACCCCGATCACCATCGGAGGGCTTGCAGGGACGCGCGATCACCCAGGGGACGATTCCACCTTCGAAATTCACCGTACCAACGCCTCCTTCAGCGCGTCTTCGCCTTTCAGAACTTCTCGCTGTCACTTGCGCGCCGCCACCTATTGAACCATCGAGCGCGAATTATTGACGGCGAATGCCCCCGACGATATAAAACAGATCCGCCGTAAACCGAGCTGATTGACGCAGATATGGCTAAGCATGCCAGTCGCAGCGAGTTTGTGTGGGATGCGCGTGTGTGCGTACGCCAGTGCGCGCGCGCCCGCGCGCTCCTACTAATACATGTTTATGCCTGGATGTAGTTGTAGATACAGTGGATGCCTTTGTGTGTGGTTGTTGATTGACTCATTTATTGGGGATTTCGATAGCCGAACCTTTGGATGGCCCTTCGGATATGTAGGTGGACCCGCAGTTGAGATTTCGGCTTTGAAAGTTGTTTGGAAAGTTGTTTTATTCCGGCTTGGATTTGTAAAGGGATATTTCAAGCAGAATGAAATAAAGCTTGCATGCCTTTCTTTGGTTTAATAAAAATAGACGCTGCCAATGCAATTTAGATGAAGCTCATACTGTTTGTCTAACATTTATCGACATTTCATGGTGATGAATGTATTGGATTCGTCTTGTTTATTTGAATGGAATCGTAGAGGGGTTCCATTTTCGATCGCATATATTCTTTTGGTGTGGATGCGACGACGTTGATACGACGATATAATAAACCGGTTAATGAACTCTATAACTCGTTTTCATGGTAATTGTACTAAGCGATATTATATTAATAACTTTTTCAATGGAGACGAGACTCTCTCTCCCACTGCAGTATTTACATCTGTGTATTTCGATTAATGCACTTGCATGCTCTCCTCTATCGATTTCGACTTCACCGGGTCTCGAAGGAATGGTTATATCGATGTTAAAAAAATCGCGTCCCACGAGGTCTTTTGTTGTCAAAGAATTGACCTCAGAAAAACAAACAAGCGAACACACCTAATAATTGTTCATGCATAACAGAACTTTCACAAAGTTAGCTTGATAGAATTCATGATATCCACATTATCCTCGAAGGTTAGACGCAACGTGGAGCAAAAGGCGACACCATAATTTTTTACGACAGATGACTTTCAAACAAACCCACGTGTTAAATCGATAAAAGCAAAGCTGACAGAATGAAGGAAACGTTGCTTTCTAATTGTGAGAAAGACTTTGTAAACAAGTCAATACAACAGGGAACGGTACGTTCTCCAATGCCGATTATTTTCTGTATATCTCACATCACACTTTTTGGAGGTTTCATTCAAACTACTGTATTATTTAGAGATTAGATGGGAGACATTTATTGGAAGCTCGACCTGTTAAAATATACTTTGGCACAAATTGGGGATGTTGTTTAGTCTTACTAGGACAAACCAGGTAATGTTGTTGATATATTTCTTTAAAATGAAAGTGTTTGAAACTGAGAGAACTCACTTGCAGAGTGGTGGCACAAGTATCATGTGATATACAGCAACCAAAGGTATCCAGGCCCAATGAGGGTATGCTTCATATAAATGTTGAGTTAAATCCTTTGGCTGCTCAACATTTTGAAAGTAGCAGACAGTCAGAAGCTGCTGTGATGATAAGCAGACAACTAGAAAAATGTTTCAAAGACTCCAAATGTGTAGATTTAGAATCTTTATGTATTGTAGCAGACAAGAAGGTCACTAATATTGTTTACATTTGTGTGAGTCTAACACCAGTGAATTGTGAGATTAATAATGGCATTGTTCATTCTGTATAGGCATGGAATTTGAGGGTTGACATTAATATCATCAATCATGATGGCAATTTAGTGGACTGTGCATCAATAGCAACACTAGCCGCGCTTGCTCATTTTCACAGACCCGATGTTACTTCCACTGGTGAAGATGTTATAATACATCCATTCACAGAAAAGGATCCTTTACCATTGACATTGCATCACTACCCGGTGTGTGTATCATTCTTGACATTTGAAAGGTCAGTATCACCTGGAACTAATCTGCAGGAACATAAAAGAGGATATTATTCAAGCTCTGCATATTTCAGTGGTAATACTATTATGGATCCAACATACATGGAGGAAAGAGTTGGTGTTGCACAATTGACCCTTGGCTTAAATTCTTACACTGAAGTTTGTAGCTTGCATTTTAACTATTTGACAAAGACAATGACAGTGGCAGATGTTATATCGGATGTTTCTAATCAAGCTGCAAAATATGCAGCTACACTAATACAGCAAATAAAAGATGTGGTGGCACATGATGTTCAAGCAAGGTAAATTGTTTGATTCTATGTTGATCTTGGTTTATGCTACAATTCAACTTTTTGTGATAATGTGTAGGTACAAAAAGGATGACAGCAATACATGTCGCTTCAAGGAGAGCATAGCATTAAAGATCACAAGTATGTACAATGAAAGTATTAGCATCAAATTGAGGAAGTGGGGTCAGACAGAAAAAATGGAGGTGGATGGTAAGAATCACATTAATAACAATATTGTATTATATATAACATAGCATACTGGAAAAAGAAAAATATATTTTCATTCACACAGAGGAAGCCACGGAGGAGAATGACTCTAAACATTCAAGCATTATAAAATCAGGGGAAGGTTCTGCTGATTTAATACTTAATTTGGTATGTCATTGCCTGATACAAATATTAGATAGAAGCACATGCTACACATTCAATTTAAACATTCTTCATGAAGGGACAATCTGTTGGGGAGGGTGGACCTAATACATGGCATTCATCCGAATCAGAGCAAGAGGAGGACAATGATGTTGAATTTACACCTGTAGAGAAGAAGGAAAAGAAAATAATTGATGAAATAGGTATGTTTTTATTCGGCAATTCATACTTGTATGTCTTACAGTTGCAATGATATACTTGTTTTCTCTAGAAATAAGTGGTGACAGTGAAGAAGAAACAACGGAAGTGCTTGGAAAGAAGGATATAATGTAACATATAATACAGATTAAATAAATTTTTATAATTCAGTACACGGAAACAAGGTTCTCATTTCTTCCTACCTGACTAATCAGTTTTCGCTCTCTTGTCATCAGAATAATTTGGTTACATCTTTCTTGTAAGCCGGATATATATATTTTTTTCAGTACATTTTATACATAGACCTTATAAAATATCTATGCCTATTAACAAGTAAAAATCGACTTATGTTTTTCATCTCACTAATACAATATTATTACAGTAACAGATTAACTGAAACAAGCCTAGGCTATGTAGTGTCATTACTTAAACCATTCTTCTGATCTAACTTATTTGCATTGGTTTTGACTGTGTAAATGAAGAAACTTAACGCTTCCTTCTCAACTACAGGGATAGTCTTGAAATGCTTCATTAGAGTCTGCAAAATAAATTCCAATGATTGCCAGCTCTTTCGGTAGTGCGACTGATGAGGTTGCAGTATCGGATGAATTGTGACAGATGATTAAAGAATGTAAACAAAGAGGCGTTAGGAGATGGACTCACATCAGCCAGTTGGGCTTTGTTAAGGCCTGGACGTGTGGAGACTTTGTAATGCCTCTTGTACCTCCTGAGTGTGCCAACTTGCAATTGAAAGAGGTCGACCTCAGGGAGGTCGTTGTCCGTCTCTCCAGAATCCTCCTCGGAGTCTTTTCGCCTGCGTTGCTGCTGCTGCTTGGACCTCGCGCATTGTATCACTTGTTTGTGGTAGTCGCAGATGTATATGTGGCGCGCCTAATATCGGGGAAAACACATGATACGTCGCGATCATTCGGAAGGTCCAAGAATAGCGAAAGCCTGTATCAGCTCTCATAGAACAGAGCCGGAAAGTCCGGCGAAAGTCTGAAAGTAGCTAATACTGAAGAAAAGTTAAAAACCGGCGGCGACACCAGCCGTGTGATGACTGACAGCATAGCATCAATCACCGGGGTTCAACTTACCACCTGATCGAGATTGAGTTTGAGTCTTCGTTGGGTCACTGTTTTCTGAATGCGCTTGCTATAAGAAGCGTTGCCAGCTGGCCGCGAGCATCGCTCACCCTCGTCTACAAGGCAACAGATCTGATCAGCGGCGCCCCGGGAATCCTCCTCACCGGTACTGAATCCATTCATCTCTTTAGTTTCTTAATATCAAGCAAAACGTTTATCAAGAGTATGCTGAACCTTAACAACCTCGGAGAGTGTCTCGACGTGTTTTCGCTTTCGTCAAAAAACGGCGAGTGCCGACGTTAAACGCGCACGGCGATTCCTGCTCTTCACGCTCATCGTTTCTCGGCGAGCAGCATTTGTCACTCCCGAATCTTCGAGTTCACGTGCCGAGAGGAGGAGAGTTCCCTTGCACTCGGCCGGGCGCTCGTTCTTGTGTATTTTCGGCGAGGATTCAGCCACGCGAATCGATCATTTAAACAGCAGAGCTTGCGTATTCCGTGAAACTCGGACGCCTCGAGCCTTCCCGCATTACTGTTCCCTTTATTTACGCTTTTCTAATACTAGGCGAGAGCGGCGGCCACTTTTCCGTCCAAGCTGCACCCGAGACACGACAGGAACTAGCCGGAGCTCGATTACTTTCTCACGACGCGTTTACGTTCCCGTAGATTTCACTGCTGCCGATGGTGTAACACTTCGCCGCGCTTTATTATTTACACAACCGCGCACTGATTCATACGGTAGTATGCGAGTGCCCACACACGCATGCATCGGATCTCCGAGCGGAGCTCAACTTGGAGGAATTCCTGGCCGACAGAACCCAGTTCTGCCAACCATTCGGCACGACAGTGCACGACGGCCGTCATTCGGCCGGGCGACTATAGAAAAATTAAAATATGCAAACGACAAGTGTTTGGAATCGCATCAAGAGACTGTCAATCGTAATGTGGAACACCTGCAACTCTCCAGTGGTCCGACTTCCGGCTCGGCTAGCCAATGGATTGAGAGGATGAAACCTGTATTTCATTCAGCACTGAACTTGTATCTCGTTATGCAAAATAAAACCTTCACTACTCTAATAAAAACTGCGAAAGTAGTAAAATTACAGGGGGGAACGAGGGCTCCCTCGAGAATTGTATGGAATAATTTAAAAATCATCTTGTATACCCGCCCACGTCTAATTATAATTGCAGATATTAGCTATATGTATTGGGATCATTTGTTATATTGTGTTTTGACTTGTGAACAGCGAGTATTTTTAGTAAAAGTTACAGCATTCTATTATATATTATGACAAGTGATAAATGTAAAATTAACAAATAGATCAAGTTAAGTACTGGATCGAGAGAGAGTGATGGCTTTGGGTTAAGTGATATAAGAAATATTCCGAAATGTATAAGTTTCATTTCAATTTAGATCTAGACAATAAAAGATATACACCAGTTTCCGACGGTAATGTGGTATATTCATTTGGTGAGCTGAGAGAAAGCAGATATGCCGGTGAGAGTTGGCGATACTGTGGCGTACGTTGATTTCAGTGAGTGGATGCTGTCGCCATCTGGGAGAATGACAGGCTTGGTTGTTCATTCTTTTTGCTGAATATAATGCTCTATACACTGGACAAATCATAGGAAACGCAGTAGAATGATGCCGGGCATAATTGCGCTTGAACAATTGTAGGCAAAGAGTAATAAAAATTAAGGGTACTCGGTAGGGATTGCACGTAGCTTTTCCACGCACAATTTTTCCCGCCCTTTCCGGCCAGCGGACATTTTATTGGGGGGTAAAAAGAAACGCTTCAAAACATAAAAGGTTCGCGCTGATTGGCTTACTTTTTGCGGCTTATCTGAAATAAGCCAATGGTAATGGAGATTTTCCCTATACACTTCCATATGCCGCACAAGTGGCGTGGGGTCGCGATATTCGAAGCTGAGAATCCTTTTAGCTGTAGAGGACCGTTCAGGTAAGAAAAATCCAAATATTTTTCTTTCGGGGCGTTGACAGATTTCAGCGGCCAACGGTCGATCACGGGGCTAACATTGCCGTACAATACGCGTAACACGGGCAGATATTCGCCGAGGTGCTACTGTGCTGCGTAGAGTGCGTATACCTTTTATTTCTACACAGCCGTCATAGCAAATGGCTGCCCGGAGATGTGTCTAGCGAGAAGATTCCCGTGAGTTTTGTTGCCGCTGCTGGCTGATACGCGGAGAAACGTCGCCGGATCGCTTTCTGGCCCTGTGAACCTAAAGACCGTGTGAAATCCGAAGCGCGAAATGTCGGCGTGCTCTCGGTGTCACGGGTGTTTCGTCATAAATCAGCCGTCAAGGCTATAGCCCGCGTACGATCGGCCTCTGTTTGGCTACTTGCGCCATGCATTGGCATATATGGGATATCTCACTATAGCGTCCGTCCTCCTCTTATAACCGGTGATTTCCCGCGAAAGCCTCGATATCCCGGCCTGGCGAGCACGCCGATCCAAAACCAGTGAAGATTCAGCCGGACTTTTAGTCATCAGTTGCTCGCTTAACACGTAATTCACGAGATATCGGCTCTTTTTCGATTTCCCGCTCGAGAGCACGGCAGACCCGAGAGAGCCTTTCCTCTCCGCACGCATCGTCGTATTCAGCCAGCGGTGACAGCCGCTACGAGAATCATCTCGCTTCGTAACCTCTACGAGGGAATTATCGGGAAAAATATGCATTGTCCGTAGCGTGGCTAAAGGAAATAGTTGACTTTGTTTGTGCCGAGTGGAGTTGTCGGTGGCGGCGGAGGAGAGTATTGCTGGCTGCCGCCCGTCGTCGAGGGGAAAGAGAGGAGTCGTCTATCGTGTAGAGCATGTTTACACGTAAGCGTCTCTCTTTCGCCTCCGTGTGTGCGCCATATCGTGTGCCTTCTGGCCGAGCTCTGCTGCTGCTGCTGCTGCTGCTGCGCTACGGACACAGCAAGGCGCCAAAACGATACACCTCTTTTTCCTCCATTTCTCGGCTTTATCTTTATCCGTGCATAAGGCACGCCATCGCCCGTAGATCTTGGCCTCTGATATTCTCTCGCGCGCGCCTTATAATCCGCTTCCTTTTTTTCTCTCGCCGGGCATCCTCCCTGTGTGTTTGCGCAAATAACCGCCATGCACGTACTGTAGAACGCAGTGAGCCGATTACGCGTAAAATGGTGGGAATATAATCAATGTACGGGAGGACATGTTTGCAGTACGCAAACGTCACCATATTCGTCGTGTGTGCATAATACTAGAGGTTATAAACAGCTCGATCGACCAGCCGAGCGAGTAGTACACGTGATACTCTTCCCAAATTCCTTTTGGCGTGTATGCTCCGTTACGTTCCGTGGGCCCATACATAACCATAAACGCTATTTTCTTCTCTGCGTGGAGCGCGCCATCGGCTCTCCGCTTGATGTACGTATGTGAGCACGTTTCTATGGGCCCGGACGGCCAATATCGTTTATTGAACGCCATGCTGCCCTGCTCCCCGATTTTTCCCAAAATCTCGCCCTGTGACCACTCTACCGATCTAGAGCTGCTTACATAAACCCTGATAAATGCGCTCGATAGCATCGTGTCCCGTTCACTTGTCGAGTAGGTTCACTGCCGCTTTTCGTGAATTGCTCCCTAAGTGAATTACACGTAAGTCGATCGTATTCATCTCGCGCCATCCATTGGAATCATTCCTGCTTCCTTCTCCACTGGAAATCATTCAACTGTGTATACTGAACTCGGAAATGTCGAACGAATGCCTCGAGCCTCGTGGGGAAATGCACTTTCGAGTACAAAGAAGAGTTACTGCTCCGAGTGTGTCGGGTCTCTCTCGCTCTCTCTCTCTCTCCCTCGTTCATATATATATGTAGATAGATATATATGCGCACATCTGTATGTGTGGCGTAAACACGAGGCACGAATCCTCGATTAATTGCACGGGATACATTCTGCTTGATTGCATTCGCAAATCCATTTTATATTCACCAGCCGGGCGCTGCTTCTTCGGAAAGTGCTGAAAAAGCAGGCGTGTATCGATACAGGATTAATTAGGTGATTCGGAATGCGATCTTTGTCGGCGGCACTTTTGCATAAGGAATTCAGTATTTGCGGTCGTTGATATAATTTTCCATTGGTAGCCGGGGCACGTTACATTTGCGCATTATGTCGATTCCACCATTCTGTGAATGCCTTCTTGCGCAATGACTTATTAATTACAGCTTGTTCTCTAGTTGAATACATTTCGGTGACTTGACTCGGTAAAGAGGAGTACAAACGAACGGTTGGTAATAAAAGATACGTGATTCCCGAGGAGAACTCGTATAATCTATTCCCTTTAGTACTTTAATTGTTGAAATACGCGAGCCAATATCTCGGAAATATTTTATTCCAATAAACGCGGGCGAGCCTCGCGAGCCGTGAATATATACGCGCGCGCGCGCGAGGAATAGTCCAAGAATTAAATATAAAAATGCAATTATCTCAATATATTTCGATTATCCCGAAACAATTGCCGACCGACAGTTTCCTTTGCGCTTAATAGAGCAGAATAAATTAGGATCTGCTGGCAAGTAGCATTGATTGACAGTCCAAGCTAATTTCTCACAAACGGCAAACAATCTTAGCCAACAAAGTTATTCCCTTGACTTGTCCATGTCATTTTAACGAACTCTCTCTCCCCCCTCGCCTCGCTTTATCGAGTGGTTATCACACTCGGCAGGGAATCAGTTTATGAGGTTATTCCGAATAACGTAGCACAGTTGGTGGAGAATTGTGCTTCAATTGAGAGTTCGTGCAGCACTTTTAAAGCCGTTTCATAATGGAGTCTTGATTCAAGCTATTTTCGTATCACTTGGTGACCTATACTTTCATCTTTGTATCAAGTGTCCCGGTATCGACTAATTAACACGCGATACAAGCCACGTTGGATCGTATCGATCATGTCTCTTCACTATGCTAGTTCTACTACGAGCCACCGAGATAACTGGTTCATGAATCAAGCTCTATTGCGTAGAGACAGTTGGCCAGATGGCCAGGGAATATTAACCAATGGTTGTTTCTCCCGCTTTTATCCACCTATTCACCCAATAATTAATTCAATCAACTTCTACGAGCGTCCCCAATCAACACGCGCGCTTTCTCTCTTTCTCTCTCTTTCTCTCTCTCTCGGAATTTTATTATTATTTCGCACTACATGCTTCATCAAGAGCTTTGTGCAGGTTCGTTGTGTGTCTGTAGGTGTGCGACTGTGCGGAGGTAGTTCTCTGATTTTGATGCCACCAGAGTAATCATTCAATCTGCCAAAAGAAGTGTGTCACTTTTTGCCTTGTAAAAGTATACTTCAAATTTGATAAATGAGCCCCACGGTGCATCCGAGCTACTTTCGTACGCGAACTGATCTCTCTGTGGATGCAGCCATTTTATTGGACCAATTATAGAGGAATTCTTTAGTGGATTATTGGCAAATGGGAGTTTTTGTTATATTAGTTTGGTTTCACCTGGCTGGAATCATTCCTAGTGACGTCGCGCCGCTGAGGAGAGAGTGCGATAGTGATGCATTTAGCAGGGCGCGCTCGTAATTGAATTATAGTTTATTTCATTCGCCATCTGCGAAGGGTGTAATCGTTCGTGTAATGCGCAATTTGACGCACGCATTAATCTGCGGCGAAAATTATAATTACCGTACTTACCTCGCACAGGCATATCATATTAATGATTTGCGGACTGGATTTCATGTTTGATCCCTTCATTAGGTCGACTTTCTATACAAACTCTAATCAAAATTTCGATACATTGTTGCGCACAATAGATACTTCAATGAAACGATAGGAATATCTGAAATAATTATATTAAATTTGATTGCTGGCTCGATTCGGTGTATCGAATTTCAAATTGATTCTTTTTCGATAGCGAAATCTGTTTCGGGATGGGAGGGAAATGGAAAATTCGTTTAGGGAGTTGATAATAATTAGCTGGGTGGTGTTCGATATCGAAGTTGTACTTCGCCAAGGGCGCCGGTATCGGAGAAGGGCTTTGAATAATTGAGTACTTCTGTTTGCAAATCTAATATCGAGAGCACGTTAAAGCGACACTCTCGATTTCATAGCGCGGCGACACTTTATTGTACCTTGGCCGTACACTCCTCTCCAGCCAGTGTAAATCCAGGTACCTGGTGAGTGCGGAGTGTCAGTGTCATATTACTTTTACCGGAGAGCGAACGTTTCACTCAAGAGCAGCAGCAGCAGCAGGAGGAGGAACGGCGACGGCGGCGGCGGCGGTAATTGTTTTCAGTTTCATTTGACGGGGGGCTGCCGTTGCCATTTTTATAGTCGAGCCAAGCCCGACCAGTTCTTACGGGATAATTCCAATATATTATGTCGGTTGGGTATGCGGGAAAAGGCGAAAGAATGCTGGCAGTAATTGCCAGTACTCTAATCGGGTTCCGCCTTTACGGCGACCCGTCGATCGCGCACGGCACACTATCGAGATTTGCCCGTAATTATTCCCGCTGACAACTTTTGACTTGGGTCTCCCCCGGGTATTAAAGGATTTTCTGGAAACCGCCCTTGGCCTCTCTCCGCCTTCCCCAACTTTTACGATACGCTATACCTGCACCAGCAGGAGCCTGATTTATGCCCGAGAACTTCCCCAAAATACCTAGCTTCCAGGGTTCGGGACGATAGAATTTTTCTAGAATTACGATGATCCTTCGTTTACTAGGTAGTACATACCAGGCTACTCGGATATCTGTGTGTGTGTGTGTGCCAGTGCTATTTCTAAAATTGCGTTTGCATTTGCCTTTAACTCTTGGCTTCGCGGCACACACAGGCGAATTTCCATTAACGTCAACAAAGAACACGGCGAGCCATACGTCTGTAGATTGGTATCTCTCTCCTCGGCCGGTACTCCGGGATTACTTTCGTTACTCTGCGGCCTCTGTGCGATGTAATTTCACGTGGCGAATCAATACCGGCGCACGAGTTTTTGTTAAGAAACAATTTTTTACTTGCCACATGTGCCCACCAGCACTCCGCTATTCCGATGTATGCGTCGAACGCGGCTGACGCGATATATTGCTACTTTATATATTGCACTTTTTATGCCAGGGCGTTTTAACAAATCAGGAGGCATCTAATGAAACTCGGGGCTAGTAGAATCGTTGGTCGTTTGGAGGTTGCTGGAGAGAAGTGACAGAATGACCTGGAAGATCGTGATGGAAGTTGAATAATCAGTAGGGAAAAAGAGAGAATGGCTAAATTACGAGCGGCGCGTAATGCAATCAGTGAATTTGTTAGCCCCGCGGGAAATTCTTGGCGAAGCCCTCGAGATGCGTGGAGGGCCGATTGAAAAACATGGGCACGCCCATCCCAGTCTACATATATGTAGATCGCATTAGGCTATGTGCATAAGGAAATATTTTCGCAACTCGTTGCTCTCCGAAATTCCTTGGATACCTCCTCGAGTATGGAAAATTAGAGTCGAGCTCGACGGGATAATGCTGCCAGACACGCCTTGTTAGAGAGTCTTTCCGTGCCCTTAATTATATTGCCCCTTATTTATCGTCCTGCATTGATGGATTTATTTCCCGCCAGTTCACAATCTATAATTTTCGCATTGAAGTTTATAATTAGCCGGGGATAACACGTTTATAAATAATTGAATAATTCTCCCGAGGAAGCATTTATTCGGGGAAAGCAATGCAAATCCAAAATCAGTGTTGATTTTCCATTGACTCGGATCCATTGGATAACATAAGTCAATATACACTCAACTAACAATTGCACTCGTGGTTGAAAAAATCTATTATTAATGGCGAATATTTTAACAAGAGTTAATTCAGGTAATTCATGTCTGGCTTTGTTTTGCTCATTGGCCCCCTTTTAATGACGGACATCAAACGAATGTGCATGTAATGTTGTTAGGCACATAGGACGAAGAGTACATTTGGCAGACTGCCATACGGAGTACATCACGTACCATTTTTACACGTCCTGTTAAAAACTTATACCGGCCTGCAATCCGAACAGAAAATCTGTGATACAGCTGTTCCTCGGATTACCCAACTTGTGCTTCATTCCACGTTTCATTCCAATGCTACATTGTTCTTAGCAAGCTGGGTAACAATTGAGCAATGTGAAAAATGTTTGCTCTGTGACTTACTTTGTGCTGCCTTCAAAGGATGAAGCCTTGCTTAATTCAGAGATGGGTTCAGACGTAATCTGCCCTAATGTGTTTAATATCTCTTTCATATTTTAATCATTCCCACAGGAATTTGAATAGATTTCCCTATTATCTTAATGCCACATCTTAGAATGTTTCAAGTGAAGCGATATTCCCAAGGAGTGTGGCACTTATTCACTTCTACTTTTAAAGGCTCCATCCGTTGGAATGGCTTTGGAATCCGAGTACTGGTTTCGCCTCATTATATTTATATACGCTCCCCCAATAATCTCGGTACTTTATGATGTTGTGCGGGTAATGCAGTGAGCGAAGCAACGTCAGGTATTTAAAAGCCTCGGACGTCTTCCGTTGGAATTCGATCATCTTACAAATTCGCACTTGCGCACATGTACATGTTGGAAAATATTCCTGCCATGGGAAACTCAATTTTCAGACTCCTGTGACGTAAATCGAATTGAATAGAATTATTTGTGATTTCTATTCCCATGTTTTCATATAATATGTAATGCTTTTTGAAGGCGGTACATGGTAATCACATTATAGTACTAGGGGCATGGTTCGCCTAAAATGCTCCCCCCATGAATAAATGCCTTCTCGTGATAGAACGAAGATTAATGTCTCGTGATGGCGGAATCAGTGGGCTGGAAATTCATAATCGAGATATATTGGAGTAAGTTGATCATCAGCGTCCGTTCGGAATTACAAGGCCTCGCAAGGCTCAAATAAAAAGCGACGGTCCAACCATGTTGTACATTAATTTCTAGGAGCGTATCAAATATTTGACAACAAATTCTTGGACGTTCCTATACAAGCGTTCGTTTCGAAATCGAGTTATATCTAACTGGTCGCTTCAAAAAATCCCCCGGCTTGCCCACACAATTTTATTACTCGGTGTTTCCCCTTGGCTCCCGAATATCCCTTTCTAAGTGCGGCGATTGAACCGATTCGAGCGGAGCCCGTGAAAAATCAGGCGGACAAAGGATTCTCTGCTTTACGGGCATCAAGTGTTATCTGTATTCTACAGCGTGATCTCTCGGTGCTTGGTGTATCAAGTTCCTTCGATATTAGTCTTTGGGAATTTTACGTTTTCGAGGTGAATCCGAGTGTTTCGAACAAAATCCGCTTGGTTCGTTGAAGCGAGCACGCCGCGGTACCAAGGCGAGCCGAGAATTTGAAGCCGGGTCTCTCCCGCTGCCTGCTGTGCCTTTTCTCTTTCTCTTTCATTATATATTTCCTTTTCTCTCTCGCTCTATCTCCCTCGTTCCTCTCTTCCCCTTTCGTTCTTCTGTGCCTCTCTTTTTCTCACCATTCCACCATTTCCCTTGTTCACCGTGCCCCTTCTTGCATTCGCTCGTTCGTTACGTTGCCTAGCCCTGGGAATGCGCGGTCGCCGTGCCTCTCTCTCGCTCTCTCTTTCTCTTTGCCTCACTCGCCCGTGTCCTCTCCTTCTTTCGCTAGCGCGCCTGCTTGCCTGCCCGCCTGCTCGCTCGCTCGCTCGCTCGCCTCTCTTCTCCCTTTCTCGCTTTATCTCTGGGCGTCACGCTCTCTCTCCCTCGCTCCTTCCCTCTCTCGAACGCTCCCTGTCTCCCTCGCTCACGCGTCTTATTGACCCGGACCCGGTTCTCTTCTCCTCTCTCTTTGATTCGCCGGGTTACCTCCGACTCGCCCGTCTCTTGATTGGGGGTTGAGTGGGAAGAGAGGAAGCCCGACGCACCGATCCCCATGATATACATTTTCATTTCGCCTCCTCTCGCTCCTACGGCGTGGCGGCGCGATTTCGAAAAAAATGCCGAATTCCGAAGGGTTGCGCAATGGGCGCCCATTTCTCCCGGGCGTCTACGACGCGCCCCTTCGTCTACCTTCGGCCCAACTCACTCTCCTCCTCCTCCTCCTCCTCCTCCTCCACCTCCTCTTCTCCTTCTCCTCCTCGAGAGAGTAACCTCCCGCGTTCACCATGCTACCACGCGCAAATTGATCGCGCCAGATTCGCGCGCGCCAACTTAGAATTCGATCGGCCCGCCACCCAATGACGGGAAAATATTGCTTTTCATTATTGCCACGCGCTCCCCGCCCTCCACTCCCACAAGGAGCAGCATTTTCGGCGAAATAAACTAAACAGCCTTGCTGGATTCGTTGCCAGATCTAAGAAACACAATTTTATTAATACGTCTAATGAACGTGGAAGAACGTATTGTCCGAGATCATCCTTGGAACACAAATACAGACGAGCTGCTTCAATGCTAGAGCGTTATATAAAGCTGGAGCCGAAAGGCCCCGAATTCCGGTGTTTGATCTTCCCTGTATTTGTGTTTGGCCATCGCCAAACACTGTTTTGCCTGCCTTTTAGGCAGTTGCACCGTTTTCCCGGGAAAAAGCCCCCTTTGAAATTTGTCGCACGAAAAACAGATCGTTTTTCACTGCCTCAGGAACGCATTTACAACCGGTGGTACTCCCCAGGACGTTTATTGTTAGCTAGAGAGAAATTATATCTGTGTACGAAGAGTGTATTAACTGAGCAGGTTGACGCGTATCATTTGTCCGAGTAGGGGTGGCAAGTATTGAGAGCTGGTTCACAAAGGGTTTGGTCAGCTAACAGGCATTTTCCTGAATCGATCGAGGATTTTTTCTACGGCAAACAGGCCATAAGAAAGAAAGGACGCCCGTATCGACCGGACAGTGATTCGTCAAAAAGTTCTCCGGTCGGTAAGGGCAAGAGTTGTGTCAGCGAGTAGTAGTAGGAGCAGGAGGAAAAAGGGTGCGCGAAAAGCAGGAAGTGCCGATGTGGAGCAAATTCCAGTGACCGTAGCACTGTAACGAAACTAAGAAGGGTAAAAAAAGGCGGCGAGAAGAAAGAGCGCGCACGGCGACAAGTCAGAGTCGTCGTCGGCGTGTCTTCCTCTCCCTTTCGCTCTCTTTCTCTGCCTAAAAGTTGACCTCGAGTTTCAAGGGTAGAGAAGGGTTTGCAGCAGAGTCGTTCGCCCCTCTACCTTACCAGGGACCTACGAGAGGAGCGAACCCATGGCTCTCGAATTCTCTACGAACGGAAGAGAGAAAGCGGCGTTGCCCTGACATCGGCAGCGGTAGACTCCCGCCATCCCCACCAGGCGGGGAGTGCGGTTCGATTGGTCGGCGCGGTCGGCTTCTCCTTTGTGAGCGGGCGGGTGAAAGCGTGGCTTGGCAACGTCGCGTGAGTCCGCCGGCGTCCGCTGGAAGGAAGGCTAAGCCCGCGCAAGTTGAAAAGAGAGGAGCCCGCCCGGAGAAAGAGAGGGACGGAGAGACGGGTGTACCGACAGCGAGAGAGACAGAGGGAGACTCCGGGTGTAGGGAAGGGGCTCCGCGTTGGAGAAAGAGAAAGAGGGAAGATACGCGAGAGCGTCCAGGCAGGCAGGCCGTCCTCGCCAGGTTCGCCCTCTGTGTGTGCGGCGTCGCGTGTAGAGTCGCCGCTGCCGAGAGAAGCGATCCGCGCGTAAGCTTCTCCATGTGAAAAAGCTATTACGCGTTCCACCAACACACACTCCACCCGCCAGTGTATATCCGTGTGTCTCTCCGCTACGCTCTCGCCCATATACACGCGGAAAGAACGCCTGGCGTTTCTCTGTACGCGCGTGTATGCCCCGCCGCCGCGCCGTGTGTCGCCGTCTTCTTCGCCGCATAGAGTGCGTAGTTAGGCAGCAGCGTCGTCGTGCGTGCACGAGCAAGTAGAGAGAAGGGACATCTCCTCGCCGCCGACGCGCTTCGCTATTACCACCAAGAGAGAACACAGCAGCGGCATATCACCGACGACTATACGGGAGGAGAGGGAGAGCGAGAGAAAGACGACGACGACTACGACGACGACGACACGACGCCAGCAGCACCAGCAGCAGCAAGCCACCCCGCCGTGCCGTGCCGTGCCAACACGCAGAGGAGAACGTGTGCACTTAAATGAAGGAGGATATAAACTTATGCCCCATACTTTCGTCGATGCCTGCTGCCAGAAGAAACGCTACGCCAGTCGAACCAGCGACTCCATGAGCACTTAGGAGAGGGAGTAAAAGAGAGACGGTGAGAAACACCGGGCAGAACCGAGAGAGAGAGAGAGAGAGAGAGCGAGAGAAAGAGTGAGCGAACGAACGAACGAACGAGAGAGTGAGACTGAGATAGCGAAGGAAAGCTTCCACGGAAAAAAGAGAGAAAGAGAGTGAGAGAGGGCGTAGGGGGAGAGAGCGAACGATCAAGGAGAGAGAGAGTGCGAGTGAGTGAGAGAGAGCGAGCAAGGGATAGTATAGGGAGAAAGAGGGAGAGCGAGTGAGTGTGCATGAGGGAGAGAGAGAGCGAGAGAGAGCGAGTGAACGGAGCAACGAGCGTTCGACACAGGGGAAAGGAAGAAAAGAGAGACGATAGGCCCGACGCGGCGAGAAGCGAGCGAGAGGGGAGACAAAGCGAGGGAGAGGGTATTAGCGGGAGAGAGATAGATTGAGACGGAGCGTGAGTATTTGTCGATGGTGGGGAGGCGGCAGAGGGAAAAAGAAAGAGCTAGAAGGGGAGAGAGAGCGCCCTCCCCTAACCACTCGCCCGGTCTCCTCCGCTACCCGCCGTACCTACTCACGGAGCTAACGAACGGTTGAGCGTAGCGTCGAGTAGACCGCATCCCAAGTATAACGTACGTATTCACGAGGACCTCCTCCACAGAGTTTGGGAAAAAGGGTGTATGGAAGCTGCCGCTCGATCGCCGGGAGTACTAGCAGTGTGATATCGTGGAGTGCGCGCCGCCGGCTGGACAAGGGAAAAACGTGGTGTGACAGTGAGAGGAGAGGCGAGAAGACTGTAGGAGAGCGCGTGCGGTGTGTGGTGCGGTGCGTGTCCCGCAACCTATACCACGGCCACGAACGAGAGATCCTTGTACGAATGTGAGGGTGCGTGCGTGCGGCTCTCTGCCATCCCGTGAGCCCAAGCGCGAACGGTCGGACGAGCGAGAGCGAGAGCGAGCGAGTGCGTCGTGCGTGCGTGCGTGCGTGCGTGAGAGAGCGCGCGCGCGCCTAGCTCGGCGGCGTGTGCGTGAGGAGGGAGCGTGTTCTCTCGCTTCTCGCGTGTATGAGTGCGCCTGTGTGCCTGTCCATGCGTGTAGGAGAGTGAGGGAAAGAGAGCAAAAGAAGCGCCGCCGTGGGAGTAGGAGAGAGGTAGAAGGGAAAAGGAGGAGTGAGAGAGCGTGAGCGTGAGAGAGAGGGAGAGGGAGAAAGAGAGCGAGAAAGGGAGAGAGTGGGTGAGAGCGAGTGTGAGCGAGCGAGAGTGAGAGAGAGAGAAAGAAAGAGGGAGCGCACAAGTGTGTGTGTGTAGCTCGGCGTGCGTGCGTGCGTGAGTGAGAGTGCGTGTGCCAAGTAATTCCTCGGCGTACATCCTTGTCTTCCTCGTTGGTGGTACCGTTGAGTAAACGAGGCTGAAGTGACAGGCAGACGTCCGCGTGTGCGACATGTCGGAACACCACCGCGTAGCCGGTGGCTGGGGCACAGCGAGCCCAGGAAGCCGTGAGGATGCCTCCGGCGGTACCGCCTGGTGGCCTTCGGGTTTGAACGCCGTCTCGGCGGAACAGCAACAGCAACAACAACAGAATCTCCACCAACACCTCATGAATCAGCAGCAGCAGCAGCAACAACAGCAACAGCAGCAGCAGCAGCAACAACAGCAGCAGCAACAACAGCAACAACAGCAGCAGCAGCAACAACAGCTCTCGCAACAGCAGCAGCAGCAGCTCTCGCAGCAGCAACAGCAAGCAGCAGCACAACAGCATCATCAGGATATCGTTAGAAGTACCGCCGCCGCCACACAGCAGCTCTTCTCCTACAAGATGGCCTCCAGCTTTCAGAATCCAGCCACCACGGGGACCCAGTCGAATCCCATCTCCACATCGGCACCGGTCGGCACATGCATGAGGGGCGGCTATGATTATAGACTAGGCCAGGGCTCTGCACCGGGTGGAGGTGTACCCGGTACACCGTCGGCACCCGAAGTACATTGGTGGTACCCAGGTGGAGTTATGGACGCCGGTCAGAACAACCTGCACCAGCAATTGCAGGGCCAACAACAGCAGCACCTCTCGCCCATTACCACACAAACGTCCACGCCCCCCGTTATGTCCCCGGTATGTTGCGACCACGATCGACCCCCTTTTTGTGGTTCCTCTTTTCTCCTTACGCTCTGCCTGCCTGCTTCTCCGCTCACTCTTTGCGACACCAGCTCGCCTTTCGACTTTCGACTTTGCCACCCCTTTTACGCACTCTGCCCCTTAGACGATTATTCAGGTTTCCTCTGCCGGGACAGAGAGACTCCCCAATTTCTCGTACACGTCCGGCTCCACTCTCGCTTGATAGTTCTCGATTCAAACACCGCTCGAGTCATTTAGTCATCGTGCCCTTTACCTCGCCACGCACTGAAAAATGGCGATCGTTCTTGGCGCCAAAGAAAGGCCACTACAATATGTTCGTTTTCTTGGGCAGATCAGGAGTCTGCCTGCTCGCCCTATCATTCCTCTCTGACTAGTCAGGAATGTCTGGTGCAAAATTATTTATGTTATAACCATGAATATTGCTCGCTCTTGATTTCAACAGATTACATTTCGAGCACATCGGTCGGTTTGTAGTAGCTCGTTTGTTTACTTTGACTTATCGCGAAGACAAGTCTTAGCAATCTATTTCTGTTGACGAAACTGCCGAAGAAAAACTTGTTCCCTCAAGAATCCCGATACACGCGCAGGTGACTCATCACACGCCGGAGCTATTTCAAATGTGCTTTGTAACCTGTTCTTACCTTAACATTACCGGGAATCTCATTACGCTTTTGAGACCGGTACTTTCTCTGCCATGCACACGAGGCGATAGTAGAGATTGTCCGAATTTTTCGTAAGTCCCCACAAATTTTATATCTCTCTCTTTTGTTTTTCAAATTGTTTAAACATTACTCCTGCAGGATCTAGTCGAGTTTCTCGAGTGGTTGGAAAATGAATTCGGGAAATACTTGACAATTGATTTTATCGCAGCCGTTTTCGTATCACCGTCTGCGTTTCATCCTGGCTCTCGCGCCTCTTGCCCCACCGACCGTTGTCCGCTATTGATTCCGGGTTTCGTGCGGCCTTCTTCGTACGTACGTTCGTACAGTGGCTCTTACCGCGCCGGTACTCTATCTTATTTTTGTCGATCTCCTTGATCGACGTTTCACTCATTCACATTTCGTGACGTGTACATCGTGAGACGTGAATGCCCTGGTATGTCGCTGACGAATAGCCACGGATTTTGAATGAGCTTTCTACGGCAATTTCGAAAATAAATGGAAAGGAGGATCACTTGCTCCGGCATACCTCGAAATCGGATAAAAGCTTGCACAGATTTCACATTCTCTCAGTCGAGGTACTCAATTCTCTCTGAGAAGGCAACTACTCTTCACTTTTGATTTTGTAAAATCCGTCCGACACTATGCTCAACATTTTGCATGCCTTTGGAAAGTTTTTCAAAGCAGTAACTGAGCGGCAGCGGTACGGATCCGGGAAATTGTTAGCTTTTGATTTAATCCTCGGATAGACTCTCCGCCCTTTTCAAGGGGCAAGGTGCCGATATCGAAAATAGCTTTCCAACAAATTGCGAAAGCTTGTGATATTGCGAGCATTCACCGTAAAGTTTCATCACGTTAACGACCAATATCCGAGGGTCAGTACGGCTTTTAGAATACTCTCTCAAATCAAAAGCAGTTACGCCAGCAGTTTTTCCCTTATTTGCCCCTGTCGTTGGATATCGGGATAAATCCAATAGATGAACTCGCACTCATTTTTTTCTCAGTCCTCATTAATGCCAGATCGATGGAAAGATTAGTCCTTCCGCGCAAGATATCGCCACGTGTTTTGCCGTCCACGGATTACTCATTCACCTGTATAGGATACATTCGACATATAGATTCGCTACAACAACGTCAGATAATTCCTGTGCGCGCGATTCTCCGGCAACATTGAGGAAGATTGTGCTCGTTCTAAGAATTCTAACTTCATAACGTGGAAAGCTTCCGTGTATGTACGTACGTGATCTCACTTTCAGCTAATGTTTCCCTGCATTTACCGTGCAACTATTTTTTACGTCGCTCCGTCTATTAGCAGTTTCTTTTTACTCCTAACATTTAACGTTTGAAGAACCCCGGGTACCTTTACTGCTTCAAAAGTGCAAGTCACTCAACGTGCCTTTCAATCTAACTGCTATGTGTTTTTTCCCCCCCTCAAAGGCAAAGTAAAATTATAAAAGTCGCTCAGTGTAAAAGTTCACTTCTCCATACAAGATAATTCTATTTCAGATTGCATATAAAAAATGTTACATCCTTAAGTATATTACGATCTTAGTCCTGTGAAAATATGCCTACTAACTATACATTGATATCCATAATATTATTTGTCCCCGCCCTGCGATATTTGTCAGGTCTTGATTAGTTGTAGCATGGTCTACAGCATCATAAACTATTTATTAACGTCTCCAGATTATTTTGGTGACAAAGAAAAAAATATAGCTTGGCTTGTATCGTTGACTGGTGCATTATACAGTGAACACCGTTCATTATGTAGGAGGTACCTTCAAACTAATCAATCGATGTTCTCACGGTATGTAATGAGCATAGCGAGCATGAGTTACAGTGTTCGATCATTTTTCTGGTCGCGGCCACAAAGATTTCGTGAAGTTAATTTCGACTCTCGAGAATAAATGACTGTAGTCAACACTTTAACTCACTCCGCATATATAAATCGCTCGAAGAAGCTCGTGTGAATAATGCTCTTCGACATTTATATTACTCCGAAATGAGTTTGGATATTGGGTTGGGTAAAAAGGGCAGAATTCCTGTATGAAATAGTTGAGGCTGGTGTATGCGTTTGTGTCTACGTGGGCATGTAGTGGCGCTACGCACGCACACGCGGAACTGTGAGAACCACATGGAATACTTGAGGCATGATACTCTTTTCGCGCCGCTGGCATTATTCTTGCTTACATCGCTAGGTTCCTTCAAAGGAAAAAACGATTTACCGTTTAGCCGGTGAAGATACGAGTTAAGCGGCCGTGCTCCGTTCGCGTTGGACCATCGGGCACGAATACCAAAGCTCCAATACCTTCTCCAACACTATCGTGGCGATTTTATACAAGACGCAAGCCCCGAAATATATCGCCAGTCAGTAGAATAGAATTTTTCACTTAACCTTGAAGTGAGAGGTAGGTGACTGTTTGATACAGTATCAAGTCCAAGTGATCGTATGATTTTCCATTTAGTAGACGTAATTGAAAATCATGCCCGAAACAAGGAAACCGAGGGAAATGGAGGTCTTTCCTTTTAATAATATCCACTGACGGCAATAGTCGTTATTCACCAATTAAGTTGGCAGCAGGGCTTACGTAAAGCATCACACGGGCAATGGCTAGGTTTTATTTAACAATTTTTGGCGACGCTGACGATTTTTGCGAAACACTTGATATCGCGTGCTCGTAAAAAATTTCGCGACCCTTGATACCTTTTAATGGCATGCTTTTGCGACCAACTGCTCCTCCGCGAGGAGTGTTGGTCTTAACAGGGCTAAGAACTCGGCAAGTAAACCGCGTTAATGAAGATTTCGTTCTTTTTCTCTGGATTCCAGCATCAGATTCAACAGCTGCCACAACAGAACAATCTTCAGCAGAATAACGCTCAAAGTTTACAGCGAGACAACATGCCGCGAGGAAAGGACTCGAAGCCAAGGGGACGGATGACCGCGTACGCCTTCTTCGTGCAGACGTGTCGCCAGGAACACAAGAAGAAACACCCAGAAGAGAAGATTGTCTTTAGGGAGTTCTCAAAAAAATGTGCAATGAGGTGGAAGGTGAGAACTTATATTCTGCTTTCTATCACTAGTTGAAGTCTTCTACGTCGTTAGTACGCATCAGTTTTTCACTCTTCATTACGGAATTTCATTCGTAATTGAGGCATTTGCCACTGGAAATTAATTGAATGGGACATTATTCTATTGCAAGAAAGGCTCTTGTAGAGTGGAATTGGCTAGCGCACGTGCCCATGGGAGTAGTTAGACGGCAAAGAACCAATTTTCTTGAAAGTCATGTCGTTCCAACGAATTCAAAGTTATACATTACTTTTCCGCCGTGAAAATTGAAGATATTAATGAACACTGTTCTTGATGAGTAACGGAAATAATGAATTTGCCTTGCAAAAGGCAGAAAGTGCGGTCGAACTGCGATCCTAATCAACGCGTTCATTTATTATACATTTTATAGGAATATTTATAGAATGCAGCAGGAGACCACTAATATAAATAACGAACATTTAATAAAGATATATTTGAGAAAGCGGATAATGTACAGGCTGACCTACTATTTCAATGCTATCTCGGAATGGTGAGGTCAGCCTGAAAACTCACCAAATTAGCTTCTGTAAATAATTCAATGATTGATCCACGAGAACGTAATGGCGAAATGAAAAATATTTCAGATAAATAATATAGTAACGATATAAATAAATATACACAATGAATAAATTGTGTTCTATGTTAGGATCTGGAGTTCGTTCCCTTGGTACGAGGGAAACTGTAGGTTAGCAGATTGAAAATATTTAGGATTAACGGTTTACGTATACCTGCACTGACTACCTGTAATCCTCGATGCTGGTAAGAATAGAGTTAGGACCGGTTTAGGACTCGTTCGTTCCATAGAATTCGACTCTTATATAATGCCTGGCATGTCAAAATCTCTTGACGATACCTAGCGCTATACTAAGATTTGAAATATTTGTAGAGGCTTAATAAATTGTAACAACCTTTGAGGCATTTTTGTTTAGTCAGGCTTTCGACACAATTGACGTACTGATATATCAAAGTACTCCATGTGCAAATGTTCATAGCTTGCCTAGTTTCGGGTTACTTTAGATATTATTCGAAAAACAGAAAAACGAGGCCAGAAATTATATGCGGCTATAAAGGAAAGCCGTTAGTGTAGAATACGTCATTAAGAGCAGGTGCGGTACCAACATCCGACTTTAGATGCGTCTCCACTTGAATAAGTGAGACACTTTCTGCCGACTCTTTTCAACTTTCAGCCAGATGTTCTTACGCGCCCATTAAACAAGGCTTTCGTTATCTCCTTGAAATCGCAGTTTTTGGCAGCTGCGCAATATTACTCAGCCCTTTCTACGGAACTTTCAGCCTGCACTACTAACGTACCTTTCCTGTTCGGTCAAAAATGTAACATTATTCCCTGGTAATATCTATTTTTCACGGTACTCATTGCTCAATAATAGGCGGATCAACGTAGTGCCTGATGAAAAGAAAGTAGGTTAAATTTCGTCGGCCTTTCAGTTATATATATATCTGTCTGCCCCACCTTTATTTCCACCGACTATGGCAACAATTTGATCAAATCACCGGATTTTATGGAACTAAATACTGATCTCTATGATCAGCCATTTTATGGATTTTCATTTGTAGGTTTACGAAGCGCAAAATACTTGTATCATTGCAGACTATGTCAGACAAAGAAAAGAAGCGTTTCCATGAAATGGCAGAAAAGGATAAGAAACGATATGACGCGGAAATGCAAAACTACACACCTCCCAAGGATCAGAATAAAGGCAGAGGCAAGAAACGCAAGCACATTAAAGATCATAATGCACCGAAAAGATCATTGTAAGGATATTTATATTTCGTACAACCACGAATTCGAGTTATTCTCGCAATACGTTTAACGACCGTACTGCTTTTGCGAACAGGTCTGCCTTCTTCTTATTCTGTAATGATGAGCGTGGCAAGGTAAAGATGCTGAATCCCGAATACGGAGTAGGTGACATTGCCAAGGAACTTGGCAAGAAATGGTCGGATGTAGATCCCGAAACCAAATCCAAGTACGAGGCTATGGCTGAGAAAGACAAAGCTCGATATGAACGGGTAAGTAAAATAGAATGTCTATCTCTTCCTTATCTGTATTTTGACATTAATTGACAAGGATTAATCGCAAATTGTAAAGCTTGCATCTCTGATAAATTTTGCTTTGTTGTAACATGTAGAGTTTTCCATGTTTCTGTACATATCGAAACATAAATAATTAACTGTCCTGGAATGCCCTATAGGAAATGAGTGCGTACAAAAAGAAAATAAAAGATGGGGCACCGGTGGTAGGAGCTCCAGCGAATCCTGTAAAAAGTGACAGTGATGAGGAAGAATGGAAAGAAGATGACGAATAGCGGATGCACGACAAAATTTCATCTATCACCCCGTGTCCTTGATCCTGAAAGCATACCTCACCTACTGTACGTACCATTGACCTTAGCGTGAGCGTACTTACACCACTAGGAGAACAAATAACTAATCACCAGTCCCCGATTATTTACAATAATAATTAAAATATCCGCGATTATGATAATTATTTTAAAATTGTATGTATGAGAGGTGCGAGAGGAGATCGTATGAGTGACATTTGTATTTTAACATATTGATAGTAACATGTAAAATGGCGTAGGATAGCAGAATGAAAAGGTGCCCACTTTGAAACAGGTGGAAGGCGCAGGGGCTCAATCATTGTTGACTTTGTCTCCACACATCGTGTTAAAACAACTAGTTTTAAAGTCATAAAAGAACAGGATACGGCGGCTCCATAGTTGGGCGATATCATTCTATGATAGTTTGATATTCTATCAGTTCAGTTCATTCGTTACCAGTGTAAGAGACTACTTGTATATCCTTGTACAGAATGTTTCTTTAAATCAAATCTCGCAGGTGGGGCATGGGGCTGCTTTGTATGAATGTAATTGATTTAAACACATGTCGCATAGCTGTAAGTATTAGGATATAAGTACAAGTATTTTAAAGCAACTTCGATTCTACATCTACGTCAACGTGTGATAGTTTCCACTAACCGTGTACTGTAAGCCACGAGATTGAGCCTTATAGTTTATAAGCAATTTCAACTGAAATTGAAACATCCAATTTACAGTTTTTATAAATCAAAATTAGGACAACCCAGCCATGGAGCAGTGGTATTGCAAAGTCCTAAATTCCCATGAAGGACTGTTCGTTTGTACAAATCACTGAAACTACAAAATAACACATTTTATTTTTTAGCTGACAATGCGCTACGCGGACATGAAAATATCAGCATACGTTGATTTCTGTTTTACTCTACATGATCATTGTAATCTCAGCTTTCACGATCGCACGAAGGGTAGTCTTTATGTTTGTTAAGAACAGTGACAGCGGCTAAACGCCAAATGCATCGTGTTTTTCTTTCTAATCTGGTTTTTTCTTTATTGAAGTAGTCCCTGCCCCTTACCATCGTCATCCTCCCTCTCACATTCATTTTTTAAATAAAGCAGATACTTTAATCCTCTCAAGAATCATGTGATTCCGTTCATTGTTCGAGAAAGTAAGATAGGGCGTGTCTTGTACTGCCTCGAGTCATCTGGTGTACAGCAGGCTGTATTATAATAAATTATTGTGGTTTCTTGTAATATTAACATTCCTAGATCCTAGTATGTACAGATCTTAATCATTGAGATTAGAGCCAACTATGTAACAAGCATACCGAAAAGCAGGCTAAGTTAACAATCGCTGTGAGTTTTATGGTCGACGTTGGTATGCAAAATGAATATACAAGAGGCTTCGTTACAGTCAGACTGACTTGCACCTTGATTTGGCTCAGCAGGTAAACACTACTTTTCGACAGAACTCTTCATCTCCCCTGCACATTGTCGCGTAATTGATAATTGTACGGTTATATAAACAAAAAACTGTTTTAGAGGGAGCTAGAGGACGAATACTGTAAAATATGAAATTGTAATATTTTAATACTGATTTGCAGATGTGCATAATTTTAACATAGCTGGTTAAAATGAATTGTACTGATACTAAGGTATCCATTTGATGGAGATAATTAATAAAAACAGATATTGAAAATTATCGCAGAATTTTCTGTATTATTATAGGGGAATTATAACAGTTACAAAGGAAAGATGTTTGTTTTGTATATCTCTTAGGGATAAATAAACTTTTCAAAAAATGATTCAATATCTTGCTCGTACTGCACTCAACCTATTCATAAGTATATTGTGTAGGAAACAAAGAACCTTTGTGCTCCAGAAACTGATTTAGTGTTGTACGAATCTGTATGGTGATTGATTCAAGATTATTATCAATTTGAAAATAAAAATTGTGCTGAATGGATTGTTTTATCTGGGCATTATCAATGATTTAAAAGGTCACGTAGAATCTATATATCTATATAATAGATATACGCGAATATCGCAGACGTCTCTCAATTGCTCTCAATAGCTAAATCCGGTATTCTATATTTGAATGTCAACCGTCTTTTTGAAATACTCTGCGGTCTTTCCCGTGAAACGAACATATTTCAAAGGCCATTCCATGCTGTAAAACGGAGCAAGATATAGGAAAAGTCATAGAAGCGCATTATTTCTACTATAGAAATAATGCTCTGATTGGTGAATTTTAATAAAAGAAACGGCATAGTTTCACAACAAAAGGCAACGGTTTCATTCTCGGAGGATTGGCGGCCATCTGTGGAGACATGCTCAGTACTACAACATTGACCGGGTTCACGAATTCGTAGTTTCGAAAGATATAGCTGTCTTTTTGTTTGCGTCCAGTCTTGACGGTTAGTGAAGGCTTTGCATTTGAAAATTAAATGTAAAAGACTCAACGACCAGCGAAAAGGTCATTGCGGGCCTCGCAGCCGGTCCCTGTGATCGATCTTAATGCACTGAACCGAAGATTCTTCGGAAAATACGGGCTGTCGCGTCAAAAGACATTCTCCCGCAACGTTGATTCGTAAGGTAGGTTCGGGCTTTTTCTGAGTCCTTCAAATAACGTTTTCAGAGTTCCACTTGTCCCTTCTACTCATTGATCCTTCATAAACCAATCCTTGAACTCGTTGTTTGTATTAACGAGAGCATCGTAATCGCCAGTCGATCTTGACAGGATTTGGCACAGAACTTCGAGTACATCGGCATCCAGGATCGCTGACGTAAAATGAATTTGTTTATAACTGATTCCCAGTGCCTCTCACTTACCAGTATCACAATCTCAAACTATTTCAATACTACGCAGCAAGAGTTTTCTCACGACAATGAATTTTACATAATCTCTCAATTTTTGCCAATTTGGAAGCCTCTGATGTAGAGTTGCATTACCTACTTCACCACCTTCGTGAATTTGCATATGTGTTTCCCAATTATGCTCATTGAATCACTGTTACCTTATTTGGAAGTTTCATTTGTACAGCCCTAATAAGACTCAATTGGCTGGTCTACAGACATAGCGAAGGATTAGACATTATAAAGTTAATCGGATATTTTCTAAAGGATTAAATCTTAGGAAATATATTTACTATCTATAACACATGCAGGCGTAAAATTAACAGGCACGCTTAACTGTATGACATTTAAATCTTGTATTGATATTTCTAATTTTTGGAGTAATGACTCATTGAAGTCTGCACATATGTACACACAGTGACACATCAGTGGAAAGGAGTGATCATAGTCAGAGTGGTTTCTTTCTATTAAATCATACAATATTTCCTCTAGGTTTTAAAAGATGGAGCAAGATACTGAATATTTGAAATTGCCTTTAGAAGAAAGATGTGCGCACAAGGTAGTACAGCTATTAGAATGAGAGTATGGCATGCAATGGCTCTTTCAAGCTCTTGGTATAATACTCTAACTTTATTTAGTCATGGAGGGCACGTTTACATGGTTACAAAGAATGCGTTAACACATTTCAATGTATTGATGATGAGAAGTCACCAGAGTGGAATAAATTTTTGGGATTCATAAAGAAGTTTGTACTAGACAGCAATGCTGCCGCACAAGAGAAAGGATTGGAAGCAGCACTTGCTTTTATTGAGAATGCTGCTGTTGCAGGAAAGTGAGTATCTGTTGACATGTGTAAGATATTGAACTGTGGTCAAAGTGGCCAACATGTCAAGAATTTTTTAATGTATATTTCTTATATCTGTTCAGGACTGTTGGAGAAGTAATGAATGGCATAGTTACTAAGTGTATTGCAGCACCCAAAGCCAAAACAAAAGAGTTAGCAGTGCAAATAACATTGATGTACATAGAAATAGAAAAGCATGAAGCAGTCCAGGAAGAGTTACTTAAGGGCACTGAAGCGAAAAATCCTAAAATCGTTTCTGCCTGCATTTCTACTATAACTTTAGCTCTGAGGTAAATCCATATTGTTTGAAGCAAATATTGGGAGCACTGTTATTATATAAAGTATATGTTTCATAGGCAATTTGGTCCAAAAGTAATCAATGTAAAGCCATTAATAAAGAAAATGCCAGCTTTCTTGGAGGATAGGGACAAAACTGTCAGAGATGAAGCAAAATTCATGGTTGTTGAAATATATAGGCAAGTACTCGATATGTAGATGAATTAAGGGCAAAGTTGAGGAACTCTCTATGAATTTTATATTTTCCATAGATGGATTGGAGCACCACTCAAACAACAACTGAATACCTTAAAACCTGTACAAATAAGTGAATTAGAGGCAGAATTTAGTAATTTAAGGGAAGAGAAAGTTGTTCCAATCAGATTTTTAAAGTCACAAAAACCAAAAACCATGTGTATTGCAGACCCTGCTAGTGATGTCTGTGATGGTAAGTATCTTTATTCATAACTGGATTTCTTTAAAAGCTAATACTATATTTAATATTTATGGTACAAGATGGGAAGGTTGATGGTGATGTTGGAGATATACCCGAGATCGATCCTTATGAATTACTGGAACCAGTTGACATTCTTTCAAAACTACCAAAAGACTTCTTTGAAAAGATTGAGGCAAAGAAGTGGCAAGAACGAAAAGAAGCACTTGAAGTGGTAGAAACTCTTGTGAAAAATCCTAAATTAGAAAATGGGGACTATGGAGACTTAGTGAGGGCATTGAAAAAGGTATAAATTTCTACTGGAGGTGATGAATTATTGTACATTGAAACTTTTACACAGTATATTATTTGTTTTGACTAGGTGATCTCCAAAGACACTAGTGTGTTAGTAGTGGCATTGGCTGGAAAATGTCTAGCTGGACTAGCTGGTGGTCTTAAAAAGCGGTTCCAGCCATATGCAACTGCATGCCTTTCCTCAATATTGGAAAAGTTTCGCGAAAAGAAAAACAATGTTGTGCTGGCTCTTAGGGAGTCAGCAGATGCCATATTTCTTAGCGTGAGTGTAAAATATAAATTTTAGGACACTTAAATTTTAATAATAGTACTTAAATTTCAATGAAGATAAATTTATCTATGCTAGGTGACTATTGACGTTATCTTAGAGGATTCTCTCGCGGCATTAGAGAATAAAAATCCTGCAGTAAAAGCGGAAACAGCCGCTTATTTGGCAAGGTGCTTTGCTCGTACTCCACCTCCTAGTTTAAATAAGAAATTACTGAAAGCATATACTGGTGCTCTTTTGAAGACTCTCAATGAACCTGGTAATTTATTAGTTTATAAGCCCTTAGTTCGATAAAAAATTACAAATCCAATATACGACAACTATATTTTGTTAGATCCAACTGTCAGAGATAATTCTGCAGAAGCTTTGGGAACTGCAATGAAATTAGTCGGTGAAAAAGCGATGATGCCATTTTTGACAGACATTGATAACTTAAAAATGACAAAGGTACATTGAATATGGCTCTAAATATTTAATGTTACACCACATCAGATCGTGAATGTCATTTAATATTTTTTTATTAGATAAAAGAATGTTCCGAAAAGGCTGTGATACTTGCAAAGGTAACTTGTCCACCAAAGTCAGTAGGGGAAAGACCCAACACTGCTCCAAATAAAGTAGAAACTTCAAGAGCAAAAGAATCGGATGCTAAACCTGTAAAGAGGCCTAACACAAGCACAATTAGAAAACCAGCATCTAAAAAGCAATCTGCAGCTTCATTAACGAACTTAGCTGGTTCGAAAAAAGCGGCAGCAGCGAAACCTCCAACAGAAAAGAATTATAGTCCTGAGGAGATAGACGAAATGGCTGCACAGTTATTACCGGATGAGGTTCTCCCAGGTCTTGTAGACAGTAACTGGAAGAATCGATTAGCAGCAGTTGAACAATTGTTTGATGTAAGTAGTGATAGAAACATTGAAATTCCACTATGCGTTAAGTTAACAAAACTTTAATTTTGACGGTCTTTTTAGCATGTAAGGCAAATGGACACAGCTGAAGGATCCACTCAGGTCATTGTTCGAACCTTGGCGAAGAAACCAGGTTTCAAAGACACAAACTTTCAAGTACTTAAATTGCGGTTGGAAATAGTCAAGTATCTTGCGGAGAATTATCCATTTTCCACGTAAGCTGCTCCTTTAAACCAACGTGGACTGAATGGAAGAACAAGTGATCATGAAATAATATTTCAGAACTGTCTGTGAATATTGTCTGATGGATGTAACTGAGAAATTGGGGGATGCCAAGAACAGTGCAATTGCAGGGGAAGCTCTGCTCTCTATAGCTGAAGCTACTAGTTTTGAGTATGTGGCAGAAGAAGTAGTTGCTTTTGCATTCAATCAAAAGAATCCAAAAGTACAACAAGAGACATTATCATGGTTGGGTAAAGGTCTTATGGATTTCGGGTGCACGTAAGTATAATACCGTTCAGAAATTATGAAAGTTTAAAATAACTAGTATGCTAATCCATAGTAATGTTACAGGCTTAATGTTAAATCGTTAATGGAAAATGTAAAGAAAGCAGTAGCGGCGACAAATCCAACTGTTCGTACTTCAGCTATTTCTCTATTGGGAGTATTATACATATTTATGGGTAGACCTCTGCTTATGTTCTTTGATAGTGAGAAGCCTGCACTCAAACAGCAAATCGAGCAGGAATGCGAGAAGGTAAAATGAATGACTTCATTAACAAATACATTTTCGGTCTTTCTGTTATTACAATAATGTGCATGGCAATTTAGCATAATGGTGAGACACCGCCAGCTCCTACTCGCGGAGCAAAAAGTAAGAAAACAAAGGATATTGACGACGATGAAGAAGTTGAAGTAGACAAAAAATCTAACAGTGAATTGGACATCAACAGTCTTATACCACGCGTGGATATTAGTAACCAGATTACTGAAAGTCTTCTGAATGAATTATCTGATAAAAATTGGAAAGTATGTACAGCTCCTAGATGAGTCGTCATAAGTAGTGTATCGTATGTACTAAGTTTCATGGTATTATACTAGGTGCGGAACGAAGGTTTACAAAAAGTGAGCACTATTTTGGCTGATGCGAAATTTATTAAGGGCTCTATCGGAGATCTGCCACAGGGCCTAGCATTACGGTTGGTAGATAGTAATAGCAAAATCGCACAATCTGCTTTAGGTATTTGCCAAAACCTAGCTGTGGCTATTGGCCCTGCAGGCAAACAACATATCCGAGTTTTATTCCCTGGATTTGTACAATGTTTGGGTGATAGTAAAGTTAGTAAACAAGACCTCATTGAGAGATTATCATATTTACTATTTCAGCATAAAGCTACTAATTCTGTTATTCTTTTTAAAATGTAGAACTGGATTAGAGCAGCTGCGATTTCATGCATAAACACATGGGGAGATCAATGTGGTTACAAAGAGTTCTTTGATGGTGAAATGATAGGTGATGCTTTAAAATCTGGCTCACCTGTTCTAAGAGCTGAGGTGTGGAATTGGTTAGCACAAAAATTAGCAGGAAGTATGTATTTCCTTACGATTTTATATGTCAAAAGCTGAAAATATTATGTAAGTTTATTACATAATGGCTTGCTTTACAGTACCTGTGAAACAGATACCAAAAGAAGAGCTTCATGTATGCCTTCCATATTTATATAGTAACTTAGAAGATCGTAATTCTGATGTTCGTAAGAATGCACAAGAGGCGGTCTTGGGCTTCATGATACATCTTTCATATGAAGCAATGGCCAGAAATACCGAGAAGTTGAAGGTACCCCTTCATTACTGACTCAAAATATCTGAACTTATTTGCAAGTTATAGGAAATCCTTTTCTTTTTAATAGCCTGGATCAAGAACTGTAGTACTGGCAGCATTAGACAAAGCTCGACCAAGTTTACCGATTAAACCTCTTCCAACAAAGAAACAGGCTCCTGATGAAAGTGCGCAAAAAACTGTAAAAAGTGGAGGAGCTATGAAAGCTTCCAAAGCGACTGTTAAATCCAAGGTTTTTGATTTATTTCAAATTTTAATGATGTACATTAACTTATGCAAAGATTTTATGAATTCTTTGTATCTGTAGGGTGCTCCTGCGAAGCCAGGTAGTGCACGCAAGAAAGACGATGATGTAGATACAAGTCCTTTATTAGCTATAAATAATTTGAAACATCAGAGAGTAATTGACGAACAGAAGTTGAAAGTTCTGAAGTGGAATTTTACTACACCCAGAGAGGAATTTGTTGACCTCCTCAAAGAACTGATGAGTGCAGCAAATGTGAATAAAACCCTTTTAGCTAATATGTTCCATGCTGACTTTCGATACCATCTTAAAGCAATCGAGGCATTAACCGATGTAAGCAAACGTGACATTGAATTTGTGTTTTGAAACGATTTGAAGACGATAAGAATATTTTTTCTCATAGGATTTGCCAGATAATAGTAAAGCTCTGGTATCCAACTTGGACCTTATTCTAAAATGGCTCACACTCCGATTTTTTGACACGAATCCATCAGTCTTATTGAAGGGCTTGGAATATCTTCGGATGGTTTTCAATATATTAATTGAAGACGAGTATCATATGTTAGAGACTGAGGCTGCATCCTTTATACCGTATCTCATTATTAAAGTAAATATTCGACAATACATTCCAAATTTTATGTAATCTAAAGTAATATAGAAGCCTCTAATTTTAAAAAATTATTACAGATCGGTGACCCTAAAGATGCTGTGCGGAATGGCGTTCGAGCATTGTTCAAACAAATTGCATTAGTGTATCCTGTCAGTAAATTATTCTCATATGTCATGGAAGGATTGAAATCCAAGAATGCTCGGCAAAGGACAGGTTGGTATCCTACGATTTTAATACTTCAAAATATTAGTGCTGTGTTGACAATATCTTATTCAATGACCTTAGAATGCCTGGATCAATTGAGTTCCTTAATTGAGAACTATGGAGTGTCTGTCTGTCAACCATCACCATCAGTAGCACTAAAGGAAATTGCAAAACAAATAGCCGACAGAGATAACTCTGTACGTAATGCTGCACTGAATTGTATTGTACAAGCCTTCTTCCTTCAAGGAGATAAGGTGTACAAATTAATTGGACAGGTATATTACTTTGCAATTTTGCAACCTAAGTATTTATCGAAATGTATGTTATTGTATCATCAAATAATATGTGTTTACCGCTCATGTAGATATCTGAAAAGGATCAGTCATTGTTAGATGAACGTATAAAAAGGGCTGCCAAGAATCGGCCTGCTAAATCCGCATCTGCTACTAGGCTTGCGGCACCCACTACAACACCAACTCCTTCCGAGGATATGAAGGCGGATGAAGAAGAAGAAATTGAAGAAGTAATGGAACAACAGCCACCTCCACCAATACACGAAGTGTACGTGCACAAAATTGCATTTTATTAACAATCTTTATGAGACCTATTGATAGCATACCTTCACGCTTGAGATTCATTTCTTTATTACAAGTATCCATATTTCATTTTTTTATGCATGTATTCTGCTATTTACCGTATCCTAGGCAAAATGATATTGATATCGCGGAAGAAAACGAAGTTCCAGAAGTGCCTGTGGAGACGCCTGAGAACAACGAAGAACCCCAAGAAACTTCAAACAGTCCACAGCATAATGATCCACAGCATAATCAGGATGATAATAAAACGTTTGTTTTTTGTTAATACCTTTACAGTGTGTTGATCCTGAGTTGGTGCTGGGTGGACACTGGCTGGGTTCCTGTACAATATTCCTTTTTTTACCCCATAGTTCCTCTTTCAATATTTAGTTCGCAATTAGTATAGTCAGTGTTGCGGCAAACAACAGAATTTATTTGAGAAGTTACTGAATATTATAGCTCATTCCTGAGCGAGGATGCATGCATTGTAGCAGTGTTATCTGATAAAGTTTTAGATCATCCTCATGCATGGGCATCCATATTTTTACACCTGTAGCATTAGTATTAGTACAATCCATTTGTACCTTGTGATATTGTGCCAATATAAATTGCAATTCACTTCCATTCGCAGGACCTCACCAACTTCAACTCAACCAAAAATCTCTGGTCCATTTGGACTCGATATGGATTTATTACAAAGGATTGAATTGAATGCACCAGTGAAATATAGAAATCCTGTTCTCCTGGACGTTAGTATATCAGATATTAATGAAACCTCTACTTCACCAAATGCATTAAACCCATCAAAGCTTCAGTGAGTAAATTTTCTTACTGTTAGATGCCCATTTCAACCATCGTGTCTACAAAAAATTCAATATTTCTAGAGTGATTCCGATTTCTCCGCCAAAACTGCTGGTTTCCAAATCAGCAGTCATGGCACCATTAGCCCCCACTACCACAACTGCTAAGGAAGATAGTCTCGAACGAAAAATCCTAGCGATGGCAAGCATAGACTTGAACATAGCTATTCAATCTATGACTAGCATTGAAAAGGTTTGTATTTGCCATATAGTGCAAGTTTTATATTATTTTGATAATTGGGCATCACCTTTTTTCTATTCTTCTTTGCAGTCGTTGAAGTCCCACCAAGTTCTGAGTTTTCAATCAAAGGAAGATAAATTTATTAGTTCCATTAACATGCAATTGCGATTCTTGCAAACATACTCTTTACATCAAGGAGGAGCAGATGTATCCAAAGGATTTAGGACCACATTTATGGTGATACTTGCTGTGAGTACGCCTAATCTAATTTTTTAATACAATGTTTTATAATGACCTTAATGGACGCAGCTACTAATTTTAATAAATCTGACTTGCAGTTTTATGATACTGGTGTACTCGGGAAAAATGTTCCGTTAGTACACTTGAAAGAGCTTGTAGATCAGATGATCAGTCTTCTAGCTGAAAATAAGTTAGAACATTTGCATCAAGCAGAAGTATACTATCGCGTAATTAATAATATTGTGTGCAAAATAATAGATAACTCGAATCACACAACTATTATACGGTAAGAATATCTAAGGGTGTTTTATATTTCCTGTGATTATAGATTTAAGATGGATAATTGTTTTGTCTCTTACAGTGTCCTAATAAAGTTGCTACATGACTGTGCCGAATCAAACGCGCCATCAAAGTACGAGGAATTAGTAATGAAATGTCTGTGGAAGATAGTAAAGACAATTCCTAATTGGGCTGCGGATTTAGATTACGATATAATCTTATTGGAGGTTCATCGTTTCTTGAAAGTAAGTCAAATACATTTCACAGTGCAAATCCAACTTTTACTTCTTTCAAATCACACGAGAAAAATATCATTTATAGGATTACCCATCAGCTTGGTGGAAGAAACGGAAATCCGATACACCTTTGAGGACAATTAAAACTATCCTTCACAGTATGACACGTGTGAAAGGCAGCACAATACTTAGTCATTTAACGCAAATAAATAACACAAATGAATCTGAATTGCATGCTTATCTAATAAGACTCATTGCCGTAAGTATTTATATATTATTTTTATTTAATGTAAACATCATTTTCAGCTTGATGATTTGTTTCAACATATTTTTTGCAGACAATTAAACCAGACGAACTTAATTCTATGTCAAGAACAAGCGTAAAATCCAGTAACTCGACAAAGTCTCAAGATCATTTGTCGAAGTTTACACATCAACAGTTATCCGAAATATTCAAGAAGATTGGGTCGAAGGAGCATACGCAAGAGGTCTGTGAAAGCCCGAGTGTCAACATTTTATTAGCAACATCATATATGTAATAGAGAATTAATTATATTTGTGTGCATATACTTCTTACAGGGTTTAATGCAGTTGTATGACTTCAAGCTTCAATATCCAGAAGCAGATGTGCAACCGTTTCTGTTAAAGTCCCATCAGTTTTTCCAGGACTTTATAGAACAAGGCTTAAGGGAAATTGCCCAGACTCGGAAGAATCAGAACCTTATATCTCAAGTGAACAACCAGTATACCAACGGTAAGTAGGGATGCAAAAGTTTGAGGATTTGGATCCTAAGTAGTTGATGCATGCCAAATTCGTAGACTCAACTCAATCGACTGGAACGATTACAGAAGAAAAGACCTTAATGGATCCGCTACACAGGCTCGAGAAATTGCGAGTAACGGAAGCACAATGTAGAACCCTAGCCAGTCAACCGAATCCAACATAATTTGTTCCCCGTTGATGTGGATTGGGTAAGATACGGAAGTGAATGGCGCCGGCTCGATACGGACATGTTGATTCTTACGCAAATAGTTATATTTTCTAGATAGCTTCAAGCATCTGTGACATTTTTAGTAAGAGATGTAGGTGAGCCATAACCGGATCTTTGGGAACACAAATCGGTTCTGTTGTAACATCAGGGTTTTAAGGCAAATTGAGTACTATCTTTTTATAGCTTCCGTTGAAATTTTAATTGATGGTCGAAATTATGCAGCTGTAGGCGCGCTTTAGAGACTGGGACGGACGTCGATAATAAAACAAGAGTATTACACAAACTACCGATTACGATGTATAACGATCCTAATTAATGTACGTAATATTATGCTGTCCAGTGCAAGATTAACCGTAGCATTTACGTTCAACTTTCGCAGTAGTGTTCTATAAGTGATATTATTACTTACCTAAGGTTCATGTGTTATAATAATAATGACATTTAGAAATATTGGAGATAAAGCAGTTACATCGTATCATGGAAAGAAATTATTCTGAAACTGGACTGAGTTAGGAAATGAGTTGATCTTACCTTACTTTCCCCTAAGAAAATCGTGTTGCTCTCTGAATATATTGCAGGGTCTGTTCGTTTTGTGTTATATGTATGCATGATGTGAGATTATTTCATTACTATTATCATTTAATTAAAACTTAAGGTGTTATTTAATACATGTTTCTTATTTATGATCAGCAACACATTGACCTAAGGTCTGATACTCTAGTTTTTCACAGTATATCTCATATATACCAAGATAATGTAGAACTAGGATGACACCTATATCGGCAATTTAATATGAATGTCTTTGGAAAACATGTGAGGGATCTTTAGTGTAAATAGATTCTGTATATATGCTAATTCCCATATTCAATAAACATGTCTGACATTACGGACTCGCAGTATCTCGTAAAGTTTCTTTGTAGGGCATATAATCATAATGCCAAGCTTTGTTTCACCTTTTTTATTACAAAATACACAGTTTGTCGTAAAATATACAATGCAGCCCGAAATATAGTACATTACTTAAGCTACAAATCGCTGCACTGTCAATAATTAATACCTGCTTCATCAGGACGTGGTAGTATATAAGGCGCGCGACAGCCCAGGATACTTATTGATATTTACAAGCAACTTTAGATTACACGATCTTCCACAAACAACGTCATGTTTATGATCTTAGTTTATCGAGTAGAAATCTATTAAGTCGGGCAAATCATTACTGATTACAAAATTGATGTGAAATCTATCATCTCAGTAACAGAAATATCTTAAAACGACATATAAAAATTATTCAAAATCCCGCGACCCATCAAATTCTTGCACCCACGTGGCAAGATCTATAAAACATCTCATTTAGCAAAATGATTCTGGCCTGCAGGTGTTCAACACCTGATTCTGAATTTTATAACAAGAGCGGATTATTCTTGCTTACTGAAAGGTTGAATGCTGCTTAATGAAAAAATTCAATTTCATAAAAATATAATACTTTACAGTGGAATTATACTGAAGGCATTATCTAATTTATCAATTTATACTTAAGGCTCTAAAGGTACTAATGTCTGATGTTATATATCTTCCGTGGGATTTATGAATAATGCAGTGAGGGCAAAAATCAGGAACACCAATCCTCCAATTATAGTTACTAAAAATAATAATTTAGTACAGTCTCTGTCATTGCATGATTGTAATAAGAATTGTTAATATCTTAGTGCTATATGTCTTACCTGTTCTTACTGATATCTTTTGTGCTATCATTCTCCCTCCTAACACAGCTAATCCGGTACAAAACGAGTGGCCTAATACACCACCAAGTACTACACCATATACATCCTGAAATTCCAATTAAATAAAATTTAGAATGTATGCAAGAAAGTCTTATTGGTATAATAGAAAGATCTTACACACCTCTCTTGCAGCTAATATAATTGTAGTAAGTTGAGAGCGATCTCCCCATTCAGCAAGGAACGTAAGTGTGAATGCTTGAAGGAATATCCGTGAAAGCATCATTAGTGCACTACGCTTTGTAGTTTTCCTTATGACACCAGTCTCGGGGTCTTGCACCAATGTGCTTCCTGATTCCTTAACATACTGAAATCGACGATATTTAAATATTATTTAACTCCTGGAAAAATGTTGGAGCTATGATTGGGGTAAAAATATACTACCACTATGCCACATGCTGCAGCATCAAGCAACACACAGGGATAGTGATTTGAAAGGCAATACCTCATCCTCGCGTTTCCTTAAATCGGATTGTACTTCCTCCAACTCTTCTTGACCTTCAGCTGGAGACATATAGTAACCGTCCCTTAACATTTTCAGTCCAAACAATGCAAATAGAGCAGTGGAAATATAATATGTGTAAGCACGTGGAATTATAGTTGCCGCATATCCAAACACAACTGCAAATCATTAAACAATACAAGAGTTATAAAGCCCTGCTCAATTCTGCCAGTAGAAATTCTTTACTGCAAGTGCTCCAAAATGTGGAATACCTGAAAGTACAGTCATGAGAGCTAGGGAACTAATAGCTCCCAGGAAAACTGTAAGCCGGGGATGTTTCATTGCCATTATTGCCGCTATAAAGAACGTTTTATCCCCCAACTCCGAGACGATGATCACCGAAAGGGATGCAACAAATGCATGCAAGAAACTAATGTCTTGCGTGTTGGTGGCATCGTCCGCCTGTTCGAGAGAAATTATATTATAAATATCTCATGAGTGATCAGTCAGTGATTGAAGTACTTGCCATTGAAGTGGCAGTAATTTGGATGTCTTCATAGCGAGGCTCTAACTCGGCCATCGCAAGCTGAACCAGGATGCAGCCGATGACCGATATACCAAGAAACTGGAGGAAGCCCATCTCCTTCGGCCTTCAATTTATTTCGTTGTGCTAATCCACTCTGATATCCCGGTTTTTAACCTCACAGTCTATTTCTTCCGGCGAACACGTTATCGGAACATCTGCTTCTCCAATTACCGAAACAGAAGCGCATGTCGCGCGCGGCTGGATTTCCTGTGGAAATCAGTGGAAATCTATCCGCCACTCCAGACTGCTCCAGACAGTCCGAAACTAAACATCAATCAAGGACTTAATAGTCTCAAAGGAACTTTCGCCTTTACGTGTCCTTCGACGACCCGGGAAAAAACATCACTTCACTTCCATCGCTATATCCATCCCAGTTATAGATCAATTATTATTAGACTTTTCCTTCGAACACCGCAGAACGTAGTTTCCACCAGTGACTGGAAACTCTGGATGACTAAAACTTTATCAACTCGAAGGCAATAATTATCAGACGTATTTGCGGATCTTTTGCCATTCGCTATTGCTTTGGGGATGAGTTATCTATATGGGGCTTGCCTGTGTACATATGTCATGCTTATCAACTCGAACAATAGATCTTACTTTGTAGTCTGATATTATTGATTTTGATCTTCAGATAATTTTGGAATGTATTACTTTTCTACAACTTTGTATCAAGAAATCAAGAATATAGATTATTATCGTGGCTGAATATCATCCTTCAACGATTCGTTTATCGGCCAAACTTTGAAGCCATGAACAAAGACTTTTACTTCTTATTAAATATGTTCTGTTATTTTTGGAGTTCTACTAGGAACTGTGGGAGGAATTATTTATTTGTATAATTGTGGAAATATTTTATACTAGCATGTAGTTATATCTAAGTTTCATTTACTTCGAAGATTGGAATCTGATTCATTGATTAGTCGAAGCGCAAAATTCGTTCGTCATGTTATATAGCTATGCTGTTTGACGGTTGCACAGATGATCCATCAGCTGGGTCTGCAGTACACGCGAACTCCAGGAACATAACATAACCTTTGGAAATATGGATAATAAAAGAGTAGTCTGGAGTTTCTTTGATGAATATTGCAGAAAGAGGTAGAAAATGGATCACGAAGAAGAATTCCTCAATACTTTCTTCACGCAAGTAGCACAATTGTGCACTGACAAAGCCAAGGAATTAGTTGTAAGTAACAATTGCGCGTGGGAATTTTTGTTTTTCATTCGAACTGTTCTTTTTCGAATTCAATTCGAGACAAAACAATTGCGACTAATCTCAAGTTCAAGATTTCTTTGTCTATTTCGTTCAATGTCGTTTGTAATCGAACGTTGATTGTTGGGGTAATTAACAGGTGTGTAATTGATGCATTGCTCAATAGGAAAAGGAGAGAGAATCATGTAGACAAACGCAAATGGGTCCTTGGGGTATGCTGCTTATGCATTTACCACAAATAGCAGTGGCGGAACATTCCTATGCGGACTTAGGCTTTCTTCATACAAAGAATAAAGGACTTCTCAGGAAAGATGTACGTGTTCTCCTGTCTCATTAATTAGACATACAAAAGATACCCTAGAATATGCTATATTTCTTCCTTCATTCATTTTAGAACTCATTGAGGACAGTCTATGAATTACTAAAGTCAGACTTAAAAAGATTAGAGGAGGTAACAAGAGGAACAAATTCCATTGAAGCAACTGTGGCTGAAGTGTCCAGTCAACTGTGTCAATTTATTACAGCAAAAATACAACTTATAGATTTGTAGGTATCTTAGTATATGATTGTGTAAGTTTGATCTGTATATAATAATTTATATTCTCATGGTATTGCAGTTATGAAAAGATGTACCATATGAGTCTAAACAATAAAGTAATGAAGCATCAAGAGCTACTGCAAACTATAGAAGGAATAGTTGAAGCTCATTCCATGTCCTGCCCACATCTGGCACTGACTGCTATAAAAACTGGTCTAACGTAAGTTTGCCCACATTTGTTTGTTAGTTCTGAGAGTATCCATTATTTTGACATGTACATATTTTGATTAGATTAGAATGTGAAATATTAATGCAACTAATGAAAGCACAAGTTGAAGTGCAGAATTGGAGATTTCTCTCTGCTTTAATGGCTCTTTATGGAGCACAGACAAGAATGTCCGCATGGGAGAGAACCTTGCAAAGCAAAGAGGTTGGTACAACATTGTAAAGAAATTGCTTGCAAGAAATATATTTCACTGATTTTATCAGATAAAATGTTTATAGTCGTGGAAATTGGGATTCAGTGCAACTTTTCTCAAAGCAAATCAACAGCCAGCATTGTATCAATGGCTAGTGAAATTACGTGGTAGCATATTAGCCAAATGTTCCTTGTATTTCCACACGACTTTAAGCCATGAAGCAAGCCCAGGAGAAATGAGAAGTATTATGAGCAAACAGAACGTCGATTATTATCACAAGTAATACTTAATATTTTTCCTTCTATTTTTCCAGCACTTAGATATTTTTTACCATGTATAATTCCTTTGAAAATGATCTTGTTTTAGAATCCAAAGCTTTCAGCGTAAACATGACGTACTAGTCTTTATTATATTTGATTCACGAGGGATAGAAAATTCGGGCCCTGGTTACAAACATCCCGATAGGAAACCCAATATTTCCGACAGCTTTCACGTTGTTCTTAGTTGTCCTAGTGTAAGAGATTTATATTGATACGTATCTTATAACAGGGATTTTACGAATAAGTCTAATCTATACGATTTTATCTTGTCTCAGGTGTTTATTCAAAAACCTACGTTTCACTTAGATAATATACAAAAGCGAATTGTAGAACGACACGCAGAGCTTTCTGTAATGGATAAGATTGTATATAGCAAAAGTTTAAAGGTAAGCATCTTTTCCTTGGATAGCGAATTTCAAAATTTAAGGTCTAACACTGATATTTCTCAGGATTTATGTACATACGGAATGTTTAACACGGATCCAAGAATGACTTTAGTCACTATATTTGAGACTGGCAAGCAGCGTGACAAGGAAGCTCACGTAACATCATTCATGACAGATTTATGCACACAAATTAAGGGTAACAAGGTTTATGAATGTTTAAAGTTGTCTAAGTGAGGTAACTCAGACGAATCCATAAACTGACTAATGCCACCAAAGACTTGAAAGTTGTATAATCAAATGTCTCTTTTATTTAAACAAAGAGAAGTAAGTTACCTATGAATAAAATTTCTATTCTTGTTATTTAGTTAACTTCGTTTAAATCAAACAATGGAATCAAAAGCACAAAGTCATCTTGCTTCACAATATCTTTCGTACTAGACTTGTTTGTTAAATACAATCGGGAACTTTATTAAAATATAGATGTTTGCTTCTAAGTATGTACAAAATGTATCTTTCGATGTTTCCTAAAGTGCAATAATGGCTCTCTTTAAAGCTTTCTCTCGATTTTTCTTAGCTCTACTCTTATTCCTCCTACCCTTCGTCGCGTCTCTGAATAATTGAACACCATCCTTCTCTTCAATAACACGTTGTGCGTATAGCATACCGTGAAGATTAAATCCAATTACATCCTACAAGCATTGACAAAAAATCGAGGGTGAGATTTTTAGTAACTGGTTGTATATTTTGGACACATAGAAAGATGTACATTATTCTTACCCGCATTCCTGTGATTTTTTCCATTGCTAATTTCTTAACTGCTTCTAAAGTAGGTAATAGTTCATCGTTCGATACTATTGGGCCGTGATGTGCCTGGATTAAGCATAGAGATAATCTAGCGATTATCTCTACGTTATAATCGCCTGCTAGTAGTGATGGAAGTATTTTAAGAATTTCGCACACCACCGAATATGGTAGTAGGAACAAAGCTTCGTCCAAATCACTAGAATGAACAAACGTCAATCATTATTAATAGTGCAAGTTGCATAATTACATTTTTAACATTACCTTGCTCTGATTCGCTTAATTGTTTCTATTAAGTAGTCATCTGTGGTGGTACAATTATAGGCTTGCATTTGTAAAGGTACAGGTGGAGCAGTTTTGGAAGATGCAGCATTAGCTAATTGCTCATTATATGCTTTCGACACCTCCAAGCATTCCAATATAAGTTCCGCCTAAAATACACAAGGCTTATTTATATAGTCTTTGAACTATGACAGTACTCGCGAGTTTGTTTACATACACCACGTTCACTATTGACAGTCTTTCTCGATGGCAGAGACTGTTGCTTCTGACCAGGAATCACTGTGCTCTCGCCAGTGGCTAACTCATTCTCTTGTCGTTCCCTTTCTTCTTCTTCTTCATCTTGAAGAACTAATGGTTCTGAAGTTCTTTCATATAATCTAACTACTTTATCGGATCCACAAGATGCGACATAAATGCCGTTTGGTGATGTAGCACAGTTCCATGCTTCCCCAGAATGTCCCTAGTACGATCATACATTAGTAACAGGATCGTTTTGCCATTGCCTTTACAGTGTTGTTTGTAGCTTACTTGCAATGTAACTATTTTTACAAAACTATCAGCATCCCATTCCTTTACTCTTCCATCTTTGCCACAAGTGAAGAAGTAGTGAGTGCCATGGACGAAAGAGAGCCCAGTCACAGAATCGTCATGAGCAAAGATCGATTTGTGGCAATCTCCGAAATCCATGCCCCATATTTTAATATTTCGATCAGCCGAGCCAGTGGCAATAATAGTAGAATCGCTTGAAATATCCATGCATAAAACTGGTAGCTTGTGTCCATATAATGACACAAAGAACTTGAATGTGTCCAGGAAAAAGATTTTCACAGTAGAGTCCAATAATGCTACAGCAACAAATCTATTATTCGGACTTATCCTGACGCACAACACACTGTCTTCTAATTTCAGAGTCCTTGAATGAAGAACAGATAAGACCTTTGCTTTTATTTGGCTATCAGGATCTTGAACAAGTTCAAAGTTCCAAAATTTAACTGTCTGATCCCCACCACCACTCGCTACTCCTTTCTGTAAATCGAGACAAATTTGACAACGGTTTGGATGAGAAATTTAATTAATTGAGAGACTTTCAACTATAATTACCCTGTCTGGAAAGAGTGTAACACTCCACAGTTCTTTTGTATGAGCAGGCACTTCTTCTAGTATATCCCCAGACGCAATGTCAATAATAAGCATCTTTCCACTCTTTAGACCAACTATTAGATGCCTGTCGCCAGGCACAAATGTTGCTGTTAATGCGTAACCGCTTTCTACTGTTCGCAAACATGCTAATGTCGGTCTGTTCCATAATTTTACTGAATCTCCGCTGACAGTTGCAAATGCTAAGTTATCTGAACTAAAACAAACGGCTCGGACATCAGTACGATGTCCTTGTGTCACAATTGATCGAAGCTGTTGTGCTTCGGATCCTTTTTCTTCTGTGAGTAAAGAATAGAGTTCTAGAGAATTGTTGTTTAGACCAACACATATCTAAAGCAAAGAAGAAAACACTTGTAACCATTATTACTTCACACTGATTATTTGTAGAATTTTTTTAACTGACCCTAAGTTCACCACTCCTTCCCATTATCATATCCAAACTCTTAGGTTTGTTGGAGACTTTGATAACGGGAAGTCGGTTTACTTCGTCTTTTATAGTAGGTCCCGTCGGTACAATGATTTCAGCATCATCGTTATCTTCCCTGAATAAAATATGTATTAACAATATAATTAGATATGAAGAGTATATTTGCAGATTTTGTGTACTAACTTTGTTGCTTTCTTCTTCTCTTTCCTCAACCGTTTTGCCGTTCGTTCTTTTACTTTATCGTCGGGAAGTAATTGGAATAATTCTACAGTATTGTCTACACCATGACAGCCTACAATGTTGTAGGTGGTGTCAGTTATTAAAGATACAATTCTGCCTCTTCCTGCTCTCAATATACTCCCCATCTTTTCACACCTCAATGGATATTTCTGTTAATAGTATACAATTTTAGCTTTCACTTATTTAAAGAACAGGATTTTAGGTAGGGAAGAACTTACCATATCACTAACTTCAGCATCATCATCAATACTCAACTCACGTAAAGATGCCTCAATTTTTTTTGTGTCCTCATCAACAAAAAATATCTTCCACACTCTTAATTCCATGTCATTACACCCAGTTACAAGATAACGATCATCTTTCACTAATGTGAGTCCCCAAACCTTGGTGTAAGAAGAATAAAACTTAGTATTCAAGAAAGATAATATTTCCTTTGCTAAGATTAATATTTTTATTAATTTTACCTCTGATCTGTGATCAACAAGGGTCCTAAAGTTGTGTTCAGTATCTAAATCCCAAAATTTGACAAATGTGTCTTTACTGGCACTGATAATAACATTGTGTTCTTTCATAAATGTCAATTTAGTGATTACACCCTTATGCCCAGATAATCTGCAGATACCACTCTCAGCAACTATATCCCAAACTATAATATCAGTATCCTGAAAAAGGTATTGCAAATTTAGTATTTCCAAAGAGTATATTTCCTTTAAAATATTCTATTTCTTACCTTTGAGCCAGAAGCCAATCGATGCCCCAGTTTATCATATGCTAATGTTGTTATTGCTGATTTATGGCCTACAAATATACTTGTATTCTCAGCTGTCCTTAAGTCAAAGGTTTTCACTGTGCCATCAGCATAGCCAACAGCTATATGATGTTTACTCGGTGATGCTGCCAAATGTGTAACATCTGATTTATCTCCTGACAGGACTTGTGTCTATGATAAACATGGATGTTAGTATAAAACAATAAACAATAAAACATAATTTCTGCAGGTACCTTTTCTCCAAGACGCAGATCCCATATGAATACATGTTCACATGCACCAACAGCCACATATCTGCCTTCCTGGCCATCCAATGTTACAAAAGCAATATTACAAGTTGAGCTAGCAATTATATTCAAGTTTCCAGAGGGTGCGTAACGTAAATATTGCTTAGTTAAACCCATGGTTGTTATATTTTACAACGGTAATTCGTATACAAAACAAATCAGTCAAACACTGTAATGTTGTCGTGCGTATTATTTGACTAGAGTTACAGATCTCTTTGTATAGCACAGACGATTGCCACTTGTAAGAATCGCATTATTCTCCACAGTAATCATCAAAAGGAAACTATGAGGATTTTCTTCTCATGGTAGAGTTGAAAATTTCAAATGTTCGGAGTGTTTTAGCTCAGGTTAAAGACGCACGTGGTGACAGACCTGAATGGACCAATGCGCATTTTACTCACGCAGCACACAAGAATCTCTTCGGAGATTGGTGCGCTTAAAGTTTACCAAAAGTTATGAAATTCGAATTTGAAACGAAAATTGGAAAAGGGACATTTGTAGAGGTTTCACGAGACAAACGAGTAGTATTAGTAACATCATGTTTTATTGCATTTAATACAAAGGAACTGTAGAAAAACAGCACAGTAATTGTACATGCAAATATTTTGCAGAGTAGTCGACGTTTTGTTTGGGAAATATTAATTTCTTATTTGCGTTCACGTCACAAATTGTATTTCGTAAACGGTGAACTAAAGGCACAGTAAAAGTTACACTTCTTCTCGTGCTTTTATACACATCCTGTGCTTTTTTGTAGTAATATCAATACTTCAACAAACATTTTTCTATTAAATACTAACACTATCGCGATCAACAATGTCAAGTATCTTCGAGCGAGATAAGTCTACGCTTTTTAATCGTGCGTATCAAAATTCGCTAGAAAACGCACACTCTAATCATTTTCCCTCGTAACTATTCTTGACATTGCGAACACCGCGATAAACAAAATGTGCAACAGCTTTATACAACCGGCTAAATACCATCCTAAACTATGGGGCAATAGCATTTACAAAAATCGCTATCAATTGGTTTTTATAAAATATTAGGCCTATTGATACTACAAGTCACATGCAGATATAAACAAATTACTGGTATATATTGAGGTCATGGTGGCTTTGTTGTTATTTTTTTCATCATAGATTAAGATATGTAGATTGAAATTTCTTCCAAACACGAAAGTACGAAGCGCGTACAATTTACTGTTGAATGACAAAATTGTAATCATATTTCGTAATATTTTATGCACTGTTCTGTGCGGACTTGGCAACTTGTTCTCCAGTATGCACTGGTTGTGCTAATGTGTTTTGGAACCACATCATCCAATTGCTTAAATAATGTCCTCCCAATTGACTATCCCCATTGTCTTTTATCTGCATATCATGTAATTCTTCTAAATTACGAACAGTCTGCAGTTCGGTAAAATCGGTGCTCACAGAATGACCACTATGCATTCTTACTTCCCTTTTCCTAAGGGCATCTTTCACTAACCTTTGCCGGCGTTCTTCATCAGTTTCAATTGCTGACCGAGTGAATCTCATTTCTCTTACTCTTAGAGCATCTTTCCTAAGTCTTTCTTTTCTCTCATCATCAGTTTCTTTAGCATATTGATTAAGTCTAGCCTCTCTCCTCTTAGCAGATTCTTTACTCAATCTTTCCTTCCTCTGTTCAGGAGTTTCACTGGCATACATAGACAATCTCTTGATCCTTCTTCTCTCAGCTTCGCGATCCAGTCTTCTCCTTTTGTCTTCTGGAGTTTCATTGTACATTCTGTATTCCCTCTTCCTTGCTGCTTCTGTGTCTAATCTTTTTCTCCTTTGCTCAGGAGTTTCGTAGTACATTCTCATCTCCCTCCTCTTCGCTGCTTCCTTTGCCAGCCTTTGCAACCTCTGCTCTTCGGACTCTTGTTCATATAATTTCTTCCTCTTCTCCCTCATGCACTCTGCTTTCCTCTTTAACTTGTCCTTATAGTCCTGCAGTGCTGTTGGCCCTGCTCTCATACACTTCTTTGTCCTTCCTGTTACCTTGATTTGCTGGTCTTTGGAATTATCATTACTCTGTGCAAATCGACTTCCTTCCTTTGTTACAGGTACCACTGTAGTTTCAGCACTTACTCGAGTATTGTGGGAGTTCCTTTCCCCCTCGCTTCTATTCTTCCTTACTTTCAGCAATGGATTACTTTTACAGTTACTATTGCACGTCCATTCCGTTGTATATACACTACTGGAATTTATATCACCCTCCTTCTTTATATTCAGATTTACACCTAAGAAATCACTCTCTATCGCAATAGTAGAGATATTATAGTTGGTCATTTGCATGGGTTCATCATGGTTGATGAAGACTTCAGTAACTTGGTTCACTGACTTCTCGATCTCTGCGTTAAGGTGCTCGCAATCTAAGTTTTGCAGGTACACGGAACTGTTTAGAACAGTGCTAATATTACAAGTATCATTCTCTTCGCCACTGGGCAGTCCTGTGCTGAGGGTGTCTGCTTCGGTGTCCGTGATTCCTTTATCATCAATTGATTCCGCTTGCCTATCACATGTCTGGTTACTCTCTTTAATCTCGATGTCGCAGAACTGATGCGCTGCGGCGATTATGTCGGCGTCATTAAACTCTGTACCATGCTCGTCGCTTTCTTCCTTCACGTACACTGGGATGAAGTCTATCGTACAATCTCTTATTTGTAGACCAGTTTCAGGCAATTCCATGTCCTCGCGACATCACAGAAGCGCACTGTAATTCGAAGTTATTCACTATTAGAGAATCAGTCATTATTCATTGCTCCATTTACGAAATTTCGTTCTATGTAAAATCAAGGCGAATTACTCCAAAGAAATATACTTCACCAGTGTATCGTCTGCTTTTGACAGCTGATCCACAGAACTCTCATTAGACAGTCATCAGTATCGCGCTGCGAACCGGAGGTTCTCGGCCTTCGCGATCGCCTGCATCTCCTTGACGGTCACATATTACCTTCGAGCAATTAATGTCAGCCTGGCACCAGTCGAACGGTAGTGTCATTCGGCCCGAAAAAACAAATCCTTCGCGTCTGTTCACGCACTCGGACATTAGGCTTGCTCCCGTCAATTCGCATCAATCAGCTGGGCCAGCTGCAGCTGCGCAAAAAGTCCGCATCATCATTGGCCATTTCTCATGGCTCCCCAAAGCCGGCAGGCCTGGCATTTGTATTTTCCGCGCGCGCGCGAGCGCCCCCCAGAAAAAATCCTAGACTCACTTCCGGATAATTCACGCATGCGTACTTTCACCGCAGTGCGTGTTTTAACTTGCAGAATTCGAAACGGTAATTTTTGTGTAATTGTTCGTAATTACTTCGATTTTGCGGTGATTCATTTAGCGAATACTTCGCAGTAGTGTTAAGTGGTGGAATTAAAGTGCCTGGACTTCATTGGGAGCGCAACCGGTGAACTTCGTCAACTGCCGGCACCGGTAAGTCGATCTTACATTATGTAACCCTACTTATTACATGTAACAACATATTACAAATTTGTATAAGATGATACAATTTACAATCTACGATATCTCATTATCAAACTAACTGATTTTTAGCAAAGTTACAATGAAAATGTTATGTATATTACATTGGCAAATATTATATGAGCAAAGCTACCTTTAGCCCAATGCATTTCTTATGCATTTCAACTGCAATACTTCAAAACTCTGAAAGCTACATTTTTATACTTGAACAACAAGTATCAACTGGACAAAACTTGCAACAACATGCAACTCGAGGCTGCTGGGTTCATTCGGAATCGTATTGTTCGTTGGGTTTCTTTGGCTCGCGCGCCGATAAATGCGTTCGCTTTTGGTGGGAAAGGGAGAAGGGCGAGCTACTTATATAGCATCCGAATACGCCGACGGGAATCTTAGCTCGGTGTCGTTCGTACAAGCGGGTTGCCCCGATTCTCCCGTGGAAGGAGGGGAGGGGAGGGGAGGATCCCCGGGTTTTTTGCCGGGCACTACGTGCTCTGATAATTAAGACATTTCCATTTAGAGTTGACGTTCCAGTGACGTCCAGTGGACGTCGTCCCTCGGGAGCTCGGTGGGCCGCGCACGTTTTCGCCGCCGGGCCGAAAAACTTCATCCCCATGCACCGTGCCGATAATTAATGCTGTATGATCGAGAGGCCGGCTTGTTCCTGGAACGGCGAAAAGAGCCGGTGCGCAAGAAAGCGTACGGCTCGATTCAACGCGAGAAAGATTTATTGGTTTCGCGTAATAGCGAGAGACACACTGCTGCTAACCTCTGCATCATCATCCCCTCTCTCTCTCTCTCTCTCTTTCTCTTAGCAGACCTTTCACGAAATAATTGGGTGAATATAGTTAGCGCTTCTTGCAAAAAGTCTGCGATCTCTCATCTTTCCGTGACGGTCGCTCCATCAGGTGGCGCGCCCTCAAATCTACCGAATTAATTGAATTAACGAGCACTTCCTAGGGAAAACTACTTGTCTGCTAGTCCGAAGATGCGAATCTCGTAGACTCTTTATATTCCCAGGAGAGAGATATCTGGTGGTTTGGCTTTTTGCGGGCCGATGGCACGCAAGCTACGTGTCCGACGGTAGCGCGTGCTTGCCTCGAATCGGCGTCCAGGTTCATCTAAATTAGGAGAGGTTTACCGAGCGATGGCTCTTCTTGCGAGGATTACATCCTCCTAGGTGATGGCTTACGATTCTCCGAGCATAATTTACGAGGGTTCTCCTCACGTGTGTGTGAATGGGTCGCGCGACGTTTGGCTCCCAGAGTGAAATTCGAATGCAGAGCGAGTCCGAGCCGAATGTTGGCGGCTTCTTCTCCGGCGGGTAGTCGGCTTGACAAAATCATTAGGAGACTAAATCCAATAAAGGGTCTTGGGGGCCGCTCGGGGCGGGGTTGCCGCAGTAAGAAAACATTCTTGGTGAAGCGGTGGCTGGCATCAATGATGTTCTGTCTCCCCGTGGTTATCTCCCAGCGAGCGTTCTCTACCGAAGCGCCCTCACCACTCCCATTCCCTCCTCATTCCCCGTCATTCAACTCACGCCCGCTTTTCTACCGGTCATCGACGCGATATGTCCTTTTTGCCGCGCGGCTGGCTATTAAATTAGCCGGATTAAAGCCTTAAATAATTCTCGTGGCGCGTCTCGCTCGGCGCCGCCGTTCTACGTTCGTTGGTTGGTTGGTTCGTTCGCCAAACCGGTTCTAATAACGCGCTCGACGAGAGACACTTCGCCATTGAAGTGAAAGAAACCACCGCGATCGACAGCTCGTCTCGATTACCGTTGTAATTGCTCTATTAATACTTAATACGATCGCCGGCGCAGTGTTAGATGATTCCTTGTTCCCTTAACACATCCTTACCGGGGTGTTAACAGAAATGTTTCTCTTCCTCTTTTTCCTTGCCTATCAAACACGTTCTCGATGATTTATAAATGTTTATATGAATCTTAGATTCCTGCTTTAATTTATTTTATATTTACTAATGTTAGTTGTGACATTACGTGCTTAATAAAATTATTGTGTCTAGTCGAGTGTGATTGGAATTAAAATAAATACCGAGTGACGAACTTTTGCTATCAGCGTGAATCCGTGGCCGGGAGTTATACGCTTATTAAAACGTTAGCCCTCGCGACTTGATTTGGCCGGGGCTTGCCGGAGTGATGTATGTATTCCCGATAGGATTGGCTGGCGGTATCGAATCGCGAGGGTGGCGACAGAAGATGGTGCAAGAGGAAGAAGAGAAGGGAAGAAGAAGGAGGTGGAGGAGATGCTGTGTGGAGCAAAACCGAATGTGTTCAGTGGTGGAGGAAGGAGAAGAAGAAGCCGACGGGTATAATGGATATCTTTATTATCGGAGGGAGAGACGAAGTCGAAGGAAGTGATCTCGCAAAAGGGAGAGAACAAGGGGTTCAGGAACGGCGTGGTCGGCCAACAGTGTAGACAAGTACAGAGAAGAGAGCGCGCGCTCGCAGAAAGCTGGGCAAGTTCGGTCCAATTGGTCGAGCGATCCTCGCCCCACCAGCCGATCGGCATAAATATTGATGAAAACCGATACATTTATACGCGAACGACAAGTCCATCCGCGGGGAAAAAGTCGAAAGATTTATCGGGACGCGGCCCAACGACGACAGCCATTTCTGCGCCGATCATACATCAAGCGGGAGAGAGCCTTCGGGCCAATTCCGATCCCGATCGAACCGATTCGAGTCCTCGCCCGCCTGCAATTCCTCCTTTCAGCCCGCGCACTCTCCGCGCACTCTCCGCGCGCACTCGTCACTCCCTAATGACCCTCGCTCGACTTACTCCACTCTGCATCCACTCATCCTTGATATGCGCAGGTCAAGAATATCGGTAATCACAATTCTTCTATCTTGACAATCTCACAGTATTATTTAAAGTCATTTCCCTTTGAATTTAGTTTAAAGCTTAAGAAATATTGGGTTCGAAATATTTTTCATCCTCCAACGAATATATGAATCTATATTTTAATTGAGATCTAAATGGACTTTGACCACTTTCAAAATAAATTCATAGAATAAATAATAAAGCTATCAAAAATATAATGTTCCTTCATATTTTATAAAAGAACATATTCAGAGTATTAATATTTAAATTCGTCCTTCTCGGCGCAACAAAGACTCGCGTGACTTTCATTGTGCTTGCGATCCCAAGACAAGATACTTTCTTCCGATATAGGATGTAACTTGTCCTGTTGACAGCCAAGCATTCCGAATGTTTTGCTGACTGCGTGTATGTAAATAGCGGCGGAGAGGCTGGTACTAACGAGTTCGTTAGTCAAAAGTACTTTCGCGCAGCCAAGCAACGGTAGTGGAGAGATTTTGCGCTCGCCAGATAGATTGTATCTGATCGCGTGTAATTGTGATACTAGTTGAAAATAACTGGCTACGTTTATCGGTGTGTTCAATCATTATTTAGTCATCGGGACAAAACACAAGGTTTAATCTACGTCTGCGAGAAGATGATACAATGAAAGTACGAAGAGAGAGAGAGAGAGAGAGAGAGAGAGAGAGAGAGAGAGAGAGAGAGAGAGAGAGAGAGAGAGAGAGAAGGCTGTGGTATGAATAGGAGGAATAAAGTATCGCATGCAACGGGGACGATCTTGGATAATTTCCACGTCGACTTGGACAAACGAAAGGCAAGGCAAGGCAAGGAAAGGAAAGGGTTGGCGCGCATCTCTGCCCCGCTGGAGGACTCTCGTGCGGCGCAGATGTTGCGAGCGGGGAGCAATCGGCGCTCATCTGAATTTCTAACGAACGGCTAAGCCCTATAACTAGCGATTGAATTTTTTGGTGGTGAAGAAATTAGAGCGGTTCGGTGGCGTGTTGTACGAAGTGGATTAGTGTCAGGGGAAGATGTGCCTGTCTTAAGAGATGCGTCTGTGGAAGAAGAGGCGGAGTGTGTGTGTCTGCTGTTAGTTCTCCTTGAATAGAGGAAGAAACGATATCCCAGTTGAAAGGGATTCTCCGAGAGAGCGTGGCGGGAGCGCGTCTTTCCACATTTCTCCCGAAAGCGAGTCTTTCTCCTTTCTTCGCGAACGCTTCGCCCTCCGTTTTGCCTCTTTTTCGATCGAGCAGACTTCTTTCATAGGCGCGCGCGCGCGCGTCGTCTTGTCGGCCATTGACACAATGCCAGCGGCATTAGAAGATAATGATAGCCGCGCCACGACACCGTCCCACCACTCGATGGTGCGCGCTCGTAGTCTAATAACCGACAAAAAGCCTTTCTCCCTCTCGCTCGATCCTCTTTCCATATCGTTCTGCACGCCACTTCTTCTTCTTCCTCCACTGCTTGGTCGTCCCTTTTTTCTTTTCAAGCCTTTCTATGCCAACCGGGTGCGGTTTGCCATACATGCTTGCGTGCTTACCGTCACGGTGGTTTCGCGCAACATTCGCACCGTCCTCTGATTCTTCCGCCCTCTTTTTTTTCTCTCGCTCTCTCTCTCACGTCGCCGAAAGAAATAATTAGGAGCGTCTCGTGGTTCACTCGAGCTTACATTGTCCGACCGTACAACTTTTCCGCCAGTCGCTCATTTCTATGGCGAGGGAATTATTCAGAGAAATATCGCGGCAAAGTCCCTCGTTCTCTCGAGAACCGCCCGTTAACAGGCAACCGGAAAGCTGACTTACTTTTGCTCGCCTTTTCAATATCGTTATTACTCGCTTTCGAAACTGCATCCGCTCCCAATTGCATATTAATTCTAAGTATAAATGATTATTAAAAGAAAAGAAAATTATTGCATGTTTGACTTGACAAAATTTAAATATAAATGTTAAATATTAATATTAAATATAAATGCTAGTTAAAATAAAAGAAATGTTGGATGCTTGTGTTAAAGAAATTGAGCTATTTGAATTAGATGACGTCTGCCAGGGTGATTACGAGGACCGATAGATTTCTCGTTGTTTCCGTAGTGTAAGTCTCGAGCGCGGGTGTCTATGTATTATCGTCGAGTTTCCTCTTGTACACTTGCCTACCATAAGTCATCGGAACAATGCTTTCGCAGCCACGTAGCTATTATTTGCTCCTCCTCCATCCTCCAAGCGTGATCTATACGCTCGAATATTCCATGTGCCCTCTCGCCACTATGATATTACACACCTGTCAGTCTACAATTCCTTTCTATCACAATGAAATTAATCAAACAACGAAACTGCTAATTGTACAGGGTGAGTCACCACCAAAAATGGGATATTTTCGGTGGTCAAAAATATGGGGAAAAAAAAATTTTGAGCTAGGGCTCTGGAATTTTTATGATATCTTCTTTGGCGCAAAAAAACATTACCTACCAAATTTCAGCCCCGGGAAAGGTTGGGAAGTACCAAAAACACGGGGAAAACCATCGAAATCAATTTTTCAAGATCGGTTTTCCACATGTTTTAGGCAGAATTCCGGCATTTCCCCCACAACATTTATGTTTTTTTTCCGTTTTGAGACACGGACAATCGAAAAATCAAGCGTTCGTCCCGGTCCCAGAACCTTCGAAAAATCGAAAATTTTTGAAGGGGTATGTCTTAAAAAATTTGCGAAAAAATGAATTTTGAGCTAGGGCATTGGAATTTTTTCTACTTTATCCTCGATGCAAAAAAACATTCCCCACCAAGTTTCAGCCCCGGAAAAGATCGGGAAGTCATGAAAACATATGAAAAACCATTGAAACTAAATATTCAAGATCGGTTTTCCACGTGTTTTAGGTGGAATTCTGGCATTTCCCCCACTAAGTTCGTATTTTTTATCCGTTTTGAGACACGGACAATCGAAAAATCAAGCGTTCGTCCCGGTCCCAGAACCTTCGAAAAATCGAAAATTTTTGAAGGGGTATGCCTTAAAAAATTTGCGAAAAAATGAATTTTGAGCTAGGGCTTTGGAATTTTTTCTACTTTATCCTCGATGCAAAAAAACATTCCCCACCAAGTTTCAGCCCCGGAAAAGATCGAGAAGTCATGAAAACATATGAAAAACCATTGAAATGAGATGTTCCAGATCGGTTTTCCATGTGTTTTAGGTACAATTCCGGCATTTCCCCCACTAAGTTCGTGTTTTTTATCCGTTTTGAGACACGAGGAATCGAAAAATCAAGCGTTCGTTGCGGTCCCAGAACCTTCGAAAAATCGAAAATTTTTGAAGGGGTATGCCTTAAAAAATTTGCGAAAAAATGAATTTTGAGCTAGGGCTCTGGAATTTTTTCTACTTTATCCTCGATGCAAAAAAACATTCCCCACCAAGTTTCAGCCTCGGAAAAGATCGGGAAGTGATGAAAACATATGAAAAACCATCGAAATGAAATATTCCAGATCGGTTTTCCACGTGTTTTAGGTAGAATTCCGGCATTTCCCCCACTAAGTTCGTGTTTTTTATCCGTTTTGAGACACGAGGAATCGAAAAATCAAGCGTTCGTTGCAGTCCCAGAACCTTCGAAAAATCGAAAATTTTTGAAGGGGTATGCCTTAAAAAATTTGCGAAAAAATGAATTTTGAGCTAGGGGCCTGGAATTTTTTCTACTTTCTCCTCGATGCGAAAAAACATTCCCCACCAAGTTTCAGCCCCGGGAAAGGTCGGGAAGTCATGAAAACATATGAAAAACCGTCGAAATGAAATATTCCAGATCGGTTTTCCACGTGTTTTAGGTAGAATTCCGGTATTTCCCCCACAAGAGCGAGAGTGGGGATTGGCGTTTGCAAAAGTAGCGGGCAACATGTCCGGGTTCAAAGAGCCATATTTCACGTGGCGAACTCTCCCGAGCGGAGAAAGAGTGCTAGTGTTGGTCGGTGTGTGTGTGTGTGTTGCGGGGAGGTCGAGGCGGGAACACGTTAAAGATAGGTAAACGCGGCCCTTTACAAGGTTGTGTATTTTCTGCGGGACCTTTGGCAAAGGATGTGCCAGCCGCGCTAGCTGGCACACCAACAATGTAAAATACCGCGGCAACGGAAAACACAAGCCTTATCATATCCGCTACAGCCGAGTTCCGTTAGCGTTCCGTTATTTATATCGGCCCGTTTAATCCAGCAATGGCGCATCGTCATTACCGATATTCCTAGCATTAATGACCGCCGAGGAAATTGGGAAAGCCGCTCGTAAAATCTTACGAGCTTCTCTCTTCTACTCTGCCATATTTGTTGTACTCGCCGGCAATAAAGAATACATCCGAGGGCGGGTAAAGCCGGCCGGGATATTAATTGCGAGCGGGAGTAAATTAGTCTCCGAGTGGCCGGACTCGATGAAATTATACGAGAGCGTGGGAGGGAACGAATTTCGGCTGAAGCAAGGCCCGCTCGCTCGCTCGCTTTCGTGCCGAGAGAGCACATGTGGCGTCCTGTAACGACCATTACTCTGTAATGACCGGACGAATCGATTGGCTCCGATCGGTACTCCAATCCAGTGGTTCCCTGCGCGAGAACTACTTCCATTCTTTTAAACATCATTACAACTATCATTCTACCACTGTCAAAACTTCCACTTCCCTTTTATATAATTTACAAACTATACCTTCTCTTTATTAATTACTCTGTAATATTTATATTTTCGAGATTTGTACTAAGTTATTCTTCAGACTTTAAGAGGAGCGTTTAAATAATAATTGGAGCAGATTTTATGGTGTTCTCATTTGATATATAACGAAAGAAGGGTGCGCAGTGGGAGAGCTCGAGGTTGAAGAGCACTGAGGTGTAATCGTGGCGGTGAACAGTACGTGGATCGAGAAACGAGCATCTTCGCACCTTCCCGGAGGGTGGAGGAGGAGTGGAGGCTCGGCCTACCGCGCAACACTGCTCGTTAAGCGAATTAAGTGGTTACGCTTTGTTTAATCGGGCCTGGTGAGACCCGAATTAAGTTGTTATCGGGAATTAGCTGATTATAGCGACGCGCCGCGAGGTGTCGAGTTGATTTGTTGGCGCGAAATCTGGCACGAGGTTTGTTTATGCCGGCCACGCCCCGCAACCCTTGCCCGACCTTTCGCCTCCTTTGCACTTGACCTCTGAAATAACGCGTGCGAAACCTCCTCTCTTTCTTGCAAGAGTGCGAGAAAGAGAGAGAGAGAGCATATCCTTCGATTGGACCTGCCTCCTTTTTCTCACCTCCTCTTCCCATTCGCACTTCATTTGCGCCTAAGTGGAATCGACCCTTCACTGGTCAGCCAGTGGAAAATATTAACGCTTTAAATATTTGAGCATAGAATCGGTGTTTTAAAAATTGTTTATTACATTGCGATTAGTCGGCGATTAATTTATCCTTTGAATCGGAGATAGTTAGTTATTGTTATTCCGAAGTCGACTTTGACGAACGGTTCGTCTAATGAGAAGTTCATCCACAGTTGAAAAAGTCCTCTCCACGTAATATTGCGAGGTTGAAGAGGGAAGAGAGGAGGGCGTCTCGCTATTTTCCACGAAAATTATAGCCATTCGAGGATGCCTTCCCCTTTATAGCGAGGTTGCATGGAATTATAACTGCAGCTCGCCTACACCGCTCTCGCGTCAGTTTCTCCGTTCAACCTGCTCTCTTCTTGCTTCCAAACTGCCGCGCGCCGTCGTTTCCCGCCATTTTTCCCCGCCAACTTCGTCCCCGGTGCTTTGCAAGGAGGCACATTCCGGCAATCATCGAGCCGGCGACCCTGGAGCGTGACCTGGCGCAAGGAAACCCCTAATCCTGACACGGCAGGCTCAGCTGGACACGTCGATAGCTCGATGATACTCGCACGTGTTCCCCATTCATTCCTCTTTCACTGTCTGCTGCTATGATGATCGTAGTCGCGTGGAAGCACGCGTGTATGATGATCCGTACAATCACCAGTTAATACTTTATACGTTTTTAAATTTTTTTTCACCGTAGACAATTTTTATTATTTTATTAATTAGTGAAATTGTATTTTTAATTAGCCCTGTTATCAATAGATCGCACGATTTCTAGGTTCACTGGAGTCAATGTATCTCTGGTATCGAGTCACGTCGATCGCGCTCAGCTTATCGACGTTGCCCCATGACTAATCGCGAATGGTAATTAAATGTAATTAGATAGATCGCTTGGGAGGGAAGCTTTCATAATTTCAATTTCTTCGTATCACACCGGAAGATCGACTTTTCTCTTTCAAATTACACTTACAAGTATATATAAAGTGAATCAATCATTTTACTTCGGCTGAAATTCTTTCTTTCTCGAGGATGTATTAGCGATATTAATTAGCGATACTTATCGTTAAATAAACGATCAGCTGTCGACTTTCGAAAGTATAATAAAAATGTCTCCGTGCCTTCGGCGATGCTGGAAGGGTTTCCCTCCTCGTGTTGGTGTTCTCTTGGCGAGTGGAGTTGGCATCTCGGAGATAGAAAAAGCTGCGATGGCACTGGGAAGGACGTGCCAACCTGTAATTGTTCTCCGATGTAATTGCCCGCTCCGGCTTCTCTCGTTCGTGCTGTTCCGTGGAAGAGCGCCCGAGAGAAGGATGCCTCGTCAGTTGTGCGCAAGTGGAATTCTCAGGAGGCGATTTCGGCCCGTGTCCGCTGCTTGCTCGAACCAGCTTGCTCGAGAGACCTCCTCGCCGTATTATCGAATTAAAAACAGTTACTTAAAAGACTCCTCCGCCGCCGCCGCAGCCGCCACCGCCTCCCTCTTGCACTTGGTAAACACTCTTTCCTCCGGAATTATGACGCCGTACACCTTGCGCTCTTCCCCCATTTTTCGCACGCACTGCTTTTAATTTGTTTCTTTGAACTTGCACTTTGAAGTGAAGAGTTCTTATTTATGGGAAAATATAGAATTATTGTATGTTCGATTAGTTGGGAGTAAAATGTTTATTAATTAGTTTTAATGTCACAGGATTGGTATAATTATATATAAATACTGTCGGTCTTCAAGAGATTATTCCACAAGAAGCTTCAATTAAAAAAGTATCCTTCAACAGTTGGTATTATACGAATCTCATTATCGCAATATCATCCGAGGTATTATTTCGCTCGGCTGGTAATCGTCGCGACGACGAAATCACTGGGATTACTTGGCGCGTCATCAATCATCGCACCTTCTTCCTTAAGACAATTTTAACGGGGTATAGCTTGCGCCAACCACTCAAGCGACATCCTCTCATTCTTTACGTACACCACAAAATGTCACATCCAAACATTTACGTATTTAAAAATTCAATAAAACTAATCTATAAAATTAACAGTTGGTTCGAAATTCACACACTATTTTTCGAGGAGTTAAAGTTGGGCAAAGTTGGGGAAGAAAGCTTTAAAGTAGGAAAGAGGAGAGTCGTAAAGAGATTCTTAGTGCTCGGTGCGGCTGGAATCCGAAATGTTCGGAGGGCGCATTATCTTCTTGCCGGAGCTTGGTCAGCGCCACTCTTGGATTCCATGATAGCAGCGTGGCAGAGGTGTACATGTGCTCGTAGGTCGGCACACTTACAGTGACTCGCAAGTTCCTTCGTACACTTCTAATAAATACTACGATGAACCTGTCTTCTGTTTACCTTTCATGCTAGAGTATCATCTCTCCACTGTTTCTTTGCATAACACTGTGTCATCGAAACTTTGACTTGTGTTTACTTACTCATCAAACATGTTATTGTCCACCAAAATTCGAACACCACTTTATTGAAGTGATTAGCAAATATTTACCATTAAAAAGAAAATAGTTTGTCAATGAAATTATCAAGGATTTTGGTGAATATTTTAATTTCTTCCCTTAAAGATTAAGAGAGTTTGAAGAAAGTAAGAGATATCTTATACAAGAAATACGAGTGTTTAATAAAACGATTCTAATTATTCTATCAAAGCTTTGTGTTAGAATTAACAAGTTTTATGAATCAGTATTAAGCTGGTCGCGGGTAATGCAAATGAATTTATGAGTCACTGTATGTGTTGTGGGTAAGCCGCAGGTGGGAATGCTCCCGGACTGGCTTGGTAGTTCATCGCATCTCCCTTGGAATGAAACTCACTCATCTCGGAGCGAGTGGACGAAGCCGCGGAGGAATCGCAATGCCCGCAGCGATTCTCTTTAATAGCACTGGCTAGTTTTTAATGGCTCTTACCTCTGCGAGTTGGGCGCCCGGCTTTTACTGGGTCAGAAGGTTAACGATTCATTTCTCATTGCGATTAGAGCAGAGAGACGTTTAGAGGGGAACTCGATATCGAATCCCCCGAAAGACACCAAACAAATCTTCTCCTCCTTGAAACAGTGACAGGCTGACACCGAAGGTGGAATATTTCTTGCGAGATCGAAGGCGAGAATTTGAAAAGTGGTCCAAAGGATAATTAAGATTTTGTCCTCTCCCAGCCATCAATCACCGCGCGGAGCAACCAATTCCCCTTAAACTGTATCAGCAGAAAGTGGCACTGTTTTCCGCCGGGCGGTGGAGAATAATTCGGCAATTAGCAGTACCGCTAGTCGTTTGAAGCTTCATTAAAATACTCGGGGAATTGTAGCGGGCGAGTATTTAGTCCTCTCTCATTCCTCTCGGCCTGTGTTGTTGTCCGATGGCGGTTTTATTGTCGAATCGGGGACACAGAGAGGAGGGTGTTGGCCGAGGGAAAAAAGTGGGTGGATGACGGTGGTGTTCGGTAGTGTGTCGCCGTGCTTGACCCTGCCGAGAGGTGTAGGAGCGTGCGCGCGAGAGTGGAAGAGAGAAGCCGAAGAAAAGATATCGTGGAAAGAGTGCCGATCCCGTAGTGGTAACGAGTCGAGATGGCTGGTAACATCGGCGGTGCCACTTCAAAGCGGGAATCCCGCGCAATCAGATCCTCCCGGCCTCCCTGCGCGCACCTGAAAAACCGAGCGGGGAGAGAGAGCGCGCTCGCGCGCGCGCTCTACCACCTCCTCCGCTCGTCCTCTTCTTCCTCTTCTGCTCGTTCGCCTCCTTGCCGCCGCAGCATCCTTTAGATCCTCCGGAGACACAGAACACAACATAGGGAGCGTCATCTAGCCTCGAATCATTTGCTCTTCTCCTCCTCTTACACTACACTTCCACCCTCCACTCACCCCCTTTTTCATTGGCTAATGAACTCGTAATGTTCTACTCCTGTGTCATTGCTACACGCTCCTTGATGATTCAGAGATGGGGATCAAAGAAAGTGGGAAATTAGCCTGATTTTTAGTCATGCAAATTAGTTTTATTATTGCACGTGGTTTTATGGAAGTTTCTTTTGATTTCTTCGTTTTGTCGAGGAATTAGATCGGTTTTTAATAAGTGGCAAATGAATTCGCGATGTTCTTGTATTGTTAGAAGTGCAAAGGTTCAAAGTCCAGTGGTCTACGCCTAATCGTCGCCGCTTAATATCTGTAATAGCGTCGTTCATTCCGGTTGCAGGGTTCCTGCGAAGAGTCTTCTTGTTTCCAGGATACACGTGGAGCACGCACATACTTGCCGGGAGATATGCAGATTCCAGGGAATTCTGCCCTCCCGGCTATGTATCAGGGAGTCCGTTGAAATGAAAAATCAACGAAATCGTTGGCATAAATTTCAACTGACTCCCATGGCCAATGAAGATGTGCTCGATTGCTCGAAAGATGATGATGTAGGATTCGACAGGCGAATTCCAGTCACTCGAAAATTATTCCAACCGTTCCTTTTTTTCATCTTTCATCAATGATTCAACCTTCCTTCGTAACTGTACAACTTGTAACGTCTCGCCAACATTCATAATGATCTGTCAAAATTGAAATAGAATCGCAGAGAGGCACCGAGAGTTCATTTACGAATAATTAACATTGATATCGGCGGCGGGATGATCGTTAAAAGGCAAGAAACTAAAGAGAAATTCGGTCGAAGAGGAGAGAAGGCAGGATCGAAAGTCAGGCTAAGAAATGACGGCGAGAGGTTTCATTCGGCGAAAGTTTCAAAGGACAACGATTACTCTAATGACGAAGTTAACGATAGCGATGAGAGATATACGAACGAGAAGTAATATTGTCTTGGCGGATGCGAAACTTCCTCCACTCTTTTGCGTGCATCTTTTTGGCTCGTTACGCGCAAATAAGTCGGCGAGGTCGCCGCTGAGGTCGGTTAGAATGGTCTCGACTAGGAGGTCAGCTAACGCTGATTCACTATTGCCGGGGATACGGACGTCGCTTCTGGGTGGTAATTAGCTCCAATCCCAGTAACGGCGTCGTATATCTCGCAGTGATTTTTACGCCACTTGAGTACCAACCTGCCGGCTCCTCTCTTCGTTATTTCTACACTGTCGTTCAATCCTCCCCTTTTTTTTACCTCTCCAATTCGTTGCTTTAATTATTCTAAATTCATTCACTGATTTACAGTCAGAATTATTTTTATCCATCTAAAGTTATTAATTTATAATTGAAATATTCTGCCAGGATTTAAATTTGTTTCTTAATAATTTCGCTTTTTGACAAGATATAATTTAGAGTTAAAATAATTAAGGAAGTTGTCTACGCCCAGTTTTTCCCACAGGCTTTCTCATGGAACCCTTGCAAGAGGAGGATGTTCCTTGCATCGATTCCCATCGATTAAGATGTATCCTTTCCACAGGATCACTTCCTCCCTTCCTTTTGTTCGCTCTGGAAGCTTGGTGACTCAATCGTTCCAAAGTACTCCCGAAAAAACTGTGGGATCTTGGTGAGGGAGCATGTGGGAACAGAAGGGTGTTAGAAGCGAAGGAAGCGTGGGAGGAGTCGATGATTTCGAATCAAGCGTCATCGAAGCGAGTGGGTGTTTCTTGATGGAAGAAATCGGTGGCAAAAAAGGGAGGTGTTACCCTCGCGTAACAGGTGTCTAATACTTATTTGTCAATCATTAAGTCTTTAAAATAGTAAAACCTTTCGTCGACTAGCACCAATGATTTCCTAGAGGTTCTCAAAGGATCGCTGAGGAAATGATCGCTCTATAATTAGACGTGTGGGATAAAGGAAGCGCGCTCGGCTTTTAATCGGAGTTCGGCTCCATCTCCACCCATTTCCAGCCTCCGAAACCCTTTTTTCACAGGACACTTGAGACTCTCGCCAGCCGTCAGGAAGCTGCCTATAATATTCCGTTCGCTTGGAGAACACGCCTCGATGGGATATTAAAATCATCTCGTGACTGTTAACGACACGATTCTTAACGGTGGTTAACAAAACATCAGCTTTTTCGATCCTATGAAGATGTCACTTGTATGCGAGCCTGTTATGAATTATTAATAATCATTTGTCTCCTCTTGTTACCTACTTGCGAGAATGACTTTGTCGTAGTTGTACCGCCGAGGTGTGTCAAGTTGACAAATATTGTCGAATCTTACTTGCAAATCAGATGGAAATTTCGGGACGATTTTTAAGTAGCTGTATTCCTTTGAGACCAGCTGATATTGATCTACAAATGATTAATGAATTTAACGAGTTGCTCTTTCTAATTTTAATGACCCGATGGAACAATATCTTGTTCCGTTGGAAATTCAGTCGGAGGCTTGTGATTCGCGCACTGTCACGACGTCAGATTGACGACGCGAACCGATCGTGATTACGATGACTCGATGGAAAGCTTTCACGCCTCTCGTTTGCACGTCGCCCGGCCGAGAGAGACTTTCCTTCCAAGTTGCTCGCCCTGTTGATTCTGTGTCATTCGGTAGCCGCGTCAGTAGCTGCGCTCGCACAACAATTGGCAACGATTCGACACGTCTCCCAATTCCACTCTCCGTCCAATGAGACTTGAGAGGAAAGAAAAAAAGTCGAATCCTGCCCTCCCAGGTCGAAATTAATGTGACTGTTATTTTCCTATTGACTTTCCGACCGCGCTACCGTGCATTGTTGCGTGTGTCGGGCTTTCCCGAAGTGAATGATTATTGGACCACCGTCGAAGTCAACTGGGAAATGATCGTTCGGCGAAGTTGCACTGCGAGTGAAAACCGGGAAGAAATCATCGCTCCAGTCTTCGAAGGATAATCTCCGGAGAAATTAATGGAGAAACTTGCCGGAGAGAAATCCGGCTTTTACATTACAAAGGAATTAGTCATGCAGTGGAATCATTGCGATCCCGGCGGCGGTGGCAGCGGCGTTGTACTTGCTCGCTGCCTCTCGCGAGCGCTCGTCTCACCATTGATTGCAATTACATTTCACTCTTCTCCATTTGTCACACTCGAGGAATTGATTTAGCGTTCGAAGAAAAGGACATTAGAAAGTCGGGCCACTTGCGCCAATGCGGCTCGCTTCGTTCGTTCTCGCTAACAGATATCGTTGGAGAGGTGTCATCATCGCCCTGTCTTCATGAATCATTCTAGGATCAAGGACGAAAGGACTCGACGAAAGACAGCACTGTTAGCAATGTTGCTAACACCGAGTCTCCATCGCCTCCTGCTACTCAAAACTTTAATAAGTTATAAATTAAGAGTCGCCTTAATCACCGACTTCCTTATGGCCAATCACAGGCTAGCTTTACTGATCGCTCGCGCTGCTCTTACGACACCCGGAATGGTAATTACGCTCACTGAAACTACTAGTTAAATACTTGGCGGGAGTTGACGCAAGGATTCTAATTCTATTTCTACCAAAACAAACCCTATTTCAAATATTATTAATTCTAATATAACACAAAAATATAAACAGATATTATTATATAACTTTATTAAATAATATCAGCTTCAAGATCTGTGGAAAATATTACTTAATTATTAATAAGTGTTTTTAATATTGACTTTTCTGAAATGAAAGATGTTCGTCGTGCTTTAGAATCAGATAATAAAGTCGTGCACGTGCTCAGCCGATTTTCTCGGGGGTAGCACGGGAGAAAATCTATGGGGGAAGTGGAGCTATGGGGCCGAGTGTTCCTTTATTAATGAAAGAAAGGCTCTCCTCTCGCCAATACTCAGGGAATACCTGCCGCCACGGCGGAACTAGGCCAGCAGCCATTATTCCGAAATCCTCGGATCTTATAGATGCATTGTGACTTAATTCGCTGGCTCTCCACGGCCACGATGGGTGGTCGCCATGGATTTCTCGTGAGAACGCACCCCGTTGAGTTTGGCACCCCGCTTGCAAGACGAACCAACGTCTCAATCTTCGAGTTCTTTCAATTTCCAAGTTTCTTGCGTAAATTAAAAATTAATGGAATTAATAGAATTTATTTTTGTCTAATATTTTAGTTTATCTTCGATGAAGATCTTGTTGGATTCAATATAAACTGTTGCGTTTCATATGTGCGCATTAAGATTGCGATGAGCATCGGGCGAATTAGCGTCTTAAATCTTTGAAACAATTAACAATTTACCAGCTCGCGAGCCTATCTTGCGCGCGCGAGCGCGCGCGCCCGCCTGATTGTTAATTGCGCGGTGTGCTCGCTCGGTTGAAACTGAAAATGAGGAGGTGTGGCCCGCTCGTATATCAAGCGAGCACACACTCGATAACAGCAACCGGCTTTTACTCTCCGTTCCGTTCTCTTCGCCGCTATACTTCCAGCCAGCCGATTCCGACAACTCGAAACAGCGGAAATTACATCGAACCGTAAACGATCATCGCAGATACAACATTTCAATTTGTAGATTTCAGGAAATGCAGAAGTTCAAAAACAATCAGATATTTTTTAAATGAGTATGATATTGTAGAGAAAAAATATGTGAAAGAAAATTTAACTACATAAAATGCAACATTTGAAATTCAATTTATATATTTCCGGGAATTTATTCGATCGAAGTTGAAGAATAATCACATTTCAAATGAGTATGAAATTGTTGGGGAAAAGATATGCGAAAGAAATTGAAGAAGATAGGATCGGAAGACCGGTAGTCCGGCGCATGAGTAATCTCAGCATTAATACCGATCAAAATATTTCGTCGACGCGGCAACAGAAATGTAAGCAAGAGATTGCCAGTGACATTCGTCTTCGGAAGTATCGCGGCGCTCGAGAGGGACTAATGTAGTCATTAATCAGTGGTAACATCTATCATTGGCTCGATTCAAACACGTCCACTGGAAATCGCAATCTACCTTCCTCCTCCTAAACAGAAATACAAGATAACTCTAAACGATTTCGATCTTACACAACATCATTAAATAAACGATTCCAAATAAAAGAATTAGATGAGAAGAACCCGAAGGGGTTCTTCCCATAAAGTAACACAGTCGGAAGGAGTTATTGTGTGAAGTGGGAGGAGAAAACGCGTGAAAGTGTGAAAGAAAGTGGGTTCGACCCTCGATCGTGCTTTTATTGACTATTTTCTGACCGTGCCTCGACTTGGGTGGCAGAGCGCAGGATATTACAAGGCTCTTAGGTCAGTTTAAGGTCGGTTCCCCATAGACAATGCCAAATTCATAGCATGGAATGCCCTTCTTTTGAGCTTGCGAACACCTACCATGCGTGTTAATAGTAAGAATCGACTTTTCTTATGGTTTTCCCTTACGTGAAACACCTCTTCCTCGCCGCTGCCACCTTCCCTTTCCCCTCTCATCTTGCTATGCTGGTTCCTCGTGTCTGGCATCGATTTCGATTCTAGGCCAGGAGATGACTGGTGTATTCCACGGGACGTAACGACGATGCGCCAGATGCGACCCCTCTCGACTTCCTGAAGGAGGATCCTCCGAGGATTCGATTATGCTGTTAACCCGATTACAACTTCCTGGTCACGCGAGTCGCCCATCAATTTTGGATTTGGCGCGCTTCCATCGATATCGCCCTTTAACTATCAACCTTTTCTATGACAATAACCCATTTTCAGGATATAATAATCCCCAGACTTTGAACATATGTTTTAATCGATCTCAAATAATCTTTTAAATTTATAAGAATATTTAATTATATTCTTTTAGTTATAATAAAGAGGAATTAATATAATATAGATTAATTGCGAAGAGGGTTGATTTCGTTCTCACGTGTCACAAGTATCGGCCGAGGAGAGGAGGAGGTCGCAAAATTGTTTCCGCTTCCCAGGCAGTCGTTATCACGGAAACAGAAAGCAGTTGGTCGCCCGATTCCGGCACGTTCCCATGCTGGAAGCGGAGTGTACGAGTTTCCCGCGTGTCTGTTAATCAAATTCACGGAAGGAGAAGCGGCACGGATCCAGGAGATATTGTCGGCCATATAATCAGCTCTGGCCCTTTCTTACCGTCGCCTCTCGAAACCCTGTACTTTAAGGGCGCTCGGACGCATTGCCATACGGAAGGTGGAAATTGCGTCAGGGTAGTCGAAAGTTTGTCTCCTCGATTTTTGCGGAAGAGCTCCTTCGGCGACTTGCTCCTCTTTCTCGTCGTTTCAGATCTTCTGCTTGTGAAAGGGGCCGCGACGGATATACATATATATATATATACAAAGTAGAGAGAAAGAGAGGGAGTAGTGCGGCACAGGGTGAGAACCTTAAGACGTGTGCCAAGGATCAGAGTTGTGTTTCTCGGGCGCATCTCTCCTTGGTCGATTGCGTGCCAGTATTACTTGCTCCGCACTTGCGGGGGACCTGTTTCGGTGATTACACTATTCCACCGATTTCTCTCCCTCTTCTTCGCCAGGGTGATTTCCGTGATTGGTTTCTGCTTCACGCTTCCGAAGGCTCCACCGATTTCATAATTGGAAGGAGTCAGTTTCGGCGTCGTCCCTTTTCATGAGAGTCTTCTTCGATCGTTCCGACAGATTCCCTCTCTCTTTCGCCAGAGAGTCTCTCTCTCTTCTGGATTTCGCATGGAGGAACTCTGACGTGACCTCAGCCGACTTCCTCGAGTCGCATCATCACGAAAAGAAGTGTTGCTGGGGTCTGGTTAAGGTCGAACGTATTCAATCTACTCTAATGGCTGCGCGCGTTGCGGCTTCCCTATTCTCCTCCGATATATCGGAGGAGAGTCATTCGCCGGCGCGGCGGTTAGAATCGAGTACACTTACAATGAAGCGAGATCATCGCCAGGCTTATAATTTCCCGTATCCTCTTATGTCCATTGAAGCACCTACCGGTGCATTGTGCTCGAGGTTCGCCGCTCTTTCTCAGCTGCATCCCCTTCAATGGGAAAGCGAGAAACAAAGGGTGGCGCACGCATTTCCGCTTGCGCAATATCCTTCCGGTACACTCATTGAACCGCAACACATATTCTTCTCCCTTTTGCCAGATATATTCTTTATTTATTAATGATCTCTCCCTTCTATTTTTTCCTGTATTTATTTCCTTGACTTTGGAAATATTTTAAGATCGTTTTCTAGGTGTAAATCTTGTTGGAAATTAAATGAAGGGATTGTTAATTATTTCGGATGCGAGAATATATTATGGGTTGATCCTGCAGGCGCTTTTCAATTCGAGGGAATGTTTTTCGGTATTATAAATGACGTAGCATCAGCTCTGATTGAAATTAGAGGGTCTTACTTAACCTGTCGTTTTAAGAAAGGGGATGTCAGGTCCTGTTAAAGAACTCGTCAAGGCTCGTGATGTCTAAAGTTGGCACTTTGTGGCTCCTTGCCAATTGTACGCCCAATTTCGAGAATTCCTTTATTATTCGCAGCGAGTGGCGAGAAAAATGTTAATGCGATTCCATACACGCTGGCAATCATGAAATTCATGGTTTCCGTAACGAGCCAATTCAGAAATCGTATCCTGCTCTGTCCTTTCGTCCGTCAGTCAGAATGAAACGGTGAAAGAAGCAGCCGCACGAGGCGCCAGATTTTTCAATGCCAGAACCATAATTATATGCACATTTTATTCGACCTCTCACGAATTCTTATTATCCTCATTGATTTTTAATAAACCTCGAAGAAATCGAGGGTTGAATTAGCGCGAGAATAAACAGTGCTGGTGGACAATGGGAATACTTCTAGGATCGGTAAAGCTGACAATTATTCATTCTCGAGGGTCCTGCTGGGGTAAAAAGCCGATAAATCTCCTTTTATCCACCTTCCCCATTGCCTCTCACTGTCCGATATGTGAAACCTTACGTGGCTCCGTCTAACCATCCACAGGGTGTCCGAATAAATTCACTTATGAATCATTTCTCCTCAACCTTTCAAATTATTCCAAATCTCCATTAAATATTTCCATTATTTATAATATTACAAAATCGAAATAGGAATAAAAAAGAATTAGAGAACGAAAAGGTGTTTGTTTCTCGAATTTATTAAGGGAGAAATCAATGACTATCGACGAGTGGTTTGGTCGCATCGTGTAGATGACGGCGAGGTGTGCGCGCGTGTCAGGATCAATGCGGAAATGCTTAACTTATGAACTCATCCCGCTGGATTGCCAGCACTGACTCTATGGAAGCGGTGCGCGCGCGCACACACTCTCAATAGAAACGTCTCCGGATCCTCTTGGTCAGGATCTCTTCGTTTCCTGGATCATTGCCAAGGTGAAAACATCGAGCGCGTCACAGTGACCGCTCTCTCGTGTGGCGCGATGATTAATGATCGTTCGACAGGCGCGCGGGCATCGACGCCCGCCGCCACCGCCGCCGCCGCCATCGCTTCTTCGAGGATTAAACGGAATCCCAAGCAATCGTCGACTTGCCAATAATCAAAGGAGTCAACCGAGTTTCTGGCAGCTCTCGTCAGTAATGTTTTTTTCTCCCGCCGTTCATTAAACACTCGGATAATGAGCGTGTTATAAAGTTCGTTTCGTCTAGTCAGACGTAATTATTGAGGGAGGAGAAAAAATCCCTTCGATTCCGAATGATTGCGAGGAACTCGATCGACTAATGGTTCAGTTAGTCTTACAAGGTTTGATCAGTAAAGGTCAAGTACCAATGGCAGCCTCGCAATCTGGACCGATCGAACAGATTATTCTATCTTGGATTTGCACGTGTTATACTCTCGCTTCGGAAAGCCGAGCAATCCAGCGAAGTATGAATGAAGATTTCTCGAACAATTACAGTAATTACAGCAACGAGCTGTCACTCAACTCGCGGCGAGTCTTCGCCGTCCGAAATAATTGACTATAATTGACGACTAATTCCGCGCCGCTCTCCGAACCAAGATCAAGTTCAAGCCGCACACTCGTTTAGCTCGTTTCTTCGCACGTTCTCGCAATCACTCGTTTCACCTCGCACTTCGATACAGAATATAACAGAGCAGTCAAATTGGCACGAGATCCACCGGTTTTTTCCCTTGCGAAACTTCCAGTTTCGAAGCCTAATATTATATTTCAATATTAATTAATGATCTCAGTTTGCGATTTTTCAATCTTTCACTACACTTTCTCAAGAATATTTGAGTAACACTTGTAACTATTTAAATCTTACACATTTCCCACATTTCCTGGATTCTAATTTGCGATTTTTAAATCGTTCACTTCACTTTTAAAAAAATATTAACTATTCACACTTTTTACAATTGAAATCCACATTTATAGTAGAACGAGATTTATTATGAAAATGTGGGAAGGAGATCGAGGAATCGAGGATCCCGGGAGTCCTGGCAAGGATCAGGAGCCGTCCTCCTCGGCAGAGGTCAGTCGTTAACGCGTCACGCAAAGATGGACGAGGCACTGCCGGTGTCCGCGGGCGCACAATGCCATATTAATGGCTGTCGGTAGCGGTGATAAATTCCTAGGTCGAACCCGCTCTCCTGCGAAAGCGCGCTTCCCTTTGCAGCCGAAGACCTCCTCTCCCTTTCCCTTTCTCTCCAGCATATCCGCTCCCAAGGTATGTGCACTTGCGCAACAGCCCCGACACAGAGAGAGAGATCTCCCGAGGGAGAGCCCCGGGAGACGGGAATGGAATGGCGACAATGACTACGAATAAGTCTTCTGCCACAAGAAAACACAAACTACAAAAGAGAATTCTGTAATTCAAATAATATAAATTCGACCCCAAAAAACAGACTTTCTAATTTCGTGAAATAATAATTCATTCATCCTTCATTTTATTCGATAATTTATTAATATTTTACTAGATGTAATCAACGTCTATGATAATAGTTCAATATAAAAAAATCGTTGTCTAATAATTCACTCATTAGTAAGAGGTACAATTACTGAAAGCAGGTTATTAAGAAGTATAATAAAGTTGTTGGTCGAGCGATGAGGTTAATGGGGACGCGCGTCGATGAAATAGCAATGCCGTGTAAAAGGGAGGTCGCCTGAGAGTCGCCGCCGCCGGTTAGCGCGAACTATTTACCAATTGGACAATTAAAGTCTCGCGCGCACTTGAATCGCGAAGGAGGAAGAATGCGTTAATTGCCTCTCCTAGTTTAGCGGTCTTGGAGATCCCAGCTAGTTAACCCCCTACCCGTTACAGAGCGCACCTTTCTTCCCTTTGTCCTCCGGCCAAACTCTCTCTCTCTCTCTCTCGTTTCATCTTGCGTCCTCTCGCATTCTCCTCGCAGGATTATGCTTAGGCATTCGCATGGCCTTCATCCGGCAGCAGGACACCGTGCATGTCGAGCGAGCATGAGTACCGCGGACGGGTAAGCCCGGTGATGATGGTGCAGCATCCCGACAGGTTGATCTAGCGTGAGATGCGTGCGGAAGGTCAGTTCTCCCGGGGAGATTTTCGTGCGGGAACTCCGCTCGACTACCACTCGCCCTGCAATTAGCTTCGTCATTATTTTCCCTCTCATTAGACGCGCGCGGCACCTTGTTAGTTTGGATCTCGTCTTAACACTTCGCAGCCGCCGCGCCGCTTCTTAGTTCCGTCTAAATTAGATTAGTTTGTACTTGTCTTAAATTGCTGAATTATTAGAAACGTAAAATGGAAGTGTTTTTTTGTTGCCGCTATGTAAATGCCTGGGAAACAGAAAGTTCGTTGTAGGAAATGGGAATTTCACAGGGTTTCTTGGATGGAAACAATTAGTTTGCCAGGATAAGGAAGGTAGGCGAAGCTCGCCTGATGGAAAGTCATGATTATGTTATGGCGGAGTACTTACAGTAGCTGGCCAAGCTTTTCTGCGCGCGCTTCTGATGTAATGCTCGATCGATCTAGCCGATAACGTTCCCGATCCGCCAGATTATGAATGAACTACGCCGGACTCTTGCCTCTTACTCGCCTGATGCATCTGGTAATTGCTCAACATCGCGCGCACGCATCTCAGATCGAACCGATTAATAATATCAGACTAATCATTACACTACAAAATATTCCCACAAATACAGATTTCTATTTATACAGTAAAAACCTTCATTAAACTTAGACGAAATTCTCAGACCCCTTTTCATAAAATTAATTCTGAAATTTATTTTATTTCTAATAGTAAATCAAACGGTGTTATTAAGTAATTCTCGTTGGCCAATCAGTGCGTACAGATAATGAGATTAGCGTCCTAGCATAAAGGAACGAAATGCCGCGAAATTCCCTCCTTTTACATATTCCCAAAAACACCCTCGAGCACGTAGACCGAGTATTTCTCGGCTAGCTCGATCACTTTTGATTGTTCTGTGTTCGTGATCGCTGACGGCCTTTTATTAGGAAAGGTTTACTCGTCGCCAGTGCCCTTTTCCTTCGGGCGCCGCTAGACTCCTCGGTGTTTGACCTGCTCTAGGAATTCCCTAGGTATGAGTCTTCTTTTGATCGTTCGAACCATTATCCTTCAATTTCCAGAACCCTTTCTCACCCCGCCGCTGTTTCTTTTTTATTCATCCCTTTAATTTATTCCACCAGCAACATTCTTCTCATTCTAGCGAAATTCTCCTCCATTTTTTGCAATGTTAATTATAGCCCATTTAAATCTTATTATAGGATAATTAGAGTTGGTATAATGAGGAGGTAAATGTCACACGCGGATTAAAACGGCGTAATGTCTAGTTTACGATCGGCGGGTTGGAATTGCGGGCGAAGTGCGCGCAGAATAAATTCATAAATAAATTCCCATAGCGGCGAGCGCGGCGGATAGCACTAGCGCGGGGGGACTAATAAGTTCCCTAATGCTCGTATTCATGGATGTGACGTTCTCGTCGATCATGCGAGCGTCCGCTAACGTTTCTCAAATGGCGTATCCACGTACCTCGCTGGTAAGGGCCTCCTGCGTTATTAGTCTTAACAGCTATAAATTCCATTCGCCCATGCAAAACTTCTTACCAAGTCCTGTACTTACCAATAGTTCCTTACCTTGTACTTTCCTCCTTTCTTCGATGCAAAGAGAAAAACTCTTAAAAGATATTTTTATTTCTTGTAATATTATTACAGTGAATATGAAAGTTTATCTTTGTTAATTCGCAGAAGTCAAAGTTCTTTGCGAAGAAAAATCGAATTTAAATAGAACAGGCTATGAAAGATACTTTTATTATTCCTTGTAATATTATTACATTAAATATGAAAATTTGTTATAACGCGGGAGGAAAATTTCATTCCCTTAACATTAATACATCATTCAAATAATCATGCACTATAAGTCTGTCACTTGGCAGCATTCCGCGGGGCCCTTTCGATGACTGCTCGCCAGGAGCAAGTCCCGTTATTAAAAGTGGCAATATATTGTACACGAAGAAGCTGATTCGCCGACTGTCATTCTTGACATCGACGCACTTGAAGTGACCTTAAGGACCGTCACTCTTGCGAGACACCCGAGAGCCACTGGAGTCATTCCTTCTTTTTCTCTATGGTTCTTGTGTGTGTGTGTGCGTCTGGCGCGAGTGAATAGGGCCGCTTCTGCGAATTGATTCGAAAGCCAATCGGAAAGAGAGTTGGTCCTTCTATGGTGAGAAACTCGTCTGGCTCTTATTTTCATGGCGCTCGCTCAAATTGCTTGGGAGGATTAGAAGCGCGAGCATGGAACGCACACGCCCGCCGGCCATGAATTATCATTGTCTCGTGCTTCTCCCCGAGCGTCAGCATCATCGGCATCGGTTTCTCTTCTCCGCGAAACAGTGAGAAAGCTTCTCACCAATCACTTCATTTTCGTATAAGGCAAAACAATTTAAAATATACTAAATAAAATAAGTCGTCATTTAATTAGAAAATATAATTCAAGTGTGAATTTGGTACGTTGGAGAATTTTATGGAAAATTTATATTTTCAACAACCAATCGGATCGTTTCCTTTAACTCGCATGAAGACGTATTCCTTTGGACACGTGGTGCTCGGTGGATTGCCAGGTGATACGTCAGCGCGCACCCACAGTCATTGTCCGCAGCGGTGATTTCTCATTGTAGGTGGAGGAGGCGCACTATACCAGTTAGTTATTGACTTGTTTGATCCTGGGTTACGCCCCGACCTACCTTAACTTAACTCTAACTTACTATCTTGCCCACGAGTAAGCCTTCGGCCCACGATCGCCGCTCCATTCCAATCGCTCTGATCGATTTCCCTTTTCTATACTTATTAAACTAATAAAAAGGGAGACTATAATAAAAGAATCAAATCTCGTGAACTATCTTGCCAGGATTTTATTCCCTTTTTTTAAATAGAAATATTCATATTTCGATGAAATTTACAAGAATTATTATCTAATTATACTCTCATAATAATTGACAGTATAAGTAATGGCTGAAATTTTATACAAGCACGATCGAAGAATGATAATGCAAGGTGTCTTTACCAGGATGCAAAGTAAGCGTGGCCGGTTGGAGCAGTCAAAGTAGCAAATAACAAGAGTGCAGGGTTCATTTGCGAGTGCTTTCGAAAAAGACAAAGCACCAGCAGACGCGCGTACTGCATGAGAATTGGAGGGCGCGGGCCCCGGAGCACCGGCGCGGCGGCCCATCTTATGGTGTGTGGTGCGTGGCTCGATAAGGGTCCAATCGTGTCTGCCGGGTGCCGTTTAACAATGAAGCGCGGGTTTGCTCGCCTACCGCTGGGTCAGTTGGGGCCCGATCGTATAAATCCCGGGCTTCGTTAGTGAAATCAGCGCAACGGGACCGCCGGGCGTTTGAGAGCGCCGATGAGAGAGCGATGATGCTGACTTATCGGCAAAGAGAGAGAGAGGAGAGCGTGTGTCGAGCCAAGCACTTATCGGCAAAGAGAAATGGCGCGATGCTGAGGGCATTCGCGCTATGTATCTTTCGTGCGATTCGATATTCTTCCCTCTACTGTCCCGCGGATCTTCTGCTCGATCGAGAAAAAAGTAAGCCGACAACTTTAATCGAAACCACCACCACCTCCCAGACCAGTCGAATTACGCACTCGTTCACTATCGAAGCAGTAAATCTCTATCAACCACAGTCAGTAGAATGTAACTAGGATTATCATCTTGAAAACAGAACCCCTACACTTTGTAATCACTATTAATAACGCAACACCAACTGGAACTATAACAATAATTCGCCAAGGTGAACTTGGACTAATTAAAGTGTAAATTTGGCGGAATGGTGATATATTTAATAAGGAGTGCGGTATTATCGGGTTACGGATCGTGGTAAAAATGCGAGCTTGCGTGGCCCCTTAACTGGCACCCTCTTAATACCAGCGAGTAGCAATAACTCAGTAGTAGAGCGTGTAATTAAGCATGATAAGTCACGGGACGGCGTTCCGACGCGAAGGGAAAGAAGGACAGTGAGATGGTGGGGAGAGGAGAGGAGAGGAACTCTCCGCCTAGTACTTCGGCCTCGGAATAATAATTTGCATGACTCGGGGCGGTCAAGCTGCGGAGCCGGAAAGGAAGGACGTGGAAGCGCGTAACTCCTTGGCAAATCGGTTTCGGGATCTGCCACCGCTCTTCAACGGGCTGGTGAACTCAACCACGCGCCAAGTAGAAAGGGATGAGCAGCGCGAGATCAGCCTTTTTTCGAGCATTCATCAAGCAGCTTAACTAGGCGTGTCCGTGTGTGCTTCGGGCGCGCGTTCTATCTGATGCCGCGCTCGACCCTAGAATCTCGATCGCGTCCGCCGAGAAAGAGAGATAGGTCAGAAAAGAATCGGACCATTTCTTCCGGATACTCTTCCGGCTATCGGCAGGTGCGAATATATATCCAAGGATGCGATATCCTCCGGCAAGTTTGCCACTTGCACCGACACCGCCGCTCCAGACAAAATTGACACCTAAGTGCGCTCTGATAGTTGGCGGCCGATCGACTGGAACAACAAGATCTACTCGCCGATCGAGAAAGCCCCAGGAGCCACCACTTAATCTACTTAAAAGCGAACTCTCCCGAGAGAGTGGAACCTTTCATCAATCAATTTCCCAGTTAAATCAGTGGAAAAATATCGATCGGGGAAAATGATCGGCACTGATGTCTGTATTGGATGGAGGAAGGTCTTGTTCGATGGAGCAACAAGCACCATCAGACTGAGATAAAGGACGGAGGCGCGTGGACCGCGCAAAGACGGCACGCCGGCTATTTAATTATCGGCGCGATCGAGAGCCCTCGTATATTGGCGATCGCCGATACCGATCGACGGCAAACCCGTGGCTCGATCTGTTATTACAGGGGTACCAAGCGCTCGCCTCCTCTTCTAGCTACTATTTATAGGGCCAGCGATTCCCCAACCTGATAAAGGCAAACCGAAGCCTTCGACGTTATCGGACTCGCAGTGACGCTGATTGGTCAGTGATACCAATTTCGAGATTCGGCCCCCCGAGCTCCTGGACCAAAACCTTCCCAAGCTGTTATTATCATTTAGTTGGAACGATCGAAAGAAATGATAATACTTCACTAAGTATTGTCTTCCCCTCGTAAAACTTCCACCCAGATTTAACTGTATGATTTATAATTACTACGAGTATAATTCATCAGGATTAGTCTAGTTTTTAGTAATTAATATTTCGATTGTTCTACAGTGATTTATACTGATTGGTGTTGAGTAAAGGTCACAAGTACAATTGAAGGAAAGGAGAGGGAGATCATTGAGCGCCGGTAGCCAGTTCCCAATGATTTTTACACGCCGGAAGGTTTCATCGCCGCGGCGGCGATTCACGAGCGCATTATACTCGCAAGTAGATTAATCGCCCGCTAATCTCGTAGCGGTATCGGGGCGACCGTTACCACTCTGAAACTCTTTCCGGCCACTCAGAAGAGAGCGGCTTACAGCCCTATTGAAAGCCACTCGTCTGTGATAAACCCTCGCGCACATTGCGCCACAAGCAAAGAAGAGCTTTTGCTTTTGAAGAGTTCCGATGTGTTTCTCGGCGCGAGAAGATTCTAGCCTTCTTGCGTCTCCAATTGGAACTGGGAAAGAAGTGCGAAGTGTTAGGACGATTGCCTTTGACCGTGGCAGTGAAGATATCCGTTTAAGCAAGCACTCCCTCAGACACCGTGGCGAAGGAATCTCCTAGCAGCATCACGATCTGCTCCATTATGGCTACAATTCTCGTAGACGCAAAAACCGAGAAATCCACACGACAGGGATTTAGTTATGTGATGTTGTTCTTGTCTTCATCGTCTTGGAATCATCTCATTTCGTCGTGGTATTTTCAATGATATCTATGTTGAGTCGATTGATCAGTTTATTTGGATTCCTAGAATATTCTTCTTTTAAATATTGCGAATTCCATGGAAATCGGTTGAGTAATTATCGCCCGAAGTTAGATAGATTTCTATATGTGAAGATATATGAAAAGAATGGATAGAAATGCGGTGGTAAGGAAGTGCGAAGTATCAGGATGTACCAATTGTAAGGAAGGGTGCTGCGCAAAGCGGCGGAAAGAGCTTCCGCGTTGGCAGCCCGGAATATCTGCTCGAGCGAACTTGAATTAATGATGCTGTATTATTGTCGGCTGGCGCGGCGGTTCGGGCTGCGTGCCTTCCTCCTCTGGCGTTGGACGCGGAGGAGCTTTGTCCAAGCGGGGCATTACGGCAACGGTTACGTGGTGACAGTGCGAAAACGCACGGTCAATGAATTGGACGCGGATGACGCCGGCGAGCTCTCCTACGAGCTGGCTGCTGGACCACTGGGATGTATGCTGTGTGGCGCGGCGCGCCACTCCGTCAAATTACGCCGAGCGCTCTCGCATGTCGAACCGTTAAATCGATCAATTCCAGAGCGAAGAATGCGCGAATCACTGGCACGCGCTTTGTCACCCGGTGTCTCCTGGCCGCGACGTAATCTTTATCGCCGGGATTCTCTCGCTCCCGCTCGGCTCCCCGGGGATTCCAACGGAGCATAGGATGCACTTGACATTCCTGCTCTCGTGCGGCGAGCTTGCCTTCTGAGCGACCTTGACGACTGGCCGAGTGAATAGTTGCCAGATAAGATAAGCTGCTTCTTTTTGGCATCGTTCTTACTATTTTTATTCCTGCGAGTTGTCTGAGAGGATGGTTTTATGTGGTCTGTATTTGAAAACATAAAGGAAGTGTAGAATGCTAGGTGTATTAGACAGCTTGAAAATGATCTCTAAGTGTTGGAGTCACCACTGACTGCAAAAACAGGTACAAGTCCATCGTAGAGCCCAACTGGAAAGGAGATCGTCGGACTAGCAGAGTCATGGAGACATCAAGGAACCCGGACCTGTCCCACTACACTCGGATCCTGGGAACGCCTCATTATACTTTATATCATCCAGCTTACGTCTCTTGATATCCATCCTCCCTTCACAAATTTTCGATTTTTCGAAGGTTCTGGGACCGGGACGAATGCTTGATTTTTCGATTCCTCGTGTCTCAAAACGGATAAAAAACATGATACTTGTGGGGGAAATGCCGGAATTCCACCTAAAACACGTGGAAAACCGATCTTGAATATTTCATTTTAGCGGTTTTCCCCATGTTTTTTTATCTTCCCGACCTTTCCCGGGGCTGAAACTTGGTGGGGAATGTTTTTTTGCATCGAGGAAGAAGTAGAAAAAATTCCAGACCCCTAGCTCAAAATTCATTTTTTCGCAAATTTTTTAAGGCATACCCCTTCAAAAATTTTCGATTTTTCGAAGGTTCTGGGACTGGAACGAACGCTTGATTTTTCGATTCCTCGTGTCTCAAAACGGATAAAAAACACGAACTTAGTGGGGGAAATGCCGGAATTCTACCTAAAACACATGGAAAACCGATCTGGAATATTTCATTTCGACGGTTTTTCATATGTTTTCATGACTTCCCGACCTTTTCCGGGGCTGAAACTTGGTGGGGAATGTTTTTTTGCATCGAGGAAAAAGTAGAAAAAATTCCAGGCCCCTAGCTCAAAATTCATTTTTTCGCAAATTTTTTAAGGCATACCCCTTCAAAAATTTTCGATTTTTCGAAGGTTCTGGGACTGGAACGAACGCTTGATTTTTCGATTCCTCGTGTCTCAAAACGGATAAAAAACACGAACTTAGTGGGGGAAATGCCGGAATTGTACCTAAAACACGTGGAAAACCGATCTGGAATATTTCATTTCGACAGTTTTTCATATGTTTTCATGACTTCCCGACCTTTCCCGGGGCTGAAACTTGGTGGGGAATGTTTTTTTGCATCGAGGAGAAAGTAGAAAAAATTCCAGGCCCCTAGCTCAAAATTCATTTTTTCGCAAATTTCTGAGGGGGCATCCCTTCAGATTCTTCGAATTTTTCGTAGATTTTCTTTCTTAGCACGTATGCTACATTAAAGAGGAACAGTATAAAGGTAATCCGTCTTGCTTGGGATCAAGAATATTATATTTAATCTTAAAGCATCTCTTTAATTTCCTTAAGTAACTGTGAAGTAACGGTACAGCTACTTTCATCAATCCTAGGCTGGCTAATATTAAAGCAATTGTACTGCTAATCTGCGGTATTAATTTCGCGCGGCTGCAGAAGGCAACAAAAAGCGCTAGAGCGCACGTTGCTCGACGGTGGCGGGCTCTCTCGCTCTCTCTCTCTCTTTCTCTCTCTGTCGAGCTCGAGTTAATTTTCACACATTGCCACGGCTGTCCTCCGCCTCTGCCCCTCTCGCACCGCGCGGCTGCTGCTCATACTATAATTCATCGGTCCTCTCGATCGTCTCGCTCTCCTCTCGCCGGGCAATTCTCATAATTGCAATAATAACAGTAATCCTGATAATGCCGCTTTGCACCATTGTACGTGCGCGCCCGAGTACCTACGGGAGTGCGGGCATTAACTTCATTACCGCCGCTTGTGGTCGTTAGTCCCCGCGGAACACCCTGATGGCTTACTCTCGAGATTCAGATTGAGAGCCCTGGTGTGTGGTAGAATTGACCTTCGATACCTGCCACTCGATCCCATCGAATAATCGATCTTATATAATCCCCTCGCAATATATTTCCCAATCCATTTATAATACAATCACAATTTTAAAAAATCGTACTCTAATAAATAAATTCACCGTCCCAATTATTATACTTCTAATCTTAAAAATTACTATTACTATATTCCACTTAATAATAAGAAACTCTCAGAGTACAAAAAACGAGGTTGTCGCAGTGCAATCAGGAACTTAATGACACTGAGAGAAACCAAGAGTGACTGTTATCTCAGAGGGGCGCGCGCACAGTGCTGGGCAATTGATCAGAGCGCGAAGTAAAATACTTCATTTTGCAGTTAATACTCGGCTGAATATAAGTAGCGATGAGTACGAGCGGCTGGTTTGGAGCGGCGCGGCGGCGACGGCGACGGCATATCGAGCTCTCGAAGTTATGCGGCCGTGCCTACTGCGCGAGCGGAGAGGCTGCTGCACGTAAGGCTGAAGGGCCGGCGTGTACCTTGCGGAAAAGATAGGGAGAGTGAGTGCGTTGCCTGGTATCAATTTGTCTGGCTGGTAGCACAGGTTCACTCGACCAGACGAAGGTCGCTTTGTGCCTGCCGCTATCCGGCATTCTATCAAACCCAACAACATCCACCGCGATCGATTTATTCCACCAACGGGAGGAGCCTAAGAAGATACCAATTACCTCCTCGACGCGTACGCGCCACCTTCCACTCGAGCACCACGCTCCGAAATTCACTCAATTCGCGTGATCCACTTTCAGTAATATTTCCGAAATCAAACTCATTTTATACAAGGTTTTCTAGAATTATGCGAGGTTTCGGGAAGGAAATAAATGGTAAGAGTAGAATTTTTGTAAGACTCGCGAGTGTCGCATTTAGCATTAGGTTGTCGCGCGTGTTGTCGAGTGATAATTGACGTTAAAGAATCCAAAGTTTCATACGTAAGAGAATTTGGTTCTCTCTTGCGAATCGAGTGGTGGTGGTTGGCTTGTAAGGCCGAGCGAGAGAATATTGTTGTTGACTTCAGCCACGTGTGGAGCTTCCTAGTGCAGGCCGAGCAAATACCCACTTATCCGCTCGGCTGTCTTTAAAGCTGGTTTCGTGCAGTTATATCCTAGGCTTCCTAGAAAAAGAGGATCGCCTCGAGGAACAGTTTTGGCCAGGCTTCAAGTCCGCTGCGCCCGAAAACGACTCTCGGCTAGAATGTGCATCGGCTGATGCACATCCTCCCGCAGAATTTCGAGTCTCTCTCCTCTTTTTCCTAGTCCTCTCGCAACCACTGGTAATTACGGCAGGCAGTCTCGATCGATTTTGATAATCTTCCTCTTCGGATAATATACTTACCAGTGTTCCCTTTCTCATTCGACGTCAAAATCTGCATAATCCTTTCGCCGATCTTTTCTCTCTCGCCAATAAAAGGTAGAATGTTCGGCGAAAGGTGATATTTTAATAAAAAGACATTCGAAGGAATTATGTTTCAAGTTGTTTATTAAACATTGCACATTCTTAAATACATTTGGTCTCGGTAGAGGAACATTATTGGTGGGAAAATCGTTGCTAGCTGGCTCTGTGGGGGTCTCCTCTTAAATAAAACGACTTAGCGTCTACCTCGTGTTTGCTTACAAGTCATACACAGCTTATTTACAAAGGTACTTCGCGCCGGCGGACGGCGGCGGCGGTGGCGGCGGCGGCGGTGGCGGCGGCGGCAAACGGCGTCTACGCGCCGCACACTTTGGCGCTACCCCGAATTACATTAATTCGTCTCAGTCCTGCTGTACAAACGCAGCCGGGGCCACTCGCCGGAAATTGGCCCGGGTTCCGTGTACGCCTTTCCAGCGGCGAGCGCCGTTCGGATTGCATGTCGTCAGGGAATTATGCTAATGTCGGGAGCGAGGACGTCCGCAAAAAGGACGGCGCACAGTCGCACCAATAAATAGGAACAATTCTTTGAGTTTCGATTGTACAGTTTGGTGGTTGACGCTTCGCTGAGAAGAGAAGGTCGCGAGAATGACAATCGCACAAACGACACTTCGAATCAAGGAGGAGAATTCACTCGGCGGCGGCGGAAGGATCGCAAGAAGTGTGTGGAGTTTCGCTCTTTCTCCAGCGATTTTCCACGCCGGCCTTTTTTCCCGCTCGCATTAGCCGCCAGTGGGCTGCTAACGTGGATCAAATATCCTTTCATTACCGCCCGGAAGTCCGACACGCTTTGACCGATGAAACGCGCACGCTCGCCGTTGATGTCCTCTCCTCTCTCGGAGATGAAGACGTTGCGCCTTGGATGATTAGCGTCCACCGAGAGCTCAAACACTACGATCCTCTTCCGCTCCGCTCCGCTCCGGATTGCACTGCGTGCCGAAAGCGGACCACACGCGTACTTGGACACAGCTTTGAATTCAAGCTTCATTTCAATTTCCAAGAGATTCGTATTCGTCTTAAAGGATTTTTCAGCCTTGGCAAAAATATGAAAATTAATCACTGATTCGAACAGTTAACTGTTAAGTCGATTTTACGAAGTCGCTTTTAAATAGGCTCCATTCAATGCTGGCCTCTCTCAATCGGCGCTGAATGAGCCGATAAATAATTAGCCAACGTCCTCGCTCCCTCTCGCTCTCTTTCCTCTCCTATCCAACGTATTCACTAACACATGTACAAACACAGTGTGGAGAGTAGGGAAGTTAGAATCGACGAGTGATTTTCTATCGGCTTAATTGAGGAAACGTTCGCTCTGGAAATGGATTTCCAGCCGGGACAAAGGAGCAAAGGCAAGGAGGCTCGATTTTTCGGATCGCGTCCGCTTAAATTAATCGCGCGTGTACTTCTAACCGTTCGCTACCGGAATTACTTAACCCCCCGCGGGAGTTCATGGCGCTCGTCATTCGTATTCCCCTTTGGATTCTCTCTCCCTCTCTCTCTTTGCATATATCGTAGCTCATCTGTGCCAGAATTAAGAGAATTAACGGTTCTTCTTCAGCGAGATAAGTCTACCTCGGCGCGCACTTATCTCCAAGATCTACCTAGTTAGGAATAACTGCGTCGAACTCTTAACAAACCCTCGGTGTCGAAAGGCCCCCGGATATGTTTATGGGAAAATTATTAGCTCTCGCTTCTGTGGATCGGCAGTCGGCGGAGAAGATCGGTTTGCCATTTTCTCCGGGCGATGGATTAGCCGAGGGGAGAGAAATCAAGCTTGGCGGTGCTCTCTCTCTCACTCGGCCACCGGCATAGGCTGACTTTTGTCCGAGGAGATCTCGATGATTCCGGTGTTGGATGGAAGAGGAAGGCACTCTAGCTTTCTCACACCATGCTGGAAGGATCCGCGATCCTCTCTTCTTCCACTCGACTCCTTTCTGTCTTACTCCTCGTCTTCCCTCCTCGTTCAACCCTTTCTTTCTCTCAGCCTCCCGTTGGCGCTCGCACTTTTCGCGTCCCGGCCGCCACCATCTATCATTCTGTCAGCTAGGAGATTTCAATTTGCTCTCTTTTTGCGCCATTACCGGTGCGCGCAGCCCCGCGCGCGCGCCAGCGCCCGCGCAAAATTGTATTTAATTGTGATTGACTGCTAAGTGGAGGTGGCCGAGCGTCGCCATTTGTCCTGCTAGAATTTTTGCATATATCTAATTGCCTCGGGAACATTGCCTCCGAATCGAGCTCACCTTTAATCAGTGCAAAATACCAAAGTCTCACGATCTTAATTCAAAAATTCTTTTGAAAAAGAAATCGATCATATAAAAACGATCGAGTTTAATTTAGAGAAAGTGCGAGCGGCCCGGAACCAGCATTTGAAATGAAGAGATCGAGAGATCGATTCAGCATCCACCTCCGCAGTGTATTTGATCCTGGCAATCGGGCGGTTCGATCTGAGTCTCGCGCCAAGTGTCAATTACTCATAAACAAGAGAGTTCTTTGTTGGATTTCCGAGGGAGCAATAGATTCTCCGAGTGAGCGGGACAGCCGGAGCTCCGCCCGCCGCCGATCCCTCGAGATCGATCGCTCGAGCGCTCCAATCGAGATTTCCCTATCTAACACTTACAATTATCTCTAACATGTATGTGCGTGGCGGCGCGAGTCGCTCGCGTGTCTGTACAAGCAGTGGCAATAACTTAGACGCGCCTAATCAGATATTTACAGGGTGCCTGCGGCCTAGGACAATAGCTACGATACTCTATTTACAATTAAAGTCTGCCGACGACGACGACGACGGCGGCGGCGGCGGCGGCACGCCCGCGCGCGCCCGCCACTGCAAAACAATGCGTGGGGGACTGGTTTTGCTTTTGCTCGAGTCCCTTTGTGCCGCTCTTGGGACTCGGCGATCGTGTTTTACATCGGCGTCCCTTTAGTCTTTCACTCTCTCTCTCTCTCGCACCCTTTATCAATTCCATCCCCCGAGCTTCCTTCCTTCCTTCCTTCGTTCTACCAAGTCCCGGTTTTCTCCCCACAAAGAGTGGAAAAACCCCCTGGAATCTTGGAGAGCGTGGAGAAATGTGGGAAGAATATCAGCAGGGATCGTTCACCCCTTTTAATTAATATGAATTTTTAGAGTTATTATTAAAGCGAATTTTAATTCGATTCGAATAATCGAAGTGGAAGTTCGAGGGATTCAGTGGAGTTGGGGAATCCTAATTCGTGTTAGGATCGCAGCAATTCGATATTACCTACTCACGAAGTTCACCGGTGTCAAGAAGAAGAAGAAGAAGAAGAAGAAGAAGAAGTGGTGGTGATGCAGGGGCTACGAAGAATGCCGGGCGGCATTTGCTCTTGATCCAGAGGATCCGCGAGTCTCTGCTCTCGGTGCGGCATGCCCGATGACTTCTTCATCCGGCGTCCAAGGCTCGCTTTCCAATTAGAGGGCCGAAAGTCCATCCGAGCGAGCCCGATTCCTCCCTCCTTGGAATCCCCGCTGGAAGATCGCCTTCTCCCCGAAGGATCATCGGGTCATCGACATAGTTTGGTGACCTTTGACACAGTTGCGAATCCAGATTCACAAATTCACGGAGTTCATTCCCTCTGCAGAAGCTCGTAGAGCGCGGAAATGTAAGTCTGCGCCATTTGAAGGGTTTCGAATTTGCTGAGCTTCCGGTCGTTTCCGAGACTCGGCACGACGTCTCTCAGTCTGTCGAAAGCATCGTTCAGACTATTCATTCGTCTCCTTTCCCTCGCATTCGCTGCTAGTCTCCTTTTCCTGAGAACTTCCACTCCGGGAGTACCTGTTTTTAATTTCTGCAAGGTGTCCTTGCTTTTTTGATTAGCGTATTCTAATGGAACTTGATCAGGCTTCGGGTGGTACCTGGGAGATTCGCACTTGGCATTTGGACTGGCAACTTGTGGGAAGGACTCGCTGCTTCTTGGCAGAGTGTACGAGCCTCCCAAATAAAGTATGTCGCTCTTCTGTCCGTAAGGACTGCCGTTACTTCTAGGCAAAAAGCCATCGGCTTTCGGCGCGCCATAGCTCTTCGCCGAGAGGTACTCCTGGCCGAATTCGCATCGAGTAGAATCGAAGATACCTTGCGAGTGTTGATCGAGTTTCGGCATATAATCCATTGGATGTTTGCTAGGATTGGGAAGATCCGTTCTTCCCGATGGATTTTCATAGGTGGGATCGACGCACTCGTTTCGGAATGGTATTTTCGCATAGTCTTTTGAAACACGAGTGGTACCATTCGCACCGTTAACATTCTGATGATCTACTCTGCTGCCTTCTTGGTAGTAACCCTCGTAGAAGTCAGCGAAATTAAAAGCACCAGGTGTCGGCGAATGAAAAGTACCGATCGGTGCTCCTATTTCTTGATACTCCTGATGATTTTGATAATCGAGGGAACTCACACTCCCGCAACTGCTTCCCCTCGATCTCGGTGGCTGAGGGTAGATTTCTTGCCGGTTCCAACTACTACGTGCGTTCGATTCCGGACTACTCGCCGAGCCGTATCCCTCCGAATCCAGGAGTTCATACTGTTGGAAACTGGCGTAGGTCGTCATCCTCTTGGAACTGATCTCGACACTCTCGATCTTCTTACTGTCACGCGAAGCACGAGAGATCTTTCGCACAGAATCCTCTCGCAGTCAACCAAAGTTCATTCAGCTATCATTTCCCTCATTAAAAGTCTCACTGTTCTCGATGATCAATTCTTCAACCCGATGTTCATCTGGTTCACGCGCCAGATTTAATGTCGGATGAAATTCCACGGAGGAAGTGTCATATTTCTGAGAGAACTCTAGTCGCAAAGTGATCGATTTCTCCAACTATCGATGGATATTCGATGATGGACCAATGTGGCGGATGGTGATTGTCCGTGTCCTGTCAGATGACCGTGTATGCTTCTCGGACGGAAGCGTTGCGTAAACTGGCTTTAGCTCGCGATCTCGTGGTCTGGACCACGCTGCCCAGTTTGTCTCGGGGCCCGTTGGTGGGGCGCGAGGCCTCTCGGGCCCCAGGTGGAAGGGGGGAGGGGGGCGGTGGAGGGGAGGAGGGCGCACGGGGAAGTGGGTATCTCTTTGTAGAAGCCGCGGGCCCAGACACGCCCCTCGCCTTCCTCGCTCTCCTCTCTTCGCTGGGGGCTCTCGGTGAGGAGAGGCCCAGTCAAAGGGCGAGAAAAAGAAAGCCTCTCCACCGGCAATAACACCGGCCCTCTCGGCGCCCCCGTTCTTGACATTCGAGACGCGTCGGGCCCAATTCTACCCGCACCACTTACGCATCACCCTTAATACCCTCCTATCACCAGTCACATCCTAATGGATAATTTGTACGTTAATTCCCCTTTGGTGCCAACTGAAGGATAATTATCTCCCTCTGGACCCAGTGGGTCTTACTCCCTCTTTCTTTACTTGTCAGTGGCTGTCGCCAGTGCTTTATGAGACTTTAAACAGAGGCGCCAAGGAGCCTGGATAAATTCGACTGCTTTATGACAGACCTTCCTTTGAAGAGGCTGCCTTTCGTCCTTGAACGCTTGTTCCGGGTGCAATCGGGCCCAATGCAGGAATCCCTCGCAAACTGGCACTGCTTTTCGAGCCTCCGATTCTCGCTTATGCGAACGATCAATAACGATAGTGCGATAAACGGTTGCTATTCCTTCTCGCAACGATGACGTCGATCTAAAAAAAGATCGCCGCGGGGACCTAGATTTCGTGGAGGCGCGTCGCGTCGCTCGTTGGATTCGCTCGGGCGAAGAGCACCCACGCCTCGAAAACAGATCTGTTGACCGATCTCATTGCTCGCGACTATTTATACGCGCGCGCGCAAACAGAGCGCGTTGGGATTGCGAGTTATCGCGTTAAACGGCTCGCAATCGTAGCCGTTTCCAGTTTACAAACAGGCAGAGAGAAGTTGGCTGTGCCCCGGGGGAAAAAAACCATTCCTGATTCGGTAATTAAGAGAGGATTTCTACGCTCTGAATGGTCACGCTAGTTTTGCGGAAGGGTGGAAACACTGATTCGTTAAGTTGTGTTTGCCGAGTTTTTGGTCCTTCATGGAGAGAGTTCGAGTTGGTCCTGGAGGATCTCTGGTTAACCGGCGTAACCCTGGGCGTATCTCATTTGTTTCCTCGGCTTTTCGGAAAGCTGTTGAGACTCCGCCGGAGTGGGAAGACAGTCGGCGACTTTAAGGAGCTCATTATCCTCCGCTAATACGCAACAAATAAGCCGAATCCCGAGCGGACCGTCCCACTAGTCAAAGGCCAGAGTGTCCGCGAGCTTTGAGCGTAGTCCGCTTTTTACGCCCACTCTGCCTATTTCAATTTTCGAAAAGGGTGCGCTAACACTTACGTATACTCGGTGACAAGAGACTTTCCATTCCCAAAATCGAATTTTCATTAATAATTGTACGAATTGTAATAAAAATAATATAACAGAGTCGCCTGTAATTGAAACTAATATAACTTCTGTGATATTATTTTTATTTTTTTAAAATATCACAAAAATAATACGACAGAGAATTATACTATGATTGAAATTGGACGAGGAATAATGAAGGTTGCAATTGGCTGGGAATGATGGCGCCCTGAAATTTGCACTCATTTGTCGGGACTCGATGCCTCATTGACACGTCGATCTATTGGTACTGTCATCCATGAAGATATGATAGTCCTCACAATCTCCCAGGAAATATGAGTTTCCAGGACGAGTTCTCGCCATTACGATCTTGCTCGGAACTCGATGGCAGATACGGCTGATTTAGCACAGCATTCCCTTCGCCGACACCTTCGCTCCTGATTGGAAGCTCGGTCATCGTTAGACGGCACTGATTCGCGATCCTGTGATGATAAAATGATTACGCCGGCCGAGATCGCCGCCAGTGGCGATTTGTATCGAAGTAATTCAGCTCGACGCGCACGAGAACTTGACGAGCGTGGTGCGCTTCCTGTTCTAACTGTAGTTACCAGGGTGACAAGAAGAAGAAATTAACGGTTCGCTGCTACTATGTGTAGTCACTTTGCGATTATCGAAGAAACTACTTTTTTCCACCAACTAAAATACAAATTAATAAGATTTCTAAGTTTATTTCAATTAATTTCAATCGAAATCTGTTATATTCTGCATCAATCATAATGTAATATTTATTGTGGCTTCAATTGGTTCACTTGTACCGCTGGAAAGTGCAAAGAAATTTCGTAATCGATCCCGGCACATTTTAGTGGCAGGATTGCGTACTTTGGCGTTATGTTGGGAAATTAATCGACAGCTATGATGAATAGTCACGATCGAGCGGTTTCGCATGACATAAATAAAGCGGGAGCACTCAACTAATCGATTAGCTGTTGTAGTAATATCGTGTATCGAGGCAGCCGGATCGGAGAACTCTCGCAATTATCGCCTATAAATCGATGCGAGTTGGAGGAATCAAGAGAATACTTGTGCATTAAGGGTCTCCGTACCGGTTGCAGCAAGTAGTATAAGTCGCCCGGATAATAAAGTAACATTTAATATATGAATATGGGAGAGGGTTAACCTTTCGGCATCCCCGTAAACTCTTCAACTGCTCAATTACGTAATCGGAATCCGACAAATCCCGTAAAGATCGCATACTTCCGCGAAAATGATGAATAATAAACCTTTAACAACTCCTACGAACTTTTATAATATAAAAGCATAATCCAATATAAGAATTAAATTTAATTTAGTCTCCTACAAAACAGTTTATGAATTTGTATTTAATTTAAAATCGTTTGGATGAATGTTTACAGTAATGGTTTTAAAAGTAAAGCGAGTTACTTTTGCTGGTAGAGGCTGATTTCCCAAATGATTTAGTAGGTCGAATATTCCTCTCCTCGGGGTTTATGGGGGCGACGGTAACAGGGCGAGATTTATGGAGAAGCGAAGGCCCTAATTAGAATCACACACCGAGGTGTCCTAATTACAGGGTAGCCAGGGAGTTTTTCGAGCCTACCGAAAGGCGCCGGATGCTTTGCGGCGCGAAACCTCGCACGAATCCTGCCAATTCCACGGGCCAACACTCATCAATCGTTGGAAAACTCCGAGGGAAGCTTTCGAACACTACATTTCAGATTTACATTTCGATTAGTGTTCGCACCACCCACTGAAAGCTGCTCTTCCCAGCCGAAATTGCTAAACGCTCCCTTTGTTTCCGATTTCTCTGCGCGCGCGCGTCCCTCTAATTACAAGCCACGAGCCGAGGAAAATTGCTTTCACGCCTCGGAGACATTATTCCAGCTTCACCGGCGTTTAACGAAAACAGCTTAACACTGATTGCCATGTCAAAGTACATAAACATCGTCTTCTTTTAATATTAATTATATAACTAAATTCCAATTACGATAATAATCAGTATTTACTTTGAAAAAGCACTTCTAATTAGAACGAAGCAACAAGAGTGGGATTTTCATTGGGCGATTTGTACAGCCAATTAATGAATAATCAATCAGGGCTACTTAAGCGAGTGAAGGGAGCCGAGTAATTGGTATCCGGGCGACGTTATAATGCCTGTAATTGATATAGACAAGAAGCAGTGGCCGTTGCAGGAAGAGCGGCCGTTTTATCCTTTCATAGGGGGTCGTTTCGGTGGCCGAGGACGCCAAAGCACGCGCTCGCAAGCGCTCGCACACCACCTTCCTAGTGCGAAGGACTGTCGCGTAATTAACAGCCGTAATAACATGTTAAGTGGCCAATAAAATGGTCGGCTCGGCTGTAATTCACGGTCGTGGCCGCGAAACTCCCGTGTAACGAGGTAAAGATAGTCGCGCTCTCCTCGCTGCTGCGAGCATTCGCCCGGCCGCGAAAGGGGTTGAGGGGGACGCGCCAGTTTGCCGGAAGACGCTTTAACGAGGATGCCAGCTCGTCCTGATCGAACGGGAATATGGCGATCCCTTAATCGATCGTATATTACTGACGGATGGCCTGACAAGAAGCGACAACGCGTCGACGTAAATCATAATTGTTTTGCCGGGCCGCCGCGCCGTCCGCCGGCCTAAAACTTGACCGCTCTTCCTCTTACAACCTGACAGGCTTCGATATTTTTCTTTATTACTTAGCTCTTCTTGATTATTAAATTATTAATCATTACCCATAAAGGAAGTTGGATTTTTCATTATTTTTAACTAGATTTTGTTTTTGATTGTTTGTGGAAGTAATTATTCTGATTTAGGTCTATTGAATATGTAAAATATTCCGATAGCCGAAATATCAGTGAACCCAAAGATGCGCGTGGTGTGATATTTTTCTATTAGCGAGTGGTAGGAAGGAAGAAGATCTGGAAGAAGGCGGCGCTACGCACTTTTTGCCAGGCCGCTAACTTTCGAGATCGCAGTCCTTCGCCAGTCGCTAATCCGACGATCAAAGTTTTTTCAACCCCCGCTCGTAAACTCGAAGTGACGATCGTTCCAAATCGATTGACGCTCAATTTATTGCACGATGCTTCGTTACAGCCAAGTAGTTCGATTTGCCATCGATTTGAAAAGAATCGCGCGTCGTAAAATGGCTTCCTTTTTTTCCTCGATCGTAAAGACACATTTATAACGCGCCTATTAATTCGCAACAGGGTTAAGAAATGGTAATCGGCGAAGCGAGGACTTTCTATTGCGGTCATTAACTTCGAAATATAAGAAGCAATTCGCGGAGATATCGAGTCGACCTTTGCCACCGATGTTTACCAACACTTTGCCGAAGGAGTGCGTGTCGGCTTCGTGCTAAACTCAATAGTAAATAATACACCTTTCGAGGTGTGCTCGTTGACTTATCAAAAACACGCCAACTCCCCTAATTATTTCAAGTAATTAGCAGTAATACAATCTCCAGCAGACCTTCATTTCTATAATCCTTCTTCATATTTATTTTACAATCCTTTTACAACTTATACAAACACAACTTTTCTTATTTATTCTCAAAGTAGAACATTTCCTTCTATAAAAACATTTTTTTGTAATATCGCAATGGGGATTTTGTAAGGTTGCGGAAAGGATGCGCGGCAGTTCGGAAGAGGTTCGGCTGTTTATGTTGCTGGGTCAACGGGAGAGTTTCCACTGGCGTTGTAGCTCGGGTGTACGCAACACCTGTATCGGAGTGCGAGCGATCAGAGGCCGGATAGTTTGCAAGCATGACGAAGCTCCGCTTGGTAGCTGGGAAATCGTTAGCTCGCTATTCTTAGGAGCACGCGGCCATTCTTAATAACCCTCTCGCTTCCAAGCCGACTACCTCCGAGCGTGTGCGCTTTAGGGAAGCGATCACCGATGTTAAACTTTGAACCCTAAAATCCCTCCAACTCAACAGTATACTTCTATTATTATATTATTATATAATTTTATATATTTCTCTTATCACATTTTAATTAATATATTTTTGAATTATACCAATTGTGTATGACAGTTGTTGATGAAGATTTAATTTTCCAACAAACTCTAGACTATGTATTTGAACTTAATCATATTTCTATACTTGATGAGTCATCCTCTTCGACTCCTAATTACGGCAGCGTGACACAGGGTCAGTGTTTCACGGCACGGCAATTCACAATGCGGATCAGCAGTGAGCGCGAAGTGTTGCGAGCGAGCACTTATTCGATCGAGCACATTGCGCCGCGCTAGTCATTAGTGATTAGCCCGGCGGGTATTACCTCGAATTCGAGCGGCATTCGTCGCAGATAATGGAGCGAAGGGGTGCAGAAGAGTGCGCGCGGCATACGGTAGTGGCATTAATCGCGCGCAATACGATAGCAGCACCGCGAGAGGAAAACGTTATCCGGCGGCGGCGACGGCGGCGGCGGCGACGGCAGCTCTCCTGGATAACGGCTGGCCAGATGCGTTCCTCGTGCCACTTCACCACCTAGGAAGTGAACGCGAGCTCTGACACCTGCCACATCATCCTCGGCATTCCTCCTCGAAAGCCGTACGTCACGGAAAGATGTGTACCACCATCCCGGAATGCTACTGGAATCTCACACTGCGACTTCGACACTTTGCTCTGATTATCAGCACTTGTAAATTCAGACAGTTCTACTTTTGGGGTTTTTAGATTTTTAATTTATTGCGGGATTGATATAAAAATAATTCAAATTATATATTGATAAATCAGTAGAAACATTGCCAGACTTGACATAATTAACTTATATTTTTTCTGCTTTAAATTCGTGTGTTCATAATTTAGGCTGATATAAATATGGAATAATTTAGAGCACTCGTACAGAATATTTTACCCACGTAACGAAGGTCGAGGTTAATTAAGAGCAAGGTGTGCCAAGCGACGTGTGAAGATCGCTGCCGCGTTAATTAGCCTTATTCCTTCCTTATTCGGATCGTCCTATCGTAGGAATCAATATTGAAGCGTTGCGAGAAGCAACAGGTCGCGCGTCATTGCTCGGGGGACGACTGAAATTGAATATCGATGATCCGTAACAAGTCGTGTGCGCCCTTCGCCAATTCACGAATCATTAAATTCGAATCCGTACGAAATCATCAGCGAATTTTGATTTAGATTACTAAAATAACTCCATAAAAAATATTTAAAAATCGATTTAATTCGAATTTAATAATAACAGAATTCATTCGAATGAATTCAACAAATGTCATCAGAGACATTTCTCGATTTAGCATGGCATTGATCGATTTGCATTTGTTAGAGCGTAGTTTATCAGCTCGGGGGAATCTTGTACGAGAGAAACGTTAGCCTGGAAGTAACACTCACGATTCCCGCGGGAGATTTGGTAGATTAGCATTGATAGAGGGGAGCGCAGCCGTCGCCGGGGCGCAACGGTCGAAATGCATGAGGCTTGTTGGCGTTTACCTCTCCCGCTTGAATACTAGCATCGCTCGGCGTCCTTCGCCCTCTAACTATACGCCTCGATACCCACCACTACCTCCTCTACCATCCTGATAATTATGAATCAAAAGCGATAACATCCTTCCACGTCCACGCTCCTCCATCTCCCGCCAATTTCCACCATCCATCGCTTTTCGGAATTCACAACTCTTCTATTAACTTGCTACGATTATGTATGATTTATTAATTGACGTCGAAAAATTCTGTATTCGTTCAGTGGATTATTTTAGTAATCTGATGAAGTGTACATTAATTTCGATTTTGATCATTATTATTATTATTACTGCGAAGTGGCCATTATTATTTTTTATTTGTATTATAAAATGCAGTTTTATGTACAGGGTGAGTCACTTGCCTTTGAATCACCACCAAAAATATGGGGAAAAAAAAATTTTGAGCTTGGGCTCTGGAATTTTTATAGTATCTTCCTTGGCGCACAAAAACATTACCTACCAAATTTCAGCCCCGGAAAAGGTCGGGAAGTCATGAAAACATATGAAAAACCATTGAAACTAAATATCCAAGATCGGTTTTCCACGTGTTTTAGGTAGAATTCCGGCATTTCCCCCACTAAGTTCGTGTTTTTTATCCGTTTTGAGACACGAGGAATCGAAAAATCAAGCGTTCGTTCCAGTCCCAGAACCTTCGAAAAATCGAAAATTTTTGAAGGGGTATGCCTTAAAAAATTTGCGAAAAAATGAATTTTGAGCTAGGGGCCTGGAATTTTTTCTACTTTTTCCTCGATGCGAAAAAACATTCCCCACCAAGTTTCAGCCCCGGAAAAGGTCGGGAAGTCATGAAAACATATGAAAAACCGTCGAAATGAAATATTCAAGATCGGTTTTCCACGTGTTTTAGGTACAATTCCGGCATTTCCCCCACTAAGTTCGTGTTTTTTATCCGTTTTGAGACACGAGGAATCGAAAAATCAAGCGTTCGTTCCAGTCCCAGAACCTTCGAAAAATCGAAAATTTTTGAAGGGGTATGCCTTAAAAAATTTGCGAAAAAATGAATTTTGAGCTAGGGGCCTGGAATTTTTTCTACTTTTTCCTCGATGCAAAAAAACATTCCCCACCAAGTTTCAGCCCCGGAAAAGGTCGGGAAGTCATGAAAACATATGAAAAACCGTCGAAATGAAATATTCAAGATCGGTTTTCCACGTGTTTTAGGTACAATTCCGGCATTTCCCCCACTAAGTTCGTGTTTTTTATCCGTTTTGAGACACGAGGAATCGAAAAATCAAGCGTTCGTTCCAGTCCCAGAACCTTCGAAAAATCGAAAATTTTTGAAGGGGTATGCCTTAAAAAATTTGCGAAAAAATGAATTTTGAGCTAGGGCTCTGGAATTTTTATGGTATCTTCCTTGATGCAAAAAAATATTACCGACCAAATTTCAGTCCCGGAGAAGGTCGGGAAGTCCACCAAAAAAATAAGGGCTAAGAGAGTTCTGATTCAAAGGCAAGTGAATCACCCTGTACAAGTACAGCACGAAATGCACCGTTAAGTCAAATCAATCCAAGTGCATTCGAGTCACCATATCTTTACGATAAAGCTCGTATTGCGGATACTTTTCCAACGACACTATTATAACGAGAAGTGCTGATTTCTAGCTCCTTGGCAATTGCGACCCTTAATTGCCCATTCCGTTATATGAGCTTTAAATACATCTGCCAAGGAATCACAGCAGCGTCATTAAAGATTAGTACTTTCCATGCTGTATTATCTGGCGGAGCATTGAAGCTTGAAAAGTTCGATGCTTTTCCACGGCAGAGTCAGCGGGCGGAAGAATGCAAATCGGTTATCGATAGCGAGCTGGAAAAATTAATGGTGGACGATCATCGGATAATCATATGGTCATGATCTTCCCGTTACCGGCGATGAATAGCGAGCGTAGAACAACGGTGTTATATGATTCCGTGGAGTCACGATCTACGTCTTTCGACTTGTAATAACTCGATTACAGACTCCTCTCAGTACCCGCTATGACCGAGCTATTAAAATATAAAAGATCCATCTGTCACTTATGTTATTTAAGCGTAATCCTTTGGTGATTACAGGATGCTGGGATATACGCGAGCAATTTGCCGGCAGACGCGCGTAAAGGTAAGTCAATTGAACGTCTGTTTGATCGTACTTTATTTCTGTCAACTGTGTCGTTGAAAAAAATACGCTATTTAACTCGCATTAGGAATTAATAATAAATTACACTTGCTGTGGTAATTAAACTTTATTTCTGTCAAATCTTTCGGTACAAAATACTCGCAGAATTAATGTGAGCCTAAATCTTTACTTTTTCACTTTGCAAAGATCATTTACTATTAGTTTCGATGATTGGCACTGGTAGAACCGTGGAATTTCCAGTTGAATTGTAGTTGGAGTGTATAAAGGATATTGAAAGGGAAGTCTGAACCTGTGCTGGGAGTCGGGGAGCGGTCGCGTGCCGTTTTGCTCCGGTGCGCCCAACGATCCCCGGCGCACATGACACGGCCGGCCAGCCGGAATAGGACATTACCGGCATTATGCATTACAGTTGCATCCCCGACGTGCCATCGGATCAGCCACGCGACCGGCACGTGGCCCTTCGGCCAACAATTCCACTCGGGCAAGACACGCGCCGCGCCGCGCACCGCACCGCATCGTCACGCCCCGCCGCGCCGCGCCGACTCGCTCGCACCAGCGCGCCCGTTAACCCTCTGTTACCCTTTGCGCGCCACCTATAATTGTTTCACCGATGATATATCATCGAGTCATTACCGATACCGCGCTCCTTTCTTCCCATTGTCATCGATGACCCGGACACTGGGATTAGGAAGAACTCGACTCTCGCGGTTTCCTATTCTTTCCATTTCAACGCAGATGCTCCTAATATTATTTCTTGTTTTCGCATTCCTTTTTCACTCGATTATATTATATTTGAAATTGTGGTTTTATTGATTTAACAGTTGTAATATTTTTGTAAGCGTAAGTTTGAATTTTATTTGGAAACCTTGTAAACGGTTTTAATGGCGCTGTAAAACGATTTCGAATTCTCTAAGTGAAGTTTACGATCGTGGAACATTAGTGGCACATTTAATGACACTGTAAGGAAGCATAGTTTAACTTTAGCAGATTCTCAAAGAAGAGAGGTGTTGGTGTTCTCATTTGTAGGGAAGCAGTGTCGCAGCTTCCAGTCGGAAATAGTACGATCGATCACCTTTGCTAGTGGTTTTCCAATAGATGAACAAAGATAGGTCTGGTAGCACTATCAGCGGACATGGTAGTTCACTTAGCGGAGGAAAGTCCCCAATGACTTTCGAGCGATCGCCCGATTTTATGACTGACGCTCGACCAATGCTAAGAAAAAGAAAGGCAAAGTGACCTGTTGCCGCGCACCGAGTAATTCTCGCATCAGCGAGCCTGGAAAAAAGTGTCTATGGTGTACCATAAATTCTTGACCTTTTCTAATGGAGGATTCCTGTCGAACCTTGACTCTCCTTCGCGCGAGTATCGCGTTGACTTCATTGTGCGCGGTGCGATTTGACATGGCTCGCTTAAAGGGAGCACCGGTTCCTCTTCTTGTTCCTTCCACCCCGTAGAAGATAAGAAAGATAAGCCTTCAATCAGCACGAACGTAATTACTTTACAAGCGCTGTAAAACATCCACTCGCTGGCAATTGGCTCGTCAATTTTCTTCCAGAGAAATTTAATTCAATCTCTATAATTGCGACGATTATTGCAACATAGAGAGAAATTGGTCTACTTTCCATTGGCTGTCATGCTAATGCCATGCACGCACCCGGAACTCTTCCACTGGAAATCCCTCTAGCTCTCTTACGGTACTCTAATCCACTAGCGGCCAATATTGCTTCCACTTTTGCCCGTCCGTTAAGCACGCACACACCTCGCCACTCTCTGCCTCCTTAAATTAACGACTTAACTCTTCGAGTAAACCGCGGCCGTCCTTTTATGCGACGCGCGCCTTATCGCCCCTGGGAAATAAGACATTCCAAGGAAACTCAAGCGTCTTCTTGCCCGTTATAAAGTATTAGAAACGATTGAACGTTTAGTCAGTGCCGTTTACGAGCGTGGTTTCCATCGAACGAAATTTCTCTCCGATAGAGGCGCTCTCCTTCCAGTAATCATTGACCTGAGTTCCTTGGACCTGGAAATAGGAAGAAGATTCGGCTTCTTTTCAAAGTATCGCTGCTTCCATCGTAAATTAGAAGCACCGATGACGTGTCTGTGGAGTGTTCCAGGTTATGGGGGGCTCGCCACATGGCACGAGCCTATGGGACCGGAGAATAATGTGGTATCCGTGCCGGTAGTGATAGCTATGGGGTGCTGCCATTGAGAAGTCAGTGTCATCTGTTGCATCGGTTACATCCTGATCGGCAAAGCGTGACCGTCCCTGCTACCCTCTTGTACTCTAATTCGACGTCCCTCGGGATTAATTGCCTTCTAATTACTCGATCGAATATTCTGAAATTCAATATCACACATTTTTGCGACATTCTACGAACCTACGAATTATTTCTATTCATTTGTAAAATATATCAAATTTAAGGAAGAATTCTATAAATTATTTAGGAATTTTCATCATTAAAGTATAAGATTTGCCAACTTTGAATCAACAATGAATAATTTCACTCTTTCATTTTCTTCACTGATTATTTCGGGCGAAGTTAATCTTAGGAATCATCTTGAAAGAGATGATTTCGTGGCGTTCCACTGACATATGTTTGGCTGGGCGAGGATTGTCGGGGTTCAACCCTTCCGTCAATCCTGCCGTGATCCTCGACGGGAACACTTGGCAGGCACGCGTGCACTTTCCTTTGCGGATCGCAGCGCGGTTCACGCCCCGTGGCCCTCCTGTCGAATCATTCGAAATGCCATGGAAAGAGAGCAGACATTCGTCTGTGGTCATCTGCCGCCGGGCCAGGTTTCGGATGTCCGGCGCGTGCCGTCTGCGAACTGCAATCCTTTTCGAATTTTCGGGCAGATTTCGCATTGTCAGAGTGAATTGCGCTGCCGGGCCAATCATTTTCGGCGGCTTTAACGATTTTTGTACTTTTTACTCCGATAAAATGATGAAAAATATATTTGTATATTTTAAAGCATTGGAGATTAAATTAGATATAGTAATTTATTTTATTAGACAGTTCTTTCACTTTCCACAATACAGAAAAAGTCGATATTATTTAAAACACACGAAGATAGAAAATATTTCCCAAATGTGATAGTTCTTGTTGCTTCAAAATTAGAAAGATTGATCTACGAACAGAGACTTCCGCCACGGCGCCATGGGAGTTCTCGAGACGAATTTTGGCGGCTGCCGAAGGTAGAACTGGTCCAAGAGAAAGAGGGAGAAAGTACTTTAATCAGCAGGGAGATAGGAAAAGGGGTTAACGAGTTCGAAGCCGGCGCGGTGGCAAAATCTTTCGACACGGAGTCAGGTGGTAGGAGAATCTTAATTCGGGCGAAGGGTGCTGCTTTTGACACCATAAGGGTAGCGGAGGTGTCACAAGTCGGCGAAGCACCGAGGATCATCCTGGAACGAATCGCTTGGAAGCCTCGCCGCAACCAACCTTCTGGGATAAGCTTCATTCTTCGCTCGAGTGCTCCAGTAATGTGGGTCTAATTTCTACCCAATACTCGTCGAGCCTTCACTCGTCACAACCATTGTTCTTTCGTATCGATTTCTCGCTCATTTTCCAATTGTTCGCTGTAATTTCTTGGTTAGTCTAATGCTGATTGAACAGAATGTGGGACTTTATCTTGATCGATGTAATAAGTTGAAGTTATTTTATCCTCATTGATGTAATAAATCGAACTTTAGTAGATTCTAATTATTTGAGTCATTTATTGATTTAGTTATTGAACATAGTTGAATGTTGACTTTCCTATTGGTTAAAATAACGAACCAATAGAAAGCAGCGAAAGAACTCTTTCTCGATTTCGACACGGTACATGTGGCGCATTGGGACATTAACGAGTGCTTGGAAGGAGTTTGTTTTGGGGAGGAAAGGACACGCGGCGTGAAGAGTCGTGGCCGTCACGAATCCTACCTGAGATGGATGCGGAGTGTACAATTTCGAGAAGTCCATCGTGTCCCCGTCACGCCCTCACTCCTAGTGGGCGTCGCTTCCTTCGGGATCCGTCTTTTTCCCTTCGCTCTCTTCCCTTTGCTCGCATTCTGCACGCCGATCATTTGAAAACTTCCAAGCAAAACCGATATTTTCCACTTTTTCTCCGAGACTCGTTGCCCTTTGTCACTGGCTTGTCTTCCGCTAAATCGATTACACGGAATATTTCGATGTCTGATTGACAACGAGGTACCTGTCGCCAGTCCCACGACTCGACTATACCCGATAGTTGATCGATCATCCGATTTATAGAGTTGTCACGCCGTCACGCTGACTTATACCCTTTCCAAGACATCATTGTCTCGCCGATCATAGGATTGGAGTCACAATCGAACGATCGGTCAACTTGCGAAAGCGTAAACAGCATCGATCATAAATCAATCAGGAAATTGCGTAAGTTGTCATTGATATTGGGAAATGGAAATCAAATTATTCATATTTATTTTGACATTGTTTATTTCAATCTGTGGAAATCAGGCTTTGTTTTCTCGAATAATCAAATGTCATTAAAAGGACTAGAAAAACTGGAAACATCCAGGAATTGGGGAAGAACGATCATGCGAAACTACTAACAAGCTCTATTGTGCGGCACGCGCCGCTGTCCGCCCACGTCGGCGATCGTTTCACTGGAATCTCGCTAATCTGGCAAAAGGGTTGCCGATCGCTTCCATTCTTCTTTTTCCTCTCCCTTTGTCCTCCAACAGTTCCTTTTCGGTCCTAATCTTCCAGAAACCTTCTCTTTCAACCACTCCTACGATAGATTCGTTAATGAACTCTTGCTTAATTACAAACTCGAAGGAAAAAGTCGAGCAAACTAGTGGAAAAGGTGCTTTATTTACAATATCTTACAAATTTCGATTAATACTACTTAAATACTTATTCTAAAACTTCCTTAGGATCTTTGGACGGTGTTGCTCCGATTATGCGATAAATAAATTATACATTCGGCTTATTGGAATGATTTATACTTAATAGTTGGTATAATTAGTTGTAATTGAGTCGATTCCCAATGCTTTGGTCGTTCTTAAGATACCTGGGACGAGTTAATCTAATTATTATTTAACTTAGTAACAATAGGACAATCAGTCGCAGATCATATCACATAGCGAGTCTTATCTCGTGCTCATTATTAGATCGTAACATTTGTGTAAAGTTTAGGAAAAGTCAATAAATAATCATCGCGCTAAGACTAACCTTTCTAATTAATATTCTAGTAAGTCGTATCAAGTCGCTGAACAAGCTCACACGCCTAATGTCTAATTAGTATTACGTGCATCTTATTAGTCTTTGGATTGTTAGCCGTCTGTTCTTATAGGACTCTATAAGAATATCTACTTACAAATATCGTCACTCGATGACTCGATTGATTTACGCAGTAAACAGCCTTAAAGTACTAGGTGTACTAGATCGACACACATTGCAGTTCAATTATCCTGATTATTCTAATTAATACATTCTGAAAAATAGATCGCTTTTTACATTATGTTGGTCCTCTTCTGAATGATTCATTTAATCCTATTAATTACGAGTTGAACTTCCTGTAAATCATCAAAGAACATCAACTAAGTATCAAGTTTTTGAAAAGTGATCGAAAGAATTTGATTTCTTTTTCGATAGTTCGTTAATCAAAACAATTTTTTTTTCTTACCATTTGCCGTCGTGTCTCTGCAAAAGGTCGCAAAGTGCCGCGATGTAAGTCTGCGCCATTTGCAGGGTCTCGAACTTACTCAACTTGTGATCGGCGCCCAAACTTGGCACGACTTCGCGAAGTTTGTCGAAAGCGTCGTTAAGGCCGTTCATACGTCGTCTCTCGCGCGCATTGGCAGCGAGACGTCGACGTTTCAGGACGCTCGGCGACGGTGGAATATCCCTGGTTCGTCGACGTCCTCTTCTCGGACTGGAACTTGGCGAAGCTTGGATTTTCTACGAATAAAATACAAAATATATCAAATATATATTAAAAAGATAATTATTATTATTGATAAAATTTCGAGGACTAACTTGAGACGGTGTAACTTGCTCCCAACAAGTTCTTCTTTGCTCCGACATCATCTGCATTGGTTCCGACTCCTCAACAGGTTGATATTTCTGTTCTTGCGGCGGTGTTTCATAACAATAAGTTGGCAGATGATACTCCACCGAATTATCTTCTTGCAACATCGAGCCAGGAGATGCTGTGTGAACTACGTGTTGGGCTTCGTATCTGTAACACACACGCTGTGCAATTCCACTGATATCTTTGACAGGAAATAATTCTTTCCGATTCGAAAATGCTACCTTTGCGGTGTAACAGGTGTCAGAATCCCAAAAGTGCTCCTGTCGTAAGGTTCCGGTGTCCTGGAATACTTGGGAAGGATTTCTCTCGCATAAGGAATCGGTTCATGATCCTTCCTCGGTGTGACTTCGCTTTCGTGAGTGTATGTTTCACTATACCCTAATTTTATTGGCTCGTAATTCGGCGAATTATAAGGCGAAGGATAAAGAGTTTCGTAGGTCCTCGCGACACCCTGATAAGGCGCGTTCATCATCTCAGGATTCACCTGATATTCGTTATGATGATTCGACAACAAAGCCATTTCTCACAATTGTTCTTCACTGCTAACACTGAATTTACAAAATATATAAGTAACACTTAGACTTCTTTCACCACTTTCTTTCCCACGGGATATAAAAGTTGGATAAATCGAGGATTGTAAGAAGCGATCCTTTTCCTTTCCGAGAGTGATCTCCGTAGTCTCTCGAGGGTCCCGCACTACTTTCTGCCGTTTACAAGTTGCATCACTGATACGAAGGATGTATCATCATTCTTCTTATATATGCGAGGGCACTCCAGGGAATCCGAGTGGATGATCGTCTCTCGTGCCACCAACATACACTGAAGCCGCTCTCGGAAACGTGCCCGAGCAGTTCAGTAACTCTCGCGGCAACAACACCTACCACTCCGAGTGATAGTCCTGTACCAGAAACGTCAGGATTTCTTTACGACGTCACATGCATATTGGTTGCTTTGTAGTTGGTATTGTCTCGCTTCGATGTGAATATCGAAAGCGAGGAGCACGTGGCGAAGGAGAGACGTGTTTGGCGAGGTGATCGACTTGAGCCGAGTGTCCTCCCGGGAGCCGATCCTCGCGGCGTAAGGGCTCGAGTTTGAGTGTGGCGCGTGCCCGATCGTCCTTCAGCACATCAACATATGCTTCCCACTACGTTTTATGTCCATTCTGTAGGTGCACCTGGTGCAGCTCTCATTCGGCCTGCTCGGCCGCCTTTTCTCTCTTCCTTCCTCTTCGCAGTCCTCGCGGCCCACTTCGCCCTCAGCTCACCACCAACTTCCACCACCACTACCAACTCGCACTTTGTTCTTTGTAGCTAGTCCCACTTGTATGCTGAACCCACTTCGATTGTAGAATACAAGTTCCTCTGAGTCCTGTAAGTTTAGATTCTGTGGGACTTTAATCGTATTGAAATTATAACTAACATATATAAATAGTTAAAAAATAAAAAATAATATTGCTGTTGATTCTTTGATCGTATTAAAATTAGAACTCATAAACACAGATATTTATAATGAATAAAAATTGAAAACAACTCGAAACCTTGAAAAATTCCACAATCAAAATTCACTTTTACAGAGAATCGACAACGATTAGTATTTGTCAATCTGAAAACCATCATTGTAGAGCAGAGAAATATGAGGGATGATTAGTGCGTGGGGCAAGTAGAAAGAGTGGGTCGGTAGTCGGACAGAGTGATACATCTCGGCTGATTAATTTGCTGGGTTAGGTCAAATTTCGCGTTGAAATGAGAGTTGATGGATGAGCAGTTGCTCTAGTTAGGGATCGGGATATCAAAGATAGAAGAGTGCTCCTCTGCTGACGGCGCACTGGGCGCTCCAAATTTATTTCCAATTTCCGATTTTCCGGAGAGGCTCGCGTCTACGGGGAGGTCGGACGACAGATGCTTTTATAATGGAAGCCCAATGCTATAATTATCTTCGTTCATACATATATATTCCATGCACCGCCGCATTCATATTTCTCCTTTTCCATCATCATTCAGAAAAGCCACATGTTGGTATGAATTTTTCAAAATTCGATCCTTCTAATTTTATAATTCTCTCAGTCTTTCTGTATAGAAACCAGGATAATAAAATGATAATGTGACGGTAATATGATAATATGATTAAACTATCAACTGTAATTATTTTAATATCATTCCCAATGAAAGAATAGCATTCTTTGCCATCTTTAGTGGTAAGAGAATGGGAATAAAAAATCGAGGAAGACTAAGAGGGGTTTATAGAAGTGTAGGGGAGGTTCGAGGGGAACTGGTAGAAGGCAACGGTCGCGTGCTACTACCTCGGGCGAATCGCCTGGAGATAATTAGCGATACAGATCTCGGGAGCGGAACTCTGGAGCGGCGCGTGCCGCTCACCTAGGAGAAGAGCCGCAAGGTGGTGTCCCACCCCGGCAACCGAGGGAGATTTCCGGATAAAGAGACCCCGGAGAAACAAAACCGTCTTTCGGAAGCACTCGCGCGAGAAGACATACTGTCCTCCCGATAATTAACAGTCTTTAGCTCCCTCGGCAAGCAGCCGATTCCTTTGTATCTTCGGCGCGTTTCACTTTGACTTTGACCGCCTCTCACTTAACGATACTCTTATCTCTCAAGGGTTCGAGCATTTCTAGCTCATCAATAGCTTTCTTCGAAATTCAACGTTTTAAAGACAGTCATTGATACTTTACTCACTGTATTAATTATTGAATCCCTTCATTCTCAAATATGGAATTTATATTGTTTTTAATATTGATAATATTATAACTTGAGGAAGCTATTGACCGCTAGGGTATTAAAATAATAGTTCATTAAGCAAACAAGTAAGTAAATCATGGCTGTACTAGGAAGTATTTTAAAGATCAATGGCAGTGGTTGACAAGTTAATATGTCGGTTGAAACTGCAATTACCCATTGACAAATGTGTTCCATCCAATCATGAATCCGATTGGAAATTGATTAGCAATTTTGATCGGCACTGGTCTGGTGATTGGTTCGCCAGTAATTCCGGTTTCCTCTGAGCGAAAAAGTCTGGTCGCGTGCTCCCCTCGGTTGTTAGCATTAACGCGCTTTTATCGAGTTTCGAATGACTTGTTCGGGCGATCCTCGAGCGAAAATCAATTAGTGAGTGCGCCCAGGTGGGCTGCGAGGCGCGTGCCGAGTGCGTGATAGATCGGCTTCACTCTCTCCTCCTGTAACGAACTATCCACTCTCCTCTCCGAGAAGAAAATCGCTCCACCCGAAAGCCATATGGTCGCCGGCGCTCGAATGATGAAAATGATGCCGATCATCCCCAAAAGGATCCTAGGAAATCGCGTCTCCTCCACTAGGAATCCTTTAATGCAAGCCTTTCCACTCGAGCCAAGTAATTGACAGTCACGAAATTTCCCCTTGGACATCCTGGAACATTATATCAAGATCATTACACGATCCTCGAACATTAAGGGCGCAACCCACTCTTGGCCAACGATATTCTTTCTTTGCTTCTGGAAACGAAGTTCGTATTGTTAGTTAAAAATCTAGTGTTTCATTAGGACAAAGAATAATCGTTGCTCGATGGAAACCACGGGAAGGTGGTGGGCCGTTTCCCATCGGGAAGAAAGAACTGTCTCGGGAGCACTCAGACGTGAAGACAGTCGGCGTCCAGCGGGAGACTTTAATTTCAGTCTCCTCGAGAACTCATTATTTCTTAGATTCAAACTTTTATTTCCCATCCATCATTTTACGTTTCACAATCATTCGAGCAGCTAGTTTCAAACGCTTCGTAGTGTCATTATTGTGGTGGAAAAGTGTTACTGAAGAGAACAGAGAACGGTGAAGTACGAGAAAGATGTTCGGACGACCTTGAATAGAAAGAATTGTCAGAGGTTTCAATGATTGAAAATGGATTGTTTAATTCTGATGAATATTCACTCACTGCGCTGAAGTTTTGCAGATCAAGAATATATAATTTGCCGGCTGTTAATTTAATTGGGGTGCAACTTCGTAGTAACATAATGTTTAGGAGTTTTCTGGCGTTGATAGAAGTCGTGTACCATTTACCACTGGTTCTGTTGAAATATTAGATTGACAACAATTTTTCTAGATTACAATGTTATAGAAAATATAATTGACAGACATGTGTTCGAAGATTCGCGCACTATAATCCGTCAATTGTTGACCTGGCCAAGCTCCAAGGAGAGCGACAGAAAGCAGGCAGGTACTAAACATGATATATCTTAATGCTTCATTTGGATTCTTCAGTTTCATTACAGCCTAAAAATCAGATCTCTTAATCTCCTGAAATAGAATAACTTTTTTCATACTCACTTGAAAAAGTATGAAGCTTATCCCAACCATATTAAAACCAAGTTGAAAGAAATTCGACATGGTATTTGCATCTTCCAGCTCCTTTGCATATCTTTCCACAAAAGTAACCAAAATTAATTTCATAATTATCTCGACATTATTATATCTTTTTCCTTTACAAGCAAACACTAACTCCAAAATATGTTTGTGAAGTATAATGCATTCCCTGGCATTGACATAAGATTGATCCACTTCTTTCAAAGGGTATAATTCGACATTGTCATTAGTACTATCAGCGAAATTCCGAAGACGTCGCCTAAACAATTTCCACAATCAACAAAAGAATCATTCCCAAGAATAACTATCTATTTTCTACAAAGGAAACTACTTCGATCTTAAAACGAGATTATTATTACCCTAATTACCCCAGAATCTCGCAGAGTCCGCACTCATGTTGGACATAGAACATTGTCATGCAATCAATGCCAACAACAATGGTGACAAAGCCAAGGGTGCCGAAATAGGAATGCACCAGAAGCCAATAGTAATACTTTTTCGGATCGACGAAATAATCGACGCGATAGGCGAGCGGTCGCTCGCCGGATATGTTGTAAAGGCCGATCGCGTCAGCTGCAGTCAGCATCGTCGGCACCGTCACGAACGACGTCATTGTTCCGTACAGCGAAGCTACGAATTAACCACTCGTTTTCTCTTTCTTCCGAAGTCCGCCTCGCTTTTCCTTTGAAGTTTACTTTTATTGTATCTTGAATATGTCGACACTCACCGGCGTAGTAAAGTGTCACTTTCCTCGCTGTCCCGTAACTTCGGCAGAGCATGTTGAATTCATTCGGTTCCTTTGGAACGCTGCTCCAGTCTTCCAACATAGTGTCGAAGAGATGTTTCATCTGGGAGTTTGATTGTTTTTCATGATTAATCATATTTTTAAAGGCATACAATTGCTATTATAAATTCTTTAAGTAATAAAAAATATTAGTAATAATTTTCATGGCTCGCAAGTGCATTTGTAAATGATTTAAGTGATAATAAATTAGTAATAAGATTGGAAATGAGTGATTTGGAATACCTGGACATGATTAAAGATGCAATTGAAAAACTTGCACACGCACATCAAGCTTATAATAAAAGCTGCCAATCCCTCCATGAACAAATCAATGTCAGAATGTTTCAATGCCATTATTACACCGCCACCCTTGTAAATATTACTTATCAAATATCGAAATATTGAATTTATTCATTTCGCGGAATATTATAAGGAAAAGTCGAATTACTTGAAGCACTGCTTGAAGAAGAACAATGGGCGCAAATATTCCAGTAACAACGATTCTCTCGAAAGTACTTTGTTGAGGCCACTGACCGGCGATTTTTAATAAGTACTTATTATATCGCAAATAGTGATTCTGCAGCTCTTCCATGTCGTCGGAGAAGTTTCCTGCTGTCTTTCCAATCGACGACTAAAGTTCCAGTTGGGAAGTGGCGAGAGGCGAAAATTCAAACAAGTTTTCCCTTTTCCCGTGGTATTCGAGGGGTTTAGGTATTCCGTTTGTGGGTGGCAGTTAGGGATGATGAAGGGGCGCAATTTCATTGGGACGATAAGTAAGAATAAAGAGCGAGGAGCCGAGGACGGAGTGGGTGGTCTATTGAATTGGCGGAAAGCCCTTGTCAAACGCTCACTTGAATTAATAATCCATTTGCCAAGCGATGTGTTTGACGCGACCTTGCTACCTACAGTTCCTCATGACTTGCTGTAGTCATCAACTACTATTCAACCATTTGCACGAGACGTCCTCCTCATTCGCTGGATCACTTACCGCGGTGAGCGTTAAATAATAATACTCACAGTACATTTACTGGATTTTATAATTATTCTATTTTTATCATTGGTAATAATTGAATCAATTCAACTTGAATCAATTTCAGTTCTTTAATACCACTTTCTACAAATGTCTGACAACAAAGTTTAAACTCTAGATTTTGCAACGTTCGTAAAATTTCATGTAATCAACAAGCTCGTAAATTGTGATCTGCTTTCCTGGAAGTGTGGCAGGATTTTCATGGTATTATTGCATCGAACGTAGAACAGTGAAGTACGAGAACGATGTTCGCAGAACCTTTGCAATATAAAATTCATGTTAATGCACTTAAAAAAATTACAGCTATTTATTTATTGTTTGAAGCTTACCGCACTGAAATTTTCGAAGTTCAGAACGTACATTTTTCCGGCAGTCAGTTTTAAAGGTGTCACACACCTGAGCATCATTATACTTAGAATTTTTCTGGCGCCCAGCGACGCGTTATACCACTTGGCATTCATTCTAAATTGCAACAAGTGTTACATTGTTGACAAAATTGTGAATTCATTGCAAATAACTTACGTGTACTGGAAGATTCGTTCGGTATGGTCGGACAACTGCTGGCCAGGCCATGATTCCACGAAACCGACACTCAACAAACAACCGTAAAACAAAATATATCTCAAAGCGTCATTGGGAGTCTCTAATTTCATTACAACCTAGTGATAATTAATATTGTAATTGTTGAATATTTTTTAAAAGCCTTATTTCATGTTTAAACTGACTTGAAAGAGTGTGAAACTTATGCCAATCATGTTCAACCCCATTTGCACCAAGTACGATGTTGTATTAGCGTTCTCTAATTTCGTTGCATACCTTAAATATTTAAAAATTGACCACTGACTTAAAATCAATATTTATTTTCCAATAATTCAGATAATTAACTAACTTAATAATATGATTATGCAAAATAATGCATTTCCTCGCGTTCTGATAGGCTCGGTCCTGCTTTTTCTCGGGACGAAGTTCTATCATGATTTTGTCAGCCTCCAAAAATTCTTCCAATCGATGACTAATAAATTTCACAATCATTAAATTAATAATTCTAGTTTACTAGTAAGAAAACAATTGATTTTACCCAAGAATATCGCACATCGCGCATGCATGTTGAACGTAAACAACGATCATCGAGTCAATAGCGAGAACCAGCGTCACAAAGCCCAAAGTACCAAAGTACGAATGAACCAGGAGTGCGTAGTAGTATTTCTCGGTGTCGACGAAGTGTTCCACACGGAAAACGAGCGGCCTCTCGCCGGAAGCGTTGTAGAAACCGAGGACATCAGCTGCAGTGAGAACGGTCGGCACTGCGCTGAAGGGTGCCATTGTTCCGTACAAGGATGCTACGAATTAAGTCATTTCTCCTTCGATCCCATGAAAAAACTCCACTCGAATTCAAATATCGTATTATATCATTTCAGAAAAGTTCACCTGTCGCTCGAGAAAAAAATGTGGGAAAATTATAATACTTCAATATAACATAGTAATTTATTAATCACCTGCGTAGGAAAGAGTAACTCTCTTAGCAAGTGCGTATTTCCGTCGAAGTAAATTTGATTCGTAATTAGAAATCGAGTAGAGTTCCCAATCTGTTCGTATGATATGGAAAAGATCGTCCATCTGTATTTATAATTATTTGAATTCGATTTATTAATATTTAACAGAGCTTTTCGAAAGAATGATAATAAATACCTGCTGATAATTAACGATAGAATTAGCCAATTTACAGAGACACATACAGCTAATAATAAAGGGTGAAAAACCTTCCATGGCTGCGTCTATGTCAGCATTATACAATGCTGTTATAATACCACCACCCTGTTGTTTGGCAACATTGAATTTTATTACTTTATAATCTTTCAAAATTTCTATAATGTTACCTGGAGAAGAGCTTGGGCGAAGACGATGGATGCGAAGACAATTGTGACGAGAACCCTTTCAGTGCCCTTTTGAAGCGGCCACTGTCCTATGACAGACAATAGAAGCTTATTATACCGCAAGTATTCGTACTGAGAAACTTCCATGACGAGGATTAGAATTCTTCGTTATTCTCCTCGTAATACGACTAGTTCCACTGGGAAGGAGAAGAGCTCGCGTGAGATCCAATGTCGACGTCGTTAAGTATTCCGTTTGCAGGCTGACATTAGCGATAATAACGGTAGATTCGTTGGTCAAGGGTGGAAAGGGTTGGAGAGGGTGGAAAATAGTAGGTGGCTTATTGAATAGAGTATGTTCTGGCGAACTTGAAACACAATCGTTTCAATGACGACAATGTTAGTATCATTGTCACTTGAGTGAAGTAAACTTCAGTTTTCTCTTCTTCTGTTAAATAAATCATTTGGAAATTTCGTAGGAGGTAAAAGGAATAATTGTAATAAATTCTGCGATGCTCGGTATTGAAAATATTCATTGTATTTATTTGCCATACAGTTTTGCTCGCAATAGCTCTGTCGTTCGATGCAAAAATCAGACTCCGCCGTGATACAGTACGAGTGCGATAACAAAATAGAACAATCGGATATCCCGGAAGAATCAACAGTGAATATTTACGGGAAATAGTGTCTCCCTTGCACGCTGCTCTCACTTGTAATCGTACAAGAATAATTATCGGCACGAGGCCCTTTTTCGTGATACCATCGAAACTTTTTACGCATTCACGACACACACTTAGTTTCATCTGAAATTTCTTTGTGGTGCGGTAATTACAAAACGAAGAGTATTTCTACACATGTTGGTAATACAGTTATTAGACGCTTGGTATGAAACGCTTGAATTAAATACGATGAGAAGTTGCAGTGTTCGAGATCAAAGGCCCTTAATTGAGGTCATATGTGAATAGCACCATGTTAGTAGATTTCGTTAAGTACGACGCCCTTTTCTCAGCAATTTCCGACGGATTATTATATCAATATCCATCTAATTCTCTATCAACTTACGTGTCTCTTCGCGTTCAAACCAAGTGAAACAGTAATTCGACGTTGAATATTACGAAAATAAAATCTCTCGAGGTTCTTTGTGATCCTGTCGGCTCGAGTCCGCAGCCCATCGAATTGACTTCGAGGGAACAGTGTTTCGAAAATATTAAGGGTGGTGTTTCAACTGGCGAATTTAAGAGATGTTGCATACGTTCGTCTGGTGACGGGATTTGCTACCCTTCGCCATCGAGAATCCAGGACAACATTGATCCTGTTGCATTAATAACTGAGAATGCCTTCCTTCGCTATTTAAATCAGCCTTGTAAGTATTACTTCTCGGACGTTCTTGCACAGTGCTTTCAACAGGCTTCTTCTCCAAGTCCCTTTTCACGGTGGGTGCTATACATTTCTGGGACTCTTCCGAAGAGGAACTTGTATTGGCGTTTACATTTAATTCAGGCTTAACATGAACTCCAACAACCTGGCTTTCTCTCCGAGGCGACAGACTGTCTCTGTGTTGTCTAAAATGTTGCTCGGTATCACTGAGAAGCGAGTCGAACATATCCGTGGTCCTCGTGGTCATTGCGCTCATTGAATTCGAACGGCATTCTGGAATGATCAGATGTTCATCCAAACAGGAATCTTGCCAACTCGTAGGAACTGCTTTACCTTTCGTTTCGGAGTTCTTAGTGGGCGAATTCGCCACAGATCTCCTCGCGACGTCCTGGAAGGTGATCGGAGAGTAGATTCTCCTCTCTTCTGTGAGGAAACTCGAAGTATCCTGCGTGCTAGGCGGTGGTGTGATCTTGGAGTCTCGTCTCGACGAGGTTCCAGTACAAGTTTGACTATCGAACATCGAAGTACTCGTAAAGCCAACCAATGCACCGGTCGAAACACGTTTCTCGGAGTTGGTCGCGTGCCATTGCGGTGGCTCTTGGATCGTGATTCCCTTTGTCGTGGAAGACCTGTGCTCCCTCTTCTCCAGCCAGTAGGTTTTCATGGTGCCTATGGGGGGAAGATGAATCTTCGGATTGTATCTGTGAGAGGGCTCTAGTTCCTTGATCGCCCTTCGCCGTTGGAGCGTACCTTTGCCTTTTACTTCTATTTCGCCGCGTTCCTTAACTTTATACGAGGGCGACAGGAGTTCCTGTGTGGATTGCGAGATGTGGATCATCATCGCCTGGCTGGTAGCTTCCATCCTCGAGGCAGTGTTAACCGAATCACCGAACAAGCAATACCTCGGCATTTTTAAACCAACAATCCCAGCTACCACAGCTCCGCTGTGAATTCCAACTCGAATTTGTAGATGGAGACCTGGAAAAATAGACTTCTTCAGTATTTGACAGTTGATTTGATGTTTTTGTAATGTTTAACCTGTCGAGCGATCCTTGAGGTCGGTGATGGCTTCGACCATGTCGAGTGCCATGTCGCAGACACGATCGGCGTGATCGTCCTCCTTCACGGGGGCGCCAGAAACAACCATATAAGCGTCGCCAATTGTCTCCACCTATATAATAGAATTTATTATTTAATAAAAGCTATTGGAGACACTTTTGAAAATAGTGAGAGAACAATTTTGTCAGGGAGCTCCGTCGACGAGAGGCAGATAGAAGCTAGTCCTTAATACCTAAGGATACCTTGTACACCCGGTTCCTTTCGGTCAAAGTGTCGAAAAGAGAGTACATCGCATTGAGCATCGAAACCACTTCCATCGGCGTGATCCTGCTGCAGATCTCCGTGAACGTCACCACATCCGAGAACAAAATCGAGACACTGTCGAACATCTGTAACAAAGCCAAGAAAACTTAGAGGAAAGAAATCAGAGTTTATTGGATGATCTTTTCATGATGAATTATAATGACAAGTGTGGCATTACCGCACTCTTATTTACAAACGAATGTCGGTGTGTTCCTTACGCAAGCGTAGATATCTCCCGACACGTAAAAGCAGTGCACTCGGAAAGGAATCAAACACGGTGTGTCTTTTGTATTCTTGCATGCGAACTATGAAAGTGAAAAGTTAGAGTTTCGTACCCATCCCATTGGTTTCTGTCTTAGTCTCACCTCGTCCAATATCATCCTTGCAAATTGACCCTTGAAACCATACTGCACGTACAAACCTATTACAGGGATTATGGGATCGGCTGACTTACCTCGCAAGTGTCAATAGGGCTCTCGCCATTCCTCAGCCTATCAGCTACTTGTTTCGGTATCATTTGGTAGAGCAATTCATCGGTTCGCTTCATCTCGTCGTCGAGCTTTCTCATGGACTCCTCCAGCTTTTTGCTTTTCAATTGTTCTTGATCCAACGCCAATTTCAACTCGACCGATTGTTGCGTGCCCGCCAGCATCAGGTCTCTAAAATCGGAGTGCTCCAATCCTCGCCGATACTTAGCTTTCTATTGTGAGACAAATCTGTGGGAATTACCTGCTGAAGTCGTGCATCGAGAGATCGTTGATGTAAAGTCCTGTGGCGATCAGTGCGTTTAAATCTGGCATCACCGGTGTTCCAAGGTACATCATCATTTTCCAATTGTCCATGTATATCATCTGTCCTGGAAAATGTAAATTTTACTTTGTAAAATTCGGTTTCTTGTCAAGTCATTTTTTTCCTTAGTCAATGATACCTTTTAATCGCAAAGTTTTATCATCTACCGAATCCATGTCATCGCCCAATGTTATTTCATGCCTGTGTCGATCGGATGGTCTCTCAGTGATGATAGGTTCGACAGTCACTAATTCGAAAATATTATTCGTCCTGTTCAGGATCTGTAAATAATTCGTAGTAGCCTTCGACTCACCAGAACTTTAATAATTCCAATCAAAAATCGCAGAACTTACCGAGTGAAACTTAAAGGCAATGAGAGGTCTAACGAGATCGAAGAAATGCGTGATCTTTTTACCCACAAGATCCGGCAAGATTACCATCAAAGAATTGCCGATACTCCGAACGATCATATCCGATCTAAAATAAAAAATGAACACAAAAACTATTTTATTTTTAAATCTTTCATTAGGAATAATTAGGAAATATAATATTTACCCGAACACCATGCAGAATGGAAAGATCTCAAAGAGAACCGATGCGCCAATTGGCAAGTGTTTTTCCTCACGCGTCATAGCTAAGGAAGCTTGGGTGAACGCTCGATTATCAAATGTCAGTTGAAAGGTCACATGAACAGTATCGAAAAGCACTTCCTCTCGTACAAGTTCGATCTGCAGATCTTTGTGATAGAAATGCCTGGCAACTTCTCTTATTTGACCCATCGTGTAGTAAACGAAACCGCGGCGCTTGCTTCTGTAATGGAGCGTCAGTCCTGCAAGGGTTGCGTCAAGCAATCATTAATCAATCTTTCCTCAGTGGAAATTTGTAACGGTCGCACTTCGAATTCCAGGGTTAGGAGGTCAATCGTCAATAAAGTCTACTATATATTCACCCTCGAAATCGTCCCCAGGGTCAACGACCTAATTCATTCGAAGGTACCATAACTGATAATCAAGCACATCCGTTTATACTTCTATTGAAATGAACGGAATGACGTTCTTTGTACTTTAATTTATTGGGTCGGCATGAAAGTAATTTTAATTCGCACAAATAGAAAACCAAAATTACTTTCTTGCTAACCTAATACTTTTTTTTATTTGTGCTTTTTATTTGTGCCAACCCAATAATATGATAATTCAAAAGGGAAAAAACAGTGCTTTTCAATTCGATTTAAAGATAATAGAAAAATCGTTGATGGAGTTTACCTTGGCGCGTCTCGTTCTCACAAATGAACGAGGGTGCTCTCATCCTGGGATACGAGAATTTCAGATACTCGTGCAGATTGTCCAGTCCATTAAGGAAATCTCTTACGTGTCGGCCCAGTACTGAAAGCACACGATCGTAACCGTATTGGCCAACGAATCCTACGAAGTGTACACCCATCTGATCGAAAAATTCTTTTTCTGTTACGCCAAGTACCTGCGATATATCGGAAAAGAAATGTATATTATGGTCGGCCACGAGAATCTTAGTTTCGTGTTCTGAGGCTTCGTAATTAATTCCTTCCAACGAATTACACGGAAATTCGATTGTAAAATTGTATTATTTTCTCTCAGCGAATATAATTCATGATTGATAATTTGATTTGATCTTCGAGGATTCTTCGTACCTGGATGGCTTTTTTCGCCAGTCTCGGGATAAGATTTTCAGGGTAGACTTGATGAACGCTGAAACTCGGCTGATCGACAGCCGCTTGCCGACGAATCTCTTCCCACCTATCCTCCCCGTAAACCTGTCGGATGTACTCCGACAAGTTCTCCAAAATTAAGCCGTACATCCTTCCCGGCGATCCTCCCCTTCCCTGTGGTTGAAGATCTTGGTAAACTTAAATCAGTAAGGATCCCATAACTGCTCCGATATGATTTTCCTATTAATTGCTCTTGAAATTTGAATGTCGAAATATTGCGAAACTGAACTTAAATCAGTAAAGATTTCATAACTGCTCTAATATAATTTTCCTATTAATTGCTTTTGAAATTTGAATGTCGAGATATTACGAAATTGAAAATTGCGAGTGTGATTGAATGGAAGACAAGAATGAGACAGGATTGCATCGAGAAAAATAAGGATGAATATTTTCTGGAGAGGGTAATATCTTCCCCTTCTCTGTCGCTCGCGGCGTTTCTCCTGCGCTCGGCTCGGCTCGGCGCGGCGCGGAGGCGGCATGATGCATGATCTCGTCGCGGCTTTGCGATGCTCCTCGCGTTTTTCGATTACGATGATCACTGACCCCGCTCGCCAAAAGGACGGGCCGGCCTGCCTGACGTTTTTGCTTGAATTAAAATCAGTCGGCCATATAAGTAGGAGCGCGCGCGCCCGGTTATTATTAGAGCGCGCTCGTAATTTCGCGCACGTACGCGCCAGCATCGGCCGACGGAAATACTCGGCTACATATTCGCCTGGAGGACGGAAAACGAGAGAGACCTCCGGCATAATCAGCCGGACTCTTTCCGCCGTGCGAAAGCCCCGCTGAAATTTCCGAGCGCCGAGACTCCCAGATTTTCTCACATCATGGAGAAACCTATCGAATTCTATTATAACATGGAAAATTTTCGAGAGATTCCCACGAAAAATATGAGATCCTTCAAAGTTGTTTCGAAGGATTAATTCTTGTGGAATAATGAAATAATATTGATATGATTAATTTGATAATTCGTTGAAACGCAAGAGCAACTTATCCCTCTGTTAAATTTAATTATTTCATGGAAAATTTTCGATAACTTTCTATAGAAAATGTGGGATCCTTTGAAGGTTGTTTCGAAGGATTAATTCGTGTGGAATAATGTAAGAATATTAGTATTATTGATTTGGTAGCTGGTTGAGACGCGAGGGGAAGTTGTCGCCTCTGTTAAAGAATAGTTACTAAATACATAATTCGGTTGAGGGTTGAACCCTCGTCGCTCGAGGGTCGATGTTATACGTGTAACAAGTCACGATAATAGTCGCATTAGTCTTAATCGTATTCGACGATCGCAAATGAAAATGGGACGCGCTCGAATTGTTCCATTATCGAAAACGAGTATCTGACGGGGCGCCCGCTTTCCCTAAACACTGTTCTATAATAAATTCAATGACTGTCATGTTCCATTACGCCCAAAACTGCCAACATATCCTTTTAAAAAACCCTCACATTTTTTCTCGAGGAAATAACTAAAAAAAATTATCAGAATAATAACTTAATAAGTTAAGGAGACTGCAATAAATCAGGGTATGTTAATAGAAAGTAATGTGAAATTAATTTCGACTAACTGGCAGTGATTTTACCTAGGAAAGACCAGTCACACGAGTCCGCCGCTGTTTAAATCGGAGGGAATGAGTTTCAAGGATATAAGCGAGGAGTGGGAAGACGAAAAAGGTATGCACAGAATTTCTGGAACAGGAGAACAATATCGGTACGAAGAGGAACACGTCACTCCCGATTTACGTGTGCGGTAAGAATGATTTATTGGCCATCTATTTCATTGTATTATACGACAAATCTACAATAAATCTCATGATTTTATCGGAAATATTCAATTTCACAAGAAAGTATGGATTTTATTTGTACGAATGAAAAAGAAATGGCAAGTGGGAGCCTTTGAAAGTTTCGCGCGATCGTTCGAATCTGGAAAGGGTTGACACGTCCCCGCGGGCGCATCTGCACTTCTATTTATACGATCGACTGGCCGAAGAGCGGCGGAGTCATTAGAAAAATAGCCTGAAATAAACAGCCTCGCGATTAATAGGCACCACTCGATCGGCTTTGGTCCACTTAAACTGTCTTAAACGCCCCGGCAAACCAACTCTCCCATCAACCCTTTCAATGCCGCCAACACTTTTGCTTTCGCACATGTTTAAATGCCTGGAGCACCGAAAGCCTTCAGAATAAAACGAACAATTTTATTTCACACGCTCTGATAATTGTTTCATTGCGGTTGATTTTAAAAGGCGAATTTAAAACATATAAAAATGCCTTTCTGCAGTATTTCAGCGCATAAATCTGCGGGCGAGCGGTATATTTATTTATGAGGGAATTTTCCCGCTTCTATCCCATTCGAAATTCCATCTAGCTGCTGAGATGGGAGAGCCGCTAGCGCGGTCACGCATAAGATATTCGATAGTTGATCTACAACTGGAAGAGCCGCTCTTTTAACTTGCTAAATTTCGCCGAGTTTTGCTCATATCGTACACTCGCACTGATGCATCTTTCCCAGCCGTGGAAGAATGCCTGAATGAATCGCAGTGCGTTTTACTCTTTTTAACGTAGAAGATATCATTCGTCCAATAATCACTCTCATCACAAAGTAAGTTATAATTTAAGTGCGACAGAACACTCGCATTAATAATAATCGAAAGGATTTCACTCGCGAAACAACAGCTCTCAATTATGTCTGACCATATTCGGCTTATACCACTTGCTCGCGCATAGCAATCGCTTTCGCTCGCTCTTTCCATTACAACGTACGCTTTCACACAAGAAAAGAATACCAAAAAAAAAATAGGGAACTAAAAGATTCGCACTTACTTAGTCGACTTCGAAAATCTTCCAACGGTTGATGTACCATTTAGTGTGTCAGACTTACGTGGAAGATTCGAAGTGAATTAGCTCTCGAGAGGTGCCAACTCGAGCGCAAAGGTGAGCCGGTAAACAAAGTGTCGATCTTCCGTGTCAATTGTTCCTGTCACACGCGATACTTTGATCTTCCTTGCGATTTCTTCCCCGACAAAGAGAGAAAGAGAGAGAGCGAGCGCACTCCGCTTTTTTCCAATCAATGGCAAACGTTGAAAAGGTCGAGGAAATAGAGCGGAAGCTCTGAGAGGAATCCTCGGTGGATGATAGGAATTATTGTCGCAGGAGCGCGTCACACATTTCGTGAAAGGTAGAATCACGTGTCCTGCGGGACAGTGCCGCGTACGGAATACTCGGGTGGACGCGGTGCGATCTCCCGCTTGCTCCCTCGCATCCTTCTCCACGTGCCCCTCGTCCCTACCGTCGCCTGGTATACCCTGCTGCTGCTGCTGCTGCTACTGCTGCTGCTGCTGCCACTGCCCGCTTCGTCCTACCCTTCGTCATTGGGAACCTCCGCAAAGCGATCAAATCGAGCTCGCACATGTAATGCCGAAGAGAGGACATGCGATCCGCTCTCCCATGCGCCGGAAACCTCCTCTTTGCCCTACTTTTCCCGCTCGCTCATCCACGTGATTTTCCAGTTCCTTTTTATCCTTGTATTCTAATACTTTCATCCTTTCTTCTAGCGTCTTTCTTACTTTTACTCAACTTTTAATACTGGCTTGTATTCTTATTTTAACGTAAATTCATTTCGTCGCGCGAGTATTGCCAATTTGACGCATTCATAAATCGTGGAGGAATAAAGTTCTTAAAGTGCTAAGTTCTTCTGAAGGACCCTCGCAGGATATCTGCCAAAATTGCGAGAGCCTGACAAACTAGAGTTTCAAACAATCCTGTCACATCTGTCGTCGGAGAGTAACGCGTTTCTGCTTGGTAGAAAGTGGTTTCAGTAAGAAAGGAGCGCGAGAATTGGACTTTGTATTCGTGTCGGAGGCTTTTTCTTTTTACTTTCGATAATTAACCAACCGATGCAATTAGAAAGAAGGAGAGAGAGACAAAGTTTCGTGACGATTAGTTCCTTTTTTCTTCTGACACTCGCCGTTTCCTCGGTCCTGTTAGCTAATAGGATCCTTAAGGACGCGTGCTGCACCGCTTCTCGTGCGACCTCGTCGTTATTGGTCGCGGTTATAATTGTCTTGGGCTACTTAACGAAGGCCCGAGCTAATTACACGGTATCGGGATATGCCATGCCGTCTACTCTAAATTGATATTAGCTCTAATGGCAAGGGGAGCAGAATCGCCCGTCTGTTCTTACGATCGTAAACAACCCTACGAAACCCTACTCATTTATAAAACGATACTTCCCTTCCTTAACAACATCTCAATACTCTAAAAATACATCCAAAACTTCTGCATTTTCTCCCTATTAATTAACAGAATTATACCTAAATAATAAACATTCATTTCTGATTCTATTCTTACAAGAAGAAGAGTTACAGTTAAGTTTAAAGACACGAGTACGAGGAACACGTGTACAGCGAGGCAGGTGGACCATGGTTGGATGATCGAAGCCCCATATACTGCCGGCGCGCCAAGGACCATCGGGGGGGTGGTGGTGGAAATAAGGGTGAGACGCTCATTCGATTGGGAGGAGAAAGACAGAGAGAGAGAGAAAGTTAAAGAGAATGGCAGTTGAGAGAGTTGGAGTAGAGAATTGTTGTGTGTCGGTGGTGGCAAAAGGAGGACGTCGTCGATACGAACCGTGAGTGCTAATCCGCGTGCTCCCGGCGGCTAGAAGGAAGAAGGTCCACAGGATGCAGCAGGTGTTGGAGCGTACACCACCACACTGGCGAGTCGTAGCCACATTCACGTAGCCTGGCAATGGTTCGCTTGTACGCGCCAACACAAACACCACCAGCAGCAACCTCCTCCTCCTCCTCCTCCTCCTCCTCCTCCCGGCGCACACTCAGGATCAATCTGGAATGGAGCACGTGCGCGGATATCAATTTCGTGGATGCGCCGACTTTACTCTTCCTGACTTCCCCTTCGGACGCTTCCATGGGGGATGATCGAACCGACCACCCCGCCGAGCCCACTCTCTCTCTCTCTCTCTCACTCTTCCAACGTCGACATAGTACGCTCGAGTAGCAAAAATTGATCTTTTTCAATGCGAGCATCTCACTAATAGTCCTCCCTGCGCCCAGTCATCGACTTTAGGAGCCCTCGCTCGTCGCCAGGAGGGTGGATGCTGCGGGGTGAATGCCCGCTCAAACTACACGGCCAACGCGCACGAGTATCGATAGCCACGTGAACGGATAGGGATGTTCCATCCACTACTAGTCTTCCTTCGATGTTCCAGGAAATCTTGGAATAGTTACCTGAATTGTAGTTGATTCGATTGCGAGGCAGACATGATAATTCTGGACGGAGATTAATGCAGCATTATCTACTCGTTGATTAAGTCCTCGTGGAGTACTTGGATTGTTGGATGTATTTGATTGAAAGAGTATAAATTCACTTTGTGTGGTATATTCATTCCACCTTTGTGTTTGTTTTAGAATTAAAATGAACTGCGAGTCATTGTTAGTGTTGTGTTTGGCTGTCTTTGCGAGATTGTGAAGGGTAGTGTCACTGTTGGTGCGATAGACAATCAGTGTGCACTCGAACGTTAATCAATTGTTCAAGTTGGCGTTAGTTCGACTTTCGATAAAAGTTCGCCGTACCGTGGCACACTGATAGCGCGGCCGTTCACGAGTGGAGATTGACGAGTGATCGACGTCTTCGACGGAGGATCGCTTTCGTTATTGAGTGTGACTTAATGAGCCGGCGTCCACGTACGTACAAGGCCATCATTTCCTGCTATTAGGCGACAAGCTCGATCAGAAAGTCAAGCGAAGTGATGTACGTCGATCATATAATAAAGTATCATCGGCACTCCCCAGTCACCAATGAAATCAAGAGTTCATAGCAGCTCGTAATAGTTCCTGAATTACTATTTCAGTCGCTCGTGAATAAATCTCCGTTTATTTTCAATCTCCTGTTCTACTTACCTTTGTGAATCAAACGACAATCAATAAAACAAATTGGAAAGGAAATTGGAGTGTTTTTCATTTATTTGCCTCGAGTTTAAAACTACTTGTTGCTGGAATCCTGCGTTGAAACGAATGATATTTCGAGAAGAGAGGAGTATTATTTCGAGTACTGCTAGCCTCGAAGTCCAACGGACAGTTTGCTATGACTGTCGGGCCTTTAATTTCTATTCATTATCATCCAGAGTGGACGATGAATCGCGTCATTGTATCGTTCATTCAATTTAATCGACGAGTAGACGCGTACCGGCGCAAGGGATTCCTCTGTCTCGTGTAGATGAATACGTTACGATTATTTAAAGACTAGAACAAGATATAGTGATATAAGGTATTAAGAAATACGACTCGAGTAGTGAAAAATAGTCATTTATTTCTTCAAGCATTGCTTTAAAATAATTAATAGATTGTCAACTGTACAAGCTACCGCGCGCTCATCGATCATCACATTTGTACAATCGGGAATCGACAATCGTAGTCGTAGGAACGTTCGATATTCGATAACAACTATCACGTCGTTGTACTTGGATATCTTAGTCCTTCTTCTTCTCTGCTTTGCTACTGACTGGCTTCGACGGGAATATGAAGAACAATGACAATTGCACCACCGAGAGAGAGAAGCCTACACCGTTCTGGAACTAACGGGAGAAAATATAATCGGTTTGGTTATTTGTGTAATTAGCTTAGAGGGTTATTGTTTTCCTCGAACAAGACTGGGTTTTACTCACAATGACAAAGCCATTGTTAATTATAAGGCCATACAACAGCCACTGGAAAGTCACGAGCGTGCCCATGAAGATTAGAGGGAATGGAAGAATATCTGTGTTCTTCGTCCTGATGACTTCACCCTACGCAATCGAATACCAATCAAGAAAATATGAAATCTGCTTGAAAATTAGCAGCACACAGAAGGTACGTATACTTACAAGATGAATAAGCGGCGATGCAATTAGCATTAATAATAATACTGTCGTAATCATGCCGAATCTGAACTCGATCTTGTCCGGATGCTCCAACTGTGCGTAGGCGAGAAGTACCATCACAAACGCCGTAACTTTGCCTACCAAGCTTCGAATTTCGTTCTAAAAGTAAGCGAAACCTTTGTTCAACGTGGTGTAACAAAACAATCGTTCGATGTACAAAAACAGAGAAATAATATCTTGATTAAAACAACATATGTTTATTGTTATGCGGGGCAAGAAGCTTCGCGATTAAAACAAAAACTCGTACCGTCTGCGGCGTGTAGTAATAATACACAGCCATGTACGCCAAGTTGGTGAGTAATCCGAAAATGTTAACGTTAATCATGGCGGGATCCCCAAGGATCCATGCGTATCGAAGATTCAGAAGGCACCTACAAATCAAAACTTTAGTCCACTAAGCGGCTACGTTTTTATTCGCACGTAGCTGTTCGGTGTTATAATTTTATACTTGCACAACAAAGAGCAATTAGGTGAAGCAATTGGTATTAAATAGGAATTTCGTCGTTCAGAATTGTTAAATTACTTTTAGAAGGGAATGCTTCATTCGGCTATTCAAATAGGTGTTAAATATATTCAATCTTTTTAACTCACATTCCTACGCCACCGAGGAAGGGCATTGGATCGACGCCATTTGATGTACCTTTTCGGTATATGTCCTTGCATATCACCCTATACATATATTGGAGTCTTATGATATTATTTATGACGAAAACATGTATCAGCTTTCAAGCCGATATTTAATCGCACTTGCGTATAGCTCGATTTATATTCGTTGGCATTCTGATGCGAAGACGTGCGGATGACAATTTGTAAGTATGCTGGGATAAGTGTGAATAAAACTGCCTAATGCAGAACTAACAATGCAGCTGATAAGCCGGGCTGATAACAATGAAGTAGACGCGGCACACTTATTACTGGATGGCTAACGAATTCATGAATATTAATGACACGTGCTGGTATTCTTCGCTCAGCTGCGACGACTCGTGTTGCGGATATTCAATCTGTCTACTCCAATCACTGCCCAATCGTGCAGATTTTCATAGTCTCCTCATTCACTCTAATCGCAATAGAATACCCGCCAACAATCGAACCCGATCGTCACAACGATTCTCTAAGAAACTACGTTAAAATATCGTAGGATAGTCAGTCGCAGTTCGTAAATGAAAAATTCACAAAGATTAGATAACTGCGTGTCATAATACAGTAAAAAAACCAATTGCCTTAAAAGGAAGACTACGTTTGCATCTGAGTTACATCATCCAGGACGCTCTCGAATTTCTTTTTAATTGATAATCAACTGGAATTCCGATCTCTGCTCGCAGTGACAAGTGTGTGACAGCGCGTATACCGGCAGTTTTGACGCATTGCAATATATAAAGCGGAAAATCGAAGACTGGCTCGAGTTTCAGAGGACTCAATGTCAAGGTCAGCTTGTTGTACTTTTCTCAGAGGATAGAACGGTAAAAGAATTCACGTGTGTTTCCCGATGCGAGAGTAATACGTGCTGAGACTCACGTTCCAGCCAACATGTGTCCCATCGTGGTAACCGCGGCACACGTAGCCACGATTTGCTTGTAATCCTCGAGAGCCATTTCTTCGGTAGTTCCTTACGGCCCTGTTACAGAGTCACTAGCGATACCTTCGTTTCCGGACAATTTTCAGTCACCAACGATTACTTCATCACCGGCGCACAGTCCTGATCGCAATGAGAGGAGATTAAAATGGGCAAGGGTGGCGATGAACTGTTATGTACACTGGCACCGCACATCCATCGCCAATCATCGGCGATGCTCTGGTAGTATCGTCGCCCCACCACGCATGGTCATTTACCAAGCGACCTTGTCTACTTTCGATACACACGCTTTTGCAGAGGTTTCCACGCCACTACACTCATACATATGTAATATATATATAAAGTCGACCATGGAATGCGAAAGGGTAGAGTTGGACAATGATTGTCAATGATGGCTGCAAATATAGTCATCGATAAAGTAGAAATTTCTTATGAAAGCATTTCTTATATTTGTTTGATGAACCATTATAATTGAACGGTGAATTTGTCGATTTACGCAACGTCGACTTTCTGTGTTTTGTATTATGCTATGAAATTCCTGTATTAAAGTAGAATTTCGTTCAGAGTTTTAAGGCAGTGTGCCATCTTGTATGAGTGCGCACATAGCGGGGATATGCGCGAATATTAGTCAATTCGAATAGTGTTTTCATTCATTGCACTCCACGGTGATTTGTGATTGACAACATTGCCACGATGACGGACAGCAAGAACGACAAAACGAAGGTGGACCTCGGTCTGTTGGAGGAAGACGACGAGTTTGAGGAATTCCCTGCAGAAGGTAGAAGTATCGAAGCTCCCAATTTCTCTGCTTGTAGTGCCGGCACGAAAGTGGAATTCCATAACCTTAAATACGCTGAATCACTCTTTAGATTGGACCGCTGTTGAGGAAGACAATGAGGATATTAGCGTTTGGGAGGATAACTGGGACGACGACGACGTCGAGGATGATTTCAACCAACAACTAAGGTAACGTTGAGTGCGAGAAAAAATGATCGTATTTCCTCGGGTTTAGCGTCCTGTGCTAAGCCATAGTTTAGGAGTAACAGTTTTGGATATCAAATAATCAATCAGTTGTACTTCACTTTTATTGAACACAGTCACAGAGAACATAAATGGTTAACTGTCTGTTTCAGGGCACAGTTAGAAAAACAGAAAGCTCAGACAGAAGCAACAAAGGAATGATTAAATAAATTATAAAGTCCAGCTACACCATTTGCTAAGAATAAATAAGTTCTAGGACATTAAGAGTTTTGTCGTATATCTATATTTCACATACATTAATACTTTTTTTTTCGCCCTGTTCATGGAATGTATTAGCTAGCAGTTGTACCACCGTGAATACTTGTATAAAACTTAAACGTTAAATATAAATACACAGTTCGAATGCAATTTAGTGCCCAATGGATGCAACTAGAACTGCATTGTGTTCATAAGAAATGTTCTCTCTAATGGAAAAAATACTTGTTGTATCTTATTCGTAAGCTTATAGTCAGGTACACAGTCAGTTTCATAAAATTTGTTTGAAAATGCGAGTTCTCAACAATTGTATATATATCTATGTGTATATATATATATATATGTATGGCACATGAAAACCGTCACGGCTGAAATGTTTTCGTACATTGACGCCCTTGAATCCACAAGGGTAGTCGATAGTGTTTATACATGCGTTTGATAAATACATATACATTTTGACAGTCGTCAATAGAAAAAACAGAAAAAAAAAACAATTGAATTACTGGTGTGCAACAGTCTCGTGACTTGTTCTGCACGAAACCAAAAGTTCCGAAGCTAGAACATCGAGGATTTGCAGATTCAAATCCCTGTTGATCTTTTTTATCTCACGAGAGTTCAGTAAATACTCAAAAATCTTCTGCAAGTCTTCCTCACCGAGAATTAGTTTCGCGTTGTACGGGATTCTTGCCAGAAGTGTCTCTAACAGTCTCTTCTTCATTTCCGCTGGGCTTTCTGTACACTTGTCATTCTGTAGACCACCGGGAAGAGAAATGCCATTCAAGCGGGTAGAAGTTACTAATATTATTTCCTGCAAGTGGAATACCCTTAGAATGGCATCGTGGCAACTTAAACATTTATGAACCTTACTTCTAATATCGGCTCCGTAACATTGCCGAACAATAACTTCATCCACCTAATCACTGCTTCCTGTTGCAATGTATTGTTGCTACCAACCGCTGTCAACAATTCACACATTAAGTCTAAAACAGTGCATGTTAACGCTAAGGAGGAATCAAGTTCATCCACTTCATCTGCTGAAATTAATTTGATATTTAGTAGATTGAAAGACATGGTTAATAAATAGGAAATATAATTCACTTGCCATGATAGGTAGTATTCACTATCTCCCACCAATGAGCTAGTGAAGTAGTATCACCAGTGCTTTCTGAAGAATCGACTGCTTCGTAGGCTGTATCAACAGAACAATACTCAGCCCTTTCAGCTACTAACTGTTGAAGTTCCAGTGCTAAACTCCTCTGTAATAAAAAGAAACGTGGTATTCAAAAATATAAATAAATCCACTGGGATAACGTTTTTTTACCGATTTAATATCTTCTACGAATCTCCATGGTATATCTGACAATGGCATTAACGTAGGTAGTGGTACGTTATCGTCATCTTGCTCGATATCAAAGCCAGGAACAACTGTCCTCAAAGTGTTGAACACGCCACTCACTGTCTTTGCTAAGAATCGATCGAAACGAGGCGCAATAGCGTCCGCTTTTTTGCCTGCTATACTGTTAGGCCGCAAGAAGTGCCGCAGTTGCGGTGGGCACTCATTGGCCAAGCGAGTGCACAGAGTCTTTAGGTAAGTCTCCAATTCAACACGACCACCCTCGGGCAACACCAAATCGGACATGATACGTGCAAGAGATGGAATCTGAAGACCATACAAATGAAATATCTGCCACATAAAAGAAGCTTTCATAATATTACCTCGTCCAAGCTAGCGTGGAGTTGAGCAAAATCGGAGTATTGTCTTCTAACAGTAGCAGTTGTTGTTTCAAATAAGTCTACACTGCGTTGCTCCACGTCGTCGAATTGAATACAATAAAGTAACTGTTGAGAACCATCCGATGCTGTATGAAACTCAGTCCATGGAATCGACAGATTTGTAAATTGACTTCCTTCACATATCACATACGATTTTTCTTCCACTTGCCTATACAGAACATTTAAAATTATCTGTCTATTCAATTCCATGAAAGATAAGGCTATCTCGTTCTTACAAAGGTGTAGTCACGTTGGACTTCTGTTGCAATACACTTCTCAACTTTGCGATAGTCGTGGCGAAGTCGGTGGATTCCTCGTAAATCGGCGATATTCTGTCCTCGTCTATTTCTGAGTCTACTTCCGATGCACTTTGTCCCCAAAGACCTCTGTGTTCATATCCGATATTTTCTAAGCACAACGTGGGTCTCTTTATAGTAGGATGATTTACAGTACCCTTAGTTTCAGACACAGTTGCAGATGTGTTGGTTGATGTTGGCAATGGTCTTGGTATAACTGCAGCCGTGGCTGAAGTTATTCCATCACTCAGAGCATTAGATATAGTACCCTAAAATCATAAATACCGTTAGCCTTCCTAAAGATATTTTGGTATAATTATATTTCCTTACTTTTCCATTGGAAGCTTTTGGATTAGTGTTTAACTCAGTACTAAGTACTTCTACAGCATTGACAGCTTCTTTTGGCATAGATTGTAATACACTATACAGTATCTGGAGTAACCAGTTTGGCTGACTCATAGTTTCTATTGCCAGTGATAACTTTTTTGCTAAAATAGACAACAGTAATTTGCATGGCAACGAGCTGGTTAATTCCCACTGCAAGAATTCTTGTGCTAGCACAGTGACTAGTCGATGCATCATGTGCTCCAAAGCAGGAACACTTCGGGAACCAGGATGTAAACATTTGTATGCCTCCTCCACAGTTGATGCTGTTCCTTTTTCAACTCTTCTTAATGCTCTATTTCATAAAGATGAATTAATAAATAGCCATACTCTAGGAAAGCTTTTCATACAAACCTACCTTTGGTATTCTTTTAAATGGAGCAATAATACATTTCCTAACTTGTGAGTAAGTTTGACCTTATCTATTAAATTGACTTTCCACAAAAGTCTTGTCAACAATTTCTTTAACAATTCTTGTGCTTCATCAGGGAATGTCTTTTCACTACTGATATTCTTGTACCAAGTGTATATACACTTCTCATTTATCTCCTTAATCATATCATTAACACCCGCAACTTTGATTCCTTTCAAAGGAATCCTTCTGATGTGTACTTTATTCTTCTGCACACTATTCTCCCTTGCTGCCTTAGAGTTACCAATTCTTTTCTCTTTGGATTTCTCTTTAACTCTTACTGCACTCTTGTTGATGAGATCACCTAAATTAAGACTATTAGCCAACCTGGCATACAACCACTTGTTGATGAATTCTACATTGAGCGGCTCATTGATTTTTAGCGTGAGCTTCAGCAGATAGAAGCTGAGCCATATGGACGCTGTGATCACAATAATGCACCAAACGATAGAGGCATATATTGGAAGCGGGGAGAGATCAGCCCATTCTTGAATGAGCAAGCACAAGGATGCACTGAGGACACTTAGAGCGATCAACACCTGATTGAACAGGCTCATTGGTATTATCCTCTCCATGTCGGCCTTTTCGTAAATCCACACTAATCCCAATTTCGTCGTCACATTCCCCTGGAGCTCGGCGATCGTCTTTGAAAGTCGCGCAGTGCTCGTGATTCATCGGGACACATTTCGGTGGGTTTTATCTTATCGACGTAATCTCGTCATTCTATGTGTCCCTGCTAATGTCACAGGGAGACGACGGCAGTAACGAGAAATTAGGCTGACCACCGAAATTACAGTGCGCACTCTGCTAGACTGCATGGTGTGCACCCTTTGGACTCCGAAGACCGATTGAATTATGCATCGCGCACCTTTGCTTCCTCACGCGCCGTGCATTCCGTGGGAGAATCGTCATTGTAGGTAGTATCGATTCGATTTCCACTCGGCCGACGTACTCCTCGTCCCTGCCTACGCTCGCTCCACGCCTGACATTACTCGGCATGCCCGAAAATCATTTGGTCATACACGAAAAGTCTGGCAACCGTCCACTCTTCTTTAACCTCGGCAGTCCTTGCTCCCCTGGCCGAGACACTTCAATCGAAAGTGAGATTTGACGTTATACTCGGCGATGCTCCAGGAAACAATCTGTCGCAATTGGTTTCTATCGGCTGGCGCGTATCAATCTTTGATTACGTCCACGCTCGGCGCGGCCTCCTTTTTTTCAAATCAATCGCACACCATGCAACCCGATTAGATACATCGGCATGCGCCTTTCGATACAGGCTTTTTAGCCTAGCGGCCAAGCATCACCATCTTTTTCCTACGTACCATTCATTATGTTGAAACGAAAGATGCTCGAGCAAGAAAAAACCAGGGATTCGACCATGGCCATACTGATAACCCAACGAGAATGTTACGCTTAGTTCACGAACAATCGTTTGGATGTCGTGATAACAGACACGCATACATTTAGAAACCGTACGCGCATGAATCTGTTCCTAGCAAATACATGAGTCGCTTCTGCAGATGTAAGAGTGTAAGATTTACGGATGTGTCCATGTCCAGCCCATTCACCGTTTATCTCTTACATATCGCAGATAATAAATCTTCACTGACGCATAAACGACCCTTACTATATATAGAACAAGTTCTACAATCTTTAACGTATTCCAAAAATATTATTTGTACACCTAATATTACCAAAACGTGTTCTATTCTTGAATAGAAGAATGAGTTATTAAAGACGCCATCCCCTTTAAGGTCACGATGATTATGGGAGGATGTTGAAAATATTAGGAGGGAAATGTATTAATATAAGAATATGGCAGGTGATGAGCTTTGCGGGTGGCTGGGCAGAGCAGCTTTCGACTCTGGTGCTTCGTAGAAAGGGAATGCTTTATACTTGGCATTGGTGGGCGCATGTGTTCACGACCCCGTGCAGGTGCATGCGTGCGTGCTAGCCGCCGCGCCGCGCCGCGCCGGCGGCGGCGGTCGCTCTTCTTCCTTCGTGCGTGCTCTAATTATAACCGGCGAAGAGTCAGAATAAGCGTAAGTAACCGAGGGGCCTTGTAAGGCTAGGGCGAGGGAGAAGGCGCCCGCCCGGGGTCCCCTGCACCGAAAGACGATTACGGCATTCACCGGTTCGCCTCTATTTTTGCTATTTCTTTATTTGTAGCCTGGTTTCGCCGCCTCTCGTCTTAGGTTACGCACCCCACGACGACGACCACGCCGACGGCGATCCTCTACCACGAGAAAGTCCTGCGAATCGGTAAGATACACGTGTGAATATATAGCGGCGGCGAAGCTGCGATAAATTTAAATCCAAATCGCACGATACAACCAGCTTTCGAGTGCTCCACTAGCACCAGAAAGCTCTCGAACCAGAATAGAATCTAGAAGGAGAGAGAAAGAGCCTATTGGAGGCCTTTATTCCGAGTTCCCTCCTCGCGCAGTCCGGGGAATCACGATGAGGCTTCGTTACGCTCGAGTAATTAAAGAGCCTATTAACTAATGCCGAATCCCCCGAATCCCAGACGCTCTAAATTTAATCGGACAATGGTGGCTGAGTAAGGGAAATATCGGTGGTATTTCTAGTTTTTGAGCAATTGGCTGGCGTCCAGGTATTCCTCACTGGGGAAAGCTCTGTTGCCTGGTTGCCTGCCGTAATACACCGACGACATTATGTCACCGTTTTGAAAATCGGCCAGCAAAGTTGCAAGCTCGCTAGGTTTCGTGCATAATTCGACATAAATTTATTATATAATACAGTTTTATTGTCATCGTCAATTAACCATAAGATATAATAAGAAGAACAATACGCCAGGCAGCAATATGAGCCGACGTTGATGTGCCTGGTGATGGTGTCTTCGTATCCATCCCATCATATCCTCCGCACTCGTCGTCTAACCATCCCATGCGTGCCGTGAAATGCCAAATTAACGTGCGCGTGCGATCTACAGAAGCCTCTTTGTGTGAGCGTGTGTGTATTGGTATACGTGTGAGAACATCTCCGCGTATGCCGTGTAGCAAGGACCGAGAGGGGTTCGCCTGTTCCAATAACCGAGGAGAGTATCAATAAATTAATTAACGTTAATAACAAACAGTCGTGTTGTATAAACTACAAAGTACAGTACAGTCTGATAAATGTGTAGAATAAAGGCACTTCAGTAAATTTGCGTGTCCCAGTCCTCTTTCCCCCCTTTTTGTTGCATCTTTCTTGCCTCGCACCCCTTTCTCCTCCAACCGCGCGTGGAGGATACACGGTAGCAGACTCCGGCCGTACTGACGGGAAAAGGCGATCGGTGATCATTAAAAAAAAGAAATAAAGGAAAAAGAAGAAAAGAGGGCAGGCGGAAGTCGTGAAATCCCGTGCTCGCTCGGTGAGAGAGAAGAATCGCTTAGAAGCATTTGCGGTGAACAATGCCGGGGCCTGATTCGTCGTACTCCTGCTTGGAGATCCACATCTGTTGGAAGGTGGACAGGGAAGCCAGGATAGATCCACCGATCCATACGGAGTATTTCCTCTCGGGGGGAGCGATAATCTTGATCTTGATGGTGGATGGGGCGAGGGCAGTAATTTCCTTCTGCATACGGTCAGCAATACCAGGGTACATGGTGGTACCACCGGAGAGTACAGTGTTGGCGTAGAGGTCCTTTCGGATGTCGACGTCGCACTTCATGATCGAATTGTAGACGGTCTCGTGGATACCGCAGGATTCCATACCCAAGAAGGATGGCTGGAAGAGAGCCTCTGGGCAACGGAACCTCTCGTTACCGATGGTGATGACTTGTCCATCAGGCAACTCGTAGCTCTTCTCGAGGGATGTGCTGGCGGCAGCGGTGGCCATTTCCTGCTCGAAGTCCAGGGCGACATAGCAAAGCTTCTCCTTGATGTCACGGACAATTTCACGCTCAGCAGTGGTGGTGAAGCTGTAGCCTCTCTCGGTCAGGATCTTCATGAGGTAGTCGGTAAGATCGCGACCGGCCAAGTCCAGACGGAGGATGGCATGGGGAAGGGCGTAACCTTCATAGATGGGCACGGTGTGGGAAACACCATCTCCGGAGTCCAAGACAATACCGGTGGTACGACCGGAGGCGTAGAGGGAGAGTACGGCTTGGATGGCGACGTACATCGCTGGGCTGTTGAAGGTTTCGAACATGATCTGGGTCATCTTCTCACGATTGGCCTTTGGATTGAGGGGTGCCTCCGTTAGGAGGACCGGATGTTCCTCAGGGGCGACACGCAATTCATTGTAGAATGTGTGATGCCAGATCTTCTCCATGTCGTCCCAGTTGGTGATGATACCGTGTTCTATAGGGTACTTTAAGGTCAATATACCTCTCTTGCTCTGGGCCTCATCCCCCACGTAGCTGTCCTTTTGACCCATACCGACCATCACACCCTACGGAGTACACCCTTCTCATTAGTAACTGACCAAAGCGTAAATAACATCCTTGAGAAATGATTATCTGACGAACCTGATGACGAGGGCGGCCGACGATGCTGGGGAATACGGCACGGGGTGCATCGTCTCCAGCGAAACCGGCCTTGCACATACCGGACCCATTGTCCACGACTAGTGCCGCAACATCATCGTCACACATGTTGATATAGTTTTAGTTTTACCTCTGTGGACAATTAAGGAAGACCAATGATCAAATCTACTTCCTCATCGTCTATTATCTCGAATCATCGACTCTAATCTAACTTCCACAAACAACCAGCTAATCTATACCGGAAAGTGACGTGCGAAAATGACTAGTGGCCGCGAGTACATGAAACGGAAGTCCGATTCGATCGAACATAGACTCATCGAAGCACGCGCCGATCTATCTGTTATGTAAATCTTTAAACGATCAATTAACGATAGTAGTCGAGTATCAGATATGTATCCATTATCTTCAGGGTCGGCGTAAGCACAAGACTTATGCTACCAATCAATACACCAGAAACGTCACTTCACACGAGTTCGAGAGAGAGCAATCGCGATCTCTGCTCGAGGTTGAGGGGGCTGATTTTGCCGATCTCCCGTGAGTCCAATCGATTCCAGCAGTAACTGCTCCTCCTCGATCTTCCCTTCACTGAATCATCGATCGTCAGCGATAGCTCAGACGAGATCGGCAAAAAGAAATCACTCTATCGTGTAATCCTTCACTGATATCAAGGGAGACGACTTAGGGTGTCGCGGTTCAAATGGCTCGGGGAATCACGGGCTCACTGATCAATAGTATTACCGTCGGCGTTGATGACTCGAGAGATCGGTGACGGTCGCTTAGGGCGTACGTCGTGCAAGAGACCGAGAGCGGCGAGTGGCACAGTGCCGGCTCTGTGGGGTCCCTTTATCCATATCGGTTCGCAGCCGAAAATAGCGATCCGCCCCTTAGATGGAAATCTATCGCGCATTAACACACCACCCCGGCCCGCGGCGGGCGCATCCTAGTCCTTCGCAGCCCTAGCAGCCACGAGAGGGAGAAGACGCCGTGCGTCGCGACGAGCCGCCGGCTGCACGGCCCCCCAATCCAAATAAGGACTCGTCACGCGCCAGGGCCGGCCTTTGCCGGGCCTCCCGAGCATCGACAAAGGGTTGCAAGGGTGCCTCCAGACATGGAGAACTTTCACCTCGCCCTTACCATATCCGCTACGCCGAAACATGATTCACCCTCTTTATGATTCACCTCAACGTCCTTCCTTACCCTTCGATCACCATTTACACATCATACCTTTGTATTAAACAATACAATCCTACTTTAAACATAAATCTAATTAATTGATAAATGTTTAATTATAAAGAAATCGTGATGAATGTATTAATTAGGAGTCATTGCATTGGGCATCATTGAATGCTGGAGCATGCGAGGGTGGTTCACCCGGTGCCAACAATAATAATTCGCATTATGTTTGTCGACAAGCTGTCCGAGTGTCATTGGGATTTATGATAGCCTGTGCAGGCCGATGATGAATGCAGTTTTCCCTCGGCTCGGGCCGAAAATGAATTATTCGCCGAGAGGAGAAATTGTCCGGCGATTAGGCCTTGATGATTGCTATAATTGGCTGGTGCACAGGGCGACGACGGCCCTCGATCCACCATCGATCCCCTCCACCTTTTTGCAAGATGCGCTTTTGCGACTATGGACTCGGTCGGCCGATTCGTCGGTTCGCATTGCCGAGTTTCAACCCCGAAACGGCGCCGCGTCTCACGTCTTTATCGTCCTGGCAGACCGGCGTCTCTTCACTTTTCACCCTGCTTTTGAGTTACACGCGTGTCGATTTTCCAGCATCGAGACAACCCTCGGGAGAGCTTTTTGCGATTTTGCGATTTTGCAATTTTAACATTTTATTATTCCTCTGGTGAACGTGGCACGAGACAAGGGATGATTGGCTGCGGAGGGCCGAGCAAAGGTGATGCACTTTTCTACTTGACGTCTGACTAGCTTGCCTCATACTACTTGATATATTTTAAAGTAATCATTGTCTATGAAAGCCTGATTCAATTCGTTCTTTTCATATCGGAGCTCGAGAAAGGTATGAGTAATCCTTGTATTACTAGTTGGCAGAATCATTTAGCTTGCACTTGGCAGGTCTTAGTATTGAAAAGCAGGATATATATATGTAAGGAGAGTTAAATAATTGAAAATGAGTCAGAGCTGCCGAGCTCGTAATAAGCTTCCCAGTAGAATTGTCAGCCAAACGTGGACGAGGAGTGAGCAGTAGTCACTCTGTCCACATATGGTGGGTAGCTAAAAATACCCAAGTACCAGGGCCAGCTTTGAAGTACTATTTCAGAGACTAATCCAAAACGCGTGGCAATCAACGAGCAAGCTTTAACAGTTCGCAACTATTGAAAGACAATCGCTTCTACAAGTCGAATTTGACCGTAGGTGGAAACAAGCAACAAGAACAAGTGGACAATTCCTCCGAGGAATATTTCACCATGGAAAGAGAGATCAACTGTTCATTGGAGAGAGAGGCCGGGTGATAGTGCAATCATCATCGATTACTTGCCGATAAATTGCATCAATGAGAAAGCTGGCGGCGGATAATCCAGGGTAATTTCGTTCTCCGTATGAGACCCTCCATGCATGGTTTCTGTGTAATTCGGTAGACGATGGTCCCCAATCCCTTCTAATATATCCATCGCTGTAGAAATATGTGATCAGTTAGACCTTTGTATAAGATTGGAATAAATGATTTTTGGTCCTAGCTCCCTACTTTTTTTGACTCGAGGCAGACAAGCTCCCTCGATCACACTTCCCTTTTCCCTTTTTGCTGAGTCTTCGGACTTCGAGTTTAACGCGTTAATTCGAACACGTCGAATGCACTGTTCAATTGCAACCCATCATATCCCCAATTGGAATAATGATTCCTTCGTAAAATCGACGTAGAGAGAAAGAGAGAGAGAGAGAGAGAGTCTACTAATTCACCCGTCCGAGAGAGAGAGAGAGAAAGAGTTGTTTGTGTAGTTTGTGGCCCAGGTATTAGCAGTGTGCTCGAATCAATGAGAATCCAAGTATTCGATCGCATAGACAGGGTAGTCGCAGAATAATAAGGAGGTACGATTTGAATTCGTTGTAAGAATATAAGACTGATTTATTCCGTAGACGTAAAATTATATACAAAAGATGACGTATATGCTCGGACGATGCTCGTCGGGAAAGAATTTGCCGCTACGTACAGATTATTTTGCCGATAAGATTGGAACTAACGGAGACGCAACTAGATGAAGTTTTGCGGCAGTGAACGGCGCATCTTGGGAAAAGGTGTTGCGATAGTAGTATTAATAATAATAGTAATAGTAATTCGAATCGAGCGTAACTGCTTAGAAGCACTTGCGGTGAACGATGCCGGGGCCGGACTCGTCGTACTCCTGCTTGGAGATCCACATCTGTTGGAAGGTGGACAGGGAAGCCAGGATAGATCCACCGATCCATACGGAGTACTTCCTCTCGGGGGGAGCGATGATCTTGATCTTGATGGTAGACGGGGCGAGGGCAGTGATTTCCTTCTGCATGCGGTCAGCAATACCAGGGTACATGGTGGTACCACCGGAGAGTACATTGTTGGCGTAGAGGTCCTTACGGATGTCGACGTCGCACTTCATGATCGAATTGTAGACGGTCTCGTGGATACCGCAGGATTCCATACCCAAGAAGGAAGGCTGGAAGAGAGCCTCTGGGCAACGGAATCTCTCGTTACCGATGGTGATGACTTGTCCATCAGGCAACTCGTAGCTCTTCTCGAGGGATGTGCTGGCGGCAGCGGTGGCCATTTCCTGCTCGAAGTCCAGGGCGACATAGCAAAGCTTCTCCTTGATGTCACGGACAATTTCACGCTCAGCAGTGGTGGTGAAGCTGTAGCCTCTCTCGGTCAGGATCTTCATGAGGTAGTCGGTAAGATCGCGACCAGCCAAGTCCAGACGGAGGATGGCATGGGGAAGGGCGTAACCTTCATAGATGGGTACGGTGTGGGAAACACCATCTCCGGAGTCCAAGACGATACCGGTGGTACGACCGGAAGCGTAGAGGGAAAGTACGGCTTGGATGGCGACGTACATCGCTGGGCTGTTGAAGGTTTCGAACATGATCTGGGTCATCTTCTCACGATTGGCCTTGGGGTTCAAGGGGGCTTCGGTGAGGAGGACTGGGTGTTCCTCGGGGGCAACACGGAGTTCATTGTAGAAGGTGTGATGCCAGATCTTCTCCATATCATCCCAGTTGGTGATGATACCGTGCTCGATGGGGTATTTCAGGGTGAGGATACCTCTCTTGCTCTGGGCCTCATCACCCACGTAGCTGTCCTTCTGTCCCATACCGACCATCACACCCTGATGACGGGGGCGACCGACGATCGACGGGAAGACGGCGCGGGGAGCGTCGTCTCCGGCGAAACCGGCTTTGCACATACCGGAGCCATTGTCAACCACAAGGGCGGCTACTTCGTCGTCACACATTGTGTCTGTTTTTCGATCTCACTTTTCTGTAACAAAAATCGTACTCGTTCTTGGTCTCGTTCTCGCCTGCCTACATTCGTAGTCGTGTCAAGTTCATTAGAGCATCTTCGCCCGTCTCAAATCGGTTCAAAAGGTACCCCGAATCGACCACCCCAAAAAATCAAGAGGATTCATTAAAGAAAATTATAGAATTTCATAGAAAAAATGTTTGGAATAGAAGCGAGTATGGTTGGAGGTAGTTGGTTTTGGTAGAAAGCGCGCGGTGCTTGGGCCAGAATTGACCCAGTTGCCTATAAAACGATACGCGAGCGGCCCCGGCGTCGTGGCGCTATTTCGGTGCGCCGCGACGCTAACTTTAGTCGCGCGAGCGACGAACGATCCCTAATAAGTGCAAGCGCCGATTATGGCTCGACTCGGCTTCGGCCCCGACGCCAGGATAAAGCATATACATATGTACACGCCGGTTCAGGGGAGGCGGCCGCGTGCCAAAATTGTGTGCCTCCTCGCAAAAGGACCAGAGACTACCACCACGGGCAAAGACCTCGAATATGCCTAAACATGACGATACCCCGCACGGCCATTCGCCCCGCTCGCACCAAATTATTTCTGGCACTCCCGATTAGCTCCGAGCAAGGATTCCCCGCTAGTAGAAAAAGCCACCGTAGCTTCGAGCTTTCTCCCTTTCGCACGCGCACTTTGAAATACGAAATTTTCAGTGCCTTTCACTCTCCAAGCACTCTTCAAACCAACGATTCTGTTATAATCAAGATTAATATAATATTTTTGCGATATTATAATAAGCAACAATTCTGTTTTATTAAAATATTAAATTCCTTAAAATTCCCGAGATTTTAGAAACGATTTCCGATAGTTGAGAATGTTATTTTATATTTGCGAGAATTTAATGAGGAAATCTGAAGTTTTATGGCTTTCTCTATTACTGTTTTAGGTGGAATGCGATAGGTATGGCAGAGGCGGAGTAGTTGGTATGGAAGTCAGTCGGCTGTTAGGGGGATTGTGCATTGGCGAGAGGCGAAACACTAGAATGCGGCCGGTGTGTTTTACCGCGGATCGTATTTCCACCGCGTTTCCGGGTTTAACTCTTTTAGCAAAATGCGGTAACAGAGGCGTACAGTGCCTTGACAGAGGCCGGACTCTTTATTTCCTGACCGAAAGGTGGAACACTTGGGAGATCTATTTTTAATGAAAGCAGACTCGAGTTTGCGCAAGCCGCTTTCCGGAGTAACGAAAAATCAGCTATTTTTATTCCCCCCGGGAACATACAAGAATTATGATAGGCAGGCTTGAAAAAAATATAGAAATATTAAGCGCTGATCTTGATCGATTATCGGTGAATTAAATCAAGCGTGGAAAATATATTAGTAGAGTACAGAATAGACCTTGAATATTAAGGGTTGGTATCGAAATATTTCGAATTCATCAAAATTGATAATTGAAAAATTGAATTCATAACATAACTCAACGATAATTAATTATTTCTAAATCTTTTATGAACACTCAAGTAATAGGACCCAGTAACTTGGCCAATTACTTCAAGAATAATTTACGACTTCCAAAACACAAAGGACCATTATCATAAAAGAAACATTATTCAAATTGGACCAATAATCGAACATATTTCAATATCCAAAAACACAAAGGGGACTCAGATAAGAGACGAACTATTCAAATTGGAAAAGTAAATAGAGTCAAGAAATTAATGTGAATAAGTTGGAGTTGAGAGTGTTAATTGTATGATACCAATATTCCCGTAGTATCCAAGGGTGGGAAAGGCTAGTGGCCGGAATCCTCACTGGCGATCGTTCGAGATTAAAGAGAGGCTTGCTGGTTCTACGTACCGTGCACGGGACAGAGTTGGAGTGGCGTCTGTGCCTCGGGAGCGTCGCGACGTCGAATATATGCTCTCGTCAGGACGCCCCCGCATTTTCGTGGGACGGTGCCTGCCCGACAGGCACGAAAAAGGCTTGCCTCGCGGGGCGTCGCGACGCTCGCCGAACTAGGCGGCCCAGGCCCTAAGCGGACCGAGGAAAATCCGACGGCGACGCTTTGGAAACGTTCTATGTCGCCTTCTCCATATAGTCCTTCTCGGTACGCCTCGGAGTATGACTTATTCCTCGTCGTCGTCGTCGTCGACGTCGTCTTCTTCTTCTTCTCCTGGCGTCTTCATCGTCGCAGACGGCAGCTTAAACCACTCGGGATCTTCCATGTCTCGTTGTCTTCTTCTTCTTCTTCTTCCTAGCACGGAACGAGGAAACGCAGAGAGAATTTCTCACGGGCGACTGAGCGCCGCCTGAGTAATAAGGGTTGTTATTACAATGACGTCTTCATTTATCCTACTCCAAATTCAACCCTTTTCATTTACTCTAGAAAAACTACTCTGACTTCCTCTTTGTGAATACGACCAAGTTTAAATTGGATCGACAGAGTTCTTTGTTCTCAGAGTCAGTTATAGTAGAGATTCTAAGGAGGACAACTCAGGACTTCTATTATTGAACTAAATTCCATCGAACATCAATATCCTTTGTTATCGACTCCTATTGTGTCTTTAATTGGAACTATCATCGAAGGGATAATAATAAACAAGAAGAATAAGAGCGATTCTTTATTAAGCAGCGTGGTTATAAAAGTGGGATGAGTAGGCCTGGAAGATTTTGGAACATCCCACATCCAAGATAGCAAGCATCCGAGAGGAGCTTACGAAAAAAGTATTCCGCTCATGATCGACGCTGGCGTGCATCCCCTAAAATAGATAGCTCGCACTTCATTTATTCAAGAGCTTCCTTTCCCAACTAAAAAAAAAAACGAGAAGAAGAAGAGAGAAAACAGAAGAAGAAGAAGAAGTGGATTCTGGATCAGGTGTCTTCTCATTAGCCTCGGTCCTTTGCAGGCGTGTCAGAGCTCGCAACACTTCTGTCCCACTTCTGTTTATTGTACTTTCAAGTTCAATTGCGACCCATTCTTAACTTCGCACGCCCCACCTCTTCTCTCGCCGCGATGCTGCACTTGTTGGTTCGCGCACCGAGGACGCGACGGGGGCATATCGAAGTCTGTGAAATATTTCGAGATTGGCCGCTCGCACGAAAATAAACCGCTGTATCCTCGGATCTTTTATCGGGCGGCTCCAAATTCCGGCGAATCTTATCGCAACTCTGTGAGGAGGTCGATGGGAAGAGAAGGGAGGCGCCGAAACTAAGAGGATGAAGCAAGGGAGGCTGCAGTGACTATTCTTGGTAAAAATCTGCCGGGCAGCGGCGCTTCTAATCGCGCCGATGATATAAGTCCACTTGGGTAGTGGGAGAGGAAACGAGCTGGAGGAATTTCCTCTCGAAAATAAAGTCGACCAACGCCTGCCACTTTTGGGAAAGAGGCCGCTCGACCCCTCCGCCAGGGGGTTCAAGTAGAAAAGGCTTGCCGGTCGTTTAAGAAAGTACCGATGCTTCGCTACAGGATTAGTCGTAATAGGCCAAGGTCACCGGGCTCCTAGCTACGTAATAATAATGCTCATTTTAAAATAACGTTGCCCCCTTTCTGCCGGTGCCGCGCGCCGACACACGCTTATTCGGCGATTCCCATCGAGCAACAAGTATCTCTTATGTAAATATACCTCTGTACACAATGACAGAACGATGCAGTGTCACGTGTGCCACTCTCTCTCTCTCTCTCGTCATTGGTACGCATGCGAACTCTTATGTAAAATCTCTTACTACTCTGTCATTTCGTGACAATAGAATCGATAGTAAGAGACCGGGTGGAATGCGAGCACCCTCAGTGGGAGAGAACGTTGCATTTGCCTCGGATGAATGCACTCCTTTGCCAATCGAGTGCATAAGCTAACGCACTCTTGAATAGTTGCTGTTACTTCATCGTTATCTCTTGAATAACTAATAAAATATCTGTCCTGTTAATGGAAAGATTTGTACGAGGGGATGAATAATGGTGTAAAGTGCAGCTGCTAAAAGTATGCCCTCTTGTATATTTACAGGTGGCTGCCCACTGCAAGGGAGGATCGCCTTTCCATTTCCACGAAGCAAGTCGCCGAGGAGATTACGAGAATTTGTGGCCGAAGACTTAAAAGGTAGGATGATACGCTTTCAAGGGTAGTAGAGTGAGTGGTGCGTGCTCAGCCGAGTAGTAATGGTGTGAGACAATGTATATTTAATTTCAGTTCGACATTCGTATAACAATAGTATAATATTTACAAAATAAATTATAATAGAAGTAGAATTGATGGCATTGGTGGTTTTCATCAAACTAACGTAGAGATGCGGTATAAGGCAGGATTAAGTTAATTTTGTTCAATCGGCGGTGATGGGATCCCGGATGCAACAGTAAGAGGAGCGCGGCGTTCGCTCGAGCAGGTCCGGTGTTGGTGAAGCATATCCATCAAGTGTTTTTGATCCATCCGAGTGTCCAAAGTGTCCCTTTCATGGCTGAAAGATCCATTTGGTAACATCCCAACCCCGTGAAGAGTAGTCGACGAGGCTCGTATTATGCTCGACCAGAACCGTTCCAACTACGAGCGTGCCCTGTATCGGGAGCCAAACACCTTTAGCCGGTCTCCTCGCCCGTAATGACGGCGCCAAGTGACGAATGAAGGCGATCCTCGTAACCCATTAAGGAGTCGCAAGATCGTCGCTATGATCAGCCAGGTCGCCGATGCTTGTGCAACGACGCACGCGGCGGTGATGATAAAGATTCGATGAGATCTGACGATGATCGGGATACGATGATGTTCCGATGACATAGCTTTGTTGCAGCATGACGACTCGCGATCGACCGACGATTTAATCGTAAAGTCGACCGCGGGATCGGACGATGTTTCTTTGGTTTCTCTGTGCAACGCCGATTGTGTGCCGACGATGCGCTTAGAAGCATTTGCGGTGGACAATGCCGGGGCCTGATTCGTCGTACTCCTGCTTGGAGATCCACATCTGTTGGAAGGTGGACAGGGAAGCCAGGATGGATCCACCGATCCATACGGAGTATTTCCTCTCGGGGGGAGCGATGATCTTGATCTTGATGGTGGATGGGGCGAGGGCAGTGATTTCCTTCTGCATACGGTCAGCAATACCAGGGTACATGGTGGTACCACCGGAGAGTACATTGTTGGCATAGAGGTCCTTACGGATGTCGACGTCGCACTTCATGATCGAATTGTAGACGGTCTCGTGGATACCGCAGGATTCCATACCCAAGAAGGAAGGCTGGAAGAGAGCCTCTGGGCAACGGAATCTCTCGTTACCGATGGTGATGACTTGTCCATCAGGCAACTCGTAGCTCTTCTCGAGGGATGTGCTGGCGGCAGCGGTGGCCATTTCCTGCTCGAAGTCCAGGGCGACATAGCAAAGCTTCTCCTTGATGTCACGGACAATTTCACGCTCAGCAGTGGTGGTGAAGCTGTAGCCTCTCTCGGTCAGGATCTTCATGAGGTAGTCGGTAAGATCGCGACCAGCCAAGTCCAGACGGAGGATGGCATGGGGAAGGGCGTAACCTTCATAGATGGGTACGGTGTGGGAAACACCATCTCCGGAGTCCAAGACGATACCGGTGGTACGACCGGAAGCGTAGAGGGAAAGTACGGCTTGGATAGCGACGTACATCGCTGGGCTGTTGAAGGTTTCGAACATGATCTGGGTCATCTTCTCACGATTGGCCTTGGGGTTCAAGGGGGCTTCGGTGAGGAGGACTGGGTGTTCCTCGGGGGCAACACGGAGTTCATTGTAGAAGGTGTGATGCCAGATCTTCTCCATATCATCCCAGTTGGTGATGATTCCGTGCTCGATGGGGTATTTCAGGGTGAGGATACCTCTCTTGCTCTGGGCCTCATCACCCACGTAGCTGTCCTTCTGTCCCATACCGACCATCACACCCTGATGACGGGGGCGACCGACGATCGAGGGGAAGACGGCGCGGGGAGCGTCGTCTCCGGCGAAACCGGCTTTGCACATACCGGAACCATTGTCAACAACGAGGGCGGCTACTTCGTCGTCACACATCTTGCGGCTTTCTTAGAGTCTCTGAAAAATTAAACGAAGGAAATTTAATATTATTACTTTCCTTAGTCTGAACTAGGTCTCTGGCGTCAGATGAAATCCGGTCGCGATATTCCTCAGAAAACAATTAGACCGAATTCATATCTCCCAAACAGAATTCTTAGTCGAGCACGTAATCCTCCGTTGGTACACCGTCGAAATTTCTCTTTTTACTACGAACAATAAATCCCAAATTCCTCGAAACCCTTCTAACGTCGTTTCGATCATAACACGTATCTTCCGATCACTCTATGTATATATCCGAACTTCTAACATTTTCACTGAACGGAAACTCCAAATTCGGCCGGATGCACTTGCCCTACATCGGACTCCTCTTCGACCGATTGGAAAGAACTCTACCGCGTTAACAATCCTCCAGCAGGAATCCCAGAATCGAGAATGAGAACAGTTCGAGCACCTATCACTTCTATCCAAGGAATGCTTCCGCGAGCGAGTGTTCGCGGAACAACGTGCACAGTATAATCTCTTTCCCTTTTTTTTCCTCTCCCTTTCTCCCTCACTCTCTGCAAGTATTCCTGAGCAGCGAGTGAGAGCCGATAATCTACAATGTTTTAAGCCGTCGGTTTTCTCTCTCTTTTTCTCCGGTTGCACTTAGTTCACCACAAAGGCTTCGCGTATCGCGTTCTGGTATCCAGGAGAGTTCTCCTAAGACGAAGAGTTCCTCGAGTAAGAGTCTTGCTGGTACGCACCGTGGGGGTGGGTTGTGAATCGACGGGCGGCTGAGGAGCGGCTGAAGCTCGACGGCGTCGCGACGCCAGATATAACATCCGCAGCCGGACGCGACGCTACCGAAGATGGGCACGCGGGAGGCCTCCAGGGCTGGCCAGAGGCCCTGCCCACGCAAACGGCACGCGTGACGACGCCCGCGAAACCAGGAAATATCAGCCCCGCCGCCGCCGCCGCCGCCACCGCCGCGCCATCCTCTTCGAGGGTGGCAGAGACGCCGAGCAGCTTTGCGACGACCCTGCATTATTCGACAGCCGCTCCCAGAGCGGCAACACTCACACACATCCATCCGACGACCTGGCATTTCTCATCTCGATTCTCAATTCGATCCACGCTAGATTTAGTCTTTTCTCACTATTCCTCTCGGATGGTAGTCAGCATTGTTCGTACCAGAGCCCTTTTATGTGCCGTTTAAACTTTGCTATTTGAGAGCGAACACCTTTCGAAATAGAGCAGCAAAGAAAACTAAGGGTTCCACTGACTGATTGTGCTCCTTCTCCATTTGTCTTGTCACCGACGTTATTGGATCCCAGCCGTTCAGTGTCCTCTTGTCTCTGCATTACGAAGTTCTCCAGGTCTCGTTATAATCAAGTTGTTACTTCACTAACTTCGACTGTCATATAACGCTTTCGAGATTAACAGATTAGCTTGATGGTTTACTTCATAAGGAATTTCGTATGTATCGTTATTATGTAAGGTGTTTTCTATTGTGTTTCTTATATAAGTAAGAAGCTGCACTACCCATCCCAATATAAAGCTGTATGCCTTTAGTGTGTTGTTGCCGTTGGAGAACGTCCAGCTGCTTTTGTGCATTCATTTCTTTGCCGTTTGCCATTCTCGTTTGCTAGTTATTAAGTGTTATTAATAATTCCTCTTTTGCTTGATGCGATGCTTTACTCGGAATCGAAACCAGTCGAGTAGAACAAGTGTTTCGCGGTCTGACAAGTGCGGGGCATGTTCTACTTGGAGCAAGATTAGCAAACTTCTAGTCGAGCTTCTGTCTATCCTTTAAATAGCTTTAGGATTTTTATTTCTTTGTAATCCAACGGGCGTGCCAAGTAGATAATCCCACGAAAGATCGAAAATTCTTGAAGGGGTATACCTCCAGAAATTTGGGAACAATTAAATTTTGAGATACGGCTCTGGTTTTTATATCATTGATTCCTGAATGAATACAGACTTTGTATATCAAGTTTCAGCACTTGAAACGGTCGGGAAGGTTGACAAATGTGGGAAAACCCGCCTAAATCAAGAGAACTCAGTTATTCCGGAGGCTGTTTCCAAGTGTTTTCGGTACAAATCTGGCACTTTGGCCACTGGTTTCATGTTTTCTATCCATTTTGAGACACGGACAATCAAAAAATCAAGCTTTCGTTGCGGTCCCAGAACCTTCGAAAAATCGAAAATTTTTGAAGGGGTATGCCTTAAAAAATTTGCGAAAAAATGAATTTTGAGCTAGGGGCCTGGATTTTTTTCTACTCTTTCCTCGATGCAAAAAAACATTCCCCACCAAGTTTCAGCCCCGGGAAAGGTCGGGAAGTCATGAAAACATGGGAAAAACCATTGAAACTAAATATTCAAGATCGGTTTTCCATGTGTTTTAGGTCGAATTCCGGCATTTCCCCCACAAGTATCATGTTTTTTATCCGTTTTGAGACACGAGGAATCGAAAAATCAAGCGTTCGTCCCGGTCCCAGAACCTTCGAAAAATCGAAAATTTTTGAAGGGGTATGCCTTAAAAAATTTGCGAAAAAATGAATTTTGAGCTAGGGGCCTGGAATTTTTTCTACTTTATCCTCGATGCAAAAAAACATTCCCCACCAAGTTTCAGCCCCGGAAAAGGTCGGGAAGTGATGAAAACATATGAAAAACCATTGAAACTAAATATCCAATATCGGTTTTCCACGTGTTTTAGGTACAATTCCGGCATTTCCCCCACTAAGTTCGTGTTTTTTATCCGTTTTGAGGCACGAGGAATCGAAAAATCAAGCGTTCGTTCCAGTCCCAGAACCTTCGAAAAATCGAAAATTTTTGAAGGGGTATGCCTTAAAAAATTTGCGAAAAAATGAATTTTGAGCTAGGGGCCTGGAATTTTTTCTACTTTTTCCTCGATGCAAAAAAACATTCCCCACCAAGTTTCAGCCCCGGAAAAGGTCGGGAAGTGATGAAAACATATGAAAAACCATTGAAACTAAATATTCAAGATCGGTTTTCCATGTGTTTTAGGTAGAATTCCGGCATTTCCCCCACAACATTTATGTTTTTTATCCGTTTTGAGACACGAGGAATCGAAAAATCAAGCGTTCGTCCCGGTCCCAGAACCTTCGAAAAATCGAAAATTTTTGAAGGGGTATGCCTTAAAAAATTTGCGAAAAAATAAATTTTGAGCTAGGGCTCTGGAATTTTTTCTACTTCTTCCTCGATGCAAAAAAACATTTCCCACCAAATTTCAGCTCCTGAAACAATCAGGAAGACCGAAATATGTGGGAAAAACCGCCTAAAATAGACCAATTCTGCTAATGAAAAGAGCTTTTCCGAGTGTCTTCGATACAATTTCAGCTTTTCCGCCACTAATTCTTTATTTAATGTTAAACAAACGTCATCTACAGCCATTTAAATCTGACGTCGACTAATATGAGCATAGAAGAGCATGTGGGTGATCCCGTGAATAATCCTTTGCCTATTTCAAGCCAGCTATTCCTAAGGCTATAACTCTCGAGGATTCTATATTCCTCGACTGATTAATCCCGAAAGTACGCAGATGGTAGGATGGAGCGTGTGCGTGGAGCGGTGCGCTCTCCGAATAGCCAAATAGCAATGCCCGATGATTTTCTGTCGAAAGAAGTGCGGGAGGGAGTAGGAGGAGAGCTGCAAGCGAGTAGATGCCAGAGAGAGCGTCGCGACGATCATAGTAATCACGAAACTGGTTCTGCCTCCTTAGAATAATACTGTTAGCCTAGAAGAGAACAATGCCGAGTCTAACATCGTCCCAAGATATTCCAGTTGCGCGCTATTAAAAGATATGCCAAACCCGGCAACCTTACCCTCCTTTTTAAACTATCTTCGCGCTCGTCCTCCTTTTGCCATTTCCACTGGGACCCTAAAAAAGATCGAGCCGGGAAAGCCAGCTTGTCGCCAGTACGCGGAAGGAAGCCTGAAATCTCAAGCAAGCGAGGATCTGCTAAACGTTTAATGAATTCGTGCGAGCAGACTGACAATCGTCCGAGAGGAAGCATTAAAGCGAGCGCACCGAGGATGATGTGTGGCAGTACGAGCAAGTTCAATGCTGAAGTCGACACACGAAGAGAGGAAGAGAGAAAGAAAGATAGAGAGAAGAATCGGAGGACGTTGTTGTAGAGAACAACAAGGACAAGTGGTCCTACGAACGTGGAATGTCAAACTGGTCCGAGTTGCCTATAAATGCGCGGGCGACCAGCTCGTTAATTTCAATCGGCCGGATAAACAATGCGGTGGAATCCTTGGAGAAAGACAACAAGGTTGCTCGATGACTTCAACCGAGGCCCAACTCGAAATTCTAGATGTCAGTGGCTTTGACGCAACCGACAAATTTTCCTCTCCATCCAATTAGAGCTAATTAGAAACTATTGAGTCTCCTTGCGTAATGAACGGTACACATTAAAGTTTTCAAACGGATTGCCCTGACACCCTTCACCCATTTCACAGGACCGCTCCCTATTAACAAACCAAACTAGATCCCTTTGCATTAGTTATCTATAACGATCGATTTCTAATCAAACACAGACACTATTGCAACAGCTGCCCTGGAAATTTCCAATTCCCTAGGAAATTTCCGATTACCAAATCGACATCCACCCGATTCACCGTTCAGGATGCGCCGGGAATAGATGAAATGCGCGCTTGGTGTGTGTGTATTTTTTCTTCATAATTCAATGAAAACAAATAAACGAGAAGAAGGTGTCTGAGAGTCGTAAAGAACTTTTTTCGAGTCTCGATTGCGAGGGGTCTACGAAATCATCGATAAGGAGAGAAGGACTCTCGATCAAACTCGATGAACGATGATCATAGATATGAAAAAGTGGATGATCCTCGAGAACGAAGCGAAGGGTAAATTGGTCATTTAAATGCACGGCTGGATATCTGTGAGGTAAAGTCGAAGTGGTTGGTTGGTTCGGCTGGCTATCGAGTTTATTCGGCGCGAGGAAAACGCCGACCGGTGCTCCACTGGGAGGTGGGGCAGCTCGCATAAAAGTCGGCTATCTCTCGATAGCAGATCACTCGGCGACTGGTTCTTCTCGGACCACGCGGAGAACCTGTGTGTTTGTGTGTGTGTGTGGATGTGACTTCGTTAGAAATTGGAGAAAATCGGTTCCCATTGACATAAACAACAAAGTCGCTTTCTATTTCGACGAGTTTTCCATCGAGAAATCTATATTTCTAGAAGTAGTTTCTCATCTGTCAACGAGTGCCGAGCGTCAATTGGACCGGCAGAGAATATCAACGACATGTTGCGCTTGTGAGTATCGGAGCGACCGGACATTCGCGATTATGTTGAGTTACATCGACAGGCCGTTTGTCCTCTCGATTTTATCGCGATTTCATTAAGAAACCGCTGGAAATCAGTTTCAAGTGGTAAATGAACGAGCTATGCGCTTTGTAAGTCGAGTTTTTTACGAGTAAAGTGAACGTATCGCTCGGCTCGCTCGCGTTAACTCACGTTCACCTTTTTCCTCGATCGGCCGTGATTGCGCTAATTGGAATTCTCGCGTGACATTGCCACACTCGAATTAGATTACAAATATTGTTATATTCTAAAATTGTCTTCTTCTAATATCACAGATTTTGAATTATATTTAACGGTTGCCCTTCTCTTTGTTTCTCGGTGACTTTTTCGTGTTTACATACAATACGGATTTACAAGTACCCGCATGACCGTTTGACCGTCTCTATTTACATAACTCTGATGCAACGTGAAAGTTGCGAAAACGAAACCGGAGACTTCTCGTGTTGTAGCGATTGGAGGAGATTCATTGTAATTATTTGATTAGTTCATTATCTCTGTGACGGGTAAATGGCGTGTTTTTAGTAACTGTATTACGAATGATGATAGCGGATCGTAGCCGCTGCGCATGATGTCCATTACAAGCACTTAGCTTGTAATTTACCCTTCCGTTACTATCGCTTCTGCAACACGTGAGCGGCTTCAACTTTCTGGCGCGTATTTGTACATGCTTTTGCAGTGATTTGTATAAATCTCACAGTGAAATATTAAAAACAAAATTAAATTTCATTTAAAGATAATTACAATTTTAACAGGCATAATATAAGTTAATTAAATCAGGATTCCATAAATAATTGTCAGTACAAATTGGAAGGAAAATTAATAAGCTTTGTCATTTTAAATTTGGGAATAAGAATTCGAAGGTATTTTTTGTTTGTTTTACAGAATCCTTTTGGGGACTCTAATAGTCGCCTGCTTCGCAATCCCAACGCCGCAGGATAATGACGAGTCGCAAACGGAAACGACTTACACCACTTACACCGACAATCCTACAACGGAATTGGCGCCAGAAGATCTTCTGAAAAAGGCAGTGGAATTTCTTAATCGAGTCGATGGAAAATACGCAGAGTGGAATAATAAGCAATCCTTGGCGGAATGGAATTACGCTTCGGATTTGACGCCAGAGAACTTGGAGAAGAAATTGAATGTCTCGACGGAAGCCGCGCGCTTCTTCAAGTCCACTTGGGAGGAAGTGATTGCCTTCCCTTGGAAGGATATCAAGGATGAGAATGTTAAAAGGCAATTCTCGAAACTCAGTGTTCTTGGCACTGCTGCTTTGCCCGAAGAAGTGAGTGCTTTCTTCTCTATTCGATTCGTTAAACCGTCTTCCACTGTGCGAATCCTGAAACATCGATAATTATCCTTCAATTTTCAAATATCATCATTTATTTCAGTTGTTCAAAGAGTATGACAAAATTGTCAGTGATATGAACAGTATTTACAGCACCGCAAAGATTTGTGCTTATAAGAATCCAGAGAAATGTGACTTGGCACTCGAGCCTGAATTAACTGAGCGGTTGATGAAGAGCAGAGACCCCGAAGAGTTGAAACACATTTGGATCGAGTGGAGAAAAGCCTCCGGTGAAAAAGTCAAATCTCTTTTTGCTCGTTATGTAGAACTTAGTAACATGGCAGCACAATTAAATAACTTCTCGGATAACGCGGCTTACTGGATGAAAGATTACGAAGCTGATAACTTCCCTGAACAAATTGGTAAAGCATTCTTTCGACATTTTATAGTTATCATAAAATGCCCGTTTCTTAAAACTTTCAACTAATGGAGCACCGTATTTAGAGACACTGTGGCAAGAAGTGAAACCTCTTTATTTGCAATTGCACGCCTACGTTCGAAGGGAATTAAGAAAGAAATATGGAGAAGACATTGTTTCGAGAGATGGACCCATCCCAGCGCATTTGTTAGGCAATATGTGGGCACAAACCTGGTCGAATATCGCAGATTTTACAACTCCTTATCCAGGAAAGCAAATGCCAGATGTTTCCGATGCGATGGTTGAGCAAGGTAAAATTCAATCGACCAGTATTTAAATAATGCCATTTTTATCAAAGGTGTGAAAATTGTATAATATTGTATTTTCAACTAGGATACAACGCGACCACTATTTTCCGTACCGCGGAAGATTTCTTCACATCTATAAATTTAACGGCTATGCCCGATAGTTTTTGGGAGGAATCCATCCTGGAGAAGCCAAAGGATCGCGACATAGTTTGCCATGCGAGCGCTTGGGATTTCTATGATGGCAAAGATTTTAGAATTAAACAATGCACGCGTATCAATATGGAAGACTTGTTGACTGCCCATCACGAAATGGGACACGTTGAGTATTACTTGCAATACAAAGATCAACCGACTGTCTTCAAAGAGGGTGCGAATCCTGGATTCCATGAGGCGATCGGTGACGTAATCGCGTTGAGTGCCTCTACACCGAGCCATCTCAAGACTATCAAGTACGTAGATATGTTGTTCATTAGTAACGGAGTAATGTTAGATGTTATCAAATACATTTGTCAAGAGTGTTTGTTTATCCACCAGCTTGTTGAACGATGACACAGCCGATCGCGAAGCTGTTCTTAATCATCTGTATTCGAAAGGCCTTGATAAAATCGCCTTCCTCCCATTCGCTTATATGATGGACAAGTGGCGATGGAACGTCTTCCAAGGAAAAGCTACACCTGATAATTACAATTGCGATTGGTACATGGAACTTCTCTTATTCTCGACGTTTATAGTTTAAACGAGAATAATTGAGAAGTTAAATATTAAATATGAGAATCCTTTTTAGGTGGAATCTTGCGGCAGAGTTCCAAGGTATCGAACCTCCGGTACATAGATCGGAAGATGATTTCGATCCTGGCGCGAAGTATCATATTATCGCCGATGTTGAATATATTAGATACTATGTGAGCTTCATCATACAGTTCCAATTCCACAAAGCACTCTGCATCGAAGCGAAACAGTATGATCCGGAAAATCCAAGCTCCAAACTCTTGCACCAATGCGACATTTATAACAACAAAGATGCCGGCAATTTATTAAAGTGAGCTATTGATTAATATTAATCTATTCCAGTTGCATTATACATCTTCATGGTACATATACATATTTTAGATCCATGTTGAGCATGGGATCGTCGAAACCTTGGCAAGATGCGATGGCAAAAATTACTGGCCAAAGGGACATGAGCACAGCTGGTCTGTTGGAATACTTTAAACCCCTTATGGAATGGCTCACTGAAGAGAATAAGAAGACAGACGAATATATCGGATGGAAGACAAGTTTCAAACGTAAGTGATTTTGTAGTTAAAAATATAATATCCACACACTTATATATTTACAATTTCTGTATTTAAACAAACATCACACGATACAAAAATATTTGGATACAATTCTGCCAACTTGTTTATGTTTGTTTTAGAATGTGTACAAACTCGTTCGGAGCTGAGTAGCCTTGACAGCGAATAATACGCCCGCCTTCTCGAACCACCCTTTTAGCAACAATCATGTAATAAGCAGAATGGAAAAAGCGATAATTGTTACAAATTTTTATATTAAAAACCCAATTATCGCTTGCTAGCAGGTTCAACATCATACATTCCTAATCCACTTGATTTGGGTGGATTCATTCCATTTTTTGAATAAAATCTTTATTCCATTCAGAAAAGATTTATCACTTTCCCCTTCCACGACCGCGGCCTCGTTTCGAAGGCGCCTTCTCCGTCGTTTTTCCCTTGGCCTCAGTCTTCTTCGCTGCTGTTGCTTTCTTTGCCTGGGAAATATAACACAAGAAAAATACAGATAGCATTCTTGGTCTACGATAAAAATTCCTCTGACTTTTTAACAATCCAAATAATTGGCATGCGCTCTACCTTAATCATTTTATCTGCTTCAACATTATCCTCATCTTCGGAATTTACTTCCTCCTCCTCTTCCTCATTTAAGAGATCTTCATCTGCAACGGGAGCTTTCTTTTTTGGTCCTGTACTCATTACGTACGGCACTGCCATCGAATGTTTGTTATACGACCTCGTAAATGCTGCTTTCACCTGCACCATTTGAATTTTAAATACCGTGTCACTTTTTTACTGAGAAAGATCGTGCCGATTTTTCTTACCTTACTATCAAGATTCTGTAACGGATCACGTTGCCCTGGCCATAAGGAAACTTCTATTAGAGCATCTAAATCTTCCCTGAGTAAATGGTAACTATTCATAACATTCACTGATGCATCAATGCCGTCATTTCCTTCGGCCAGTAAAGATCCAACAACAGCATCTCTCAGGTGATTGAGATAATCTAGAGTTATCGCATCTTTACTTGCACCGGTCGTTAATCGTCCGTGTACGGTTATTTGCTGCAGTAACCTGTGGACAAGTTTTACATACGAATATGAAATAAATATTTTAAAAAATTGCTGAAGGGAAATATCCTTCAAATATCGACCTATCAAATTTATTCTTCCTCGAATTGCGACCAAGCCAAGATGGGAAATTAATCTGGCCAGTAAAGTGGCCAGCCATTGCTGTTCCAGGTATAACTGAAGAATAACATGCTTGGACGGGTAGAAGACCCCAGGCATTGTTACTTCTTATTGACTTCTCTACCATATCTCCCAATGCCAAACTATCAGCAGCTTCGGAAACCCTTTCCAGTAATTCACTCCTGACGAAATTGTTTATATTAGTTTACTTTTGATATATAAGCTTAAAAAATATATATTTTTTACATACCTTGGAGCAGAAGGAGTAACAGACAAATAATTCTCTTGTACAAATAAAGGTGCAATACTATAATCGTGGAAGAATAAATTGCTCTTATCGTGTATACTCATATGCTTGTGTTCCTCTGCTGAAAACACTTTCTTCACTACATCCCATGGTCCTAATCTTAAGTCTTTATTTATATTTTTCTTCTGCGTTTCTTCTTGGTGACTAGGTTTTCCAGTATACATCGCTAAGTGATTTATTACTTGTCGAATATCTTGATTCGTTGAGTCAATCAAACGATCAAGATCTTCTGTTGAGATATTTATGTGTTCTTTGAAACATATGGATCTCATAGCACCCTGTGAAGGTCACAAAATACAAAAAGGTTCGAACGTTATTAAAATGAAGGTATTACAATGTACTTACCCTAATCTGTTCCAATTTCGGTTTCGGGAATCGGAGGTCGTAAGTATAATTGGAAAGTGTTCTCATTTTCGGATTATTCCGATCGTTGCAAACACATACAATTGGTACATCAGATGATTTTATCAACGCTATTAATTCTTGTAACCCACCACGATCCTCATTCCCTGCCATTCCATCAACTTCGTCCATCAATAAAACATGATTGGACGAGGGCTTTGAATGCTGAACTGTAAAATAATAAAAGTGCAAAATAAAAAATCTTCCTCGTTTTATATGACGAGTGTTAATTACCTGAGAAGTAATCCTTTAGGGTAGTATTTGATAATAAGTCGGATACTTCTTCTTTCAAAAGCCTTTTACTTCTTGTATCAGAAGCATTAAACTCCACAAGGTCAAAATCAAGCTCATTACAAACTACTTGTACAGTTGTTGTTTTCCCTATACCAGGTGGACCAGAAAGTAAGGCAGCTTTGAAAAACGCACCATCATCATTCTTTGCCCAGGGACCTTGAAAAATAAAAAATATGTATTCTCAATTCTTATACCATTCATGATAAATTTCCTAATTATGAACAATAGCACCTACTGGGCTTTGAAAGTTTAACTTTGCCACTTTGATTCTTATGCCAATTCTGCAGCCAGTGACAAAGCTTTCGTGCATTACTCTTATCCCCTTGCTGACCAAGAATTTGTTTCATTGATTTAGGTCTGTATTTCTCAACTAAAGCTTCAGTCTCAGCATCCCCAGTTTCAGTTTTGACTTCTGCCTTGATTGGACTTGACTTCAACTTTTCCTTGGAGACACTCTGTTCCTGGAGGATTTTTTTCTTTGCCGGTGATGGTCCTGGAGATACTGGTTCTTCTTTTACAATTGTTCTCTTAGTTCCCAATTCAGTATTTTTCTTAGGTGATGCCTTATTTTTTGGTTTTTCCTCTGAATCTTCTTTGAAAGATTTGGATACTTTTGTTGGTGATGGTGATGAATCATTTGATTCAATAGATTTTTGTTTAGCTTTTTTTACTGGCTTTGGTTGCTTCTGCTTTACTTCAGCACTCACACCAGCAGGTCGTGTGCGTATCAGTTCCAGTAAATCGTCTTCAGATATTAATTTTATGTTAAGATTTTTGGCCTATAAGTTTTGGATATGTACTTACAAGTGTAATTAAAAAATAGCTACCAACAAACACATACTTTCTCCATTTTTGCAGGACCAGGTTCATCACCAACTATAACATAGTCAGTCTTCTTAGATATAGAGTGCAATATCCGACCACCATATTTCTTAATAAGTTCATCAGCCTCTTCCCTCTCTAATGAGTCTAGGACTCCTGTAATCAAAAAGCTCAATCCAGCCAAACAAAAATCTGCACCCTGAAACACAAATAGGTAATTGTTGTTACAGTATATGTTATGTTTATTAATAACAGACATACTGTAGGAATTTCTTTTGAGCCTGGATTCCTGGCACCTCCTCTTTGAAGATACTGCTGATAAGCTGCAACATGTTGCTTTTTCTTCTCAGCCCTCTCTTCATATACATCTGGCTCTTTTGTGGGAGATTCCTTCTTTTTCTTGACCTTGTGTTCTACTTTCACTTCATATGTTGTTGTCTTTGCCTTCTTTACTGGTGTCTTCACTTGTTTGATTTTTTTGGGAGATTTCTCTACATTGTCTACATTATCTTCTATTGAGCTAATACTATCCTTTTTTGGTTTTTCTGTTTTATGAGGTTTGGTATCTTCTTCCACATGCTTCTTCTTTTTCTTACTTGTGACATCTTTTGACATTTAGAAGCAAAATACAATAAATAATTAATAAAGATATGATAATACTGTAGGGACATAAATGGCTCCAAATATTTTACCTTCTTTACTTTTGACTTCCTGTAAATATTTCTTTTCAATATCCGATGTATCCAACTGGCTCAATGTATCCTCAAAATCTTTGTCCCCATGTACCTCTGATTCCTATAAAGTTTCAAGAATATTGGTAGAATTATTGATAGAAACCTTAAGTCACATTTATGTTGCTTACCTTCTTTGCTATATGTTTATTGATCTTAGGTGCTTCCTGCCTCTTAATTGGCTGAGAAAACATAGCAGCCGGTGAAACAATCTTTGGCTGCTTAACATCTTCCTTTTCTGACCCTGAAGAAATAGAATTTTTGTCTGCTCTGTTGGTTTTCTATAACATTAAGGAGTTAATGTATAATTCAGGGTCTTAAACAGGAGACTTAATAATTAGAGGCTGAATTTCAAGCAATATCTATAAGACCTTGGCACGTTTGACAGAGGTCTGTGTTGTATCATCTTCCTCATCGGATGAGATAACTCGCCGCTTCTTCGGTTTTGCGGTCGATGTATGTGAAGGCTTCGGTGTTGAACCACCAGCAAAATATGATCGTATATCCTGGACAACAATAAAATTATTGCGCAGGATTCTCAATTAAATATACGACCAGATTAAGTGATTTAAAAACTGCGGTCTGCGAGTATCGAGGTAACCTTGGACCAGCTCCATTAATAAAGAACTCCCAAACTCACCCTCGGCATGTTTTGGCGGTCACAGTTTCGGAGCCCAAGACGCAATATTTGCTAAATCTTAGGGATCCGTCACAATCGCTACGATTTCTTTGTATACTTGTTATTCACTCTCGATCATGTAACGTGCGTCTTTGGCTTCCACCTGCGACTCCGTTTTCGCGCACGCCCTTAGTCGTAAAACTTCAAAAGATCCAGTCCAATTTGATTTCGATTTAATTTAAACCACCGGGGAACATCTCTCCACATTTGTCACGTGGCAAATAATCTTCCCGAGCATAATAACAATTTGAAATCACGATCAATCAATAAGACTCAGGTCTGCCACGCAATTTTCATTTGTAAATATTGCAAACGTAGCTCGCAACGTAGCCGGTATCAACTACGCGCCGGTGCATTTTGAACTCAAGTGCAGTTGACTGTTCCATTTACAAAATAATCGTCACTTTTCATAGTATCACTTAGGCGAATAGAAAAATTATAGATACTTTATCAATAGGATACCTCCTATATCTCGCAGTTATTCTAAAAAGGCGTATACATATATATAAAATATATAAATACACCGAGGCACATGGAAGTGTCAAAGCGCGACAACATGAGATGGCGTTGAAACTTAGGAAAACACGTGTTTAACGAAATGTTAAGTTTGTGAGCTTTAAAATACGTGTTTCTAATGTAAATAACAGACTGCGCAGAGGTGGAAAGCTAAAATGTGATTTTGTATTATTTATTCTTCATTTCACTCAAAGATTACAAGGTGCCACTTTTTTACTACAAATCTGTAACATTTAACCTTCACCATGGTCAAGGAACAATTCAGAGAGACTGATGTAGCACGTAAGATGTACGTATAATTGTTATAATTGTTAATTCGATCTGTTTTGCAACGTAGTGATTATTCGTCGAATTGCCAATAAAGCATGGAAGTTAACTATTCAATTTCGTCTTTCATAGTTTTGCGTTACCTGCTTTATGCCGGTTTAAAGAGTTGTGTCATTGTTTTACGTTAATTATTATTATTACGGCGTATTTTTAAGAATATATCTGATTTTTTTATCAGATCCCATGTATCTTTTGGAGTGGATAGCCGCCACAACATGGAGAGACAAGCTCACATCCATGTTGTGGCAAAAAATCTTTATAATCAAGATACTCAGCATTCTCCAGTACCTTATGGAGTACTTGACAGACGCATGGTACAGAAAATCATCATACTTTTCCATTCTATCCATTGCACTAATGATGATTTCCTGTTTATTAAATGGATTTGGCTTTCAGGGTACTTGTTCCAATGCTAACACTTGTGGAACTTGTGGCAAATCTTTAAATGAATGCATTGGTCATTTTGGATACATAGATTTAGAATTACCAGTGTTTCATGTTGGCTATTTTAGATCTGTTATTTGTATTCTTCAAACCATTTGCAAGGTAGGATGGTAGAAATGTAATGCTTTTCTATTTTTCTAAGACATATAGATTACAGCAATTTATATTCCAATTTTCAGACATGCTCACATGTTATGCTCCCTCAAGCTGATAAAAAGAAGTATCTGACAAAAGTCTTGAATCCTAACTTGGGATATCTTGCACGCAAAGCATTGCGTAAACAAATTCTTGACAAAGCTAGGAAAACAACTGTATGCCAATATTGTGGGGATCTTAATGGAACAGTAAAGAAGGCAGGGCTGCTGAAGATTGTGCATGAAAAGTATAAGTCAAAGAAAAAAGGTGATACTGTACTCCAACAAAAACTAGCAGAGTACAATAATGTACTGGAAGATAATAAAGCTTTGGAAGGAATTCTTCAATCCAAGCTACTGAATGTTTTGAATCCATTAGAAGTTCAAAGTATTCTTGAGAAGATCCCTGAGAGTGACATTCCTCTGCTATTGATGAATGCTGAATGTGCATTGCCAAAAGATTTAATATTAACAAGAATTCCTGTTCCACCCATCTGTATTAGACCCAGTGTAGTATCAGATCTCAAAGCTGGCACAAATGAAGACAACTTAACAATGAAATTGTCAGAGATTGTTTTCATCAATGATGTTATTCAAAAGCATAGACAGAGTGGTGCCAAGGTGCAGATGTACAATGAAGATTGGGAATTTCTACAGTTACACTGTGCCCTTTATGTAAATAGTGAAATGTCTGGAATACCTATAAATATGCAACCCAAAAAATCTGGAAGAGGTTTGGTGCAGAGATTGAAGGGTAAACAAGGACGATTTCGCGGTAATCTATCAGGAAAGCGTGTCGATTTCTCTAGTCGTACTGTTATATCACCAGACCCAAACCTCAGGATAGAACAAGTTGGGGTTCCCATACATGTTGCCAAAATTTTAACATATCCCGAAAAAGTAAACCCATCAAACATAGAATTAATGCGAAAATTAGTACGAAACGGCCCAGATGTTCATCCTGGTGCCAATTTTATACAGCAAGGAAAAACACAATTCAAAAAATATTTACGTTACGGCAATCGAAATAAAATCGCGCAAGATTTACAATATGGAGATATCGTTGAGAGGCACTTGAGGGATGATGATGTTGTTTTATTTAACAGACAACCATCCTTGCATAAATTAAGTATTATGGCACATAAGGCCAAAGTGTTAGATCACAGAACCTTCAGATTCAATGAATGTGTTTGTACGCCGTATAATGCCGATTTTGATGGTGACGAAATGAACTTACATCTTCCTCAAACTGAAGAGGCAAGGGCTGAAGCCTTAGTTCTAATGGGCAATAAATCCAATTTGGTTACTCCACGTAACGGGGAATTGCTCATTGCTGCAACGCAAGATTTCATTACTGGTGGATACCTTTTAACACAAAAGGATATGTTCTTAAACCGACGACAAGCCAGTCAATTGGCTGGCTGTCTTCTCGCAGGAAAGGATATTGCAATGGATATATCTCTACCAAAACCCACGATTTTAAAGCCAAAGGAATTATGGACTGGAAAACAAATTTTCAGCTTGATTTTGAAGCCAAATGATGCTTGTAATATTAAAGCTAACTTGAAGACTAAAGGAAGAGCATATACTTCTAACGAAGAATTGTGTATCAATGATTCTTATGTTATTATTCGAAATTCGGTATTATTGGCGGGATCGATGGATAAGTCTACACTGGGATCTGGTTCAAAACAAAATATATTTTATATTTTATTACGCGACTGGGGAGAAGATATCGCTGCAACGGCTATGTGGAGATTAGCAAGATTAGCAAGTTTCTTCTTAATGAATCGGGGCTTCTCCATTGGTATTGGAGATGTAACACCTGGCCAAGGACTCCTTAGAGCAAAACACAAGCTTTTGAATGCTGGCTACTCCAAATGTACAGAATACATTCGTCAAATGGAAGAAGGAAAACTTGTTTGCCAACCAGGTTGCTCAGAGGAAGAAACACTGGAAGCAATGATATTGAAAGAACTCTCTGTTATTCGTGATCACGCTGGTAAAGCCTGTTTGAAGGAACTTCATCCCAGTAATAGCCCATTGGTAATGGCATTATCTGGTAGCAAGGGTAGTTTTATTAATATTTCTCAGATGATTGCTTGTGTCGGCCAACAAGCTATCAGTGGTCATCGTGTTCCTAATGGTTTCGAGGATCGTGCTCTTCCACATTTCGAGCGACACTCGAAAATTCCAGCTGCAAAAGGCTTTGTAGAGAATTCATTCTACTCGGGACTAACACCAACCGAGTTTTTCTTCCATACTATGGGTGGCAGAGAAGGTCTTGTAGATACCGCTGTTAAAACGGCAGAAACCGGTTACATGCAACGAAGATTGGTAAAGAGTTTGGAAGATTTATGCCTTCACTATGACATGACTGTTCGTAATTCAGTTGGTGATATTGTGCAAATATTGTACGGTGGTGATGCCCTTGATCCTACATATATGGAAGGTAAATAACTATTTAATAGTCGATATCTAGGATCGCTAAAAAATTGATCTTTAACAGGAAAGGATTGTCCTGTGGATTACAAAAGAGTACTGGACCACGTAACAGCTAAGTCACCCTGCAAAAAAGAACAGGCATTGAATGGTCCAAGTGTTATAAAAGCAACAAATGAACTTCTGAACTCTGAGGAGTACAGATGTCTCAGTGAAGAATTTAAGCAAGAGTTATTGTAAGTGTAATGTCAACATTATAGTATTTTTATAATAGTACTAGAATTTTATTAATTGCTATCTGTTCTTCCCAGCACTTTTCTAAAATCCGTGGCGCGGAAGATAGCGCACTTCCGACAAAATGCGCCCAAAGTACCTGTTATTCACCAAGTGGAACGTCTTACGGTTTCACAATTAGTCGAATTTATACATACATGTAAAGAAAAATATATGAGAGCAAAAATAGAACCGGGTACCGCAGTCGGTGCCCTCGCAGCACAGAGTATAGGAGAGCCAGGTACTCAGATGACATTGAAGACATTCCACTTTGCTGGTGTAGCGTCCATGAATATTACCCAGGGTGTACCGCGTATTAAAGAAATCATTAATGCGAGTCCAAAAATTAGTACTCCTATTATAACAGCTGCTCTGGTAAGACCTATGATCAACAATTTTAACTACAGAAAGCACATAGCTAAACAATTACTGATTTTTCTAGGAAATTGACGTAGATCCGGAATTCGCAAGAAGGGTGAAAGGTCGAATTGAAAAGACCACTCTAGGGGAAGTAACAGAGTACATAGAAGAAGTGTATCTACCTGATGACTGTTTCTTGTTAATAAAACTCGATGTGGATAGGATTAAATTATTAAAGTTAGAAGTCGATGTTCATTCAATACGATATTCGTAAGTTCTATCAATCATAAAAATTCGAAGTAACCATGACCAATTATTTGAATTTTATAATATATTGTATTCCACAGGATTTGTACATCAAAGCTGAGAATTAATCCGAAATTAGTGAGCGTTAAGGGGGATTCCATTATTACAGTAAGCCCAAGTAAACAGAAGTATAGTTTAAACTATGCATTAACACAGCTGAAGGAAACAGTCCCAAATATTGTTGTTAAGGTAGGAATTCATTTGAAGGTCTCTTCAAGGTTGTGCATTATTGTTAGTTCTAAAAATTATTTCTCTGTAGGGACTGCCATCAGTTGCCCGAGCTGTTATACATAATGATGACTCAACCGGAAAAACGAAGTACAAATTATTTGTTGAGGGAGACAATATGCGAGAAGTAATGGCAACCCTTGGAGTACTCGGGAAGAAAACAACATCTAATAATACAATAGAGGTAAGTCTCAACACAGGCATTTTATCCCTCAATATAAATGGGCACCCTGCTCTATGGTTTACAGGTGTTTAAAACGTTGGGCATTGAAGCTGCTAGAGCAACTATAATGACTGAAATTAAATTGGTGATGGAAAATCACGGAATGAGTATTGACCGACGGCATCCAATGTTGGTGGCCGATTTAATGACTAGTAGAGGTGAAGTGCTCGGTATTACTCGACAAGGTCTGGCGAAAATGAAAGAGTCAGTTTTGAATCTAGCCTCGGTAAGTCCAGCAATATTTTACTGTGTGAAAAAATGACGAAATTCTGAGGATGATATTTTTTAATAATTAATTATTTTTGTAGTTCGAAAAAACTGCAGACCACTTGTTTGATGCGGCGTATTATGGACAAAAGGATGTGATCTGTGGCGTATCGGAATCAATTATAATGGGTATACCTGTCCCAGTGGGAACCGGAATCTTCAAGTTACTGCACAGATATCCTTTTCTAACGGTTTTCAATAAAGTTGTTCGCGTAATTCTTTTGAAGTTATTTTCCTTATTAATTAAATACAGCTGACAAGGACGAGCCAAAGAAACGGGAGCTAATTTTCGACGATCCTCAATTCCACAAGAAGAGTTCATCAAAGGTTGGCATTGCATAAATGTAAATAAATTGTACAATTTGTAATAAAAGATTATTTAATATATACGTGTGGAAGAGAAAGAGTAGGAATGAAGTTGGGTACGTTCCACGACAGTTTCGATAAGTTAACACGGACAATAAGAACAGTTGCTAGGAAACTATGTTTGATCCATATGTTCTTCATACGTAATGATCTAACTCCAACTACTGCATGCAATTTTAGTGATGTTGTCGCTGGAGAATCGTGATTGAATCGCAAAATTCTTGTCCTGTTCCTCCACCAATAATTCTTATAAGTATACTGTGAATTTGAAAACTATTTCAAACTAAGGAAAGACTCTACTATGGTAAATGAAAAAGAATTCTGGACAGAGATTCGAAAAGATCTTCCACTGTATAAAAAAAGAAAGCCAAGGGTCGTCCCTGCTTTTACTATTCAAGCATTGCAGGTAAAAATACATGCTACTCAGAACATTTTACTATAGTCGATTTCAGTAAAGTGTTGAAATGAATTATGATTATAACTTTAGGAAAATACTGTTGTTGCAAAACCTCCTCGATGTGGTTTATACACACCGCGACCTCCGAAACCCTCAACGTTTCGTAGGTTTTATGAGCACGGGGTATTTCCCGTAACACTCGAAAGTGATAGTTATGGTCCCAAACTCAGTTGGAAAGTTGACATTGAAGAGCTCGATTTTCATCACTATTTACCAATGTTTTTCGATGGCTTAACTGAGACGGAACAACCGTATAAATTCTTATCAGACCAAGGGATCGCAGATATGCTAGAGCATGGCGGTGCAAAAATTCTACCGGTCGTCCCACAGCTAATTATTCCTATTAAAAGTAAGATACAAATGTCTCAATATTATACTTACACGTTGAAAGTAGCATTGAGTCCACGTAACGTATTCCTATGTCAGAGGCTTTGAATACAAAAATGCCAGAAATTATTTGTAATACGATGAGGGCATTACAACGCTTGGTACAATCAGCTGATTGTGTTGGGGAAGCCCTGGTGCCCTATTTTCGACAGATTTTACCGGTACCAAATTTACTGAAGGACAGAAATGGTATAAACATAATGAGTATTAAATTTCTAGGCATTTGAAAACATAATAACATACCAACTATTGTAGTGAACCTTGGCGAAGGGATTGATTATTCACAACAACGAGGTGAAAACCCTGCGGACTTGATACAGGAAACTCTGGAAATACTTGAAAGATACGGCGGGCCCGATGCGTACATTAATATAAAATATATGGTTCCCACATATGAATCGTGTGTAATGAATGATATAGAGCAAAACGTTTGCATGACATAAAACACCTTTAGTATAACTTCATCTTGTTTCAATACATAAAAAATCAGTTTGTAAAACTATACAAATGTATTTTATAAATATTATACAAAATGTTACACACTTAGATTAGAAAGCTGCGTGAAGCAATCTTCTTTATAATACACGAACAACAGCGCACGTTCAAATTTTACCTGAGTCCTCTTTCAATGTCACTGTTCGATTGAAAACCAACTGGAAAATGTGGCATGCATTAATAAAGTGAACATATGGTAGAATTACGAAATCGCCATAAATGAAAGTAGTACCTTTCCTGGCTTTGAATCAGGATCCACTGAGAAGAATCCTACACGTTCAAATTGGAATTTGTCGAAAGCTTTGGCAATCTTCGCCAAACTTTCGTCAATATATCCAACTATTTCTTTCTTACTAGCCGGATTTATATCAGTAAGGAACCCATTTGGCACTTCATTAGGATCCTCTGGATTTTTGTGTTTGAAACTGAAATATTTAAATGCTGTAATATTTTAAGTACAACTATCCATGATTGTTAAATTTTTAGTTTTACTTACAGGCGTTCATATAATCTAATAGATGCCAATGTTGGGTTTGATACCCAGTGTATAAAAGCTTTCGGTTTATTTTTATCAGAAATAGGCTCTTGCTTAACAATAACATTAACTACATTGCCACTCGCGTCTTTCTCTACTCGCTCAACAGTGAGTACCACACCAGCATGTTTGAGACCCACAGATTGGGTTGGTGTTAAACGTCTGAAGTCTTTTTCCGCTTTCTACAGTTACAGAGAAGATACAAATAATGATCATGTAGATATTTTTATGTAGATATATTTGGGATACCTCTTTGAAATCCGATGCTTCAATGTAGACTACTTCATCAAAGATAATTTCATGCTGTCCCTTCTCTGGCTCTGCTGGGAAGTTTGGCACATTGATCTTTATGGGTGTATCTCCTGAAAAGTTGCTGATGGTTATCTTTAAGGGTTCAAGCACGACCATATGACGGGTTGCAGTGACATTCAAAACATCTCTGACTGATGCCTCTAGAGCAGCTGGTTCAACAAGTGCTTGGGCTCCAGTTACACCCATCTGTGCACAGAAATTGTTAATTGCTTCTGGAGGAAATCCTCGTCGTCGAAGGGCAGTTAATGTGAACAATCTGTAATTATAATATCAATTTTAAACGAAATCTATACATTTACATATCCTTCTATTATTAATTTTTTTGTTACACACCTTGGATCATCCCAATCAGACACAATTCCTTCATCGATCAATTTGCCGATTTTCCTTTTTGAAACAACTGTATAACTAACATTTAATCTACCATATTCCCACTGAACAGGACAATAAACATCCAAGGCATTGCAAAGCCAGTAATAGGATGACCTTCGTGATTGAAATTCTTTTGTACATAGTGAATGTGTTATGTGCTCTATGCTGTCACACAAGCAGTGGGTAAAATCATAAGTTGGGTAAATGCACCACTGATCACCAGTTCTATGATGAGGTGAATATTTGATCCTGTATGCAACAGGGTCTTGTTTCCCTTCTTCAAGTGTCACCTTCATGCGAAGTGTTGCCTGTCCCTCATCAAGCAATCCATCTTTCATATCCTATAAAAAATTCCTCATAAATCTAAGGACTTTTAAATAATTAATGAATGGTAGAAGGGAAATATATTACATTGAATAGCTGCAAACTCTCTTCAATTGGTCTGTTACGCCAAGGACTGGGAGGAGGGTTGAACCCTTTCATCTCTTCACTGGATTGGTGGCAAACATATGCCAAGCCCTTCTTTATAAGCACAACAGCCCATTCATACAATTGTTGAAAGTTGTCTGATGAATGAGTAATCTGTGCTGGCTTATAACCAAGCCACTCCACCATTTCACGTATTCCAGTAAAGAACTTTTCCTCTTCCTTTTCAGGATTTGTATCATCATAACGCAAGAAACATATACCACCATGAGCTGCTGCATATCTATTTGATTCATTATTATATTGACACAGTCTTAAAAGATAAATAATTAAAATGTTTTATTCATACCCAAAGTTAATATTGATTGCTTTTGCATGGCCAATGTGCAAGATACCATTAGGTTCTGGAGGGAATCTTGTTCTCACAAGACCACCAGTAATCTTCAGATGTTCCTTCAATAATCTTTCAGTGTTAGGTGTTACAACATATCCCTCAGTTTTATAATTTTCTCCTGGTTTATGAAAGTGAACTTTAGTTTTCATTAGTTCACTGATTGTTTGAGCACCAGCTTTTTCATTACTGGCTGGGTCACTCTTTTCTTCTAAAATATTCCCAATTCAAATTAATACATTCCATGTTGTTATTTCTTGTGCTGACTTGATTAGATACCTTTTGTTTCCTTGTTTGGCTTCTTGGCTTTTGCCTGTTTATTTTGTTTTGGTGGTGGAGCAAGGTCTGCATCAGTCTTTGGGCCCAAAAGGACCAGGATTTGTACATCAAATTCATTTTTGATTGCCTTTCCATCAGCCCATTTTAAAGTATTTCTTACTTGTTGCATTAAAGGACCAGTATTAAAATGATACCTATAAATATATAAACTTATATTAAACCTACTCTTCCTTTAACACAGAATAAGATTCTTGAAGGATATAGTTCAAATTCCATGCCTTTTCTCCAATATCTCATTTTTATGAGCACTTATTTGCTTTTCTACTTCAGTCTCAATTTCTTCAGGCAGAACTACAACACCAATACCACACTCTTTTTCAAATTCTGACTGATCAATGGAATCCTTCACATGATCAAGTAAATAACTTAAAGCAGCATCTACTCTTTGTGTTGTATCCAACTTCTTTTCAGATATATATTTCACCACAAAGGGCAACTTATCTGCTATTTGATTTTTAATTTTTGATGCAAGATGATACAATAGAATTCCAGTATCTGGGGTAATATTTTCATATTTGTTGGCCTGGAATTAGTAATCCATATGTTACTGTTTTTGGAAAGGGCCAACAAATAGAGTAATGAAAGTAACATATGTTGTTAAAAGATAGAGAGTTTGCAAAGGATAAATGATCATGGCAAAATATTAAATTTGTATGATAAAAGTAGACAATGATTACCGCGTTGTTATAAAATTATTGGTGATGTACTAACCTCCGCTATTACGACTTTTAAGTTATGAGAAACTTGTTTGTTTTTTAATGTTTCTTTAGCTTTCTGTTCACTTAAACCAATCGTTTGAAATAGCTTTACATCGTCCTCCGCTTCCATCGTCATTGTTCCTTCTGTACGTAGAAAGTAATTCCTGTATTATTTGACCGGCAAACCTACGGGTGTGCACCAGCTGATGCAAGACAAGAGGTAAGAACGTAAAAGATGTGCTGTCTCGCAAACAAAAACGTAAGACAGCCGATGTCTTGCGTGATATTAAATCTTTGTATTATCTTATTTTAATGAAACATATGAGGAAAAATATCTTGTTGTTATCTTCCATTCACTGTACTATGCAATTCCGAGAATCGACAAGATGAACATTAACACGTGGAATAATTAACAGCTTCTTGTGAACTAGAATATTTCTTTTCAAATTTTCTTGTAGTCGTGCAAAATGAGTGACAGTGACGACGACTTGCAATTGTGTCCTTCAACACTTGCAGCTCTAACAGAATTTCTGCAAGAGAAACAAGAAAGGGAAACACAATTGCAGTCTGTATCAGATGGACAAGCTTTAGATATATCTTTTGACGAAGATTGGGTGAGGCAATCATTGTTCCAGCATTTGATTCCTAGTGTACTAACAATAAATGTTAGTTAAAAACTTCGGAATTTTGAAATGGCTTAACTCCCGTCATTTTACAGCAACTAAGTCAGTTTTGGTATGATGATGAAACAACAGATACTTTAGTGAAAAGTGCTATTAATGCTACAGAACCAACTGGTACAATAGCACTTATTTCTTGTCCAACATTATATACTAAACTCAAAAAGAATTGTGGTAAAAGAAAAGGTAACATTTCTCATGTTTATTTCTCAGCCACAAATTATTCTGTATTTATATTTTGATCTGACATTTCTATTATTCCAAACAGTTACTCTTTTTGAATATGACAAACGGTTCTTAGTGTACGGTACAGATTTTGTCCCTTACAATTATGAATTGCCACTGGACATACCAAGAGATTTAGCTAATCATTATGACTTAGTAATAGCAGACCCACCATTTCTCTCGGATGAGTGCCTAACAAAAACAGCACTTACAATCAAGTTTTTAGCAAAAAACAATATTGTACTTTGCACAGGTGTTATACATGTTATTTTTATATCCTCTCATTAAGATTATTGTCCTCATTAGACAGAATACATTTTATCTCATCTTTTCAGGTGCAATAATGGAAGAATTGGCAGAAAGATTGTTAGATGTAAAAAAATGTGATTTTATACCACACCATAGGAACAATTTAGCGAATGAATTTTATTGTTACTCCAACTTTCAATTTGATGATGTGCTCAAATAAAGAGAATCGATATTTATAAAACATTAATTTTGGTTTCATTTTCATGTTGAACTCGTAAGCGCATAAATTTAAATAGAAAATGCGGAACTAGTTTGCGAAATATGTCTCTGCATTCCAGGGATTTATAACCCGGAACGTATACCCGCTTCCGTGTTTTTAGCCTCGATCGCCATGTTGTTCCGGAACAGATCGGTTGCAAAAGAATACATATACACGTACACACATTCGCAAGCCCAAGTTTGCGTAATTTTTAGCAACATACGTTACATATTATATGGTAGGTATTTAATATTTGCATTAATAAACGGTCCTAAAGCTCTCAGCAAATAGATGAATCAAAAAGCTTGTTACTATAAAGTTACAAAGTGCGCAAATTGGAATTTATACGCACACAAACACGTTATATTCATATGCGTATTTATATATCTATATACATACACTATACAGGTTCCAAGAAGTTCCTAGATTGTCCTAGACGAAAGAACGATATCTCTAGGTAAACATTTGCGAAGAGGAGACACGCGATGGAAAGCATAAATATTTACATCTCCTGAGATTCTACGGGTGTAATTTTTGTTTATAACAATGACAGACGGAAATATTTCCATGGAAGAGGACACAGAGCTACGGGATTTGGTGGTGCAAACCCTTGAACATAATGGTGTTCTTGCAAAAGTGCGAGTAAGTACTTTATATGGTTTATGAAATTGCGTTCTTCCTCTAGGTTAGCCATTTTTCGCGAAAATATCTGTTTTCTCGGTTTTTTAATATCCATTTCAAAAGGATTTCATAATATTTATTTAATCCAATAGGCAGAACTGAGGGCCAGTGTCTTTTTAGCTCTGGAAGAACAAGAATCTGTAATGGTGAGTGAAAGTTGTTTCGGAGTGTATGTGTTATGCATCAAGTTATGGTGGTATATAGTTATGGGTTTGAAAAAGCTTAATCCCATAATTAATGCTGATACCCTTTTTTCCAGAATCCGGAACCACTTCTCAATAAATCTGTAAAACAGTACCTGGCTAATTCAGAAGGAAAATTACTCTTTTCCTTAGTTAGGGAGTTCCTAGAATATTTTGGCCTTGATTATACAATATCTGTTTATGATCCAGAAACATATTTTGGAAAGGAGTACAGCTATGCTGGGAGAAATAAACTATGTGAAGAATTAGGTATCGAATCAAACGAACCATTGCTTGGAGAGATTTTGAAGAACAGAATGAATAGTGCCTTTAATCACACACAAAGGGTATGTGCAATTTAATTCTTTTTATATGACGAAAACCAGTATTAGGTTTCATGCTTACAAATATATGTATGTCTGTTTACATTACAGAATGATCCTAATGATAGTAAGCATAATAACACAAGTGAAACTGCAAATAACATTGCAAATGCAACATTTGAAGTTTCTGTTCCAAAAGTAATACATAACGAAAAAATGTCAATATTGAATGATAACGATTCTTCTGTTGTGTCGGAGAGTAATTCTTATGACAGTTCAAAACTTCCAATTAATGTGACAATAACAGACAAAAAGAATAAAGAGATGTCAACAAACAGTACTGTAATGGATGACACGAACAATGAAAAGCAAGAGAATACACTCAGGAAATTTATTGTGGAACCTGAATGTGTGCAGGCAGAAAATGGAATTGATAGCACAGGGAACAATAATTTACAAATTGACAAACCTTCTCCAAGATCAAACGGCACAAGCACAGTTATGAATCATGAACCACTGGAGACTGAATTAGATACGTCCAATCAAATGACTTTACTGAATAAAACCGAGCCCTTAATTAAGTTCGATGAATCTATAACTACCGAAGTGCAAATGAATCAAAACGAAAATGTAGATAAACAAAATACTATAAATAGCTTGGACCTGCAAATAGCAAATAATGTACAAAATAAGAAAGTTGTTACTACTGGCAATACCTATGGAAAAACTGTATACTTTGATGAAATTATAGTAGATGGGAAGAAGGAAAATATAGGTGAAGTGCAAAAAACTACTCCTTTTCTACAAGACTTGCCACCTTTGGAAGAGAAGGCTAATTCTATATTCGGTGATCTGCCGCCACTAAATGGCAAAAAACCTAATATAAATGATTTAAGAGAATTAATGAACATAGGACTTGGTAAGTGAAAAAAATTCACACGCATGTTGTATCAGTTGATTCTTTTAACTACTAAAGTAATGCTTGCAGAAAACGATGGCAATGATACTTATGAGGAAGATTTTATGTCATCTGCATCAGGAAGTGCTAATGATAGAAGCCCCTGCAAGGGTTCAGAAAGAATAGAGAGTCCAACAAAGCAGCAGCAGAAAAAACACCAGAAAACACAAAGCATTCGCAGTGAGGAGGCCAGTGAAGAAATTGAAGAAGCAGAGGATCTGTTAAGCAATACTTCATATTCATGTGTCAGTAAGTCTAATGTGGGTTAAATTTTATATATCTTCCCTATCCAAAACATTCAAGAATTTCCTTTTCTTAAACATATATTTCTGTGGTGGCAACAAAAATGAACTAGACATTACGAACGGTTACGAGATTTTGCTATAGGTGGATATTTTATGGTTGGTTGTCTTCTGGCTCTCGTGTATAGTATCCTACTATAAGCATTGCCTCAATTTCCGATATGGCACTGCCTTTTATGGCTCAATACTTATAGCTTCACCATGAAAGTGTGAAAGAGAGATGGCACTTTAATGATTCGATGCTACTTGCTAGAGAGTCATATACAAGATCATTGCACTTAGTTCGTGTTAAGTAGAATAGCGAAATAGATTTTACTCTAGAAACATGACTTCAATGGAATGCTCAAAAAGGAAACGAATGTCACGATTTAGCTCGAACGGAAGACACACTAAACTGCCGAAAGTTTTTACATTACTGTTGCATTAAAGTATCGGATTCTATTTTTTTGGGAAACTTATAAACCTTATTAAACAGGAAGTGTCTCAAAACTATTAAGTCGATTTCTCGTGCTTTTCTGCACATATGGACTGGTAGATGGTTAATTAAACCAAATATCTTTTAAGAATATGAAACTTAACGAATACAGCTCAACATACAGAACACCCGAAACTTACTTGTATGGGAGTGTGAAAGTACAGGAATGGTTTCTGTCAAACTATGAAAAATCCTACTAGCCTGATATATAGAAAAAAAATTAATTAGACTAAACACGTAATATCTAGATGAGAACTAATAGCCATTTGGTTGATAACTACCAATTAATGCTATCGAGTTTAGCATTCAACTACCGAAATACTTGCATCAAATTGATTTTCTGAGAGACTGCCCCCTGCATTGTTATGTACATATGCCTAGTATTATTAAACTTATAAGCTATTTATAAGAATCTTGAATTACGTTAAGCGTTATCATCTGAACAATTGCGTTACTGCTTGTTGGTCACGTAGTTATGTCTAAAAAAAAGAATGTAATAGTCTTCTGTTGTGTTAACCAGAATGATTCCTGCGTTGAATATGGTGACTGAACTGTCATTGATTACCTCATTTAACTAAAGTTACTGCACGATATCAATAGGGATACCGTGAAATCATCCGTCTAAAAATGGATTGCCTAAAAAATATATCAAATTATTTTTTCGAATGCAATGGTGCTAAACGTATAAAGCTGAAATTATATATGAGAGTTGATATAATCGTGGCTCATTAGGTGCTCATGTATCTTCTTGTATTCACAATTTGCAAGAGTTTACTGAATTACAAAGGCTTTAGAATAAGCGGATAATTTTTGGGCAGTCCAAAGCAATTAGAACATACAATATCGGCACGCTCCGCCCCAATTAAGATGCAATAATTAAGTACAATTCACGGTGGATCAACTGGCCGCTTGACAAATCAACTTGCGTTTATAAAAACTTTGTAGTTTGCTGCCTTTGCAAGATTTTTCAGTGCCGTTAAAATATTTTATACATTGTCAGTATCATGTTTGATAAGTGGTTCAAACAAAGGGGTTTCCAAATGTAGATCTGTCACTGCAATCGTGATGACTTCAATGGACCAATACTTCGTTTTCCCAAACAAGGACTTTCAGAATTATCTTTCGATTGCATGGAAATGGACGCGAAAAATGATTTATATCTTTAGCCGAGCTCTTTCTACGAACGACAGTTTGAAGTATTTTTGCAGGTTCATATACTTGTTTCTTCAGCTGTGCGAGTGCAGGGACAGAAATGAAATCGCTTAGTTTGAATCATCTCTTGCCCTGCGCATATTCGTAATGCAGGTGTGTTCCTGGCCAATCAACGTGGTTACATTTTAAACTGCTACAGTACACACACACTTTTGTACAACTGGAAAATACTTCAGGACTGCATTCTACATTCCTAACATTCTATACAATCTAAAACACAAATGATACATTCCATTGTTATTAATATGATTGTTAATACACTTTGTTAACATTATCGAGCAAGATTACACAATAAGTATTTTTCACCATAGTACATAAGAAAATGAAATAGTATATGGCACGAAGAAAGTAATTTAAGAGGTGTTTAACAACAGCCACGATCTAATCGCAACTATTATTTAATTTTCCTCTAAGCTACATAGTGAATAGTCAGTGTAACATTTAATTACAGGATACACATAGGTCACTCAGATAATTTCGAAGACTTTTTGCACTCATGTTGTATGCATCTGCGCGCCTTACATGGATCGTAATATCGAAAGTGTTATTTATATCTCCTTTCAAGAAGAGCTTATAAATTTTATAAGATAACAAAAACAGTATATGCATCTCTATATATCTTTTGCTGGGTACGGGAAAGGCGTAAATAATCGTCGTGTAACACATATTTCGAATGTATTTTTCGACAGCGGTAGAGAGTATCGTAGTAACACAGAGTAGTATTCGTCCGTTTCTTTACGAAAATAAACATTATTTTTAGGTGAAAGGACATTTTGCGGATCGCCACTGTAAACTCGGTGTAATCATTGTTACTCGTTCTTTTATAGTATAACTTACAATGGGACAGTAAGAAATTACTTGTATTAATAAATAAATTACTTTGTAACCACGTTGACATACTGGTAGCTATATCGTGCCTTTTAGTGTGTATGAATAATATACAATGCAAATAAGTACTATGGAATTGTGGAATTTACGGATCACCTAAGTTACTTATTTATGATTTTTAAGTATAATGTAATGGTATTCGTGTATATGTTATTTATTTTATAAAAATTTTTCTCTTTTGCAAGTGTTGTTACTTTCTTATTATACCCCCTTTTCACTCCGCAACACTACCGAGTAACGGACTCTTAGTTGTATCGCTATAATGTATACTATTAATATGTTAAAGGGAAATAAAGAAATGTTTGTCTACAATTGGAATTTTTATTCGTTTAAAGGCGAATGCGATTGGAGTTACAGGCGCGCATTATCAGTGAGTCATAGGTTCACGAAAATATGTATTTCTATATATCTTCATTTGCAACATTCCTTGTTTATACAAATATTTCGGGCGAGATGCATGAATATTTGTACAATTATCATACATTTGACCTTGAAATTTGATAACAAGATTTATTCTATTAGAGTTAGAGTTATATAAACATTTTACAATTTATTCTAAAGTCTTTATGTACAAAAGTTTGAATCATAATAAAAGCGGCAGTTATCAGAATATCTCTATGGAATTTACAGGATACATACATACTGTAACTGCAAATGCAGAATCCCTCTAACAATTCTATACAGAATATCAATAGTGGTTCATCTAACAAACTACAAGTTACACAACAAAAAACAATTTATTTCCGGGATATTCCTCATTTACATTCTGTTACGCTCTCTTTGCAATCGATTACTGTATGCTTTCGATACAAGATTAACAGCATCCATATATCGGTCCATACACATCGCCACACATTTCTGAAATCATTATTAAACAATATGAAGGACCACTTTTTAATAGTGTTATTCATTTTGCTATAATAGTGCAAATAATTGCCACAACAGAGATGAAAGTTTGAGCGAACCAAAGTTGTATATTGGAGCCACAGTATATACAGTTTTAACAAATTAGATTAAGAATAATATAATTAAGTGATTGAATAATAAACTGTAGAAATAATCAATGTATCTCTATAAATGCACCGCCGATTAAGGTTACGGCATACGCGTCGAATAAGTTACCTGTTCAGAACTATCCAGCGAAGTGCCTGGCTTGGTGATGCACTTTTTGAAGCACTTCTCAGTCATTTTCTGGAAAGCAAAAACGAAAGAACAATTGTTCATTCATGATAGGCACGTGGGAGCAGAGAAATAAGGTTTGCATCATCGTACCGCGAGCAATTGCTGTGCATTAGCAACAGCAATTTCTTGCTTAACTTGTTCCATCAGCTCATCCCTTTGGGAGCCTGACAATCCACCTGTATTTAGGGCATCCATTTCTATGAGTGTCGCTTTTGCTTAATTTATTAAAACTTGAATTCTATCCGGCGCCCTTATCACACGGGGGGATTCTTAATCGACTACCGACACTCTTCCCGGTTTCCCTATGCGTGAGCCAATGCAAGTGTTGGTGAATATTAGCGAACATGTGAAATGGGATCGCCTGAAGTCTGTCTCATTCATGAAACCAGTCTTCACCCAAATCGAAGAGCACGAAAATTCCTAGATTTAAAAATCGATGATTATCAGTTGGGGGTTTGGAATTCCCGTTCAATCGAACGAGAAATCGAGTGCTATTTTAAATTATCACACCTGTGTTGATCACTCTCAATTGCTCAATATATTATTTCACTTGTCAACCGACTTCGATTGAATGTGGAATTTTGCTGACGAAGTAGACGACTTTATTGCGTAATACATATACTAATTTGTAACGATCCTATGAAATATGGCGAGTTAGAGCAAATTTAAAAGATACGAAACGCAAATCTGTATGTTCTTCATTTACATATTGGAAGATCATAACATTTGATTCGTGAAAATTATTATAATACTGTTCTAGTTAGTCTCAAAAATAAATATATCCAAACTAATGGATCCCACAAGTAAATGCAGCCCCATGAAACCCGCGAAACATAATCCAATTGAAACTGGATGCTCCAGATGTAAACAATATTCGAATTCATTGAAAAATTTATTGCAATCGAGCAGTGAAAACTTTTCGGAGCCACTGTCCGACTGCAAAGAGGATTTGCAATTCGTGCGAGCGATCGTTTGGCTAAAACATGTGATTGCATCAATGAAAGATATATCTTTGAATGATTTGCAAACGGCATTTTCTCACTGTCCAAATCCAACTGAGAATTTCGATGAGAATTCTGATATTCGAAATCTTGATGGTAATAGAAATTATTAGTTCGAACGATTTTACATGATTATATTTAAAAACCATCATAATTCTAATTTTAAATTCGTGGTTCCAGTAGATGAGAATTATGAGTCGAATCTTTCTCAATCTTCAGTCAACACAATTGACTTACTTTTTACACATTGCAAACCTAACAAAAATGAAATAAATGAAAGGAATTTACAAACAACTGAACATTCAGTTCAGACCCCTGAAAATGGAAACAATCATTTGTACGACTCCCATTCTTCTAATTCGAATATGTTTAACGAATCAGAGGAAAGTTCAGCGTTTAATAGCATGCCTGAACTGCAGTCTGATATCAAAGCATTGCAATCATTAAAAAGCTTTCCAATCAACACTGCAGCACAGAATTCAATAAAAGAAAGAACCTACAGTTTTAACAAAGTATCAAACACAATCAATAAAACAATTGCAAATACTTCCACAATGTTATCGACGGACGAGAATAACGACAGTGGTTACAACACAATGGATTTAATACAACGTTCTTCCAAAATTCAAATTTCAACATACAAACGGGAAATGAATGAAAGCCAAATGAATGTGGATGATGAATGCGGTTCATTTCCAAAATATCGCAAAATGGATTCTATGCTTTCTCAATCGAATTTGTTTGAAAGGAGCAGTCCTGAAAGATGGAGCAATAATTATTCTTATATAAGAGAAGGTCGATTCGAAAGGAGGATCATCCCAGACTCAGAAGACGAATCTAATTACACGAGTACACAAAGCTCAGCGAGCTGCTTCACGTCAGAGTTCAAATGCGATAAAATAAGCTCATCTCAAACAAACGGCACAGCTTCCACCGAACAAATATCAACCTGTTCATTCAGATATTTGAAGAGTTTCTTAAATCCACCAACGCAAAGTACATCGGCTTCGCGAACGATTTGGTCCACTGCATTATCCAGCAATTGCAGCACATTTGCAACCGTTCGAAATAATCCTTCGCAAGATAATGTCAGTGCGGTATCAGGCAATTACGAGATTAAAGATGATTCTCAGACGTTCGTCGATCTAATAACTCCCGAAAGCAAACAAACCCATTCCGAAGGTAGTTCCGAGCCAAACGTGGAACAGAATTTTATTGCAATCACTCGTTCGCAAAGTACATCGACTTCTCGAAGAAGTGGTACAATCTCTCGATCATCAAATGCTAGTAATAATTCGAAAGAGCAAGAAGAACAGCAGATTTCTGCAACAAGAAGCACGTTTCGAACAGGAGCTTTTGGTTCGAACGATGCCACATTCACTCCAATTCAAACAGCACGAAATGAAATCGGAGAGGAAGCGGATAAATTATCGTACACGTATTTGAACTATGTGCTTGATTCCCTGAACGTCGACAAAGTTATTTCCAAGTTTCTCGGGGTAATCCTTTCTTGCTTCGAAGGCGGAAGGATTACCAAAGCATACATGAAACGACGCCGTTGGGAGAACACGCTGGAAAAGGAAGCGATTCGAACAGTACTAAGCTTCTGCTACACCTTCGAAGCTGAAACAAATACTAGCACGTGTACAAGAGCGATTGTTCTCTTAGTTCATCGTTCACTCGATCACGTGATTGTGGAGAGTGTAGAATCACATAATGTAAGCTTTAATGCACTTACTTAGAATGCACTTTTTTCAAAAAATTTAGTATTATTAATGTTTCAGATATTGCAGGGCATTCACCATGTTTCTGTTGTATTGGAATTTCTCTCTTCGAAGGATGTTTGTATTAAAACTATCGACTACTTGATAAGCGTACTAGAACCTTGTGTTACGAGTCTCGTCTCGTGTACTTTTACGGAACAACTATCTATACACCTATCATCATGCAAAGTGCAAATTCTAATGTACGCTTTAAAGATATCTTTGAAGAAGTATCGAGTAGTTCGTGCCAATGCTGAAGACTACCCAGAAGAGATTACATCGATCACCAATTCATTGCGAAGGCAAAACTGGTCAAAGTCAAAGGATATTGATAAGGAAGATAGCATCGAAGAGCGGGAACGAGTGTGGATAGATGTTTTAGAAAAATTGCCTGTAATACTAATTAATGACTTCTTCTACTTGGCAGTGCAAGCACGCACTTTAAAAAATATACTTATTTCAAAATGAACTTGTATTTTATTTTAATTAAACTTCAAATCCCTTTGAAAAATTAGAGGTCCTGCGAGGACCAAATCAACATGAATAATAAGATTATAATGATATGTTGCGATTTACAAATGGCTGCATGATTTTCATTCGCAGACACTGAAGATATTTCATTGTCAGTTATACTTAAAGCCTTCCAACTGCAGAGAACTTCTTCCCTTTCAGGAATTACGTCGAAATACATATTTATCATAGTTTTCAATGGACACATTTCTGTGCAATTCGGTAGTGTGAGTGGTATTGTTTCTCTGTCAATTCCGGTGTAGTATTTCAGCTAGAATGGAACGTTACTCTTTAAAATACGAAACAGTTAATGTTACTGCTACCGATTTTACGATTGCAGAATAACATTGTCACCTTCATGCTGTGTATTCCAGTTCTGTTGTCGTAATAAAGCTCAAAGATTACAGATGCTGCTTGGTTCGGTATATGCGGCGACCATAAATCCAAACTCTTCAAAACACCGGCAATATTACGTTCGTCTCCGCTGTAAAGCATCATCTTTCGTCCCCTGGCCATTACGTTTTGCACGTATTTCAGACAATTGATGATGATTTCCTTGAGCATCGTGCCACCGTTAAGTTGTCTTTGCAATCCCGTGTAACTTAGTAAGTCGTACTCGAGCAACGTGAGATTGTACATCGCTCCGTAAGGGAAAATATCGGAAGCCCAATGGGGAAGCGTTTGATTCAAATCGGCCTAATAAATCGAATTAAATCGCACGAGAATTAATAGAAATATTAGTCTAATATTTCTTATAAAATAGTATGTTTTTCGAGTGAAATTCGAGCTTTGTATACAAATTGAAAATGCACCGAGTATGCTTGCAGTTATCTACTGGCATAATATCAAGGACACGCGAGGCCAACGTGTAATTATCATTCTTTCGAGAGATACTCCCGCAAAACCAACGACGGTTGAGGCCAAAGTGTAATTATCAGTCGTTCGAGAGGTGAACATTTCATAAAGCAGTGGGTGAGTAATCTTACTTTGGTTTCGAGGCTGCTGTATAAAAGTGCTATGTCCGACGGTTGACTGACTTTTATCTTGGTATATCGTGAAATCGTCTCGAACAACGGCGAATAAAAGAGCAGTTTGCTTCGCACTTCTTCGGTGGTCAGAATCTTGTTCGTTTCAGCTATGAAACTTGGACAGTGCATACCCAACAACAATGTGTCTTTCTTTCTCACTACGTAATCTGTAAATGGAATTCCACTATAAAAAGCAACCTGACAAGTTATTGTTTTTTTCACGTACTTCCAATAATTATTATTTTATATTAGTTTTGTATTTTGTAATATTTTTCTTTCTTCCTCACTGACCTGCTGGAGTTGGTTGCCAGTTCATCTCCTTGTTCCATTTCTGGTCTCCGTTGGGTTGCCAAAGACCAGCGTTCACCAACTGTCCAGCTATCATCGAAAGCGCATTCTCCGATGTTCGCATTTTCATGATTTCATTAGTGTAAACATCGCCAAGGAATTTATCGTACACCTCGCGCAAATGCACTCCCAAATTGTACATGTTAAGCTTTCCTTGCTAGGAATATTACACGAAATATAATTTTTCTTGGAGTTACTTTTATAAGAATTCGAATTGCACAACTTACGTTTGGCATGTCGATAGCGAATGATTGGAAGTACTCGTAGGAAAGATTTCGTGGAAGAATTCGACCATTCTCCCCAGAAACGTCGGAAAACGGAGCGTAAGATTTATGATTGAATATCTGGAAAGTGCACTCTATTACACCACAATTATGATTTCCTCTTCAAATAAATTTCGACACTTACAACATGCACTAATTTCAGCTGAGGACTGCCTTCAGCGAAATACAGGAAGCACAGTACACAGAAGAAAATCTTCATCATTGCGACTTGTCAAGAACTCGAAGAAGAATACGAGAAACTTTAAGATTTTGCACGTCAGCCGCTTCGGCGACACAGCATCCGACAACTTGATCTCTTCCCTCAATAAAGCGGTGACTGTTTCTGCAACAATGGCTCGGTTATCGCATTCATACACGACACACCTTGGAAAGCGAATGTTTGAGAAGCAGAGAACTCGTCTGGAACAGGTGTCGAGGAGAAGAAGATGCTCGGAGGATGTCACTTCCGTGTTTAACAGATTGGATTAAGAGCGCAACGCAGGAAGTGGCGATGTTGGCCCCGGTGATTAAACAAATAGGTGTATCGCCGTTGCCTTTTATCGGCAGCTTACGAGCGGCACTAATTCCTTATCAGACTGTCGACGATCTTGGAGCGAGGGTTTTGCATAGTGCACGACTATCTTCATCCTGTGAAGCCATCGAAAGGTGCAGCAGCTTCACATCCGTCCAGAGGAATAATCCGGAGAGCACGAAGAATTACCCAGCTTGACAGTAAGAAGTGAAAATCGCTTTCTATCTTCACCCTTTCATTTCTATCAATTATTTACATCTTGATTATAATTTCTCTTCTTCACTGTCCTCTTCCATTGAAGATTAAGGGTGGTTTTGAGATCGTTATAAATATCTCAGGTAGGAATGCAATAATTAATCGATTCTTCATCTTGCAATTGATTATGAAGAATTGACATCTGGTTAAGATCGAAATCCCATATTGAATGACACTCGTTTCGGGGTTCCTCGTTACTTATCTCGCAGTTTATATCCAGCTGGCCTCTTTATGATCGGCCCTCGTTAAAGTTATCGCCATCCTTTACGATCTAACTATCAAGCGCACAAGTGCTAATACAAGAATAGCAATTTTTCCTTGCAATAATGAATTATAAGACGATAAGAGAAGGCACGTGGCAGGTCTCGTGCGTCTGTGCTGCGGGAGATCTGTTGGTGTCACTCTCGGCAGACAGGAGATACTTATCTCTCATCGATCATTCACATTTCTCCCACAGACGCTCGGTACACATTGTTTTACTTAACGAAACCTGATAACACCAATCTGCTCAATATCCGAAATTGCCTTCGACTTCCTTTCGCCACTCGAACGATCCACATAGGCGAAACACGAAATCTCCAAGAATCTTCCGCGGATCTTGCATTCTTTCTAATGTTTGTCTTTCGTCTACATTGTAAATGCTTGACTGACGTTAAACCTCGTAATTATTACGAAGTTAATTAACCCGGTTTACGAACTGAAATCTGACTTTTATTCCCGCTGGCGAATTTAATCAGCCTCGACGACGAGCTGACCGAAAATCAAGCGCTCGCACTGGAGACGCGAAATTTAAGGAGAAGTTCCTTTAACGAGCCACTCTTATATACACAAACAGTCATGTTGTCTTAAGTGTCGCGTGCATTCACCGGCGAAGAGTTGTTGGTGCATCGATAAAGTCGACATTCATTAACGCCAGGAAGTTTGTGCACTAACGTTCATCAGTAATAAATAATAAGAGAGCGAGCATTCTCGTTGTTGTTCCTTATAATGCGGGCAGATACAAATTACCAGACAAGATAAAGATGCTTGGTGGCCGAATTATTTTCACCGGAATGATTTATTAGTTGGGGAAAGCAACTTTCTATGAATTGGCATTTTCATGCGAATTTTCCATGTTTTGAGGGTTTGTTGTATTTTCAAATACACGTGCAACCTCTACTTGGAAGTTTCTATTCGCCGAAGCGCTTGAATAGTTCCTATTGGTGGGGTTTTTTAATGTCATTCTGCCGATAAGCGAGGATGTAGTTTTTATTTACCAAGCAACAAGTACGATAGGTTTATTCTTGGTCTCTTGGCTGACTCAAGCTTAGCAAGGTATTATTATTTTTCTTTTTTCTATCAATGATAATCATTCGGTTGACTGATATTAGGAAATAGCATTAAGATCATGCTATCGGTCGGACGCGATTGCCTGTTCATTGATAGAGATCGACAGAGTGATGATAAAGTGCGAACTTATCGATGTCGAATGATTATATTAATGCCGAGGCGGAGATTTAAGAAGCTAATAGATTAGTTTCTGCCTTTGTTACTGTGACAGTGTCACGCAAAAGTAGTCTCCGCCGAAGCCTTTTCTACTTTCCAAAGGTAAAGGCTCCTTTCGTACGAAACATTGCACCATTTTCACACGTCATCATTAACATTGTGTTTGTTGTCTCTTGCACAAATCCAGATTTGTTTGGCTCGCGCGGACTTTTCAATATTTAATCAGAAGTAGTCTTGTAATTCTCTAAGCTCTCTCGAGTGACGCAGTTTTCCCCGATGATTGTATAAAAGCTGCAACAATCCGCGATCAACACTTGGAACGTTTATTACGAACATAAAGTGGACTTTCAAGTTCCAGGTGGGAAGAAAATGACTTCGATCCGGAGCTGTGGAGTGATTTCCACGATTCTTATTATTATTTCTTTGGCGGCTGCGGAATCCTCAGAGTCGAATATTACATTTGTCAGTGTGGTAAGACAATCGTTTTTTTAAATTGTAAATTAATATTTAAATTCAATTAATAACGAATTTATAATTTAGATATTCCGCCATGGTGATAGAACGCCAGACAACAATGCCTACGAAATGTATCCAACCGATCCTTATCTTAATCAAACCTTCGCCCCGGTTGGTTTGGGTCAACTAACAAACGTAAGTTTTCACCTTTATTTAATTAAAGACACATCTTCGATCTAATAAATAATTGTTCCACAATTCGACTCTCAGGCAGGCAAAAATCGGGAGTACCAATTAGGGAAAGTCCTGAAGAAGAGATACGGGGATTATTTGGGATCGACTTATACCCCGAAATCCGTTTACGGTATTAGTTCTGATTATGACAGAACAAAGATGTCCTTGCAATTGGTGTTGGCCGCACTTTTCCCTCCGGAAGGCGAACAACAATGGAGCAAGACAGTTAATTGGCAGCCAATACCAACGAATTATATAAAGCGCATAGAAGACAATATATTCCTCGCGGACGAATGTCCTTTGTGAGTATTTTTCGAACTTTCCAAAAAGTATTATTTCTAATTTTTTATTATCGCAGGTTTAAAAAGGAATACGAGAGAGTAATTAATTCTCCGATGGGTCAGAAGGAGCTGTCAAAGTTCTCTGGTTTAATGGAATACTTAACAAAGCACACCGGCAAGAAGATCTCGCATCCGCTCGACTTATACTACTTGTATCTGACGCTGGCGACTGAGGCAGCCATGAATCTTCCACTGCCGTCCTGGACCAACGGCATCTTCCCCAATGGCAGCCTCTTTGATGCCACAGTACTCGCCTATCGATTTGGAAATTATAATACTTTCCTCCGCAAATTATATATTGGTTAATTTCTATTTCTAGTTCGATTTAAAAATATAATCCTATTGGAAATACTGTTTTTAATGGGATCTCTTAAATACAGGACGTTATTTGCGAGAGATGACGGAAGTTATGGTGGGAATTAAAAATGGTACTTTGAGCGATCGGCGAAAGATATATTTGTACAGTGGTCACGAAACTAATGTCGCGTCTACGCTATTCGCCCTGAATGTTTATAAGCCCCAAGTGCCCGATTTTTCGAGCGCCGTCTTCACGGAACTCCACTATTTGGGTGGGACTTACTACGTAAAGGTAAATACCAGGATATCTAGCTGAGTACGAGCAAACATAGTCTATTTTTGAAGTGGCGCAGTTTAAAAGCTTATTGATTGTTTGCCGAGCTTCAATTAAAACTGGCACATGATTAGAATTAACATATTGTGGAATTCTGCTGAAGTTTTTGGGGATGCATTTATAAATTATGTTTTTCATTTATAATTATAATATTTTAATTGCAGTTTCTTCACTATTGGGGAATTCCTGCAGTGGTCGAGGAATTGAAATTGCCGGAGTGCGAAGTTCTCTGCAAATTGGACGACTTCCTTAAGATAGTAGCAAACTTAATTCCCACGGATGAAGAACTTAGTTGCGACAAATCCTTGACAAGTGATTACGCAAACTATAGGTTGCCAGTTCAAACTGAGAGCATGATGTACAACTATATAAGAACTGCTAGATATTAGCAGAGCCGATGACGTTCGGAAATCATAGGATTTTTAATTGTCACTTGTGAAATCAAACTTTGTAATCAAATCAATTTAGAAACTGACTTCAGGGAATACCGACGATTGTAATTATTATTCGATCTAGAATATTGATTCTGTTGACTCGGAAGAGTCTTGTTAATAAAAACCAAACATGAATAATCAACTTTATTTACTGTTAACATTTTATCCCAAATGGAATACTCGAAAGAAATTTACGGTTTACTAATCTGAATTAAGGTGTTTGTTAAAATGGAGTTCTAAGCTTAGTTACAAAATGGGAAATCGTATTTGTCGAGAGGAGGGCTTAGAAGCTTGCACCTCGTGATGAAGAGATCATAAAAGCCAATGTAAACGAGTAAGGTGGGTTTGAACAATGAATAAAATGATTGTTAAAGAAACAAACAGCATTTTACTTTCTCACGTGATGGCCCAAGATTCACAAACAAAAATAGAAATGCGAGTCACATTCACCTGCACTTTTCAAAGGCCAAATGCGATGTGAGCGCGCGCGCGCGCGCGCCAGAGGATATCAGGTCATAACACTATAATCACATCGAACGACTTCAAAAGACAAAAGTGAAGTACACAGCTTCTAATGCAGATAATGCGCTCCGAGGAATTCGGAAAATGTTATGCCGCATCTCATTAATCATTTATCTCCGCGATACATCGCCAGGAGCGATCAATATTCCTCGGAGTAAATTATGCCTTTGCCAAGCAACCCTCCATCAATCGCTTGAAAAATGCATGTTGACGTAACGAAACCATCGATAATTCCCCAATATTTATTACAAAGAGCGATGGGCATCCATTCCTTTCCCCATATGTTTGGAATATGCGTAATCTAAATATTGTGCCCGCCCTGTTATCGTCGATTTTCAAATTCCATCGGGATCGATTAGTATTAATATTAATACTAAATATAAATTAGAACAAAAATTCGCCGACCATCCAGCACGGATTTGTTTTTATTAACGCTCTTCTTAATTTTCGACATTTCTCAAGACCATTTTTAGGCCTTCCCGAAATATTACGCGATTCTTATCGCATTAAAAGAGTCTTATCCATTGCAATCAAGAATCCACGCATATAAGATCGTCACTGAGAATAAGAAAATATAGCGATCGAATTGAGTCCCTCCTCCTTTTCGAAGTTGGTAAAAATAGGATTAAGCTAACCAGAGTGCTATCTTCAGAGTTGATCTTGGATGCCAAAAAAAGCGCGGCTAGTATATTATTAGGAGCGAGGGAGAGGTAAAAATCATAAAAAGATGATAAAATTTTCGTTGAGTCCTAAGCAATTTCCGGGTCTATTTCCAGGCTTTTTCGTCTAAGTCGATCTTATTGTTTCTATAAATCCCTTGAAGGGCTCTTCATTGCTATCTAATAGACATGGGAGTGTACTATTCGAGACAGAGTCAGATAAAGCTTGAGAGCCATAAGTCTTGCGGCAGCCTGGTATTTGCATGCCCCGCGCGCGCGTAATCCTTCTTATGGTTTCGAGTTTGCAGAGAAAGATAATCACGTCATTGACGATCCTCTTCTATCGGGACGCTCTCTGAGATAATTAATTACGCGCGCAATTCGACACTGGCTGACGGACGCTCTGCCTGTGAGACATATAAATACTGAGTTCGCTTGCCGATTATGAAAAGCCAGCGGCGAATAAAGGTAAGAGGAGCTCCTGGAGCGCTCTCATATTCGATTCGTCTTTGCCGAGTAGAAACACACTCGACTCGTAGTCATAACAGTCGAGCTCCACTCGGTAGAACAGTCGGTCACGATTCTCCATCGGATTCTTACAAAGAAATTCACATACTTTTGTGTAACTTATATTTTAAAAAACTAATTCAATATTGGAAGTTTGGTAAAAAGTGAACAATTCGTAGACAGGAACCCAGGAACCCAAGAACCATGAAGACGACCAGTGTAGCGTGGATTTTTCTAGTGGTAGCAACCCTCTTGCAAAGCCAATCGGAAGCAAAACTAAGGCTGATCCAAGCAGTGTTCAGACATGGAAACAGAACGCCGATGAAAGGATCAGATCAAATTTATCCCAATGATCCTTACAAGAAATTCACCTACGAACCATTGGGATATGGAGCTCTAACTAATGTATGTAATATCATAGCATATTTTAATTGGGAATTCGAAGGGAGTTTTTTATATTCCTTTTTTTGGAAACTTTCAGACTGGGAAGCAAACTGTCTATGAACTAGGAGAGTTCTTACGTTCCCGATATGGTGGGTTCCTGGGGCCGATTTATTCGCCGGAAATTATTCGTTTTCAAGCTGATGAAGTGGAGAGAGTGGTGATGACAGGTCAGCTTGCTGCTGCTGCATTGTTCCCGCCAGTTTTGTCACAAAGGTATTGTAGATCCTTCATTATCTATTATATTATATATGAATTTGTGGTTTCTATTTGTTTTCGATATGTCTATTTTTTCGCCACTTTCCCAACTTTGCTGAATTGTTTATAAATCGATTGCTTGGACATCAAAATAAGTAGAAAGCAAGAAATCAGGTGCATAAAAGCCGGAATAGTATTGAAAACAGGTGGAAACAGCCTCCTGAATAATTTAGCGGGCCTAATTTGGACGGTTTTTCCTATGTTTTCATCACTTCCCGATGTTTTCCGGGGCTGAAACTTGGTGGGGAATGTTTTTTTGCATCGAGGAAAAAGTAGAAAAAATTCCAGACCCCTAGCTGAAAATTCATTTTTTCGCAAATTTTTTAAGGCATACCCCTTCAAAAATTTTCGATTTTTCGAAGGTTCTGGGACCAGGACGAACGCTTGATTTTTCGATTCCCCGTGTCTCAAAACGGATAAAAAACATAAATGTTGTGGGGGAAATGCCGGATTTCGACCGAAAACACATGGAAAACCGATCTGGAATATTTCATTTCAACGGTTTTTCATATGTTTTCATGACTTCCCGACCTTTTCCGGGGCTGAAACTTGGTGGGGAATGTTTTTTTGCATCGAGGAGAAAGTAGAAAAAATTCCAGGCCCCTAGCTCAAAATTCATTTTTTCGCAAATTTTTTAAGGCATACCCCTTCAAAAATTTTCGATTTTTCGAAGGTTCTGGGACCAGGACGAACGCTTGATTTTTCGATTCTCCGTGTCTCAAAACGGATAAAAAACATAAATGTTGTGGGGGAAATGCCGGATTTCGACCGAAAACACATGGAAAACCGATCTGGAATATTTCATTTCAACGGTTTTTCATATGTTTTCATGACTTCCCGACCTTTTCCGGGGCTGAAACTTGGTGGGGAATGTTTTTTTGCATCGAGGAGAAAGTAGAAAAAATTCCAGGCCCCTAGCTCAAAATTCATTTTTTCGCAAATTTTTTAAGGCATACCCCTTCAAAAATTTTCGATTTTTCGAAGGTCTTGGGACCGCAACGAACGCTTGATTTTTCGATTGCTCGTGTCTCAAAACGGAAAAAAAACATGAATGTTGTGGGGGAAATGCCGGATTTCGACCGAAAACACATGGAAAACCGATCTGGAATATTTCATTTCAACGGTTTTTCATATGTTTTCATGACTTCCCGACCTTTTCCGGGGCTGAAACTTGGTGGGGAATGTTTTTTTGCATCGAGGAGAAAGTAGAAAAAATTCCAGAGCCCTAGCTCAAAATTCATTTTTTCGCAAATTTTTTAAGGCATACCCCTTCAAAAATTTTCGATTTTTCGAAGGTTCTGGGACCGGGACGAACGCTTGATTTTTCGATTCCTCGTGTCTCAAAACGGATAAAAAACATAAATGTTGTGGGGGAAATGCCGGAATTCTGCCTAAAACACGTGGAAAACCGATCCTGAATATTTAATTTCGATGGTTTTCCCCATGTTTTCGTGACTTCCGGACCTTTTCCGGGGCTGAAATTTAATGTAAAAAGTCTCTATTCAATAGATGGAATCCCAAAATTAATTGGCAACCAATTCCCATCTGGATGGAACCCTTGTTAGAGGACGTTCTCTTCGGTGGCATCGCCTGCACGAATTACAAGAGTATGAGGCAGGAAGTGGAGCGCACAGATAAGTTCCTTTTGAAGCATCAAAGAGATAATCAGGATTTCTTCGATTACCTCTCGCAATATACCGGTGGCAATGTGACCCAACGAGTAACGTTCTACTTGCGCCAACAATTGTTCGCGGAAGTAAGTTAATTTATGAAATACTTTTTACTTTAACTAGTCTAAAAATTCGTTTAAAAATACTATTCACTGGCGTCAACAGAAAGATATTGGTTTGCTACTTCCTCCGTGGACCAAGTCGGTTTTCCCCAAACTGGAGAAACTGGCAGCCTTCGACGTAGCCATCCAATCATACACAAATGAGATGAAACAATTAATGGGCGGTGTGTGGATTAAGCAATGGCTTAAACATGTCAAGAATTATCTGAATGAGACATCCACTCAAAAGCAAAAGGCTTTCATGTACCCAGCGCATGAATACAACATCGGTGGAATTCTCAACGCCGTGAATGCCTTCGACTACAAAATTCCTTATTACGCAGCTTGCATTGTATTCGAGCTGCACGAAGAACGTGGCGAATATTTCGTACAGGTATATTTCTAATTGTTCATTAATACTTGAATGCAGTTGCTAGAAAATATTATAACTAAATGTAATTCTCTTTTAATAGATGCTTCATAGAGATAAGACCAATGTCAGATTGCTCGAGATACCAGGATGCAACGGTACAATGTGTCCGCTCGATGACTTTATCGAGATCACCCAGTCTGTGATACCAGAGAACGAGAAAGAACTTTGCGGCGAGCTAGTCTTCGACGTGTAGTGATTTATGAATATGACTCGACACCGTATTCTTTACATATCGCCTGTTTGAATCCTACGATAAGTGCCGATCAAGTATTATTAACGGTGTGTATAGAGAAAATACAGCCGCGTTTAAGTGACTAACAAAAGAATTGAGAACAGAAAGCGATGCTGCCTGCCGGGCTTTACAGCAGGTAGAGACAAATAATTAGAACGGCTGCGGCATCCTTGAATTGCAATTGTTTGACTGTCAATTGGGAGTAATTGATGTAAACATTTCGCGTGATATTTGTTAGTCCGTTGGTAGATAGTGTCAAACAGTAAAATATTTCGAGTACTGTGTACTCGTCTGTGTCGTTGAAGAATGTGCTATTAACAGAAGGAAATAATAAATATGTATCGTTAATTAATTCACGACTATTCGTCTTCTTTATCGGACTGTCACATTCCCTTCCTGATGACCCCGATTTGTTGTGTTCAAGAGATGATCTTGGTAAGCCGATAATTAAAAACAAATTCATTTATTCAAGAATAAAACTATATGATATAGACTTCTCGATCTTGTCAATAGTTAAACCTACATTAAATACATATTTTTATAATTATCTAACAAGTTCGTTATACTACAATTCTTCTGTGAAGTGCTTGCGAACATCCTCCATCGTTACTTTGCTCCACATTAAATCCAGATCAGCATCGGTGGCTGTAACATTGCGTACAATTTCCAGGTACTTACTTATGGGGCACGTTAAATCGCTGTTGCAACCCTCGAGCGTGTAACCAATTAATTCCCCGGTTGTGCCGGTCCAAAGCAGCAACTGTAAAATATAAAACTTCTGTAAAATTATGACAGAATTATATTTGACTCGGAAGAAAGAAAATTACCCGGACGAAAAGACTGTCGTCTTTTTTGTGTCGAAGTTTCTCTACAAGAATCGCCGATCCGTAAGCTGGCACTTTCGGCTCTGACAAGTTGTGCGCTTTTGCAAACGCGGCAATGTTAACTTCGTGTCCAGAATACAAGTATATCTTTCGCGAAATGTTTCGCTCATCATTAAGATTCATATTCTCGATGAACTTCTTAATGAGTGCGCCCACGTGCAGTTTCCTCAATTCAGGAGTTCCCGAGCGAATATCGTAATCGAGGCTCACCACTTCCCGCATTTTATTGTAGACCTCGTCCGTGCACCAATCCGGCATCGCCAAATTCATAGCTCTCTTCGAATATTAAAATAAAAAATTATAATTCCTAAGATAAAATAATAATCAATATTTTTTAGAGAAGTCCAAGTACCTGCGATGTCAAAAGGTGAAAGACTTCGAAGACCTGACCCGAATTCTTCATATTAATACCAGTCTTTTCTGAAAGGAACTTAAAAAAATCGCTAAAGACTGCCATCTTCTTCTGAACTTCCTCGGAGTTCCTGAATTTCTTAAGCGCTTCCATATATCTAAAATGGAGAGTTACCATTATAAGTGAGAAGGTCAATGAGCTATTAAGAGCATCAAGTTCAAAATATTTACGTACACTGCGTTCTCGTGAGCTTTAAACAACATATCCAATTTCAGAGGGGCGTAATGAGTAGCGATCGGCATCCATAACAAATTCGAGTTCCACGTTTCGTTCGGGCTTGGTGGGTACAATCCTGCTAATACCAGCATCAAGGACATCTTGGTGCGATCTACGTCGCTGCTCACAGCAAGGACATCGTCGGGACGATAAATATTTCCCAAGAACTCATCGTATCTCAGTCTGAGCATTTTGCCAAGATGATACTCGCTCATCTTTCCTTTCTACAATTCAAAAACAGCGCCGTTCTACTAGGATGGTTTCGAAAGATATTTCGTAATTAATTCGCAATGACTTTCGATAAGCAAACCAGCTGCGTAAATGCCAGAGTAAATAGTCCGATGGATAGTGAGGAGTAAACGACATACTTTTGATAAAGAGAGATAGTAAGATTTTTGTATGAAAGCTTGCTAATCTTTGTATCAGGCATAGTTTTAAATGATGAAGTACAGTTGAGTCACATTACTCGGCTTAAGCAATCATTAGAAATCTTGCAACATACTATTCAGTACTTACGTTTGTCAATTGTCCGAGACCAATTGGATCATAAGTGGAGAGATTGTAGGGATCATTAGGATACATTTCTTGAATTCGCGGTGTGCGTTCTCCATGTCTGAAAAGCTGTTAGCACCAACAATGAATCACCTAATTATAATGACACCAGTTCGCGTCTTCTATTACGAACAATTGAAAAGTCCTCGCAAGGTTACAGAGTTAACAAATTGTACTTGGTAAAGCAAAGAACTTTTTCAAAACTCTACTTACCACTTGCACCTGCTCCAGGACGAATTCGGAATGCGCCGATCTCGCAAGCTGCAAAAGCACACCTGCGAGAAGAACAGGTATTCTTAATGCAAACTTGGCGGGCGTCATAGTGTGAATTAGGCGAGAATTATAAGGCAGTGATGCTTTGAATTAAATGAAGTATCGAGAGAACTAGCTGCGACACATCTGGTTCTTCGGTCAAGTCCGGTTGGCTCCGCTTGATAAGAGAGCCCGTGTTCTCCAGTTACTGGACTCCAACTGACACAGATCATCTAGTGGAGAACATGCTTCAGCTGTATGATACCCTCTCGAAGGAGGGGAGAAAGATCCAAGGGGGAAAACCAGTCTCTTGTATTGTTGAGCGCAGTTTGCAATATGTCATTGCGTAATGTGAAAGGCTGGGTAGGAAAGATTCATTGACATGGGAATTACCGAGAAAACACTTGCAAAATAGCATGAGAAAGTTCCTTAACTCCACGCAGATTAGTAGAATGTAGTCATTCATGCTGGGCGCATTGGTAACGCTCTTGAACTTTGTTCCCCGAAATCGGGTGTTTTGATATACCAGGCAGTAAGATTAGAAAGTGAAATTATGATAGTTGGGATAGTGTATGCATGGCGAATGAAAGATTATGCTAGTGATAGATATAATACTAATATTTGTGTAAGACTTCCTATAATTAACATGTTACTAGAATTAAATTTTTAATCATTTTGGAAATCTTAGGTATGAAGATTTATTTGTATTAATACCCATCCCTATAAATTGTGAAATAATGGAGAACATGTGCAATTCGATCAAGAATAAAGATTATTATGCAATAAAGGAAAGATTAAATAATCTAACAGCTGCTGGTTTTTTAAATGGCCAATTTAAATACCCGCGAAGGTAGAACTTTATTAAAGCGCCACCTAGCATCGCGACGCTTCAGGCAGTTTTCTAGTGCGTTTGAACTTTTAAGGCGCGGCCGCGTTCCCTCCAAATAAATGTGAGAATTACTGTGTTTTCGATTGTTGTGCGAGCGTGTATTGTGCTATTTAAGTGCTGTTCAGTGTGGTGCATCTGCCGAATACGACAGAAAACCTTGGCATCGGCTGTGTGGATATGGAATCGAGTTACTTCGCGAGCAACCCAAGCCGACTGCGTTCGTGTGTTCAACCATGCCGTGTATATCGAAGAATCATCAAAGGTTTGGAGATATTTCGTACTTCTTAATATTAAGATTGCTCTTTAAAATGATTTCAATGAAGATGTTAATACCTCGCAAGATCAGACACGCACCATTTGCCGGGAATCGGCGTATTTTGCAAACCCGGCAAAGATATGAATTTTTTTTGCTCCCCATTAGAAATCAAAATGGAGGAACTTTCACTTTTTTGCGCTTTGATTATTTCGAATGGCCTACTTTCGTATGGCATTGCTGGTGACTCTAATAAGTCCATCGTAGAGTGCCAAGAAAATAAATGTGGCACTTTGAACTTCAATTACATATATCACATGCACTCACACACACGCGCACACATTCCTACACGACCACTCAACAAGCTTATCTTCGCGATCATTGCATGGGACACACAGAGCCCACATGGTTCACATAGCCTGCGTTCAAAATTGCGCGGCTAAGACCTTAAACAATTAAATAATATCAATTGCAATAACAATTATTACGGCACATCTGGTTGGATTCTTGCAATCAAAGAAACTGAACGGCTGTGACGCGTAAGGTTTCGAGCACTGCTTGAATAAATAGTACTCCTTTGTGGAGCAGATCCAAAGCATATATAATAATTGGCAGAGTTAAATGCATTGGATTTCGCCTATGCTGTGCGAGAGACAGCGAGCGTATACAGGAGATGTGTGTAATGCATCGAAAGTGAGAAAACGATGATACACAGAATTACGCAGCTAACCTTGAAACCCTGAGTTTCTGTGCGCGAAACCCTACGTTTGGGTTTCGTTGTAAACATTCTAAGCCGAGCAGTGCGAGTTTGTTGCGTATTTGCTACGAGCAAGGATTCATATCGAAGAAGATGACGACGAAGAAAGGTGAAACGCAAGTGCCGGCAGAAGAGAGTGACTTACTCTCGATCCGGCCACTCGGTGCCGGTCAGGAAGTAGGAAGATCTTGTATCATGCTGGAGTTCAAGGGAAAGAAGATTATGTTAGACTGTGGCATTCATCCTGGCTTGTCTGGAATGGATGCTCTGCCATTCGTAGATTTAGTTGAAGCGGATGAAATAGACCTTCTCCTGATATCACACTTTCACTTGGATCATTGTGGAGCGCTGCCTTGGTTCCTTCAGAAGACCAGCTTTAAAGGAAGATGCTTTATGACACATGCAACAAAAGCTATCTACCGCTGGCTTCTCTCAGATTACATCAAAGTGAGCAACATTGCCACTGAACAGATGCTGTATACAGAGTCAGATTTGGAAACCAGTATGGACAAAATAGAGACTATCAACTTCCACGAAGAGAAGGATGTGTTTGGAGTTAAGTTTTGGGCATACAATGCTGGACATGTGTTGGGAGCTGCAATGTTTATGATAGAAATAGCAGGAGTGAAGATTTTGTACACTGGAGACTTCAGCAGACAAGAGGACAGACATTTGATGGCTGCTGAAATTCCAAATATACATCCTGATGTTTTGATCACAGAGTCCACTTATGGGACACACATTCATGAGAAGAGAGAAGACAGGGAGGGGAGATTTACAAATCTTGTTCATGAAATTGTTAACCGAGGTGGAAGATGTTTAATTCCGGTGTTTGCATTGGGCAGAGCACAGGAGCTTCTGCTTATTTTGGATGAATATTGGAGCCAGCATCCTGAACTTCATGAAATACCCATCTATTATGCCTCTTCACTGGCAAAAAAATGTATGGCTGTATATCAGACATATGTGAATGCCATGAATGACAAAATTAGAAGACAAATAGCAATCAACAATCCCTTTGTATTCAAACACATTTCCAACTTGAAAGGCATTGATCACTTTGAAGATATCGGGCCTTGTGTGGTGATGGCATCACCTGGTATGATGCAAAGTGGATTGTCAAGAGAACTATTTGAATCCTGGTGTACGGATGCCAAGAATGGAGTCATTATAGCTGGTTACTGTGTTGAAGGCACATTAGCCAAAACTATTTTGTCAGAGCCAGAAGAAATCACTACAATGTCTGGACAGAAGTTACCACTGAAGATGTCTGTGGATTATATATCATTCTCTGCTCACACGGATTATCAGCAAACATCTGAATTCATACGTATTTTAAAACCACCACATGTGGTTCTGGTACATGGAGAGCAGAATGAAATGGGAAGATTGAAGGCTGCATTGCAAAGAGAATACGAAGATGATCCTAATACTACAATGGAAATCCATAATCCTAGGAATACTGTTGCTGTTGAATTATATTTTAGAGGAGAAAAGACTGCTAAAGTGATGGGTACATTGGCAATGGAAACACCGAAGCCAGGCCAAACCCTATCAGGTGTTTTAGTGAAGAGAAATTTTAATTATCATATGCTAGCACCCTGTGACTTATCAAAATATACAGACATGAGTATGAGTCAAGTTATACAGAGGCAAAGTATATACTTTTCTGCTTCATTACCATTACTCAAGCATTTGCTAACACAAATAGCAGGCAATCTGGAAGTAGTGGATGACAAGAAATTGCGTGTATTTAAAAATGTTGATGTTACAATTGATGGTAAAATTGTTACAATGGAGTGGGTTGCAACACCTGTGAATGACATGTATGCAGACTCTGTTCTGACTGCAATATTACAAGCTGAAATGATGGAGCAGCCACCAAAAATGCTGCCAGCCCCTACTAAAATGGATCGAATGCATTTCAAGGAGTGCCTCATAGAAACATTGCAAGAAATGTTTGGTGAAGATTCTGTACCAAAAATCTTTAAAGGAGAAAAATTGTACGTTACAGTGGATGGCAAGAAAGCCCATATAGACTTGCTAAGTTTAGAAGTGACATGTAAAGAAGATGAGATTTTCCAACAGATAGTACAAACTGCAGTTGCAAAATTACACCAGTCACTGGCACCTCCCTGTGATACGTTATAGTGTACTTTGTCTTAGCATTAAATATGTACTATATTAGATCTCATGCCCTGGATCAATGAACCGTTGTTTAATTCATTCTGAGCAGAATAAAACAACAAGATTTTGTACATTTTTATATAAGTTTCAGTGTCATGAAGCGATTGAGGAAGAGATTTGAATAAAAATGTATTTAATTTCTCATACATTCCACTATAACCAATTGAAACTAGCCGCTCCTTAAACTGAGTACAATCGGAAAATTTCTTTATTCACAATTCATCCTAATAACATTATTTACAATTCAAATTTCACAAGAAATAATAAAGCAATTTCGTATAACAATGTATAAGAGTATAGATAGACTTATTCGCGAATCATGATCATTAAAAATGAATATGGGTGTAATATGCCCATAACATTATTCATCTAAGATTGTATTAAATTATTGTTAAAAGTTATATTCGGAGAGATCACCCCATGCGGGGCCAACTTTGATTTTTACCGGCAACGGTACAAGCAGATGACATACGTGTTCCATGGATTCTTTTACGATCGTGGCCACCTCACGTACATCTTTCATATTTACCTGAAAGAAAGTAAAAAGTTCGGGGTAGTAATTATTTTTGTTGTAAAGTAAAAGAAAACCCAGATTACGATCATACCTCGTATAGCAGTTCATCGTGCAATTGCAGAATTAAGTATCCGCCGCGTTGTTGTTGTTCCGTACTACCGCTTCTCAGTTTTCGGGTTGATTGAACAACCGGCATAATATTTACTCTGTTAGGGAACTCATACCGCATTCGATCTTCGACATTAATCATTGCCTTCTTGGCGATGTCGGCAGCAGATCCTTGTATCTTAGTGTTTATGGCTTGCCTTTCGTTTCGGGCTAAAAGATACGAGTTCGTGAGAAATACTAGACAATAATCTTATTTATCAAAGAAAACTTCCGTACATTTCTCGGTGAGGTCTGAACTCAGTAAACCAGGAAGTAATCTTCGTCTTTCTAAGATCGAAGTTACATATCCATTTTTCCTAGCTTCATCCAAAACATTATTAAGCCATTGCCGAATACCTGGATAAGCATTCATGAAAGATTCTAGAAATTCTTTGGCTCTGGCTTCGTCGACAGATAAACTTTCAGCTAATGATTTTGCTCCCATGCCATAAATCATCCCATAACACAATTGTTTAGTGTGTTGCCGCATTTTATCGTCGACCTATTTGACAGTGATTAAGTATTATAAATGCAAGTTGAATTAATACAAAAGTTTCATTGAATTAACACCTTTTCTTCTGGAACGTGATTCCATGTAGCAGCAATGCTTTTGAAGATATCACCAGGTTTCCGCATAATAGTGCATAGAGTAGTATCTCTAGAAAAATGTGCGAGTATTCGTAGTTCAAGCTGACAATAATCAGCCGAAAGTATAATATTGCCCACTGCTGGCACGAATGCCATGCGCACACTAATTACGAAACGATCATCCTCTGAATTGAAATCCTTTGGTACATTCTGTAAATTTGGCTCGTGCATCGAGACTCTTCCTGTTACAGTACAGGTGACACAATTTCCGTGAATGCGTGACGCGTGCTGAGCTTGATTCAATAATGGATAAACCATCTATAAAAATTAATAATTCAGTGTAAGAATCTTGAACAACATTAAATTCGATTTATGCTCATTTACATACTTTGGATTGAGTTGCTCCTAATTTACGCCAGGACATAACAAGACTAGCTATTGGATTTTCACTATGCCCCAATACTCCTTTATTAACGCTCACTTTCTTGCCTTTGTACAGTCCCAAGACCTCAGCTACTTCTTTCGAAGAATTGAGATTAAATTTCTTCCCTGCTAAGGAATACGCACGTTCCTCTAATGATAACATTTCATCTCGAATAGTCGAAGATAAATCCTGCAGTGATTTCAAAGATATACCGAAACCAGTTAATTCCATGCATGCGAGCAATATAACAGTTCGCATTTCCACTTCTGAAAATTAAGTTCGGACTGTGATTTCAATGAATATGACATTGGATAGCGTATAATCTTCTTAATATATACCTTTAAATGTATATAATAACGTGGGACTCAATTTTTCTAATTTATCTAAAAGTATGTCAGTGACATGCCAAGATAGAACAGCTTCTGCAGATGCTCTATGTTCGCCTGGCAATTGACTCTTCACATTTAATCCTGGTCCCGTATTATAGCATGATCCCATACGTTTAATCATAGCGCGTCCTTGTGGCAAATATTCTGCCACTAGTTCGTTAAAGCTTTTTTCATTAACATTGCTGTCGAGCATCCAACTTGCTAATTTCGGATCCAAAAATCTACAGTTGGCTGAAATTTCGCAACACTGATACAGCATACAAAATGTTTCTTTCACTGCGAAACATTTTACGTACAACAATGAATTTTCGAGTAATTCTCGCAGTAATTTCAATTGTTCCTTTCCCGAAACTTTTGCCTCTTGTGTATTTGAAAATGAAATATAGTAAGCAATATTGTTTTCCCAGCATATTGACACACCGCAAAGCTTTCTATCTTCGTGTACAAAAGTATCAATTTTCTTTGATCTTTTCTTTCGCTCTCCAGTAGCAGATCTAATAACTTTGGACCCAATTATATTCGCGTCATTGGTGCTGACCTCGCAACTCAGTGCCAGTCCCACACATTTTTTACTCATAACTTCGCGCTTGAATAAATTGAATGTTGCTCTATCACTGCCTACTTTTACAACATCCAAAGTGTTCCAGTTAATACCCTCATTATTAATATTGTACACTCCATTGTCATCAGATGATTTAATTTTTGTCAAAGCAACTTTTGCTTTCTTCGCTGTTTTAACTGGCGTATCTTCATCTATTATAGAATCAATACTTTCTAAGCTACGTTCTCGAAATTCATGTTTCGTAAGCTTCTTCTCTTTCGGAACCATTTCTTTCGATGTTGTGTTTGTGGTCTGTCCTACAATTCTTGGTTTTTGTGTCTTTGTAATGTGAACGGAGTTGCGCAACGAACGTAATCTCATAGTCAAAGGGGTTTCTATATTTTGGGAAGGGACAACAATATCATCACCATCTGATTTATTGGAATCTAGGGACACAGTTCGTTTTCTGTCATGTACGATAACGTTTGCAATTGGCGACCCCTCATTTGACGATACATCTTTAAATCGCAGATTTTGCGATGCCTTCTTTAGCTCATTAGGAATTCTCATTAATTTTCCGGATCTTACATCGCCTGAGTTAAATTGTATTGAACCGCTCTGTTTGGGCGTTTCTCCTATTTGCGATTTGTTTATGGTTTTGATATTTCGAACATTACACTTAGTGGGAGTGGTCACAATATTTATTTCATTGAGCTGCTTCAATGTATTCTTTAACCCTTTAGATTCAGTCCAAGAGTCATCTCTCCACGTAAGCCAATTTTCCTTCGACTCTATGTCGACATTCGTATTACCTTCGAGTGGCTCTTCCTCATTGCTCTTTGCAATTGTGTCACATTTTTTGTCTGTTACATTTCGCGTTGGCGATCTGTATTCAGGCAATTTAACTTCGTTAAAGTCCGAGAAATCTAATGTATCAATAATGTTTTGTTCAAGAAGATTGCACTCCTGGGTATCAATATTTAAACTGTCATCGAACAAATCGGGACTTCCTGATATTCGTGTCTGTGTTTCTATATTTAAATTCAACTTAGCGAGAACACTATTTGTTGAGGCTATGTCTTTATTATTTATGCTTTCCGTCGTGGGTGTCCCCGCTATTTTGTCAACTATGTCAGTAATGTTTTCGGGACTTCCATCAACTTCACTCGGTTTAATAGACACATGTTTTCTGTGTCGACTTTGGGAAACTTTGAAACTAAGCAATGATTCACTATTACGTTTTGGTTCCTTAAAGTCATCCAATTTAAAACTACTATCGTCAAAAAAATCTAGCGAACTTTTGCTTACAGCGTTCTCTAGAAAATTACCATGGTCTAACTGTTTTGATTGAGATGGTTCTGTAACGTGGTCAAATTGATCTTGTACATTAGTAATTTCAGGATCATAGACTGATGTGACTACACCTTCTTTGCTTCCCTCACTCGACTGATTAATTTTCACAACACTTTCACGATTCTCTTCATTTGATACTATATTACATGGCTCAATAAGTTGATTGACACTTTTTTCTTCTTGAGATTTACTGGATGTCGTATTTTGTACGGGAAGCGAATGATTTACTTGCACGTTGGACGATTTTGTACATTCAAATGTATCTTGTCGTACGTGCGATCGCGATGTTATAGTCGATTTGCTTGTGGTAGACGACTGACTACTATTCTCCCATTGTATATCTTGAATTTTCAGTTCGTTCTAAGATAAAACAATTTTTCGTAACATTTGACTTAGAAGATCTGTCAATTAGTATTGTAAAACTTACTTGTACTAATACTCTAGCTTCACGGACCAACATTACAGCTGCTTCTTGCGGCGTAAGTCCGTCCTTTCCAGTGACGAATACTGTTCGCATTTTACTCCGCTTCTGTGCATCAATTTCATGTTCACCATCCTGTTCCTTTTCACTGAAAATGTTCTCAGATAGGAGAAAGTTGTTTACAAACAAAATTTCCGTACACACCTTTCAAAAGGAAGAGCTTTATAAAGAGCTCGCTCCACATCTAATTCATTAGCCATTGCTAACTCAGCCACGCTTGTAATTCCTTCTTTATAAAGGCTCCTCGCACGTAAACCGTTCAGCATCGGCAACCGTAATAGATCGAGTAATTCTCGGCACACACCAAATTGCAAACGCGCTTGAAATTGAGATACCAGCAATTCCATGCAGTTCCAACCAAGCTGTTTGCAGAACTGTGTTACCATTCCTGTATTGAAATGCGACATTCAGTTTTACATTGACAAGCAAAATATTCAGTGAATCTTACCAGCAAATGTTGCTGCATTCTGCTGTAAACTTTGCAAAACTCCTCGACTGCATCCATATTTTTTGCAAACTGCACCGAGCGAAATTTCGCGCACTAAGTCAAATAGGGCCAAAGCGGTGTAAAACCTTCGATGTATACTCAGCTATAAAAAAAGAGCTTTACATTTCCATTCTCCTATCCAGGATTATAATAACAATTTACCGATTTTCCCGCTCTGACAACGCCTGTTACAGCTGAAGTTAGGAATCGCTCTTCCACTCCAATAAGTTGACCGACCCTACGTTCACTTTCGGAAAGTGCTTTCCATAATTCCAAGAATGTCATCCAATCAATTGTGGATATTTGACTTCCCGAATGTATAGGCGTTACTAAATAAATTACGTGCAATTCCGTGTCTAAAACGAAACAACGTCTAGCTTTTTGAAGCTCCTCCAAAAGATACAATCCATCCTTCGGCGGTATTGACGCTGCCAGGCATGCCTTTCCAAGTGCCGTTGCAACCCACCTATGGTCTTCTTCAGTCTTCTGTAAACTGCATAAGAATTCTATAGAAGACTTTCTTTTATTCTGCGATGCATTCATATACTTACAGTAGAAACTCATTGTCTACTAAGAAGTCAATTGCTTCCTTGGCCGGATTTCTCGAGTTATCTTCGTCGGTCATACTTACCAGGGTACACTTTGCATAAGTTTCAACATCTTCAGGGGTATATACGACCTCGGTAGCTACTGCTTCTAATAATGCACGAATTAATGGGGCCGAATCTTCAAGGCACGACTCGATAGGTTTCAAGGTGGCAGACAATAAGGCTTTTGCTGCTTTCCGTTCAATAGGCTTGCATATAAGTATGCTTTCACCTGTGTGCATAAAAATGCATTGAACTACCGCTAGCTATTAGCATTCTTATTGTTATCGTTGTATGCACCGCACCTGCTGTATCTTTTCCCATTCGACCAGCTCGGCCTATCATTTGCTTGTACGATAGACTGTCTAATATTTTACCGCCAAACATCGGTGTCCTTATCAATACCCTTCTTGCTGGCAAATTTACACCACTGCTCAGTGTTGATGTTGCGACCAAGGCTCTCAATGAACCGGATCGAAAAGAGCCTTCCAAAATATCACGTTCATCCATTGTAAGACCAGCGTGATGGAAAGCAACACCGAACGATACAGTATTCTTTAAGACAGCATCCAAGCCTATAGGACTCCGTTTCAATTGTTCTAATGTCTCGGAAATTAATTCAGCATTCAATTGCTGCCTCAGCATGTTACCAATAACAGTGTCTTCATGCCCTATGAAATCACAAATATTGAATACAATGTCCTAAAATATTTCGTACATACCATCAATGCAACTGACCAAGTTTATAGAACGCAAATGCTATTTGTTCCGCCAATTTCTCGCACCAATTTTTAGTAGGACAAAATATCAATATACTATGTCCATCAGATATTGTTTCCATGCAAAGTTGCAAGACATTATCTGGATCCAATTGTGTTAATTCGGGCGCAAGTTCTAGCTCTCTGACGAGACATAATTTATTATCATAAATACAGGTACCGATCTAAGGAAGAGAATTATTTTTAGAGCCTCTATTTAATCCTAATTGGAAATGTTATATTTCCATTTGTGGTATACCTTACACTGTTCATTTAACGGTATGGGCCTAAAATCAGTCTTATACAATTCGGCATTCAGCCACTCGGCTAATAGGGAGAGATTAGGCAAAGTTGCTGACATACCAATTAGTTGTATTTTAATAGTTTCATTTCTAAAATATTACATAGAACTTTAGTAATTTATCGTGAACATTTTTTGGCATCGTAATTTTTATGTATCAGGCGAAGTACCTTAGTGTCATATACTTCAATTTGGTTAAAAGCAATTCTAAAAGATAACCGCGATGAGGATCGCCTACGAGATGTAGCTCATCAATTACGACAGCACCAAGATTAACTAATTCGCCTTCCTCCATTAATCGATTTATTAATGAATTCGCTTTTTCAATAGTTGCTATTGCAACATGAGTTGCAGCAAACCCACCCACAGGAGTGATTCCTCCCATAAAGCCTTCTACTCTAATTCCACTATCAGATAATAAATCCTGAAGAATAGTAATTAATATTATAGTTGTAGAAGCATATGGGAAAGCGGGTGAATGAATAAGTCTTACTTGAAAGTAATACATCTTTTCCCTGACCACAGAAACGAATGGCAATATGAATATCACTTTCTTTTTGGTCTCCAGTATTGTTTTGATCATTAGAATTTCAGCTACTAGTGTCTTCCCAGCGGATGTAGGTGCAGAATATACTAAGTTGCACCTTTCTTCGATGATTCTATGATTAGACAAGCATTCCACTTGCCATGGAAACATATTTAATACTCCTCTAGCTTCATATTTCTAGAAAACATTCAGGAATCCTGAGATACTTCAATTTCTTGTGTCAATTGATATTCATGTAGCTATTAATTAATGTACCTCTAAAATATTTGGTGGTAAACCCCATGCAGCTAGTTTACATCTGTCTTGTGTATTGATAGTGGACAAATAAGAACTAGCTTCAACAGGTTTTTCTTGGTGACTTGATGCATCATTGGTTGGCCCTTTGATACTGTTACTTGTATTTCTAATACTGTCTACATTTATACTTATAGCATCATCAGTCTTATGTTGATTCAATCCGGGCTTATTTGAGTTATTCAATTGCCCATTTATGCTTATATGTGCTCTGCTAACCATACTCTTTGTGGAACCATTCTGTGGTTCTGGCACGCGAAGCCTCAAACTTTTATTCACACAAACATTGTGCCTTATTTTTTTAACATCTGATTTATCTGGGCTAATGATCTTTGATTTTCTTAAATTGGAACTGTTTACTGGATTGAATTTAGATTTGTTTTGGAGTATGGACTTGGTAGCATTACTTGAACTACCTAATCTTGTTTGATTCTGATTTATAACTAGGCTTGCTGTAGCTGAATTGATTTGATTGGATTCATTTATGGGCTTTGATGGGAGCATCATGCTATCTTTGAAATACTTGTTTAGATCCGACTCTTCTTTCATGCCATTCAGATTATTCTCAGCTTTGATACAAGCGGATAAGATATCATCCCCAAATGACTGCATGATGATTATATTTTTATAAATTATCTTGATATAATTACTACATGTATAATGTAATAGAAAAGTATAAAAAGATCAGTCAAACATGATTGCAAATCTCATTTCACTACAATAGTAGTCAACACTCTTGGGTTACATGATCACTTATAAATTCATTCTATGATTAATATAATTATTTATTCTAGACGTTTAAAAACGTAAATTCAATTCTATATACAATACTTTGTTCATTTCTGTGTTTTGCCAGTTAGATCGTCAATCGTACAAATGACTCCGATCCGATCTCCTAACATCTGATGGGGCTTCTTAAAAATTGCATTATCATTTTATATTTATTCACGTAACTTCTATCGAAGACACTATGATCCATTTCTTTCAACATTTGCACATCAAACTGTTGACAGTTGAAACGTAATTCCAAAACACTTTGGTTAGATAATTCCCTTCTTCTCAGGAATGTACCGTGCGGTTTCAATAATTTTCACCAGGCATTCCCATCGATTATAGCGCGTTCAACACATTTTTCACGGTCTTGGGAAACACTTTTTCATATCGGATTCATATTTTGAATTGTCTTTGCACGCTTGACGGATGGTTAGCGCGGAGCAGGCATGCGTAGCGTCCAGCCACGTGACAACGGCGATCAGATGATTTCTGCGTGGTGAATCATTTTCAAAGATTATTCTAAGGGGTGAAACCCGCACGGACACCTGCATTTTCCACCTGACTGCCAACTGGTAGAATAATTAAGTAGACACGTCCGACAGACTAACAAATGTGTCATGCGAGTAATTGCAGCGAACGTATGTAAGTGGAGCATGAAGCTGTAATCGTAGGTTATCCGAAAGATGTCCCAAGTTACCCTAAATGGATACGATTGAATGCTCCTCGGTAGAATGTAGGTCTAATTAACTCCAGAAATACATGAACTCCTTGTGGAGTCTAACTGACTTCCCAGTAAGATACATCAAGTAAGATAGCCCTGTACAGACCGGCGATCCAAGAAAACTGGTATCGCCGTGACTGACGCTTTATTTCTAACTAATTAGTAAGCAGAAAGAGAACTCTTGCCAGTCGGGTATATGTTTGCTCTTCTGCAGAGAATCAATCGGCCCGATTTCCCGTCGTCCTCAATGAATAACAAATTCTCCAGATGCTCTCCTACCATTTCAATTTACCTCGCTTTGCTGAGCACTTCCTCGAATTAATAAGATCGGGCGTGCTTATCTGTCGTGGCCCATTTAATCCGATGACAAGCCATTGTTCGAGGCAAAAACTATTATACACGAATCGCCGGCAGAAAATTCTTTTATTAACGAAACAATGACTAAGTGGAACTGAGCGAGTTGAAACTGCTCGGGCTAAGTTGTGAGCAATTAGAAAAGGAGTATTGATACTCTCGAGGGTGGAGAAGGCGAGGATTCTGCGAGAGTGCGATAGACGAGCGAAAAGAAAGGTAAAGCTGAGGAAGCGTGCGAGCGAGTAGTAGCAGCAGCAGCAGTAGCAGCAGCAGACAGAAGCCAGGACACCTGTCTGTCCCTCCACTCTGAAGCGAACGTGAAAGAGGGGCCGTCGCTGGATACCCCGGTGCCCGGTTCAGTACCCCGTGCACGCTCACGCTGATAAGACCTTATTCTAATCACACGTCACCTGGCATATCGATAGTCGGCCGCCTGGCTGCTCTGCTACCTTTTCCGCAATCAGAGACGCCGCCAGTGAACGGATCAAGCGAGATCTTGGCCGAGCCGAAGAAGCAGCCCTTGCGACAGACGGCAATCGTGTCGGGTTTCGCATCGCCGCTTCCATCATCCGATGGATGATCGCCTTCCGAAAGAGATGTCCAGCCGATTTCGAGTTGACACGTAGTTTATAATCGCTGTGGAGCGGCCGGCGAGCGCGTAATTCCTCGGCCAACTGGACCAATCACCATCACGCCTGATCGTCCATAGACCGGTGTGGGGTTGCCAGTTCTAGCTGCGGAGCGGCACGCACCAGATACGAAAAACTAGAGAAACCAAGAGAGCAAGCAACCCTTTGGAATCCAAGGATATGCTGATGCCAATGCAAGTATACGATGCGTGAACTCTTGCTAGATCGGATAGGATGTCAAGCGGAGGTCAATGATTATGCGTCGTAGGGCTTCTTCCACTGCTCCCGGGGGGATCTTGTGTCTTCGCACTTACAACAGAGATAACCTAAAGATCGCTTAACGTGCGTTGACGGAGTTCGCTGGACTGTGAGAGATTTGGTCCATGTGATACTTGAATCGGCAAACACTGTCTCGAACGAGTTCTGGATGCTTATCGTCACTGCATCCCTCGACTTTCTCTCTTTCGAGTGCAACGTATCAGTTGGAACCGGCTTCCCTTGGACGAAGGACAGAGTTGAATCTTTGGTGTTATGTAACGCAATAAAGAAAGAGAAGAAGTTCCGAATCAATGACGCTTCTTCGGGTGCCTCGATAACTGGCACGTGTGCCAGCGACGTATTGGGAACAAAGTGTTGTCGAAGTGAAACTACTCGGAGTGATAGATACTGAAGTTTGCCGCTGGAGCTTGCGGCCAGACACAAGTGGAGTCTGCAACAATGTGCAGTGAAAACCGTGAAACTATAGGACGCAGCAGTAGCAGCACGTGCATGACGAGTATTGTTAGCAACAGGTGTTATGAATGGCCCTGAAAATTCCTTGCTACTTGTTTTGCGGCTAGTGCGGAATAAAAGGAAGCGTGACTTGGTCGTAGCCTGGCATGGCTTTCGTGGAAAGCCTTGTATCATTCGAGTGTGTGGCAATACAACCTCGAAGATCGCTTGAACTGGTTGGAGGTTCTAACTGAAGCTGCGCCACGCCGAGAGGTGAGCGACGCACTTTTACGAGCTGATGAAACGAACGTGCAAGGACCGACTTTACAACTTTTTACCGACGACCACCTATCAAATCTGACCTTACATGTTTCTCTGCTTAAAAACTTGATAAACACTTACGGCCAATGTTAGCGCCGGTAGATTGCATTCATTTATTCCAATTACCTTATGATAATCGTCAAATATAGTGATAGATTGGTGGTCGATCGGGTCAGACACGAATGTAGTTCACTCGCGGTCGCCTTGGCACACATTTCCTCCTGTATCTTTCTCCGTAATGAAAAAGCGACTCGAGTGTACTTGCCTTTATGAATATAATCACAGCACCGGTGGACTCGTACACCATGTACGGCTGCCTTAGGAATTATCAGGCGCGCTTAAGAACTATTGTGTTAGTTTCAAAGGTAAACTGACCTGAAAACGAAGATAGGAATCCGAGGCGACGTTGCGCAAAATTGATAACCAACTTAAAGAAAATCGCCTTTATATTCCGGGACTTTTTAACTCGCTCGCTCTCTCTCTGTCTCTTGGACATGTTGTGTGCATTTACGAGCGGAAGGAAAAAACCGTGGCTTTTCGTGCCAACGAATCTGCGTTGCAGTGGTTGCGTGCAATCGCCGGCGGGCGGCCGCTCGGCCGGCCGGCGTTAAATGCTGCGTGCTTGTACGCTCGCTGGAATTCAGAGGGCGAGAACGTATGACTTAATTCACTCAGGTCGAGTTAAAAAGAGCGTACAGTGTACGCCGCTTAATTACCGGCAGTCTGTCTGGAAATGACAGAGTAATAGGGACGCGGGAAAAGCTTGGAGAAAGAATTCTTATTGTGCACTCTCCTATCTGATGGATAGGGCAACACTACAGCGACTTAGTTGCTCCGTTCTAATTGGCTGAAACGTACACCCGCTTTATTGTAAATCTTGATTAGCACGCAAGCGTCTGACTACGTCACGCGACCCTCTGAGTTCACTTAAAGCGGACATTTCACTATGAGCCTATAAAGGGAACAATCGAAATTTCACCTATCATTAAATACCAAACTGGAAACCACGGCTAGTTTTAGCAAGGATCGCGTCAACAAAGCGACAGCAATGTGCACGAAGGTGTTAACAGAGCTTGGCGGCAATCTGCTCGGATTAGCGTGGCAAAGCGAGTCATCCGGAAGTGAGCAGCATCAAAGTAAAGTGCGGACGCATTTCAATCTCGGCAGGGAAATAGTGGCAAGCCTGCGGAAACCAGTGTGATAGATGGAGAAGGACGGAGAGGGAGCGGAGCGAGCGAGTGAGTGCTTGGAGGGATCTGGCATAAATCTCAGTGAGCCGTCATAGATATACGAAACGGAATATAATGGAGGGATAATAAGACGGGAAGATTGCAGAGAATTATTCGAAGCGGTAACATAAAGCAGGGGGCCGGCATTCCAGCGGCGCCTATAGAATGTCGGCTTGGCGAAGGCGGAGGAGGGTGAAGGAGGAAACAGAGGCGACAAGGAAATCAGAAAATCAAGAGCACCGAGGACGGGGCTTCGTGTACAGAGTCTTCATCTCTCAAAGGAAACGCGCCTTGTTCGTCCGTAATACGTTAATAAGAGAAAATGTTTGAAACTGTATCGCTTCGTCGGAGGTCGAGCTTGTCCGACGCGTGGGACGCCCCTCCCCGCCACCGTACCTGCTGAAGAAGCTTTTGCCGCGGAGTAACGCATTTATTTATGTTAACGAGCCGTGGCGGGAAAGCCGTGCACCGCATAATCCGACAATTCCCAGCTCAATTTGCTCCTAAACAAAACATTCCAGCGCAGCTGTAGTTACGCGCGCGCGAGAGAGCGCACGCCCACCGTCAAGATCTGCGATTTAATGACCGCGATCGCCTCTGAGGAATTTCTCGATCCCTATCGTCGTGGGAAGGAGTAATTATTCTCTTGGCGGGCGCTATTAATTACCAACTAATTATCTGCCGCGCTACGCTCGCTCATGCTAAGCGCAAAACTCCTCTCAACTACCAATTGCCGTACGGGCTACCGTGAAAATACAGCGGCCCTCCTTCGAGTTTAACGAACTCGTTTCACCTGCCAACGACGCGCGATCATACATGATTGGAGGCTCACTGTCTCGCGGGAAATTCCCCCTAAATGCAAAACAAATTGAACAATTAGCAAGGTCTACAATTTCAAGGATGAAAGAATTTCTTTGTCTTTCAAAAGTCCTTGATTCACTCCGTCGATACTCTAACGAGTATTATTATTACAACTCTGGCAGAAAATTCGAAAGAGCTTCTCTCCAGTACGCAGATCACAAGGTGGAAAATCGCGTTCGTACCGGCGCGTGAAAGATCCGCTCGTTAGTACAAGTGCGCTAACGCGACTGCACGAATATACGAATAAGAAATCGCGGTTCGCTCGAAGGAGCGTTCGATTCTCAGTAAACGGCAGTTGTAATGCTTTGTTGGCGAGGTTCACTCGAGGTGTAATTCACTCATTATGTCCAAGGCTGTGAAAGCAATAGGCGACAGTGGTTGTCAGGAAGGGGAGGTTCTCTCTGCCGCGCGCGAGAGAGAACTAGGAGAGGCACTTTTCACCGAATAAATCTCTGTCGACGATAGTGAGTGCTGAAATCTCGAAAAGCTGATATCCCCGACTGATTGAGCAAGCTTTCTTATTTGATCTCGCGGGCCAGTCTGTAACGCCGATAGCGACCACAGACTGCGACGGTGTTACTGACCATACCACACAGAAAACCTAAGATTTTCTCTCCTCGCGACGAAGTTTATTGGGTGTAGCGGATAGCAGCAGCGGAGAGTGTGCCGAGTAACAGGACGACCACGCTGACTGCGCAGGCTAATGCAAGCGGCTAACGCAGATTTATCGTTTTCACTCGCCGTGGACAGATTCGCTTGGCGTATCAACCTAGGCATTACTATAGGAAATATGTATTTACTTATCAACAGCTCCGTGGGAACGTAGATCAAGCGCGAGCTTAATTGTAGCCGCGCGCGACCTTTACCTCCTGTTATATTCCTCCACGCGGAAGAGAGCAGAGAGTATCGAGTATCAAAGAAAAATCTCGCCGATAGTCGTCGACTAGTAATGTAACCAACGCTATCTCGTCTCCTGCCTTTAATAGCTCGATGATTAATGGGCCCGACACTGATTTTATGATGCCCGCTGACCCCGCACTCCGAGCCGATCAGAGATCGCCAATTTGTTGGTTGGGACTCTCCTAGGCCTCTTGAATTATGCGTCTCTCTGTAATGCATCGTATGTCGCCGAGCTACAAATAGTTTGTCTTGGAGGCGAGTCCGCTCGTCGAGTTGCAGATATCATAGACGCTCGCGAAACATTCCTAGGAATGGAGATAATGCCGAGTGGCTGTCGACTGAACAGCGAGCGCTATCGTAGCGCGGCTGCCACTTTAGCATTGATTGGAATTCGTAAGGAGATAGTTCGCGTGGCTAATTCGCCCCGGCGGCACATAGCTTGCTCTCTCTCTTTCTCGAAGAACTCGGATTACTTAAGGTTTCATTAGGATTTAACGACACCGTACGCGCCGCGCTCTCTGATGTTACATCATCGGCTAATGAAATATGAAATACGTTAGGCGAGATATATTCGCGTGGAAGTGGTGCGAGCCATTCTACATATGTGCGATGCGTGTGCTGCTTGGGTGCCGCGGCTATCTCTCTCTCTCTCTCTCTCGCGGAGTGGTAGGGAGCGACGGGCGCATTTGTCAGGATGCCAAGTATGCATGCGAAAATGTTGTCAGGCCAGCATGGCCAATCTACCACGCCGAAAGAAGACACTTGGACCTAATTCCATTGGCCGGCCAATCGCGAGGAATTCTTCGCGATCTAGAAGAAATCATTGGTGGAAATTGGAGGGATCGATCTGTCGATTGTGTGTCCTGGAAGGCCGAATGGAGAAGGAGTGTTATCTCGCAGGGAATAATTCACACAACTGATAAGGCATTGCGTCCGATCAGATTGGGAACCAGTTCGGGGCGCGGCCCTAACTCTCTCACGTGTAATTCTTCATTAGCATTAGGCGCCTCGGTCAATGCACCACTTCCTCGCCGCGCAGGTGATCTATTACGTCAAACTATATTTCAAGCCTCGTTTCCTCGCATTCAACCCTCGCCCGTTCACGGTCCACGCCCTGCCCACCGGTCACCAGGAACCCGCCGCCGCCGCCGCCCGCTCGCTGCTCTCTCACATTAAACTCATTCTCCAGGGTAGACACCGAATTTCCATACACACACGTATACTCGACGCCTTCCACACTTTGCCCTCAAAAAACACGAGACTTTATCTCAAGTTTTTCGCTTCTCTAAATATTTATAAGCGTTTCGACATTTTTCTATTTATGGGTCTGCACTGAATTAATTAAAAAACCTGCTAATATAATCGAGCGATGAATTTATAGCGCGGGTATTGGAATCTGCAAATAGGGAATGCAAATAAGATAGTTGGATATTAATATCTAGCGTGTCAAGGTGCACCGGGGGCCATAAGGGCGTCCCATAAATTTTCTTCTATATAATCTCATTTCCATAATAATATTTATACAAGCGATATCCTGTCTAATGAATACTTCTGTGGTGACCCCACCCACTTCCTAGTCGCATTTAATGGCCAAGCCGATTTTAGATAAGCCAGCTGAAAAGCTAGTAATCTTGTGGGAGGATTGCCGTGATTATGGCCCAACCACTTCCGCTTAAATGGCAAAAGCCATTCGGGAAGGAAAACACAATGATTTCGAGGTGGAATGAAAGCGGGGGATTTTCAACGATACCTAATAACAGACCGTTCGATTAATTGAATCATGAGAAATTAGAGAAGGACGCGTGCTCCCCGCCACTCTGGCCGCACTGCTTGTCGGACCGCACTCAGTCAAACCTGTACTTACGTCCCATTACGTTTGTGATCGAAGATGCCGACAGTCTTCATTCTCCGCTGACTATTACAAACTCCTCAAATCACTTAGCACTTTCCGTAGCCCTCGAGCGTCACTCAATGTAAGACGCGCTCCCACCCTCTGCGATTTTTCTCTTTGACTATCATGATTTATTAGTGATTAATGGAGGGTTCGTGTTATAATTATAAATGATATAGTAATTTGAATGATTTTCTCGTTGCTTTCCTGAGTTGAAGAGTCGATTCAAGGGTAAGTGAGTCAGAGTGTACACGTGTCGGCTCGTTAGGAAGGTCTCTAAGATGAGCCACGCGGAGAAAAATCCTCCTCCGTAGCGCTTTTCCGCGCTGATCTTCGTTAAAGCGTTAATGCCGGACTCGTGGGCGTGTAAACACGCGGCACGCTATAAAAGTGCATGTAAATGATTTATCTTGATCCGAGCGCCCACGCTCCTTTCGGCGGCGGCGGCGTCGGCGGCGTCCTCAGGAATTATCCTGCCTCTTTCCGTCTCTTTCCTCTTCTCAAGCCGACGCTTCTTCGAGCCTCCTCTTACACTCTGATCTGATGATCCGCTCGTACCCTCTCTCACTCCCTCCCACTATCATCCTCGTTATCTCATCGCGCCGACATTACTCTCGCGAGCGCGCGTACTTGGAGAAATCAGAATTATTGTGGCTAGCGCCGCGCCGACTCGAGATCGCAGATAAACCGAGCGAGATTAAGCGATGGATTGTCAGCGGACACGCGCGATTCAGGAATACGTCGACCAGGAACTAGAGGAATGGATCTGAAAGATTGGAACCCTCGCCGAGACTGTGGGCGTTCTTAGGGTGCGCCAGAACCACTTGTTACCCCTCAATTTCATTCTAACGAGAAGTAATTCTATTGTGAAAAACTTTCTTTTGAAATAGTTAAATTCCCTGAAAGGTAGACACTTGTTACCTTTGAATTGAATTTTAAAAAGAACCAATTGCATTCTTAAAAATCCCATTTTGTAAATGCTTTAGATTTACTGGAATATAATAGGAAAGTCCCTTTAAAATAGTTGAGGGTATTGAAAGAAAATTGTAGGTGTGAATTCTCTGGGAAGAGTAGACTTTGTTTCAAGCGCAAATACTCGAGGGATTAGAGTTGGCCCAGTTAATATGGTATCGTTCCTTTTGCGAATCTCGGCTGTCTGCCGAAGCGATATGTACCTATAGGGTTATCGTTCAGGGGCGTAGTTTAACACTTCTCCCGAGAGAGTTAGTCCATCGGAGCGAGGCTCTGTTTGATCAAGCGTGGCGTAGACTGAAAAACAGGCTGAAAACTATTATCGCTTGGGCTCGAGATAAAAAGTACGGTAAATTTCGCGCTCCAGTACTCCGGCACGTGGAGAAGCCGGCGCGGCGCGGCGCGGCGCGTATAATAGGAGGGACGACGATTCCATTCCATGTGGAACGACTAGGAAGCCAGTAAGATAGCAGAGACAGAGAATTACATCGATTACGAGGTAACTGATATGATCTAGCATTATGTCTCGGAGTCATTAAATGATGCTCGGAGGGAGTTGCTTGGGAGATTGAAGATTGGCGATGATGCGAGAGCAGCGGTGCGCTCTCGCTGTCTTTGACCTCAATACCGGCTAGGTGAAGGGGCCAAAGACCTTGCCATTGAATTCGGCTGTAATCGAAGTTGACGTCACCATCGAGTGGCCGAGCTCCTCCATCTCCTCCTCCATCTCCTCCTCCTCCGAGGGAGCAGCGATGTAAGCAACGTAATGTAAATGACTTGCGGCAATATCGGCAGCGACACTTCACCCGAAAGCGAACGGTCAGTGAACAGTGAACATTTCCCATCATCTGCCATCCTGACGAACCCGAGCGATTTATGCTCGCGTCCTTGCCATCGGGCCAACCGGTGGTGCGCTGGACCATGAAAAATGTTCGTTGGAGATGCTTAAGCACTGTTTCAGGAATCCCAGAGGCAAACCTGCCGCGCGGCGCGGCGGCGCGGCGGCGCAGCTTGGTTATAAATATCATAACAGGTCTCGCTCGCTCTAAGGAACGCCCTTTATGGTGGTTCGTCTGCCCGTGTCACCGTCAACTGTGCTTTATTCGCATGGCGCAGTCGTATTTTACCGCTGACCTTGGACAATTCTCACTAGCACCGTAATATACTGGACAAGACTACCTTTCCTCCCATAGGAAACACGAGACAATAGACTTTCGGCTTGGCCGAGTATTTGAATTACAGGAGAGTCCACTCGAGGGATGAATTACGACTTGGAATGATCGACGAATTTCTTATTGCTCGAATATTTCGCCCTTGTATTGAGATTTCGAGTTTGAAATGTTTGAATTACTCTTTTTATGGGGGGTGGGAAGATCTACCGGGTTGGATATCGCGTGGCGTGAAAGGGTATTAAGCGTAAGATGAGAGGAGTGATTCAGAAAATTAAAGAACATCCCCATAATCTTGTTGAGCGGCTTTATCCAGCGATAATTGAATTCGACGCCGGCGGAGACGACGACAGCCTCTACCAATGCGCCGCTCCGGTACGCCAAGTAAAAGGGGCTTTTGGGACCTGCTATATTTCGAGATTTGGGCGCGGCCCATCTCACCCAGCCGTTTCTTTCCTTGTAATTCTTGCCTGACTGATCTGTAACCTATTCCTTGTAATACCAAGCCATTGTGTTCGCGTTTCGACTGCGCCCTTTTTCCCAGCTGTACACGTTGATTGTAATCTTCTTATCCTCTGTGATTTAGGCGCTCTTTCACTCAACTAAATCACACTTTCATTCATTGGCTTCTTGTGATTTTCTGGGGAATTTGAAGGTGACACATTAAGAGCGCTCGGCTCCTTTTTAGAAAGATCCTTCGAATAAGTTGTACTTGTCCTGGTCGCTCGAAAGGTCAGGACTTCTTCTCTTTACCAGGAATTCCTCGGAATGGGAGGTTTTATTTCTCGAGTCTTGCTTTCGTAATTGCCCCCCTCATTCAAGTTCCACTCGACTAATTGCAGGACAAAAGCAGGAATCGCGGAGTGCGTAGTCATGTGAAATGACCTCAACCGGGCGACAAACGAGGCCTGGCAGTTTTGAATTAATGGCAAGTTGCCCGCCAGTCGAAATAGTCTCGCTGGGACGACTTTCTTCCGCGTATTATAAGCGGACCTCCGCTCATCAAGCCTCATTCTGGCGCCAGTGTAATTAAATCGTAGCTAATTCCCGTGGGAAGACTAAAATAGAAGCAAGTCACCGCTTGATTCTTAAAGGCAAATTTTTCTTTCACTCTCCCCGCGAGGAAAACGTTAATACGAGTTAATCTCGTTACCAGCCCAGTTTCCCTCGGAGTTCCACTTGAATTACGATTTCTGAGTTATTAATAACAGGATTATTAGACTCAGCAACGACTCCGCGTACGTTTCGATTCAATTAGTCGGCAAGTTAAGGAGCTCGCTCGGCTTAATGTAAATATATCGGCAAACGATTCGTCGATAATTATGCGATAGCCTAGAGTGATTCACTTCTTCCTTTCCTCACAGAGAGAGCGAGTACTGAACGAAGCCTGAGGAAGTCGTCCTCTTTGCCGGCAGGAAACCGACCGCTTAAGATTTATTACTTTCACTGCATTAAATTTCAATGTCGCGGCATGCGTGTGCGCGCGGCCGCGCGTCCCTCTTCGTACAAAGGCGGCGAGTATCGAAGATAACCATCGTCATTTTCGTTGGCCCGCTGACGGCACAGCCGGTGACCGCGACGAACCTTATTACCGAGGACAATACAAAAGAAAACAAGTCCTCGGTCGAACCAGCCAGCCGTCAATCGACTAATGCCTTGACAGTCAGGATTTATCGCGGCCTGTCGATATTAGATTTACACCCACGATTTTAATTGGTAGCCGGGCTCTAATTAAGATTTTTCCCGAGCATTATCCATGCGAGAACACGAGTGGCATGCGCGCACCCTGCCGATAAAGCATGCCCTCTCGCTGCTTTAGCGTTCTTTATGCCGTTTCGTTATGCTCTTATGATTTATATAACGACCGGTCTATCTGCGAAGGTGACTGACCCATTTACTATTAACTCGGAGACTAGCACCGCCTCTTATCTCCGCGGCAAAACACCGCGTGGGCGTTTGTCTGTCTGCTCCTTCTTCTCCCTTTTTTTTTCTCCCTCTGCCACCCTTTCGTACTAGTCACAGGTGTACAAGGAAACTCAGGCAGTTTGTCAATGGCATCGGCACTTGACAGTCCCGACATTTATACGTGCACCCGGTTATGTACTATTTACCAGGCATGATAAGTGGAAGTCACTGCCGCATCGATTAAGGCGGCCATTAACGCCGTCGTAAAATTGGATCGCGCCCACTTATGCCATCATCCTCGCCCAGCTAGTGTCGAACCAACAAGTATCCACGTGGATGAGTTTCGATGGTGATTCCACTGAGATTTCCCTGCCATCAGTGATAACGATTAAGCTTTATGGGAATCGTTTCCTCATCTTGTAAGATGGTGCATCCCATTCCGTGTGCGACTAGTTTCTTTATGGACCACCTAAAGCAGAATATCCCTACGACTAACTACTTTCGATGAAACTCCATTTTTTATGCGATATGATGAGAATGATTCTCGACGATAGGAATTATTATAATTTCATTGGAATTCTCTTGAGTTCAAACTAGAATTTTCTTATATTTGTAGAAGGGATTTTTAAGATAGCAAGGTTGATATTAAAAATGTATTATCGTATGAAATATATGAAAATGTGAGTTAGGCGAGCAATATGCAATCATGTCTGAGCAAACAGGGCTCCAGAATGATCAGCGTGTTTGAACCGGTGTTATTAATATTCGTATCCGTCAGAGGCTTATCGTAGACTTATTTGAGTGGCGAGGTATGGCGCGATGCAACTACCGATAGATGTTTCATGGCGAACTGCTTGTATGGCGTCGCTCTTGATAATGTCTTTCCGGACAACTGCGACCGAGGTGGTTTCCGGCGTGCGAGACTCGACTAGCAGCAGCAGCAGGAGCAGCAGTGGCAGTGGCAGCTCCTGCGTGCCTTTTTGAAGGATGAGCTCTTGTAGAGCACTAATAAAGCGACTAATAAAGGGACCCGTCTGAGTTTATACGCGTGTAAACTTGGCCGAGTCGAGGTCAAGAGCCACTTAGGAGTGCCGGATCACGAGGATCCCCTTGTTCTCTATGCCCGAGAAATCTCCATCAGGGATCTCGATCCTTCGACGCGTACTCTTCACAGAGCGCGTGAACTCGACGACGCGCTCTCTTCCACAAGAAGCGCCGGTATCATGATCGATGGCCGATTTTTCTTCCCCCTCGTCTCACCTCCAATCGGATTAACATCGTTCAAACTGTCTCATTGCCAGACATAATTGCGTGCTAGGTTGCGCCTACTCCTCGAGGAAGACCACTCCTCTTTTTTTCTCTCTCGTCAGTGCACGTGATTCTGTGACACGGTGGAAAGTCGAGGGCGTACCAAGCTGTAATAAGCCCGCCGGCAATGAGGTATTAATGTGATGATGATGACACCGTCTACCCGTTTATTACCCAATTTCCATGATATTCTAAACAAGTTTGGCGAGAAATATTGCTGGAACATGCGATGAATATGTCACTGGTTGATCGTAATTGATGATATTCGAATCTTCGAGTAGATGCAAGTGATTATAAAAATAGAGTAATAAAGGAATTTTTCTTGTCGGTTTATTCAGCCGAAACTCATATGAAAGCTTCATTCAGGTCATTTATAATCCAACAAAACATCCGTTCTTGCAACTGCATGCTTATAATGCTTATTTAGTATCCTCTTTCATGGCATTAGCAGAGGTTGCTGGGGAGAAAAAATCTTGCGATCATAATCTCTTGGAGTATCGTCTTCTAACTTGATCAAGCACTCGATTCTGAGTTCTTTTGATTGTGCATGCTCTTCGTCACTGCTGACAGAGAAGAGTGTCAGTGGCAGCCACGCCTAATCACACACTTCCTTTGGTTCATTGAATTTTTAATGAGTCACTGTTACCTTTTGCCACTCGAAATCACTGGCGACGTAGATGACCTTGTCAGAAGGACTCGGAGAAATTGGAGACGTCTCGTGTTTCGGTGCCCTCGGACCTGCAAGGTCGTCGCGACGCTGCGTGTCAGAATTAAACGCTTCATTTCTCCTCTTTCCTTCCGTTTCTCGAATCTCGGTGCTCCTGCAATACCAAGAAAACCGTCCTCTTATTATTCTCCACGCCTTTTTATCGTCGCTCCCTTTGATATGCTCGCTTGCTAATTCGCAGTGATGGATGCTGCGCGTGTTACTGACAACTCCATTATGAAAGTGACTCTCGCCGCGGGCGACTCCATGAGAACACGCGTACAAGTCCTCCAAGTTGTTCCAAATGATTTTTAAATAAGAGAAAATCGAAGCGAGACTTGTATATAAAAATGATTAAACATTTAAAAAGAATCTTTCAATGGACATCTTGTATTAATTGAATTTAAATTAAAATCAGTAGAAATCTGATTGAATTTAAATGAATTATAATATATTATGAATTGATTACTACGATTTAATATTAATCAGTTGTATGTTAAGATCGGAGGAGCGTATAAATTGAGGAGGAAAATTACCTCGGAGAAGACACTATCTCACGGAATAGTTGGTTGGTAGAATTCGATAGAGTCGGCTGTTTTCCTCTGAGATTAGACATTAGTGGCTGGCAAGCGAGCACATATCGCTCTCTCAAACTAGGCTCAGCTAATAAAGCCCACTTTTTCCTTGGCATGGCACGCCAGCCAGCGTGTACACTTACGCGCACCTCGGCGCACGGTGCGCGTCAGTCAATTATCGGTAATTTGCACCGCAACAACAGAGACTGCTCGGCCGAGCACATCATGACCGGCGAAAGTCAATGATGCTCCGTGGCCGGTGGCGGATTCCGTAGCCGCAAATTTTAATGAAGCACGTAAACATCCTTCCGTGATCGTACGATGCACCTCGCCGACACTCGCCATTTTATGTATACGATTATCGGTCGTGCACATAACGATAGTTAAGTCTAATGATCGTCCAAGGAGAAAGCAGATGTTCTCGAATTATCTTGGAGAGCCTTTGATTTTTCTCCTCCTCCTCCTCGTACGAAACAGGAAATTTCAGACGGGTTTTGCTTCTTGCTGTGATAAAGAAAGTAAGAGTCGATATTTATTACGTTCGATTGAAAATTGAATGTTACCTTGCAGATCTGTCGAAGACTCGTTACAAGGATCATCCGGGAGAGACATTGACAAACGTTCGATTGATTCTGCGAGTGGTAAGTACAGTCTTACTTACGATCAGGAATCATTGATTTAATGGGACCAGTGCTCGATTGGAAGTAGAATAATCTCAAACTGCATTCCCTCTTGAAATCATCTTGACTTCCCATTGGAATGTGAGCGAGGATTGCGAGAATTATAGGAATAGAAATGGCTATTAGTTTAAGAGTTTCCTGTCGGCACTCTCCGACGGTATATAACGGTGGTCGATGCTCCCTTTGAATCCCAGTTATCCATTCGAGTCATCGACAATCCTTTCAAGCACTGTTTGATCAACGGATTCCACGCTTCGAATGCCGGCTGACCTGCTTCGGAACAGTCGGAATCGAAACATTGCCACTCTCTGTGACAACATACACTCGACGAGTCAGAGGAGAGATACACTTTATAATGACGTCCAATGATTTCCTAGAATCGAGCTCTCCCTCGTCTTAACCCAGTGAACTCTCGCGCACTCCAATCGAATCTTTTCCAGGGAGACGCGATTTTTTTTCAAACGTAGCTCCGATGTAAACTCGATATTGAGTTACAATTATTTTGTTCCGCCCGGCGGGACATTATGTTGTAATTATGCACCGGTTTGTCATGCGATGAACTGAAGGGCGTGCACACACAGACACACAGACACACTTAGCCGCAACTGGTTCCTCCACTACGACGGGTGCCTTCTAAAATTTCAAGGTACACCGCAGGCGAAATTTCCGCGTTCCATCGCGATGTCCGCCTCGCGGACTCTCATCACTCTTACCTGGTACTTGACGCGAGGAATCCCCTGCATGTGTTTGGTGAAAGTGCCTATTTGTCACTTAAAAATCTCACTTAAACTTACCGTTCTCCAAACAATTACAACACTCAAAAATACAACAAAGTCATAATCAACCATAAAACATATTTAAATTACTTCCACGAATGATGATATAATTAAGGATCGAAGTAGCAATTGGAAGTGTATTACTTTCATAGCGAAGAAATTGGCAGTTAGCGGAAGAAGCACGCGGAGGAATTCGTGCCGCGGGAGTGAACAATCTGGTTAGACCAGGAATAATCTGGTTACAGGAGTGACTCTCGGTGTCAGGTTTTTTTCGTTGGGGAAGAGCGGCGGCGGCGGTCGCACGTGCATTGACGTGTACCATCTGGCCGGTGAGTGTCGCCGGCCAGCAATTGAATGTAATGATATTCTGGTAGCATTCGAGTTACGTCGTCCTCTCCTCCCTCGTCTTCCATGTAACTCGCAGCTTCCATCTCTTTCTCTTACTCGAAGGATCGAAGGATTCTTTCTCTCTGTTGTTCCAACGGGGGAGGCTCGATCCGTCTCTCCCACTTTTCAGTGGCTGTTAGCTCGCGTTGGCCATTGACCGACCTTCGCAGTTGAACTGTGCCGCGAGAAGATAGGAGCTGCTCCTTTCTCTCGCATCCTCTTCATTCTTCCACTCATTTACTTTCTTTCTCCTTCATTACCCCCTTTCTCCTCGCCGCGCGCTCACCCTCTTCGTGGTGTTACAGGCCGTTCACACCACAGTCTTCTTACAGATTCGACCTTTTCATTGGGTCGTTAAAAAAGGTGTGATGAATTCCTTCATCTTATTTTTGGAGTAATTTTTATTCTCGTTTAATGTTCGTTATTATGTTTTAAAGAATGTGGTATATTTTGGTGGATTGGAATAGAAAAAGTGTATCGTGTGAACGGAGTGTTATAGTTAGTTTGGAGTGGAAGCGCGGCTCGGTAAAAGCTCGCTACTCCCATTTTCAGATAAACGGGGTTAAAGTTAAAAGGGCCTCTCCGTCCAATTGGCCGGAGTCTGTGAAGCCACCATTACCATTCTTCTCGTGCACCAGAAATTCCTGGGTTAATCTAGCTCTCTTTCTCTCTCTTTTTCGCTTGGCACCGAGTAGAGGAAGTGCACTCTGCTTTAATCTAGTCGTGAGGGAAAAAAGGTGCGGTGCACTCCCTTTATTAGAGGAGGCAGCGTTTTCCTGAGATTCCAGCGGACGGAATTCCCCGGTGAAAAATCAGTAGGCTTCGAGATACATGTATAGATGGACGTGAGTGGCGGGCGGGCGCTCGCGCGCGCGCCATTAAATTCCTCATGAATGAGTTCCTGGTGAGTTAGGCGCTCGATAAGTCTAGTTGTCGCCGGCTAACAAACCCGAAAGCACTTGTCCCCGGGGAAAAATCCTTTCGAGCGGTGGAAGGATTGCTCGCGTGGGTGGTAATAGGAGTTCGCCCACGGGATGTGTCTAGTCGTCTAGGGTTAGTTAAGCGCGCCGAGAGAGAGAGAGAGAGAAAGAAAGAAAGAAATGATTGCCGCTATTTTGCTAGACGAGCATATCTGAAGGGAGTGCGAGACGGAGACAGAGAGAAAGTCGCTTGATCATGTGATTGTGCAAAATCGGCCGGGTGAATTGCGAGTGGTGGGACATGCATGCCCCACCGGATTAAGTGGCAGCGCACCACCACCCTGCTGGCTGCCCGGCTGCCCGCCATGCAAATCTGGTGTCGCGCACTTGTCGGATGTTGTTCCACTCGGATCGTTATCAGAACTGTGTCATAGTAAGTCGAGTTTCTTGTTGCACTAATGCCCATAGTAAACTAAGACTGGACTCGAGCATTTTCGACACGCGCTACTTATGCCGGCTTCCATGTAAGCAAGCTTTCCAACTGAAGTACGACCACCGGCGAGCATGAATGAAAAGTAGAACTGTACTTAATGGGGAAATATCAAAGGCACCGCCTATTCATGATTACTCTCCTACCCACCAACAATCAACTTCGAATGTGCCTCGCGCTCTCTCTCTTTCTACGCCCTGTCAGATCAGTGAGTATACCTTCTCGGCTTGCCAGCGTTGACAGATGCCTTTCGATTCCCCAGAGGGCATAGAGATCTTTGTCGGAATACATTACGCCGCTGAACAAGCAACGATCATGCCAATCGCAGTGAATCGATATTTCAAGGAGCATTCCCTTACACGTTAAGCATCCTCCTTACAAATGACTCTCATACATTATTTATTTTTATATTACTTACAAAGTATATATACGAGTTTGTTTAATTAAGAGGATTGAAAGATAATTATCGACTTTGAACTAGTAATACTCGATGATTCATAATAGCTGGATTTTAAATGGAAGCAGATATGACGATCCGAAGGAAAAATTCGCCGAGGAACGTTGATTCATGCATCGAAACGATGTTTGAAATGCCGATGATCCAGATATAACGAGTACACGTATGACGGTTGGATTGCAGTTGGAGTATGCACAGTGTTTGATAGGGGCTCCGATATGCTCTCGAGCGAAGAGCAACAGTCCGCTTCGGATGCTGCGAGCATTCGCTCACGGTTCGCTGGCCAGTTACATAATGATTTTATTAAGTAACTCAATCGAGATGAATCTCTGGCTTGGCACTGTCGGGCTCGACTAACTCTTCGATCTTGGTCGCTCGATTTCTTCCAACATGACAGGGGAACGCGGAACGTCGAGTAATTGGACAAAATATTCTCCGAGTCCCTGAATTTCCTTTCTTCCATTGAGGAATTCCAAGTCTCCCATTTCCACTCTCGGGAATTTCTACCTGTCAGATTTTCGTGTTGGCGTTCGAGCACCCAACCTTTTTTCCCGTATGATTTGCCTGTTTATTAATCAACGTGATTTGGCGAGCAGTGCGCCTGACGGGTTCTAGTTTTCATGGGTAAGATAGACGGTAAAAATGCTGGCGATATCAGTGCTATCGGGTTCGGTTCAGTCACGTGTCGTCGTGATATATCGACCGGAAACTCGAGCAGCCTGCAGCCGGTTGTCCGCCGGTTGGGCTCTTCGGCACATCGCTTTCACTCGCTCTGTACCTTGAACAGGTGTACCACCTCCCAAGCGAATTGTCCTTCAACTAACTCCGAGCTACCAACTAGAATTACTAGAATCGTACTATTGGACTCTTTCGAGTTACCGGAGTAGTTCGTTTTCACTCGAGTGGGCCGACAACTTATTGCAAAAGTTCGATTCTATCATTCGTTATACCTCAATAAACAGAGTTTATAGACGAATTTAATTATTTATATAGAATTGCAATTAATTAATCCGGATTGAATATATATAATATCAAGTGCCAATTATAACTTCCACCATAAGACATCTGCGGTAGAAGATAACTGTAATTAATAAGAGAAGAGTCAAAAAAACAGCCCTGAAACTTTGGTACAGTTAAGTATTTTAGTGGTGTGAAGGTCTGTTGAAGTTCGTACGTGGAAACTGCGGGTGGCATCGGCGGATCGGAGTGGAGGGGGATGGCGAAGGAACATAAAATCAATTGATCGGCCTTTAAAGTGTTGAGAGGAACTCGAGCGTGGCAATGCCGGAATCCCACTGGCGATCGAGCCGCGCGGCTTCGAAAGATCGGCAGCCTCTTTCTCGTGCGTGTACCAACGCGCGCTAACAGCTCTCGATCTTGCTCCCGCGTGCTTCTCACGACGTATGGCAGCACTCTCCTCTCCCTCTCCACGATACGGGACCGCCGCCACTGACGACGGCAACGACGTCGACGACGACGCCGATGAGTAAGCCCGCGCCATCGTAATTCGGCCGAATTGCACGTACGCCAAGTTCCGGAGCCGCGCGTCTCGCACTCGCTCGCACTTCTCCACCTGCTCGAAAGAAAAAATAGTCGCCAAATCCAAATCCTCTCTCTCTTTTTCTCTCTCTCTTGCACGTTGAAAGTGACTGGTGTCGGGAAAAAAAAGTCTGGCGAACTAGTTGGCAACGAGATTCTATTTGTGATTGGATCCTAATCGACCGATCGCTTCGCTTGTAATTCATGTTATTTCTGATGCAAGAAGGAGTCGATTTTTATCACGAAATCGTTTTGTAAAGTCGTCAATTTGATCGATTAATTGAAGGAGATACTGCAAAAGAACAAGTGTCATTGTTCGGGAAAGTGCAGCGATCGATCGAGGAGGGACGCGCGAGGTTCAAGTTTGCCACGGGACACTTATCGATTGGCGCGCGGTGCGGCGCGGCGCGGCGTGGCGCGGCGCTAATGAGCGATTAAATCTGTAGCGAACGGTGATAGCGCTCGATTTATAAGACGCACACCCACGCGCGCAACCTTATCGGAAAGCAGTTACTCGGAATTGCCTCTAATAAGCATGGCAGTAATTCGACGGAATGCGCACTCTTCATCTGTCGGGCGCTCGCTTGTCCGACAAGCGGCGCACTGTACTACTACATACTTTCCCACGTATGTATTCGAGCCAAGATACACGTAGCATCTCTCATTGCGAGGAACCTATTCCTATCGAGTGAAATTACTACGTCGTACTCGGAGTTCCAGCTCGTGTTCACTATTACTGGAACACCATTTTTTTCACTCGTTTATTTAGAATTGTATCAACTCAGTGTTTATTGACGATGTCTACATTAATAGGTATTCATTATTTTATAATTATAATACGTTCATAAGAGTTCGTTATTATTTTATATTATCACGAACCTTGATTTATTTATTTCAGTATATGTTGCGTATTTTTGGGTTGGTTGTTGTGATTGGGTGGATTTTTAAAAGGCGGTGAGCGCGCGCTCTCAAGGGATTTCGTAGTTGCCAGGCAGGACCCGGCCGCTCGCCGGATAAATTTACGGTTCCTGCGGTTCATGCTTGATATCATTTCTAGGATACGGTTTCACGGCAGCGAGAAATTCAAGCGCATTGTGCGATTTGTAGCCGATTGCGTGACAACCAGAGCGGTGGTCGTATTGGCCGAGGGCTCCGCGCTCGGCTTACGTAACCTGGGCCCGCGTAAAGCAGAACGCGCGGGAAGCAGCTGCGGCACTTTTCTGCCGTGGGAAATCTCCCTTGGCATGTGGATACAATGTTAATGATAATACGACCCTTGACTCGTTCGTTCTCTTTTTTCCCCGGGCATTCCTAACCCATCGCTGAACGATCTTTCCTTCGCGCCATTCATCTTTTAGTAAATTATTTCCTATAAATCCCCAACGATAATAAGACAACTAAATTATCCACGAGAAATTCCTTTGAAAGTCCCTTGTTTGTAATATTCCGTTGGAAGAGACTGGGCGATGAAAGTGGCACTCGGTCGATTTTTAGAAGAATTGTTTACGAGGGGCGCGTGGGTCGAAATAGGTTGTCTTGGGATTATTATTGTTGAAGGGGGATACGCGTGAGTAAACCTATCTTGGGCATAGACCACGGCAGAGAAATAGGCCACGAAGAGCTAAGGAGTGCACGAGCAGGAGGAGGCAGGCTCATTATGCCGCGATTGCCTCGGGCCAATCTATCCTAGTGGACATAGAGTAACTCCAAATTAATTTAGATTACGAGACTTACCGGCCAGTCCGGGTTTCACTCCTAGCTTTCTTTCCTCGGATCATTAGCTTCTCTCGCTCCCAGCTACTTACACAATTTCGTTCCGTTAATCCTGGCTGCGTCGAGCCTGATGAGAATATCGCTTCCTTGGATGCTGTTACCGCATCGAGCCGCGCTCCCCTCGACTCTTTCTCTCCTCAGATTAAAGCTTCCCGTGCATCTCCACTCAGCCTGGATTAGAAGGCCCGTTGATTGCATCGTAAGAAAGGAGTGTTTAGAGCTGGTCGCATGCAAATTTCCACCCCTCCGGCGCCACGCTCAGACCTTTTATCGCGAGCTTAAATGCGCTGCTCAGCGGATTTCTCGCCGATTAGAAGATTCGCCTGTCAGGATTGATGCGCTCCACGTCTAATAAGCTACTAATAACGCTACTAAGAAACCACTTCGATCACTGATTACCAAGTAGATTTACGAACTCGATTTAAACTAGGGTCACTGGCATTTTTATGAACTTCGCGTCATCCTTCGAATTCCTTTTATATTAACTGTACACTGATCGACACTCGATGAGTTAAATTACGACTTTTTACTAATCAAGGAAGTACACATTAAATATTAAATATTGCATCAAGTAAATATTGCAGCAGGTAAAAACAGAGAAAAGGAGTATCTAGTTACGAATGCCATGTGCAGCGCGCGTATCATACTTCCTAATCTACAATGGTAATGAAACGCCTAAGCAATCGTATGAAATATTCATAGTGGTCGATTCATAGGCCGCGCGCGCGCCTTTTTTCCGCCGATCGTGGATGCTACCGGCTTGTTCAATCGATGCTCTCCTTTATCGAAAGCGAATCTGGCCCGATCCTATTCCAGCTCAATGCCATTACTTACCAGGACTATCGAGAAGAGGAATGGCAACTGCAGGGGATGAGAATTCGTGGCTACTAGAGATATAAGCGAGTGAACCGAGAAGTTTATCAGGCAAGAGTTACTACTAGCCTGCTAGTTCGCCTGGCGAATATGCAAATGAGCCGCTTGAACTGAATGTACGATTACTTTGGAGCTCGGGAGCATCGCTCGCACGTACTCCACGCATGCTATTCTTCGCTTGCTCTATTTACATTATGGGATAGAAATGAATGCTTCGCGATGGTGGTGGTATCGCCGTGTCATTTCTGACAGGATGAACGCGCGCGCGCGCGCGAGAGCGAGCGTGTAATGAATGTTCCTTGGTGATGTCGATTTCCTACTGATAGACGGACACGCACACTTCAAGAGGATTTGTCTGTGTGTTGGTGTGTGCGGTTATGGGGATCGGCCTTTTTGACGAGGGTGCCGCCGAGTAAGTGGCGATTTTATCGGCTTAAGTAACGCACTTGTCCGTATAATTATAAGAACTATCGACACGATGCATCTCACTGGCTCTCGCTCTGATTAGAGATCTTGTTTGATAGGAATACATCGATTGTAGATCAAGGACTGTGTTGTTGTTCGTATTAGCTGTGGGAATGCCAGTTGGGAGAAGCAGGAAATCGTGTCCTGCTTCTGCTCGCTCCAACAGTAGATAGTAATATGTCGCGGATTTGCTAGATGACAGGAAATCGTGTTCCGGTTTTTTCCTGTGATGAATCAGTGGGTACTTATGACATTGTAATCGAAGAGAAGCACTTAGTAAGAGTACCACTTATGAGATACTTGACAAGAGCACTTTTTAAGTAATAATCATTATCAAACCTGTTTTTATTCCTGATTGGAATGTTGTTCTCTTTATAAAACAGTGTTGGTACTCTTTTATAATTGCATCGGAGAGTGCAAGGAACTTGTACGGTGTAAATTGGGGAAAGGCGATGGTCGGCGACAGGAATCTTAAACTCTCGAATTTCGCCCGGTGGATTTGTTCGGCTGGGATCTCTCACTTCCGGCGTGGCGGACGTATCGCCGGGGAAGATGGCGACATCGTTTGCTTCAGGTTTTCGTGAAGCGAGGATACAAGATGCGCGAGCGCGCGTACCACCTCTCGCAGTATCCGACGATGTTCGCCATCGATCTTGGCCATCGAGAATCTCGGATTTCAGTGTCGTGTTCTGTGCGCTTGTGCGCTTAAAGTTACGCAGCCTCCTTCGAGGAAGATCAAAGCGCGCTACCTATCTTCTGTCAGTGTGTGTTGGGGCGCGCTTCGCTCGACAGGACGATGATGCACGAATGCCAGGATCGACGCATGGTCACCACGTGGCTCGAAGAGAAGCCCTCCCTCCCCTCACATTCAACTCGAACCTTCTCCACTACTCTCATTGCTCCTAATTAATACTCCGGCGGAGACACGCGCGGCCAATTCTGACAATGAGAATGGACACCGAGAAAAATGAGACAGTTCACTGCGACTGGCGAAAAGTCGTGTACGTCCTCATTCTTCCTCGGGTTCCGACACTCTCGCCAGATGTTCCCTCCATCGAGAGACATGTACCACTTCTAATCTTTAAACGGCAAAACTCTCCGAACTGCCTTTCTTTCCTACGAAAGCGATAACTTTGAGTTTGTCACTTTTAAATTTAGTAATGACGACAGTGCAACTGCCTTGCTGGAAAGTCCCGTTGGAAAGTCCAATGATTCACCTACGAAGAGGAGAACTATTCAACTCCCGGATACTATCTGCGAATTAATCTTAAGATGTAAATATTTAAATCGAGGTTTAAAGGTTATTTTATTTTTAAATATATTAATGATGAAAGTACGACTATTTTAATGGATACTTATCCAATGATTCGATTGCTCGGTCAAAGTGAATTAGGCAGAATTAAAATGTTTAAATGTTTAAATGTTTCGAGTTGAGAAAAGTCGAGTTGATGACGAGGGCGTCGCAGCTAAGTATATCCGAAGGCGCCTATAAATAGTAGGATTATTCCCCGGAGAGAATCTTCGTACCGAGAGACGTATTTCCGTTTTATCGCGGGTCAAGGTGAGCCTAATAATAATCCCGTGGCATCTAGCAACTACTAACGAAACCGTTCTCACGCGGCGGATCGAGCGGATGCTAAGTAGACGTTCCGAGAAAGGGGAGTGAATCGCGCGCTGCGGGGGTTACTCGAGAGACAGTAAACCTCGTTCGACTTCTTGCTAAATCGTTGGATAGAGGTCGAGACATCGCGATGCTATCACTGTGCCCCAATTATCTCCAACCATCTAATTCCCTCTCTCTCTCCTTCTCGTCTCTCTAAGAATTCCGAACACTTCGCTATTCCAATTAAGTGTCATCAAAATTCCGCCTTCTATTAAGGCCGCCAATCCAATGGAATTTCCAACGATTTTTCCAATGAAATATTATTCTACCTTCTACGAACTTTTAACATAATTCGAAAAATTTCGTTTTAATTGCAGAGTGATATAAATACAGTGATTGTAGTCCATTGAAATTGTAGTATCACAAAAATTCCATATTTTATTAATATCGCCACTCCAATGAAACATTATTCTATATTCTGCATACTTCGAGCATAATTCAAAAACTCTCTCTTTTTAATTACCATTTATTCAATCCTGTGAAAGTAACATTGCGAGGTGGAAAGAAGTTTATGGGAGTGGAATGGCATCGAGTGCGCCGGAGGATTCGCTCGACGGCGTGGATGCTGGCGTGAGATAAAGGGGGATTGTGGTCCATCGAAATTGTAGTGGGTGAGAGGAGGCTGAGGAGGCTGAGGAGGTTGAGGAGGAGGATGGTATGGCCGAAAGCGAAAGTGGTCACTGGGTGGGCAAGAGAGGAGGAGGAGGAAGAGGAGGAGGAGGTGCAAGGATGAGGCGAGCGGTTGGGTACATAAGTCAGGCGGAGGCGGCAAGACGAAGAGCTGCCCTGTCCGTGCTCGACGATATATGTGTATGCACCCAGTCGCACCACACCTCAATGGAATAAATTTACATGCACCTCCGCTCAATGAGCCTTCTCTCTCTCTCTCGCCTCTCTTTCTCCTCGGCCAGAACAAACTGGCCAATCTCTCTCCGACGACGCTCCAACACGAACGCCGGTCGCGCCTCGCCGTCACTCACCCTCCTGTCAGCCTGAAGGAATCATCGATTATCGTGTTACCAAAACTCAGACACTCCGTCCCTTTCATATATATCAATTCCCCATCAGTTCCGAAAGTAATCATTCAGCCAACATTTCACTCTTTATTATTACTGTTTTACACTTGGAACACGTTGAAATAATAATAGGTGCCAGGAGCAATAAGATGATTCGGACGCGCTCCTTTGGAACAGCTGAATCAAGTCTCTGTCGAGGTTCAAGCAGTCCCACAGCATCCGAACTTAGCTTCGTTTAATGCCTGTCTAATTATGCGGACACTGCTCGCATCATTAAAGCGTACTCCGAAAGGAACCCTGTTACCGTCACGTAATTACGCGCGCGTGGGTAGAAACATGAGCTGTCTCATCCTCGGAATACTCAAATTCGAAGTATTAATAGATGCGAGTAGAAAGAATGATAATTTATATCTAAGAAAATCGGGATTTAGGAGAGTAATTTTTTAGAAGGTCTAAAATTTCGAAAGAGATTTCGATATTCAAGTAGTTGATTCGCGGGATGATGTTAGAGGAGATTCCATGGGATTAATTTGGCTTATATTATACGAGGGTGAGTCGAGTGGCGTGTGATTCGTATTAAGAAAGCTTAGCCTACAAAATAATCTATCAGACATGATATTGTCATTAGGCCGCGTTGCACAAGCGCGCGTGCTCAATGATTCGAAGAGCTCACAAGGAATTCTATGTGTGCGACAGTTCCATTTGCCCTCGTCCATTACATCGAGTGTGGTCTCTCCGACTAACCCGGACTACTCGCCTTGGGAATTCATCCGCGACAACTCATCACTATTTCCTGCGCGTTTCACACACTTATCGAAAATCTTCCCTTCACCCCACTCTCTCTTCTCTTCTTGTTTTTTTTTATACTTTATAGGACATTCACAGCAAGAGCGCGACAAGAAAAATACGATGTACTAACGCAGGTGTTTACAAAAGTGTACAAAAGGATTTTGGGCGGTTAAGGATGCTTAAAGAAGGTGGAATAAAGGAAGGTTTTCAAGTAAATCATGAGAGAAAGATGTAAAGGGCGTTGCTCGGAGGAAGGCGCGCTGCTCACCGTGAGTCCGTTCGCTGGAAGAAAGGGTGAAACAGTAGGGGACATGGATGATTCCTGATATTACGGAAAATTATGTGTCCTCTCTTGGATAGATACACACACACATACACGCGGGGAACCAACGTGTTCGCCTCCGCGTTAAACGATAGGATCGTAAAGCTGCCAGTATGCTTTCTCTTCCGGGAAAATTACGTTGCGTGCGGTAGATTGTGATCTGTCCGCTCCCGACAGTTTCACCCCTGGCGCCTCTAGATCATGCGCAAATTTTTATACCTCCCCTTCCCTGTCCCTTCCCCTTCTTTTTATTATCTATTGCCCGCCAGACATGCCTCTGGCAGATATACATAGAGTTGCGCAACACCTGTTATTAGGAACGCCCTCCTACACGACAATAACAAATCTCGAGATTTATGAAGGCTGAATTATGCGAGAACTGCTCGCATCATTAAACAGCAATTTAAACAGAACTCTGTTAGTGTCATGTAAGTGAGCATGCAGGAAATTACTTGATTGACATTGAGATTGGTGTTCGAATGATTAGTGTTTTATTTTTATATCCTAATATAATGTTTGGACTGATTGTATTATTTTTCTCGAATGAGAAAACGTACTCTGGCTAGGTTCGACTTTTCGAACAAGTTTCACTATGTCCACCTGAAATTTATTGCTCCGAAGGATTTGGTGCCTGTTGGACCGAAACCTATCCATGTTTCGCATTGTCCCCGAGAGCGCTGGACTCGTAGAACTTGCTCGTTTAAATAACTTGCTGGACAAACAAAGTCCTCACGGAGAGACAGTTACATGTCATTAGAGCTGAATGCGAATTCCGAGACATTAAGATACGCGTGAATTCTCAATGGGATTAGCTCACTTGGATTACTATTTTCAGAGCTGCTAAAAGAGCAAAGATGCCGCGCTCGTAATTTCCACGGGCTGGACCTATAAATTGACCCTTTCCCGGCTAGAATAAATTTTCCCAGTCGGGATGATCTGCGAGAAAGTGTTGACCCACGGTGACAGTGAGTGTCAAGCATCCAATTGACTCGAATGTGTCACTGACACTTTCCGGGGATGCAAACTACCGGCGCGCCTATCTTATACTGTCCTTGGTCGAACTGTTGACAAGCCGGATGAAATGTTTTTACGAGCACTTGACTAACAGTTCACCGCGTAATACAGTAATATTGCAGTTCGTTAGTTGAGCTGGCTTGTGTGTGAGGGTTTATAATACGTGAGATGAAAAGTGCAGCGGGTTTCGTGATCGCAGATAAATAGGTGGGATTTATTAGCGACGTGAAAGCCGATCTTTCAAGAAAGTGGGCGGCCAAGCAAGCATGTATCGAATCCATGAAATATGTATATGTTGCTCGATGATCATTGACAAGCGTGTACAGCTCTGAGCTCGATGATCGTTGATCAAGCGTTGACTGCTCCTATCAGGAGTCAGCGGGACACTCGCACCTTTCCAGATCGTATCGGCCACTTTTCTCTCGACCTGATCCGCCACGTATCGCTTCGATACATTTCACTTGTAAACTTGTATCTCTCCCAGTGGCCATAGCAACTGAATTTTGTCAGAATCGAGAAGGGAAAAATCACCTTTAAGATAATCAAACCTTCCAACCGACTTTACGAGCTACAAAATGTAGGAGACTTTTACAAAGTTCCCAGATAAAGTCACTAATAAAGATCGACTAAAATCGACATGCAAATCGCAACCACTCACCACTGATAAATTCGAACCCACACACACTCTCCGTACATGTTAACGAGTCAGCTTAATCGTGGACAACTTTATATCAGGATTCGCCCAATGAAATCTCCATGTCCACGAGATACACTGACAAATTTGACAGTGCAGCTTAACTCTGCTAAATCGCCGGCTGTTAAATACGAGGCTAAAGACGTGCAAATTGATGCGGGTTAATTGCACCAGTTGGGCAGAGGGTGCTGCTCTGTACTTGGGTAATTGTCGATCGAATTGTAATAAATCTGGCGGCTATACGGCCGCTTTTTAAGGGACTCTCGCGGCATAATTACACCGTAATCACAAGTACCGACAGCCACTTCTTACACGCCGCTCGAGAGTTGTAAGTTATTCCACACTGTCAGTATGCCAACTACTTTTTTCTCGATGCTCCCTCTCGCTGTTATTAAGCGACGCACTTTTAGCCGTTACACTCTCTCTCTCTCTTTCTCTCCAGCATCTCTTAAATGCCCGAGGGTGCCGGTAGATTTTTCTGGAAAAAATTAAATGCCGGTCTCGAGTGATTAAGTCATAAATCAGTAGTGCGCACAAAGTCCAGGCCAATTTCTCCGCGATTCTCCACAGTTACACATCGTTCGGGAAAGCGGCGGCAACAATATAAAATGACTATCTTTGTGTTCGCGTGTACTTTCACACTCGGACAAGCGTTAACGAAGGAGCTCGAAGAGTGGCAAACGCGGGCGTGCCCACTATTTATCGACGACATTGTTAACTACCTTCTACGAGGTGGTCGACTTCGCCAAGCGGAACCAGCCGGTAATAATCGAGGAGCGTGTACGCGCGCCCGCGTACTCGCCTTTAATAATCGTCGATGGTGCGCTGATAAATCTTGGATCGGCGGCGGCGGCGGCGTTGGGCCGCATCGGTAAAGGCCCGGCGATCCGGGCGTGCCGGTGTCCAATCATGGCGAGTTCAGCCTAATTTAGAAACTGCTGCGTACAACAGGATCAAAGCCCGAAGGCAGTGGGGATTCGGGGCCCGCTCGTAACTAGAAGTTAACAGTGTATCTTCGAGTGCATCTCACCTGCAACGGCTTTCGCCCCGCCAATTTGGCTGAGCATCAATTTGTCATTTAACTCCTTGCAAACCATCCGCCCTCCTCATTTTTTCTTCTTCTTATTCTTCTTCTGCCCTTCCTCCCCTTTCTTTTCATCCCCCCTTCGATTCACATCTGCCACGTGGTGTGGTGTGCAGTATTATTGCCTGCTTACTCGCTAATTGCCAGGAAATTAAAAGTACCGAAGAGGCGGCCGCATAAATTTAAGGAGCAGTTCGTGACCTTTGAGAAAGAGGCACGTGTTGAGAATAAATTCGTAAGTCGCAGCCCCCCCTGTTCGCTGTACAGACATTTTATTAAACGATCTAGCGTGCCTCGTAAATCAAGATGTATTACATGACCGTAGAGCGCCACTTGCTATCATAGCGTAATAATCGTAGTCCATAAAGGCGTGCGAGCCTGGCCAGCAGGCAAATTGAGATTTATATGCAAGCTGCCATAAAGTTGATAACAGAATCGTGGATAGACAACATACCAATTCGGCCTTCCACCCGGATAAGACGAGAGCAACTCTACTTAACGTTCAATGAACTTGGAGAATGGCAGCGATCGATCGTAATTATCAAAGGGATAAGATCTTTTTGTTTATGTTGGCCGAGCGAGAGAATTTGGTACTTTGCAACCGTGTAGAGGTCGAAATTGTACCGAAAACACTCGGGAAGGTCGTCTTGTATAATGAATTTTGCCTAATTCCGACGGTTTTTCCCAGGTTTTTCATACTTCCCGACCTTTTCCGAGGCTGAAATTTGGTGGGGAATGTTTTCTTGCATCGAGGAAAAAGTAGAAAAAATTCCAGGCCCCTAGCTCAAAATTCATTTTTTCGCAAATTTTTTAAGGCATACCCCTTCAAAAATTTTCGATTTTTCGAAGGTTCTGGGACCGGGACGAACGCTTGATTTTTCAATTCCTCGTGTCTCAAAACGGAAAAAAAACACGAACTTAGTGGGGCAAATGCCAGAATTCGACCGAAAACACATGGAAAACCGATCTTGAATATTTGATTTCAACGGTTTTCCCCATGTTTTTTTATCTTCCCGACCTTTCCCCGGGCTGAAACTTGGTAGAAAGTGTTTTTTTACATTGAGGAAGAAGTAGAAAAAATTCCAGGCCCCTAGCTCAAAATTCATTTTTTCGCAAATTTTTTAAGGCATACCCCTTCAAAAATTTTCGATTTTTCGAAGGTTCTGGGACCGGGACGAACGCTTGATTTTTCGATTCCTCGTGTCTCAAAACGGAAAAAAAACATAAATGTTGTGGGGGAAATGCCGGAATTCTACCTAAAACAGGTGGAAAACCGATCTTGAATATTTCATTTTCGTGGTTTTCCCTATGTTTTCATGACTTCCCGACCTTCCCCGGGGCTGAAACTTGGTGGGGAATGTTTTTTTGCATCGAGGAGAAAGTAGAAAAAATTCCAGGCCGCTAGCTCAAAATTCATTTTTTCGCAATTTTTTTAAGGCATACCCCTTCAAAAATTTTCGATTTTTCGAAGGTTCTGGGACCGGGACGAACGCTTGATTTTTCGATTCCTCGTGTCTCAAAACGGATAAAAAATACGAACTTAGTGGGGGAAATGCCGGAATTCCACCTAAAACATGTGGAAAACCGATCTGGAATATTCGATTTCAATGGTTTTTCATATGTTTTCATGACTTCCCGACCTTTTCCGGGGCTGAAACTTGGTGGGGAATGTTTTTTTGCATCGAGGAGAAAGTAGAAAAAATTCCAGGCCCCTAGCTCAAAATTCATTTTTTCGCAAATTTTTTAAGGCATACCCCTTCAAAAATTTTCGATTTTTCGAAGGTTCTGGGACCGGGACGAACGCTTGATTTTTCAATTGCTCGTGTCTCAAAACGGATAAAAAATACGAACTTAGTGGGGGAAATGCCGGAATTCTACCTAAAACAGGTGGAAAACCGATCTGGAATATTTCATTTCGATGGTTTTTCATATGTTTTCATGACTTCCCGACCTTTTCCGGGGCTGAAAATTTGTAGAAAGTGTTTTTTTGCATCGAGGATAAAGTAGAAAAAATTCCAGAGCCCTAGCTCAAAATTCATTTTTTCGCAAATTTTTTAAGGCATACCCCTTCAAAAATTTTCGATTTTTCGAAGGTTCTGGGACTGGAACGAACGCTTGATTTTTCGATTCCTCGTGTCTCAAAACGGATAAAAAACATAAATGTTGTGGGGGAAATGCCGGAATTCTGCGTAAAACATGCTAAAAGTCCTCCTGAATAATTGATTTCATTTGATTTTCGACGGTTTATCCCTTGTTTTTCAGTCTTTCGGACTGTTTGAGAGGCTGAAATTTTGTGGAGAATGTCGTCTTGCATCAAGGAATAAGTGATATAAAAACCAAAGCCCGGGCGAAAATTTTATTTTTTCCCCCTATACTTTTTTACTTATGACGAACTCGAGCCTGTTATCTCGATTCGTTAATAACTCGTTAAGAAGCGATCTTGTTCGATACACACAACGAGCAAGAAAAGAGTTCTTCTTACGGAAGATCGGGAGAGAGAGAGGATAGACATCCCGGTGGGAACGTGGAGTTGATCAGGATCGAATAAACCGATCGATTATCGTACGCGTCTCCTGTTAGGGCCGGTTCACAGCGCGCTCTTTTAATGATGTATTAGCGCCGTGTTTTGACACTCGAGAGAGAGGCGGCAACCGGACCGCGCTCCCACTCGCATTCTTCTCTTTCCCTTCGCCCTCTTCCAGCATCACCGAGCATCTCTCTTCTCCGAATCCACGCGCCGCGGCTCGCCTGCGCCTCCTCTTCGGCCCTCTCGCTTCGCCCATTGTAACGCGGCTCCCTCAGACACACAGAGAGATCTCCGTGGACCACTTAACGCCACGAAACCCCTAACCTTCAATTAATCAATCTCGGAACAGAGTTGCCACGCCGTGATTTTCTGACACTCCCTCGGCACCGGCTCCCTTTGCAGTCTGACAGTCGCCGCTGGACCATTTGCGAGAACTGCCTCCTCTCATCTCGCCGGAATGATCACTCGATCCTGGGAAGTTCGCTCAATCGGATAAGCACTTTCTAAATATTTCATTGGTAATTGGACACTTTCTTCATTGCATTAATCTTTTGAATTACTCTGAAACGAATACACATCTTTTTAAATGAAATTTCGTCGAAAACGTCGGATTTCGTTGTTTCATTAAATCTCTGGGATAACTTAAGGAATCGTGCAGACTTACGATCGTCGATCCGAGAAATCGGCGTGCGGGAGGAGGTTTATCATCGAGGAGGATCTATACGCCGCTCCGAAAATCGGACTCAGTATATCTCGCCGGTAACATTTAAGGCTGCGAGAGACGTCCTACGGTTTCTCGGCGGTCCAGCCCTCCGAATACCCCAAAGGAGTTTACGGCTTTGGGAGCACACCTAGCGAGTGCTCGGACAATAAAGAGACAGGGGCATTTATAAAAAGAGAGAAGAAGAGTCCTTTCGACTCTGCTGTGTTTTATCCTCAAAATCGAGCCTTTTCCTCGCAGCATCCCTTTCTCACGCGGCTCCGCACACCCTCGTCGCTCTTGTTTATCTCGCTTATTTCTCAAACTAATAGTCGACAGGCTTGGCCTCGAACTCACCATGTTCGCGTGCATTAATCATGTCGAAAGGGTTGCCAGTGAATTCTCTTCTCTCTCATCCTTCTGGACCACTCTCTGTCTCTCTTGATTCTCAGACTAGAAACCATAGAGGGAATCCGAAACTCCAACTGCCTGAAAATCCGTGGCAACACTAGCCGGATTCTCGTGCTTTTTGTCGTCTCAGCGGTGTTTAATACCACCGGCGGATTTGAGAAGGTACAAAAGCCGAGGGCAGTAAAGGCTTTTTGTCCCGGAGGGCACGCGTGTTTGCGAAAAGCGAGCCCCCTCTGTTTTAGCCTGTCGAGGAGATTTATGTTGTCTTATCTGATAAGCATCTGCGGATTATAAATGACGCGGAGCTTGTTTAGAGAGGGGGAAGTCCAGTCTGGGAGACGCTAGCTTTTTAACTTAGAAAGCTAACTTCAATAACTAAGATTTTACTGTACAAAATATTATCACAATACTGTTTCACAATAGCGAGAAAATTAAGTGGATCTGAGACATATGGGAAATGTTTAATTTGTCATGGAAGATGAAAACAAATTAGAGTCTCGTCGAGGACTGACGTAGAAGTAGGTTCATCAATTAGAATGACCGAGCACGCTCTTATCGAGAATTGGTCCATTCTGGGATGCTGCACAGGGAGAAAGGGCATGTCTTCGAAGTGGCTATCTTTGCATGCATTAATCACAAGGGTGGCCGGTGGAATTGCTCGTCGGGACTTTCCCATAGGCGAGATTCTATCCTGACAGGCCGGAATTCCAAATTGAAGCACATTAGATGGTTGCGCGTGTGACGTGGCTGCGAGCCTGGCATTCCCTGATGCAGGAATCCCGGGGATCCAGGAGGACCAGAGTTTATCTTATCCTATCTTATCTAACACGCCAACTCCGCATACTTTCTCTCTCTCTGATCCTCTGTCTGATCCCCGGACAAACTAGACGAGTGAAAAGAGTAGCGTGAAATGCCCGGACACGATAAATAGTGCGATCCTTCCTATTGTGACAAGCTTGTTCTCCAAAGTAGCGCATACTAAACTCTCATCTCTCACTTGGAATCCCGGCATTTTTAAAGAAGAGATTCGTCCAAGCGTGGGAATATCGATGCGAAAGAACCGCGCAGTTGGAATTTGCATGTTCGAAGCTGTGTGAAATACTTGTCGGAGGGAATTCCTTGTACTTACCTGAGATTTAAAGGATCGGTCGGCGAATGTCTGTATGGGGCGTGCACTCTTTAAAATCCCATTATGCCTTCTTAAACGCTCAGCGGACCTGACATCTTTGTAAGGAGAGGGTCAAGCGAGAGCCAACACCACAATGCTGGCACCTTCAACTTTCGAGACCGCAAAGGCACAGAGTTCTCGTCGGTCAAGGATCATCCAGTCACTATTTACAGTTTACGGAAGGTGCACCTGAACCTTTCCGCCCCTCCTCTCTACAAAGCTGTTTTACTGCTTGGCCCGTGCGTTTCACGGTGTTTACAGGAGATCATCCACCGGCTAGCTCGATGAATGGGACCTTCCTTTCCTTCCTCGTCCTTCTTCTTTGCCCGGGCAACTTGAGTGGACCTTCTCGATTTCGGTCATAAAAAGGGGCCAGGTTGTCGCGCGCGCCTTCATCCTTCGAGGAGACATTTTCAAGAGGGTGGCCCCGCTTGCCCCATAAAAGGGTGCAGGAAGACCACTCGTCCTGGTAGATTCCGGGTCTTGAAAACGCCACACAGGTCGGCCACCAGATCAGATACTACTTCGGTGGGCACAACTTCCTTTATGGAGCGTGATGGATGAAACTAATCGGTCAAGCAGGTGAGCGTTCGCGCGTCTTCTCTCTCTCTCTCTCTGCTCACTGTGACTGCGGGTGGTTCGACTTTTTATTTCGCCCCCCGGGACACTTCTCTTCTTCCCCACCCACAAGCCCAATCGACTCACTACTTGTTGGGATGGATAAAATATTCCGATCAAATAGCCGATGGATATCGGCCACTTAACCGAGACCCTTGACGGAGTGAGTTTGCCTTGTCCCTCGTTACTGCCGTCGAACATTTCGATTTTTAGTCCTTCGCCAGTTGCCAGTGTTAACACTGTATTACTCAGGCTCGAGGCTCCTTTTCTAGATGTCGAGAATGAAGTATTATCAGTTGGGGAAAAAGGTGGAATTTTCAAGGTGTTCCCAGTTAGAAAGTTAAGCTTTGATATTCGAAGAATTCTTAGGCTTCGCTTTTGTATACTCTGAGCGGCTCAACTCGTAGCTCAAAGTTTTCGGCCTCGTAATGACCATAATTAAGCGAGGATAATCATAGCGTAATGTATGATCGATACTATCGAGAAGGGAACTATTAATGACTTCATCCTCGGCGGCGAGGTGTTCCGGTGAGGCGGATCCTTTCGTGTAAATCATAGCGATCGGCATTCGATGACGAATCAAAGGGAAACTTTAATTGGCCGCTCGTTTCCCAGCACGTTTAAGTATACTTTAGTGCCAGAGCCTGCTAACCAATGATCATGCATGATCGAGCTAATGTTTATGCTAATTATTTCACTGACAACAGAGGTAGGATCGCGCAGCTCGGCAATGAAATTTCACGGCTACCGAGGCCAAGCCCTCCTTCAAGGGAGGCTAATCTCATGAATAACTATGGAAAGTTGGCGCGCATGATCCTCCTTGAATAAAAGAGGGCGGCAGAGATCGAAGCCATATTTTTCTTCGAGTGTGTGTATTAATTTGACGAAGTCAGGCCGAAGTTCGACGTCGCCCGAACGCTCAGAGCGTGGCCCGCCTCGCCGTAATCGCCGTTATTATCATAATCGTTTATTACCAGATGAGTGGAAATAAAAATCGCTCGCACATTAAATTACTCCCGCTCGTTATGCTTATAGGTGTGCCGACGCATACCTACGATTACCCGGCCCGGTATACATGGTGTTTCTCGAATCAATCAGCCAGGAATTCAATGAGCCCCGACACTCGCCTTCCTTTACGCTCTGTATTTCGCAAACTCTCCACCGCACTTAATTGCAGCCTCGAAATTTCGGCTCCTCCGTCGAAAAGTCAAGTGGAACCGGACTAAGATCAACTTGGACTTCGTGACTTCGTCTTTGGCAGAGTTAATTCATGTTCTTTGGTGGTCCAGTGGACGTTTTTCCCTTTTTCTTATTGTTCTGTGCTTGAAAATTATTATGGCTGTTTGGAGTTGATGCTTGGTCTACACACACACCCTGTATAGAATATAGATGGCAGGCTCATACGTATCCATATGAAAGGGGAATGTCCGAAATGCGAGAGGAGGTTGCCCACAGGCTGAAATTATGCTTCGATTATTCGGCTATCTTGAAGAGAGAAAGAGAGGAGTAGGAGGAGGATGAGGAGGATGGATGGGAAGGAGGAAGGATAGTTGGAACCTAAGCAGACCTTAACGCAGGACACCCACCCTCTTTGCACATGAGCTTCCTCCTCTCTTCGGCCTACTCTCCACCATAACTCTTACGGCTCCTTTTCCCCTTGTGTTAGCTTTATTCTTTGTCCTCCGGCTCCTCACTATCCTACACGCCGCCGCCCCGGCGCGGCGTCTCCTGCCTGCCGGTGTGCCCAGCATCCGATAAGCAAACACTCTTTTCAACGCCGCTCTATTATTAAACTATAAAATCTCGATGCAGCCCCACTGGCGCCGCATCCAACTTCCCTTACAGTCTTTCCCTCGATTTTCAAATCCACCCTCTCTCATCTACCAAGTGCTACAATCTGTAAGAGGCGAGGCGCACAAAGTGTATCTTCGACAGCGCGTTACAGTTCATTTCCTACGGCGTCGGATTTCAAGAAATTCTAGCACGGCTCGAATTACTCCGTGTTGAGAAAAAGCAGCAGCCTAACATATGACTCGTGTAACAGTTTAATTAATTGGAGTTAATTTTTAGGGAGCCTTTTTCCCTTGCGCGGTGCAAAGTGGCAGGTTTCTAATGGGAAGAGCGTGGAGGGATAATTGAGACGTGAGTGGTAACTGCCAAAATTCGACGCCTATGCCGAGATATATCGATAGATCGTGCTTTATTCCCTCGGGATGTATACTTGGTCACGCCCTTGTACAAACCTCCAGCGCCCACCGATGATTATAACATCATCCTGTCGAAAGCCCTTGGGTCCTCGTTATGGCGCATAAAACAATGGGGCCCCCCGCTCGAACTAGACAGTTCTTTCCCTATAAACAGAACATAGGCAAACTTCCAGCCCTCCCAAATAGTTACTGGAATCTGCTCGAAGTCGTAAAGGAACCCTGACACCATACTAAAACCGATGTAAAAAGCTATTTGATTAGATTAAAGTGTCGCTATGCTTTATCGCGTGAGAAAGGTATTAATTCTAGAAAGTTATACTATTTCGGTGCACGTACCATCCGCTCCTAAGACTTTTCTACGAAATTCTTGCATCGGATTATTTTTCTAACTTGTGTGGTAGGTCTGGGATGGCTCGAAATATTTTATGATCGATGTAGTAGCTCGTGGAAAAGGGTTTATGTTGTTTATAAAAATTTTTATGGGTCTATGGATGAGGAATGACTGAGTGCTTGTTGAGGAACCTGTGATTAGTTGGAAGCATATGCCCGGCTAGCTCAGTCGGTAGAGCATGAGACTCTTAATCTCAGGGTCGTGGGTTCGAGCCCCACGTTGGGCGATTTCTTTTGCGTTTTTCACTCTGATTTACTCCGATTCTATCAACGAACTTACTGTTATTAACAATCTATTGAAATAGATTTTTCAATTAATAATTCTCTATTTTAGAAATTCGTTTTCTTCACTTTAGCGATGGTTTGTTTACGTTGGACTTTGGATCTTTGTTTGAAAAAAGTGCTATTCTTAAAAGAACGAGCTCACACACTCAGTCGAGAACAATGTGTAAGCGGAGTCGAAAATAACTCTGATCTCGGCTGTTGTACTTAAGACCAGCCTTATCTAATGAAGGTATGCGAAGGTTGCCCCTCTAAACTCACGCTTGGAAACCAAAAATAAATTTGGAAAAATTACTTCGCCCCTCTCGATAGTTTGTCTTCGGACTCTACTTAGTCCGGATATTAGAGATTTCCTTCGGGCAGCTGGCATCTTCGTGACTAACATCGAAGACTCCGCCAGCGAAGTTTAGATACTTTTGAAAGAGACACACTCGGATTCCGGTGACTTTTCCAAAACACACCGAACTGAAACTTTGACATTTATAAGACACGACGTGCGATGATTTACTTAATTCGACAACTGTCAGACCGCCCGGTATGAAAATTGATCTCCCAATAAAGAATCTGTATAATGATTGGGCTGCTGCATGGCGGGAAACGGTGAGTGGAGTGATGAAAAAATCATCGAGGCACCGTCACCGCTCACCCAGTGAAAATGTGTTCGATCGCTCGGAATACGTAATTAAACGATCGGCGAGTAGAAAGAGGCAGCTAGCGGACTTCACAAGTAGCCAAGGCAAAATGAAGATAAGATCGGCGCGCTTGACTGATCATTGCATAGATCAACGTCCTACGAAATCAATGCCTACTGATTACGTGCTTTCTCTGCTGCCATGATTTTCCGAGATGCCTGTGCGCCCAATTATGCACGCTGGGCCGACGATTACACCAGAGACCGACGAATCGCCGAACTTTTCGGCAAGTGGAGCAATCCTCCGAAGGAAAAAAACCTGATTCACCGATGAAGCGTGTCTCCAAGTCATTGAGTAATTCCGCTTTCCAAAAGTGCTCAGTTGCATAATTGCTTTATGGAAGCCGCAAACTATTTCGTTAACTTAATGGACCGGTAATGAGTTCTACCGTTTAAGAAAGCAATCGTACTTTAAAACATTATTATAGGGATGGCAATAAAAATTGATTCCAATGGAAGATAAGATCGTCCAACTGAAATAGACGAATCATCAATACTAATAGAAAGGAGGTCGAACAATGTAATATAAATTTGTGTAAAAATGTGTCCCTAATGCATTTGAGTCAATAGTGATAAGATCGATGGAGCCAAGCAGATTTCTGATCTCTTTATCAGTTATTACTGACTATTGCTTCGGTTGCCAATCAATATGTCACTCGGTGATCAGAGTCGATAATCTCGGTGCAATTAGGCGATGTATCTTAGAGAAGTGATCAGTCCTGGCTGTCCGACTTCCGCTCGTATTGCCGCGAGAATGATTTTCAGCATTAAGTGCTAATAGTTTCTAATAAAACGCTCCGGATTTAATTGGCGGCGCTGAAACGATCCTCATTATATAATTGGCATTCCGTGTCCAGCCGTCCGTCTGCCGAGCGAGTTCTCATTAAGCAAAGCTCACACCACCACCCCGGGCTAGTTATACGACGCCCTGTTATTTTACGAACAAGTCTTTCGTTATCTCCTTAGTGCTCGCAACTAATAATTACCAAGGAATTAAAGTTCCTTAATTGCAGAAGGCGTGAGTAATTTCTCCGGAGGTGCTGCTCGCTTGTTACTGATTTGATTTAATGTCGTCGTCGTCGTCGCCGCCGCTGCCGTCGCCGTCCCAGTCTATCGTTAGATCAGCGTCTGCGGAATCAGGTTCCCTCGGTCCACTGCTCCACCTCGAGAATTCGACCAATAAATATCCACGCCCACTGTTCGAATTCCTAACTGATTTTCACGGAAATTCCATTGGCTATGCGACACTTTATACATTCGCTCAAGTAACTACTACTGAAATCAAATCACAACACTTCGAACTCAGCTGTGAAAGTACTTCGAAGGCCAGAAAGTCGGATCTATTCTTAAGTCTAGACAACATGCACTTACCAAAATGACTTAATTCGACGATCGCATGTTTGCTCCGTAAATAGAGAGAAATTACTATGCGCTGTACAAAATCGATGGATTCCATTGATGCCGTGCATGATTTCAAGAGCAAATAGCGAGCCGATGCACTGATAAAGTATTGATAGCGATGTATCAAGGTTCATCTAGGTCCGATAAAGATTTTTCTAACGAGCTGTAAGAAATGCGATCTCGTGGAAGGGAAGGCTTGATTATCGGTTATTATGTGTGCGCCGGGCAGAAGTGCAATGCAAATGAGCGGGCGAGGGAGAGCCGATACACGAAAGGAGAGTCAATGGTACCTTTTACGAGGATCTCACGTGCGCTTTAGCCGTAGCGCGGCCCAGCATGCACAGCGAGGAGTCGACTACTATCGCGCACTCCAAACAAGGAGAAAGAGTCCGTCATTACTCAGCCGGAGTACACTTACAGCGGACTACTCGGAGCGAAGCTGGCCGAGAGAAAAAGTCGATGTGCCGAGAAAAGCCTCGGAGCTTCCACACCTTGTATCGAAGGGGGGCGGCGCGCAAATGAGCGCGAGGCAAGAATGCGCCAGCGTCGATGGCGCCTTCTAATCTCCGACACAGATACATTATATTCCAGTGGGCCTCATTCTCGTCATATTTCTTTTCGCCGAGTGGCCACTGTCCCTTCATATTTACGAGGCTCGCTCGTAAGTGATTTTAAAGTGGGGGACTCGCTCGCTACTGTTAAACTCTCGCCGAGCTCGACAGAGCGTGAAAGATGCTGCTGACGGCTACGCGTTCGGAAAGGACATTTCCCTAGAAGATTCCCTCTCTCGGCGGAATCCCTCAAAAAAGGGAAATTCATTGTGCCGAGCGGCAAGGCTATTTCTTTCGAGCTATCTCGGAGGATGTCTTTTCAAACGGGATGTTCGACAAGGCGGGAAATCTGAAGCGGCTCATAAATGTCCTGAGAGGTAGAGAGGAAGGTATCGGGAATGCGTGAATGCGATGTCCGATTAAGGATATCTTGGCTTTATCTCGCCTACATGCTAAGGGGTGGCTCTTCGTCGAGCGTGCATTCTACTCCTACCGGCTGAGATAGTTTTCCACGAAACTGGAACTATTAACGCTTCTTCGCGCTTGGGAGCATTTGCCTGGCGGTAGTCGCTCTTCCCCTGCCGGCGACTATCTCCTTGTACTCCTGTTTATCGACGTTTCGGGGAAACCATGACGTTCACGTACCTTTAAACTCATTAGCTCTCTCGCTCTCTTTCTCCTCAATAGACTTTCTTCCAAAAGATCTTGTAAGAACAGTACTAATCGCCATGTTTCTTGTGTCACCGAATTTGGTAAGCCACGGCTGAATAAATGGACCAAGTACTTCGACATCGATCTTTCCCTTTTGGAAGTGGTACGCTTGTCCATTTATAGCCGCACGAAATTTATAGTGCTCTGCTTATTTCTCGAACACGGCATTCGTAAATCGTTCAATCCTCGGCCGGCGGAAAGCAAAGCAATCGTACGAGTGAGTGACACGCCGCGCCGCGGTCCTGAGAGGGTGTTGAGTCACTCGGTAGACACAACACTAACTCATCCTCGACAAGTCCAGTTTAATCAGAGCATTAACAGTCTCCGGGCATTTCTGTTGGCAGGCATAGGAACGTGGGTCAGTGGACCACTGGATTTTGGCTAGAGAAGAATGAAAAGGAAACGAAGGAACCGATGGAAGCCTGATGAAGCAAGGCACCCTATGCCAGATCTGATCGAGTCCATGCATTTCTGGGCGTGAAGCGAATCTCCAAGCTGTCAGTCCGGCTGTTCAAGGTAGCGGGGAATCGCGCCTAGAGCAACAACACACTGTCCAATCCTCAACAAGACATTGTCAAGATTAAGAGTGTCTGAAACAAGAGCACCTAAAGCGACTAGAAACCTAACGAAGGGATCAAGAGAAGATTGATTCAAGAAGGGGAGGGGAGGGGAGAATATCACAGGTGTCCCCCACGCTCGATCCACCCCCATCTTGTACCCAGCATCCCACCCATCAGATACCACAAGGAGAAAGTGTACATACTCTCCGAGTACAAAGTGAATAAACAAGAAAGAAGTCCGATAACAAGTTACCAAGTGTCAGAGAAGGGAGGGCTGAGAAAAGAAAGTATCCTGACAGAGAGATAGGAGGCAAAGGAGGGCCTGATAAGGGTGGTCCAAGAGAGGCGTGAAAGAAGGTGGAGAATAAGAATCCCGAGGAGCGATCAAGTACCACAAGTACGTCGGGGAGGAAGGTAGAAAGCGATATCTCCGCGAGGAAGAAGAGCAAGCAAGCGTTAGGAGCGGAGGTAGAGGTGCGCGCCAGAAGAAGTACAGGTAGTAAGAAGAGGGAAGGATAGGAGAAAGAAGGAGAAAGAGAAGGAGAAGAATCGTGGCAGGAGGAGGCGAAGGAAGAGGAGGAGAAGGCGCGTGGTGGTGATAGTGAAGAAGGCTGGCTCGCTCGCTCTGGAGCGGGCGAGAGCAAGCAAGCAAGCGAGCGAACGACGAGTATCCAGATCTGTCGCGTGCTGCGTCGCTCTGGGGATGGGACGGAACCGGGACGACACGGCACCAAGCGGAACGGGACGAGACGAGACGAAACGGGACGAAACGGGAGGACGGGTAAGCAGCGTCGCCGGTGCCGCCGCCGCCGCTGCCGCCGCTGCCGCCACCGCCACCGCCACCGCCACCGCCAGAGCCGCCGCCGCGGGATGGGATGGATGCTGCGGCCTCGTGTGAGTAGAGCGGAGTCGAGTCGAGTCGAGTCGATCCACGCGCGCTGGTATTGGTTTCACTCTCGGCTGCTGCCGGCGGCCCGTGTACTGGTGTGTCTCGGTCGGTCGGCCTGCTGTTCGTTCGGTCTCTCTTCGAGAGCGAACCGAGGAGCGTGCCCGAACACCCAGCCGGAGAAGAGAACCGCGGCACTCGTTCAGTAGTTTCTCGGACGCTGCACCGGCACCATCCGACCTGCGAGATAACCCCGAGCCAGAGAAAGAGAGAGCTGCCTGCCGGCGCACCCCCGGCATCACCTACATCCCTCCAAACTGTCACGCGCTTCTAATATCTCGCTCTAATAAACGCCCTGCTCACCACGAAATTCTTCACATCATCAACGAGGAAACGAGGACGCGCGATCGTGACGGGTTTCGCCTCGAACCTCGCCGAAATTTATCGCCTCTCGAGCTTCCTTTTCATTTAGACTCTAGTCGATAGAAATATCGAGAAGAAGCCAAGCTATCGAACCACCTTCTAGGATCGATCGGTGACAACGTGCGCGATCGTGCGATCGTATTCTTACCGAAGTAGTCCTCGCGATACAGAGAGAGAGAGAGAGCGAGTATCGCCGGGAGACGGCGTGTTCTCCACGTCGCAAGTGTCAGAGAGTCGAAGCGAGAGCGTCGAGGGAGCGTCGTGTTCTCTCGGGGAAGGAAGGAAGGAAGGAGGAGGAGGAGGCGCAAGAGGGTTCCCTCCGGCGGGAGTCAGTCCTAATCGGGACCCCGACAGTGCACGTCCGACAGTGGTCAGGTGTTTGGCGAGGTTGGAGCGGCAGGGCAGTGCTCGCCGACAAGTGGGTGAAGTGGTGGATCTCGGAGTGGCAAGCGGAGTGGGAAGCCCGGAAGGATACGCGAAGGAAGGTCACAGGACTCTGCAGGTGATAAGTCCGAGGCGAGGATCAAGTAATACTGCCGGGAGGCAAGGCGAGCAAGAAAGAAAAGGAAAGGAAAGGAGGGAAGCGAGAGGAACCCGTTAAGGAGCGGTGCGCGAGTGTAACGTGTGTCGGAGGACGTTCTTGCGATTGATAGCTACCGGTGGAAGCGAGCGCGAGCGCGAGCCAGCCAAAGGCAACCGGTAGCGTTGAGGACAAAACCGATCAAAGCCAACCAGCCAACAACTGCCAAGGCGAATATCTTGAGTGCTAGTGGCACTCACTAATTCCGTCAATAGTGTCCTTCAGTGATTCGACGGCAAAGGGCAAGCGGCTAGCGAGCAGGCACTCTCGCTCCAGGGCTCATTCGCAGTGTTACGAGTAGCCTCGACGGTGATAGCTCGCCTGCCGCTCGGTCTCTGCGACAGTTCTCTTAAGGAAGAAGCTAGCCAGCCAGCCAGCCAGCACTGCGAGGGAATCCCGCAATCGACGACTAGATCGCTCGCAAGATCGCGAGGAGGTAGCCTCGATGCCACCGCGCAAACCGATCCCGTGGTTCCCCATCTTCGCAAATAAGCCCTTCTGACTGGTCCACGAGATCGCGCACGCCGAGCCTAGTGCCAGGAGGAGTATCAGAAGCGGCCAGTGGGCAGCATCCGAGGCCCAGTGCGGAAGTGCCGGAGCGAGCGCCGGCCGCAATAATGCGAGAGTACCGAAAGCGAGGCGCGTGGACGGTAACAGCGGACCAGCTGCTGCGACCCCCGTACCCCGCCGCTCCAGCCCTACCAAGAGGCAAGTGACCGATGATGAGGTGCCACTCGACAGCCAACAACTCTCGCGATTGCTCCCCGAACTCCCTTGGATCGACTGGAACCACCAAATCCCCCCAGAACCGATTCCACTGAGAGAGAGAGAAAGAGAGAAAAGAGTCATCGCTCCAATCAGAAGAGAACTGAAGCTTCGAGTCGAGGAGAATTCCAGTAAGAATATCAAGAGAGAGTAAAGACTTGCAGCTGAAGAAGTGTAGAAGAATAATCGGAATAATAGTGGAGAATAGAAGGAAGAGCGAGAGAGGATATACTAGGATTATTGAGGAAACGGAATAGGAAGGAGGTAGGGTGGATAAGAAGGAGGGCTGGGATAAGAGTGTGGATGAGAGCGTCATGCCCGCTGAGATCGACACGGGCGGGCCAAGGGTGCTGCACTGTGATTACCGTGCCGACTGCCCGATACCAATCGTAGGATCAGCTTCCAGCGCGTCCGAGTGCCGCTCGCACCGCCAGACCACCGCTACTTTCCTCCGTCGAAGAAGTTGTATCCCCTGCCAGGCTCCTGCCAATGAAAACCGCTCGTCCTGCAGCAGAGAATCCCTCGCAGGATCCTACCAGCGTAGACTGAGTGGCTCGGCACGAGCTATCTTGAGGCCACCGCGAAGACGAGCTTCTTCGGAGTCGAGTATCCTCGAGGAAGATCAACTTCCTCGCGATGCCACCCGCTCGTCGGAAGAGTCCAGTGTCAGTGATAGGTTCCGGGAGCAGGGAGAGTCCCGGGTCGCCGAGGGACTCGTTCGAACGATAAGTGAGTCTGTGCCGAGAGTAGCAGGACTGTCGAGAGACTGCTGGCTTGGGGAGGAGGATGCCTCTTCTAGGAAGAAGTCCTCCGATACCGTGGAAACGACTCACCTACCAGTAGGCTGGTCACTCCTGTCTAGTCATCGCTCGAGAACACCCTCGGTCGATCGGAGCCCTGGAGAAGCCAGTCTCTCGTTGGAAGCATCCTGCATCGAACAACAAAGTCTCCGAAGGACACACTCCTGTTCCTGCAGAGGATCCTCGAGAGTCGACTGTCGACAAACTTGCGAAGAAGCTTGTTCCCCGAGGAAGCTGAAACGCGTGTGTCCCAAGAGTCGTTCGTACTTTCAGTTAGCTCTGCTGTTGTTTCTGGTCGCGTTCGGGCAGAGTGGACTACTGAAATCGGGAGTGTTCTATCAGAGTGCGAAAGCGAGTACCACCGGCTTGAGTGTCCTTGCGATCGGCACGGTGATCGGTGCAGTGAGTGGGGCGCCGATTGATTTGATCGGTGACGCCGGTGTGCGGGCGGAACGCTCCGCCAATTTGTCACACATCACCGGCGCATCCAGGAAGATACAGATGTACATTAAGAACCGGCACCTGCAGATCCTGCCGGATGGCACAGTCAACGGATCGAACGACGACACGTCGGATTACAGTGAGTACTTGCTCTAGTTTCTCTTAAAATCTATCTATCTGTATATACATATTTCACGCTCAAAGAAGCCTCGAATGATTGCTCAGAGATTCGCCGTCTCTCGGCGGAAGTTAGGTCATTGCTTCCTATCGACTTCCATCCAACTGACAGAGATGAACTCGGGTAACTTTATCTGGATAAGAGAGCGAAGCTTTGCCCCGGGGCGGCTGACAATTGTCCCAAGTAAATTGAGTTGGAAACTGGAGTAGAATTCCAGTGAGGTTTCATTCGGTGCGACCTAAATTGCACGTTCATTCCTGACGGGGGAGACGTTCGTTGACCTTATTTCAAGACGCCGGCAGCCGGCCGAATTCGCACCGGTGTGTCCGATCGAAACCGATCGGCACTCCGATCAATCGGGTGGGGATGATTTGACGGGATTGTTCGGAAGGTTGGGATTGAGAGGGTGTGTTGTCCGGCGAGAATCGAATAGGCGAAATCGACGGGAGAATGCGATCAGGTGGTGCCAGTGGGTCGTCCGAGCTAATCCAAGAATATGCTCTGGCTGTGTCGAGCACACTCTCGTCTACTCTCCTCACCAACGCTCTCGTTTAACCTTTGCAACTTTGATCTGTCAGTAGTACTGCCTTTAAATCTCTCTCCCTACCGATCTTCTCCTCCCTCCAACCAAAGTAGATAAAGCGCGCTTGTATTTTGATCGTCAAGGGAACGAAAACATCTCCCTCGGTGCAAAGAACTTATCCTCAAAAGATCCTGCTACTTCTCATTCATCTTCCTCCAACATTCTCCAGATTCTCTAATCTGCATTCGCACTCGTAATCTTGAACTTTTAATTACTATCAACTACTTAGCATAAAACTATCGTATAATTAGCTATTAGAAATGAAGGCAACAGTTAGTCTAGGGTATGATTACAACTCCGTTAGAGTCGGCTATCTGGCTGCCATAAAATCGACTTAATCCCGCAGAGATCACTGCTCCGAGAGCAGAGAGTGTGCGTTGCGATAAGTCACTGGTGAATCTAGCATTTTACGCCTGAATAACGCTACTCAACTAGGAACACTAGAAACGGAGCCGATAAACACACTCCGGGTGAATCTATCCAACCATCTATTTCCGTTCCGATTCTAATAATCCCTGGACGATGTCAGTTCTATCGGTGGATGAACTTTGAATAAGCTCCACTGCAAGATGAGCTTCGAAACGCGGCGAGGGAAAAGAGGAGGGCGCTTGGAAATGGCCCAAGTTCTTTTGCAAAGTACCGTTTGTATAATTGAAGTTAAATACGCCGTGGGCTTCTTAGTCGCTCGCAATTACTCTTAACATTTCATTCGTGTCTCTTGGGTTAAGTGGAGTATGAGGGAAATGACATTATGATTGATAGGAAGTCTGGGAGAGTGAAGTATATGATTTTGAGTTATTTCCAAGGGAGGAGTGTGATTATTAAAGTTGATTCCAGGGGATCTGGAAGGGGTGGGGTACAGGGTGTGGAATGGAATGTAGTCGAAGACGTAGTGAAGACGAAAGAGTGAAAAAGGAAGGCTCGGTCGGGGCCGCAATAAATCAGCAGCCGAGGGCCGGTGATAACGGAAGCTTCGAAGGGGATTCAATGGCCCCGATATGCCGCGCACTATCAATGGGAGAGAGAGAGAACGCCTCGTGATTAGGCAAAAACGGAACTCCGCCGAGGGAACTAGACGGGGTCACGACCCATATTGCTAGACGTGGAAGTCTTCCAAATATCCAGTCGGCCAAACAGAACACACTTCCTCATAAAAGCACTCGTAAACTTATAGACCATCTTAAAGCTCTAAACGAACATTCCGACAAAAAACTTCGTAACTTCATCCACAGTTCACTCATCTTAACGATCCAATATTTCCAATGTTAAAGTTACTCCGGCCTTATGAAACGAGTAACATTCTAACAACTATTTACCAATAATCATCTCGATAACTCAGGATAGTACGATTATAAGGCTGGCTTGATTGCTCTCACTACAAGGTACCTAGAAACTCTAGCGGCAATCCCATATAGATAATCATACTCCGCTAGAAATTCACCATTCTCCACGGGGTGTATCATTTTCGAAGGGGAGTGAGAGAGGAGTGATCGCAGTCCTTTTTCTGCCAATAGTACGCCGAGGCATTCGTATTTCGTATTGCGATGCCAGTCGAATCGCTATATCATTTAAACTCCCGAGGAGGAAAGTGCGCAGCACTTTTTATTTAATAACAGAGCCTCTGTAATAAAGTGAAGTATAATCAGTCGCCGGAGGGCGCGCGCGCGCGCGCCCATGGATTTGCCGCATAAATCGCTGCTCCTAATTAAAACGGGAGGAGGACCAGCGGCGCGGCGGGGCCGATCTCGGCTAGTAAGCGCAAAGGAGTCGCCTAATCCGGCGAAATGCTGAATTATTACTGCTACGTGTTTTCGATAAGGCTCGCGACGACTCGGACGAGGAACATGCATATGAATGCCACATACACATACATTAAGATCATCCTCGTCTCTTTCTTATTAGAGGGAACCTGTTAAATTGGGGCCGTTGCATTTCATTTCCACACGAAACTTTGTAGCGATCCTGGCAACAGCTACCATTGGATAGCAGTCAATTTCGAATGCTATATTTTCGAGGAATCCGGGCGCATTGGTTGCGTTGGGCTAATTATTCTCACAATTAGAGGAGTCAACGGCCGAGGGAGCGCGTACGTGATAGCCACGTGTATTCTCAGGTGAGGCCTAAATCGACTGGGAAGCGGGTGCGTGACCGTGCACGTTGCCTCCTTAATTAGAAGGATGAAATGGTACATTGTTCCCGTAGGCGTAGGTAGCCAGCATCCTCGGCTGGCGCACACCGCGCCCCGCTGAGGGGGGGCAAGTTAAAGAGCCACCTTCGAGATGTATGCACCCGGTTGGTTGGCCGCTCCTCTTTTTTTCCGGTATTCCTTCGGTTTACCGACTAATTGGCAATGGCGGCCCAATTGGGCGGCGAGCAACTCTTAGGGAGTCCTTGCCCTCCCAGAGAGTTCTTATTTATTGGACCCCGCGCACCACGCCACCTAACTCCTTGTCACTAATTATTGATATAATTGATAACAACGAGAATACCCTCTTAATTTATTACAAGGATCATTTATCGTAATAAAATAATTTCTTTCGATAGAATTATTACTATTTCTAATATAACATAAGGTCGTTGACAGTGCACTATAATAATTCCTAACTGCGCGAAATTTATAGTAGCAGTTCGAAATTTACGGGAGTGACTTTTATAATATGGATCATTCGAGAGCATTAAAAAGAAGGATCGGAATGGCGCGGCTTCCTGAAAGTATAACTCTGAGAAAGTACATCGTGGAGAAGAAGCGTGTGCACCGGGCGGCGACTGTTGCCGAGTTGATTTATGCTCGGGATGCTGGGCAGCCGAGGAGAGATGCAAGAGGATACCTGTAACGTGCGTGTCCTCTCTCGCGCAAGTTTCCCGCGGGAACGGGAGCATATATAACGGCGATTTGTCATGAGGATGAGGGAAGAGCGGTGCGCGGTGCGATTTAAGGAGCCGCAAATTGATCCCACGAGCACGTCCGCCGCGGCAAGATTTACCGGCGAGTGCTGCCGAAAGAGGGAGATGCATGGGAGTGTGCGAGAGATCCTCGATCGGCCCACGATCGAACCCTAATTAAACCCTTCGCACCTCTCGATCTATCCAACCGATTAACGCACTCTACTTAAGCACACTTGAACTTGGTGACCGGCTACTTGGATGATCGAAGAGCGATCAATTAGAAGGATTAGTTAAGAGGTGTAATCAGTTAATCGATCGGGGCGGAGAGGAGAGCGAGCAGGCGTGTTTGGAGTGCGGACGCGGAAGAGAGTGTACATGTATACTGAGTGCGAGAGTCGAGTCTAGTTGAGCCTGCTAGGGATAGAATTGGGTCATCGCCCCGTTGATGGACGAAGCGACCAATTATATTGTTTGTCAAATTCAATGATTGCCACTCCTCTAAACATAGATCGGACCATCGAACCGGACATCAGCCAGGCTGCTGGCATAGGCCAAGGAGGCTGCGAATTCCAAGATTAATCATTCCTCGCCCCCCCAGCCGAATGAATAGGCTGTTACAGTGAATTCCAAAAAGTTTAGTAGTTAACTGAAAGTGGCGGGTATCGTGGCGAGTGATCAAGTGTCCGCGGGTAGTCCATTGGCTGGATCGGGTGGATGATCCAGTGGGCAACTATACCGCAGGGAGGAAAGTCATTTCCGCGTGCGACGCCCGCTATTCGACAACAAATAGGAGTCAATGATCAATTACGTTAGGGAGGCCGCAGCGAGAGAGCCACTCACGGGTTAAGTAATCGGGTTAAGTAACCGCGCGGATTATTTTTAAAAGGTGCCTGCCTCCTGCTCTCTCGCACGTAGAGAGCGCAGTAGTCAGCCGGCCGGCCGGCCGGATCGGAGAGTATCGGCCAGTCTTGGCTCCTCTCGAGATCGAAAATAGCATGGTGTGTGTGCGCCCACTGTCTACGCTAAACGTAGAAGCCCGACGGACTGACACACACTGCTCGCCACTCTAATGATAACAAATGATCGCAAGGAGAAAGCCAAGCGATCGGCACCCCTGGCGATTTACGAGCTCCCCTTCAGATCCTCCCCTCTAAATCAATTGAGCCCTGGGATCGACGATGTCCGATGGATTCGCACTGGACTATGCAAATCCGTCGCACTCTCGTATAAATATCGAGGATGCTTCGGGCGAGACTGGAACACGAGTCGATCCTGGAGGTAGTTAAATCGGCCAAGTATTTATCGTGCCGAAAAAATAATAACGTACCATCTAGCTTTTCGCACTTGGGGGTCTTGGCCCGCCCACCCCAGCCACAATCCACGCATTAAACCACCACCACCACCCTCTCCCACCCCTTGTACACCGCCCATCATTGAAACCTATTGAATTATACCAGCCACATTAGCCCTCGCACTTACGGCCCACCATGTTATTTATGCGGTGCGATTCCACCGGCTTTAACGAGTATTTATTTCATTGTTACCGCTCAGCCAGATCTTAAAACGATCCGCTTCTCCTTCCAAGTACTCCTTTAAGCTCTTCCCCCGACAAACGATACTCTTCCTACCATCTTAACTTACAGGGATTTATTGCTCGATTTGTAGTAATTGTCCAGAGTGTGTATTTGCAATTCTTTCACCTCACCTTTCCGCACTTGGCAATCTTGTAGCTTCCGCATCGCGTTGTTAATGAACTTTTGTCACGGTAGTGGTTATTATCGCTTCAATTTCATGGGCTTCGTGAAAGTGATATGCTAATATTCGCAGCATGCCGAAAAGACGTGCGATCGGTATACGAGCGATCCTCCCAAGTGTCGAGAATAAGCTGGTTTTTTTTCGACGCGCGGTATTGGAGGAGCAAAAAGCAAGAGGATGCTGGCGCACACTTTCTCACGTGTCTCTCGTATTTCCTCGTTACGCTCCCGATGATTTCGTTGATGACGCGTCGTCCCCCACAAATCACGCGCTCCAGTCTCCTTTGAGCGAGCAATGCTCCACCTCCCTCCAATAGCACTTGGAAGACATCAATTTAATTTTTCCAAGGCGAAAAGAGAAGTTGATAGAATAAGTGCAACAAATGGAGGAATACGATTGCAATCGTGACTAGGGAATGCGGAATACGAGGCGCTGGCAAATAGAGAAATAAATTCTAACCACCAAGACTTGATATATCCCCATTGGCCTAGCAGTTCATCCTGACACCCACGCGATAGGAGGAGGCGCAGCGTGCTGTGCGAGGCTGATTAGCCTGGTGATTGCAATTGAAATATCCCGGACGTAGGTAGACGCCGTCGAAGAAATTAATCCGGGATCCTGACAGAGTTGGCCGCTCCTTCTCAACATTGTCTTTTCAATGAACAATGTCAATCTCGACAACTAGTGACTTTCTACCCCGCGGAATCCAGACGCTCGGCAAATAGACGAGCGACTGTCAAGAAGAGGAGAGGAGAGGCGGCAGAGAAAGGAGAGTGCGGATAATCTCATTACGGGGTTGTCAGGATTCCGGGTCGCCAGGATAATTGCCTCTTGTCGCATCACAGCGGGATGCGTTTCCCTGTCGGATTAAGCGTCGTGGTGTAGAAGTGGGCAGCTTGCTTCCTTTCCTCTTGCAGAGGATGCATCGAAGCGTTCAAGCTCACAGAGATGATAAATGGAGTTCTTGGCTCGAGCGGCAGCCGCTCTCTAATGCCTTTGTCACGGCAACAGCCTCGGAAACTATTAACCACCGGGGTAAGTCAATACACAATCAATCCAAAGTGTGCGAGACTCTCATGAATGAGACTGGCTGGCTGCCCCTCCCTGTCAGACACTCTACTCCAACAACTCCCATATATACATAATGATTCATTGATTTTTTCACGGCGGCGAATTAGTCTTCCTAGTGTGACAGACGGACCAATTGAAAAATAGGGGATCCACCAACGGAATCACACCCTTCTGATATCCAGCAGGGTATCATGAAGGCAAGCTTGATGACAGGTCCTGTCATTGGGTGGAAACGAGCCGTGGCAAATTCCTCCCAGCTGCGATGTATCGACTTCAGTCAGTCACTGTCCGAGAATTCTCCGATGCCTCTTGAATGGGGTATTAATTCATTAAGAGGGAGAGATTTTTGTCGATCATGTTTCAACATCACTAGTAATGACACAACAGAGGATCGGGGATAGGGTTTCATATATCGGCTTAGATTAGTCCATATCGTTATAATAATAACCTACAGCGCCAGTCTCCCTTCTCTTAATGGATGCCTCTCTTCTAAATGATTTTCGACGTGTGCCTCAACTGTCACTGACAAGCATTAGTCTCTCTCTCTCTCTCTCTCTCTGCTGAGGTTTCATCGAATCGGCATTGTGCTCGCCCGATCCGGCCTATCGTCGCGTTCGGGGGATGCCGGAGACGCATTTCACCATGCACCGTTATTCCCGATTGTGGCATGCGCTTGATTCCAGCCTATTGAAACATCATGACTGGAAATCTCCTCATAATGCGGACCAATGCGACACCGCCGATAGGTTTATGTCGTCTTGGAAGGATACGCAATCTCGTCCAGTACTTCTTCTGAGTAAGCAGCTGTAAAAGGAGCGGCGCGGCGCGGCGCGTACCGACCCTCCTAAAATCAGAGTTGCTTTCGTTGAGATTGGCCGAGCGTTCAAGAGTACTCGGCGCGTGTAGAGCCACTTTCTGACTAGTATTTCAAGGAATAGGTGATAGCCCGGCGACTTTGCGATAGCCAGCCGAGCGTGCTATTGCAGACAGTGCTTTTAGAAACCACCACCGCTGCGAGATAAATTCTCCCAATCAAGATGCCAGCCGGTTACCTTCAATTATAGATATCTCGCTTGTTTTATCTTGAATGCGCCGCGTTCAAATGAGAAGAAAGAAGTATATTTCATTGGAGTGTCGCCGATGTTTAAAGGTATCGATCACAAGGTAAATGGAGAAGAGTTTTTGTCGAACGGTGGATTTTTTGCTGGTCACAAATTGGATTTATCTTGTTGCCGTTTCTGGAAACGGAATGACCGAATGTGGAATGAGATGGGAGGAGGCGCAACGCTAGGTGGTAAGGTTGACGGTAAAGACACGCATTCGACCACCTCGGCAAGAAAAGGGGAGCTGTTTGCCTGATGTCGGTGGCGACCGGTTGCACGTGCCTCTTCCCTCCGACTACCTACACACATAGCCGAACGCTACTGCTCCTGCTTGCTCTACTTTAACTTTATCACCCGCTCACTACTACCCGCGACCGCTTCTTCATCCACCTTGATCCTCGTATGCTCACTCCAACCGATATTAAGTATCGTCCCCCGTGGTTCTGTCAATCCCATCAATCTGATTAACGCGCGAAAAAATCCCCACTCTCCACTCGCGGCAAATGCCTCCATTTAATGACAGTCATCCTCGTCTCGTTACTCCTCTTACATATTACAACATATTTCTTTCTCTAATGTCACCCTCGTAATATTCTGTCAATTTAAAGACACTAAAATACAAAATCAATTTGTAGCGTGTTGAATTTTCTTATAGTCATTGTATTAAGTATTGTGGCGAGTGATAAGTCAATTTGCATGAGTTGTTGATGATATTGATTTATCTGATAGCGAAATTTCCTGCCTGGGGCATCGAGGGGGATTTATAAATATAGTTTGGCATTAAGGATTTTAGGGCTTGACTTGGGAAATAGTTACTTGGGCCCGAGTTGGTCGATGATGGGTCAACTACGAGCATATAGTATCCCAGACTGGGATCGAGTTGATGGTGGGCAACTGGTAGATGGGATGGGCCGAGTCACTTTGGAAGGGTCATTTGTCCGGCATCGACAAGCACCACTTATTATTCATGGTTGGTGAGTAAGTCGTGTAATATATTGCTGCGCGGAGACGGTAGCGCAGCCACCTCAGCCGATAGCTATGGCGAAATGGCGGGCGAATCATTAAGTTAGTCCGCGGACACGTCCGAGCCCGAGCCGATACAAATATCAGGCTAAGTGACGCGTGGAATGCGATAATTGTACAGGCGCTTATCCGACCTGGAAGCCGACAATAAGGAGAGTACAGTTGACGTAGAATACGAGCACTGTCTCGGCGCCGTTCTGCTGCCACTCTTCTGTCGGCTTCTGACTTCTTAGCATTCCTCCAAGCCAGCCCTTCGACTACCGAATGCCGGGAACGGCTGCCCATTCATTGCCCGCCGTTTCTAATCACTCGAAAGTGAGTAACCCTGAACCAGTTGGCGGTGCAATTGCGCTTGGGACGCGGTAAAACTCGCCCATACGCGCCGAACAAGTTGAGGCAACATTGTCGCAATATTCTGGCAGAAGGAGAACGCCTGGCATTTTCATCTGGCGACGTTATCGTATCGCTCGCCGAATAAATGGGAGAACGCCTACCGTGTGTACTTATTCTACTTCGCGCGTCAACTACTTGTCGCTTAGATGACAGTCGGGTAATCTTGGATTTCAGTCTTGAGATGTTCCCTGTGTTTGTTGAAAGTATAATGTCGCGATGGCAGGATGAGGGGAACAAAAAAGGTTCTCGACGTTTTAAGAAGATAATGCTTTTGTTGGCATAGTTCCATGAGTGTTCAGACCGACACCAGACATCGGAGACGACGAACTTTGCAGCTCGATACATTTCCACTTCCTTTTACCTTCCTTTCCTTTTTACTTCCGATTTTACGATCTTCTGATTTCATGCTTTAATAAGGATAGTATATTATTTACGCGTGATAGTAAATTCGATTAGTCAAGGTTTCTCGTAATTTCGTAATTATTGCTTCGTTCTTAACAGACACAAATGACTGGACGATCCTTCGCCTCTATAATCGAAATAATAAAAGGGAAGAATGTAAAAAAGTTCAATTAGTTATTGAAATTGGATGTGGTTTTCACTAAAGGCTGGATTCCTCGGTTGCAGCTTTAAAACTGGAGGGTACTTTTCCAGGGAAACTGAACAGTCCACGACGTTAGAGAGCGTTTACGAGCTCGGCTGGTTTCCCTCGCGTGCACTTCTCTCTCTCTCTCTCCCTCTCTCCCTTTCTCGCTCTCACTCGCGGACAGCTTTAAGAGTCCCAGGAACCTTTACGATCTCAAAGTCCAGCCGGTAAAATTCGAGAAGGAAATTCCGCGATGCCTCTTCAAAGCACTCGCGGTTAAACGTTCCATACACGTCGCATTCTTCCCGACTAGTTCGTAGTCGGCAATAGGAGAAAAAAGATCTCGCTTCAGGAAGTCAAATCCAAGCGAACCGAATACCGATTTAGCCACTCAGAACTTCTCTGAGCCAATAGCAAAGTCGCTGACAAATGCTTCCATTTTCCCCGAGAACAAGCATCCACCAACTGTTCTCCGCGTCAGCCGAATTAGTTTTTCCCCTTCACCAACCAATCACCATCCACTACCTTCACTTTTTGCAGCTCTCCCACTTTTTCCAGTTTTCTTTCGCGTCCAATGATGCAACGCTTCTTCTAGACAACTTCTTTTAAGCGAAAGAAAAAAGATGTTGCTCCATAGAAAAAAGATTCTCGCCTACAGGGCCGTTTCTCCTCACATTAATCAGGCCATTAAACACAAACTCTCGGCCGGTTCGTGTATCACAGGAGCTTTTTTCCCCTACACGAGGGAAAGAGAGACAGCTTTTTCGAGGAGACATTCAAATAAACGGTAGTGCAACAATATCAAACAGAGTGCTACCATCGGGAAATATCAACTTGCTCGGTTGTGGTTCAGGTTGAGGAAGCCGAGAAAGCACCGATAGGCGAGCTTTCACGCCACGTGCCTTCAAACCCACGCAATACGAACGTTTTCTCTCTCTCTTTCTGGAGAGGAGCCATATAGTAGCTGAGTAATAACTTTTTTAGTCCGATAGTCAGCCCTCCCTGATATCTTCCTCGAGCGATCCGTTGGCTATCGTCGTGGTGCCTGCTGCCCAGCAGGAGTGCGATATATCTCTCAAGCTAATCACAGTGCCTGGATAGATAGGCTACTCGCTTTATACCTTGCGCACCCATTAACCCTTAAATCAGATCCTCCGCGCCGGAATCTATGTATCCTGTAATAATAAGAGCACTGCAAGATCGTTATGTGCGTGCACTTTTGATAGGAAGCAGTGGAAATGTCATGTTCGTTCGAGTGTGAAGAAATTATTGTGTCTCTGGGATCGTTTTTGTAAGCTAGAATTTGGATTTAATTGCTAGAGTAATTCGAGTGGGATAATTATAATGGGAGCACTGGTTTAGTAACGAAGGGTTAATAGGATTGTTCCAGTAACACCAGTTGGTGTCATCGCGCTGTCATTCGATGAGGATCCGTGTGACGAAGAAGACAGTCTGGCGATTAATCTAGATTTATTAATCGCGACCAATAGGATGGATTAGGCACGGGTTAAACTCCGAGCTCGACATTAGACAATGATGTCACGAGGGGTTTATTGAAGAGCGGGCTTAATAATGAAACAACTGGAGCGAAACTGCTGAATTTCCGGTACGGAATTCGTGAACGGCGCAGAGACTGAGTGGTCTACGTGGCATTTTGCTGCCAGGTCATCCGATCAGAGTGAAACGAAGGGCATCGCCAGACTCGCCTTCGAATTCAACGAGGAATTGCGTGGCACGGATAATTGTACGCATTTCAATTAAGAAATATCTGCCGTTTAACCCTTGGACCGCTGGCGTCGAGAAGATACGTGGGAGACTTGTGATGAAAGAACGTCTTTCGCACGGCGCTCGATTAAAGGGCCACACTATTTAACTCCCTTCAATCTTTATGGACACCCTTGGACTTTGAAAATCTAGAACATCTTAATAATTCTTTTAAATTCGACTTCTTTTAGTTGAAAATTTCAATGGTCGATTGTTAATAAATCATTGGATAAAGTTTGACAATATTTGATGGTCCCTTTGAAGGGCTTTCCGAAGCCCATGGTAAGTCGATCCAAAGGCCAAGGTGTTGATGCACCGGAGGGCACAGCTAAACCGGATAAAAGCCTGTTGAGTAATGTGCGGCTTGTTGCGGCTGTGCGTCGCCGCGCGAGCAATTTGGTCGGAGGCGCGAGCGCCGCCGAAAGGGTTAAAGGGGGAGATGGTCTTGGAGGCTCTCACGCGGCGAAATGCATAATCGGATTTAGCCCTGTAAGATTGTGGGACGTCAGTGGAGCGCGCCTGTTCCCCGCAAGATTCTCTCGAGTTACTAACCCACCCTTCTTCCCTTTGCCGTAACCCTTTCGAGACACTTTCTTTTGCCTGCGGATAGAAAGAACAAGGGCAAACACAGGACCGATTTCGTAGTAATCTCTTTCGGCCGAGACTCGACATGGAAATTGCTTAACGACCTCTTCGAACACTGAGCGTCGCCGCGACGCGCTCTCCTCCCATTCGTACAAGTCCTCTCGTTCGATCGGCCAACTATCGAACAGCCTTGCGCCAACATAGGATTCCACGAAATCGACAAAGGACCATAAAATAGGAACATTCACCGACATTTTTCCCATCGACTCGCTCCTCCATTTACAAGCTTCACCTTGTGTCCTTACAGTTTATGGGGGGTTACATTGCATGCTGTTGCTCGTTTACGAGACTTTCATCGACACCATATGGCTCGCGTCTAGTAGAGAATAGCATTGAACGAGGAGAAAGAGTACTTGTATTTCTCTGTGATAACTGGCAGACCATAAATCCTTTTGCAGTGACAGCCAACTCTAATAGAGATAGTAAAGAAACAGTAAAGAGATAGTAAAGAAGCCAACAGTATTCTGCACTCTCTTACAAGTGTACACGTGTGTCCATTCAATTGTCGGGTGACAAATCACAGAGGCGGACTTCAGCCATGCTCGGGGAATAATTAAAATGCCCGCCGGGCACTTTATTACCTCGGCCGAATTGGAATTCGCCAGTGGTATCATTCGTTACGTGCGAGGGCCGCCGCACGCCCCCTTCGCAGGAGGAAAGCCACGGAAATAGATGAAGCTGTGCTGGCTGTTCCAGCTGTGTCCCAGATAAAGGCATCATCTTGGCAGAGCGCAATACTTGAAGAAAAATTGCGCTATAAGTATGAATATCGTTTTCTGCCAAGAGCAACACGTCTGCCAACTATTCGCCCTTTCCAAGTATTTTCCCCACAAACGACACTCTAATAGATCATCGACAAACATAAATATGATCTCAATCTTCGAAAAACAGTCCATCTTAAACACCTCTCTCTTTCAAGTATCAAGAAACGGGCGAACTTCTTGCAAAGTCAATTAAACGCGTTTCGATCGCTATAAGTAGAATATGACGATGGTCAGACAGTGGGATTTGTCGAGTTGATAATTCCTGCGTGGAACGTGAGAGAAGAAGCAGAATAGGTGGTCTGGGGGAGATGTATCTAGTGGGGATTGGATGCAGAAGAAAGTCCGGGGTGGTGAGTTTCTTGCGGTTGTGCTCTGGGGAATTCAAGGTGGATGGTTCGCCGGGCGGGCCATATATTATGTATCTTCGGATCTGTCGTCAAAGGGACGGCGAGGCGGCGGGCACCATTTTTCAATATTACCGCGATAGATCATTCGGCAATAAAGGGATAATGCCTTGCTGGAGATATACCACCAATGAGGCTCCAGTCTGATTAGGAGCGGCGGGGTTTATCGACCCCCGTCGGTGTGGGCCCTGAGGGGCCCAGGATCAGCAGTCGAAGATGGAGAGAGCTAAAAGTATGATGCATGCCGCGCTACCTTCCACAGGCCTTCGTTTGCTCAAAGGTGCCGCCCACATCGATCTCCCCATCGTGTCTCATTGATTCTTCCGATTGTAACCCGATGTCCTCTCCAACCTTCCCCCTAATTGAGAACGCTGCCCCCCTTTTCCTTACCAAAGCGTCCCGAAATCTTGTCACCGATACACTTTCGTGCTAAAGATATTATACTATCAAAAAGAGTCCTAATCAAGATTCGCCCGAAGCATCTCTTTTGTCAATGATACGCTTTCACGCAAAAGATATACTATCAAATCCATTATGTACAGGGTGATTCACATGCCTTTGAATCAGAACTCTCCTAGCCCTTATTTTTTTGGTGGACTTCCCGACCTTCTCCGGGACTGAATTCGGGAAAAAAACGGGACCCCCCTTCAAAAATTTTCGATTTTTCGAAGGTTCTGGGACCGGGACGAACGCTTGATTTTTCGATTCCTCGTGTCTCAAAACGGATAAAAAACACAAATGTTGTGGGGGAAATGTCGGAATTCGACCGAAAACACATGGAAAACCGATCTGGAATATTCCATTTCGATGGTTTTTCATATGTTTTCATCACTTCCCGACCTTTTCCGGGGCTGAAACTTGGTGGGGAATGTTTTTTTGCATCGAGGAGAAAGTAGAAAAAATTCCAGGCCCCTAGCTGAAAATTCATTTTTTCGCAAATTTTTTAAGGCATACCCCTTCAAAAATTTTCGATTTTTCGAAGGTTCTGGGACTGGGACGAACGCTTGATTTTTCGATTCCTCGTGTCTCAAAACGGATAAAAAACACGAACTTAGTGGGGCAAATGCCGGAATTCTATCTAAAACACGTGGAAAACCGATCTGGAATATTTCATTTCGACGGTTTTTCATATGTTTTCATGACTTCCCGACCTTTTCCGGGGCTGAAACTTGGTGGGGAATGTTTTTTTGCATCGAGGAAAATGTAGAAAAAATTCCAGACCCCTAGCTCAAAATTCATTTTTTCGCAAATTTTTTAAGGCATACCCCTTCAAAAATTTTCGATTTTTCGAAGGTTCTGGGACCGGGACGAACGCTTGATTTTTCGATTCCTCGTGTCTCAAAACGGATAAAAAATACGAACTTAGTGGGGGAAATGCCGGAATTCCACCTAAAACATGTGGAAAACCGATCTGGAATATATCATTTCAACGGTTTTTCATATGTCTTCATGACTTCCCGACCTTTTCCGGGGCTGAAACTTGGTGGGGAATGTTTTTTTGCATCGAGGAGAAAGTAGAAAAAATTCCAGGCCCCTAGCTCAAAATTCATTTTTTCGCAAATTTTTTAAGGCATACCCCTTCAAAAATTTTCGATTTTTCGAAGGTTCTGGGACCGGGACGAACGCTTGATTTTTCGATTCCTCGTGTCTCAAAACGGATAAAAAACATAAATGTTGTGGGGGAAATGCCGGAATTCGACCGAAAACACATGGAAAACCGATCTTGAATATTTGATTTCAACGGTTTTCCCCATGTTTTTTTATCTTCCCGACCTTTCCCCGGGCTGAAACTTGGTAGAAAGTGTTTTTATTACATTGAGGAAGAAGTAGAAAAAATTCCAGGCCCCTAGCTCAAAATTCATTTTTTCGCAAATTTTTTAAGGCATACCCCTTCAAAAATTTTCGATTTTTCGAAGGTTCTGGGACCGGGACGAACGCTTGATTTTTCGATTCCTCGTGTCACAAAACGGATAAAAAACATAAATGTTGTGGGGGAAATGCCGGAATTCTGCCTAAAACATGTGGAAAACCGATCTTGAATATTTCATTTTCGCAGTTTTCCTCATGTTTTTGGTACTTCCCGACATTTTCCGGGGCTGAAATTTGGCGGGCAGTCTGTCCTTACATCAAGGAAGATGTGATATAAATTTCAGAGCCCCAGCGCAAGATTTTTTTTTCCCGATATTTTTGGCCACCGAAAATATCCCATTTTTGGTGGTGATTCAAAGGCAAGTGACCCACCCTGTACAAAAAGAGGCGTTGCTTGAAAAAGTAAAGTAAAAAGATCGGCCTTGCATATCTCCCGTCTGGTGGTAGTCACACTTAGCCTCGACCAACTTATTATTCCTCTGTGATTATCGCTCCCAATTGGTCACGATCCATTGGGATTAGTCTCGGAGGGAGATCTGAATACCGAGAAACCCATTGCCCCGGCGATGATGCATTCTAGTAGTAAAATCGTCGGCGAGATTATCCTGGAGCGATGCTACAGAAGTGCGTATAAAGTGTTTCCGCGGAACAGAGGCTCGAGCGTGCTCATTTCCATGGGATTACGGCAATTTGTATTTTATTAGGAAGGCCTTTTCTCCATTGGGCAGGGCTGCCAGACGTCCGGGGCCGTGATAATGGGATCTAATATCTCCTGAGATCCAGCACATCTCAGGATCAACGGCATCTCAAAGAGTCGCTGGTGTATAATTGAGCATAATGTACTTTGCATAATGCGTGGAATACAATTTTCAAGGCCTCCTCACTTTCCTAGGAGAATTCTCCCGAGAGATCGCCGGATCGATGCCTTTCATAGTTTTAGTGGTTATCGTTGGAAGAATGAAGAGAATGCGGTGCGAATAGTGAAGTTGCAGTGATTAATCATTGTCAGCGGGGAAAAGGAGAATTGGACGGGGAGGAGGTTGCGTGTGGGAGCAAGGTCTTATTCCTGCTGCATTGCCAAGGGTAACCCCTTGCACGCGCCTGATACGGATAAATCAAGTCGACCAATTAATCAAACTGTCCGCGCGAACGAATCACCATAGGACTAATTATCGGATAGGCGACATGCCACTCGCCTGGATTACTAATTCATTCCTTCGCCCTTGTCTCGTCCCGCTAGTATTTCACTTTCCCAGCCACTAACTAGACTCCCCCGTACCACTATAAGCCAATCAAGAATAAACCTGATGGGAACTGGTCGAATAAGTGATCCTCGAGTAATACGAATAATATTACTTACCAGCCTTCTGAAATCGGTGTTCCTCCAGCGATTTACATTAATCTATCAATCCAAGAGATGGAGGAGCACAAGTGAATTCGAACTCCCTTTGAATATTTGCATTACGATTGGCTGGATTCGCTTGGCGAAAAAGGGAGAAGTGGAGGGTTCGATTGGCTCGATTATTCGATGGTGGCAGGATCGATCGACTCGGCGGCACAAGAAGGAATTCCAGAAGCGATCCATCCCCCAGATCCGGGTATATCATCGCTTGGATAGCATAATAAGTGGCCTCCGCCCGTAACTCGATTCGTTCTATTCAGCGAGATTTTATAGGGCGATAGCGCGCGCTCCCTGGGTAGGCCAAGCAAGCCAAATCGAGTCGATTATTCCAGCTGACCGAGCTCGCCATGCTCCCGTCCATCCTCTAACAGTCGATCTTCCTCGAGGATCGAAGCTACCAACGCTCGCACATCATTTGTGACTGATTTATAGTGCTCTATTCCATTAGCGGGCGAAGCAAAGGCAAATAGTCCCATCGAAGATATCGAGTACAGCTTCCGTAGGAAGCTAGATCTCTCATGGAACGATTCTACTGATCTCGGGCATATTCTACTTAGTTTTGTTACTCTCTTTGGCGTCGATTCTTCGGACCACCCTTGATCTTTGAACCATGTCATCGTGTGAAAAGAGGATACCCAAGAATGACTTGCCGATCGGCGAACGATCGATCAAGACCGCGACCTTTTGACCTTCCGGCCAACAAGATTCCTTAGTCCTTCGACGGTGCACTCCGACACCAGATACATCATCAATACCTGATCAATTCCTATCAGAATGACCCTGCCGAGGACGTAGGTGCGCTTGTGTCTGCTGGCGATATGTATATCCGCGCTTATCGCTGCATTCCTCGGCGTTGTTATACAATCAGACGTAAGTAAGAAGTGCCGGTAATGCTGAGGACTCTCGGCGCGCTCTTCTTCGAGTGTCACGGCCAAGTCAAAACTACGCTGTGTGGTCTCTCGGGCTTAATCAGCCGGGCCTTTCCTACACGCCGACTAGTTCCTCCCATCACTCACGTGACTCTACGCCTTTTTTCCCCCGGCGACTAGGAAGCTCTGTGTTAAGAGATTATACCAAGCATTAGCATAGAAAGACACTGAATTACGCGATTACCTTCTGGCACTATCGTAAAACCCTTCTCCACGGATTAAGAGTAATGAATCTCGAAGAATGCTAGGCTCACTCGGAATTTCGTCGAATCAACCATTTTTCATACTCCTCGAACACTGAACATCCACTTTCCTAACATTCCTTAAACCTCGAGTTAAATATAACATTCTAGCAAATACGAATATAAATGTAAACTACTAAATACGAAATAGGAGATTGGCGAATGCTAATTCCAGGATGGAGAGGAAATAAATCCAAGTGGAATGAGCAACAGGAACTCGCTCAACTTTTAGCAGAAAGAAACTAGGCGGGCAAGAACTGCAGGAGCGAAATCATGGTGAAGCTAGAATGTGTAGTCGCGTGTATAGGATTAAGGGCCGATCGGCCGGCGGTGGTGGAGGAGCGCCGGCAGTGGTGATGTAGGAACGAATACATAATTCCCGTGACTCGTTTTGCCCGTCGATAAAATTACCGGGCTATGCGATTGAAGCGTATACCGCTTAAACGACGCTCGCCCCGAGATAAGGAAAGGTATAATAGATGCGCTGGCAAGTGGCACCGGCAACTAATTGCGATTTAAAAATATGACATTTCCAGCTGAGCTCGAGATCAGATAATGTCGGATTTCCAAGTATTTCTATGTAATACATGACATCTACTTGGCTACGTTCGCCGCGAGATTGACATTCGAATCAGTCTACTGGGTGATTCACTTACCAACGAATCATCACTGTTAAACACACAATTCTCCATGCAACATTATTGCAAATAATCTAGCGATTTTAATTATACGCAAATATTTCTCAAATTCTTAAATTTTATATATTGTAATTAATATTATATTATTTATATTCACAATACCGCACGATTGATATTAAAATATTGGATGATTCATTTATCACTGTTATATTGTATTTTTTATTGTAGTGTAATTTTAATTATACAAAAATCTTTCTGAATTTATAAATTTTTTATATTGTGAACAATGTTATATTATTTATGTTCGCAATACTGCTGCATCGAATCACCTTGTATATTGACAATCCAGTCATATCGAACATACTTACTGTCCATCCACCGGATCAGGCGTATCACCCTTCTCCTTGTATGATCGAAGGAACGATGATGCGATCGCGGCTATTAACATAAGTCGCTCACGCGATCCGCGTGACATAATGGGAGATCGAGATAGGTCGCGCGAGTGAAATCAAGCCGCTTTGACAGCCGGTAAAAGATCCAAGGTTCATCCTGGCGCTAGTCTTCCTACTCTCTCTCTCTCTCTCTCTTCCTCTTGCTTGCTTCCTGTCGAGGGTAAAGTTCGACGCACCTGTTGCTTATAATCATCCCCTACCAAGAATTCCCATCCCTTTTTTCAAACTATAATAAAACCAATTTGAATTTGCAATAAAATACTATCTTTTATAAGTTAAATTTATTTTTATATGTATTATCGAAAATTTCTTGGACACCTTCAATGAGAATTAATTAAGATTCTATAAAATTTCAATTCGATCTCGATTTCGTTTGGGAGGTTTCGTGGAAGAAAATCGAGGGGAGGAGAGGAAGGTAAATAGGTTGGGCTTCTTGTTGCCTAATGTACTTGCCAAGATTGCTCGCTTCCCCCTGGCGGCTTTAATCGCCGGGTAAAGAGGAAGGTTAAGAGCTGGATGCTGCTACTTACGCGCTCACTGAAGATCAAAGGCAGAGAAAAGCATCTCTGTATCGCTTGCAGAGAAGAGGGACTCTCTCTCGCTGTGCTCGTACTACTCACCTGGTGCGCGAATTCACCGAGCGGTGAAGAGACGCTCGCTCGCTCGCGCGCGCGTCATAACTAGCGTAGTCCGCCGTGGATCGAGATGCCTCGGGCGCAAAAACATCCCGGGAACTCGTGGTGCGCGCCGTTTAAAGACCGCTTGGATTCTTTGCCGGGCATCAAGGACTCGGCCATGTCTCTGATGCTAGCATATCATTTCGTGGAATATCATAAATAATTAAGAGCTCCGCTTTTATTTCCAATTCATTTGGAATCCTCGATGAATTAAGGTGGAAAAATACTTCGACTGAAATTGTAATAATTACAATGAAATATAATATCTTTTACCAATGTCGATCGCTCCTCGGAAAGAGGAAGTTGATCAACACAGAGAATTTATCAGGCGTATCTCGTTCATGATCAAAAGCTGGGGACAAATTTGTTCGGAGCGGATGCTTATGAAATGTAGTCTTCTTCCTGAGTTAGTCGGTAGCAGTCGGGAGTGATCAAGCCATAAAAGAAAAGCGCGCTAAGCAGCCGGGATGTAATAAAGTATTTGGTATCGTGTCGGCGTTTCCTGAAGAGTCAGTTTCTCTTTCGAAATCACCGAGTCTTGTTGCGCGGCGCGGCGACCGAAAGCAGAGTTCTTTGATACGAGTTTTAAATGTGAGAGGAGGAGTCGATCGGATGGCGAATGGGGAAACGATCGGGAGTGGATCGCTTGGAATAACAGATCATATTCACTTAATATATCCAGCGGTTTATCTAATCGTGGGATTCGATCGTCTGGAAGGAGTCGGTGACCCGAAATAATGACTGAGATAATAGCAAAGCTCTCGAAGTGCTTTCGTTCCTCTGGCGATGATCGGTGACGCACGTTTGGCAGAGGCGACAATGCGAAATTCATTGACTCTCGATTCCATTGGCCTTGCCGATGCCTCGCTTCCATTCATCCACAATGCTCACGATAACCTTGGCGAGCATTGATCTCTCTCTCTCTCTCTCTCTCTCTCTCTTTCTCTCTCTCTCGGCGAGCTTACATAACGCGCGCAGCCGAGTTAAAATAAGACCGAGCTTCCTCCCAACTAAGATGCACACCACTCGAACGCCACTCAAAGAGTGAGAATCCTCGACAATCTACCGGAATCACTAAATAATACTGATAAATAGCTTACTAGGTAGCTTCTAGAAAAGACGACGAAAAACTCTCAGGGCTTCCTCGTTATCAGTGTGAATTCCATGCCACATTGTCGATATGACTCGAGCCTCCGATTGGTTGGCTTCCTCTGTTTCAACAGTTGGACAATCAAACGGAGTTCCAGCGTCTCTCCGACACCGCCGACTATTTCGACTACGAAATTTCCCCTAAACATTCTTTCACTATTCTCTCAATGATTTCTCAACTAAGATATCAAATCTCAAGCCTACAAGTAATACAATATTTAAATCTAATTTATTATTTGAACTCTTTAAATTATTTCTATGTTAATAATGTTTGGAACGGTTGGCCAGTGAGTGGAAAGTCAATTCAGTGTGGCGATTGCACCAGATGACAAAGGCGAGTCGGGAGAGAGAGGTGCGCTCGTGAAATTGGGGTGCGTGCGAACGTGGGGGCTCAGGAACGCGCGGACGGCTCGAACGCCGCTTTCGATTCTATTCTAAGTTGACCTATAGAGCGGTTCCTTCCCGCCTGCGAGAGACAGACGAACGAACTGGGAGAGTGATCGGGAGAGGAAAAGAGAGAGAAGAGAGAGAGTGGAAGAGGCCACACGAAATTTGGTCTCTGCGGGCTTCTGCTTCTGCGAGCTGCCACTGAGAGAACCTAGCCAGCCAACTTGAGAGAGAGGAACTCTCGCACTCCGTTTTCTCTGGGTGGTCGGAATACGCGCCGGTAATAAATTCGAACGGCCGGCTTAACGCACACACGAAAGAAGAGAAACGCGAGCGGGAATCTCGATGACTTCGCCTCTCCTCTCCTCTCCTCTCGCTCGGACTTATCATTCCAGGCTGGCTTCACTCTCATTTGTTGGCCGTGGACCACGGGGGATCCACGTGGATCGGAGATATTCCCTCCTAAAGAGCAAATTAAGAGATTCCTCTTTTGGAGCTTAGCACTCCTTGTTAGCACTAACCCTCTAACAGTTAAGGGAAGAAGGAAATGCAAAAAGCTTGCGTTTCATCTCCCAAGAAGAGATTGAGTGATAGAAATAATCGCTGGGAGTGGGAGTTGATATTTAAGCGAAGATGGGAGCACTTGAACCTTGGACGGAATTTCACCAAGTTGTTTGATGTTTAATTAGCGCCTCGTCCACTCGGTTATCGGCCGCTCGATGATTGTATCATCGATCGAGACGAACAGGTTCGAGTCCCCGGGAATTTTAATGTTAAGTATTTTCCTGCTGGATTCCGCGTGGCCCTGCTTCCTCATTCCCGGGAGCGCGGAATGAGTAGGTGCTCGTTAAACTCAACGGATGTGAAGGATTACTGGGAAGAAGCTCCCTCCGCCAGAAGAAGAAGAAGAAATATACGCGAGGATTCACCCGCTTTGCTAGATTCTCGCTCGCTTTCCAACCGAACGGATCATCAATCCTGAGAAAAATTCAATCTCTCCGTGAAAATCCCGCGAAACTCCAACGATTCGTTGCAACCGATGTTTAACTGGGTGCTCGGCGCAGGTGTAAAACAGCAATTATCCAATTAGCAGTGATCGCGCACTGCCACTGCAATTGTGGAAACTAACTGCTGCTGATTACAATAATTATTTGGGGGAGACAAGTCGAAGGGAAGGTCGCACTTGTGCCTCTGTTGCTTCGAGCGCGGAAGGACTCTGTAATTATTAGTAATTACCGACTGATTAATATTCCAGCGGACAAATACTTATTATCGACGGTATTATCATTGGAATTAAGAGCGTGTATATTGAACGTGATTTTTAACGATCCGCAAACTTGTTGCACCGGTCTCTCGCCATCATATTTTCGATGTCTACTGATTGTACAGGATGATGCTGATGCCTGTGACTCAGCTGTGTTGATATTACCATCTGCGTGCACCACCTTTTCTTTTCCCGCCCCAACATGTAAGCTGTACAACGTTTCTTTCTCGGTGCGAGAGACAAACTACAGACGCATTATAATAAAACAAAATATTAATACAAAGTACAGTGTGAAGAAGAAGTAAATGTTGCCTGAGAATATTCGACATCGATCGTAGCATTCGATTGGCCAATGCCCGATGGCGCCAGTTCGATAATCTAATAATTAAAGCGAGCCCGACCGGCAGACACCGACCACTTGTGTGTACCTGCCCCCAATTAGAATAGAGACATCCTTTCGATCCGAGCGTTCGATACTAGTGGCATAGTGGGCCTCGAAACTATGTAAGTCATATTCGAGGTGAAGCAACGAACGCGCCTACTCATTTGTCAGACAGGTTGGGAGAGGAAGGCACTCAAGAATGTCAGATAATTAAGTGACGGGGGTGGGTCGAAGGTGGTTCCTTCGACGGGGGAGGAGAGATGGTGCGAGTGTGGCTGCGCTCTGAATAATACACCGGCGCCCTAAGTGACAATCTAGGTGAGCCCAAACAAATGTCAGGGCACACGATCGAACAAGCCTCTCTCTGCCTCCCTCTCGTTCGACGATCGAGGAGCAGCCAGCAAACGGGCCCTGACTCTCCGCTCCGCTCGGAAGAGAGCAGCGGATTCGATAATTCATGGCGCCCCATGAATAATGCATGCCTGCACCGCACGAATTCATGAAGCGGACGTCGGAGACGCGCTCTCCTCCCGGCTTATATTCCATGCTAACTTCGGAACCCGCCGGGCGAAACAATAGGGAACGAGTGAGCGAGCAAGCAACTTCTACCGCTGGGGAAACCACTGGCAGACGGAAGAAGCCAGAGAGAGAGAGAGAGAGAGAGCTCGCGCATAGTCCTGGAAGCAGCCAGACATTTGAAATGCTAAGCGGCGTCCTTTAACAAAATACTGCCAGGTTAAACAGCGTGATCCAATTAGCTCTCGGCGGCCGCTCTTGCTTTTGCGTGTCACTTTGCTCGAAATCCTGTTATACAAATGAGAAAATCAAATTTCAAATCGATGCACCGCGCGTCCTCTCTCCTTGGTTACTGCTTCCAGGATAACTATTCAGGACTCCTGCATTCTACCAATGCATGAGTTTAAGTGGACAGTTTATCAATTTCTGTAGGCATCGTTCATTTAATTTCAACAACCCATTGTGTGATTTAAAAATCGTAGTCTACTTGTTACGCGAGGTGTCTGACCGGCACAGGCGCGTACTACTTAATCTTCTTAGTGCAAGTAGTTAGAAAGTACGCGTGTATACGTCTGTCGAGTGTTGACATTTTTTTGCCGGCTGGTTGACAGTGCTGTTCCGCGAGATTGCACTGACATTTCGTGTCCGTAACGATGGGAAATTAAAGCGTGATAAGTGGAGAGGTGGGACATCAGCGTGTCTGATATCGGCTGTCCCATCTCTACTGGAGGCAGTCGGCCGCCGAGCGAAAGAGACAGAGCGAGAGAGGAGAAGGCTCGCGTGACTCGTGAAACGTGACCGTGTCAGCGAATCGACATCGAGTGCAGGTGCAAAAATTTGATTCACGAATTCGTCGAACTGCGGCGCGCCTGCCCCTTGTAACCTGGTCCTGCTTTGAGCACTCAGATCGGAATAAATTACGTCCGCCTGCAAAGTCACGACGGCGAACCATTGCTTTCCCTCCTCTCCTCTCACTGCCGCCTCACATTCACGCGGACAAACGCCGAATTAATTATTTCACAGCCAATCTTACCGTTTAACAAAAAATATATTTCATCTAAGGAAATCTAAGGAAAACGTTAATTTCAACCGACGAAATTCTAGGTGTTAGAAATGCGATCTTAATGCTTCGCAAGGAATCACTGAGCAGTCGAGAATCACAGAATTGCTAGTCTGTGTGGCGACGACAGTTAATAATCAGTGCCAGGACGAACGGATGCCAGGTATTCTTGATACACAGGCAAATTGATGCGGGTTGAATTAGCAACGCCAATTGCTACTGCCAATCAAATTATAGCTGACTTATAATTTTATGGAATTTCGTAATGAAATAATTACTAGCCTTATGCGGATGTTGATCGACCTTCAATTAGCACGGCTGTACTTTGAGACGGTATTCTACTTCCTTTATAATCAATGAAACGATAGAAATTAAGGCAAGCAGCTGAATATTGGAAATATTGAGGGGATTCAGCGAGGGTTCAGGTAGAGGACGCAGTCGAGTCCTCATTTCATCATTTGTCTTTGGAGTTGGTAGTACTTGCGGTGCAAGACGTATATTTAGGCTCCTATTTTCGGTGCGTACACTCTAGTCCCATTACTATCCGGCTAGACGTGTGTCATAGACAAGCGAAAGCCCTCTTGAATTGTGCCTCTGTCCGCGAGTGATTTGCGAGGCTTTTATTAATCGCCTTACGTAACTCATTTCCTCGCTCGAGATCATTTCGGACAAAGTTACACTTCGATACAACCTTCAATTTGAAACTTTACGATTCCAGAATGAATGTAACAACTTTCTTTAACTCGAAATCTTGAATCTTCCAGCTGAGAGAGATTCTATGAGAAATCTATGTCTTATCTGATGGGAAGGAGCACTTGATAGTAAGGTGGACTGGATGGAGCAAGCATCTGCGAGGTAGTAAAGGAGATTTATCGGCAGTAACTCGAGCGCGTCGCAGATTTATCCGGATGACTTTAATAGCCCGCACAGTTCGAACTATAAACAGCCTACCTGTTTAACGGGCTAATTGCGAGTAAAGTTCGTCATGGGCCACGATAAACCGAGCAATCGTTTCGAAGGATCTTCCGACTCTCGATTTCCTTTTGGAAAGAGTGTGCTGCTCCGCGCCGAGGCATCGACTTTCATAGCCGAAATTCTCGAAACTTATAAATTTAAAGGGTTCCCGGATGAATGTCAGTTCGATGCGGAGCGGTTCGATCGCGAGAGCCTGATAGGACCATTCACAAGTCCGGAGGATCCCATGGTGCTAGTAATCGATACCAGTTAATCTAGCACGAAGGCTTGTCGACCGGAAAATGAAGGCGGCGCGGCGTCGCTATGGTGAAAAGATATCTATGGGATAGGCAGGTCAGGACCAAGCATCATCCAAGGGGTTATTTCCCATCTGATTTATAACGGCGTGATCTTCGAAACTCGTTTGAGACACTAGGTCCCGGAAAGTGACCCTGCCACCCGAGGAGACCACGAATTCTTCAATGGATTCTATTTTCGGTCACCGATAGGCAAACCTCACCCCCGAAATACTATTGTTTCGAGAAATCATTTCTAATTCTAGTCTTCTCTTCCTTATTTCAAAATCACTCGCATAGCATTGTATTTTATGGAGGTGTTTCTCAAGGAACACTTGATTTCGAGTTGAAAATCTCGAGGAGACTTCTCAAGGTGTAATTACGTGAAGAACACTCTGTCAGCTCGATGACTCTGATTGCTGTTATAGAAAAGGGTGCACGCGTCAGTGATGAGTGCCTTCAACCCCAATTTTCAGTTCTAACTAGAAAGGACTGCCCCTTTCAGCACTGAACGTAGGATTGCTTTCACTTTCTCCCGGGACTATGCTGTGATAGGCTGTACTTGTTTATGAGGATCATTGAAAAGGAATCCACGCACCGGACCGAATGCTTTTACGCATCGTCACTTTGGATCCCAGCAGGATCAGAGAATTCCGGCCCCAATAGAGACCGTCCGCCTACCGAAGGCCTCTATTAGAAATTAATAATTAGCCTGGCGCACTAATCATCGCCCGGTGGAAGCCATTCATTACGGAGATTGAGTTGTTCCGTTCAAGTTACCAGAGCGCTCTTCAATTATGACGAAATAGACTCTTTCATCTTACTGAATTCCTTTTTTCCAATATTTATTACTAATTTCTAGATTCTATTTTGCTCGAATATATTCATTCGAAAGATTAATAATATTTCTGTATTTTTATCGCGATTATTTAATGTGATTAATACTGATACACAGATTTGAATGTGTTACGAGTGGAATTCAATGTTTTTCAATTTACACGCCATAGCGATAGCGGGGCTCGACGGAAATCTGGTGTTACACGATTGTCGGAATGCACACTTACGGGTCGCCTCGAAAAAACACTCGATAACCCTTGCAGGCCTCGTTAGAGGCCTAACGAGGAGTTATGTTCCGCTCGTACGTGATTTCAAAGGGATTCAATCTTCCCTACGCGCTAGAGATGTCTTTTTGTGCAGGAGGTCTCGTGTTCCGAAGAGTTTCGGTAATTGGAATCACTCCTTTCCGTTCTCCTACCCTTTTGAAACACAGCATTAGAATTGTAGGAATTGCCTTTTACTTACAAAAATCTGATTGGTCCACTTATTCAAATTCTCTTTCTATATTCGTTGCAAGTTACTTTATTGATAGCAAAAATGGCGGTAAATTGTACGAGAGTTTCGTTATTCCTCGTAACACGAAATTCCAAGTGAGCGGCGCGTTCATTGACATGGAACTTTATCTGGGACACTGAGTTAGTTCAACGATAACGAGTGATCTAGACTATAATGATGTTACAAGCGGAAGAACTTTGCGATGATAATAGCCTGATAATTCCAGATGAAATTAAAGAATCGATTCAAGTACTCGTTCGAGTGTCTCAGGAGATTTCATTGTAAAATCTCCGAGGATTCATTTGCATCGGAAGCACGCATCTCATTGTTCCGACGTCGACGCGATTTTATTGTCATTCACTTACAAGCATCGTCGTTCGCGCAATCCGTAAAGTACACACGCGTCATTTGCTATGTCTACCGTTATGTCACGCGGATTGCGTAAGGCTCGCATGCGATTAATTACAGGCTCGCGTGTTCGTCGCTCTCACAATCAATTTCTGTTAACCAAGTCTAATAATAAATTAAACGCGTCATACATATTGAATTACTGGTATCGATAATCGGTCGGTTCGAGTGATTTCCCTTTCAAAGTATCCAGGAGGATTCTCGGCGGTCGATCGAGATGACGAATAAGGAACGTTACCTGTTATCGGCCAGTGCTGGAAACCTAGTTTTGCCGAGAGGGGCTTGCAACGAGGAAAGATCAGTGTGTCAGGATCCGTCTGGGACGAGACAGACGTAGAAACTGTCGGGAACGATCAGTCCTTGTCGCGATAAAAATCGAGCGCTCGACCAAGAAGAAGGAAAAGTGATCCGGTCCTAGGACAACTAGAACGAAGGTTCGAAGGGATGCTGCTGGGCGGTTCGTTTGAGCTCTCGAAAGACAGCGATAGGCTGCTCATGTTTTCGGGGAACGTCGCCGAAGAGCTACCTGGCAGCCGCCTATTGTCTTCGCAGTTAAAGGCGGGTTTACATGCAGCTACTCGCTCTCCATTGTTGCGGTTTTCCTGGCGACACACTTCGTTATTGAGTCGTCGCATCTGCCTCCTGGCAAACCCATACCTACCTCTTACTTACATACACAGAGAGAGAGAACAGCTGGATCCTCTCCTCTCGAATTTCCATTTCGCACGTCTCTCACTTGTTGCCACCGTCATTCGAGAGCTCTGAACCAGGAAAACATGACTGACGAACACCGGAATGCGTATTCAGAAAGAGAACAATAGCCAGAAACATCGTCTATTCTTTCCTCCGACAGTATTCTATCCACTCAGTGAAAGTACTCGACTTAAGGTCGATTCACGCATATCCATTACATTATTTACACGCGTAGGAGATCTGTCATCATTGAAATCGAGTGAAGTCATCATTGATTTCACCAGGAATACCTGCGAATCCTGCGATACCTGAATAGTTAGATAAATCGAAAGCAGATCTTCTATAAATGGAAAGAAAACTGTAGCAACCCAGTTTGGACTGTCAATAAATATTGTACGAACTCGGGCAAGGTAGGATGGCAAACTGGAACTGGTGGGAATAAATTCATGGTAAATAATGACGGATAAGATATGACAAGTAAAAGAGGCTGCGAATGGCAAAGGTGCCGGTGCTCTCTGGGAAGGGATGCTGCAGCTCGTCGAACGGCTCTTGATTATACGCGCATAAATCAAGGAACCACCCTCAGCGGCCGTTACCGGCGACAAGAATCAACTAATCGGCCGACCTTCCGTCGACTTGCTTCCCATTTAATTGCCTATCTCACCCGATAGCCTATAATGAAAACTAAAGGAAGGACACACACCTCTCATTACAGCAGCGTTCCTTGTTACGCTCGAGCAAGATTTCACCCTGCGCGCCATGTACATACATATATCTTGATGACTCTCATCTCGTGCCGGGTCCACAAGATTGCTCCAACTAATACACACTTTCTGTCTAACCCAATTTAATTGAAATTGCACGCCAGAAAGAACTCAGTGGAATATCAATTAATATTCAACGGACGTATACAATATTTTATGCTTTAATCCATTTCTATCCAAGTACTTCCCCACTTCAAATTCACTTGGGAGCAATGTGCGCGAGCGTAGCGGAATTTATTTAATTACAGGATGTCCTATAAATCTTAGTATTTTTGTTCCCTAAGCGTATCCCGTCCGTGTGACGTCAATGAATCAAATATTTATAGCCGGAAATTGAATGAGCCAGCAATAAACATGGTGATCGCTCCTGCGATTATTGCCAATCGAACCTTTCTATTAGCAATTTCAATTCTTTTATGTTGATAGTCAAGGGAAAAAACGAGGGATCGTAGGATGATGACTCTATCATTGGGAGGATGACTCTTTTATACATTGCTATGTTAATCTTATTATTACCAGTTGTTATTGGGAGTTTTTATAATCAAAGATCAAAGCGTCACTAATCATTAGCTATAGCTTCAACCTGTTTTATGATTCATTATCGAGCCTTACCTTGACATCCCAAACTACCTAAGTTAATCCTGAAAGAAATACACATTGGAATCTCCACCGTTAATGATTCAAACCAATATTTCATAATTCGGATTATTTTTGTCCTTACTGTACAATACAGAAATATATTCGAAAGCCGGTTATTTGGCAAATGAAGGAACTCGTACCACGCGATGGTGTTTGAAATCAATATTTTCTGTTTCCGATCAGTTCTCTCCTTATTTTACAATACAGAAATATATACAAGAACCGGTTATTTTCCGAGGGGTAAGAATGCGGGGAAAAAATGGGAGGAACTCGTATTGCAGGATGATTTTATTTATAAAGGAGTTCTCGCGGAAGCTGCGGATGGCGCTACTGTCAAAGGCAGCGGACTACCGTGTACTGTGCGCGCGATACTTCACCGTTAGCTCGGCGAGGAGCAACAATAAGAGAGACATCAGTCAAGCTGATGGCGGAGGGTGTAGCCGGCTGAGCACGCCCTAACTGTTCTCCTGCGTGTAGCGGCGCCCGAGAAAACGATTACTCGCCCATTGTAATCGTGTTCGTCCGGCGAGTCATACACGTGGGCACAACCGCACTCCTCTACCTCTTTTACCAGGCGTCTCTCTCCTCTTCGATCGACACGCGCGCGCGCCCCTTCGATTTCTCTCAGACAATAACACTTCGAGATCCATGTATTCGCCTGTCGACGTCCCGGCGACTTATTGCAGGTGATAGAAAGTCGACGCGACGCCTCGAGCTCGCTTGACATTTAAATGGGATCTTTCGATAGGGATGAGCTGCTTTCGAGAAGCTCGGTCATTCTATTGCATTATCCTCTCCTCTCCTCTCTCTCGAGAGAGAGTAAATCATTCACGAGCTCCTCGCCAGTCCTGGACTTGTAATAAATTATAATAGAATCACTTCGAACTAGACGACGCGTGGGTTGAAACGCAGAGAAGAAGCACTTGGAACTTAAGTATTCCGTGGCAGTGCAATTAGCTAGGAATTGACTTTCGCAGCAGTGAGTAGTAAGTCATTTAAGCGTGAGTCATTGTAAGTAGTTCCGACGTGTAACGCGTGTGGCCGTAAAACAACGAAGAGAATGATTCGCGGGCGGCGGCGGCGCAGTCTTCCTTCAGCCATCTCATCCGACCCAGCAGCGATCGTACATCATTCCTCAAATCTCTCGGCGAACCTATTTCCGAGCGAGAGCGAGCGAGCGGAGTGTGTGGTGCGCGCTCAGCATTCCCAGTGCATAAAGAGCGTCGGGAGTGGAGTGTGCGCCGTTTTCAATCATAAATCAAACAGAGCACAAAAGAGCGGCGCGGCGCTGCGGCGGCGGCGTTCGTGCGAGCATGGCAAATCGTGACCATCGATTATCCTCGATAATGTCATAATCCAAGGGTAGGCAAGTTGATTGGCCATGGAAGCACGAAATTCACGGGCGTAAGATCGTTCGTCAAATGTTATTGGTCGAGTTAAGAGGGAATCGTGACGTTAAAGTGGCGAGCACTTACTCAAGATTTAAAGATCATCGGCCAGAATGCTTTAACAAGAGTTGCGTTAAAGTGGAACAAACCTCGGCGATACACCTTCAAGAAACTCGAGGCTTCCTCCAAGATTAACAGTCACGATGATGCGGAGAGTTGACGATGAAGTTCCTCACTCGCTTCTGAGTTACAGCTGTATCACTTACACGACAGCAATTAAAGCGACATTCGAGATCCCAGCTGAGATAACTCCTATCTGATCACCTTTGACGACAGAATTTTCTCTCCCGCGTGATTAATAATTACCACGAGACATACTGCAAATGCATGACTTTACAGGACGAAACTATTACCGAAAGGATTACGAGAAGAGCGAGCAATAGCTCAGAACGAAGCGCGCCAGTCTGGCTGGCTTTAAGGACGAGAAAAGGGACGACTGCCTATGTAAATTCCGAGGGAATATCGCCGCCGGAAAAAAAGGGCCCCCGTAGAAATGCCCCGCGCTGTATTGTGAGATCAGTGCGGATGAGAATCTATAAAAATTCCAGACATCTTATTCCCTCCTGGAAACGTGAATTTACGGTCGTGAAACGCCGCGGGCGGTCTTGACGCCCGGCTGAGATTAATATGCCGAAAAGACAAAAAGATCGATCGAGCGGCTGCCGTTGGCCTGATCCAGGGGAAGACAAGATATCCTCTCGAAAGCCTCGAAACACCGGGAGACGCTGCCCTGGGGGTAATTCTCTTACCACACCAAAACTCACCTCTTAATCAGAACTATCTACTATCCAAACGAACAAAACCAGCCAGCCATTCATTATCTCCATTCATTAATTATAACAAATAACCATTCACAAAAATTTCAACTTAAATCCAGATCTTCTTACGTAGGAATTTTTATATTAGTACCTCGAAGATTTTCTGCCATTTGGAAAGTAACTGTTCTTCTCTTTCGACGAGGTTAAATTAGAAATTAGACCTGGATTAGGCCTTTGAGTGTAAATGCCGAAACTGTACCAGATATTTCTTGCCTTCCCAAGTTCCCCGGCGGCGGCGGACTATGTCGGAGAGGAGGATTGCCGTGTGTTTGGCAATCGCTGGGAGGCTCGAATTTACATAAAAAGGTAGCGGTGTCTCGGGTGTCGTTGTTGCCCGTCGCCCCGCTCGCCCTCGGAATATACCATCCTGCTAAGAGTTATACGAAGCGGTGGCCATTTAGCGGCACAAATTACTCTGGCAAAGGGAATACGAATGGCGATCTCTCACTGCTTGCTTCTTCCTCCAACATAGCTCTCTCTCTCTTCCTCTCTCTGTAACTCTCAGTGTAAGCGTGGAATCATTTAAGTCCTGTCACGCGCGCTTTGTATTAAGAGTCGCGAGGGTAACGTCGATCGAAGTAGGCGGACGTGCTTCGACGATCGTCCTTCTCGTAAATCTTGAAGAGCGACGGACAATTAATCTCCTAGAAATGGCAGGATAATTCCTCGACGAATCAATTTTCCCTGACTTTCATTCGCCTGGTTAATAGCCGTCTGTCGATAATTATCAAGGCGTATTAATACAGCTTTCCGATATATTGGATCAACCCTCTTCCTTTTGCTCTTCTCGTCTCCGTGAGGTGTAAAGTATGTACCTGCTACCGGCAGTGATTTATCACGTGTTTTCTCTTCGAGACGAGTTCCATAACTGTCAGCTGGAGCTTGAAGTGACGCTGCCTAGTTTTATTTTCGTTATCAGCTCGCTCTGGCATCTGCAACATATGAAATCGTAACAGTGTCTCAGTTTTGGACTTGGTGGGGCTTCGATATTCCATGAGATCGAGCGCGGTAGGAAGAAATAAAATGGGAGTATTGATTCGCAATTGATCGATCGAGAACGGACAACGATCCGGGATCGAAAGGGAGTCACGGTCAATCGTGCGCAATAAGATTTCCACGAATCGAATAGGAGGGAGGTGGTGGGGGAGGGGAAAGAATGCAATGGATCGGTCGTTTCGAGAGTTGGAGAGACTAAACGGCGGTAGTGCGTAAAGTAAGAAGGACAGTTTATTGTGGCAAAGAGAGTGGCTCGGGCACGTCAACAGGCTGCTATTTTCGGCGGTGGGACACGCGGCCAACCAACCATACACACCACATACGTACGTGTCACACAGAGTGCTGCTGCTGCTGCTTGGCTTCCTCTCCTACTCGAGGGAGACGTGACATAACCCTCGGGGGTTACTGGCCTCTCCTTCGCACACCTAAATCATTCCCTTCTATCGTGATGCTCAACCCTATCCCTAATTTATTTCCATCCAGCACGTGTTGCGAATCCGCCCGCCTCTTTCCGGGCACCCCGAAACTCACTCGGGAGCAATGTGCTCCAAGAACGCGAGCAATCTTACCCAATTGCATCGAGAGAAAAAGGTCCACATTAATTTATCTCTTCTATATGAACTATTAGTATTATATATGCTATATTTTAGAGAAGTTTGAAGGGTCTTCTAGTAGGAAATCTTGACGGCTTTATGAACACAATGTTGCGTATACTTAACGAGAGTGGAATACACACTGGACCGAAGAAGTAACAGCATCTTGAGTGTACAGCTTGCCTAGGCGCCTCGATCTTGTGATAATATTTAGAATACTGTTCTCCGCTCGGTCAATAAACCATGTAGCAGAGGAGAAAATAAACCGCTCCTCCGTCAATCCTGGAGAGCTTGATCCCGGATTTTCCACCTGCCATGGCTTTTTCATGCTTACCCTTACCACGCCATATATTACTGCTCCACTTTCCGGTGTTGGTCTATTTCTTTCTCTCGCCAGTCGAACTTCCTCCTCGCTATTTTCCTCTTATTTCATTCCTGACCACTGAATCGCAACATCCTGCGTTCGTGAAAAGATCATAAATCCATGCCGAGAAATACACAGTTCACTGAGAAGTCCAACTATTTTCCAGACTTTAAGGAATGACGTAAGTGAATTCCTGGAGGAAGTTAACTTGGAGAGTGTGAGCGCTCGAGAAAAACTTGAGGAGAGATCCTCACACGTTTTTCCTGTGATTTATAACTATGTCATACGATATATCCGCGGCGGATATCAGGTGTGCGCCTGGATTACGTATGATTTTTCGTAGCGGCGTCCATAAGATGATTCGGAGGACGCGTGCTCTCTCCTTCTCTCGGAGCAATGCATCAAGCGCGTCCAGTTATTTGTCCTCGTTAGAGTTTTTAGTTTCCACTTAACGCGCAGCGAGATGGTCGCTAATTTGCCGGGCTCGGCGCCGACAGGAACGAGGAACGAGGAAGAAATCGAGATCCAAGACCGAGGAGGGAAAGAGAAGACCGAGGCGAGAGCGTAGTCTACAGCGAGCGAGTTTGGAATTTAATCAGATGGGCATAAATTTAATGGGGCCGCGCAATAAATCGCCGTATTCCCGTCTCCCATCGATCCCAATCTAAGACGGCGGCGGCAGCGCGGTGGCCGCGCGCGAGGAAAATAACGCCAGTGCTGAAATCCGAGTAAATGCCGTCCACCTCCTCTCCCGCTCGCTTATATCCCTCTAATCGTACAGCAATATCTCTCCCTAAGAAATAGAAGAGTGATTTCACACTGCGTAAACGGTGCAAAGTGGGGGGTGGTGTGACGAAGCTAGTTAAGAACTGTCGAAGAATTAGCAGGTTCTCTTAGAGAAAAAATACTAGAACGGTATCAGCACGAGTATATCACAGGGAACGAGCCTTTACTACGTGTTACGCTATCTCACCGCGCTACGTCTGACTATGACCGTCGCTATCTACTTACTGCATTCCTGGCGCCAAAACTTTCCCGCATTCCTCCACTTTTTTTTACTAAATTTCCTGGAGATTCTGTTTCTTAATTTCAATAGAATTAACTTCGATAATTCTTAATTTATATATATTATTTAATTTATAAATGTAGTTTATTATGGAAGGAAGTGTGTCGCCGAAGTTGAAAGAAGTCGGCTGGTGGTGCTAGCAGATTATATTGGAGGAGGCCTGGACCGCCTGGAATTTAATGGGGAGGTTGAGTTCAGACGATTTATCACGCGCGAGCTTGAACCTACGACCTGCGGAAGCATCGCTCTGTCTTCTTCTTTCCTGTTGAGTGGTCCGAGTAGAGGAGAGGTGGCGACTGCCTGCTGCGTGACTCGATTCACGTATTTCGATGTTGGTTGAGCGAAATCCGCAGACGGGCGACCTTGCAGTGTCAGACTTGCCCGGACGAAACGTTCACGCTGCGACGGCGAAACGCTTTCATAAAGTTTCTTCGACGCATTCCGCCGATCATTGCTGCGACCGGCGCCGCGCTGACGACAGCTGTTTCAATGGAAATCCCATTGATCACTGACAAATTCACAATAACTGACCTTCGATAAACTAACGACAATTGATTTTAGTAAAAAAAACAGCAGGTATTCAGGAATTTTGTTAGTTTCTTCAAGGTGTTCTAGTATTACAATGGTATCATGTGTTCACGCATATGATTACGTCAGCGGCTGCTGCGTTCGGTAACTCGGCCAATATTTGCTCGGGCTAAGTGAAAAGTAGATAATATCGCTTGTTCAAACGAACCCGCAACCCGCCCGGAATCCACCTTTTCCGCGAGTTCCTGCCAACTCTGCTACCACTTTCCCAATTCTTCGACTATCTTATTCTCGACGCTAATTGCTATCGCAATGTTCTCTTGCGCTCTCGATAAAAGCCGGCATTCCTATCAGATAGATAGCCGAGGAACATAGAAACCACAATCGTCTCTCGAATCCAAAGGAATTTACATTGGCTCTGTTAATTGGGCATCTTGATAATAGCTCGCTTCTAATTAAGCGTGAAAAATGTCGCGTTTAACGAACAAGCATAAAGAAAGTCTTTTCCAAAAGGAAGAAAGCGAAGGTTAACACGATAATATCAGTGATAAAACAAGGTAATAAGTCTGACCGTCCTTTTTTCTCCTCAACTGTAAAATCAGACTTTGACGAGAAGCAGAGCAATATGCAAATCCCTGTGAAAGCAAGCGTGTCGCATTACCAGCAGTTCCCGTGTGCGACAACTTAATCGTCCATCGATGTTCAATCGGCCGATAGCAGGTGAAGAGACAGTGTTTGCGATGTCAGTCACCCGAGGAGCACTCGCAAGAGGAAGTCTCGTGTGCGAGCAGCCAATTAAGAATGCGCGCGAACGAACTCATTCAATCAACTCGGCGAAATTAGTGCCGCTCCACTTTCGCTCGACCGGTATTTACTTAAAGCGCAATGATCGTGCATTACAATCGACATTATCTTAAACAACCTCCGCTTAAGTGCACTTTCCAACAGCACGTTCATGCACTTTAATATCAATTATCGTTCTATCACGTGGGAAAATATCGATCGATAAAATATCAATGGGCACACCCACGTGCTAGATCGACGATCATTCAATGGTCATTATTATCGCATCTTTCACTAGTAATGACATTAATAAATTCAATATCAAGAAAGTTGCTCGATTATAAAACTGCTATTTGATTTCCCTCTAAAAACATAGTAGGCTTTTTCCTATTAATTTCTTTGTTTCATAACGAGCCAACCAAACGGTCACGAGCTCAATGGTAAGCGCGTATTGTAATTACGGCGACACTTATCTCCCAACACCGGAATTACGTAATTGCCATACGAAAGCAACACCAGGGAGATTACACGGTGCGCGCGAGGCTGCTCGCCGTTACACTTCGAAGGAAGAACTATCTCATAGAATAAGAGGGAGAAAGAAAGTGTCAGAGTGAGAAAGAGGAATATCAAGGAATTCCAAAGGGAGATATTAATTATCGAGAACAAGGGGGAAAAGTGGTGTGCGAGTTTTAATTAAGGGTCGAGAATCTCAAGCGAGATAAATCTGTTTATCGAGCCGATCGCTTTCACGCTTTATTAAAAAGCAAGCATTCCTTATTGAACCGTGGCAATCTCTTATCGACCAATGCAGACCTCTTTCTCTGAGATCGGACACTTCGCTTCCAATACATACGTCAATCTCTGACGCACTTCCTCTCTCTCTCTTTCTCGAGATCCTCGCCGAGTGCTAATTGATCTCGACAGGGAAACCTGGTAGTGCGCGCGCGAAATCAAGTAAAGTTACATTCGCCGCCCCACTTTATGTCCTGGGTTGTGCGCGCGTCGAGCGTTCGTTTAATTGGCCACCAAGCTCGATCTTCATAAGGAGGCGAAATTAGCATTATCTTTCGAGTTAATTGGAAATATTGCCGAGACTCGTACCTAATAATAGCACTCTTCCTATGTACTCGCTCGTATTAAGATATCCTTGCGGAATTTCTCTGACATGCAAGCTTCTGGAAAGGATGAATACATAGAGCTGGTCGCTCCTGGCGAGCGATGTCTTCGTTAACGAAGCACTCTGATTAATAAAGTTCAGAGAAAGAGCAGAAGTAGGAGAACGGGAAGAGAGTGGGAAATTGGTTCGACCGTTAGAGAGGCTCGTCTTTTATTCATGAGGACGTCAAATAACAGAAGATTGGCGAGTAGCGCTTACCGAGAAGGAATCATGATGGAAAGAGCCAGTGCGAGTGAGCTTCTTCTTCTTCGTCTTCGGGGCGGATCTAATTTATGCGAATTTTAATCAACGAAAGTTATCGGATCCAGCGCCGCGTCACCGTGACAGTCTTATCGAGCAGGTGGACTAATCAATTAAAGAGCAATCGATAGGCCGTACGTGGCAATTGTACCGACTCTTCTCTTTCTGGAGAATCGATCGTCCCGTTCCGCAGCATCCAGCTCCCGGTCCAGCAGCAGAGGCAGAGGCAGAGGCAGAAGCAGAAGCAGCGATCGGCAACATCCGCGAAATATAATCTCGTCAGTAATTACGCCCGGGGCATGAATATCCTTGAAAAACTGGAAGGGAGAGTTGGAAAAACACTCTTGGCGAGAGGTTGCAGCTGGCGGTGACTTCGTTTATTTCGCGGAGTGCTGGCTACTAATTTCCCGCACGTTACGAGCCTGCTCTCCGAGCAAAAGTTGTAGCGTGATATCGAACGATTTATCAGCCTTTTTCCATCGAGCCGCAGCTTGATCTGAATGCAGCAGCCGCCGCCGCCGATCGAGAGGAGCTCAGATCGCTCGATGCCCAACTTGGAGGCTTCCGCGCGTAAGAATGATGTCAACTAACGTCCAACTTCCCGGAAGAGATGTTGCGCTAGAGGAAGAGGAAGAGAATCAGGGGAAGGAGAGAGAAAGAGAGAGGCTGGCTACTTCTTTTGCGGTCCGCGGCGAACCCGACTCGTGCTCATCGCTTACACCTCACTGACCAGATAAGGGGATTCGTGAGGGACGAGCTTGAATGCCTCCGCCTCGAGAATACCTGCCTCCCGTTCCTGCAGGCTTCGCATTCTTCCATAGTTGTGGAATCTTTCGCCTGACGGACGAGTTGCCTGTCATACAAACTGTTAACAAATGACAGAAAGCTTCCTTAATAAATCATAGTTCATTCTATCTGATTATTGTCTTATTGCAGTGATCGAGATTCGTTTCTCGATAACCTGACAAACGAGTTCTGTCATATGAAGTATTAATAAATGATACAAAATTTCTTTGATTAATCAAAGTTACTTCTCCCTTATTACATTAACCGTGATTTATTTCTCGTTTAAACGGATCGATTCGATTATTGTACAATGTTATTATTGGGCTGGAATGATTGGTAAGGTGAGGCGTTATTTGTAAGAGTTTGAACCACTATCGGCGCACTTATGTTCCAATTAAGGTGATTTTTCAAGGGGGCAGATCAGCGCGCGACCGCCCAAGGCGAGCCGCTGCGGCCGGGTATCAGGAAAGAATTAATGATTTCGCAAATTACATCGAGCGGAGTGGCGCTCTCGGAAAAATTCCCTGATTGCAGATTAGCAATTTGTAACTGTTTGCCTTGAGAGATGGTAGACCAGTTCTACGCACCGTCGCCTCTCTCCCTCTCTCTCTCTCTCTCACTCACTGGCGTGGCAGTCTCGAGGATTTTTCCTTACTCCGCTACCTGATCATCGCATTAAATGTTTATAAAGCGATCCAGTAGAATTATTACATTGGCGCCCGAACGAAGAATCCACCATTGCCTCGGACACTCCGCGGCTTGTTGATCCCGATCGATCATCGGCCATTTAAACTCCCAACATTTTTCCCAATATTAACAACATAAACTAGGATGATAGACTTTAATGATTCAGGTTTGATATTACGCGAAGGTGTGTTTCTGGCGGTTTGGTTGGTGTTTCACCTGTTGTACCTGTCAGGCATCTCTACCCACCCTCTCGATTGCCAGGAGCTCTCACCGAGGCCTCCTTATAAGTCGTGATTTGCCCTGCTGACAAGCCGGTAATTAACATTTTGTCTGGCCAGTTGCTCGCGCTACATACTAATGAGGAAAGAGAGAAAGAGAGAGAAGGAAAGCAGGTTCCTCGAGAGAGGGGTTACGTGTGCCAAGAGTTTCTGGTCCGCGTTGCTTCGTTTACGCCTTGCTGGTTTTACACAAGGCTTGGTTCGGGGTGCTGCATTACATCTCGTCTTTAAAGCGATCGCCGCTGTAATTGTAATGACAGCGTCGTCCTGTCTCCAACCTCATCCTCGCATACGAACGCGCGCTCGCGCTCGCGCGTTCGCGTCCCTTCTGCCTCCTCTCCTTTAATAAACCAGTCGCCAATCTTACTCGAAGGGCTCTAATTTCGACAGATCGCACGATCCGCTCCAACCGATCGCATATATCGAGTGATATCGTATTTCAAGGGATTCAATTTGAAAAGTCGTCCGAACGCGCACTCCTCCCTATCTGTGTACTCTTGGATGCGAGTGATTACAGACAGGCAATAAGTGCACACTTATCTCAAGGAGAAATAGGATGAAAGGAGTACTTGGCGGGAGGGCCGGATGCCCTTCGGCTGTCTTAGTCTCATTCTACTTAAAGAGATTATCCAAGTGGACACAAATCTTCAATACAGCTGATAATATATCCAAGAAAATTCCTCTCTAATTAAATGCCAATCTATTAATGCAATAAAAACCGAAATGTCATCCCACCTATTATTTTCAGTTGGCGCACTATCAATAAATATATATAAAATCGAAAATATTAGAAACTCGCCTTCGGTATTATTCACAATTTTTATCATCCAACTTTTAAGCTATTAATAAGTATATAGAACATTAAGAAAGGTATTAATGAGTGTGTGTATTGTGTTGCAGCGATCTTCCAGCGAACCTCGGTGTCGCGGGGTCAGTTGAGAATCCAGGGCGTCGCGACCTGCCTCTACCTGTGCATGGATTCCTGCGGTCTACTTTACGGCTCGGTACGTAAAGCCTGCTGGTCTTCTCTGAGATTGAAAAAGTTGCTCTCCTCCCTGGCGATAAAATCGCCCTGCCAACTGCTTCTCGAGGCTGAGGGATCCTCCCCGAAGGGCGAAGGAAAAAGGAGGAAGAATTGAAGCATTCCTCGGGGAAGAAAATCGCGCGCGAGTGCCACGCGACTGCTCTTCCTACCATTGCGCGGTTCGATGAGGAGAGCGGGATCGTTTGCGAGGCCCGCCGAGGCCAAAGGGGCTTCGACTTCTCTCTCTTCTTCCTATCGTGCCATCTAAATTGCGGGAATAAAGTTCCGCGTTCGCACACCACTCTCCACCCTTCTCTTTTGGTCTTGCTCGCGCACTCCTCTCCTCTCCCTTCCTCCTTTATCCCTGAAAGACCGCAGCGACTCCTTAGGAATCTCACGCACCCGACTGATTAGCCATTATCACTCCGCTACGTGGATTCTTTGCGCTCGCAAGCGCGCGCGCCAGTCCGCCTTCCTTCCTTGTAATTGAGGCAACTCTCTCTCTGACGGAACTTTAATGATTCTCTGCCTACCCTTTTTCCATCCGCCCTGTAATCCCTTCTAATAGCGAGTGCCGCGTGTCATCATTCTAACAGTAGATGCCTGCATTTTTTCCCCTTCCCAGAAACTAATAGGAAATTACTTATCTCGATCGATCGGTTTTTCCGTCCGAGAATAATGATAGATCGCGCGAAGAAAATTGATAGGAAGTTAAAGGTTAAATGTTTTCGTTAGAACGAAATTAAAAGATCGTACTTGTGTGTACGCGTCACGCTTGGAAGTTCGATCGAGAGTCCTGCGATAAGGACACTGCAACGGTACAGGGAATTAACCGACGGAAGAAATATGTTCTGGAGATTGGTGCGGAGAAACCCTTTAGGGGGAAGGAGCGGCTAAAGGAAGATGATCTCCGAATGAAATCATTGCGCGCTACCCTGTTTAATTTGCAGCGTGCAGAAAGCGACAAGCGATCATAAATTTCCATTAATCCTATTACGAAACTGGATGGTGATTCAGTAGTTAATCGTTCAAGTTGTAGCTGAAGTTGCTGTCTTCCTGACTTTCCTCGCGAACCGCGAACTGTCTTTATTTAATTCAGAAGACCAGGCTGCAAATTAGCTCGGAGCCTGTTTCTACAGTAGCAACGTCCTTGCACCTTCTTCTTTCCTTGGAGTGGTAGTGCTCGTAAAGCGTTGCAATCCAGTTGTAGATATGATCCAAGCTCGCCGGCATGGCGCCGCGCTAGTGAGAATCATCCAATTAGATTGCAAAACTGACTCGCGTTAAGTATACCGATATACGATGGATCAAACAGAAGACAAGGTAGCATGATTCAAGTTAATAGCTCCAAGTGTAACATCGACAGATATTGCAGACCATATCAGTCGGCATCTTCCCTCTCATAAAGTGCTTACATAAGGAAATTTACGTTTCCGCTATGCTAATGAAATCATCGTGCATCCAATAATCGCGAGTGAACCTTAAAATAACAAATTATCCGTTCGATCGAATGATTTCTTCTCTTATTCGAGCTACGGTTTTCGATTACGGTCTAGAAACAGCAGCCTGATAATTATGTCGCCCACTTTCCTCCGCTCTGTCTCGATAGACATGGGAAGTGAGACGCATGGCAACTTGTTCTCCATGATTCTACCCTGTAATTAGAATAGGCAGTGTCCATCATGCGCCCACCAGACGTCTATGCTAATTAGACGCGCTTCGTATTCATTGGCTTCTCAATGCTTTCCCGCCGCCTTATTTCTGACGACTGGCGTACGCAATTATCCACTCGCAATCGTGACCAGCGTCACGAAAGTGCTAGAAAAATCCGAGTTTTCCTAATCACCTTTTCAATTGCGTGATCAAGCAGCGATTCATAATGGTGATTAAAATCAGCTATCAATTTGATTCCTTTCTTTTTCATCGCGCTGTCATGAGTCGGCCACCGCCGAATGCTAATTAATGACCGGTCGGGAGCGCGCGCGCGCGCACGCGAACCCGACTGCCGGATAAACAGCGAGGCTAATCTAAATGGGAACCAGTCGAAAATGTGTTGCTTCACTCGCCGATTGGCCATTAGCATAATTCGGAAGTGACTTCGTGAAAGAAACGAAAGCAAACTCTCACTGCTAGAGGAAGACTATAAAACTAATTCGATGTTAGTGCCCGATTATAAATAGTATAATGAATATTCTCAATTCGATGCGATGTTGCGCTAGAAGACGCGTTCGTATCTCTTTGAGAGCGAGAGGAATCGAAGTTCTATCGGAAGCGGCTCTTCTGATTATCGGCCTCCGGCATTTCCATGAGATGCAAATGGAGAAGACTAAGATAATCCAGCGAGACTCGGCAATGAAGCGGACTATCATCGAAGTAGATCAGCGCCAGCTGTTTTAGTGTCGATTCACAGCGGACAATCGCAATATTGCCGTCTCGGTGGGCTTCGAAACGACACTTATCGTTCAACAGGATAGCTACGATACTACTTGCTCCTCGAATGCGGAAGCAATCCTTGCTTGCTTTGCTAGAACTTCAAAGCGATAAGCACCAGGCAACACACGTTGCCTCTGCCAGGAGTACAATGCACCGGGAAATTTAAAGCTCCATTTCCGTAAGCGTGACTCGCATTAATGGTATGTTAACTACCACGCTTTCACAGAAGCCTCGATCATCGTGGCAATAAACTTGCTCTGCTGCCGGAGAGCAGAGGCAGGCCTTTTCCCCTATTTTCGCACGCGTCACTCCGACACGCGAGGGTAGAAGATCGGTCTCGCACCTCGGAAGTTTGCCGCCAGGAGAGAAACAGAGCCCAAATGGATGAATGTCTATCAAGGAAAAGGGGAAAGGGGAATGAAAGGGAAGGGTGAGGGAGAGTACAAAGGGAGTGTCTATCGTCTGGCGGCGTCGCGTGCGCTGCTTCTCTTTTTCTGGTTTAAATCCGGGTCAATTTGAAAGTTAAACGAACTTCGTTTCCTCTCTCTGTCGCGCGCGAGCGAGCGAGAGATTTCGGTCTCTGGCGGGCGAGAATCCCGAATTAGCCGAGGGGATCACGCTTGGCGGTACCTTTTGCCCAGTCACTTTGACAGCGAGCGGCAGCAACACCCTCTCACCCTTTCGCGCTTGCATCGCTCGCATGCTTACGGCAACGAGGAATTAGCCGGTGCGCCTCTCTATCGAGTTGGTATCCGCCTGATCTCCTAGTGAAACTAGGGAAAAAAGGCGAGCGAGCGAGCGAGCGAGCGAGCAAGCACTCTACACTCGACAAGCCCTTTTTTCACTCTTCCCCGAGCAGGTTTGCACGTTGCCCGGCGCACGTGTGCGTCTCTCCGGAGTCCAGCAGCATTCAGGGTCATCATCGTTAGGCGCGTCCGCCTCCGGCTTGCTGGAGCGATCGACTGACTACTTAAATTGCTGGCGATAACAGTGGTCGTCGCGCGGCCGATATCCTGCTCGCCCGTGAAATTGCTCCGCTTAGAGATCGATGATCAATTGGGTGCTTGCCGATCTTGGCTGGAAAAGGTCCAGGCGCCAAGCTAATCGCATCTTCTCGACGTAACACTTGATTTCTTGGTGCATTTTTGATATAGCCTTGAGTTCTTAGTTACTCTTCATAAATCCATTGTTTGACTATCAATACGGATAGAAAACACGAAACCAGTGGTAGAAATGCCGGAATTCTTCCCAAAACACATGGAAACAGCCTCTTGAATAATTGAAATGGTTTAATTCCGACGGTTTTTCCTATGTTTTCATGACTTCCCGATCTTTCCCGGGGCTGAGATTTGGCGGGGAATGTTTTTTTGCATCGAGGAAGAAGTAGAAAAAATTCCAGAGCCCTAGCTCAAAATTCATTTTTTCGCAAATTTTTTAAGGCATACCCCTTCAAAAATTTTCGATTTTTCGAAGGTTCTGGGACCGGGACGAACGCTTGATTTTTCAATTGCTCGTGTCTCAAAACGGATAAAAAACATAAATGTTGTGGGGGAAATGCTGGAATTCGACCTAAAACATATGGAAAACCGATCTTGAATATTTGATTTCAACGGTTTTCCTCATGTTTTTTTATCTTCCCGACCTTTCCCGGGGCTGAAACTTGGTGGGGAATGTTTTTTTGCATCGAGGAAAATGTAGAAAAAATTCCAGAGCCCTAGCTCAAAATTCATTTTTTCGCAAATTTTTTAAGGCATACCCCTTCAAAAATTTTCGATTTTTCGAAGGTTCTGGGACTGGAACGAACGCTTGATTTTTCGATTCCTCGTGTCTCAAAACGGATAAAAAACACGAACTTAGTGGGGGAAATGCCGGAATTCTACCTAAAACACGTGGAAAACCGATCTGGAATATTTCATTTCGACGGTTTTTCATATGTTTTCATGACTTCCCGACCTTTCCCGGGGCTGAAACTTGGTGGGGAATGTTTTTTTGCATCGAGGAAAATGTAGAAAAAATTCCAGAGCCCTAGCTCAAAATTCATTTTTTCGCAAATTTTTTAAGGCATACCCCTTCAAAAATTTTCGATTTTTCGAAGGTTCTGGGACTGGAACGAACGCTTGATTTTTCGATTCCTCGTGTCTCAAAACGGATAAAAAACACGAACTTAGTGGGGGAAATGCCGGAATTCTACCTAAAACACGTGGAAAACCGATCTGGAATATTTCATTTCGACGGTTTTTCATATGTTTTCATGACTTCCCGACCTTTCCCGGGGCTGAAACTTGGTGGGGAATGTTTTTTTGCATCAAGGAGAAAGTAGAAAAAATTCCAGGCCCCTAGCTCAAAATTCATTTTTTCGCAAATTTTTTAAGGCATACCCCTTCAAAAATTTTCGATTTTTCGAAGGTTCTGGGACCGGGACGAACGCTTGATTTTTCGATTCCTGGTGTCTCAAAACGGATAAAAAACATAAATGTTGTGGGGGAAATGCCGGAATTCTACCTAAAACACGTGGAAATACTCTCAGAAATCATTGATTTCATGTGATTTTCGTGGGTTTTCCCGTATTTCCCAACCTTCCTGACTTTTTTAGGAGCTGAAATTTGAGATGCAAAGTCTATATTCATAGAAGAATGAATGGTGTGAAAAGCAGAAGGCTATCTCAAAATTGATCTTTTCACAAATGTACTATCGATGAATGCAAGACGCACCGGACTTAATGATCAACTTAAAGATCGACGCTCTTTCGCAAATACCTGGTGAAGCCGCACTTTCCGTCACGCTAGTAGCGCAATGAGTGGCAGCTACATGTTATCGTTTCCTCGCACGCTTGGATTCTCGGACCGGCACGAAGAAGACCGACATTTTCGCTCGTCCTTCCCTATGATGTGCTATTATTATAATGGAACACCACAGTCCTTGTAATTTCACGGCGAACTCTCTTCGATTGTTAAGTCGCCGTAATTACCAGCCGTGATTAAGTTGCTATAATCGAGCGTTGCTTGAAAGCTGGACCGATCTTTTTCTCTGCCAAATTACACGTCGGTTTGCGCTTTACGAACGACGAGTGTTTATCGGGCAATTAGTGCACGGAAATGGTGCGCATACCGTTCTCGAGGATACAGGGAACCGCTTGTTCTGGTGGTACCAATTTCCCACAGGAAAAGGGTCTCCTGTTACTATAGGATGTTCCAGTGCGATCATTACCGAGCTCATCGAACAACTGGAGCGTGATCGACATCTTCCTTTGTCAAAAGGTCGAACCTCCCTGCTCTATAATCTTCACAGAAAAATGACACCGATTTCACACCACCTGTACAATCCTGAAGTCTAATTACATTACCAGAAAAATCCAATAAAATTTTCCACAATTATACCAAAGAATCTTCGTTAAAGAAAACAGTCTAACGTCTGACAACCACCCATTCTACTGGCGGCAAAGTTTCGCCATTCTAAAAGCAGTAACTCCTGCAGGAGGACACTTGAACATGCGAGTTCAGGTGGCAGCGTCTCGCTGATTGTTTAGCTCTCCAAGTGGGTTAAAAATAATGGCAGGGCGTGCCGTGTATCGCGGCTAGTCGGCGTAAATCAAGCGGAGGATGGTCCCGTGGACCACCGAGATAAGATCTCGGAGTTCTCGCGGCAGTGGTGGCGGCGGCTGCGGCAGCGGCGGCGGCGGCGAGACCCGCCGCGTCCAACTAATTATCCTAAATACTTAATTTGTACCCGAGGAACCGGAGACTCTTCGTTCTCTTTCCCACATCTTCCCTCTTCCCAGTCGTTCTTCCTTCGTGTAACAACTGGCGGCGCACGAACTTTTACTCCTGGAACGCGTGTTCCGAAGATGTAATCGCTCCGCTGCAGAAGTTTATGTAAAATACTTGGGTAACTGTCCATAATGTACTTGCCATGTAACGGAGAGCTTGAAAGATGAAGCAGAGTCCCTCGGCAAGTTTCCACACGAGTTCGTAATGGACAAATGAGAATATAGATTTACATAAAGATGTGTTGTAATCAGTGATGCATTGGAAAATTGGATTGCTGGGCATGTATCGCATTACTATTCATGTAACAAATGTACTAGGTGGTTGATGGGGAGGGGGAGAGTAGAGTTCTATGGTGTAGTATCCCATAGGAACTAGATAGGTCAGATTAGATAAGAGTATACTCGAAATTCTGGAGCAGTAGGTCACACCACCCACGATGACATTTCCTTGGAGACTACTTCTTTAGTAATTCAAAGGAAATTCGCTGATCTCATTGACTGGGGAGGTAGTTGGTCGAAGTTACTGTTGGCGTTCCCCGAGCACCAGGAGCGAAGGAAGAAAGGCTCTTGCGATTTCCTGCAGCACGTGTGGATGCTGCGCCTAATTGCCTTCGCGGAGTTACCTGTTTTACTTGCCGGCATGCCGGCAGCACGTAGCTCTATTTTATTCGAGATAGTCTCATCATTCCTAATAAACGACGCGCCGCTACAAAACGAACTGGAACAGCTGGTAACGATCGTAGCAGAGCCGGCCCGGCCGTCATTCGTGCCTGGCTATCGAGCTTTTTTAGCCCAGCCTCGCAACACGAAAACTTCTCGGTTACTCGCTTTGTCCTGGAATCCCGGAGCCGTCCTGCCCACTCTCGATGTCTATATCAGGATACGCTCGCCGATACTTTTTCCTTACCATCCAGCCAGATCTCACATGATTCTCTTACGTAATTGCCGCCTGCATTTTTATCTATACCTCCGTGCTACTCCTGCTTTTTCCAACTTTTTTCCCCCTTTTTTTTGGACCGCTTACTAGAGCTCCCATGATGCCTGACATTTTCCCACGCGATTCTGAAAGCCAGGTGATCCACCGGTGATTCATCAATTCATTGGAATAGTTCGATTTTTTAAGAATAGTATAAATAATTTAGCATTATTTTTTTTATGATTGTTGGAATATTCCTGTGAAGTCTGTGACTCCTCTTTTGCAGGACATTAAATTACATGGTTCGATTCGAACATGGAAGGAATTTCTGAGTCATGCTGTGTATAATTCCAAGTGATTTAACGCATCATCTTGAAGAAATGTTTCAATAATTCGGATCATTAGGCGAGACAAGGTTTACACGGGTGAAATTAGTGGGTCTGGGGAAATCCGGGGAGAATGGAGGAGTTTGGTAGCTCTCTCGGGAAGGAATCGCTCGCCCACGCGCCAGATAAATAGAGAGGTTCTTTCGGTATCCCGTGACGAGACGTGATTCGAAAGCAGACTTACTTATCGCGGGAGGAAGTAGACGTGTATAAATTAACAGCGAGCGCCGCAACGAGAACAAGAAGAAAGGACGCAGACAGTATTGGAGACTGCGTGCGAATTCGTTTCACAGACAAGGGGACGAAGTGGGTGCGTGTGCGTTCGCATTCCGTTGGTCAATAAAACGAAATGCACCGAATAAATATCGGTCGGTGGTGCGATAAAGCGTCGCGGCACTCTTCGCGTTGTCGCCGTTGCGGATCGTTCAGAGCGTTCCTCGCTCTCCGCCGCTGAGCGTTGTGGTTGGAGAGCTTTGTACGGAGGCACGATCACGCTATTAGAGCAATAAAGGAGTGGTAATGGACATCGACGCCTGGTCACTCCGATCCCTCACCTCTCCTATAATGACTTTATCCGACCTCGAAGGAATCGGATCGCACGAGAACGGAAACATCATCCCCGGCTTATAAAATTGCATAGAACCGACAGCTCCTCCAGCATTTCTCCATCGCGTGTCTCATATTATATGAAATTAGCCCAGGAAATCTTACTCTTCATCTGTTATCCCTTCATTATATGTAATCATCAAAACAGATTTTTTTCTCCCCCAAGTAACTGCGCTACTCGTTACTTCGTTTTTCTTGTACCATTAATGTTTCAACGGGTTATAAGATAGTTAATGAAATAAATTGAAGAGAACATAGGAACATGTTTGGAGATCGAGGAGCAGCGGGGGGTTGTTAACGAAAGTTCGGCTAGCTTTCAACTCTAATTGGCCGTCGCTCTTATCGTCTCTTAGTCTCACATAAATCGCTGCGGCAGCGCCCTTTTCCACGAATTTTCCCTGCGACGATGCGTAGCCGCAACCTTCTCGGGACACGTGTGCATTTCCCAGGGGATCATCAATGGAAAACTGCTGTCTTCGAAAGATCCGTTAGCCGGCTCGGCTCTTTGTTCGTGCGGATCGAGTGAGTGACGGGCGCCAGTATGAAACGGGAGCCACCGGCGCAGAAACTCTCGAGCAGATAGCGGAGCGTCGTTTTTAGTGGGCTTTTTAAGGGGCGCGCTGTTGGAGGGAAACACGAAAAGGGAGGTTTCGCCGGAAAAGGGGAGGAACAGCAGCATTGTTTATCAAGCAGAGAGAAAGAAAGAGAGTCTCGTTGGTCTTAAGTTACAAGGTTGCCACGCCAGCTTTTTTTCTAGAATGCTATCGGCGCCGCGAGCAATAATCGGGTTTAACGAGCCTGAAGTTTATATGGGTCCGTTGACCCAGTTATGAACATGATCGATAATAAGGCGAGCGGAAACTTTTCTCATGCCACTTGTATTTCATTTCTAAAGGAAGCTTTCTCCTCTCCCCGATTGGAGGGTTGCTTTTCTGGCAAATGAAGTCCTCCCTTTACTAGTTTATCGGAGTCTAATCTCTTTGGATTCCTGTTAAAATCTGATACAAGGCTGGTGCGAGGAGTCGTACATCAGAGAGGAGCGCGCTCGTGTGTACCAAGTCCAGGTACCTTTGGGTATCTTGTAGGAGAGGAGGGCCGCACTCTCGTCCTCCTCTCTCACGGCGCGAGAGAGCGACACACGCGTCCGGATGATAGGAAAAAGGAGAAAGAAATCAAGGGACGGACGTCTTCCTCCCTTTCGTGACTGCTCGTTACAACATAATTCAAGCCGCCGACACAGGCACAAATATTATGATAGACGACCGCTCGCACGGCGGTCCGCCCCGAGAGACGAAAATCGAGAAGAGAAAGAAAAAGAGAAAGAGAGAGAGAGTAAGAAAGTTCGGTTCATCTCGAAGGATACTGGCTCCAATCCTGTTCTATGCAGCTGCCTTTTTATTATTATTATACACCAAGGACCCGCCAGGAGGAGCACACTTTCGACGGAGGTCCTGGCCCCAACGATCATTCCTTCACGCCAATTTGATTTGCGTATGAGACTCCAAGGCGAATGTTACGGTGAAATATCGCTCTTGTAAACGCGCTGTCTGCTCCAAGTCATTAGTGTCCGCCCGGAGAAGAGCACAGATATGGGTCCAGTCTTAACATGGAAATTCAATGTCCCTCGAGGCACAAAGATTTCGTATTTGAAAGACTTGCAATTAAATTAAAAGTGATTCGTCTGACTGTTTATTTGTAATATGACATTTTTAGAAAATCGCATTGTTCTTCTAATTCGAAGAAATTAGAATAGGTCAATGACTCCTTTAGCATGTTGGAAGTGTGTGACTCGTGGTTCGGGTACCTGAAAGGGCCGATCGAAAATTGGGAGTTGTCGAGGAAGTCCTTCGAGTTCCAAGCCATCCCATTCCTCTTATACAAAGCGGTGTCTCTCGAAAGGAGTAGGCTCGTGGCTTATGTGTGACAGTGGGCGTTTAGAGAATCCTCCTAAATAATCCCTCGGCATCCCTAATGTCACGGCTGGCCTGAACCAGCCTCCCTGAACTTCTCGAATTTTCCGGCTGACCCGGCACTAATCGGGCGTGACCTTCGCTACTTGCACTGCCAGTTACACCCTCGCCCACTACGATCCGAGGTCAATCACGTGGAAAGGCTAGTGACGGCAGTGATTTAAAAATAATCCCAGATGCATTCTCGCGCGGGTGAAAGAGTGGAAACAACGGCTGGACCGAATCAGCAGAAGATCAGATATGACTGGAGGGCATCGGGCTTCAGACCGGACGAACGAATCAGAATAACGAGTGTATGAAAAAAAGATGCCCACTGAGAGCGAGTGGGGGGGGAGAGGAGTTGGAGCCACATTAAATCTCGCGTTGCCGCCAATGAGGAAGGGGCGGTAGTGTCAGAGAGAAAGTGAGAGAGAGAGAGAGAGAGAAGGAGAGAATTTCAAGGAGGAGGACTGAAAGTCAGAGGGGCAATGTGTCTTCTCGCGTGGAAGACACTGACATCGTATTTCGCATGCTTTACGAGCCGCTCTTTCTTTCTGACTTGCTAACACACACACACAGACACACCTCACGAAAATACACCCTGTTTCCCTCCCTTTGGAGTTCATGCACTCTCGGGAGCAGACTAGTTTCGCCGTAGACCAATCCTCCAAGGAGAAGGACAGCAGTGCGCGCGACTCCCATGTGTTCATCTTCGGGTACAAGCAATCTAGGCCCGCTTAACAAACGAGCCCTCGCTACTGGAATAGGAACCATCTGCTTAACGGCGAAGTTTCATGCGATGGCTACGCTCGACATTTCTCACGAGTGTGATCGCCTTATTGCCATCCTCACGTCTCTCATGCCACTCCCCAGGAGGCCGCAATTAATAGGACAGGGAATAGGAGTGATCCGACTAATGGAAGGTGTATTTCGAGCGCTAAAGCCGCTCTCCTCGCTTCGCCGAATTTATGCCTGACTAACAATTGCCCGCGGGATGGTCCTCCGATGACTAAAGTCAGCAATGAACTATGGAAGGCTCGGCCAGCGCGTAAAATGTCTGGAGAAAATTTGCGCGGGTGATTTAGGATTATTGCAGTATCGCCCTGGTCATCGATGCCCCTAATGCCGTCATTAATTCGCTAATTCAATTAGTCGCGCGTGTTCCTCGCCGCCCAGAGTACAAATTAGCCTTATGGGATGGGCCCTCCCCGTAAATCTTCGACGCCCACCTTTTTATCCTTTCATGCGAGGATATTACAATAAGGTTGTTACATTGGCTTCATTAGAGAGAATCGCGATTTAATTGCCGTTAGATAATAATGTTCGAACGATGTTTGTTATTAATCGGAATAGTTCCAAGTACATGGAAATTCGAATGGGAGGATAGTTCGATCACTAATTAAACCTTTGAACAGCATGTTTATTTATACAATTTGTTAGTCCTCTAATTCGTATCGCACGAACACCGAGTGATAAATGATTCGTTTCGCCTTTTCCACCATTAGGAATTAGTGTAGCGCCATTAGTGTTGGAGAGTGTTGCGGACGTCTCTAAGAGTATTTTAATTACACGCTTGAATCAGAGGGACGTGCAATAAGGAGAACATTGTAAGGAAGAGTGGCGAGTGTGGCAGAGTCGAGTGGAGTAGATCTCTCCTGTGCGTGTAAATAAAGAGAAAAATATCGCAGTATCTATTATTGTCACTTGTACTTAATCGGTATCATTAACTGAAGGTGCAGGTGCTCCAGGATCGAAGGAGAGCAAGAGCAACAGCAGGTTTCCAGCCGATGTTATTTAGTATCGGTTATGCTTTAATTACGTGGCAATAGAACGAATGACCCTTCGACAGGCTCCTATTAGATTCAACGCTGGCAAAGATTACGCTTACCACCGACGATATTATTACACTTCCGTGCGCCGGCAATTCAAGGCGCGCGAGAGCTGCCCTCGCCGATCGTAGAGGTTTACTTTACGAAATGAAGCTCGGGAAATGTAGTCATTAGTAACGACCGGCTCGCTCGCTCGCTCGCTCGCTCGCTCGCCCAGTGCACTGCTGTACTTCAGAGTAATAACAAATCTCGGAGTGGTGCACGCCGGCCGACCAGCGACCTGGCCAGAAGTAGCGGCAATTGCAGCCGCTCGTAAAAGCCCTTTCGTTCGCGAGCGCACTGTTCGCCGCCTTCCGTCTCTCTTTCTGCCAGGTTGAAACGGCCGCTCCTTTAAGTAGGCCCTTTCTAATGAGACCATTATTCACGATAACCTCGCAGCCAGCAACGATATTCCGCCAAGGGCGAGTGTGACCCAACATAGAGAGCACAGCAATATTGAACGCGTCCACCTTACACCGCCACTCCTTTCCTTCCCCTTTGTCCAGCTAGCTGGCTGGCTGACTAGCTCGCTGGATGCGACTCATTCTACTTGCCGGCATTCTATGCGACTACGCGTCCAGACAGAGCTATTCTTCGCAGTGCGGAAACGAAGCTCGATGTCTCTCGGCGCCTTCCATTGCCAAGGCGAGCGCGATCTCACTCGTTCTTGCAAGTGGAATTGATTGCTCCAATTGGAAGTTCTATCGCCTCGAATGCGACCTATACCACCGGCTGGCTTTGACCCCGACTGAACTCTTCTCACTCTCCACATGCTAGCATGCACGTATGCACGCACGCACGCACGCACCTCCTCGGCGCACGCCTCTCTGATTTCTTCCTCGAGGAAGATTCGTTCCAAAGACACGCGTCTCACGCGGCCAGACGACACGCCGTGTCCCTCGATCGCGAGGTAATCGCGTGCGTAAATTCCTCTCGTTATAGCGCGGCCACTGTATGTGGCCAATCGATTTACGAACTTGTCGGCGATCCCATTAAGCACTGCCGAGACAGCCTCTTCGTCGAGAGAGAAGAAGCTCGCGGAGAAAAGCGGTTCTTACACAGTGGCGTGACTTTATCCTATAAGGTGATCCTACAAGGTGCTAGTATGTTTTGCTGGTTATGGGATGTGGCGACGATGACGATATAACGCTAAGAAGAAGGTGATTCGAATGATTTTTATGAGCATGACGCCAAGGAGAGAGAGAGAGAGGCCAGTGTGATTGAATTGCACTTGTCTCGTGGCACGCAGTCGAAGTTCACTGTGACGAGTCCAGCAAGAGGAAGAAGCTCGTTAGGATGTTACGTGCTCCAATATTCAATGCGGCCGCATGCCTGCATTCGCGTTAAGTCACTTCAATCAGTTCGAAAGGGTTGACACTCCGTTTTATTAGTGCTTCGAATCTTCTGGTAAATTACCACTTCAATTTGCCTTGATCACTTTACTTTTCAAGGATCGAATCGTCGAAATTATTGATTGTGATAGTTTTTAAAAATGGAGCTGAATAAAACAACGGAGAAACTTTAATTGCAGCGAAGATTCACTCAGGCATTCTTCTAAAGTCTTAGTAATTAAATAAAAAGCCTGCAATTTATAAGAAACGTGATCAACTAGCAGTGAGAATGAGTCCGTAATTAGCGCGTAAGATGTGAGTTAAGATTCCAAGTGTGTAATTCATGCTCGCTCGATAGAAACGACGTTGATCCGGTTTCGCGCGGAAAATGCACGCATTTCCGTTGGATGATGGATTATCCACGGAGATATTCTCGGCCCATGGACCGGAGGATCGGATGTTCACGCCTGCCGCGAGCCGTTCAGAGATAAATTATATGATTTGAGGGTCAATGTTATCGTTTCCCGTGAAAAGATGCCACCGCACATGTGCTACTCCGAATGAATACTCTTTCGGAGTATTCCATATTTATCGTTTTACTGTTAAAAGGAAATCGCTGGAAATCTCTATAAAATTAGAGTACTACGAACATTACTTGTTAATTAGAACCTTTCTAATGCGATATTAATTCAATAATTATAGATAATTGTATTTTTATGGCAGAATTTAAATGTCCTCGCTTTCACGAAAATTGTGTATGATTTATTTCGTCGACATTCGATACTCGCGAGGAGTAATATCTCGAAGAGGAATAGATGAACCCGGAAATTCTCCCTCGGGAGGAGCACAAGTTCGACAGATCCAGCTATATCGGCCTCTCTCGTCGCGCTTTCCTATAAATAACCGGCAGAGAATTCTGGTCGCCTGAGTCAGTAAGAGACAAATGCATCAGCGACAAAGAGACCGACCGAGCGACCTACAATGTTTCTAAACTCACTTCAGTTACATCACGAAGCTTCTTCCCGCCGCCCGTCGCCCAACCCGCTCGGTCTCGCCGAGATTTACTCTCTCTCGTGCGCGCGCGCGTCTAGTTAGAAGTTAGAGCAAGCATAAATTCCCAATTACTTCTGCCTCCCTTTAAACGCACGTTTTATCGCCCGAGGAGGCGAATTACTCGAGAAATGACTGTCTTCAGTGTTCTCATTAGCCGTGGCACTCCCAGCTCGTTGCACTTCCCCTCCACTATTCGGTATTTCGGGCGAAATACATTGGCAGTGCGCTCCGCACCAATTGGCTCTCACCAACTTTCTACGAGCGTGTAAATTGGAAAGGAAAGATCGCCTAGGTTCCCGGCAATTTTCGCGCCAACCATCTTCTCATTCTTAGCTCGTCGACATTATTGAATTGAACCGGATGTTCATCAGACTTTTTCCCTATGTCAAGTGCGAAGTAATTGGAATATCCAGGCGGGAAAGACTCGATGGAGGTATTACTTTGCCAACTGTAATGAATCCTAAAAGACAGGGCGGAGAATTGGTATGATTTCCTTCGGGCTGATCTTGCAACATGTGGCGGCGAACTATTCATTAACTGTCCGGAACTTAGTAAGAAAGGAGTGCCGGTGGTTTAAAGTAAAAAGCTTGATCTCGGAATTGCAGCAATTTGGCCAAGTCTCTTGGGGACGAAAAAGAGGATCCGCTCATAGATCAAGTTGCCGGGACTTCCGCTCATTAACTAGTCGGCTCTGGAGCGAACAGTGGACAGTGAGAGGAGCATAGCACGAGCGGGAGTAAGTGCTCTCTCGGGTATCGCGTGGACTAAGCGCGCAGCTGGCTGGGTTCCGCATTATGCCCTCGCTAGTCGTTTCACCGGCATCGCTGGAAACGACGCCTCGTAACATTTTAACTGGCATTAACCCCGTTTCTCGACCACCCCAACGTCGCCATAGGGAATTCTCCTCTTGGAAATAGCAAGGAATTACGAGTAATTATAATGCGTTGACTGCACCGACGTGCCTGCCTGCTCGTATACATTCGATAAGCCGCCACTCTTTACGACAAGATGATTACGAACGCGTGTTACCCGCGCAATTCTCAGGTGTGCTTTACGCTGGAAAGGGAAATCAATGCTATTAATGAGAAGGTGTACTTGTCGGGGAAGGAGTTGATCAGCGGAACTAACGGTGGTCGTTCGATTTCTGTTACAGCGGGAGTACACGGAGGACTGCGTGTTCAACGAGACCCTCGAGCAGCACAACTACAACACGTACAGCTCGGTACGATGGTCCACTGCGAAGAAGACCCTTTACCTGGGTTTGAATCGACGGGGTCAGCCGAGGCGAGTCCAAGTGAAAGGTCACAATCTCGGCAGACTCTCGGCGTATGCGAGGGTCCTCACGCAGGTAGCACCTGCGGAACGCGTGGAGGCATTGCAGAGGCGGATGCAAGGCGCCCAGCACAGTGTTCGTCATCGACATAACGCTCGGGGTGGTCAGCATCATCACCGAGGCGACTTGGCCCAGCAAACACTCTGCCCAAGTTTGCCGGCGCAAGAGAAAGACGGGAGAGATCGATTCAGGTGTCGCAAACGCAAGAAGAGAAAGAAGAGGAAGCGGCGCTGTCGACCAGGAGAAAAGCCAGGTCCACAGTGCCAGCTGCCGGAGGAGAGTGGAGGGAGTAGCGAGATCCTGACGACGACGTTGCCGGCCGTCGACGAGGACAGCTCCGGCGAGTGGAAGAGATCCTGCGAAGGGACGACCACCAGCGAGGAGGGTTGCAGGCAGGAGATCACCTCGGAAGCGTCGAAGCCAACGAAGCCGATGCGCCTGGAAGAAGAAGAAGGTACTCCGGCGGAGCCGTCCACTGGGGGGAATGCCAGCAGGAACGGTAAGAGCAAAGCGCCACCGTCGGGCGCGAAAAAAGTAGGTCTCGCCGGGAGCATGAGTCAGAGTAAAAAGCCTAATTTGACGGACGGAAAGAAGAGGAAGAGGAAGGGCACGCTGGCCAGGAGGAACCAGCCTCCGGTACAGGGCCGGAAGAGGCTCGGGCTTGGCACGACGAGCAGCAGGTCTGTGCCGGACATGGCAACTACCGCGCTGCCCTCCATCATGTCCTCCTCGCCGTGGCTGCCTCCTGGTGCATCAACCGGCCCTTCCGCTGCCAGAGGAGCCTCCTCCCCTAGACGGAGGAAGTTGCCAACCTCGCCGAGGAACGAGTTCGAACGCTCCAACTCCTCGCCGCTCGGGAGGACGGCCTCGCCCCACCATCGTAGACTAGGCAAGACCCTATTTAAGCCGAAGAACCAACGCAGGCTAGATAGTTCGACCGAGGGTGACCTTAGAACGGCAAGCGCAGTTACCGTACCTTACCAATATTCGCGCGAGCCCTCCTCCTCCACCACACTAGTTCCTGAGACGAGCGTTCTCGACCGATCCGAATCAAACAGCAGCAGCAGCAGCAGCACTGTCGCCACCCTTGATGATTCACTCTCGACGGAACTCATCACCGAGCCGTCCTACACCTCATCGCTTCCCGATGAGGAGACGACCTCGACGACCTCCGGCGAATATCTTACTAGTACTCCGGAGTCAAAGAGCGCGGCCTCGATCGAGGCGAGCAGTACGCCCGAGATATTGAGGCTGCTCGAGGAGGAAAGATCGGTCGAGGACGCGAGTGAAGACGCCGACGAGAATGAGGAGGATGCTAGGTTCTCAAGCACCGAGAGCGCGATGCATCCAAGCACCGCTCGCTTCTCCCTTGAGAGACTAGCCATGTGAGAGGGAATGATCGGTTTTAGCACGCCACTGTAAACTTACGTGTATATAGTTATGGATTATGTGCTGCGTATCGATTAGATCGACGTACTTTAAGCGATCCTGTACGATCTCCGCGAACACGTTAGAGTGCCCTTTGATCTGCGCAACTCACTCCGGCATTGGACCATTCCTCGTGGAACGACCGGTTCGTGTCAATCGATAAATATAGTTTCAAAGAGATTCTAGTATCGTTATGCTTGTCAGACATGAAAATAGTTGGAAACTCGTGAGATTCCTGTTTAAAACTGGGTGGAAGGTCAGAGTATCGGTATGCTAGTGTCATTAAAAGGATGATGGTTGGAAAGGCGTCTCGGAACGCTACGGAGAAAGAGGAACGACGGTGGGAAGATTTTGCCGCTCATTACTTCGAATTATCGGAATTACAGTGGGCAAGAAATAAGTTTATTAGGGGTAATGGGACCGGACATCGAGTTTAATGGCTAAAGGACGAGCTTGTAATCATAGAGTTTCTTCGTTCAGGTTTACCTCATGGCCTGTTTATGATCGACGCTCGGAAAGCTTCGGCATCAGTGAAACCATGCGAAATTCGGAGCTTGATTATCGCAGGGAAGAATCGTACACGATCATCATCCTCGTTCATTGACACGAGCGGGCGCACTTGGCACAATGTCTCGCGTTAGAGTTCGACTTGTATATTATCGACGAACCTCCTCCTATTGTTCGCGGCGAGCATAGGCGTAAGAGAGATAATAAATAGTATTTTAGTAAGCGAGGCGTATTGGAGTAGTGACAATAAAGGATTTCGAAGGACGCGTAGTAATTAATTGCAAGTGAGAATCAGTCGGCTGATGGAATGGAGTTCAGGGAAACAGGAGAGATCAAAGGTAACGCGAGAGAGCCATCAGGAAATCTCAGATGGAAAGTGTTCGACGAATATAAAATCCTATGAGAGAACTGTTTTCCTAATTGAGGAATTTCTAATAGAATGATCGGCATTCGGTGAGGGCTCAGATTCAGGTGGCGAACCTCAGATGAACTTAGCTAGTGCTGCGTCTATCGTAATAAGGCTTGCGATCGAATCCGAGAGAGTATCGAGAGTAAAATGCCTTGACCTCGCTACGAGACTTTCTAAAGGGGCGACCTATTAATCTAGTAGTATATTTATTAAAGACTTATTTATTGTAAACTGTTCACTCCGTGTACATAAGTCTACGAATATCATACACTCATCCATCATGCGCATCGGTCATGTGTTCTTCGTATGCCTTGTGTTCTGCTCTTCAAAGAGAGGAGACGGCAGCGACGTCCGTCGGAAACACCAGCGAAGCGTCGTCGCCGTGTGACAGAAATTCGGCGGTTCCGGGGAATGCGAGATATTCGGCAAGCGGAAAAACTATGCTTTCCCAAGCGCGTTACATCATCTACCTCATAATAGTTACTGCGAAACTCGACTGTTACTTCCGGCGGAACTGAAATTCAACTCTCCAGCGTTAGGAGCGAGCGGCCACTCTACTAATTTACAATTTGATCGCTTTGCCTGACACACATCTCACAAGTCCGCATTTCCATTATAAAGAAGACTCAATTGGTGCTCTGCGAGTCTGTTGTTTCATGCCAGTGTTTCCGACTGACGATGCTCATGAAATACGAATGTCTCGACGAGTGAACGAGCGGTTTGCCAGCACTAAAAGGTAAAAGACAATTCTTAAACAATATTAAAACAACGAAGGAGTTGTAAAGGCTCGATGACAATAACGGAGGGTCAAATAATAAAAAGAAATGCGACATGATTCATTAATGCTCATATCGTGCACTCACATTTACACACAGACACACACACACACACCCACAGATTCGTTAATCTCGACGATGCTATTAAAGGTAGGGGCAGCAAATTCGCACTGCGATCGTACGCATAATATCGTTGTAACGGGCGTAGGAAATCGTCCTTCCCGGAGGGAAGCGACCAATTAGAAAGATAAACAAAGAACCTAGAAATATTATACAGAGAGCGCGCGAGAAATAAAAACAAACAGGCAGAAATGACGCGAGAATTCCCAGCCGATGAACAATTGTACGAGAGATAGCGAAGGATCAGTATTCTTAATGTTCGTATGCTTACGGCGCTCCAGATCTTAAGCACACAGAAACACAGAGCTACTCGCCGACACAGACACAGTGCATGAATCGTAATTAGAGCGACTGGTGTAGGAGCCTTGGCGATTAGTAAGGTAAAAGGGCGGGTTGAAGTGCGATAAAGCGAAAGAAGAGGCAAGCATTGAAGGGTTTAGGGAGAAAAGTATCCGAGAAATGCGAGAGAGCAACGAGAGACCGACCGACCACGTGTATCTTTCCTGGCACCATCATCAGGAATCGAAGTGTGTAAACCGGTTTAGCACTGCCATTTTTACGCTGTATTTAATTCTCATAGACTGAAAGTACTAAGGTTAGACGAGTATTTAATTATAAAGCACGCGCGAGTGCGAGTGAGTGTGAAAGAGAGAGAGCGAGAGAGTGAGTGCTAGTGCGAGCGAATGAAGAAGAAGAAGAAGAAGAAGAAGAGAACAAGGAATCGTGAAAGAGAGAAAAAGCAGCAGCAGCAGCAGCAGCAGCCGTCGCCGCAGCAGCAGCAGCAGCATCGACGATTATACGAGAGCAGACGCGAAGGAGCCCGCAACCGAATGGAAATGGTCTTCTTCTTGTTTCCTTCACTGTTCAGTGGAACGCCGCCACTTTTCTGCTAGTTTGTGATATCCTCCTCTGTCCCGTTCCCGGAAAGAAGAGCTACTCTGTTTCGTCCTCATTCTCGCGAATGGCCGGCAGCCTTGATCGGGACGAGAGAGAACAGTGACAAGAGCGAAATTGGCAGATACATAAATTGAACTTGGTCGCCTTGTTATTCGAACGTGCCCGCCGCGCCGCGCCGCGCTGTCGTAAGGAAAATCCCTCTTATGAAAAACATATCCCGAAGAGCGTTCGGGAATCGCGCCTACACTGCTCCCTCACTTTTTCTCTCAGTCCCAAGCGATGCAGAACCCCACCATATCGTCGCCATATAATTTTTAGATGTAATAAATAAAATATTATTGAATATAATGCTTGCTCATTATTTATTGCGAGAGTGCACAACCCGAAACCTTATTTTAGTTATAAAGGCCCTGGCAAGGAGCTCTATCACCTCATCAAAAATCATCTGGAACATGTTATTAACTAAAGTAAGTAGAGCCCGACAACTAAAGAGTCCAGTTACCGAACGAGTGTATCCTAGAGAATTTCCATAGTAATGCATATGAATTACTACGAATTCTAAATATCAGAGAGTATCAAGTGATGGCGGTATCATTAACGATCGCGGCTGGTTCTCCCGTAAATAGCATATTAATCGTTCATAAGTCGATTATCCCATTAAATTATATGTTAAATGCTGCTGTCTCATCAAATGTTGTTGCTCGACTAATACAAGGTTTTATCCGATCCAAATTATAGTTCGTGCCGCGGAATAGTCCAAAGAATTAATGTAAGTCGCACGGTATCCGTTTAATTAACACGGTTGCCGTCACTGGGCGATTAGTTTTTCTCTTTGATTTTGCCGTCTATGGTAGAGGCGCGTAGAATGATTTTAAAAAATGCCAAATGACACGAGACAGCTACTGTTCAACGTGAGTTGAATGAGCAATAGGAAAACCCGCCGAGCAACCTGGAAGCCTCGAGCACGATTCGTACTGTGTTGCACTAGCGTGTGCAATTTTCAAGCTTCCTTAACGACACTTTGCTACCTGGAAAGAAGACCTGCCGGGATGAAAAGCGACCGATTAACAAGCACACTCTTTGCTCCATTACAGGGGCCCGTTTCCAGGGAATTCCTTCGATCTTGTAGAGGATCGCTTCTGCAAAGTCCTGTTCTGGATTTGTGTACAGTCGAGTGATGATAGAACGTCACGAATACAGTCAAGAATGATGGAGATTCCCTGTGAAAAGCCGATGGAGAGAACGGGTTTCTCTGGTGCGCTCCCTGTCAACCAGAGCAACCAAGTTTACGAAGGCTACCAAGTAGCCTTCCTCCACTGTCCTCTAGCGTCCTCTTTCTTTTACTCTTTCACAAGTATGTACTAGTGAATCCTGCCGACTTGCCTAGTGAGTTGGCACCGCTAGACGAATCACTTGTCTAGCTCTAGCAATGGTGAGTACAGGATTCCCTGACCATAGCTGTACCACGACGAGTTCATGTAATCCCTCTTTCCCCATCAACGAATCCTCCACTGGAATCACATAGACCTAGGCAATGTGAATGGGAATCTCATCGCAGTAGGAGGATACCTCGACACGCACTACCCTCGAACCTCCTGCTCCTGCTCCTGCTCCTGCTCCTCCTACTAATTGTGAACTCCAATCCTTCCAGTGGAGGAGTATAGGATTTGTGTTTGCTTAGAGGAAGCACCGGGGCAGAATGCCAAGCTAATTATAGAGGCTCGCTGGATTCACGATTGATTGGAAATTCCTGCCTCCCTCGATCAACTCCCTCTTTTCCATAGGGATTCATTCCCGACTTAATAACAGTACCAAGGACAGAGAGAAAAAAGATATTTTCCAAGAGTGCGTAGAATCTTCCCTCAACTCTCTTATTACCTTGATTTAGAATCAGACGATCGACTTATACTTCTAGACTAAGCTCTCCAGTCCCTAAAAAGCTTATTTTCCCAATAAGATATTATCAGGAACTTTCCCAATAAGATATTGTCGGGGATTTCATACTCCCTATAGTTAGCACAAAGTTTTCATAGATATAGAGTCTCGTTGGTATTATAAAAGTGGAGTAGAACGTGGTGCAATCATTAGGCGCGGACGGCTGACCAGGACAGCTCTATTCTACTAATCCCAGTGGACTGAAAGCGTTCTACGCCGGCACGTACATTAGCCCCGCTTAATTTTAGCACGCCCGATGCTCCAACGGAACTCTCCTTGCGTTACATTGCGTCACGCGAACCATAGCAATCTGCGACGTGGGCGAGGAAGCCGAGCAACAGTTACATAACGCCCTTTGATAGAAGCAGACGCTCTCCAGAAGATCCCTCATTCACTCGATTCAAGAAGCCAACAGTCCTGTTTATCATGACTGAATCAAAGCAATGCAAATAGTAAAGGAACGAGGGAAATGTTTCATTCTATCGAAGTTCAGGTGTTGGCAATGAATCACCATAATGATGGCTAGCTCGAATGGTGGTAGGAAAGTGGAGGTTCTCGCAGGCATTCGACCTCAACTGTCCCTTCCTACTCGAGAGAGTATTTATAATGGAATTGCGCGGGGGTAAAGAGAGAGAGAGTTACGTGTTCCCTCGAGGAAGTACAGCGCGCCAGACAACATAACGCATGCGCCGGATAAAAGTAGCATGCGTCAAACATGGCGACCCTGGCAAGGTTGTCGAGACGTGTCTGCACCTTCTCCAGTCATTTTCCTAGTGTCAAACGTTCATTTAGTGCACCAAGTGCTGCTAGTGCGACGAGAAAATGGCGAATAGATCTGGGATTACTGGCGGCGGCTTCCAGCGCGGTTCTAGTACTCCTCTGCAATAACAACACCGTTTTTGCCACGCACAAGACTCCCGAGGTATGTGAACCCCACCACTCCAGACTCCTCGATCAGCTGTCACACCGAGCAGACTGCCACCGGCCAGCTTGCCCGGCAACATTTTCATCTCCGCAATGCCACCCTTTGAATTCTCAATGATTTATCCAGCGACACTTTCCTATTAGTCGAACGACCCTTGATAGTCCTCCTCGTCGACATTGACACTTGGATATTAGTGCAGACTCGCTGCGTTACTTGTCACTCTGTTTGATGACGCACTTGTCCTTCGGCCTGACCTTATGATTGGAGATTGTCGCTCGACTATCAACTCCTCGATCTCTTCATTTTAACTGGATATACATGACGCCTGCCGTTTCATTTTAGTCGACGCTAGTTGGTCCAAATCTTATTGTTTGGAATCAGTGATTCGTATGATGGTTCCGAAGTCGAATCGATCGTGTGACGCATCGCATTCCGATATGATTGATTCAGCGTAATGTTTAGGAAATTGCAGGAGATTGGAAAAGTTGCGCATGAAATTCGCTTTCTTCTACGTTCAGTGGAACGTTATCCATTGCATTATGGATTAAGGTGTAGTCTCCTCGAAAGCCCCGTGAACCTGTTTCCCTCTGCATCACAAATCACGCGACCCGCCTTCCTTGGCGTGGACGCAGCACGAAACCGGCAATCGTTATCGGCCCGTTCACACGACCTTATCCTCCATCCAGTTGGAGTACACCGGGAATATCGGGAGATCGGACGATCGAGGGATATCGTATCACGAGATAACGCGTTACATGACTACAAGGATACAGAAACGAGAAAGGATTCGTTCCTCGCACTTGCAGAACTATCCTATTGCCCTAGAAAAACTATCAGATAAATTACCAATTGTTCCTGATGGAATGAAAAGTCCTTTCTCTTTGCAAAAAAAGTTATCATTTTCACCGTGGAATCTTGGGAGATTTCCCGACAAAGAATTGTGGCTGTGCGCCGCTCCGCGAAGACCTTATCTACTTGATTGCCGGACAAGCGAAACTCCAGATAGCCAATGACAGAAACAGGATACCATGAAAATCCTGTATACCGTGAGAACGAGAGGCGGAAAAGTTTGAACTGGTGACGTAGAATTGCGTACTATTTATCGGAGAAAGTCGCTAGAATCTTTTGTAATGGGGAGACAGCAGGGATAGAACAGTTGTACGAGGTCACCGGGAAGGAAGGAGACATTCGGGAGAATTACATGGGTGAAACTACGAGTTTCCACGGCGTTCCCACATTATTTCGAGAGCGTCCTTGTTCGGACTCCCACCCGAGATGCTTGGTCAATAAAAGGGAACAGTTGTGGGTCATAGAAGTGCCTGTTGCCCAATGTGGACGATCCTAGGTGTCGATAATTAGCTCTCACAAGTTGTATCATTAATCCGAAATGGAAGGGCTGCCTTTATGGCGTGCGACATGATAAACTGATAGGAGGAGCAACAGCTTCTTTCCAAGGCGATCTTCGTGATCGATCATTTGAAACACCAACTCTCTCCCTCTCTCCCTTGAGATTAGGGTCGACTTAGTCCATCAAAACAACTCGACGTTCCTAACAACCCATCTTTATTCGATCAGCGCAGATGAAATATTTCACGATTGCTTTACGAACAATTATAATTCATAGAATGGCCGTGTATGATTAACCGAATGCAGATCTATAATTTTAGAGTGAACATTCGATCGTTTACACTTGCACCGGATATCCTGATAGCAATTACGTGTGCGATCACAGCTTTTTGCGGGGAACTACCTGCTCGTGGTGGGCATTTCTCCAGGCGAAAGAGAAAGAAAACGTGCCAAGTGCTGTGATCTCGAAGGATATCCAAATATTCCGATGCAAATATCGGAGGAGCGAGGGTAGCACTTTCGCGCGAAGGCCTGTTATCTGATTTCAATTTCCTGCTGCAATCCCAGCGCCACACCGCTTCGCGCTCCTTGGAACCCGGCTACCTACGCACCGATCCGTAATCATCGCCAGGAGCATTATACGCCGGTTACGTGGCGGAGAATGTGTGTGCCGCCGCCGTCGCCGCTTCTCCGGCAGGTGTTTTGCATCCACGTGGTCGTCACATCAGCCCAGTGCTCTTCTCGTATCCATCCGACCGTTGCAAATTAATTGGAAGCTTCTTTCATGCTCACTCATTAGTACTACAACATTCCACCAGTCGTTCGAAACTACCATGACTTCTTCAACCAGCAATATCATCACTCAACAAATATTCCTTCTATTTAAAAGCCACCATAAGAAGAATTCAACTTTTTTAAAAACAGTTAACAGTATCAATTTTAGCGAGTAAAATCTGGATCGAAATTATAATGTCTCGTGGAATCGACTTAAGGAGTACCGAGAGATCCCGTGCATTACAGGTTTGTGTAAGCATTCTCATTACTGGGGCACCTAAGAAGATCAGACGGGAGGCTGAAAAAGCGAGGGAACAAAAGGCCGGTTATTATCACCTTGGTGGAGGAGCAGCGCGCTGAAATAGCCGGCTTGAAGATAGTTTGCGGAGCGTCGCGTGCTTCTTTATTGAAAAGTATAACAACCGGCTATAGTCGGCTCTCCTCGAGGACAGGGACATTCTGAGTGGAGTGGGGCGAAGAAGGTGATATCTAGGGAGAGTGAGAGAGAGAGAGGAAGAGAGAGAGACATTGAGGGGAGAGTAGCGTGTAAAAGTGGAGTATTTACGGGCGCAGATGAAACTGGCTGTAATCGGTGTGGCGGCAGCTTTTTGCCAGACGATCGGGAAAAGGAAGGCGAGGAAGTGTCTGCTTCTGCTGCGCCGGAAGAAAAAGGTGGCATGATGACGCCTCGCACTTAGCATAATGTTCAGCGCGCCTGTCATTACTCTGGACCGCTAACATGTCTGGCCAACACCCTCCCAGATCCACTAGACACGCGAGGGTCCCCAGACAGACTTTAGCTACCTCGCCAATCCAATGCCAACACCATCTTAATAGTGATCGCTTTCATCATTCTACTGAAATCACTGCATATTACTTGTTTCCGCCTCGCAAGCACCCTTTCAGTGCTCCTGGAAATCGTTAACTCTTAAAATAAATCATCTCCAATCAGAGATATTCGTGGAAGATCGTTCAACAATTATAGATGATCGATTTCGAGATGTTTTGGATTATTAAATTACTTTTAATAGTGGATTTTTGACGGAGGTGTTTGGAAGAAGGGACGTTAAAGTTCGACATGTGAGTAGATTGAATGACAGGAAGCCAATATCGGCAGTTGTCCGACTTATCGAAAGGAGGTTGGTTCGGAAGGCGATTCTAAATTCGCTGGAGTGCTCGAATCCGATTAGCGCTTATGATAATATCCCCAAGAGCAGAACTTACTTGGATACTTAAAGTAATGCCGTCCACTTAAAGAGGCTACCTCGATCATAGCTTAGCGATCATATATCACAATGTAGTAATAGCTACTTATCCCGAGCGCACATGTCGAGTTTACCCTTCGAAGATCTCTCAACATTTCTAAGAGCCTTCCAACTCTGCGATCGACGGGAATCCCTTGTTGTCAAAAGACACTTTGGTGCCAACAGGCTTAATCTTATGTTCCACGTAAACCTTGGGCGCAATGGGAAGAAGTGGGAATCCGAGGCGAAAAGCACTTGGGACGCAAACGAGGCGCTTGTGTTAAGGGAAGATAAATAAAATGAGAGACTCTCGAGGCGGCAACCCCATTCATACAGCAACCCCCCAAAAGAGAGAGAGTGAGGGAGTGAGGGAGTAGCGAGGAAGGAGGAGAGGCAGTAACAGCTTCTTCCTCGAAAGTAAGAATAACTCGTAATCACGTAGTCTGCTTCCACATTTCCCAAGCGACAGGACGATAATTCAATCTCGTGGTAAGGTGAGCCTGCTCGCGTCGCGTCGCGTCGCGTCGCAAATTCCCGTCGTTACCCGGAGATTGTACCAGTACTAAGGTGGCTGATGCTTTCGGGCTTAACCGGGACTTACACGATGATATACTCGCGATATGTATTGCTTCGCGTAGGTAAGTAGACAGGTAGGTGGAGAGTAATCGAGGGAGCGGTGGGCGTGCAGACTCCCACGATGCAGAAAGATCAGGGAAAGGGCGTCGCCCTTCACACATCTTCCAAGCCTCTTTTACGGCCAAAGCCGGCATCGGCCTTTATCGAACGTTAATCAAGATTCGGCCAGGAATCACCATCCTCCGAGCCGACAGGCTAAATGCTATCTCAAGATCGAAAAATCGTAAAGCCAAGTATATTGTCGAATTCCATCCTTAATAGGCTCTTCCTCGTACCAAGAAGTGTCTGATATTGCCGCCGTTTCACATGGAAATGTCTCTCAGGTGATATTCATCCTGTTAATCGTACATTGCCACCATCCTATTTCTGCTATCAGCATCCCTCTCCTCATCTCAACGCGAATTTCTCCTTTGTGAAGAACAGCCCTTGCTTAATTGGTCCTGTTATCATAGACGATCCTTGTAATTTAGTACTCGTTAAGGCCTTGTACTTCGAATTTACACGAGTAGTTGAAGCTCTTCAATCTTCAATCTTATATGCTAGGTTGATAGAATGAAGAGGCTGAAGAAGCATAGTCGTTTCTGTTACTTTACTGGTGGACAGAGTAATTATAGCCGTCTAGCATGTAACTATGCGATAAAGCGTATTTACACGAGCTTTGGCGGTGGCGGGGAAGGTCTCGCTAATCTTAAGTACCACTAGGGAGCATTAAAGCAGTGCGAAAGAATCAGTAACGGTTAGAAATTAAAGGGTTCGGCCCAATTTAATCCGTGGGGGGAAAAAAAGGATGCCCCAAGAGAAGGATAATCCGGTGCTATTACGTCGGAAGTGAGTGATGTATCCAGCTGGTTCGAATGTTGTTTCCAGCGTCATTAAACGCTCGTGCAGGTTTCCTAGTAAGGGTTAACGCTAACCAGAGGGAAAAGTGCGTAGCAGCCTTTAGACGGCGCCCATTAACGTTGATATCTTCATTCGACTGACTTTCTATCCACCGGGGACAGCTACTTAACTACCAATGAGACACCTGATTTGGAGTTTTACGTCTGGTACTTTCGAGTTTGCAATAAACTGTCTGACAAACCTTTTTACTGGTCTGCCGCAGTCTGACGCCGAGTACCAAAAGGCTGTAAAGCTCAATAAGAGGGAGAAGAGATTTATAAAGTTTGCGTCGGTTGAGTATGACGGCCAGTTATACATGACGCCCCAGGACTTCCTCGAGAGCGTCGTCGGAGCGGAACCGAAGCGTGAGTATCCAATACGCAGACGTATACGTCTCCGCCACTAGTAAAGATACCCTTTCACGAAATTAACATAATTTACTTTAACCACCTAGTTCAGACTTCCTTATTTCCATCGAGATCGCTGAAGGCTGAAATAAAGGGCCCCTTTGTGTCTCCGCTCTGAATTCCTCGTCTCCCCTTTAACACCCCCGGCGAAAGAAAATACCGTTCGCGTATTCATTTATATCCCAGTCAAAACATAAATCACACAACTGTCAATGATATCTCGGTCGAAGGTTTATAAATGCGCTGACATTTCATCGGCCAATCTTTCTCGAGAGTGACTCAAAGTGGCAAAAGTTGGAGGGTAAAGACCTCAGCTTTTTCCTTGACTCTTTGAAGCCAGAAGCCTTAGACAAACTGATAATGATGACACGATGAAATGACGCTGCCAGAATAAACACCGAATGAATTTCCTGGCGATGTTTCAGCGAGGCCGGAAAGACGCGCGCTCACCAAGAAGGAGCTCCAACTGTTGGTAAAAGACGTCCCCTCCTTGAAAAAGGGCAACACACATATGTTCCGAAATCTTCAAAACAAAGGTAGATCAGAATATTTTATATAACTGAGGAAATCAGGCTTTAGTACATTCTTCCTTAGAAAACTTCCTGTTTCCCAGTAGATAGTTCCACTAATTTATTATTAGAAATCCCGTAAACATTTTGAATGTAAATGAAAAAATAATAGTAAAGTAAAATGATGATATAATATGATATAAAACTAGAAGGAAAGATAGTTAGCAAGACTGTCGGCAGAAGGGAGAATTCACTCAACAGCGAAGAGAGCAAGTCACGTACCTCTCGGCGATATATGCCGGTGTCGTGTAAGTGGCGCCAATGAGCGGGCACGTTTGTCATGCTAATGGAAACGCAAATAATCACTCGAGGGGCTGGCAGCACGAGTTTCACACTTCCCCTTCTAATAACAACTCTCAGAGACACTGTCTCCCACTTTCTCTTCGTCTTCCGGGCGGGATTTCTATTGGCCGCTGATTCGTGTTAACAATATCGACGCACGCTCGTTATTACCGGCGCGCACTCATTCGCAATTAGTCGAAATACTTCCTCATTGGCGAAGTGGTCGCGTGAGATGCATGTTGATCTGATCATGTCTTTCATTCGCACGCAGCTTCCTTATTCTTTGATCTTCACCGCCGAGAGTAATTTACCTTTTTTTTCCCCCCGAGTTATCGCTCGATCAATAAAGAAGACATGCTTGTTAATATTGAAAGGGCCCCGCGGAGAGTTTCGGTCTGGATTTATTAAGGCGTGGATTAATTCACGTCATCAGGATTGTACTTCTTTCCGGGCGAAAGATCTCTGTTATTGGTGGCGTGGGTAGTTAGTGATAAAATATGTCAAGCAGCTGAGCGTCATTTCTTTCCACCTCGTAAAGTGTTGGCTAGTAGTGGACCGGGAGAGCTACTTTATGGGGTGGTTATGGCGCGTGAAGATGATTTGACGGGAGATAGAAGCCCGACACCGCGCGAGCCTCCTTCTACGGATTGAGTTTCTCATCCCGCTAGGGATATCCCTTACAATCGTCATTAAAACTTTAAGTTATCGACCTTTCTCTAACCAGCCACTCACCGAAAAATGCCGGGAACCCTATGAGGCGTGCCTAATTTTCATTCGGTGCTACTTTTTGATCTTCTCGTACTATTTCCTTGCTCGTCCCGGTGGGATTTGTCACCCCTGAAAAGTTCAATAATCGTTGCCTCGGCAAGGATAATCCGACTAAGGAAGTTGTAGAGCACTTGGTAATATAGGGCCTTGAGGGTATTAGTGTAATTATCAGGTGTATATGAAGCCCAGCTTATTAATGCTTCATCTCTTCCTCGCAGGCATCATTTCCTACACGGAGTATCTCTTTCTGCTATCAATTCTGACAAGTAAGTACCTCCCGTTTAATTGCCAGCCAATTTCCCCAAATGCAAATATGATTTTATCGTCGATGCGTCCCGATGGAAGTTCATTGCGACTGGATTCTAAAGTAATATTAATAACGGGCCGAAAAATCGAGGGCGAGCGTAATTTCCTCGTTGGCATCGTAATCGGGAAGACAGAGGGGCGCCGATTAAAAAGTGGCGATAAACATTCCAGAGCCGAAGACAGGTTTTCGAATCGCCTTCAACATGTTCGATACGGACGGCAACGAGCGCGTGGACAAGACCGAGTTCCTCGTGGTAAGATCATTGTTTCTCCACACTCTTGGAAATCGATCATTCCTTCTTTTATCAGTCGATATTATCCTTCGTTGTGCTCGCAAGTCCAGCTTTTGCAAAGGGAGCCTCCGCTGACAGATTAGGATAAGGTACAGAGCTTTGGTATGCAACTCTCTATCTCTGTCGGAGGATTCTTTGCTGAGACGTTGAGTACAATGAAAATCCTTCGAATGTAATATATATTATCTTTCGATTCTTTGGGACTTTTAGTATCCTCGTTGCCGCATGTGCTCAATCTTATATTTAAGAGCATCAAGCAACGCGCTTAAGTACCGTTAGGGACATGCACGCGTCACGGGTCCCACTTTTAATTTGACTGTATAAACTTCTTCTCTTTCATTTGCAAGACTGGCACACGCCGAGCAATTTAATGAGTCTAGGCATTTACATTAAAGAGGAGTACTCACTAGGAATAAGAGTTGGCGAGGTTTCCAACTGTGGCGAGGTATACAATTTTTTGGGAACTCGCATGGACACAATGATAATTTTCGCAGATCCGACGTCTTCTCGGTGGTAGCATGAGGAAACAGGAGCTCGACGACGAGACAAAGCGTGCAGTGAGTTATAGTAAATTCATGCCAACTTTCATTAGACATCGAAAGTCTTATTCAACTTGAAGTACAAGAATCATTCACGTACTTTTCTCGCATTTCTCGCTATTAAATACTTAACAACGTTCGCGTTACAGACTGTGATTAATAAATCTCCCCGAATGGCTCTGACAGCAGCCACGACATTCTCTCACGATTAATAAAAATCGATTAACCCTGACGCGAGACACATCAATTAATCCGACTCGGAATTCGATCCATCTAAAACTGCCCTCTTACATAAAAGTGTACATAACATTGAGTTCCGCTTTTATTTGTGACTGCAAAACTTTCTCTGCGGGGTCGTATTAATTCTTTTCATTTACACGAACCATTAGCTACGTGCCATTATCGTATCGGTCGACACCTACAAGATGAGACGGAAACTCCTTGAACCCGAGTCAGAGACGCATCCGATAATCGTCAATGCAGACGTAAGTTTAATGAGAAAGGGTGGGATCGTGTGCGGTGTTCGTTGGATTTCAATAGAAACGTGTTATTAGTGTGACTAGTCGAACGATTTTAGTAATCATTAAATGTTATCACCACATCTTTCACTGAGAGTTCTGTTGACACTATTTCGCGGGTAAGTATACACCACGATTTCATTCGTGCATCGAACTTGTAAGTACAGGAAGTTTCGTACTAACTCAATTATATTTCTTGCAAAGACTTTTACTGCTATGTGTATTGCATTTTCCATACGCATTGCTATGTCTTCCTCATAAATCTACGTCGACCATGAGACAGATCGACGCTCTCCAAAGCACGCCTTTAACGCATAACTTCTAACACCTGAGAATTTTCTAGCATTCAGCCGCCTAGTTCGCTTTGCTGTCGCACCAGTGAGCCTAAAGGTCCTTTAAACGGTCATTCGTTCATGCTGGGTCATTGAAAATTGAATATATAAATGTATCTACATTCGGCTGCTGCAGATGGAGAAGATCTTTAGCCACACGTGGAGATGTCGCCACGACACGGAGACCGATGAAAGTCGACAGAAACTTGTCGAGAGGCAGAACACCCCGGAAGAAATTCAGCTCCTCTACATCGATGATAGTAAGGTAAATTGTTGAATATACAAAGAACAACGAAATACTGCTTTCATTCTTATTGAAATATTTCATTTACAGGGACTGCAAAAGAGACACTCCGTTGACACAACACTGATGATACACTTTTTCGGCAAGGATGGGAAAACTGAACTAAAATACGAAGATTTCAAATTTTTCATGGAGAATCTACAACATGAAGTGTTGGAGCTCGAGTTTCTCAAGTACAGCGAAGGCCGCGATTTTATCAGTGAGCAGGACTTTGCGAAAATGTTGCTGCGATACACTTACTTGGAACCCCATGAGTAAGTAGATATAAGATAGCCGTTAGGATTAAAATGATCGAGCGATTATCGATGGACTTATTTTGTTTCAGATACCGCAGCTATTTGAACAGAATAATCAACCGCGCACACCTGCATTTAACAATCTCGTTCGATGAATTTCAACGGTTCTATCAGTTCCTAAACAATCTCGAAGATTTCACCATCGCTATGCGAATGTACACTTTAGCCAATCAGCCAATATCAAAAGGTATCTGGTGGGAGTTTCATAGTTGAGGAATTTAATTATTTACTAGCGAAGGAGACTAATAATAACATCGACTTTTATAGATGAGTTTCAACGAGCCGTTAAGATATGCATAGGACATCCTTTATCAAATCATATTATTGATACGGTATTTGCCTTGTTCGACGATGACGGTGACGGCCAGTTGTCTTATAAAGAGTTTATTGCTATTATGAAAGATCGGTTGCAGAGAAATTTTAAGGTAACTTCAAGGAATTCTTTCTTTCTGATAATAACTTTCTCAGATGTACAGAAAATGATAACTTTTTTTATTACTGTTTCTGCAGCCGAATAAAACTTATCCAGATTTCAAGAAATGCGTGAAGAAAGTGATAGAATCAACACGATGAAGATGACGCAAGTGAAGGCCAGAGTTTACTTCTAAGAATCATAATGCCATACCTCTATCCTACCTCCATCCTAGTCTTTTCGATCAAGTGTTCCGCTTATGCGTGTGATAATCCAAGTTACCAATTTATTAACTATCATCGTTATTATTGCAGTCTTGGTTGCATTTAAGCAGTATTGATTATATTCAATTATTGTATTGAATTTTATAAATGGCTCGAAGAAGTCCGTATAAAAAGACACTAGCGTGGTGTTTAAGACGTCCTAATATTCGAGCTGAGTTGAATGAAATAAAGGAATGAAAGTTTACAAGCACTGTTCCTTGTACCAGCTTTAATTCTCTCCCAACTGTACGACCATTTTTCGAGTTTACAACGCGAGTCTCATAACACACATTTGAAATCAGATTAAGACGAAGGAGTTCTCATAATCACTGGGTCGGGGATGCGCGCGCGAGCCATTATTTTAATGACGACGATCAAGATGTGCATTTTCGAGAGGGGGGGACGTGCCTTTAAAGTACCGCGCATCCCACGTGCGCCGCCAATGGCCCAGTTCTCTCTTTTTGCCCGCGAACTACCGCGTGTCGCAATTGTTTGTTATCACTCATCACACTGATTGCCGTCTGCTAGCCTGATGAGCGCGCCCGACGAAAAAAGACATACCGCTAGGCTCTCTCGTGCGTTTCTCGTCGTCGTCATCCTCCAGACGATCTCGGTCCACGCCAGCTAGCGCGGTATCAACGAACTTCGTCAGGGCCAATGATTCCACAAAAAGCTTCCTAGTTCCAGAGACATAAGCACCGTCTAAGAATGCGCCTTTCCAAATGACTTCAAACGACCGCGACCACTGGATCCACTCAACTAAACGACCAATTCCCAACTGGGAGATTCATTACTCAACGAATCTTATTTAAATAAATTATAGCAGATAAAAATTTCAAATGTGTATATCAACATAATAAAGACGTGTTGGTATTAAAAAAAGATTGTTTACAAACAAGAAGTGGCAGCGCCACTGTATACTTGCCCTTTACCCTTTTTTCAATCCTATCCTATGCTACACCCACAACAAGTACAAATCCTATACCTTCGCTTTCACTTCGAATTCCACCTATCTCCTGGCAGCAGAAAACGAGCACACCATGCCTATCTTATCACCGCAATTTGATAAGTCGTTAAGCAAGCGTACGAGCCAAATCCAGATATTCTAAAATTACATCCCTTACTAATTATTATTTCAAGCGGAGTAGATTGTTGACATTCATTCGTTTCGGATGTTGCGTGGATGAAAGAGACGATTTCATATCCAAGCGGAGTGAAGTCAATGGGAGTTTGTGTAACGTGACTTTTACTGCAAATTCCAGGATATTTAACGATTGCTGGTGCGGTTACAGCGTGCAACCGGAGGTTTGCATCAGTGAGTTCCGGGCGTACCTGGGGCAATGGGTGGGCCTGATTTCAGGTGAGACCCGGAGGAAGCCCGGCATCCTCAGGTGTATGCGCCGGGCAGCACGTGGTGGGGATGATCGCGCGGTACTCGCGAAACGACCAGCCATCAGAGATGTCAGAAGCAAGTGTCGCGCCGACACGAGCAGTCGTGAAAGAGAGAGCCAGTGCGATAGTGGCGGTGAACCGGCGAAAATCTCGAGCGTCCATACACAACGCGCGTCAGCCAGTCTTCTATTAGCCCGCCAGCTACTGGAAACTGGGCAAAAAAAACATCTCTGGACTACCGGTAGATGCGCCACGTGCACCATGGGAATGATGGGCATGTTCAAGTGGCTACGAAAGTACGTACTCGACCAGTTTTGACTTTCAAATTAATCGCACTTGCTAATACCTTGCGCTACCTCGTACAACATCGTCGATTCTCCTTTATATTTAATTTCCCAAGGCTTTTGTACATAAGATATGCGATCAGTGGAATCAGTTAGTAGAATTAACCAGAGTGCGAATTGAATCTGACGCGTAACTGATTAAACTGCTGAGTTGTTGACAGTCGCGCGTAAGGTCGCGCGTGAGCTTTTCCAGTTTTATATATAATCGAGCATTCTAGAATATTTTTCCCTCGTGATAATATCGCTTTAGTTCCGTAAAACAGTGTTACCTTGAAGCGAGTTGAATTTTCGTGTGCCCGTAAATTGCAAGTGTCGTTGCGACAGCCGAATTTCTTGTGTGTACATAGGGCGAGGATAGTGTTTACAGGCGGCGCCAATGTGTTCGTCAAGTTGAACGCTCCCGTGCGAAAGTAGTGCGAGTAGGGTGCTAATTGCGAGACACTTTAGCGAATCGATCGAATACCGTGCCTTCGACCCTTCACCCGATACACATCTACGGAAGCAAGCTTCTACTCACAAAGACCAGGAATTCAACCAGTTAATCTTGAAATTCTTCCACCACTCTCGAAGCAGTGTAAATTTCAATGATTCCCGTTTAACTAACGAGCAGTTGATAGATTAATTCCTTGGCGAAGGGAGATCCAAGAGTCTAACAGAAGACCCTAACTGTGTACTTTGCAAGGGGTCACCGACATGTAAACGAGCCGACGGATTGTTAGTACTACAGTTATTACCAGTATGTCGTCAGAGGCTTACTTTAGAGAATCGCCGACATAATTACAGCAAGACGCACTCGCGACAAATTTAGGAATCCATGAGCACGTGACCTGTAGGATTGCGGGGATCGGCGGGCACAGGTTTGCTTAGAGGTAACAGGAAGGAAAACAAAAGTAACTGACCTTCAATGTGGGAAATAAGTCGCACGCTACCTTTGCCCGGTGCACTCTGTGCCTTAAAAGTGCGCATTATTTGCGGGATGAGCGCGTTACTGAAGACTATCGCCAGTGTCTCCGGCACAATTTTCCAGGACTACATAACGGACGTCCTAACACAGACACTACACCCACTGTAAGTAGCATAAGTCATTCCGATGAATATTAATCGGCCGGTAAAGAAAAAAGAAAGCGTATTAGATGCTACTTAGTAAATAGCACACCCAATTCCAAATAACATTCACCATCAAGGTCAACGGTCATTATTTCCCTTGTTAAATTTATATCCCAATTTTTCGCGATTAGTGAAAATGAGCGCACGCTTATTATTATCAGCTTGACACGAACCCTGCTAACCTTCACCCATAACGTAATGCATTGACTCCGTCACTTCGTACTTTATCAAAGGCCGTCGCGATACTAGTCGCAAAAAGTAGAGACGGAGTCATGTAAAAAGTAATTACCGCATCTCTACCAGTTGCACTAATAATGGTAGTAACGAAGCACGCGGACAGTTACGCGGACAGTGCGGACTTTCTGTTCCATGGAAATGTCGAAAAAAGAATTTGAAGCGTATCGGAGGCACCGGTTAATTACCAGCGTGAACCAAAAGAATGGGGCCTCCTGCGGTTTGGCGGTGAGCACCGCTAAACCGTTAACTAAAGCGAACTTGGATTAACTCGGACGAACTATATAATGATTACCATTGTAGTCCTGCCGAAATAAAGGTTCGCAGTCAGAACTGGAATTTGTTTCCAAATGCTACGAAACAAACGATGCTCTTTTTCGTGTCATGTGATCGCTTTAGTCATTCTATACTGACGGTTTTATCAGTTTGCCAGGATTTTATGGGGGTTACTTTTCGTGAGAGGAGTGTCCCCTTAATAAACGTGTTAAGTATATCAGAAATAGTCGCTGAATCATTTCGGCAAGATTAACGAGCAACGTCACACGATGTTTAATTCTCAATTGTGTTACTGGTACACTGGGGAGCGATCGCCAATTCCACCAGCCGATTACTGCAGGTCAGTTTTTGCTTAGAGAGAAGACAATAAAGCCATCACTTATTCGGCATACTAATGAGACATAAGTATGCTTTCTCTGTTTGCGGTGATACTGATAGGAATACAGATCAGTCAAGTCAGTATGCTAGTGTACAGGGTGATTCACTTGCCTTTGAATCAGAACTTTCCTAGCCGTTATTTTTTTCGTGGACTTCCCGACCTTCTCCGGGACTGAAATTTGGTGGGTAATATTCTTTTGCATCAAGAAAGATACCATAAAAATTCCAGAACTCATTCCTAGCTCAAAATTCATTTTTTCGCAAATTTTTTAAGGCATACTCCTTCAAAAATTTTCGATTTTTCGAAGGTTCTGGGACCGGGACGAAAGCTTGATTTTTCGATTACTCGTGTCTCAAAACGGAAAAAAAACACGAACTTAGTGGGCCAAATGCCGGAATTCGACCGAAAACACATGGAAAACCGATCTGGAATATTTCATTTCGACGGTTTTTCATATGTTTTTAAGACTTCCCGACCTTTTCCGGGGCTGAAATTTGGTGGGGAATGTTTTTTTGCATCGAGGAAGAAGTAGTAAAAATTCCAGAGCCCTAGCTCAAAATTCATTTTTTCGCAAATTTTTTAAGGCATACCCCTTCAAAAATTTTCGATTTTTCGAAGGTTCTGGGACTGGAACGAACGCTTGATTTTTCGATTGTCCGTGTCTCAAAACGGAAAAAAAACATAAATGTTGTGGGGGAAATGCCGGAATTCTACCTAAAACACATGGAAAACCGATCTTGAATATTTCATTTTAACGGTTTTCCCCATGTTTTTCATACTTTCCGACCTTTCCCGGGGCTGAAACTTGGTGGGGAATGTTTTTTTGCATCGAGGAAAAAGTAGAAAAAATTCCAGGCCCCTAGCTCAAAATTCATTTTTTCGCAAATTTTTTAAGGCCTACCCCTTCAAAAATTTTCGATTTTTCGAAGGTTCTGGGACCGGGACGAACGCTTGATTTTTCGATTCCTCGTGTCTCAAAACGGATAAAAAATACGATCTTAGTGGGGGAACTGCCGGAATTCCACCTAAAACATGTGGAAAACCGATCTGGAGTATATCATTTCAACGGTTTTTCATATGTTTTCATGACTTCCCGACCTTTCCCGGGGCTGAAACTTGGTGGGAAATGTTTTTTTGCATCGAGGAAAAAGTAGAAAAAATTCCAGGCCCCTAGCTGAAAATTCATTTTTTCGCAAATTTTTTAAGGCATACCCCTTCAAAAATTTTCGATTTTTCGAAGGTTCTGGGACTGGAACGAACGCTTGATTTTTCGATTGTCCGTGTCTCAAAACGGAAAAAAAACATAAATGTTGTGGGGGAAATGCCGGAATTCTGCCTAAAACATGTGGAAAACCGATCTTGAAAAATTGATTTCGATCGTTTTCCCCGTGTTTTTGGTACTTCCCGACCTTTCCCGGGGCTGAAATTTGGTAGGTAATGTTTTTTTGCGCCAAGGAAGATACCATAAAAATTCCAGAGCCCTAGCTCAAAATTTTTTTTTCCCCATATTTTTGACCACCGACTCACCCTGTACATGGTGATGTCCACCTCTCACTGCCTACCTATATCTTTATCTCACGCGGATTCCATTGACTTTTACCATTATTTGTCATACACTGCTTGCTCGGTGAAAAAGACACGCGTGTGCTCTACATACCGAGCATCTTATCTTCGAACGTTACGTTTGCCTGGTGGCGGGAGGCATCGGATGCAGAGAGACAGCTCGCGCCGGCATTAATTATCTAATCCAGACGACGTCGCCGATTAAAATACAGGAACGCCGAGAAAGTGGCATTAGAAAATGATCCAGCGAAAAGTAGGCGTAGAAGTAAGGACGAGCTGGCGAATAGTCGCCGCTGTATTCAGTGCATCCTGCTTCCAAGTGCGTAACACTTCCGCGCAACAGATTTGTTCCTGTTTCTCCGCTTTGTAACAATAATTGCACCGCCGGCTGGTAATCTTCGTTGTACAGTTTTAATCACCCTTGGGAGAAGCTTTTCTGAGCGCTGCTGCAAACAATCGAGTCATTTTATTGAAGAGAGAATCCGCTGAATCCTTCGAGCGCTCATTAACAGGCGCTCGCGCTTCTATTAATTAACCGAGAACGAAGTTAATCACGGAACTGTACCACTTTTACCTGCCAGCGGCGCTCGTGCCACTGAATCATTACAGCTTCCGTGGGTGCATCGTAATTTCGCGAAGTTTTCATCGAGCTACGATCATGCGAAGTTGAAGCCTTTCTAATTTTCACTGAACCAGCTTTGTCTGTTATTTGCCACATTGACGATTCTGACTGTTTTAATGCAATTGGTCGAAAGTAATTATCACACGCGGCTTGGCTCGCCTGGAATTCCAGAGTTGTGTCGGGAAAGTCGGCGAGTCAATCCTCTTAGAATTGTGAATCGGATTACTCGGGGATTGGGTCTGCCGTTCTCGCTTTTGATTGAGTACGACACGCTGCAAAATATCCCCGGGGTGAATAGAACATTATTGTGGTTATAACTAGAGTGGTACTAAAATCTGGGGCTCCTGGTATTTCGAAACTCTGTCGAAAATGAATCAGTGCGTGGCTAACTACGAAAGACATCAGCGACCAGAGAAGTCCTTCCACTCGGCACTGAATTAATGTTGTTAGGCCCAATTCCTGCAGTCTGATTTAAGCATTAAACTGAGATTAACCGTCTGCTCTGCCAATCGGTTGCAGAGATTCGAGGCGTTTAGCGATTAAATCCAATTGGCGAGATTGCCCTTTGGCTTCAACAGCATCGATTACAAGCGATCCTAACCAAAGATCATCCTCCTTCCTGACAATCATTCTTCAATCATGCTCGCTTTTCTCGGGCAAAGCCGCTCGACCTGAAAATACCGCTTCACGGAGAACGAAATGCTCGACTGACAGTGAAAAGTAACAGGAAGGAGAAAGAAGTACTCGAGCAGGGACCGGAATAATTAGAGTATTCGGATGTTGTTGCTTCTCGATCCGTGGAATGAGGGTAGCCAGAGAAAGTAGAAGTTTTCGAAGGCGTCTCTACAAATTTCGTAGCTCTCAAGTATTCATGGTTGCTACTAGTCTTTTTTATCGGATCCACGCCGCTCCACTGATCTCTCCAATTGTGCCTACGTTTTGTCGGAACGAGCCGACAAAATATCTCAATTGTCGTTGGAATTGTATCTTTAAGCGAGTATTTAGATGGGTTTTGGTTTATTCTGTTACAGAGACGGACGCAGGGATCGCAATGGATGGCACTTGGCTTCGAAACATTATGGCCTTAACAAGTAAGATAATCCAAACTTGTGGTTCAAACTCATCGGAAAAAATGGGGGAACACCTCGGTGAATGTAGAATCAACGTTAGAAAAGTCGATTCACTGCACGCAATTGAGCTCACACGGCTTTTTCACAAAGTTCAATGTTATGGCGGACAGAATTCCGGTTCATTGTTAGGCGTCGGACTTCACCGAGCACAAATAAACGGCCGATCATTATCATCGGCGCACCTTTCATGGGAAGCCGCTTTACGCTCTTTTGTAAATCCAACTGTTACGAGTCCGATTTAGCAGGCTCGACTCGTCGGTGCAAAGTTCAGCATTCGTGCGAATAGGTCGATTCTCATACAAATATCGATGAACGGGAATATTCCACTTACCAGGCGATGCCACGGGATTCTCTGCCTACCTTCCAAGAAGCACTACCACAAATTTTTTCACCCAAACCGCACAATCACAGCACTTATTACCCGAATTTGCGACGCAATGCCCCGGAATACTAGGAAGCACAGGCACTCTATGCTTCTTGTTGCGTTCCGGCACTTTAGAGTGACAACGGCCAATCCCAACACTTCGAGATCGCTGGGCCAATCGAGAGTTGCTCCAATTCCGGATAGATTTTACCTTAGGAAAATCGAATCGTCCTTTGTTCTACAACTAGTTGTGGGAAGTTGGTGAAGTTCGAATAGTTTCTTGAGTGTTTTATTGAAATCCAAGAATTTCTCGTGGTCAATCAGAAATGGAGGAAAGTGGGCAGAAGAAAAGTGGGGTGGCGCAGAAACCTGCCAGAAAAAGTGTCTCGTAAGTGGGGCTCTTTTTTCAACGAACGGTTGTGATAACCATCTTAACCTCTTAACCATATTTGCCTTCTTAGTTGAAAGAGGGTAATTCGAGGTGGCAGTGACGCTGCGATGCACCTAATTTCATTCTGTCGCCTCGCATATCTTCTGCTCTTTAGAGCCCTGTCGCCTTCGAGAGCGGCAGTGCTTCCCCGACCGGCTTATCGAATTCTAGTTTTCCTTCTTTTGTTCCGCGGTAGTTGAAGTTGAAGTACCGACCAGCCCTAACAGAGTTCGCACATTAAAGTAGATACTGCATTTCATTTCGGACAATTCTCAGCATTTCTAAAAGATTGATACTTGCCAGGTCGTTTATCAGCCTTAACGCGATGAAGTAATCTCATCAACCTGATTCATTTAATTCCAGCGAATCGTACCGCAATGCTCTGCAAGCGTTTATAGATCGCAGACGGTTTCCCGAAGATATAACACTGGCGGCGGAAACACCGTGTAGCCCTGACAAAAAGAGAGCCGAATTACTCGTCAAAAATAACAATAATCAGAACAGTAATAAATGTGACAATGAGTGGAAGAATCAGGAGACAAAAGCCACAATTCCGGGAGTGCCGCACATACAGGCATCAGAGATTTTCGAGATCGGTTGGGTTGCTGGTACGGAAGATCGCTATCTCGAGCTCATCTTCGCTGAATGGCAAAACACCAGAGTCTCTTTAAAAAGACACACGCATCCCGAATGCCGGGATGCTGTGAAAGCAGATTTAGACGTTCTTTCGTACGTAACAATCGATTCCCCTTTATAGGAGCATTGAATAATAATATCTTGATTAGTCCCGATTAATAAAAAGAATATTTTCCTCCATGTCGATCAGGGAAGTACGTCATCCAAATGTTTTGTTATTGATGGCCACGACACATACAGACGATCACGGTTTAGTCTCGATTTTCGAATCGGTCGACTGCACCTTGTACAATTACATACACGAGCAAGGCGAGCGTCTTTGTATCCAGGGTATCGCGAAATGCGGCGGAAGATTGTCGGATGCTCTTCGGCACTCTCATATGCGGGGATACGTACACGGCGCGATCAGTTCGCACTGCGTTTACCTGGCATCCAGTGGTGTTGTGAAACTGGGAGGATGGGAACTGGCAGTACGCTTGAACAACGTAAGTACCTTGATAAACAAGTAACTGACTGTATATGTTAGAATGATAAAAGTCAGGCGAAAAGTTAGCCTGCGGTGCCAGCGGTGGTTTTCCCGCACTTGGTATGCGGAATATTCAATCACAATAAAAGCGAAGTAGAGTTGCTGTCTAAATCCTATTAATCGGGAATGAATGAGTGAATCAGAAACTGCTACGGTTTCCGTTAGGGAATTGATCGATGCAAGCAAATCGGTCGTGCATCGGTTACTGTATCTGCTTGTTACAGCCGAAACCGGATCGGGAATACGAAGAACGCTTGCATACCGAAATTTTTCGATGGCTTGCACCGGAGATATATTACGGTGTCGATCCTCAAAAAGAGAGTGACGTGTATGGTTTAGCTTTATTGATTTGGGAAATGTGCACAAGTAAGTTCCTGATCGGAGTCCTTCGATTCCTACATTTTTACGCACGTATTAAAACTTAATGTTCAATTGTATATTAGTGCAAGTGCCATGGAGTGGACATAGTAGGGCAGACGTGGAAAGACAGTATGTGCAACGGAAGCGTAGAGTCATAATGGACTTATACGATTTCCCGCCTTTACTTAATAACTTACTAGAAGCTGGCTTGCAACTGGACATAACTAAACGAACACTCGACATGAATAGAATGCGCAGATTCCTCCAAAGACTCGAGGTTTGCTTTTCTGAAACCTTATTTGTGTTAAATTCTCTCTGATATTCGAAGCATTCAAGAATAACATCGAACATACCCTCATTTTAGATGCAATACGAGGATGAACAACCAGTTTATATCGATCAGTATTCCAATAATAATAACGAAACCGCAAAAACATATATAATGTCCGCCAAAAAATCTCCCAATGCGTCGAAACTAAAAAACTCGAGATTAAGAAAGAGCGCATCTGCCAAACAATTATCTTATAGTTCCAAAACTAATATGTCACCTTCCAAACATTATTTATGCGGTAAGAGATTTCCGTCAACACAAAGTACGAACACGAAAGCCCCGGCGCTTGCTGAACAAATTAACTACTATGATAAGAGTGAAAACGACAAATCGAAAAATAAGGACGACATTGAGAAAAACATGAATATGTTGCGTAGTTCGCGCAATAATAAGAAGAGACTAAACTCTATGAGTTCGGCGATAGACGGTTCTGACACTCTTCATAATGAAGTAAATTGTATGAAATTACTTCCATGGCATGGTACTTATAAAAAAGTCAATGCGAGAGCACAAAGAGACCAGGATAGTGGAAGTACCACTGCCTCTGTCTATTCAATCACATCACCAGACTCAACAGATGAGGAATCGTATAAAGATGCGAGAACTAGTTTGAAACAATTAAAGGAGGACCTAGCAAATAGAAGGGAACATTTTTTCTACGGTTGTGATTCAACTCAAAGTTTCCAAGATACTGCAAGTAAGTATAATTATCCCCGGACGTGACACTTCTCAATGTAAACAGATATATTAATCAACAATTTCGTACTGCAGGCCCAAAGAACAAAATCCTTGCAGAGGTGCGAAGTGCAGATTACGAACCGCATAAGCCCGCTAGTCATAGAACGAGTTTGGAACCAAAATGTAGTAAATCCCCTGGACAATATGATCCATCGTACATGAAATCCTCATTTGAGCAGTATTGGAAAGTATGTAAATTCAACTCAAAGAGAATACAAGAATTCGGAAGGGAGCTTACAGAATTTTTTAATGTACTGTTTTTAATTCAGGTTCCTTATGCACATCGCGCTCACGCTACGGCAGATAAGTTACACCCAGAAATGTTAAACTCAGACTCTCAAAGTTTCTTTGAGTCCTCACTGTGGAGAAAAGAGAAATTGATCTGCATATCGAAAATGAGGAAGTCTCTGGAAGATCCAGTAAGATCGTCGTTCTAGTATGTTTATATATAATTATTACCAGTATCGTATAATATTATATTTACAGAGTGCGACATTTACGCGGCATTCAGAAAATAGTAACGCATCAGATACTACATATAGCAAAAACCCTTGTACAGAATCTGATTCTGTTGTCAACAATAAGACATATTCTGTACACAGTAATGTGGAAGGTAATTCAGGATTTACATACACGTAACATTATTTCTACAATTCTTACATTACAACATAAATATAGGGAACTTGGAGGGGAGCGAAGAAGAATATACTCATGTATCTGAAAACACATACGATGCCTCGGAAGCTGCTAAGTCCCAAACCGCGTCATTACAAGTTTTGAAAGACGCTTTAGATCGAGCGACTGATATAGTACGATCGGTGACACCAACCACTGATGATTCCTGCCCTTCCCCACCATTCAAGTCCTATCAAACATTCGAGATAACTGTAGATGATGCACAAGGTCGAAAGTCCATTTTTGAAGACATATACGACTTAAAAGCCGCAAATGAGAGTGAAAATATTAGAAGTATTGAGCGTTATATGCCTGGCAATGGGACTTTTGCATTGGATAAAAGGGAATTTAATACTGACAGTACAAAGTCGACAGTAGGAGATGAAAATGAGACTCATTCATCTATTGTAAGTTGTGGAAAATCTAGACAAAGCACTCATGATACGAGTTACTCAAGGACATTTGTTTGTGAGTCTATCGCTGAAGTATCAAGCGAATTTAATGTCTCGTACAATGATATGACGTCCGAGACTAAAACAAACTTTTCTGAAAAAGAAAAAAACGCCGCTAATCATAAGACTGAAGCAAAAGTTGCAATTGGGTCAACGGAAAAAGTACCTGCTATTACGAACTTAGCTTTATTATTAAATGACAATGCAAGACATAAGAATTGTCAATCATGCAACCATAGCGGCTTACCAAGGCGTCGCTCTTTGCCAGCGGCGCTAAGTCAGCTAAGAGCGATTAACAGCTCAGCCTTAGGAAAATTACCAATTCGCAGAGGGGTGAGTGCTTACTTACGTTTTTCGATCCTTTACAATTTTTTGAACATCATTCACGTAAGTGTACATTTTTAATAGTTACCTATTTTTATCTATAAAAGTTTACCATTTTTTCAGGACGTGACAGATAATACAGTGGAGGATTTATACATTGACGACGAATTCGGTGATAGTTTGAACGTCAATATGATTTTACTAAATGAGGAATTATCACTCGATGAAGATTTCTTATCCAACATATCAGAGCTTTAAATACAAAAAAAGAATTCTTTCGAGCACTCTTTGAAATCCTGACAATAATTTATTAACTTATGCTTTTCAAGTGGGAATAAATATCGTACAATTATTACGTAGTTTCCAATGCAATTGGAATGATAGAGATTAGAAAAATACACCCACACAAGTATTTTCCGTTTGATGAGTGCAAATGTAGTGTTTATGTTTTGCATTTCGACACATGGTCAGATAGACAATACGTGACTGCACATATTAATTTCCTGTAAAGTATGTGAAGTAATATAAGAATAATGTATAAATCATAAATCATAGAATAATAATTCGCAGTTACATATCGTCAACGTTACAATACATATGTAAATAACATATAATCGTTTCTACTGAAAAATGAAAAATAAACTTTTTGTATTATCATTAAAGATGAGTTATATCCTGTTTCCTTTCAAACCCTATTACTGCAAGGAATTAGACAATGTTTTGTTGAAATATCTTTAATTAGTAATTAGCTCATTAATTCTTATACATTTTCAAGCTTACCTAATAGGTAAGGATCCATTCATTTACCAACATCACACTGATATTTGGTATATATCATAACATTGGTTTCATTTTACCCCCATTAAATTAATTATGTTAATTATGTAAGAAATAGCTTCACTTACATGTCCCTTCAAAACCACAACAATAAATAAATACACAGCTGCTGACAAAATGTGATCATTACAGTAGCTTTAAACTAGATTATATTTGCAATATAAAAATACATTCAATTTGGAAAAGAGAAATGAGAAAGTGCTAGGCTGCAAGTATATTTCGCTGTCTTAATTGCATGTATTACTTCTCTATTCAGTTTATATTTAATGAGGATCATTTTCATATCCTGGGTGACACAATTTTTGATAATTTATTTTTGGAATCAATTTTCAAAGTATCTTAAATTGCAAGACCAAATACGGAAACAATGCAGTACATTGTTTTATTCTCCCAACGCACTGTGCAGCTTCCATCAGTAGCATTGTCCCAATAACATGAACTTGTTGTATGCAAACCAGCTCCATTCTTTTGCATAATAGTGCATGTAACTAAAACATCATATTTTTTATTCTATATGAACAACACTTGATCAAGATTTTTATTGCTGTTCTTGTACTCAAATGGATATATTTACCAATATATTTGTAAGGTTTTTGTAATTTTGTAAGATTTCCTAAACATCCTTCAACTACATTTGATGTCCACTGGTTCACCTTATTGTGTTGATATGCATTTCCACCAATGGATACTTCAATCGCTTCCTTAATAATCTTACTCACATCATCCACCACAAACTGGGTCTAGAAAGAAAATTCAATAATACTCAAGATATAACAGATGACCTCTTAGTTCATCAAGATAATAGACCAGGCACTGGATGGATCTTGAGGGTATAAAAAAGTATACACAAACCTCTTCTTGCATATCATCCATCTTAGTAAATGTTTGTTACAGCGCGACAAACAATATTTGTAAGCTTAGTAGAAGCTCTAAACAATAATATGAATTTTTACACCTCTTTCACCAAAATGCTTTAACCAGTAAAATGAAAGGTAACACCTTCTCATTAACAAATTCATATACCGGGGGAAACTATAGCAGAAGTTATAGAAACCTTCGTATCTTATTTGTCCTCTTACAGCGAAGAAAGGGATTTCGATACATGTAGATATTGTTAATACCCGACACTTTTTGGAATTATTTGACAGCTAACCAAGTCAATCAAGATGTATTCGGAAACTTTGGAAACACATATAAGAATACAACTCGTGTCTAATATAAGCGCTGCAATCGCTTTACCGTTTGCGCATGTATTTTACAACATATGTAGCGCCAGCCACGGGCTCCTAACTCTAACCGAACCAACAGAACAATAATACAGAATGAATAATCACGATTTACCATAAGTGAATGACAGAAACAAGAAGAAAAGAGTACTCTAATACCTACATCGACATTAGAATGTGAAGAAAAGCCCTACGAAAGATGTTATCACAAAGTATTAAACGTTTACTGTCAAAGAAACACATCAAACATTTATCCCAGCTAGGTCCCTCAAGCAACATCAATCGAATGTATTACAATGATCCAGCTAGTATCGATGATCTCTCAGACTTCCTTCGACAACGACAAGCATATATGCAGAGAAGAAAAGACCTTGAAAATGTAACTCCGTCAACAAGACGAACTATGGAGTATAATATAGAGAAAATGACCCAGTTCCTCGCACCTAAACCACCGCCACGCATCAGATTCAACGGAGACAATTTTTCGGAGTGGTGGGCAGCAAAGTTAAAGAAATATCGAATAAGGGACCAGAAGAAATATGAAGAGAGGCACATCGTACTCGGTTACGATTTAGCAGCAGCCCACTTTGTATTATATCGTGGTGGTAAAGTAAAGTTTGATGGTCATTCGGATTGGGTTTTACCCAAATTGCACGGGAAACTTGATTTGCCAGACTCTTATGACCCCAAATATATTGTGGTGGCATTGGATTTAAGTAATACCGAAATTGAATATGAAGGACTTGCAAGCATCAGTGGATTAACATGGCTAAAATGGTTGAGTTTTAAAGATTCTCATACTGTCAATGATTGGACAATAGATAAAATATCTGCTGAATATCCCAACTTGGAATATTTGGATATCTCAGGATGCAAAGGGGTGACTGCAAGAGCACTGGAGGCATTATACAGAGCACCTAATCTCAAAAAATTAATTGTTACCGATTATAAAACTGGTCCGGAGTTAGAACTATCCTGCTATATGTTGGAAGATGTGAATCCATATTTAGAATGTATTATACACCCACCACAAGAGAAATCTGACAAAAAGGATGTAGATTAGTAATATATAAAATTAAATCTCAATAAAAGGTATGAAGTGTGTTTGAGTGAAATAATTTAATAAAGTGAGATAAAACATAATAGTACACAAAAGTTGAAATTCAATATTCCTTCATGAACTTGTTCTTTTCTCTTCTTCTTTTCACATAATGCAATTCAGCCCTATTTGTTATACCATAAGATTTAATATTCTCCTGATCATTCATTAATTTTACATGTCCAAAACCCAGGTAATATTTCTTCCACACATGTTTCCAACTTATTTTTTTATTGACATTTTCCCTCTTTAAAGCCAGATTTGTATGACGCTTAATGGCTTTCTTTAAGTCCAAGACTGTGGTATTATGAGGTGGTACCTGAATAAAATTGGTGAAATGAGATTCAAAATGTTAACAACTAGTATGTTACAAATACGCTATAAATAAAGTTACCACAATGCCAAGTTCTGGCAATTCCCCACGATTAAGAGACAAAGTTATAGCTTGACCCTGTGCAACTGCAGTCTGAGCTTTCAACTCTTCTATTGTAACGTCAGAGGGTAAACCATTTAACAATGGATCACTCTCTATAATGTTTTGAATAGCCTCTTTAGTTAACTTTACTAACTCATGATGGCTAATGTCTTCATTAGTTTTTTGTAGCTTTTCTTTTTTTACTGGCTCATTAAGTATTTGCATAGAAGTTGTTTCTGCAGTCTCATCATCCATGGCACAGTTTATATGCTATACTGGTATTAGACACATTCAACATAATAGACATTGTTATTGATATTATTACATCCTGTGAGACAAATATTAAGTGGAGCAATCCAGGGAGTTGACAACCGGTATATAAATCAACTGCCTTAAATATCAAGTAATACAGATAAGATATACTGAATCTCAAATATAACCTCCGTACAAGTTAATCTTTATTGATAACGATATAATTAAGTACTGTATCGAGTCAGTTTTATATTAGCAGCATAAAAGTACACCGCACAATTTATTTCAGAAATTGCCAATATGAAACTATACTTGCCTCTGTTGATATGTGCACTTGCGATTCAAAAAGGGGTGGGTTTTAGTAATTGCAAACCAAAAATTGGTAAGCTGTAAACATCATCTAAATCTTCAATTCTACGATGGATCTTGTTCCCGAATTATTACCACTTCATTGTATCCCTTGACTGGAAACATTGTAGCTATCGTTGGTGGTGGAATCGGTGGGGCATCGGCATCCCATTTTCTCGGACAATTATACAACCACGATGTTGAGATTGACTTATATGAAACTAAAGCTTTAGGAGGACGCTTATCAACTGTGAAAATTGATAGCAATGACTATGAATCAGGAGGATCCATTATACATTCGCAGAATAAATATATGCAAGACTTTGTCAAGTTACTTGGTAACAATGATCATGTTTGAATGCAGAAATATTTCCAATGCAATGGAAACATTCTGAATAACGTATACTTTATAGGACTGGAGCATAGACCAGATACAAGTGAAAAATCTGGTATTTGGAATGGGAAACAATTTGTATTCCAAGAGAGTGATTGGAAAGTGGTATCTTTGGCAAAGCTTTTTTATAGATATGGTATACAGCCATTAAAAATTCAAAGGTACTATTTGCAGTCACAGATGTAATTGCTTTCTTGGCTATAATATGATTGATTTAAAACAGATATATCAGCTCCATTTTAACTGACTTTGAAAAAATATATGACCTTCAAGAATCTGGGAGATCTTTTGAAAATGTAACAGCACTTCTCTCAGCAATGAACAATGATTTTCCAAAAATGCTGCAAATATCTGGCAGAAAGCACCTTTTAAACTTGGGCTTTGAGGAAGAGTTTATTGATGAAATTGTCCAAAGTACAATGGTAGTAAATTATGGCCAAAGTACAGATACTCAGAGTTTCGTTATGTGTGTATCTTTAGCTGCATTGACAGGTGATTTATGGGCAGTGAAAGGTGGAAACAAACAGGTTTTTTTATCTTTCTCATAACTATTATACTTTACAACTTCAATATGAAAATGTATTCACACATGTATTATTGCAGGTACCTAAACATTTAATCTACATAAATGGTAATGTAAGAGTTATTCCTTCTACTGTGAGTAAAATTAAATTACTTGCTGATAAAGAGAGAAGTAGATACGAAGTGCATTATAGTAACAGTGATCCAGAATTATCATCAGCTGATTTTCATAATGTAATGCAATCAACCTATGACATTGTGATTCTTGCAACACCCCTCACAGTTGATCAAAAACATCCAATTGCATTTGAGGGATTTGCAAAAAACATTGCTATCCCTGGGCAGTACCATACTACAATAGCTACATTTGTAAAAGCAAAACAAAACCCAAGTTATTTTGGCTTAAATGAAGTTATTGATAATATTCTCAGTTGTAATATTAATGACACAATAATCAGTTCGGTTGGAAGATTGAGTTCTGTTGATGGCCACTCTGATGATGACAAACATAGTGTGTGGAAAATCTTTAGCAATGCTCCATTGAAACAGAATTTACTGGATCAAATGTTCTCTGATGTAAGGATACAGCATTTTTCTCATCAATATTTTAGGATACTCCTTGAAAATACAGCACAAGTTAACTCAACTTTTACCATAGATACAATACAAAGAAGAAGTTGTCTGGAAAGCATATCCAGAATATTCAACAAATAGTCGTCTTGATAAATTCAAGCTGCATGATGGTTTATACCATGTAAATGCAATTGAATGGGTAGCAAGTGCAATGGAAATGAGTTCAATTGGTGGTCGAAATGTTGCTATATTGGCGCATGAAGACTTTCTTAAGAAATGTGAAAAACAAAATAATGTGTCTCCCAAAATGGAAAGCACAAATAAAGTTACACGATCTACAGAGTTATAACTATGTAAATAAAGGAAAAGTGTATACGCATACACAAACTTTTTAATGCAACTGTTAACTCTTATCCATTGTTGATAAATAATTTGTAATAAATCATAAAAGAAGTATATTTATTACTCTGAATTATTATTAAAAGTGCATTATCATCTTATTGCACCTTAATTGTGTCCAAAAGCTGAAAAATGACTGTTATCTGTTATCACCACTGCATCCAACAACAACTTGTTATTAAAAACTTGAGTACAACTTCTTACTGAAATCCCATTGCCGTTAAACTTATCTACGTGTATGGCATCAGCGTGGAGAAGAAAAATGCGATTGGATTTCAATGATGTCCGACTGACTATCGACTGTCAAGTGCAGATGTTTTGAACGTGGCTGTCACTGATGGTGTCTACAATGACGTAACGAAGTGTAAATAAGCGCTTTATCATGCAGTGAGCTCTACCTACTATGAGCACTTCAGCCGAAAGACTTATACGTAAACTACCGGCAATACACCGTAAAGATATACCACCTAACTCGCAACGGAGTACACGAGTACTGATAGTAAAATTGGAAAGCTCCGGAAATATAACCTAGTGGTTAGCAATGGCGCAAAAACATGAGGATACAGGAAGAATGATGGTTTAATGTGTGTCAAGGAGCATAGTGAAAATGTAATAGCGAACCAGTATTTATTCTCCCTTTCGGCACGTAATGTTATAACAACGCCGCGGGCAGAATTGTTATGGAAAATCATTCGGTTCGCATTGGTTATCCGCAAACCGCCCGCGACCCGGAGGAACAGACACTATTGTACGAGAATCAAAAGCATTATGCGGAGAATAGTAAAAAGCGTGAAGAGGTGATTGTCTTAACCGGTGATTCCAAGGGTGGTCTTTTGAACCCCAGAGCTTTATTGTTTCTTACACTATGGTATGTCTTCAGTGGATGTACTCTGTTCTTGAACAAGTACATCCTCTCTTACATGGAGGGTGATCCTACTATTTTAGGTAAGCTGGTTTCCCTTGAACACTCTATGCAAAGATTTTCTCAAATGATTCACCTTTACACTAATGGTCAACTAAATGTACACTTGTCTCTTTAATAGGTGCTTGCCAAATGCTAATGACAGCAATATGTGGCTTTATACAGATGTATTTTCCATGCGGAATGTATAAAGCAAGCCCAAGACTAATGAGACCACCTGGTTTTTATAAACATATGACATTAGTAGGCTGTACAAGATTCACTACTGTAGTCTTAGGTCTAGTATCACTGAACTATGTAGCTGTGAGTTTCACAGAAACAATTAAGAGTAGTGCACCACTTTTTACCGTCCTTATTAGCAGATACTTACTAGGTAAGACTACTTCTATAAAATACAAATGTACACCAACCACTGATCTATTATTTACATATGCTTATGCCTGTTTTTAGGTGAACATACAGGGTTGTATGTAAATTTATCTTTGATTCCGGTAATGGGAGGACTAGCTTTGTGTTCAGTAAATGAAATCAGTTTTGATCTCAGGGGATTCATTGCTGCTATGGCTACAAATGTAACTGAATGTCTGCAGAATGTTTATTCAAAAATGTTGATAAGCGGTGATAATTTCAAATATACGTAAGTCTTCAGTTTGTAAGAGCATGGTTAGCTTTACATCGAGTTACCAATACTAGCATGTTATTTCAGGCCTGCAGAGCTACAATTTTACACTAGCCTAGCATCGATTGTGGTACAAATACCTGTGTCAATTTTATTAGTGGATTTACCAGCACTTGAACATTCCTTTAGCATCAAGTTATTTGCAGCATTTATTCTAAATGGAATTTTCTTCCATTTTCAAAGCATCACTGCTTATGTACTTATGGATTACATCAGCCCTGTTACGCACAGGTACAGTATAGATTTTCTGTCATTGGTGATTAATGTTAAAATTGGTGATTTAGTATTACTATAACATCTTATTGCAGTGTCGCAAATACAGCGAAGAGGGCCTTTCTAATATGGCTGTCGGTATTATTGTTTAACAATCCGGTAACAGGGTTATCGGCATTGGGAACGTCTTCAGTAATCGCGGGAGTATTATTGTACAATCGAGCACAGGAATGCGACAGACTGAATAAAGCGAAACTTCGATATACATCGAAGGTCAACTTGCAATAGCTTCAGTCTAAGACAAATCAAAGACTTTTTGGAGGGTAATAAACTATAGCATCAGTTATCTTTTGTGTAAAGAGTTATCTGTGTCGTGTATTATAAGTATATTACAGTATTTTTGTTCATTGCAAGGAAAAAGTATGATTCACTCTAACTGTAATACAACAACCTGAATAGGCAAAGCATGACGGTACAAAATAGTTAAATTATTGCGAATAAAATGTACATTCTCTTAGAGATAAGCAGGACAATTCTACTTATTTATTTATTTATTGCGGATGCGCCCAATCGATCTTGTCAATGAGTATCATTCCTTTTCTATTACGCATTAATAATTAGTTATGTAAAGTATGTTTCATACAATAAATTTCTGAGACTCTTGTACTCTCTTTGCTATTGTTATCTTAAAGTCATCGTACTGAAATGTGTTAGTAAATCATTTATTAAAACCATGATATTTCTTTCAACAGAAGATTAACTGTTATCAATATCGACGTGTAAATAAAAAGTATGAAGTACTGAATGAGAAACTGAGTAATTTACCCGATAAACTATTGCCCCTGAAATCGATGTAAGTTATGTGGCATGTTTAGAAACATTCTAGGTGTCTAAAGAGTGCATTATCATACAAAAATAGATTATACTGAGTTACGCAAATAATACTATTATATCAGCAGATCTTTCACTTGCTGTTACTGTACATGTAGGAACTGTAATGCTAGTGATGTATTTTATTGGCAATTCAAAACTTCCGGAATGTTGAGTTACATGCTACAAAAATAGATTTACTATCAATTGCGGTGACTCATCTGAATTGTATGACATGTGACAGTTCTTCATTACACCACTTTGGTGCGTTTTCCTTTCATAGAGTTCTTAAAATGTAGAGCAAGGAGCTGTTACAGGCTAGCCTTTAGGGCTTGATCGAGGTCATCTAGAATGTCACGTTCAGATTCCAGACCAATAGACAAGCGAATTAATTTGTCGGTAATTCCCAATGCAGCTCTAGTATCCTCTGGTACTGATGCGTGAGTCATAACGCATCTATACAAAAAGCACAACTCATGAATCATAGTTTAGGCGATTCATTGTACAATTACGGCTCACTTACGGTAATTCAGCTAAAGACTCGTAACCGCCCAGTGACTCCGCCAAGGTGAAGAGTTTGAGAGCTCTTAAGAATTTCTTGGAATCACCTTTTAGATAAATAGACACCATTCCGCTATACCCCGTGGTTTGTTTGAGTGCGAGTTGATGTTGAGGATGACTTGGCAGATCTACAATCATTTACTTTAGAATTTGCTTTCAAAACGCTGGTCATAGACGCGATAAACAATTCATACTTACATGGATGAATGACTTTTGTTACTAAAGGATGAGATTCCAAGAAATTAGCTACTGCAAGACCATTTTTCATATGTTGTTGCATACGAAGTTCTAGAGTTTTCAAACTGCGGTTGACCAGTGCACAATCGAATGGTGAAGGAACAATACCCATAGCTATAACATAAGTTAAAGGCAAATGAAACCTACATGGTAATCTTTACAATTAACAAGAATAAAAATTCAATTATACCATTCTGCAAAAATCTTAATCTTTCAGCAAGGTCATCTCTGTTTGTAACTGCTGAACCCATGATAACATCCGAATGCCCATTCATATATTTTGTTAATGAATAGGCAACAATATCTGCTCCAAGATCTAGAGGTTTCTAAAAATAGAAGTGGATATTGTGACTGCAGGATACTTAAGCTAAATATAGAACTTGAATACTCCCAGAATAAAAGGAGAAAGCTTACTTGAAAGTAGCATGTCAAAAATGTATTATCCACCACTACAATAATATTTGAATCCTTTGATTTTACAGCACTTGCAATTCCTTGAATATCAGCTAATTTCAATGTAGGATTTGTGGGGGTTTCCAGCCAGACCATCTACACAAATAGATAAAAATGAAAATCATGTACAAAAAAAAATGTGTAAGCCTTGAAAAATTTCACATACTTTGGTATTTGGCTTTATAGCACTAATAACATTCTTTACATCCGTCATATCGGCGAATGATATTTCAATATTGTTATTACACAGACATTTTTGGAAATATCGATTAGTTCCACCATATATATCATCTCCAGAAACAAGATGATCTCCAGCTTTTAGTAAGGCTGTTAATACAGTAGTGGCACCCAAACCAGATGAAAAAGCAAAACCATGTTTTCCATTGTCCAAGGCAGCTAAACAAGCTTCCAAAGTATTTCTTGTAGGATTACCACTTCTGCCATACTCGAAACCCTGCAAAATATTTATAAATTACTAATCCTATAAAATATTGCTATCAATGTCCCATTAAAACTAAATAAGAAAAATGTGCCAACCATTTCACAACTTTCATATATTTATATTTTTCTCACTTACCCTGTGTTCTGCAGGTCCATCCTGTTGAAAAGTTGTTGACATTACAATAGGAGGTACAACTGCACAATGAGTCCATTGCTGTGGATCTTGTCCAGCATGTATAGCTTTTGTGGCAAATCCTACGTCCTGTACCTTCATCTTGCTAATAGCTATAAAGAGTCAATTATAGCATTATATCAAAATGATATTCTATCTTTTCTAGTATTGCATCACAATATGTCCTGCCAACTAATGCTATGTCACATCATCTACAATAAGGCATTCTTTACAAAATTCTATATTAAATTTAAAAAAAGGCTTGACTGTACAATATGGTAAGAGTAATTTATTTATCTACATTGAATTATATTATCTTTTAGAAAAAAGCAATTTCATTATGGATAGATCGGCCTCGGAAACAGGCTTTAAGTGGCATGATATATAATTACTCTAGTGAAGAATGCGAGATGAAATACGAGTACACGAGCGAGTGATAAAAACGTGATACCGGAGATATTGGCCAACAAATACTACCTTCGGTGGTCGGTGTCAAAATAACGTTCCGGGTGCGAGCTGATGCTATTTATTATAATGCCTGAACATGTGTTGGTGCGCCCGTGTAGTCATGGTCAAAAGCGGTAGGGTAGTCAAAGGCAATTTGTCGATCGCCCGATGCTCGGACGTCAAGGAACCCTATTATTACATCAGCATTTTTCACGTCTGCTATCGGCACATACATACACGTTATAGTGCTTAGATTCAAGTGCTGAAAAATGTCATGCTCTTAAACAGGAAAAACATTTGTTTAAATTGATGAAGATAACTCAACTTGGTTGTAGCCGACTTTACGCTGCAGCATTCTATATCACTCGGCTTGCAAGTGTATGTAAGTGAACGTTATCTGGTGGAACCGCGTGGGGAGTATGTGTACCTTTCCAAGATCTTTATGCGATAATTCCCTGGCAGCAATTCCAAGTGTTGAAATAAATTTGGACTAGCCATTTTGCGATTGATTGCGTTAGATCAGAATACATTATTATTACGGTATCTATTCGTCACATCGAATTCGGGGGGAATGGTAAACGGGGAGAAGTTGCCAAATGTTGCATATATGTGCGCTATTTATCTATTAGCATAGCACAGCCAACTTTACTCTGAGCCCGGTGCTTGCGATTCAGCGCGATCTGTCAGTCGACCCAAGTTCTCACAATCAGACGATGTTCACATTCCCACCACAATTAAATCGATATTTACACAACTACACTCGGAGCGAATCAACTCTGAACAGGCTTCTTCGAGTAAACTTTTTATGCCTGACAAAGTATTATATTAACTAAACTTTTCAAGAGTCATCTCTTTATCACTGTGTCTGAAATGAAAAGAAGCAAAGAGCTTGTTGCCGTGTTATTGCTAGCTTTCGCGAATCTTGTCAACAGCGAAGTGTATTACAATCTTGCAAATAGAGAAGATCCTTGCATTAATTTGTGTGAGAAAGCACCAGTTTCTGGATCAGATGTACGTATCTACCAATCGAGTAAATGCACAATATATTCTGGATAATAAACGATTGTTTGCAACAGATAAAAATCACATGAAATACTTCTTTCAGAGTAAATACGTTAAGTCGTGTTGCCAACGAGGATGCAGGTTTTTTATCTTGGTCGATTTACGCTATGGCTTGGAACCAGATTGTTTAAATGGCACGAGGAATGCCTGTGAAAATTGTAAGTTCACTTTAAAATTAGCAAACTAATTTATGTTGGATCTAAATTGCATTTTTTTCTATTCAAGCTTGCATGGAGGCATATACTGAATCACAAGATCAGTATGCCTGCAGTACTGGTTGTGATTTTATGGCAAAGCAACGTATCTCTGATTTGTTGTCACTCTTCTCTGTGGCAATTTATGTAGAAGAAGGAGTTGATTCCAATATTCTACTAATGCCACCAGATATACCTGAGAATGATATCCTCTCAGACCCAGGTTTAAGAAAAGAACTTTTCCCTGGTTGGTGGGATTCTAATGGCTTCAAGTTGCCTCAAACTTACATCAAAACTGTTCCATTGGATTCTGGGGTAAGTGTACAAATCTAATCCTATTTATTTTGCGGATATTTAATGGGATCTGTAAATGTTTTACATTGCTTTTTATTTGCACCAATATTTAATACAGCACACTGTTCTCTAATACAATTCCATTAACATTAAAAGCTCCACATAGTCTATGTTGAATATTGTTTTGTGCTTCTAATAAGATATTAAAAACTTTACTAACTAATGAATAGACGGTGGACTATGGTATACCGTCAGACTACTCAGGAGAGAATGAACAGTCTGCATCAGTGGCAGGAACTGACTGGCTTCAATGTGCCTCAAGACATACGGGAATTCCACATTGGTTGCTTGCTTCTGCTATTGTAATTGGTGCTTTGGCTGCATTTTGGCCTTGTTTTTCACCTGAGAAAGTTAATGACCCTTACAAAGAATTACTTAATGAAAAGCCTAATACAGCCCCTCAACTTGTTTGTATGTATATCCCAGACAAAGTACCATTCCATGAAAAGGGGCCTCCTAAATATTCTGATGTAGTTGATATTGGGGAAGTTGACACAAGGTGTACACCATCCCTTCCAAATTATCTTGTTTGAGCATACCAGTCAAATTTTAAATAATATGTATTATCCATTAGTTTCCTAGAAATTGCATAATTTTGCAAAGTATTATGTTTTTCACCTGACACTTTAAAGAATGGTTAAAGAAAAGTACAACAACTTGGTATGCCAAATGTATTGTTTGAAGGTATTGTAGGAAATCAAGATGCATTGTGATGGGGTCTCTATTACTTTTTGTAGCCAGAAATTCATGGCAAGGTATGCATCTGAATTCTTTTATACAGAGGGAAAACATGTTTTATATATGGGATAAAATCTATTGTTATTGAATTCTTTTCTATAACATATTCATAAAACACAGTGTTATGTAGTTGGTCACACAACAAATTGTGTAGAATGCTACAGAAGATACATAGAACTGAGACTGTGGATTACATACATTGCTAATAATGTAATGAACATAAAAGGGCTTTTTCAGCTACAAGAAAAATTATTTTTCTAAATATGATTTTAAGGTGAAGCGTGAATAATAGTTAACTTTAAAACTGTTTGTACAAAAGAGTGTGTGATAACTGTCGAAATTCATTTCTTATAATTTTTTATTTTGAAACCCTTTTTAAAGGGTATACTTACTTTCAGAATTTTATTGGTTCCTGTTTTTTTAAAGATCCTACATTAAATATCGATTCGATTCATACAGCAAAACTTACAGATAGTATGTATAGAATATAAAATTTGTTCGTTAATGTTTGTTTTACGCAAGTAGTCGTAGTGTATAATGGAATTCAATATTACGCGTACAGTTTAAGACACTGTATTTAAATTCGTCAAAATCGATACGTTTAACGTAACTTGCTGTAAAACAAATGTATAATAATATGTAAGCAGTAACAAGTGGATCATTCGTGGTTAAATCGACACTCTAAAAGGAATAAGATCTTTGGTCAGCTGGAGAATAAGATATTTGATATTATCTTGTAATGCATAAATTTAAATGTATACAATTCGATTCAAAAATACTGTAAAGAGTTGCTTGTTTAAAAGTGCTGAGAGTGAATGATTAAGTAAGAGCAAGACGATTTTGAATTCAGTAATTGTGATATTTGCTGTTCTTCTAATGCAGGCTGTTGATATAAGATTGCATTCATCTATAAAGATTTTTGAACATAACTAATTTTTTTAATTATACTTTATATTCTGCAGAATTTTCTAAATATTGCATATGAAAATATGTATTAGTTACTGCTTTTGAAAAAAGTTTTATTAAGTTTGAACAGTTGTGATAATATTGAAGGTATTTGTAATCTACTGTGTATATACTGTAACAGTTATGTATTAGCGAGTATACTTAAAAACTGAAGTATAATGTTCCTTCCGGTGTATTAAAAGTTTACACTAGTATTAATAAGAATTGTTTTCTGCTATGTACTTGATCAGCAAAAATAAAGATAATTCACCAACAATACGAATAATACAAACATGCACCATTTCCTTCAAAGCGTTTTATTAAAACAACTATAGTATTTTTCATATGAGACACCATTCAGGTGTAACAATTGTTCTTATGGTTAATATGTTTCAGCTATGAACATGGTTTTATAAAAAGTGGTACGCTTGTCTTACGTTCATACTGACTTACATTAATATGTAATGTAGATCATCGAAAAGAAGCTCCCTATCATATAAAATTAACCAACTTTTTATGATATGCAAATACTTAAATTTGAGACTGTTATATGTACAATGTTGATAGGACCTTAAACCGATGAACCTTTATTCACACTCGTGTATTCAAAAGCATTGAATCCACACTACGCTACACTATACACGCGAGTCAATATACATTAGAAAAATGTTATTATTGCATTTATCTTATTTACAACCAATATAATTTGGGATCATCCCTGCGAACCTGTAGCTTTAATACATGCCTATATATCTTCAATGCAGGGCCTAAGAGTAAATCCAACCCACTCAGGACATCTGATCTCTTCATTAATAACAGAGAGTGCCCATCAATGTCCTGTGGATGAAAAAACAAATATATATATATATTAAATAATCTATAAGACGATAAAACAATGCAATTTCTATGTTTACCTGCTGTCTAAAAACCTCTGCTTCTTTAGGAAATAATCTTGCAAAGTACTGATACACTTGCTCTGATGTCCAATCTGAAGCATCAGGAATATTTGGATCAATTCCATCTCTTGGGACATCATCCTCCATTTGGTCAGATGATCCTCTAGTAGGAGACACTTGTGGGCTCAAAACTGGTGGTAAAACAGGTGGATTCGATGGTGTATCTGGTCTATTAGTAACAAGACTAATATTTTGATTTATATTGTTTTTAAATTGCTTTTGCACACAATCACCACACTGCCATTTTGCAAATGGCTTGGATAATACTATACGTGGAGTGTGACAATAATAATGGTAGGCATCATCACAACTAAAACAAGTCACTAGAGGACCCTGTGATGGAAAAAAAAAAATCGTTATAATTATAGAATTGTTCTGGGGCCATTATTTTCAGTATAGCTCAAATGAGATCTAATACTTACCGCATCAGAAGTTTCACAACATTTTGTGCAACTTTTACAACGTTCACACTGCCAGCTGCTGCCTGCCTTTTGTACCATTTCTTCTGGACTATAAATACAACTTGGATGAACTATAAGAAGAAGACACATTAAGATATTGACAGAAAGATAAAAATTATAATAAGGACAACCTTAAAGATAATACCTCTCACAGTACAATCTCTACAAGCAACTAAATTTTCTTGTTTCTCTTTGGAGCAAAGACTACATTGTCGACAAGGTCCATCCTTCATTATAGATTTAGGGGGTTCTTGGGGTTCTTGAGGTACAGAAGGCTTAATATGGGAAGCTCCCTGCCTTCCTCGTTTTCTTCTCACCAGGTTATTGTCAGAGGGATCAAATACCTTCTTTGCTCTCTGAAATATCATATGGTTTGTGTTGTAAGTATATGTCAATCTTTTTTTGGAGTAATTAAGCAACTATATGCGAACATACCTTTCTTCTAGCACTACGAAATCCTCCAACATTTACATTAGACGGTGTCGGCGAAGGATTGGTCGAACTTCGGCCTGCTTCGTCGTCCTCGCGTTCTTCGCTAAGTTGTGCTGTCTCTTCTCTCTTTTCTTTTTGCTGTGTGGTCTCGTCCTTGCTATTGTCTTTTCGGAACTCCTCAATTTTCAACTCCTTTGCGTCTTTTCGAAAATCATCAAGTTTTACCTCTTTAGTGTCTTTTCGAAAATCTTCAAACTTTATTTCAATGTCCATTGGATCATCGGTTCTTACGAGAAGGCGCTGTTTACGTTCGGCCTTCGATGGTCGCTTGAGGTTATGGGACTGACCATCGGAGTTTTTCTGCTCTTCTTTTACCTCCTCCACGAGAGTCATCGAAAAGTCCCTAAGTTCAGGTTCCTTTGTGACTTCTTGTTCCATTGATACATCCGGTGGATCGTCTTTGCCAACAATAATTTCCAAACATTCCTCCTTTCTGGTCTGTGACTCTGACTTCGGACTTGCCTGACGCGAGGACCTTGGCGTATTAGATCTGGAGTCGGTTACCGTCAGGTTTTCCGTTTCATCGAAATCATAAAGGCCATCGGTCGTTGAGGAGACGGTTTGTAATTCCTTTCGACGAACATTGCCATTTTCGAGAGTAAAAGTCTCATGGTGCGTCGGTTCAGCTGCAGTTGTCATGTCAGACGTCGCCACCAGCGAATAATTGCCGTTCGACAAGCGCGTCAAGTTGCCGCTCGCAACTTCCTTGCCAAGGAAGTCTTCGACCATCCGCCGGGAGGTAGGATTTGATACACCGTCGAGCAATTGTTCAATGAGTCTGTAGGCTGGTACACCTTGATCAAGATAGTCGGGCTCCTCGACCACCAGTTCAGCCACAGCACCAGCTACCATTCCGGAGTTCAGTTTCTCTTTAACGAACCCCTCCGGTCGATTCTTATAGAGCTGCAGACGCGACCACTTCGAAGCGTTTCTGTAGCTCGTATTTCCCTTGTAATCAACCTGGATCACCTTTTCCGCTTCAATTAGACGATGCAGGTCGGCTATAGTGTCCCGTGCGTCCACGGAGAACTTTCGGAGCAAATAATTACAAATACGATCGGCATCGGGTCGCGCCTTACGTCGACGCAACTGGTCTATCGCCTCCAGGATCTGGTCCTCGTGTAGAATCTGCACCTCCACCCGATGTTGCTGCATTATTATGCTCCTCGCTGAGGCAGCTTATACTTGCGGGCAAAGCGCTTTTACTTGCCTCGTTCTCTCACAGTTCTTGTGAAATTCCCGACAATTACGCGTGCATCAAAAAATTGGTGCTCGTTTAATTCTCCGCGTATCTTGATGGGATTTTCATTTGCTTCCCGTTTCATTACGTCTCACAGGTTCCACCCGTTTTTTCCACGAATTAAACTCTCAACGCAACGTAGTTTCACTCCTACCTCGAAAATGTCCTTTTCACGCAATTTTACGCGCACTGTAAATAGCCGTATACAAGTGTGAGGTATAACTGCATTTAATATTGTATTGTTCCGCATCAACCCACATCACGCAAACACCGAGCGGCCCCGCGCTCGCAATTCGAACATGGTTTCCGCATGATGTCCTCGATCATTCTTAGGCGGAAACTGCCCGGGTCCTTTCATGTCGAACTTCCCTTCCTTCAAAAGGAACAGTTCAACTCCCGGCGTTGCACAGTACACGTGTGAAACTGGCGTCATTATATTTCAAAGGCACAGCCAAATTCTTATGAATGTCACCAATTTTCCACAGCACAGACTTGAATAAATATCGATAGAAGTCCACCAATGCGCAAGAGTAAACTCGAGCACACGATGTATCCTATCGATCTTGCCGATCGACGCAGCCAGCAAGCCGCACAGTTAAAATCTGCAGCGTGATCAACTCAAAGTAGCTATTTAGCGTTTATCATACGATTGCCGTGTGAATAAGTCAGAGGCACTCATTTACAAGTGGAAACCGGCCACTATGCGCCACTACTAAATGAACCTTTTAGCTATGAGTCAGTCCAAGTTTGTCCGTGACAATGGTTAATGTCGGAAGATGTGGCAATGAAAAGAGGTAGGAGCTGAAGGCGAAAAGGCCGCGCAGTAGGAGGAAATTCGGCGAAGGTAAGCCGTCCGCCGGTACTGGATCGAACATCGAACTGCAGCGCGACGCATTTCACACCCTCCGCACGCACCTTCGACGTTGATGGTCCGGCTCGAATCCGTGCACGTAACTTCCGCGGCGAGAGGATACAGTTCAAATTAAAATGCTATCCTCTTGCGAATCACTACTCCTTCCTGGCGAACAATTATCCGCTTGCGATTGCCATTTGGTTCAGTGGGCCCGTTGCGTTCGCAAAAACTTGCCGATCCGTGCACTCGAAACTGATGATGAGCAATTGCGTGTTGCGGAAGACGAAGGAACGAAGGATAATCAGGGCAGAGTAGAGTTTCGCTTCAACTGGTACCTGGGGATCGGAGCCACGCGCCAAATCTCGGCGGTGATCCGAGAGTGTCTGTCCTTCGTCACCGGGTGGTAATTGTTAGCCCGAGTTGTCCACAGACTGGCAGGACTCCACGCCGGAGGCGTTTATTGACGGCTGCACGGGAGAGCACAGCTGAATGCAGCCCTCTACGAGATAGCAAGTTCACGCTGGGATGTGGTGCATGCCAGAGGAGATCTGGCGTTTACATGTAGCCAGAGCTACGTATACCTACCACGCGGGATATATCACCGGCGGTGGGGTCTCTGATATATGTTGGTTCTTTAGTGCGCGCTGACACCGGATTGCGAGTACTGGTTGATATCGCGAGGAAGACAGAGTCGGGCATCAGTCCCGGTATACATTCTGCGGCACGTCCGCCCGTTCGGCAGAATATCGATAAGGCCGGACAATTGTATCGCACAATAGTCTCTCTCACCACACCACACCGCGAACTCGCGCGAGACGCGGTCTTTTCCCGAGGTGGCCTCGCGCGCGCCCGCTCTCTCTCCCTTTCTCACTGTGCTCGCGCTCTTTATCCCTCTCTTACTTCTCGCACTCTCGTTAATGTGCGCGCGCTCGCTCGCCTTCGTTGCGTCTCTCTCGCGCCCGTCGCCCGTTTGGCCGGTCGAAAATTCTTGCCTCACAGCCGCGCGTAAAAGTCTACTGCGGCCGCGGCCCGGCCCGGCCCGAACCGCCTCCGATCCATGAAGAAGTTGCTCGCATTCCACCAGACCTACCACCAGCTCGCCGCGGCTTTGATCGCCGTCGATCCTGCCGGAGGATGCCGAGATATACTTTGCCGAGGCGAGCGCACGTCGGTGCGTAGGGTATCGCGCGAGACGCGCTCTTTTTCTAGAGGCGGCCTCTCATGCGCGCCGTGCCAGCACTCCTCGGCGCTCGTTACAGCCACCCAAAAAGATCGAACTGCCTGAAAGTGCACGCACCACACCGCGCCGAGTCTCAAGCGCCTCGGGAGAATCCCGAGAATCGTTTGCCCTTCTACGAAGTGCACCGCACGCCGGCTGATACGAGTAATTTCGACGGGAGCGAAGAGCGCCAAGCCGGGTGCGGCTACACGCGACTATGGACGGACCGCCGCTGGAGCACAGAACACGCGGAGCGCACTTTTTGCGGGTCGGGCCCGTGCAGGTGCGCTGTGCTCCTCGGCGGTACCCCACACCGAATCAGCTTCTGCGCACGACAAATTTTCCTTTCTTTAACGCAATCTCCACGTATGTACCACCTGCATGCGTGTACATATGTATCTTGCACGTAGGCACTTATTGTGCACGCGTACAAATTAATGTTTCTCCCTTAGCAGACATAATTCACAGGATAAATGATGACATCCACGCCATCAACGTTAATCATGATATGAACAGCCGAAATTCTGACCCGCCTATTTTTATCGATTATAGTTTGTAATCAGTGCGAGTTAAATGTGCCATCGACGATAGACCCCTCCATTTGATTCATATATTTCAGAAATCAGCCTGAGCTCCTTGTAATTATGGCAGTTTCTTTGTATTATCGAATGTAAATTGGATACGCAGTACTGCGGAACTTACGTACAAACTTGTGGAATGTAAATACAATACGTTCCTGAACATGTGTTGCGTCTGGCGGCCACGATAAATCGGGCACTTTCGAGCGCTGTTGTACCTATGCCCGGGCAATGTTGTGCTGTTTAATTCACCCCCAACGTAAAAGTAATGATTTGATGTAGCAAGAATTAATTTTTAATTAACTTCATGCGTGCTTAAATCTTACATTACAAAAAAATAAATACTGTAAATCACTGTCGACTTTTGTCTAGACTGCAAAATGGTATATACAGTTAGAGAATTGCATTATTGGTGTTCGCTTGGACAACATTTTATTATTGCGATGGAGATAGCTTAGAAATATAAAAATGATAAGATGTATTTATACTGCGTCTCACGCTGCTTTCCTATTACACGCAGTACTTATCATCCAAAAGCCTTCATGATCAAATGTAATTATTCTCCTTTTCCACGACATTACTGCTATTACTATGGCGCCGAAGTTTGGATATCTATTAGAAAACGAGTTTCAATAAAATATAATTTAGGATTATGGATGGGACAGGGAATGTTTAAGTACGTACTAAGTTAAAAGGTTTCACTTTAGGACTAAGCTTATTAACGTCCTTTAGAGGACTTTGTTGAATTCGATTTGAAGAATGTTTCGAAGGTACTGGCGAATTCTTTCGAGAATCTTTCTTCTGAATTCCACGCTGTGGTGATTGTAATGAACGGTCGTGTTGGTTCATTTCTGCCGAGGAATTTGCACGTCTTATCACAGGAGAGGTAAGAGATTTTGGAATACTGGATTCCAAAGGTCGCCGCTTTGGTGTTGTTTTTCTAGGCGATGGTAAATTATTTTCTCTGCAATTAAAAACAATTATAAACAACAATGAGAACTCTCGATTTATTGTGTGATCATTATTCACTTACTTTTTTGGGCTGCCTTTTATTCCATTGCTATTTTTAACATTTAATGTTGTTACAACAGGTGAAATATCACATGAAAAATTGCGCTTCTTTGTAGTATTCAAGGGTTGTATTTGTATCTTGCGAACTTTAGATGTTTGGATATCTGGGGTAGAAGATGCGACAGGTTTACTACGAGGAGATTTCTTGACTGCGTAATCATCTACTGAATTAGGTGTGCTGCTAATTATTTTGTGAGGTTTTGGTGGAGTGATTGTTTCTGTAGATGTGTTTATCTTTTTTGTGATTGAGTCTAAAATAGAAGTGGAGTTAAAAATTACTTTGTTCATATGTTTTATAAAAGTACACATTTTTAATAAGACTAGCAAATAAATACCTTTTCTTTGCATGTTTGCAATAGGTAATATAGCTTTCAATGGACCTCTCTTATTCACGACATCAGTAGTTGATTTTTTCTTCAGTTTATTTTTTACCACAGGCACGATGGCTGTTGACTTTTCTTTATGTGTATCTGTGATTGTGATCGATGTCTTCACAACTAATTGAATAGTATCATATTATTAATTCCATAAAGTGTGAAATGTTATATATCTTGACATTTAATATTTCTTTCCTCACATACTTGAAGATTTTATCACAGCTTGCGAGTTAACTGCAGATTTTCTGCTCGCTGCGGAATTTACAAGCCCAGGGTCGCTTGGAAAACGTTTTCTTACTTCTTTCAACTGAGATGCCTTTTTGTTTTTCAAAACGGGAGTACCTGATAGAGTTTTTTCTGGTGGGCTCTGAGTTACTGAAGTGCTTCTTCTAAGCAGGCTTGCGATCGACGATTTTTTCTGGAGTAGATGATTAAAGCAGTTGTAGGAATATTTTTAACAACCCCATCATACAGTACTTACCTTTATTTCTACATTTAAGCTTCGTCGATCTGAAGAGATCAGTCGCGGAGAAAGAATTTTATTTTCTGCCTTTAACTTGGATTTTTTAGGAGTTTGTTGTATTGGTGTATATCCATTCTCTTCCTCATTATTAGTAGGTGTAATATTATTAGACGCAGAGCTTATTACTTTTCCTAGCGTTTTCAGTAATGTTAACACTGACTGTTCCTCACTTTTCCCGTTTAATAACTTGCCCAGATTACCAAGAAGTTCTACTGCTGTTTTTTCGTTAAATGAGTCATTACTTTCTTCAATTTCTTTGTTATCTGGGGAATCAACGCCCCGATTTTCCTGTTTCTCTACATTGCCACTAATTGGAGATATTGTTTCTTTATTCAAGTTAGCAGGACCTTTATTAGCATCTGTAATGCACTTCATATTCACTTCAATCTGTTTGTTCACATCTGAGACATTCAAATTGATGTTTGCATCATCTGCTACATTTTTAGATGATTTCGTTATTACATCTGTGTTCTCCTCTTGACTGTGTTCCATATTTTCGTGTTCTACATTTCTTACAGTTTCTATATTCTTACTTGATTTCTGTGGGCTTTTTGCCAAGTTATTTGTAGAGCATAAATATGTTTCCAATAGTTCAGTATTATTTTTACATTCAATACCTAAAGCTTTCTCCAAGTTCCCTAATAAAACATTCACTTCTGGACTATATTCTGATTTAATCAATTTCTTTAAATCCAGCAATAACGTGGCAGCAGCGACTTTCTTTTGTGGTTCTATAAGTTCTGCTTCTAAGTCTTTAACAAGGTCTTTTTCAGTATTCTTATTCTCCATGCTATGTTCTGATTCACACTGTTTAACTGTTGGATCTGATGCAACTTGATCATTACTTTTCTCATTTGTATTAGGAGAGACAGGGAGTTCTATCAAGTTCTCCACCTTGGCTTCTTCTTCAAAAGCTGGAAGCAACTCTGATGTCCATAATGGGTTGCTTGATATTAAATCATCACTGCTAGCTAATGTAACAACAATTTACACATTGAATTATAAATATACATGAAATAAATATATTAAAGATGAATGATATTTACATCCTGAATGTGATCTTAGTGCTAATTCTTCAAATGTCCTTGCCAGAGCTTTTGCTTCTTGTAGTATAGATTTATTCACTCTGGATTTACTTGCATCCTGAAAAATAATCAGATGTAATGATTCTGGATATGTGTATAAATTATTATATAAAAAATATACACATACTAGAAATACAGAATCTGGTGATGATAAATCTTCAGAGAACATAGAACTTGCACTACTTTCTCTCAAAGAATTTTTCTCTGGTTTGAAAACATCTACATCAATTAACTTGTTAGGTGTATCATGATCTTGATCCGTTGTCAATGTTATAATGGGTGTTCCATCATCACAATTAATACAGTGCAAAGATTCTGTTGCTTTTTCAATTACAGGTTGTGGAACATGTGCCTCTAATCCTAAGGTACTTTTCTTCAATTTACTGAGTCTGTCTACTAAGTCTGACATTAAGGTATCATTTGTATTTGCTTCAGTTGGTGCTCCATCTGCTGATGTCACTGGACTTGTTCTTTTAATTGTATCAAATCTCTCATTTGAATTTATGGGATCCATTCCATCAGAAGAACAACTTTCTATGAATGTTCGGTTTATAGTTCCATTAGATGTTGCCATTGAGGAAGTAGTCCCACAAGAGGCAAGGGTTGATCTACTTATAGCGGACACATTAGACAGGCTTGAGAATACAGAACCATCACTGTATTGACTCTTGAAGAATCCTTCATTTAGGAAGTCCATGGGGCTTGAACATGGGTTGCTGGATCCATTACTGCCACAACTTAGAGATCTTATCTTGGTCTCATCCATTACTGACTGTGTAGTTTTATTTAAATAATTTAATTTTTTGGGAGATGCTTTTTCTCCTTGGGAAACACATCTTCTCACTTTTGGCACTTTCAATGTCATGTGGGATGGAATAATACTTTTTGCTCGAATATCATTGTTATCTGTGTCTATTGACATTCCTTGTAAAGTGAGCTCTTTGTTTCTGTTATCTAAACCACAATTAGTTTCTAATAAAGTGTCATTTAATACTGATTGGTTTAAAATAGATAAGTCTGTATTTTCTATATCAATAGTAGGAACTTTGTTGTTCGATATGGGAATGTTTGTTTTAACTTCATCATCAAACAATTTAGTGTTGTTCAAGTCCACTATCATGCTATTTTCAGCTGTAGTCTTGCCAAACATATCATCACTTAAATCTTTAATGATCAGAGACTCATCCAATGTTCTGTTTAATTTCATCAGTTGAATATGTCTTTTCTGTTTGGGAGTAAAATCATCAGCAAAGTCCACGGAACAGGTTCGCATTGGTACATTCTTCTTATGTTTCAGCTTCAATGCTCTCTCTAATGCAACTTCAAAAGGATCATCCTTTTTCTGTATATACTCAGTCGTCTTGTGTAACACCATATCAAATGGATTGTTCTCAAGACTATCACGTTTTGATCCTGTTTGTACTAACGAACATGATTCTCGACTGGTACTGTTTTGATTATCACAGGTAATATCACTTGGCACGGGTATTAGGGGTGATGCGAGTCTTGCCCCCAACAAACCCTTTCTATCAGGGCTGTTTAAATCTATGAGATCACACATGATCGAGCTCCGTCTTTTGCCGAATCAGTTCTTGAGTTACTCTGAGCAACAAACCAGGAGGACTCGAATCCGTAACGTATATTCAGTTAAAAATTCGTTCCCGAAAAATATTTTGACGGCCTTGTCGCACCGTTGTTTGCAAACAACAGCATTACATGTCCGTTGTCTGCAAATAATACCTCTGTTAAGATCTTACGTATAATAGTGATAATATATCATCCATTAAAAACATCACTTGTTGCCTGGTTCTTGTGAAAAAATTCGGCTTGTACTGGACCAACACTCAAAGGGCACACAAAGCAGTAAATATCTACGGTTACTCGGAATAATTCAAAACTTGCGACTCCGCTGCCCCCTTCTTTCGATGTTGATCTTGAATGTTTCCGGAAATATTTAAAATATTGTTCACTTGTTTAGTGTACGTTGTATGACTTTAGTATTACTTTCACGCAAAACATACAAAAGGTAAACTTATTTTATAATATGATTTGTTTCCAATAATGTAGTTTGAAATATCAAGAAACCTGAACCAGGTACAGGTGTGTATATGTATTTATGTATATACACACACAAATAGGATTATCGGATTGGGTAGCGCCAAAATATTAATTGCCGAATAAAAAGAATATGGGTAGTTTGAACTTTCGTTTCGAGACTTGTCCTTCCGGTACGTAATGAAAATGTGGCCCAATCCTAACAATACTAAATTTTGCACATATTGTACGATTTCAACACATCAAGTCATGATCAGCTGATTGATGATGAGTCCCGCACATTTTGGCGGGCAGTACATCGATCGATCTACTAAAAAGCGTAAACAGTTTTGGATCTTCTGCTTATATCTTTTAGAGAAGATATGATTTGAGTATGGCAAATAATGATATACAGGAGATTCCACGCGAGGATTTGAATGAAAGCACTGTGAGCACAGGTGGGGAAAATTCCCAGGATTCCCAAGAGGAAACAGAGAATAGCCTTCGTGGTGATGAAGAACAAAAAGAAAAATTAGTGAAACTACCTTTGGGGAGGATAAAAACAATTATAAAAACGGATCCCGAAGTTTCGATGGTTAACCAAGAAGCGGTCTTCTTAATTGCCAAATCCACGGTAAATGCAAATTCAGTTTAATCCATCTGTTACAAATGGGTAAGAACATCATGTATAAGATTCACAATTGATGTTCTAGAAATTTAATATATATTTACAGGAACTGTTTATTGATTCTCTTGCTAAGGAAGCATACAAATATACTGCGCAAATGAAGAAAAAGACAGTACAAAAGAAAGATGTGAAAAGTGCTATCGATAATGTTGATGCACTGATATTTTTGGAAGGAATGCTTGAGTAAATACCATAAAGAAATGTTCTGTTTCCCAAGTTATTTATTCCTTTCTTAATAACTACAATTTTATTCTCACGGGTGAAGTGTGTGATGGATTTTTCCTTGAGAGAATGAATACAATGACTGCAGGACAGTAAAAATATCTCTGTGAAGTGTGTTTTCATTAAAGCTGTTGCTGCATACATTTATTAAGTATTTTTGGTATACATTCATTGATCCATGAAAAGACAATATAATGCAGAACAGTGTCCAAAATTAAGCAATTCAATGCAATAGAAGCCTTTGCTTTCTCTCACTGGCTTATACCTTTATGAAAGTGGTAATACAGTACATATGATCTTTTAATACCATACACGGTAGTAAGCAAATTAATACCACTCTTTTTAATGTATTTGAGTATTATATTAGATGTTAAAAAAGAAGTTGACATGCTCCAATAATAACTTACTTTCTCACATCAGAATGTGAAATTTTATTGGATAGAATTAAATTTCCATTATGCTACTCTCACATTGTTTGTAGTACCTATTTCAAAAATCGCATTATGTTTGTCATGTCTATGCACATTTATGTAGTTAATAACACATTGTTACTTTTTTGCTATGCATAAGTGAGAGCCATTTGTCACAAACTTACACATGAAATACATACTTCTATCATGATAAAATAAAACCGAGAATTATATTTTGGCTGTACAAAGTATAATATTCTCTCATGGGGCTTCTAATACGATTTCCTGCTGTGTCAAGAAGCGAGCAAGAACTAGTAAGATTGTTATAAGTATGTATTCACATTTACGTTGGGAGAAACGATAAAAACAAAATATAGCGATACATGTATTACTAAATAATTGTACATAATCGATTCTACACGTTTAAAAGTTACTTGCCAAGTACTATTTACTTCTTACGCTTCGTTCTGCGCCGCTTGCTTTCTCCTCGAGACGTGTTTTGATCTGCAGCATTATTTGTGGTACCACTTTTGTTGTTGGTAAATAAGTTATTGAGAAAGTCGTCAAAATCCGCCTCGCTATTACGGTAAGTAAACGAAATTAACAATATTAAGCATCACCGTTGTTACGATATTGAATTCTATAGAAAGAAATAACTTAATAAATAAATACCTAGTGTTGGGATCTATTTGCTGCCGTTTTTTGCTACTATTCGGTGCTTGAGAAGGTGATCGTTGACCTAAGACGATTCTGTATTGAACGCTATGCGTGTTCGCTCTAAGATGTTTCAAATTGCTAGCTTGACAAGCGGCCCAATCTGTTACATCGTAGACGGCACCTTCCATACAAGCATAATAATGCCAAAGAAAGCCCATCAAACGTGTTTCTGCCCATATATCTCCCTGTTTGAGATTCGAATATATTTGAAACTGGAAGGTGATTGAAATCACTATTACCCAGCAAGATACTTACTTCTTTTGCACTATGCCGAATTTTGCATTGAGCACAGAAACGTGCTGCGTAACATGGTCGCTGTGTGGGAACTCTTTTGTGTCTTAAGCCACAGTTCATACATCTTATTGTATTCGCAGCTTGTTCCATTTTTCTATGAAGTTGAGATAACAGATCACTCAATTCGCCCCACACAGCTTCGACTTGACGTGTCTGATCAAACGCTTGTCTACGCTCCTTCAATCATACATATTTCGTTAAGCAAAAGATATTAAGATTTTTAATTATTAAATAAATGTTGTTACCGGTTCTCCAATTATATCGAATGCGTGAACCAAGATTTTAAAAGCCTCTTCTGCGCCAGGTTGGTTGTTTTTGTCCGGATGGACGAGGAACGCTTGACGCTTGTAATACTTCTTAATGTCGTCGTCGGAACATGTTGGTGTCACACCGAGTATACTGTATGGATCTTTCCCCTTACATGCTAGTAACCTCTTCATAGCTTCTTCGCCTGTACTTGGTAATGCAATATTTGTTTCCAGATCCCCGTGCATCCAATTACTATTTTCTTCTTTCTCTTCATTTTTAGTCTTTATCTTGCGCCAAAATGCGAACTTACTTGTTCCAAACCAATTATCTAATTGCTTACCAAGAGCATTCAAAACACGTATTTTTGAAAATGTCAAAACTATATAAACCCATGAGTATTTTAAGTATAGGATGCTGTGATACCAACCACACTTGGCTCTGCAACATAAATGTATGATAAAATTATAAAACTACCTGCAATATAATTTATTTCAATAGCACAATTCACTTACAACTGAATAATGAGATTGGCACTCATACTAACTACATCAGACACTAAATGGAGTAGCCAGAAAAAGACTTTTAACCCAATCTTACTCCAGCGGGTTGCATACTTATTAAAATTTTTATATAAGTCTCTCACTGGTGATTCCATGTTTTCCTTCTTTCTGCCTCTTTGAGCCTTCTTGATCTGTTGTGCTTTTTCAGCCTGGAAGCGCTTTGAATTCTTTTCCTTAATAATCTTTTTCTCTTCCTTGTTTAATTTATTTGTGGTTTGCTGATTTTTTTCCAACTTTTCAGGTGATACTGTTTGACTTGAACTGTTTATTGTATTCAAATTGTTGTTTATTTGTATTGGACGTTTAGGAATATTGCCTGTTGTCTTTGAATTAGTATTTTGCACTTTCGAATTATTAAGAATTTCGCTTTTCTCGGTCTTCTTTGATACTTTTGTTGGCTTTTTCTTCTCAAACTGATCAGATCGCTCAAAATGATTTACTTCATGAGATTCTGCTGGGGAACCAAGATTATCTAACGAGACCCAACGCCTTGGAAGATTTGAATTATTCTTCTCTAATACTTTTTTTGATAGCTGTAATTTAGGTGAGCTATGGTCTTCGCTTCCTGATGAATTTTGCCTTTTTAGAATGGCAGGTTTTCCTTTATTCTTTGCATTCTTATTTGAAATCTTTTTACTCATGACTTCTACTTTTGGTTTGATGGGTTGCATAGTTATTGGTGATGGTGGTGCTGGTGCACTTTTAGTTAATACGTCAGAATAAGAGGGCCGCATAGGTTTTACCTCTGCTATCATACGAGGTTTCTTATATTGTGTATCAGTAGAATTTCTAGGCAACTCATCTGACTGATTACCATCTGGGGTTTGTTGTGGTACAGGTGTTACATTTGGAGAGCCACCAAAGGGACTGTAGGTACCAGATTGATTTGGTACCCAATTCCCAACTAAATTATCAATTAACTGTTTCCCATTTGAATTGTGGGTGGATACATCAGGAGGTACTGCAATATGTCTGTCACTGAAAAGTCCATACTCTCTATCCACCATAGTCTGATTCCCATATGCATTCATGTTTGAAAATTGACACTGTTCAGCCATTATCTGAGATGCATTTCCGTATATTACATTAATATAGTTACCACCCCCGACATCTATTGTTCCAATTAAGTCATTATTCTCATTGATTCCCAAATGATTGACAGTTTGGGAAGGAAAATAGATAGGCTCGGTCCTGGTAGAGTCATAAGTAGGCAGATCATGAATATACGGCGAGCTACTCATTGGGAGAACTGGCTGAATTGTTGAAGGAGTATGCTGAGGTTGACTAGTAACATATCTTCTTGCTTGAGTTGGGGTGTTATCTCCCCATGTATGAGATACACTTTGTTGAGGGTTAACACCAAATTGAACATAGTGGGTGCTAGTACTTTCTAAGTCTCCTGTCATAGTCTCAATAATTTTATCCAGTGACATACGTTTAAAACCTGGAGGCAAGTGTTGCTCTCCCATATTGAGAGGTGTAACTATAAGTAGATGCACTGAAAAAGAACACACAATTGATCCCAAGGTGCTGGAATATAGCTTGCTTGTGTATTTCTAATTCTATGCCACTTTAAGGCTTCCAATTAGGACGAGGAACGAAACACGAGTGGATTAGCAGCTGCTAGCAATTGAGAAATGTAAATAGAGAAGTTCGAGTTGCAAAACAGATGACTAACAGCAGCGAGAACTTTTGCAGATTTTCTCACAGAGAAATGTGTGGATTAACGTCGTACTGTACATGGTTTAGCTTACAAATTTAGAATAGCTTGGTCCCACGTCAAATGGCAACGGTATAGGATGTTACTAGTAAACTGTCAGTAATGTGTAAACCGATTTACTTTAGTATCGTAACCTAACACGACGTCTTTGACCTCTAAGATCATAATAGTCATTATCATATGGCACTCACATTTGGTGCGAATTGTATCTTCTGCCAAATACGAGTTCACATTTTCTTCAAAATCATATCCTATTTAATACGATACATTTTTATGATATATTAGTGATATACACAATTTTATAGTATATAGCATGCGGTTGGAACGGTATAAAATCGGTCGCTCAATCCGTGTGAGAGTTTGTGCAGTTGTATACATACACAAGTGCATATATGATGCGCTCTATTAAGGCAGCTTTTCATCCCTCGCTGTTTTATCATCATATATATATGATGAAGCTCATGGAAATTCCATACTCCACGAATTTCATAGGAAGAGTCTCAACAATCAGCTGTATGCTCGATGACTAATCACATGACCAGAAACGTTGTTTCAAAAATGATTTAAAAACGTAAACAGTATCGTAAACTGTGAAAATTGTATATATGGTGCCCATAGTGGTTGAAAGAATCAGGATAATATTTTTATACATAAATCAAATGATCATCAGCAGTATTCTCACGTAAAACAGAAAGCAACGCTTCATGGGAATAAACGGTTTAAAATGTGTTAATGACTCGAGCCAAGCTCTAGCATCAATGATCAGTGTTCAAGTCACAATCGATGTAAATTCCTAACAGAAGATGTATCACATAAATTAAAAGAAATCTAAACGACTGACTTAACTATTGAAATAAGTAATCTTCTAAACAACTTTAAGAAAACAGAACTTGAAATATTTGTCTAATTAATCGCTTAGCACCAGAATGGAGCAACTTAAGTGGACGACGCCTAACAAGGCTGAAAGTCAATGCAAAAGCGCTATTCTAAAAAGTCCCCAAATGTGTATTACTCCCGTAAAACAATCGGAATTGAGATTTAAGAATACAGTGTACCACAAAAGTGCAAGATCTTTTGGTGTTCTCCCAAATCATGTTACACCACCATCAGGGCTGACAAAGTTTATGGCAAGAAACCCTTTTGAAGCAGATTTGACTAACAAATTGCATCTATCTGTAATTAGTCCAACTGTATTTACCAAGGTATAGTTTGTGCTTGTAATTCAAGGAATATGTAATCCAAGTAAAAATATTGTTAAAATTGTAGGTTCAAAAAACACCACAACATTCTCCTGGCTTTTCTTGGAACATAGAAGAATTGGCTCTCATTCAACCTGCAAACATTGAGGAATTCCCATTGCATCAGATGCATTGTAATGATCCTGAAATAGAGACACAAGCTCAAGCAGCTATAGACAAATTTTTTAGTGAAAGCCAAATTATTCCCAGTCCATGGGCAATAAAGAAAAATGAGATTAAACAACAGAGCAAACTAGATACATCTAATGGGCATTCTAACAATTCAAATACAAGTATTGATATGTGTAAAACAAGGAAAGAAGGTATTGTATATTATTCATATTACCAAAATTTATGTGTAGAATATATTCAACTATTTATTTCTTTTCAGGCTGGAGTCAAACTGTACTTTCTTTACCAGCTCAACTACCACCAAGCTTGGAAGAAGCTCTACAGCCTTACTTTACCTTTACTCAAGTAAGACCGTTCTTGATTCAGTTGACTGATATTAGATATTTATGTAACTTTTATCATTTTAAACACAGGATCAGAATGTAGATAACGATGATGCAAATTCAAGTACTAGTTCTTTAAGAAGAAAGTTGTTTTTTAATCATAATGAAGATCAAGAGAATAATGAAAATGAATCTATAACTATGTCACCAGTGAAAATGGGTGAATCTCTATTTGTATCTTCCAGTCCACCACAAAGTGGAATGCTTATTCATGGTACCCCTGTAAAGGTAAGATTATATTACTAAACAGCTCTTTAGATTTACATGCATGTATCAAATGCATAAGTTTCATTTGTACTTTTGCAGCAGAGTTCTCAGAACATGCAAAGAAACCTGGGCACACCAATAGTAATGAAAGAAAATTTATCATCCCCCAACATATCCCCTATTCATAGTACATTAAACACATCGAGTCAAAGAATCAAATCCCGGTCCTCTTCCATAGCTAAACTGGACTTTTCTATGGATATGAGTATAGAATATACTGGCACAAAGAACAGAAATACTTCTCTTGACACTTCCTTAGATTTGTCACTTACAAGAGCAAATGTGAGTCCTAAGGAAAAAGTAGTAGAAAGTAATTTGAGAACTGGGGTAACACCCATCCTTAAAGAAGCTAATGTATGTAAAAAAAATATACTGACTCAACGTACATCCATGGACTTTGAAATAAATGACGACAACATGGGAGCCTGTAACAGGCCACAAGGCAGCACACAACAATTTAAATTTCTAACTGATTCTGAACATAGTGCCTGCAATTCAGCACAAGATACAGGATACCAAACTTACAGTTTGAGCAGTATGACAACAGGAGTTGACAGCTACAATGATACACCTGTTAATCAAAAAATGTTATGGGGAAATAGGATTTTATTACATGAGGATGAACTCAAACTCTGTGATTGGAAAGAGAATATGAAAAACATATTTAGTTCTACACCATCAAGAGCCAACAGAGAGAAAGACAGTCATATATTTTAAGCAGTATAGTATGAAGTCATATATGTTAAGCATCAGAGATATTTGTAGTTATTCATATCAGCGTTTCATGCATTGTTTGTGACTTTCCATCACTGACCTTTTGCGTAAATCATTATTGTACATTATAGCTAGTAAATTTCATTGATCACGTTGTATGTGCTGGCTACCAGTAGTTATTCAGACTGAAAGAATTTATTTTGGATAAATACATATATTTATATATATATATATTTGGTAAATTTCACTTCCTTGTGGAACTAAAGGATAATCTATACATCCAGAATCCTTCCTCGATGCAAAAAAACATTCCTCACCAAATTTCAGCCCCCGAAAAGGTCGGGAAGTGATGAAAACATAGGAAAACCCACCGAAATGAAATATTCCAGATCGGTTTTCCACGTGTTTTAGGTGGAATTTCGGCATTTCCCCCACAACATTTATGTTTTTTTTCCGTTTTGAGACACGAGCAATTGAAAAATCAAGCGTTCGTCCCGGTCCCAGAACCTTCGAAAAATCGAAAATTTTTGAAGGGGTATGCCTTAAAAAATTTGCGAAAAAATGAATTTTGAGCTGGGGCTCTGGAATTTTTTCTACTTCTTCCTCGATGTAAAAAAACACTTTCTACCAAGTTTCAGCCCCGGGAAAGGTCGGGAAGTATGAACAACATGGGGAAAACCGTTAAAATGAAATATTCAAGATCGGTTTTCCATGTGTTTTAGGTAGAATTCCGGCATTTCCCCCATAAGTATCATGTTTTTTTTTCGTTTTGAGACACGGGCAATCGAAAAATCAAGCGTTCGTCCCGGTCCCAGAACCTTCGAAAAATCGAAAATTTTTGAAGGGGTATGCCTTAAAAAATTTGCGAAAAAATGAATTTTGAGCTAGGGCTCTGGAATTTTTTCTACTTCTTCCTCGATATAAAAAAACACTTTCTACCAAATTTCAGCCCCGGGAAAGGTCGGGAAGATAAAAAATATGGGGAAAACCGTTGAAATCAAATATTCCAGATCGGTTTTCCATGTGTTTTAGGTAGAATTCCGGCATTTCCCCCACAACATTTATGTTTTTTTTCCGTTTTGAGACACGAGCAATTGAAAAATCAAGCGTTCGTCCCGGTCCCAGAACCTTCGAAAAATCGAAAATTTTTGAAGGGGTATGCCTTAAAAAATTTGCGAAAAAATGAATTTTGAGCTGGGGGTCTGGAATTTTTTCTACTTCTTCCTCGATGTAAAAAAACACTTTCTACCAAGTTTCAGCCCCGGGAAAGGTCGGGAAGTATGAAAAACATGGGGAAACCCGCCAGAATTAGATGAGATCAATTATTCAGAAGGCTATTTCCACTTGGTTTGGGTACGATTCTGATTCTTTTGCCACTGGTTTCATGTTTTCTATCCGTTTTAATGGTCGAACAATCGATTTCTGAACAATTCAGGAAAGTTGGAAAATTGGGAAAAAATGTCATACTAAAATACTGCACAGTAGCAGTAGAGCATAAAAGACGGGTGGAAAACGCGAGTTGTTTGGAATGAAGTTATTTTCGATAAGATACGCAATGTATTCAATTGTTCCCAGAAATTGCAAATTCCGAAAGTTATGACAAAAATGTAAAAAATATACGTAATTATTGGACGAAGATAAAAACACGGAAATTGAATAATATGACTGGAACTAAGTGCTCAGCACTAAAAGGAGAAGGATTGTATGTCATAGAAGTTTTCGTTGATACCGTGAGTCTGTATGCCGAGAAGATAGAAAAAATCGATCCAAGTTCGCTAGCTGTGGATATTAACTTGATTGATCTTCCACAATTCCGAATATTTCAAACCGAATTCCAATTAACGAATGAAGATAAGAAACAGCAGACAACGCGCGATGGCAGACTGCGAACCGTTAGTTTCAATGCCGGCAAGAAATATTTATTCGCGAGAAACCCAAGTGATCTAGTTGGGAAGCTGCGTGCAGAACCACTTGCATTGGACGTGTACAGGGTGAAGCAAATATTAATCTGTCCCCGTGAAGTTATAAAAGAGCCTCTTGGGATTGCGAAATTTTCAATGCCTGGTTGCCTATGTGATCAAGTTATGATGGCAAGCAATGATATCTATCATTTGCCTAGATCTTATCAAATTAAAAACAGCTTTGGCCTAATTGACGAGGAATATAAACCAAGTGGTTTTATATCGTTATTGATAAGATTGACGTGTTATGGGAAATCTATTAAATCATCGTACTCAATAGTAGATCAAAAATTACTATTCAAAAACGATGGTTCAAACAATGAATTCTTAGGCGTTAAAGTTCCATATCTAGATGAAAAGGAAAGAAGAGCGGCAGAGGATGGCTTAAGGATTTGCTCACCTGGCAAGGTATTTGAGGAAAGCGAATTGGATGCGCCACCGAGACCATGTAATGTTGCTGGTCTGGTATTAGTATGCCAAGAGCTCGCTAAAACAGATGGATATCCTGTTGAAGCATGTGACACACATCGAAAAACTTTTGTTCCGAAAACCGTAGTTGAAGAAGTACTGGGCGTTCGTAACTTGAGGGAAAAGTTTCAACAGCAGTACACTGACCTATCATTTAATGAGGCAAACATTGGCGACCAAAATAGACTGTCTTTCAAAAGAGGAGCATGTACGAGTACCGGTTGTGGCGGTACTATCTGTACAGGAATACCGAATTTATTAAACTCTTAAATTTCGGAAATTAAAAGAGCTATAGTGACAAGTCTATGAAACGTCTTATCAATTAAATCGGGCGCGAAAAAAACATAGTACCGAAATCGTCACTAAAGATGGCACAAGCAAATGAGTAGTGCAATGGTGCGCAATACACATAGGGTTGGACGTATAGGTTCTGTGTATTGGTAACCACTCCTTCAATGTTTAATCACCCTTCAATCATGAAATGTGCTTGAAGCTTATTTTTGTGATAAACATTACTGTATCGTTAAATAGTATATTATTAAAAGTATTGGGTATCTGCTGACTGTGCCTGAGGTTGTTTATACTATGAAGACTTCGTTATAGAATTAGCACTGCGGTAAGCATAAACATCGTGTTACCATTGTAATGCTTATTTTGGGCGTTGACCGGGATGAATAGTGTCGCTTTTACATTAAACAAGTTTTGCAAGATCGTTTTTGGAGTCCCCTTATCCAATCAATTGCAGAGCAACTATGTGTTACATTGTTTGGTTTCAAACTAGTATTTACGATAACAATTTTCAATTAGACGCCGCTTGAAAATTACCTTCGCGTGTAGTTTTGCTTTTCCTTAAAGTTATCTAGAATTATTCACTTTTAAATATTAATATTAGAGTTCAATGATGAATTGAGTACTGTCTTGATTTATATGCGTAGCTGTGATGTAGTGAAAATATTATTAATATTGGCATAGGTTAGTGGCCTTTCTAACAGTATGTTGTGTTGTTCATTTATATTGTTAATTGTAATTTAAAACATATCATGTTTATTAATACAGGATATATGACTGTATACAAAATGTGGGTTTGGATTTTTATTTTAATTTGTGGCTATGGGAATGCCCAATACACACAAGAATCTACAGAGTCAACAAGGCCTCCTTATAACAGATATGACGACAGAGACCCAACTGGATTTGCACCTAGAAATTCTGGAAATCCTACTGACAGTATTATCATTAAAGAAGCGTAAGTATAAAAAAATAATAATGCAGATAAAATATATTACTTGAGAATTTGCAAAGCATTATTAGGTATGTTGTATTGCAGTTCATACTTTGTTGTTGCATCAAGAATGGTTAGACCAGGGCAAGTCTATAAACTTGCTGTAAATGTCCTTTATAGTCCATTGCCAATGGTGATAAGGTCATCAATACAAAGAAATGGGGTAGAAATTTCAGCAGACTTTCAAGAAGTGAAAGAAGGTATCCCAGAAACATTGATGATGAGGATGCCCCCAACTTCTGTAAAAGGGGAATATAAGTTAAGAGTTGAAGGAATGTACAATAGTTTAACTGGTGGTCAGGCTTTCCTGAATGAAACCAAATTGATATTTTCTCAGAGATCTATGACTATATTTATCCAACTAGATAAACCTGTATATATGCAGGGTCAGACTGTTAGGTTTAGAACAATACCAATAAATACAGAACTAAAGGCATTTAACAATCCTATTGATGTTTATATGCTGGATCCAAATAGAAGGATAATGAGAAGATGGCTAAGTAGACAAAGTAACTTAGGAACAGTGTCACTGTCATATCAACTTTCTGATCAACCTGTTTTTGGAGAATGGATTATACAGGTCATTGCACAAGGGCAAGTGGAAGAGAAAACATTTTTGGTAGAAGAATACTACCAAACGCGTTTTGAAGTTAATGTTACAATGCCAGCATTTTTCTTTGACAATGATCCATACATTTATGGAACAGTACATGCAAATTATACTTCTGGAGCACCTGCAAGAGGAAACTTAACATTAAAAGCCATTATTAAACGATTAGACAGAGGATTTGGAACACCTTCAAGTTATGAACCTGTTGAGAGACAATTTTATTTTGATGAATACTATCCGTCTTGGTTCAAAATACAGAATGTATATGGAGAATCTGTTCCAGTCTTACGATTTTTTAATGGCACTTATCATTTTCAATATCCAATGTCGGAATTATTAAGTTATGCACCATCACAAAGTGGAATGGAAGTAACAGTAATAGCAACAGTTGGTGAAACATTTTTAAACGAAATCATAACAGGCTATTCAACAGCAAGAATTTTCAACTCGACGACAAAAATACGATTCCTCGGCGGTTCACCGCAAGTCTTTAAGCCTGCTATGCCATTTACATTAAATTTGGTTGCGTCCTTCCATGACAACTCTGCACTACGGGACACGCAATTAAAAAATGCCATTATGGAAATTCGTGGAGAACTCGAAGTGAGAACTGGTAGCCGAGGAAGTATGGAAACGCGTAGGTTGAAAGCCTTGCCAGATAACGAGGGCATTTGGAGTGCGAAGATCGACCTTCGAAAGGAACTTAATCTTCTAGATAATTCCGATAAAGCACAACAAACACTGAATGAAATCAGTTCCATGAGAATTTTTGCATCTTTAATAGATGGTGAAGGGAACAGAGCTCAAGCAGAGTTACTTCTACTCGCTCATGAATCTCCCAATCAAAAACATATCAAAATTTCTACTTCAACCGACAAGCCTAAAGTTGGGGAATACATGATTTTCCATGTACAAACAAACTTTTACATTGACTCCTTCAACTATATCATTATGTCAAAGGGCATGATACTTTTAAATGGACAAGATAACATGCAGCATAACGTAAAAACGTTTGCAGTTCCTCTTAGTGCGGAAATGGCACCTGTTGCAACTGCTGTTGTTTACTATATTGGACAATATGGAGATGTGATTGCCGATTCTTTAACATTCCCCGTAAATGGCATTTCAAGAAATAATTTTACTGTATTGATTAATGATAAGAAAGCCAGAACTGGTGAAAACGTGGAGATCGCTATTTATGGTGAACCAGGAGCATATGTTGCCTTATCAGGCATTGATCGATCGTTTTTCACTATGCAAGCTGGAAATGAAGTGACTTATGCGAACGTCATTACTAAAATGGCTCATTTTGATGAAGAATCGAATGGAACGCATTTTCATACTTGGTTGTACCATGATGGAGATCCAGATGAAGTTGTATATTTTCCATCCTCTACATTTGGAATAGATGCAAATAGAACTTTCGATTACATGGGCCTAGTAGTCTTTACTGACGCATTTATTTATCGTCGGCCGGATCACTGTAATCTGACACTAGGATTTGGAGAGTGCCTCACAGGTCGCTGCTACAGATTGGACAAGAAATGTGATGGCGTATTTGATTGCGAAGACGGTACAGATGAAGCTGGATGTGATCGAACAAATACCACAGATATTATACAATTTCGGAAGTGGCGATTTAATAGAATACAAAGGCAATATGAAAACGTGTGGCTATGGAAAGACATTAATATTGGTCCGCACGGTAGACACATTTTCAATATCGATGTGCCACGCACCCCAGTGCATTGGATGGTAACAGCATTCAGTATGTCGCCAAGTATGGGATTCGGAATGCTACCAAAAGCCATAAAATATATGGGTGTATTGCCATTTTATATTAATGTGGAAATGCCCACGCACAGTAAGCAAGGAGAGCAAATTGGTGTTAGGGTATCTGTATTTAATTATATGCGATATAATATTGAAGCTACAATAGCACTGGCTGGATCACCTGATTATAAATTTGTGCATGTTGAAGACAATGGCATAGTGCAATCATACAAACCTCGAACATCCTTCGGCGAACATCAATTTTTCGTTTGGATACCTGCTCAGGATGCCGCAATTGTTTATCTACCCATCGTCCCTGTACGGCTTGGAGAAATTAAAGTGCATGTTTATGCACATACTCTAATTGGAAGAGACTCTGTAACAAAGACACTACATGTTGAGGCCGACGGACTGCCACAATATCGTCACCAGTCCATTCTTTTGGATCTCAGCAATCGAGCCTATGTATTTCAGTACATGCACGTCAATATTACTGAAACACCAATCATTCCATACGATGAGAACCGTTATTACGTATTTGGTTCCAATAAGGCGATAATAAGTTTAGTTGGTGATGTAGTGGGTCCCATCTTTCCAACAATGCCAGTCAATGCAACAAGTCTTATGAATCTCCCTATGGACAGTGCAGAGCAAAATATGTTCAGTTTTGCAGCTAATATGTATACAACCCTGTACATGCGATTGATCAATCAAAGAAATCGAACTCAAGAAAAGGAAAGCTTTTATTACATGAACATCGGTTATCAACGTCAACTGTCTTTCATGAACCCGGATGGATCTTTTAGTTTCTTCCGCAGTGATTGGAATCAATCTGCCTCAAGCGTATGGCTTACAGCATACTGTGCTCGAATTTTCCAAGAGGCTAGTTTTTACGAGTGGGAAAACTACCTTTACATAGATCCCGAAGTAATCGCTCAATCTGTGTCCTGGTTACTGAAACATCAAACACCAGATGGATCCTTTTACGAAGTCACTTGGTTACCTGATCGGAAGATGAATGGTTCCTTAAACTATAAGGCTGATCCAATTGCGCAACGAAACATTAGTCTCACAGCTCACGTCTTGATTACTTTAGAAAGTGTTCGAGATTTGACAGGTGGATTGGGATCCCAAGTAGCACTCAGTGCAGCTAATGCAGTGAAATATCTTGAAAAGAACATGAAGTTACTAAGAGATGAAGGAAAACCGTATGAAATTGCAATAGTGTCATATGCTTTATTATTGGCGAAGGCTTCGACTGCAGGGGAAGTTTTCGATATCTTGGCTAGACATGCACGCAGAGAGGGCGGTTTAACATACTGGGGTAGAGAGGCTGTACCTCTTCCACCATACAAGCTAGAAAATCAAAAGCCATTCCTCCTCCCTCGATTGCCGTACAAATACGATTCCGAAAATATAGAAACTACTGCCTATGCTTTATTGGTGCACGTAGCGCGGCAAGAGATCATGTTAGAGCCTATAGTGAAATGGTTGAACACTCAGAGATTAACAGATGGTGGGTGGGCTTCCACACAAGACACTGCCTGGGCTATGAAGGCGTTAATGGATTACACTGTTAGGTCACGTATTCGGGACGTTAGTTCATTAACAGTAACCGTGGAAGCGACTGCTCTTCCAGGACAAACAAAAACATTATGCGTGAATGAACATAATCTAGCAAAGCTTCAAACAATCGAGGTAAGGCTGCGTCATTTTAATGTAGAAGATTTCTAATATCGATTCAATATAATATAATTTTATTCTTTAATTTCAGATACCAGAAGCATGGGGTACTGTAAAAGTGCAAGCAAAAGGTGCGGGGTATGCCATTCTTCAAATGTCCGTCCAATATAATGTGGATATTAAAAGATTTCAAACACAACCACCAGTACCATCATTCGATTTAATTACTCGCGCAAACTTCCATGGAAGAAATCAGTCTCACATTTCGTATGTGAGTTGTCAACGGTAAGAGAACATTCACTTCTGATTAAATTGGTCTTATGAATTACTGCACTTTTTAATACATTGCCTCACAGATGGACAAATACCAATGAATCATCACGATCTGGAATGGCAGTATTAGATGTGGAAATACCAACAGGATATATAATACAACAGCAAACTTTGGATAGATACATTCTTTCAAAGCAAGTTAGAAATCTACAAAGGGCGCGCTTCCAAGAAAAGAAAGTACTCTTTTATTTCGATTATCTGGATGGGGAGGAGACTTGTGTCAACTTTACTATTGAAAGATGGTTCCCGGTTGCTAATATGTCACGGTATCTTCCAATCAGGGTTTATGATTATTATTCGCCAGGTATGTACGTTTTTGTAAGAAGAAGTATTGTTGTTATGTTTCTAAAGTATGCATCGTCAACTGATTTTTGTCTTATTTTCAGAGCGCTTCAACGAAACAATATTTGATGCCTTACCGACATACACATTGAACATCTGTGAAGTCTGTGGTAGCTCCCAGTGTCCTTATTGTCCGATATATAACGTAGCAACTCTTTTAGCTACGCCTACTACATTCCTGTTAGCTACATCTTTACTGATTGTGTTCACAAGATATTATCGTACTCAAGACTTCAGTTTTGGCTAGATTCATCGTTACGAAGGTAGGCAATTCATCAATGCGATTGGAAAGGTAACTATTTCCTCTTGTGTGAACTATCGTACCGGTTGTTTTGCCATTTCTTGTATCCGTCCACAAATGAATCTCATAGATTCATACATATTGATAACATCTTTGTATTCTCGCTTGTACCACAATGACTTGAGAATGTGTAAAAGTAACTAAGGTGAAAAATAGTTATTTGTGGTTACAAATGTTGAAGATGTCCTTGTGTGAAGATATCTTCAAGGTGACTTCATAAAAGGATATCTTTGACATACCCTTAGCTGCCTAGGATGGTGCAAATTAATTCATAATGTAGCTCTATATTTTTTAATCATGTTTTGCGCGACAATGAAAAATGCACCATATTAGCCAATAAGTTTTTATATGTTTCTATTTTTCTATCAGAAAAATCGTTGGGGATTAATACAGATATATGACCTTGTTCGTTTGAATGCACAATTGTTCGGAGCATGAAAGTAGATCAAAATGTTCCAAATTTTTAACATAGCATCAGTAGTTCTTAACGTCTCCTAGGGTGCACTCTTACTCTGGACTTGTTTATTTGCATGTTATATCAGACTAAGTACAAAGACTCAAAATTTTTGTGGACTTCGTTCTTCGATTTCTCAAAGGACACAGCTTTACTTAATTAAAGAATTTGTAACAGTGTAGACAGTGCCTTTATGTTAAGCAAACAAATCATTCGATAAATGTAAATAGTAGAATAGCTAAATGGGTTTCCCATGTCGATCACGCACAGTTTAAACGCTTGATGTAAAGTTCAGTATTTCTTATATCATGATATACTGTGTTCGTGCGTATTCAGACGTAGGGAGCAGCATGCATCCTTATATTCAGAAATCGAAGATATATTTTGGTATTATTGGATATTATAGGATGTATAGCTGCCAGGTATTCGTGCGGAAGAAATATTAGTTCATATTTACTGTAGTAAATGTCGTTTGCGTTAACAGATACCTTGGCCTTATTAAGGGAACGTTAATGTGAGCATGGTCCATAAACAAAAGTTATTTTTCCAATTAGCTTGTACTTCAAGGAGAATAATTTTACATCGTCCGTCCATATAAAAGTCTGTTTTAAGGTAAGAAAACATAAACTTAATATCCGCAAAAATATGTAGCGCAAAATGCGCGACTGTGCAAAATTATTGTAGCCTACTATGTAACGTATGGCATGTGCATACAAGTCACGTATGCGTTGTATAATTTTATTTATCTTACACTTAACACAAGCTACAGGATTGAAGACATAGAACTCCAATCCTGTGATCCGTCCGAAAATAGATTAGGATATTACAAAGAGCAACATTTAACGTATGTTAAACATATTTTTAAATTTTCTAATCTTTATACGAATAAATCATCAGAGAATTTACAATGACTTTGTTCTTTACTACCCCCCTCCATCTTCTGTTTTTGTAAAAGTGGTAAGTTATTATGATAAAGACATATTTTAATCAGACTTTGGGTGGATTCGGGGAAAAAAGAAATCGTTTTTGAAGCAGTCTTTAATATAGCAACATAGTCAGTCTTACAATAATAAGCCAAAAATACGATCTATATCAAGCTTGTAGGGTCCGAGCAAAAACATTGCTTCTTTCTTACAAGTGTCCTTTCAAGAGGCAAATTCATCAAGTAAACTGTTCGGTAACGGAGGTAGAAGAAGGAAGTAAGTGTTACGCTTTCGCGCGGACCCTTTAGACCAATTTTACAATTTTACACATAATCTTAATGTATCACGTTGCGAAACTGTAGGTCCTGCGTCCCCCCACATTATGGGGTCCAGACACTCTGGAATAAAGCTGAGTGAAAAAAACATACGCTTACAGTACTCACGTGGAACGCGAACGGAATGATAATTCAGTCTAATTTCAGATAATCCCTATATATAAAGTAACTTTGAGAGAATAGTAATGATTACACATACCATAACGGAAGATCGAAATGCGTGCTGAGCAAACGGAAGCATAATAGTAAAACAGCTGCGAAAGAAATTGCACTCAGTGAATGAATTCAAGATATATACTGATTGTTTGGAAAGTTACTTATGCACATTGCGTTTCCAAACATATCTGAGAAATTGAATCACCATACGATGATTACGTCCATGCTATACGAGTATAAAAAGTGAAATTGCAAGAGGGTAAAAGTTTAAAAAAATATTTGTTTTTACTGCTGAGTTTCCAATTACGAAGGTACTGGAATTCTGTGTTTTTTTTTCAGGGTGACCTTAAAATCAGGATAGGGTAAAACGATGGATACAAATGTATACTTATATTATAATATAATAGAGTTATTTCATGAAACATTTAAAGCCTTACATAAAATATACAATATGATGTGTACCGTCGTATGTATGCATATGGTAGTTTACTGTGTTACTTGGAGACACAATGTCAGATTAAGCTTGTATCTTTATGTGTTTAAAAGATGTCTCAAAATATGCAGCCACATTTATTGTTTTTTCATATTTTCTTATTTTTTTTGCTTTTTTTTGTCTGGTTGATACATTTTTACTAAGATAGGTATTATGTACTTTTTGGACCGAGAGATTCGATACGGCAGTAATGATCGTTATTCCTTACACTTGTCATAGGCGATGATACCACGAGCGTATGTTACCATTGATTTATTCACTTAGGTAATCACTTTATTTTTATACATATAAATGTATAGCTCACCTTCATCTGTAACTTGTTGTTATAATTATTTTTATAATATGGATATATTGGAGTACAGCACTGATATCAAATTCTGACAGAATCGGCTACGAAAAATTGATCCAACGTTTCGGAGAGATATGCATTTTACTCTGCATTAACGAATGCGTCCCTTTGTTGTTTTCCAAGGAAGCTTTGCAGCCTTCATTCTAAGAACAGTGTCTCAATTTGTAAGTTTTAAATGTCTCACAAATCCGAGATTCTTGTTCGTCCACTTTCACTTTCCAACGATTACTAATTTTCCTAGTCTGCACTTAATGTGTCTATCAAAACAGTTTCTTTCTCTTCTTCAATCGTGTAAATTGAATACCTATCTCCTGCAGAAAATATTCATGCAGTCCTTCTGATTATCGAGTAACGAAAAGGTATATCGTTAGCTCAACAGACACATGAAAACAATGACTGGCATTGGACTGGCAGAAGCAAATAATCTGGCCGTGGATTGTTATTACTGAGACTCAAATAATCCAATTTTGTCTTCGCATTATATTGAAGAAATATGTTCTTTCTGCATTCCTTTGGCAGATGTTTAGGCGGTTGGATATCCTCTTCTTAATCATATACACAGGTAATAAAGCTTCACTTGCGCGTTATATTATCTTATGCATCGTAGTGCAAAACATTGTGGTAGTCAACGTCTTCAAATTATTAAGATTAAACCATACCATAGTGCAACAGATGTAATAGGTTTTTGAGGAGGAGTTACAATGAGCCTAAATGTAGCTTGAACCTATTTGATGTGCTTGATAGTATCAAATACAAGGATTGAGTTCAAAAAATCAGTCTGTTTTATCTCCTCCTTAAATTATTTTAAAATGCAATAATGAGTCAACATTCGTAAACACTTGAATATAGTGGTTCGTGTAAAAATAGCAAAATTTCAAACACTAAGTGCCGATTACCTTCTGCGTTCAAATGACGCAATTGTATGGCAATTTAGAACACATGACGAACCACGGAATAGAAAACGCTTGCCGTTAGCGAGACATTGCAAATCTTTTTATCTTCGCGGTCTGACAAAGCTTCGGTGTATCGGTATGTGTGTGTATGTGTGTGTGTGTAATTGTAATTGTTACAAATGTATTGATCATAGGCGAAAAAGGGCAGTCACAATTCGAGAGAATATCTCGTCATGTTTTTCTCAAAAGCAACTTTCAGGTTTGTCTTCAACTTCACATATGATTGTTACATTAAAAAAAGCATCAAAAAATCTGCGGATTTTCGTGTATAAATAGTAGAACGATTTATTCGATTACTAGCCTACCGTTAAGATTGTAAACTATAGTAGTGCCTCACATTGGACAATAAAACACTTGTGTAAAAACGTCATCATTATATAAAAAAAATAGTTTAAAACTAATACGGTCACTTTTTTGCTTGCCTATTTGTAGTGGGTTACTGTCTTTTACCCAAGCTAATAGATTACTGGACTTCATTAATTACACTAATGGTACTGTATAGTAAGATAAGATGTTAGTATATGTATATTGCAGCAGTGATAGTAATTCCATACGAGTGGATAGCGTGAAATAGAGGCTTACTGGGCCACCCCGGACGTCAGTAGACGAGTATCATTCTTTACTACTGGTCTCCATCATCGATCGATTATTACGTTTAGCATTTGGTAAGTACGAATAGCCTACTACCAAACACCAACATAGCAAACTAATCGTAGCAAAACGGGATGATATCGCCTACCGAATTCGGTTCGTAGCAATAATTTCGTCTATACAAAATTAATCATTCCATCGGTATGAAAAAATAAAAGTAATGTTTTCATGTATTGTAAACTACTGTGGACCACTTCAAGATTGATATTTGTATTTGGCTGTTTACCGTTTGTTTGTCTATCATTGCTCCTCATACGCTCGCAATTTTGCGAGTTGACCGCAAACGAGCCTGGAGGCGAAATAGAACATGCAGATGACCAATGAAGGGATGCGCTGTTACTAGAATAGGACAGTATTGCAAATACGCCTCTTTAAAATTATAACATCGATTCGAGTAAACATTCATCGACAAATATGCATGAGATTTTCCATTGAAACTTGAACCCTAGATACTACAGTTTTGTTCACAGTTATCATCTGCATGTTAGTTTGCAAAAAATTGTTAGTGGATAACCAAATCGGGTTTAAATTTTTCCACAGCAACAATGCGTTTCCTTCGGTAGTAGTACTTATCTGTAATTTGTCGATCCTCTTTAATCGTTAGGATTAGATTGAGTACCAATTCAGCTTGACTCTTTTTCCTTGGAATCTGAAAAAGGAAGAACTATAATTTAACTTCTGTATCTTCCACCATATCCTAGTTATCATGTTTCAATCCACTAAAAGTCCAATCATATTGAGCTAAATAAAAAATGAGATCTGCTGAGGTATGCTTTATTTATTTACCGCTATCAGATTTGTCTTCAGATGTTCCATTTGTTAGTTCGGGTTCTTTCTTCTTCTCGCCATCTTCTGATTCAACGCTCGATGCCTTTTTCTCTTCCTGACTAGCCCCCTTCTTATCCTTTGTCTTTCCCTTAGCGGGCGTGGCAGGTTTTGGCTTTGGCTCTAGGCTTGGATCAAGTACAATTTTGCCAATGTTTTTGCGATCATGCATTTTTTGCATTGCTTCTGGCACATCTTCCAAAGCCCACGTTGAATCAACGACCGGTTTGATTTTGCCCTCGCTCCACAAGGCGAACACACGCTCCACTGCTTTTCGCACAAATGCGTGGCTTCCGTGCTGATACATCAGATGCCGAAGATTCAAGCCAGAGAGTGTTTTATTCTCATCAAATAATTTTATTGGTGACACCTTATCCACTTGCCACCACTAAAAATATAAAAAAAAATGTATGCTTATCAGATCTGGGCACTTTTGTACACTCGTATAATATTCGTTCGAAATGATGTTCTACGCACTGATCGAGCTGCAGAGAAGAAACTTTTCGTCTCTCCTGTTACGACGTTGCTGGATCCATAAAGGATGTATTTCCCCATGGGCTTCAAGAGAGAATACCCTTTATTACATTCTTCTCCGCACAGGCAATCAAGAACTATATCAACACCCTCTGGAGATACTCTATAAACAAAGTAAAATAACCGCTGGTAAATATCATAAAAAAGTAATCGTGCTTCAGCTTAGAGAGCATTATTGAAAACCCTTCTCAAATACGGCGCATCATTTGAATGAAAAAAATAAAGCTCTGCCCACTTACTTTCTGATTTCGTTACTGTAGTCAGCACCACGTTCGAGTAAATGATCGATAGTGCCGCTGGCTTTCAGCGCCTCGTGCTTTGATTTACTACAGACACCAAATATCGTTACATCCTTCACAGTTTTGGCAAGTTGCACAACAGCTTGACCCTACACAATAAAATGAGTACCGTTTTTAAGTATACCGAAAGTTTCACAATGTATTTGACAGAGTAATTTCGAGGTGTATGCCAATTATAAAAAAGAACTAAATGCGGCTCAATAACATTTTCAACAAAAGCAGCATTCATTATTTCCGAGAATCGAACTGGCGAGTCTTTTACTTTCTCGTTATTCCTCGCCATGAATCCGATACCACAGAACCACACATAAGCGAGCATGAGGCCTTTGCCAGACACGATGAGGAAGCAGAAGAATAAAAAAAGGAAGGAGCATCCAACAGGGAAAAAGAGTAAAAAGAAAAGAGAGAGAGTGGACGACCCAGAATTTTAAGTAGCCGCTCCAAATTGCGTATCGTGAGAGTCAAATATAAAAATTAAGTTTAAACAAGAATCTATTCTATTAGTTCCTATCAACGAAATCGAAAGACAGAGGGAGTCTCGTTCGTTTTTGGTTTTCGCCCAATACGTTGTCTTTCGTTATAGCCGAATAAAAAAATTTCAATTCCACGTCGCAATAATAAAAGACAACTATTATTTTTAAAACTTTGGCATTAAAATAAAACACCGGAATATAACCGAGATATACGGCAGTAGCCAAAAATGAAAAGTGGAGCGCAGCCTCAGTCAGTAGTATCTGCCTCGTGAAAACAAAAGTAGACAACTAATAATTAATGTAAGTTGACTATAAGGTTCATATCGGGTGAACTATCCCGAGTGATTCATCATTTGTGATTCACACATCTCGTGAACGTATGAAACGTTGATGCACCGAAATTAATTTCGTTAAATAAATCAAATATTGTTTAAGAGAAGATTTAAAATATTGCAGTTTGCTTTAAATTATTTAGTATAATCCGATTGACTGGGGAAAATTTATTGTATGAATGAAGCTTAAGAACAGCGCGTTGTAGTCGAGTAGTGGTGGTGTAGTCTCAGACGGGCGCGGTCCATGACGGTGGTCGATGAAAGAGCGAAGGGTTGCCAGGCAACCCTCACACCCCATACGATCTGTACCAGCATCCCTCGTAGATTTCGTCGTCTCAACTTCTACCGGAACACCGCCGCGGGGGCGACGTAGTTAACTTCAAGTCTAACCTGTTGAGTCGTATTGATCCCGACGTTTCTACCCTTTTCTATCTCGACTTCATTTTCGGCCTTTCTCCTTTCAAGCTTTCTTTTTTCTTCCTCGACCGAGTCGGGGAAGAAAGCCAGACGCGCCTGTGATCGGCCGAGCAGCAGCTACGCCAAGAATCAGCCCCTATCGATCTAACATGACTGTCTCAACCACGCTGATATCCTTCTCATTCGAATGCTTTCTTGGAATATTCCTGCCTTACAGACGACAGCCATTTTTTTCCTCGAACAGTTATGTTCCCGTTTATCTTTTAATGAGTCAATCTTGCAAATACTGCTTTGCTATTCTGACTAAAGCCGCATTACGCAACTGTCTCTAATAGTAATAACTGAGAAGAGGCAAATGAAAGTACGTTGGCTGATAATGATTTAGTAAAAGCATCTGGCCATCGAAATAATAGCCTTGTGATTCTCACAAGTGCATATGCGATAAATTATTATTATTAAGCTGCACAAACATAGCTTGATTGATTAATTCGATCTGAAAAATCGGTACTTACCACTCCGCCGCCGGCGCTATGGAGCAGCAAACTCTTGCCGGGTGTGAGGTTGGCTAACTCGAAGAGGAGAATGTAAGCAACGGTGTAATTCATTGTAATAGCAGCAGCATCCAGGTAACTCATTCCAGGTGGCAGCTGGAATACAGACGTTACTGGCACGGCAACCAATTCTGCCCATGCTCTATGATCGGGAAGTGCGACTACTCGATCGCCCACCTGAAAGTAAATGAACAACCATTTTTCACAACATGTACATATCTGCAGAAATATAACGATTTCAATTGGTTGCGCATTTGCGTCGTAGAATAAGGAACGTCGAGCGCATTTTCGTTGAATCATTGGGTCACCATGAAGAACTAAAGACTGTCGAGAAGATCTATTAACTCATCTAAATTTTTCCCCCAAGCCTAATGTGAAGGAGCTCTCGGCATTTCCTTATTTCCAAGACGGCGATAAAGCATCTGGAAAATCTCATGCGGCCAAGAGCAGATGCTCCTTTGTGAAGCTGGCACATGCCGTCTCAGCATCGCACCAGTTGGCTCATGATTCAAGAGGAAGGCTGTTGCTTGGGCGAGGTTTTCTCCATGGTGGCAGGAGGTCGTTTACACGTGTTACTTGGATATCCGACCCTAAGCCTCGAACCTGGCCCCTCTTTGACCTCGGAGTTTCGCGAGTCGCGAAAATAGACCACCCTAACGGTGAAGCTTTCCAACGGAATGGTAATGTGCCATAGTAACAAGAACCGAAAAACTCCTACGTCTCTGGGGGAAAACCTTCCCCTATATTTGTAAGAAACTTTCTATTTCCGGTCTAAATAATACTCGTGACATAGAAAAATCTTCTTCGATCATAATTCAACAGGCGACAGTAATTCTTTTTGGCTTAGCTGCTTACTCACTTTCAAGTTCTCAACTCCTTCGCCGACTGCGTCAATGTCACCGGCGCACTCGGAGCCCATAATGAACGGAGTTTTTGGCGGTGAATCGATAGCACCTTGCCGGGCCATCAGGTCTTGGAAATTTAACCCGCTGTAACATAAAAACATATTCTTTTTAGGGTCTCTTCGAGTATGGGCGTAATTGCTTTGAATATAGACGTAAAATAAGTAAGGTAATCATTAGTGTTTCGCTGATCTGCATATCTCATGAAGGAATGGGAATTCAAAGAAAAAAAGTTTGTGGGTGAATATATGAAGAGAAGCAGTATCGCGTTGCGTGAGACGCCAGGCGTCGGTCTAGGTTCTCTGGCGCCTCGTCTACCCCTCTGCTTGACAGTTTTGTCCATACAACTTGGGGTTGAGACCACCAAGGCAACGTGCTACATATATGTACTTATACAAACGGAAACTGGTCTCGGTATCGACTCAACCAGCCATTCTATTTCAGCCCTTTAATCTACGCACTCGTGTGCATACGCGTGGGTGACTTGCCTTACGCTCGCCAGCACGTATCACGTATTCATATCTCACTTGTCCAATGCTAATCTACGCATGCTTCACTTTTTTATTTGCCAAGAGTGCAAACACCTACGAGTCTTGTCAGCAGGTGCTTTGTCCTTTTGTAATAAAAACCGTCTGCAAAATTCGCCGGTGGAAAACGGCAGATTCAGTGCAACGCATGATAATTTATTAGCATAAATCTGCGAAAGACTAAAGTAAAACTGCGATAAATAATAAATGCTGCATATGCAAGGCCACTGTTGCCATTACCTTCAAACGTGCTCTTGGTTCATATCAGTATTTGCGATAGGACACGTAATTTCCGGGAACCATCGTCGCAAATGATTCACTGCGAACTGGATGACATCGTAACAGGAATACGTATTTACAGCGCTCATTCAGAGAGTTAATAAAAACTTATTTACGGGGAAATCGCGTCGTCTACCACGACCTATTTGCAATTATCACCAGCGGCCACACGATAGCATATTCATTTCTGATTCATAATCGATGCCATGAGACATTTTCAATTCACGGATGATACGTGACACACTCTTATTCGTCAGCGTCGTCTGCTTTCAAAAGTGGCTCATTACGAAGTCATATTGTTTCGCCACGAAAAACGTGCAGTCAGTCACACGTGCACATTGCTCCGGGCGTCTCACGGTCATTGATATAACGATCAAGCCCCTATTTCTCTCATGAGAGACCATCATGACCGCATTTCCACCGTGAGCCGGGCTTTGAAAGGGCCCCGGTAGAAAATGACTGGGCAACGAAAACCGAGTCAAAAGTTGCCGCGGCCAACACACGGGAAACAGAGCGAGAAAGAGAGAGGAAGGAGGGAGGGCAGGGTGTTCTCGAACCACCACTTGATTCCTTTAAATTGCATGGAATTGGAGGGCATAATTTTCTCAATTCCTGGCAGGGGACAATTGGGCGACAGGAGGAACGTCGTCCGAGGGTATACTATTGACGACGCGATATACGCACCGAGCAAAAGAGGCCCCAGGGTCACTCGCACTCGTGCAGCAGCAGCAGCAGCAGCAGACACGAAAAAGAGCCGCCGCACGAACGATTGGAGTTAGCGAGAGAGACGCGCATGGAGTGGAAAGCCGGTCGAACGGAAGGAGAGAAAGAATGGGATGAGAGAGGACGGGACGGTAGCCGAAGGGAGAGGCTCGAGAGGGAGCCTTTGCCAGAGTAAAAGAGACAGGGGATGGGTGAGACGACGAATAGCATGCGATTCGGGTGGAAGGATAGATGCCCAGACAAGAGTGTGAGGAGAGAGGTGGAGAGAGGTGGAGAGAGAGATAGAGCGGGTGGCGAGAGGTATTAGAGGACAAAGGCCGGACATTTGGCGATGTCAGTGCACCTCCTAGACGAACATGTATATCGGCGGCAAGGAGGAAGGGCGAGCCTAAGTGAATACCAGCGGGCGAAAGGCCACCGATCGATTGTCAGGGAAGACATCGTGGCGCCTGCGAAGCTATAACCGCCCGAGCGAAATCGTGTGCATGGATCTCGCGTGACTTGATCAACGGTGCATGTTAAGTCCCAGCGAAAGTGTAGCACACGGTTACCCGTCCTGGCAATTGCTACTTATGTACGTATCGCCCGAGATAAACGCGTACGCGCCGCTCGTTCTTACACGAATCTCGACAAATTGACGCCCACGAAATTAACGCTGTGTCACTCAGTCCACCTGATAGACACGAACGAATGAACGAACCCTTTACTCTCGCCGGTTACATCACCAGAGACACCCTGTAGTTTCTGCAATCCTCTGATACTCTACTTCAATATGCATATGACCTTCTCAAGGAGAGTACTTTCGAGAGTAGTAAAATACTTAAAACCCGACTCTTTACTGCGCGGCCTCATTGCGACATCCCTGCTGCTGCTTCTGCGACGTGTGCGCCTGCTTTAATATGTTTACGAGCTTTCTTCCTATCGGAGTCCCCTGTTTTCATTCTGCGTATCAGCCGCTGTGTGATTCGACTCTCTGTAACTTATAGGGAACATCGATTAAGTCTGCCAAACTGGAGGCACGAAGTCCATTTCTGTGCTACCGTGTTCTGTTGAAACTAGAATTGCAAGGCGTCTCCTCTCTCTCTCTGTCTTTCGCTGCGGGTAACATGAAAGCCCGAGGGAATGGAAAAACACGAGCGCCTGACAGGAGGAGAGGTTTATGCTGGAAAATACGTGGGGAAGCCAGCTACTATTTTGCACACGCACGATAGATGACCCCGGCGTCACTGGCGAGTTATCAATTGTTTTCAAACGGCTGCGGCACACAGATATAGCAGTCTCTTTGTTACTTTTTATCGGCGGGCAGCTGACAACAGCACTTTTCCCAGGGCGTCTAGGTATGCGTTGATGGCCGCCGTCAGCTAATTGGATTAGCAAAAGACTGCGTACGCTGCACGCTAATCGTTCCATTCAACGTCTGCGTTTAGCTCGACATTTCTGGTGGAATAGGCTCTAGTAGAGTTTTCGATGGCTCGAGAGCGAGGGGGGGATTTGTCGGGCTGGTCGATAATGCGAGCGCACAGATGTAAGTGGCGTCGATTGGAACGGTGAGACAACAGCTGCGGATCCGAACGCAAGCTCTTATTGTTTTTGTGAGTCACGGGGCGACAATAATGGAATGTCAACGTAAGTGTCGCCGCTTCTGCCAGCAGCGTGTAGCGAGAGAGCCGTTCTCTCTCTCTCTCCCATCGCCGGCTGCCCTCTCTCAGAGCAACTGTACTCGGCGACCATAAGACCTGCAATTATTCTGCGTATTACGCACCAACCGATCGTTCGCATGAATCAGTGATCCTTTCTCCGAGATACATATACCACTGGACTCTGCGATGCAGTCACGCTATCGATCACCCAACGCACAACTTAGCCGGGATATCATTTCGCAGAGATATAGATGGAATGTGCTCCATTGCCAATGAGCCATTTTAAATGGCCAGAGTTACAGTTGAACGCGCACTGGCTGAGCCATTCGAAAAAGAGGAATTCAAATTCCTTCCTTTAATTTGCGTGCCTGGATGGCTCATGCACCAAGAAGAGAAATAAATGCAAGAGGGGGATAAAATCGTAGGCAAATAATCGATAATGGATCTCGGAGTGAGTCGTGGCAGCACAGACCGGCATCAGCCGAGGGTTCATGATGTTTCAGGAATTTCTCTGCGCACGCAAGTACGTGTATAAACGGGTGCGTGTGGAGGGGTGCAGGAAAGACGGGTGTGGTTGGATCAATACCGACATCCCACCGATCTATCGGTGCGTATAGGCGCACGCAAATATCTATGTGAATTAATTCGCCGAAAGAGTTTACTCTAGCAACGCCTTCTCCCTATGAAAATGGCGTCACAATTGTTCGTTTGCTGTTAACAAATTTCCAGATGACGCAATTTCTTCGCAATTCATACTTCCCTCAAGTTCTCGTGCTATAATACATATTTACGAGTAATTTTAGCTGATTGATACGATGTCTTAAAAAATATAGCATGATTTCCAACTGTATTGTTAGACATTGTATTACGTTTTCACATCGATGTTATACGGAGGCGATACTCCAACAATTTCTGTCAATAAACATAGCACGTATATGGAGAGGATATTTTCAATATTTGCACAACTAATATTTGGCTACCGGATGGGCAGGCGTAGCGTGATCGCCCTCACTTTAAACACACAATTGTGCTTCCGGCGTCTCCGCTTCATTCAGACCGCCCTCTCAGCATATCCCCGTATATTTTCTGTATGCCGCTCTCTTTTAAGCGCTAGCGTTGCAAGTGCGGTAATGAAGTTAAAAGCACTTGGAAAAGTATTCTCGAACAATGGAGTTACCCGAGTATAATGCGGCGCACTACCCGGCGACTATGCATGAGCAGGATATGAAGTGAAGAAACTATATTTTGTTACACCGGGGGAGAGTGCAGGGGCTGCTCTGCTGCTGCTACTGCTGCCGGAAACCCTTTGGGTATTTGGTCTTACTCATACTCGATTACATCCTTTCGGTGGAAGGCACTCAATGAAAGGCATCATTATGACCGACACACTGGGCTTATCACGCTAACGAGGCTTTAGTATCTCGGCTATGGGAAAGATCGAACAACCATCGTTCAGAAAACGATTCTCAGATTCCTTTTAAACAGTGAGTCTGTTTGAAACTAGCACATCTCCTCGCCGGTAGACTTTTTTTCCCCCCCTGCTGGTATAGCCTGGGGCTTTTCATTTTCAGAGAATGAATTAGTGCAATGAACGAACGAAACGGTCATTGTAAAGCTGGACAGGCGCATCAGATATTTTCTGCCGGCCTGCCCAGCCCTTCACGCCCGGCATCGGGGCGTCAGCACCACTTTCACACGATAATTATTTGAGAAATCGTGCTTAAGAAATTGTTACTGCACAATTCATTACGATTTATATCTGATACATCTGCTTCTGGTACAGAAGAGATGAAAACTTGGATCTGAGATATAAGATATGTTAAGATGCTGAAATATTATGTGTTAATAGGGAATGCACTCACTAAGATAACCATTACTTAGCAGACTAACGACGTAATTCTTTGATAGCTCCGTCACGGTATGAAAGTAGTTTCATCCTTTTCTCTGAAGCATTAATTACTGTGAGTAGGATTAGCCGAGGAATTCGCGCCTATTCTTATTATTAGTACAGCGACAGCCGAGCGAGCTCTAATTAATAGAATCTAAGCCGGCTAATGTCTCCGTATCCAGACGGAGCGTTTCTCTTTCTTTTTCGATCCGCCACAGTAGGGGCACCGGTTTAACGAACGTCTGTAGCCAGGCAGACAAATTTATTCCAGCCAGCATTGGCAGCACGATATCTTTCTATGGGGGCTATTTTCTCATCAATCCCAATCACTTTTATGAAACGTAACTCACGCGTGAAAAGCACCGCGTGCCTCTGGCAAACTTCAAGCTTCGTCCACGCCTTCATTATTGTCGATTGAGGTATTGATTTAAACTTCATCGAACTGCTGGAAACGCCGGCGAGCAGATAAAAACGTACAAACAGAGAAAAAGTTGGGTCTAAAGTTGTTCGCGAGTACTTGTAAAGTTCAATGTCAAAGGTGAGGAGCGTGATGCTCCGAAATCCGCATTAAACATAGCGATAGTTGTATTTCGAATACGGAAAATGAGATATAGCCAAGAACGGTTGAGTTGTGCGGGTAGAGTCGTCGATATTCCGCGTGTTTATTTTTCTGCCAACAATTAACCTTCATCCAAAGAGGTCAAGAATTAGGCGAGCATATCATTCCGATAAACGTATTTGCCGGCAAGCTGTATCAATTGTAGATCATAAAACATCATGAATGTTAATCCGAACTTAACTGGCCGGCCGCACTCGGCGTATACTGCAAGTAATCCGAGTCGCATATTGGAGCAAACGCTGAAAAATGACGGCAACCCAACACCATTGCACCGCTCGAGCGAAATTTCCGTTATCTCTTGGTAAATACACCCCGAGCATCTGGCGGCGCTTAAAATCAGCCCGTTTCACATTATATCGCGCATTATCTTCCATCTTTCAACTGGCTGGAAGGAGCGCAGTCAATAATGGCTTTGGAGCAAAGTGGCAATACATGTTATAGGGATTGCTAGACGCCATATGCGTGGGGAGTTTCGGCCGGCCGAACAATTTGGCCAGGACGCCGAAAGCATTCGGGGCCAGGGGATATCCGATACCCTGACAAACACGAAGCAAAGAAAGGAGAAGGAGAGGAAAAAAAGGTTGGAGGGCATAGGATAGTAAAAACGCATTATAGAACTACTTACCATGCCTTGACGCGTATAAGAACTTCCCCTTCGGCTAGAGCGGGTTCAGGCTTCCTCAGAGACTTGACACTTTTCAGTCCCCCGAAACCGTTGAGCACTATAGCCCGCATGTCCTTCGGCTCCGGCGTGGCTTTCTCCTCGCCGTTCTCCTTTGGCTTATCGCCGTCGCCATTCTCCTCGATTTTCTTCTCCTCTTCCTTGCTCTCCTTCACCTCCTCCTTCTCTTGCTTGGGCGGCGGTGTCGTTTCCTGGGGTGGCTTTTCACCCTCGGCGCTCGGGCTCGTTTCGTTCTTATCTTCTGCCATTTTGCTCCTTTCCAACGCTTTCGCCTGTCTCTACTTTGCTTCCCTGGTGCTGCCTGACTGGCTGCTACTCGCCCGGTGCTGCGTGCTCTCTGCGTGCGAAGGCTGCAGCCGGCTCAATTCGGTGGCTTCGTGCGAGAACCTGGAGCCCCAACAAAGAAGACCGAGTGGAGAGAGAGAGAGAGAGAAAGAGAGCGAGATAGGAAACAGATGGAGAGAAAGGGAGATGGTGAAAAAAGCGCCGGTGAATCGAGCTTGAGGCGAAATAAATCGACGCGCACGTTCGCACTCAACGGGAGCCGACGACGTTCTGCAGAATCCTGCGCCACTGTAATGGGCTTCGAGCCGGCCAAGCCGGCCGGTGACGCGCGCGCTCTTTCGGTTGCCTAGCAACCCGGCGCCCCTTCTGCTCGACCAATCATACACACTTCTACTCTATAGTGTCTGCCACGTTCGTCTTTACCGCGCGCACATGCGTGCCGCTCATAGTCCGAGAGTTACCGCGAATCGTGGCACGTTCCTCTTCGCGATTAAGAAATAGTCCCTCCTGCTTTCGGCCAACTTTGTAGATCTCTTTGCTCTCTCTCGTATATTCCTTTCCCGATGATTGCTGGTTTTAGGCAAACGTTCCATCGGCTATTGCCACTTCTTCGCCACCTATGAATAACTTCCCTGCACACGAGCTGCTCCGCCAACAGGATAATGGAAGAAAGTTCTTTTCGAGTTCCCAACAGTCTCAGAGTGAAATGGTAATAAATCCAACTTATTTATTAATTGGGCAGCTTTTGGGAAGGGCACATAACGGAAGAGGGTAAAGAAAATTGTGGAGCTTCGTACCGAGAAAGGAGTGTCTAACAATCTTCGACAGTTTCAACATTTTTCCTTCGTGGTCTGAAGCGAATTAAAAAAAAACCAAACGAAATTTAACATTTTCCCTTTGTGCATGAATATTTTAATATTTACCTTGAGACTTGTGTGCAGTAAAACAAGATTGGTTAATTTGAACGCCATGGAATATCGAGGTCACACCCAATGCATATCGTATATCGTACTTGATGGATAGATATTATGAGGCGAGCGCAGTTACTGTTTGCTATTGTTTTTCCTATTGGTTGCTAGCTTTTCGTAATATCAACAGTGAAGATTACGCACTACATTTCTGTATACAATGTTGTTGAAATGTTTATAAAATACTTGAGAGATAATGCCACTAAGTTGCACGTAATGATAATTGTTTTCGTAATATGAAACCTGTTTACGTCAATCATTAACAATCTAATAATAGTCCATACTCCTATTCTCATATTTGGAAAATTGTACACGGGACAGGTGAAATTTGAAGAAGTACTGTAGCGCCAGCCTCTGCGGACACGCCTTTATCAAGTGAATCACACAGCTGGCGTACGAGCACGCTGGAAAAATGATTTTTCATGGTCACAATAATAACTGCGAAGTTGCCGGCAACTATATTGACCAGTCACTCATCTCTATTGTGCAACATAGCGGCCGGATAAAGATACAACCAGATGTCTGGACTGTATATATAAGATTTATTAATTTAAATACGCCCAGTTTATTTGGTCGACGGTACTGCTGGCATGATTATATTTACAATCTCACCCGAATAATAACTTGAAAAGTCTTGGCTCAGCAATTCTACATGAGACTCCTGCGTTTGTTGGAGTTGAGGAAAAAACTATGATAGTTCGTACCGAAATTTGTGTCCTTCGTTCATCCCGTCAGTAAATAGCCCTTGCGAAAGTAGTTCCAGCAGACGACGCCCGAGTTTCGGATGTATTCATCCGCGACGCATGTATGCGTCATTCGTGTGTATAGTGTAGGCAATATGACAGACAAAAGCGAGAACACCCTCCTGCCGCCACTCATGCACATTTGGGTGTGTTTGATAGTAGAAATCAGAATGCAGTATAATGCTTTGCATCCTTTCATGTGTACGTCTTCAATTTTCGTAGAGTGCATCTATTCGTCCGATCGTTCGTACTCAAACCTATTCGTCGAAATGCTTAGAACAGGGAAAATTGTGGTCGCGATTGTATGCATGGGAAAGCAATATATTTGTGAGAAAAGATACGTTGCTCTGGAGGAAAATGCGTTGCAGTTGATAGCGCGTCACACGTAGTACAAAATATGTATTGTAATTCATACGACTTTAAGATAAAGATTTCCCTTCCACTTCTGTTCAGTATGTAGTAAATCTGGCTGCAATGAGACATACACGTAGTATTATCTGCTGCCTATCGTGCGGCTTTGAATTTTCGAAACAATTGGACCGAGTAATGAGTACCATGTTTGAATGCAATGAGGATGTGCTGATTGGGATGAATGGGTTATATTGTCGGGAGTGCCGAAAGCACCCAGGGCTTGTATAGGGATCCTCTTTGGCCATTATAAAACGTTCCATTTAGTATTTCTTTTTGTAGTAGTCTTTATTGCTACATTGTAAGACTAAATGAAATGGCTAAGAGTAATTTTCTACAAGAGACGATACATAGAAGAAGAAGGGCGTTCCCGATTTTCTATATTTGTTTATATTCACGCGTCTCGGTGCTGCAATGACAATGAGTTTCTGATTCATTGTGTTAATAGAACTTGGTGCGTTTAAATATAATAACGCATCATGTCGATAAATGGTAATATGTAACCATATTCATGAAGTAATTTCTTTTATCACAGTCAGAGAATTACCGTCTTTCAGTGAAATACGGTAACCCAGGGTAAATTATCGGTGTGCAGATTCTTTAATCAGTATGCGAAGGCACGAACCTTGACCCCATGCCTTCCATTAGCAATCAACCACAAAGTTGTTATCTGTCCGTTTTTAATACCTCAGTGAAATGTATTATACCCACACGTTGATACCAAGCCGATGCTAATCGACTCACGAAACTAGATAAATTTATAGATAAACCTGTACTGGTGTGTCGGCCTACCCAGCCCTTCTTTCTTTGTGATCTCCCGGTAAAAAAGTACATTGCTAATACTGCGCCTAAGGTGAAAAATCATGAATATACTCATTCAATTCACCTTCATCGTATGCATATCATCATTTGGAAAATCAAATGCCTCAAATCACCCAAATAGCCACACGTCATGAAACAAATCGCTATTTCAACTGTTATATTATAGGAGCACTGTAATTTGGTATAAATAGCTTTAATGTATTACGATGCGTTTCACGTATTCGCACGAGCAACTGACTGACTACTGCAGACCTCAAGCTATCTATGTTACTGCAATTATACTGCATGACAAAGTTCTACTGAAGAAGTTTCATTAAATTACACCAAAATACCAAAGTCAGTCAGAGTCCGCCGAGGTTATGCGCGTAGGTAATCAATCGGACTCTTTGTCAATACGAAGTATTAAATGAAAGGTCTTTCCACACAGTGGACAGTTAATACAAAGGATAGGGAATCCAGTCATGGAGACTAAATAAGAACAATCATATCTATTTTGCGAAATATTAGCTGCAACACTCATCGCGATTTAACACAGTATCAGCTGATACTCCCACTCTTGCCTTTTTCAACAGACAGCATACCCGTCTCAGCACAACGTCTAGATAATAGAATTGGATTTACTAACGGACTGTTTTGTGCGTTGTCAAACAAAGAGATCAACGTGGACGAAGTTTCCAAATAATTCCTAAGCCCATGGCCGACAATGAAGTTGTAACGTCGAAGAGGTATGTGTTAAATTCAACAACACGCCCGCGAAGCTCTCCGTTTTCTAGGACTTTTCAGTCTTTGACATAAGATTTTTGTCTGTTCAGTATTTTTGTATATGAGATTGACATCTATGTGATACACACGTAGGTCATCGCGTTACGTCATTCAGTACGAACGATATTCTCACTCATAATTTTATACACAATTCCAACTGTCAGCGCACCACCCAATTTTCGTATCACGGCAAAGAATGACACAGCTAAGAAACTAAATTTGCGGTAAGGTAGGTACTGGATTGAAATCATATCGGGATCTTATCAGTCAATGTCCATTTTTAATGATTTAGCAAATGTGTTTTTTGTGAGCGATAGTTCAAATTTCAAGGCCGCTACCTTAGCAATTGAAAGGTATTGCAAAAGTCGGCGCAACCTAACGTTGAATTTAATGCTTCAAGTAATTTCATCATACCATCTGTAATTGAATCATCATGATAACCATGGAGTGTTAAGTCATGTTCATGCTACTTCAATATACTCATATGTAAAACCATTTTTTATACTAAATTATTCATTTCTTTCTGGTCCGAACATATAACTTATGTGATTGGTGTACAGATAAAGGGAGACATCTAAAAGAATATAATCAAATTTTGGATTAGTTTGATGTGTTGAGACACAACTCTGTTTTTTCATTATAAAATTTCTTTAAATATATATAGGTGTAGGAAAAGCATATAGAATTTGTCTAATACATTCTAAGACTATTTTCTTTTTTCTTATAAATATAGCTGGCTATGGGGATGGTTTAGCTGGTCAGGCTCATCTTCAACCATGCTTAGAACAGCAGAGAAGAGGATCCTTTCCTGTAAATATGAATGTTTTATATACCACACTTTATAGCAAATAAATACTAATATAGAAATACATATGCCCAGGTCTCAAGACTGCATACCGGGGATGGTATGTAGATATTGGTCCAGTTGTAGGTAACGCAGACAAAATATGGACCATTTCTTTAAATGAAGAATCTCCAAAGACCCCAATTGTGTTATTACATGGTCTTGGAGCAGGTGTAGCACTGTGGTGTTTAAATCTTGATGCATTAGCATCCCAGAGACCTGTTTATGCGATTGACTTGCTAGGTAAGTTTAGTGATCATTTGTTATTCTATAGTTTATAAAGGATAAAAATTATTGATGTGGTATACTAAAGGACTCTAGGCATATAACAAGACAGAATTATCTTAGATTTAATTTACTTGTGATTTTAATTAACAAACGCAAACATTTGCTGCGTCTATTGTCTTACAGATTTGTTTTCCTTTCAGGTTTTGGTAGAAGTAGTCGACCAGTTTTTAGTAACAATGCACTTGATGCTGAAAACCAATTGGTTCGTTCTGTTGAAGAATGGAGACGGGAAATGCAGTTAGAAAAGTTTGTGTTGTTAGGTCATTCTATGGGTGGATTTTTGGCGGCATCTTACACTATGCAGCATCCCGAAAGGGTGAAGCATCTAATTCTCGCAGATCCCTGGGGTTTCCCTGAAAGACCAACAGAAGTAGCGTCAAAGTCTCATATACCCCTATGGGTGAAGGCCATAGCATACTTAGTGCAACCATTAAATCCCTTGTGGGCCGTCAGAGTAGCTGGACCGTTCGGTTAATAAATTTTCTTATAGCGATTATTATTATATCAAATTCTATGTTTGACTGTTACAATTTTTCTATTTAGGGCAATGGCTCATTGAAAAGACTAGGCCAGATATTGTAAAGAAATTCTCACCTGTCTTAAAAGATGACACACCAGTAATATCACAATACATACACCAATGTAACGCACAAACACCAACGTAAGTATTATTCTAGGCGTGAAATCTCAAATCTAGTTTCGAAAATTCGAACCAGAGCGATAATAGTAATTCATGTAGGGGTGAAAGTGCATTCCACGCGATGATGAAAGATTTTGGATGGGCCAAAAATCCGATTGTAAGACGAATTGACAAACTAAATCCGGACGTTCCCATAACTTTACTTTATGGTAGTCGATCATGGGTTGATAGCTCGTCATGGGAAATTATCAAGCAAGCAAGATCATCATCGTACGTCAATGTACAAGTGAGTATAGCAAAAAAATTAAATGTAGGATTTTCATATAATAAATGATTGACTTAATTATAGGCAATAACAGGAGCAGGTCACCACGTTTATGCAGATAAAAGTGACATATTTAATAAATATGTATTAGAAGCATGCACTTTAAGTGATTTAATGCCCAACTTAACTTCTTCGAATATTCGCTCGAATGCGAAAGTAGTAAGTGAGCAACAAATTGCATTAAATATAACAGAAGACAGCAATCAAGCACTCCCAACAAAGAATCATGAAATAGATTCTTCAAGACCACAATCTAGTTGAAGTTTAGCAAGAAATTTCATAATTAATTACAATTCTTTATTCAGGATATGCAGTTGAAATTGCATAGCTTGAATATAACGATTGTTCGTTGTAATATACCATCTGCGTGCTGATGGATAACGCATATTGTACAATTTAAATATTAATTTATATCACATGGCAATACTGCTGTTATTTAAGATTGGTAAATGAATTATTCCAAATAAAACACAATTGTGGCAAGCACAGAGTACAATAAAATGATATTTATGATAAAGAATTGTATAACTCTCTTTTAAAATAACAAAATATTATCATACCTCCTTGTCCATGATCAAATTCTAGGATTTATCAAAATAGGATTCATCTTCAAATTCATCTTCAAATTTATCTTCAAATGCATTTTCAAATTCTTCATCTTCAGCAAAATCATTCATGTAAACACTCCTCCTTATATCATCCATATCCGTAGGTACTTCTTTCGCTTCTTTTCGCCTTCGCCTTTCTTCCTTTTTACGTTGATGCAAAAACTTCTTAAACTTCATCTCTTGTTCCTTCTTAGTTACAAATGTATAACTGTCTTGCATTTCACTATCACAAGTAATATTACTGGCATCAGCTTTCCGCCTCTCCCTTGCTTCTACTTTCTTATTTACTGATACTTGTATCTAAAATATTAATAATTATCTTGTCTCATTGATCTATTCTGGTACATTATAGCTTTCACCAAACTATTATGTAGCATACCTTTTGCATCACTTTTGAATAATCCAAACCTAATACATCTTGTCGCATTTCTGGCAATGTTACTGAAAAAGTCTCATGTGCTTTGTCAAATTCATCATTCGTATCTTTATCTTTGGTTTTGGTAGAATATGTGATAGACTTTTCACTACTATAATAACTAGGGCTTTTTTCATAATCTGGGCCAAAGTCAGCAGTTGCCAATCTTTGGTCAATCTCATTTAATACATCAATCTCCTTACATTTAACAAATTGAACAATTGGAACTTTTCCAATTATACGAAGTTGTGCCAGATTATGCCTCAAAACTCCCGCATATTTGTGGAGTTTTTCCTCAAGTATCCTAATGTTATCGATGTTATTATCACAATTAAACCAAAAGACATTTAATAACTTAAAATCATTAGTGATGTTCACATGGGAAATTTCGATATGTGCTCCAACTGTTTCCTCATAAGTTGCACAAGTGCTCATAAGTTGAACCACATAATTTAAAAATGTTTTGTTTAAAACAGCTACTCTGCGTGTCACATGTGGTGAAGGTCCTTTAACAGATTTTGATTGAAGATCTAAAGAACTAGGGATAGGTAAATCCAATGAGTTGCTAAAAGAAAAAGAATCACAGAAAATGGTGTAAGGCTTTTGCCTGCAAGAATTATAAAGCTAATGTTGTAAGGTTTACCTTAAAGAGCCTTTTTTTATGAGTTTGGCCAATATTCTTGCTTCTTGCTTTACAGAATGTTTACTATTTATACTGCTTACACTGAAGTGCCTATATGCATAGGAACCAATCAGTAGAACACCCAACTTCTGCATTTTTTTATCAAGATTTCTGCAGACTTGTTTGTAGACATAAACAAGAAGGGAATCAATTTGTCTCAGATCCCTGACCTCCAATACTGGGAAGCATAAATTGCATACGGATGTCAGGTTATGTGTTCTAGTGTCTTCTATGTTTATTAGTGGTACTATTATTAATATTAGAAACCACTAATCACAGAATTTCTTAACCACTTATAATTTTTATTATTTTATGATTTTAAAAACGTTTCAACTGTGTGAAACGTATCTTTTATATCGCTCTACGCGTTATACGTAAGTACTATGCACCACTGTGTACAGTAAATACCGAGCATACACATTCGGAATAGAGTCTGTAGTAGTGTGCATAACAGTATTAGAAGCGAAATGCGCACATGCACGTACAGTACAGGGTGATTCACTTGCCTTTGAATTGCTTTGAATCAGAACTCTCCTAGCTCTTATTTTTTTTGTGGACTTCCCGACCTTCCCCGGGGCTGAAATTTGGTGGGTAATGTTTTTTTGCATCAAGGAAGATACGATAAAAATTCCAGAGCCCTAGCTCAAAATTCATTTTTTCGCATATTTTTTAAGGCATACCCCTTCAAAAATTTTCGATTTTTCGAAGGTTCTGGGACCGGGACGAACGCTTGATTTTTCGATTGCCCGTGTCTCAAAACGAAAAAAAAACATGATACTTGTGGGGGAAATGCCGGAATTCATACTAAAACACATGGAAAACCGATCTTGAATATTTCATTTTAACGGTTTTCCCCATGTTGTTCATACTTCCTGACCTTTCCCGGGGCTGAAACTTGGTAGAAAGTGTTTTTTTACATCGAGGAAGAAGTAGAAAAAATTCCAGAGCCCTAGCTGAAAATTCATTTTTTCGCAAATTTTTTAAGGCATACCCCTTCAAAAATTTTCGATTTTTCGAAGGTTCTGGGACCGGGACGAACGCTTGATTTTTCAATTGCTCGTGTCTCAAAACGGATAAAAAACATAAATGTTGTGGGGGAAATGCCGGAATTCGACCTAAAACATATGGAAAACCGATCTGGAATATTTCATTTTGATGGTTTTCCCCATGTTTTCATCACTTCCCGTCGTTTTCCGGGGCTGAAACTTGGTGGGGAATGTTTTTTTGCATCGAGGAGAAAGTAGAAAAAATTCCAGAGCCCTAGCTGAAAATTCATTTTTTCGCAAATTTTTTAAGGCATACCCCTTCAAAAATTTTCGATTTTTCGAAGGTTCTGGGACCGGGACGAACGCTTGATTTTTCAACTGCTCGTGTCTCAAAACGGATAAAAAACATAAATGTTGTGGGGGAAATGCCGGAATTCGACCTAAAACATATGGAAAACCGATCTGGAATATTTCATTTCAATGGTTTTTGCCATGTTTTTTTATCTTCCCGACCTTTCCCGGGGCTGAAACTTTGTAGAAAGTGTTTTTTTGCATCGAGGAAAAAGTAGAAAAAATTCCAGGCCCCTAGCTCAAAATTCATTTTTTCGCAAATTTTTTAAGGCATACCCCTTCAAAAATTTTCGATTTTTCGAAGGTTCTGGGACCGGGAAGAACGCTTGATTTTTCGATTGCTCGTATCTCAAAACGGATAAAAAACATAAATGTTGTGGCGGAAATGCCGGAATTCTGCCTAAAACACAAAGAAATCCGATCCTAAATAATGAATTTCGCCTAATTCCGATAGTTTTTGCAGGTTTTCATGACTTCCCGACCTTTTCCAGGGTTGAAATTTGGCGGGCAGTCTGCCCTTGCATCAAGGAAGATGTGATATAAATTTCAGAGCCCCAGCTCAAACTTTTTTTTTCCCCATATTTTTGGCCATCGAAAATATCCAATTTTTGGTGGTGATTCAAAGGCAAGTGACTCACCCTGTACATACGGTATAGTGCTGTGCTAGCTACTATTACCTAGATATGCCAGGACTTCTAATTTGTATTGCACTCTATAAAATAATAATATAATTATCGTATAGCAATGCTACAATTATTTACCATAAAATTAAAATCTGCGGGTTCAGTGTTTTTATATTTATTTTTTCTTATTTTTCGAATTATAATACTATGTACATACATATAAACTATCTATAATTATAATATCCCAATAAAACTTTTTACACTTTTATCTAAAAGAAAGTTCTTAGAGGAACTGCCATAATTGTGGATTGAGTTTTGCAATTTTTGTTTAACTCTAAAACCAAACATTTTTTTATCCGGTTCACACAAGCGTCAGGGTCTTAAGATGTATCATGGTGATACAAAAACATTAGAAATCCAATGAGACGGCATGAATGGTAATAAACGTACTTCGAACGTTAAGTATGTGAAACCTTGATTAGAACATGCTTTTTTGAAATCCTAATAGAAGGTCTAAAAGATTAGTCCATCCTTAGAATATAACTCGTAACTTATATTTACGATTTGGTAATAAAATCCGATTAAATGAATGAGATCAAAAGAGTCAAGTTTGAACCTTCTAACAATTAGTGCACATAATATTCACTACATAATTCATTCTAGTTAACTGGAGCGCACATAACTTAGTTACACAGAAACAAATACGAATGAGTTAAGCGTCATTTGATGAACGTTGCTGGGTAGATGACGTTTTGTATTTATAGCTATAAATATAAATTTAATCCAATATCACCTAAATTGTATTTGAATGGTGTGTGTACTTAGAACTACAACCCCTAGCACGCTTAGTAATAACGATAAGAAAAATGTTTTTATAATTTATGGCCGTTGCTCATTCGGTATAAATTCATAGTATGCTTGTATACATATATGTACATCAGTTCAAAATACACAATAGATACGTAGTTGTAAATCGATTGCGTGCATTTTTACTACTCTGTTTTAAAATATAAAATTCATTTTACACTAATCAGTCACGGACCATCTTTTGTTTACTCGTGTTATTTGAGCAGATTTGTAGTTCGCGTACTGAGCTTTTTAATAATCCGAAAATGAGACAAATACTGTAATAGAAATTCCGAGTGTACATGCTTCAGCACATGAACGCTCTTGGGCTCATGCAGTTTGAAGAACTTAGTTTATGCACTAAAGGAAATAGCGAAACTGACTTTATATAGTATCATATTCTCCTCCTACAAGGAATCAAATATTTGTAAAAGCCACTTTTTCCTTTAACATGATCATACCTGAGAAACAAGCATTTCATTTATGCAACACAGCCAAAAAACAAAAATTTCGCTCTATATTCACTTTTTCAAAGAATTTGATTTGCAGTTGGTTTGTTCGTTAAACAAAAATATATTGTAAACCTTCTCTTTGTTGTCCAAAATGCTTTACTGTTTTCACTAGAAGACTTCTATACTTTACTGATTTTGGGTGCGTCGCTCGCCAATAATATTCTCCAACTTGCGTGTGACAAACGTCTTCTTTCCAGGCGATGCTGCATCGGACATTTCTACGTCAGTGTCATCTGTTAGTAATCTCTTTCCAACAGATTTTTTGGGATCCACAGAAATCATCATTTTATTAATTGCCTCAAGATCCTGCATGACATTGAGACTCAGTTAGATTAAATTTATGAAACATATTAAAATAATGTTAAAAAATTTACCTTAGCAGGACTACGGCTAAAACAGTAGCTCAATTGTGGGGCTGGCGAAGCAGATATAGCTTTTGGATCCAGCGTGCGTGTCATGATACTACTAGTAACACGTCTTACAGGAGAACTAGCCAGTGGTTTTCCCTTTGGTAACGGACTTAACGAAAGATTCATTATGCTACCTCTCGCTAGGCCTAACTTATTTGCAACTTCTTTCACTTGTGGTACATATACCATATTGTAAAATTTGATCAGATCGCCACGCGTTTCTCCCCCGAAATTTTGAGAAGTACCAGCCATATTCGTTGGGGTGGGAGGGGCTGAATTAACTTCCCTTTCTATTACCTCATTATTGACAGTGGTATCATTATTCTCACTGTTGGGTGTTGTTTTAGCAATAAGTACCGATCTATATATATGAGACTCTGCTTGTGGTTGCAGGCGATAACATCGCATTATTTCTGTGAAAGAGTTCTTCTCCATTTTTGCAAGTTTACATATTACATAAATTGCGCACATTAAGATTTGATCCAGATGTCGGTCCTTCATTAATTCCGTGCGCTCTTTTACGGAGTACTCAAATATTGTCCAAATCTTCTTCTTCAAGTCAGTATCGCTGATTTCAAGTGAACTGCACAGGTCAAGCATTCGTACGCTTGCCAAATTATAAAATTTTCTGAAGAACAATGCGACAGAGCCGGTTCTCTTTGGTTTTGCCGGTTCTCGGTTCACAGTTACAGTTTGTATTGGAGTATTCGCTACTGATAGGCTAGATGATTTTGGTACAGATATTTTATCGGATACTAGAAGTGTTATTCGAGGGTTACTGTCGAATGTTAAAACGTTAGGCTGCGATAAAACGTTTTGTCCAACACGTAGAAGGCTTTGACCGCCGATTCTTGCATCAGGAAATAGTCGTTTTTTAGCAACACCTGACGCATCGACTGGTGATTGAAATCTTTCAGATGCAGATGATATTGGACTTTGTTGCACATCAGAATAAATACCACGATCGAATGCTACTTTTTTTAAAACTGGTTGGCCAGGAGTATTAGAATCCACTTCCAATGTGCCTGGTAACGAAACTTCTTCGCAACTCGGCACTCCTTCAGGTGTGGATTGAATTGCTGCCCATAATGGACTGTCGCTTTGCCAAGCTAGTGACTCCAATATCTTCTCTTCAATTTGATTCAAATGTTTCACAACATCTCGAGACAATTGGTCTTCAGCTCTGACGATAATTTCGATAACTTTATAGAAATAATATGCATCCAAATTTAAGGCATTTAATATCCAAGGGAAGACTTTATCGTTGCTCTTGTATGAGTAAATGACTATTTCCAAACAGCAAGCGAATAAACACTGAATGAAAAGTTCGTTTGTTAAAAGATTCTGCAACAAATTAAAATTTAGTATCAAAATATTATGGACGAACGAACATAAAATGCAATAATAAAAAAGTATACCGTGACATCGTAGTTTGGCTTCTTCCGCTTTTCATCATTTAGTATCATGTCCAAAAGCTTATAAAATAAAGTTTGCCCAAGATATAACCGCTTTTTTCCAAAGTCTGGTGCTGCGGCCTCAGTCGAATTTGTGCCTCTATTGTAATTGGCGCAGAATTGTTCTCCAATTTCTTGGACTTTAGCCTCCACCAAGGACTTTACATCTTCGGAACAACTATTCAAAGTTTGTAATAAACTTTCACTTTGAGTACTTTGCCCTGCAAGCATAGCTTGAAGGCGAATAACACTCTGTGTTGCAGTAGACACTGGTGTCACATTCGAGATATCTTTTGGTCTCAAATATTTTCGACCAGTAAGAGGTGTAGGAGGTGCCAAGTGTTGTACCTAACAATAAAGTAAATTTATAGAATTGCGTTTAAATCTTACACATGTAAATCTTCAGAATTTCAGCTTAACTTACGCTACTATATTGTTCCTTTTTTAATTGAAACTGCTCTTGAAGATCACCAACGTTCATCATTTGTGTCGGTGATCCGATATTATCGCTAGCGTCATGTCCTAAAACAAATGAGAGTAATTTTTCTGAATTAGCTATGCTAATCAAATCAGATGTTATAACGACCTAAGTGCGCGTGCACGAAACGACGGAATTCATTAATTACATATTGTATAATTAATGTATACATGCTTATATAAGAAACTCTGTACACCTTTACTATTTCAATCTTTTTTTAGACATCTCAGGCAATGTATGAATGACCTACCCTTTGTTGTATTATGTTTTGACAATTTAGCATGATAAGCAATATCTCCTCCAACTATTTCTGAACTGGATTGTCCCTGTACTCTGATTCTCCTCCATTCTGCTGCAAACCACAGGCAAAGCAAAGCAGACACAAATTGGTTAACAGCAAGAAATGAAAATTATTTTTGCAAAGTATAAGTAGCATTGCACTTAAACCTTAATTTTTAAAAATAATGCATATATATACATAATAGCATAATAATGCAAGCAGCATTCTTTAATAAATAAATTCTTGTAGGAAATACAGCATTGAACATTTTGGATATCATTTGGCATATGAATGTTATGTTAACAATAAAAATATTTTCTATGTAACTTTTTTGATTATCAAAATAATTTGCTTGCTAGAAAAAAGCACTCATGCACACATACTACACCAAGGCATTCTTTTGCTTTATCTAAAAGCATCACCAGCATAAATCCCATACCGGTTGAATTGGAATTATAGAGATGTAAAAGAAGTAATAATAAATAATAATATAAATATTTACCTAGGAATATTCTTTCATCAAAATCCCCAACACTTAAGACATGTTGCTCGTATGCTTTATTAATAGCTCTATTATTGGCATCAAAATGTAATGATTCTAGTATCCCAGATAGATTTGATTGATCACCACGTAGAATTCTTTCACTAAATAACTTGTCAATGTGATTTTTTAAATAATACTCTTTAATGACTCCTGCTTCAACAAGAATAGCCTCATGTCGTTCACATAGAATGCCCAGGATACAATTTGTAGTTTGGGGTGGTACATAGTTTTCATCATTAAAGTTAGCAGGTAAACCTATAAATATAACAAGGTAAAAAATTAGTAATACAGTCAACCTTAGAAGAAATCTTCAAATGATTATGATGCAATCATATATATTTACCAGGAAAATTTGGATTAAGAAGGTCCTTTCTATTAGCTAACAAGGCATTGCTGTAAATGAAGTTGCAACATGCCAAGAGTAAATGGTAGGAATTAACTAAGTCATCAGAGATGTCAGGGAAGGCTCCCTTAATACATATAAATAAGGTCCAACAAAATTCAAACACTCTAGCTGGTGTGCAAGGCACCGTCTTATGCCTCCTTGATCTGGGAGGCTTTGAAAGATCATCAACCGGATCTTTAAATATGTCAGTAAAGATTGGTTGATATTTCTTAAATATGACCATAGAAACAGAAAAGTTTCTCTCAAGTTTATCAATCTTTTTTCGAAAATCTTGTGGCATATTTGCCATATCTGCCCAAGACTTGCTCTTGGCAAAAAATTGTATTAGTGGCAAATTGCACAATTGCAAAAGACGTGTCAATGACACACAATTCCCTTCCACATTGGTACCAGTCCTTCCCACAGTTGGTGTGGAGGACTTTCTACATGCCACATATAAAGCACATCCTATCCAATGTAATTGGTCTCCCTATGGAGAAAAAACATTCTTCTTATTAGAGGCACTAAATAAAATTAATTAGTTTTGATGGAAGAGGTGGCAAACTTATGTAATCCAACAGGACTGTTGCTAAACGACTGATACAAAATGTAACAGACCTTGTTTTAGCAGTAATTATAATTACATAGTAATACATTGAGAGTCCAAAGTTGATATTGCACATAGAAGATAACATTCTATTTAAAGCTTAAAAAGATATTAATTGGAGAAATTTTTGCAGATATTAATATAATAATTCCTCTTGAAATGTACTTGTACATACAAATTGAAACAATTACGAAAGATTGTTGGTTGAAGAGTAGGCAAAATTAGCATACATACTTAAACAAAATGCCACGAAATAGGTCTTATCGCGAATAATAAAGATTAAAATTGGATGAGCCTGCGATATGTGAAAGATGATGTAAAAACTAAGTGGTATTTATCGAAAATGGGAAAGATACCTCCAAAGTATAATTCTGTCGAATAGTCTCATAGGAGTTCCAGGCTTCAGAAGCTGCTGTTGCATCCATATTCAGCTTTTGGCACAAATCTTGATGCTTACTGTAAGTAGAATCTTCAATATCGTCCGACTGCCCCATTTTGGTCGGAATTTCTGAAGAAGATTCGACGAAAATTGGGTTCGGTTATACTGTTTTACAGCCAAAGTGCGCCATACGAGAACTCTGTAAAGCCTTGGCGGGAAATTGTGCGAGCATCGCCATCTTTGCCATGTTGGCGGGAACTGCAGACCGATGATTCTAGCAAAAAAACGAGTCAAATTTGCCGGCATAAACATTTCTAACTGTAATATTCTACTATATTTCTTCTATGTTGAATATAATATAACGTGTTTTGCATTTACGATTTCAAAATGAGTCTATAGTTGTTAGATTAAAAAACTATCGGCCTGAGAAACGCGCCCTCACACATCCTCCCACTGCTTTTGAAATGATGACATTGAAATAAGCGGTAACCAATTCCAAGACGATATGTTTTCTTCTATAAAAAGAAGTAATTACCACTATTTAGATATTGTTTTATAAATTCATTCTCAAGTATATATGTTTATTCTTTATTTATGTTCCTGCCTTTAATGTCACGTCCATAACAACTTCAGTAAAAATAAAAAATCTGTTCAGCTCAATATAGATGTGTATCTAGATAACATGTAGATATTATATAGAGGGCCCTAATGTTCGCGTTTTATCTCAGAAATTAGAAACCTCATTTCCTTCAGTATTTCCCAGTTTATGGTCATCATCGTTGATGACCACCAACACTAGAACCCTGTCATGTTGTGTTCTTCTGAGATAGTGATGCATAACTGATCAAACTCGATCCTCTTAGCATCCCAATTGTCGTGTTCGTAGAGTGTTTTGGCTAATCAGAACACGCACATACGTATATATGACTTCCACTTTGTAAAATAGTACAAAATGGCAACTTCGAAAACTACGAACACCTACAATAGGCAAAATTGGGAAGACGCTGTAAGTACAGTTGATCGCAAGGAGGGTATGCTTCTCTTATCTGGGCATAGCACTGAGCGTTACCTTAATTTTCATTCTGTTCCATTTAGGAATTTCCAATATTATGTCAAACCTGCTTGGGCGATAATCCGTATATTCGTATGGTAAGTGAACGTCAACATTTTAGATCGTAAACGTGGCTGTATAATCTCCAAGAAATGCTTATTTTCGTATAATTTCAGACAAAGGAGCGATATGGCAAGGAGTGCAAGATATGCATGCGTCCTTTCACAGTATTCAGATGGTGCCCTGGTGCCAGGATGAGGTTTAAGAAGACAGAAGTTTGTCAGACATGCAGCAGATTAAAGAATGTCTGTCAAACTTGTTTACTTGATCTGGAATATGGATTGCCTATTCAAGTTCGGGATGCTGCCCTCAAAATTAAAGATGACCTACCAAGATCAGATGTGAATAAGGAGTATTATGTGCAAAATATAGATAGTGAAATTGGGAAAATAGATGCCACAACCCCAGCAGGTGCTGTTGGGAAGTCAGCAGCAGCAAGTGATCTATTGATGAAATTAGCCAGGACCAGTCCTTATTACAAGAGAAACAGGCCTCACATTTGTTCATTTTGGGTGAAGGGAGAATGTAAGAGAGGGGAAGAATGCCCGTATCGTCATGAGAAACCAACAGACCCAGATGATCCATTAGCTGATCAAAACATTAAAGACAGATATTATGGTGTTAATGATCCGGTGGCAGATAAGTTAATGAGAAGAGCTGCTGCCATGCCAAAGTTAGATCCACCAGAGGACAAATCAATTACCACATTGTACATTGGCAATCTTGGAGATGTTTTAACTGAGAAACAATTACGTGACCACTTCTACCAGTATGGAGAAATAAGATCTATAACCATGGTTCCAAGGCAGCAATGTGCCTTTATCCAGTATACACAAAGAAGTGCTGCAGAGGCAGCTGCTGAGAGGACATTCAATAAACTCATATTGGGAGGAAGGAGACTGACAATTAAATGGGGAAGATCTCAGGGAAGACAAACAGTGTCTGCAGCAGAAGCTACCAGAGAAATTTTGGAGCCTGTTCCAGGGCTTCCTGGTGCTTTGCCACCACCACCTGAAAGCATGGGAAATAACTTCTTCAACCTTCAAAGTACTCCTGGCATGATGCCTCCTATGATGATACCTCCTCCTCCAGTAGCACCACAATTTATGTTCCCTCCGCAAATGGCTGCAGCTGCAGCTGCAGCAGCAACACCAATTTTCCCTCCTGGAACAGCTCCCATACATTATCCAAGCCAGGATCCGTCCAGAATGGGTGCATCCCAAGGTATAGGAAAGCCCTGGCCAGAGGAGTAATAATAAAAGCATATACACTTTTATTCTATATGAATTGTAATAAAAATAGACCATTTGAAAATAAATATGTACTCTTGATTTTCACAAAAACTCTGTCTTCCTTTTATTTAGAATCCAAAATTTCATAAACGATGGCGAACTTTTGAAATAGCCAATTTCGATGAAAGAGCCATCTGAAGTCTAGATTAGTGAAAATATTAGCAGGCAGCGCGTAGCAGCGGTTGGGAGAAGCGTTAGATATCTTCGTATTTTAATACGTGTCCGCTACTGTCTGTCCGTCCGGTGTTTCTGCTAGATCGGTGGTATTTCGTGAATCTATGGGGTGCTTTTACTGTCGGATATCATTGGATTCTTTATCTGAGTTGCTATAAGGCGCCCAGCGCGCCTTCCCGTCATGGTGAACATGTGTCGGGTGCACTTGTTATTCTACTTCCTGGCGCTTAGTCTACTCCCTTTTGCTAGTCCTGACGAGCACAATCACATTGTGAGTAGTATACATTGACATATTTTCGAAATGTCAAAGTTTCATTGCCATAACTACATATGTATGTGGCGTGGCTCGGACACGTTTCCAGATTTCGGCTTTCCTGCGACCCTTCTTAAACGACTGCTGTTGTCATTCCCATTTCGAATTTCTATCTATTTTATGCATTTTACAAAAATTCCAACATCTTTAACACAAATTTAACAAAGCTCCAAGCACTTTCTACATTCCCAACCTTTCCCATTTTCAACTTACGTTCGTCAAACACCTTTGCATCTCACTACGATTTTTCGTTAACAGTATGAAGACAGTGATGAAGTTGTCCTGTGGATGAGCACAGTAGGTCCATACCATAATAGACAAGAAACATACTCTTACTATTCTCTTCCATTCTGCATGGGCACAAAAGATGTCATAAATCATTATCATGAGACATTCTCAGAGGCACTCCAAGGCATTGAATTAAAATTCAGTGGATTGGAAATTGAGTACAAAGGTGAAGTATTTTAATGAGCTCAGTCTGGTTATTTTCTATTTCCTACTTATTTTTCCCATATGATTTACAGCTGATATCTCAAGTGTTGAGTATTGTCAAATAAGGCTGACAGAGGAAAGCGAAAAAGCTTTCATCTATGCAGTCAAAAATCAGTATTGGTATAAGATGTACATGGATGATCTTCCTATATGGGGTATATATAATAACATCATCTATTTTTGATTTTATTCATAGCAATTTATTTAACATAGTACTAATTAATGTAGGAGTTGTTGGAGAGCCAGAGGAAAATAATGGGAAAGTCTCATATTATATTTGGACACATAAAAAGTTTGATATTGGCTATAATGGCAAACAGATAGTTGATGTAAACCTGACTAGTGAAAACAGGGTTCAACTAGTACAAGGGGCACCTATTTCATTTAGTTATGAAGTTAATTGGAAGAAGAGTAATGTAAAGTTTGAGGACAGATTTGATAAGTACTTAGATCCCAACTTCTTTCAACACAGGGTAAGGGAAAATATTATTACCAGTAGTAAGCCAAGTAGCCAATTTTGAGAATAGATTGTTATGGAACTCTAATGTGTTTATAGATCCATTGGTTCAGCATCTTCAACAGCTTTATGATGGTGATTTTCCTAGTTGGCTTGGTCTCAATGATTTTAATGCGTACCCTGAGGAAAGATTATGCAAGGTATAGTAGGGATGAGGAAATGGATGATATGGAGAGAGACCTTGGGGATGAATATGGATGGAAGCAAGTGCATGGAGATGTATTTAGGCCAGCAAGCCATGCAATGTTGTTCTCAGCTTTGATAGGTGCTGGCTATCAAGTATGTAATAAATAATATACTATTTGCATGAAGAACAATTATAGTGTAGTATTCCTAAATGTTATATCTTGTTACAGGTCACAGTGGTCGTATTTAGTGTAATTATTTTTGCAATTCTTGGTGAATTGTATACAGAAAGGGGGTCAATGCTCTCCACAGCTATTTTTGTATATGCTGCAACTTCTCCTATAAATGGCTATGCTGGAGGAGGTTTATTTGCTCGTATGGGAGGCCGCCTTTGGATTAAACAAATGGTTTTAAGTGCATTTATGTTGCCACTGATGGTGTGTGGCGTTGCATTCTTCATCAACTTCATCGCTATATATTATCATGCAAGCCGAGCGATACCTTTTGGTTCTATGGTTCATATCTTTATTCTTAATAGAGACACTCATTCATACGGATAAATCCAGTAACATAATCTTCTCCTCAGGTGGCAGTCACTTGTATTTGCATATTTGTGATACTACCATTAACACTTGTCGGCACACTGCTGGGCCGAAATCTAGCTGGAACACCTGATGCGCCATGCAGAGTAAATGCTGTACCTCGGCCAATTCCTGAGAAGAAATGGTTTATGGAACCCCTTGTTATAATAATGCTTGGAGGAATCCTACCATTTGGATCGATATTCATTGAAATGTATTTATTATTCTTATTAGTAATATTGAATTCATACAAAAGAATGATATTAACAAGTAACTTATGTTTCAGGTACTTCATTTTCACCTCCTTCTGGGCATATAAAATTTATTATGTTTATGGTTTTATGTTACTAGTGTTTGTTATTCTAATGATAGTGACAGTTTGTGTTACTATTGTATGTACATACTTTTTGCTAAACGCTGAAGACTACCGATGGTATGTATTATGATGAGTATTGGTATACAAATCCAAAAAGAATTGGTGTAATTATATTTCATACTTTACAGGCAGTGGACAAGTTTCTTAGCAGCAGCTTCAACTGCTGGTTATGTTTACATTTATTCATTCTATTATTTCTTCTTCAAAACTAAGTGAGTATTTTTGATAAAAAATTATTAAATGAATTGTGATGTAAGAGTATAATAATTTATTTATCATTTCAGGATGTATGGTCTTTTCCAAACAGCATTTTATTTCGGATACATGGCGTTATTCAGTCTTGCGTTGGGTATCATGTGCGGTACAGTCGGATACATCGGCACTAATGCATTTGTACGGAAGATATACTCTACAGTGAAGATAGACTAAAGCACAATTTTAGTGTACGTCTAGATCGGGATTTTCAATAAGAGCATGCGGCATGACGCTCCTTGCTCTTAATAAAGTAGGACTCCGTTTCAGATCATGATTTTTATCCAAATTACAATCATTATATGGAAATGTCATAAATCGGAGGACTTTTCAAATTATTCAACTTTTCATCCCTATAAAGCTTTTTTTAAAAGAATATGTCATATTGTGCTGGTTTCAACATAGTTGGTCTTCCATTGAAGTATTTCATCATTTGTGTTTTATTAGAATTTAGAACAGGGAGTCCTACAGTGGGTGATACTCATCAACTGTTGAGTTTATCCACTCCCCACGAAAATGGTCATACATGCATTATTCGACCCGTGAGTCATAATTCTGTACGAAGACAAAATACATGTTCCAGCGATCAAATCCTAGGCACACCATTTTTCTATGACAAACGATTCGATGACTGCTCAACTTTGTTTCGAGAAAAATATATTTCTTTGCGCAATACTATCTATAGTGACAAATGGGTAATGGTATGGGTGTAGGAACAAGCTGCGAGTACCATTTGATAAGGCGTTCGAAATTATCTTTCATAAGCTATGGAAGAGAGACACGATATGTTCATTAATTTGTAACAGCGACATCGCTTTCACGGAATATAGTGTGGCTATAAAAATTCCATGGAAAGTATGTCAATACTAATGGATGTGAATAACAGAGAATACATTGCCATCTTTAAATCTTTTAATAAAATAACGAGCAGCTTCCTTTCGAAAGATATGACTTTTATAGTAAACCATACAACTAGAGGAGTGCCTCTGTTTTGTGACTCTAGGCTGGAATTGTAGTCATACATACAGACCGACGTTCAATTACTGACGATACGAAAATATTAATATTAATTTATAAGTAGACTAGCCAGTAGATGAAAATAAGGAGTTCAATTAATGTATAAAATGCGGATGTAAGCCATTTTTTTTACGGTCGGCTTCGTACTATGTGACAGCGTTTAGTTCACATCAATTCCATTTATCAAGATTAAGAAATGCATCGGTAAATTGTAAAGTCATGAAAGCCTGTAATTAGAATAAGTATAAATTCTGCTATGTGTAATCTTCACACGATCATTTATCAAAGGGAATATGAATTGCGATACTTCTTAATGCTCGATCGAAGAATATCGGAATTTTTAAATTCTGATGACGGTATTCTACCCTAGTATTACTACCATGTGCTGAATTCGACCAAGTCGTGAGAATCTAATGAATAATTTGTTGTTAGACGTAGTAGATCTAAGAAATATAAAATTTCTACGTACATATTTCGAACTTCTCTCTTCTCCCCCAATAAGGATATACTCCAATTCGACACTCATTTATTTTCTTTCTAATATTCCATACCTGGTTTTATAATTAAGATATACTTATTTATCGGTTGACCTATTATTACATCGTGATTGTTATTACAACTGCAGATAAAGTCCACGAAAGATTCGGTAAACACCTTCAAGGTTCAAACCGGAAGTTATTCCGTAGTATAATGCTCCATCCATACATAGATATACGTAAATAAATATAAAGTGCAATAGATAAATGATAAATGATATATTACAACTCCGTCAGATCTTAGATACGAGAATGGTGTTACGGAAATAAATATTTATTTGGGATGTAGGCTTCGGATTGACCTTAGCAGTGCCAGTGTGGCACGAAGGCTGCTTCGTCGTAAACTCCTTACTATTCACGTGTCAAAGCGCACACGTCGACGCGAGTGTGAGGAAGAGGAGAGAGTAGCGTAGGGAAGCAGCGGTGGTGCATTTTAACTCGTTTCCTCTCTAAAGTAGAGACAAGTGATTCCGTCTGCGGATCCGTCGAGTGCTACTTTCTCAGAGTAATCCTCATATCCAAAAAACCGGCAGAAATGGCACCAAAACAGAGAATGCGTATCGCAAATGAAAGAGCCACGAAAAATATCACGCTTCGAGGGAATGTTCCAAAGTCGACGGTATGTTACTTTTACTACACAGTGGTTTCTAGAAACTTTCAATTATTTAAATAACTTACAACCGCAACATTGACAATTCCTAATGAAATAGTGTTCGATTAAATCGCATCAGGTTACACAATGTAACACCTGTAACGTGTCGCGATCTCTGTAAGACGCCTCATTAGTTAGTGTCAAACATTTTATATTCCCACATTATTTGGGATTGTTTCGTGCAAAATATGTTCGCAAATTGATGTAATCGTTGCCAGTTATCGTTCTTCAAGTTTCTGGATAGTTTGAAGTAGAATCTAACACAAGGTAAAGCAACATATGTATTGTTCTGACAGAAACCCCAAGATGATGCATCTCCTGTTGGACCCTGTCTATTAGCACTCTTCTTATTTGTTGTATGTGGGTCTGGTGAGTAATGAAACATTAGTAATTATAAAAGTGTCATTCAAATGGCTTGTCTAATGCAATTGTATTCTTTCCAGCTGTGTTTCAAATAATTCAAAGTATTAGAATGGTATAAGGAAGTTGGATATATAAGGATAATATGCACCATTGTTACTGTTAACACAAAGAGCCATCTCAGATTCATCACAGCATATGCGAGATTGACAGACTGTTTTACAAGTTGTAAAAATGTAGACACTTACAATGCTCACACACATACACAGGTTTCAACATCGCTAAAGAAAAAAAATCTCCTTCCTTTGCTGTAGCTCAAAGATTTATTTATAAAATTTAGCATTTATAAGGATTTTAATTAATTGTAATATGTATCGATCGACAGAGAAGGGTGAACTCGCATTTTCTAGCAGGCATTTGTATCGAAGGAAGGTTTTGTATTTTTGATTATAAAATATTTTCACATGACCCTTGTAGCTTTTCTATTTCCAATCTAGTAGACGATAAACAGGCGACTGTTCTTCCATCGATCCATACATAAAAAGAATATTGTATATACACGATCGATTGATTATGTCAATATGTCAAAGCATTCCACTGTATACAGTTGGTAGCTTTTGGTTGTTCATATATATATTTTAGAGGCCTTAAAAACACAATAGGTCACTGTACGTATAAAAATATATATTGTATACAACATTGAGGTAATCTATTTCTGTGAGATATTTGCTACTGAAAATTCTTTGTCTCTTTTAATAAATTATATCATGAAGTAAGACTGGTCCCTCAGTTGCCACTCCTGTGTATACGTTAAATTTCAACCCACGCAAATTCGTTCCATTAACAAAAGCTGTAGTATTTTTAATATTTCTATTGCTGTTGGCCGAGCATCAAATTAGGGTTCAGATCATTTTTTAACTCACACTTGAAAGGTCGGAGGGAACCCGTTTCTTCCAAACCGTTTTCATGCGTTTGAAAACAGGTTTGATAAATTTGTAGGGGAAATTCTCTTGGCTCATGCGCAGTTGTTACGATTGCGTGGGATTTTTCTCTCGAATCCGGCAGGCTTGAATCGTGCTCGCGCTTGATTTTTGTTGTGGATGCTGTTGATCGTCATTTGAATCAAACGGATAAGTCATCCAAGTTTTCGAGTAAGAATTGGTGGCACTGGCTATTCATTATTTTGGAGCTCCAGTGAAAAGTAGCGGCCTTTGGACGTCGTTACTAATCTCAGAGATTTGTCTGCTGTTTCGGTTACAATCGAAATGGCTGGTATATTTAATTTGTTCAGCGATATTTCCGGACCCGGACAAGGTAGGAAGAATTTTCAATACGTATTCCCAAATATTTATCTTAGAAATACGTTACGTGCTTACGCGAGCCAGATTTCTATTAGTTTACATTAATTTAACAATCGAGCATTAAAATCTGAGGTTCGGTGCAACCCCTTCTACATGAACGTTACCCATCGAACAGAAGCCAGTTAGTTAATTGGCAAATAATAATATTTTCGATCTCACAGTTGAAATAGCAAAACCTTTGTCGAGGTCTAAAACATCGCTTGCATCGACGAGCGCTCTTAAATCATTGAGCGTGCCTAAATCAAAGGGCCTTTCCATCAGATCGAGTTCTGATATAAACATCCCTTCCACACTGCGTGTAAATCCTACTGGAAAGCAGAATACAGGTTCGGATGCAGAGAAGGATTGTTTAAAACCTAAACTGACACAACTAGGTTCTAATGGACGTCCCTTGTCCCCAGGAAGAGATCCTGCAAAAAAAGTAGGCTCATATTGCTGGTTTTATACCAGCCTATAATTTCAGAGTAGTATTCTCAATAACATGAATAATACATCCTGTTCCAACAGAAAAAAGAAGTAGTTGGAAGCAAGAAACCAAAATTGCGAAAATCATCTAATGATTATTGCTTTAAAAAACCAATGCCAATTCAAAAACACATAAAATTGCAAGGCTTCCCAGAGCCTGAGGAGTTGGCACCATATTATAATTTTGAATCAGAACTTGGTATGTAAGAAGAATATTGATCAATATTCTGAGATAAGTCGGTGAATGTTCCTATCAATATTTTCAGAGAATATATATATGAGAGATCTGGAAGATGAATTTCAAGAATTGCTTTCCCAAAAACGCAAGCTTATCAAACCGTATGAGGATGAAGGATTTGTGTCTGACTCTGAACCATTGCCTGTTCCTAAGATACCATCACTTTCTGTATCAATGAATTCACTGGACAATCTCTCTCTGGCAGATGATTCTCTTAGCTTACCAGATTTAGATATGGACGACTTCATTGATGATTTGTCTACTGCCTAAGATACCAAAAACTTCATTATTATTTTGTATTCACATATAGGATGCAGTATTTGAACAAGCAGTGAGACTTCGTATTAAATATTTAATCATTAAAAGAGATATTTATTATTTTAAATGTATAACGACGTTCCATGACTATTTTTATGTTCTGTATCACAGATAAGAGTGAAGTAATTTTTGTACGAAATAAAGAACCTTTCATAGTAAACTTCATGGCAATTCTATTTCACCGCTTTTGTCAATTGTTAATATAAAATGGCAGCCAAGTGTACCACCGTAATAGCTGGGATTGCAGAAGACCCACAATTTGCTGGGTTGTGTTACATTGCAGATTCTTTGATGACTGCATTACCAAATTTTCATTATCGAAGCATTGTAAAAAATTTGTCAGAATGGCAAGTACGTTTCCTCATCTATCATATCTGTAGCTGTACTTAACTGATTGATTATGCTGTTAGAATTGGTTACAGCAAGTTTGTAGTTTATATGGTTGGGTCCATTTGAAATCACCCTTGGTTTGGAGGGAAATTGGCATAAGTGGACGAACTATCAGTTACATTGGCGGGGCATATCAATTTTATGACTTGTTGCAAAGATATTATAATATCGAATTACATTTAACTAGAGAAGAATTGGAGCTGTTGAAATCCGAGTTGTTATATGCAAGAGACATTCCTTTTCTCTCGACCATTTGTGAAAAAAACAAAAGATTTTCGTAATTTCCCTGTAGGTTGTGAAAGTACACCCGCAAATTGATCCTTTCGAGGTTGAAAAACAATATAGATACATCACTATAGTGGGTGCTGGTAGATCATTGTGCCTAGATTTAGTGCCTCAATTAGTGACGATACAAGAGTTATGGAAATCGAACGGTGTCTTAATAAATTTGTACGACGAGCCTGGACATTATTTTCAGCTGAAAAAAATTGTCAAAGATGCGGAGGCCATAGGGGGTGGATTACGATCAGCAATCATAGTAGATTCCATAAAAGAAGGATTGCTAAATTGTGATATTTTAATTTACTTAGATACTTTGTTGAGGTAGCATATTAAGAATATATTTTCAATTTGCATCTCAACGTTCCTAACAATATATTCATCTCCTTTTCTTTCGATTAGAGAAGAATCCGAAGAGATTAAGTGTTGGTTGAAACGAAATTACGATGCTATGGTACAGCTGTCTGGCCATATAAATTCCTCAGCCCCGCCCCACATGAAAGTTATCTTAAGTTCGATGGACCTGTCATGTTTCTGTACTAATATTCTGCACACGCTTGTCACAAAGTTACCAAAGACAAGTATAGTGGCAACTAGTGCGCAATATGCCTTGGAAATTTTGCATCCCTTTGTAAGCTCGTTGGATTTTGATCCTCGTTCATTCGGATGTCCACCGGTTTGGGGCTTTCTCGGTCAGTCGATCAGTATAAACATTAAATCTTACACATAATAATATAATATTCCATTGCTAATGCCTGTAGGAATCAATCAGTTCGTTGATATATGCCATATAGTTCAGAAACATGATTATTATCGCGTAAACAACAAGGTAGCCAAATCTTCAAACAAGTTATCGTTGCTTGCCGACACGAAATGGTCAGAATTGAGGTGGTTCGCTTATATGGCGTATAATAAAAATCCGTATGAACTTGCTGTTGAACGCAAGGTACAGCAACATGACTAAGAAAACGAGGAATATAATATAAACTAGGCAATATCTTTAGGCGATTGCTCAGTACCAAATAGGGCGCTCAGAAGACTTTCAGAAATGTCGAGCGATTTGCGATCTATTGAAACTGTGGTATGCACCAGATGTCGGGGACGAAATTATATCATTAGGAATCGATTCTGATGGTAAACATATCTTGAACTCTATTCTCGAAATACTCAACATTCTGAGTTCTTTTAGGAACGTTCGGTATCCCGAAAGATTTAGTGTTTTCACAACCAGTTCACTTGAAAGTGTTAGAGAACGATTGTCGTGTCTGGGTTCCATCTGTAGGATTTCCTATGCCGGATATCCCAAGCTGGATGTTTCAAAATTTAATAGATACTGCTCTTATTTTGAGGGATCATTTTATTACGTTGCGTTTTGCTAGCGAAAATATCTTGTAGATTTTAAACTGTCAGATTAAAATAAAATATTGCATCGAACTAAGTGAACGCGCGCACTGTTTGAAACGGAGTACCAATTACGTTAGATCACGTTAGATATACGATTGCTCAGCTGATCGGAAGACTCCGAAACAGTCCAGAGTTGCCCAGGTTATGAGTTTGTATACATTCCTGTTACAAATCACTCCAATCACTCGTTTAGTGTTGAATAAAACTGTGCAGTGTTAATTAGTAGAAATTTACTGAATGCGTGGTATTATACTAAAGAAAGATGGAAGAGTTGCCGTTTGAGATGCACCAAGATTTTGCGCATAAATTGTTTACCGCTGGTGGAACGCTATTTCTTTTAGATGTACCCCGTGGTACAGATGTTGGAATCGACTTAAAATCGTGGAATACCGAGGAAAGGTTTAAAGGAATCAAAATGATTCCACCTGGATTCCATTATGTGCATTATAGTGCTGTTAATGAATTTGGTGAGATGGCACCAAGGAGTGGGTTCCTTCATATGTTTAAATCGACAGAAGTTGTTGTTAAAAAGTGGGATAACAATGAAGAAGATATTAGTTCTGAAGTTATCCCAGAGGAAATGGTTCACAGTATGCAGGACAATGTAAAAAATCTTGATAAATATCTTGGACCTTATCCGTATGAAATCTGGATACATTGGAAGGATCTAACCACCCATATAACACCAGAAATTGTAGAAAGATGTTCCCCTTCTTGTGGGTAAGTAGTGAGAGTTATATTACTAAAATATTTAAGAATGGATGCCTGTAATCTGATTTTTTATGCTAGATATGTCAAATCAGCATTGGAGTTGGAGCACTGCAAAGATGCAGATAGAACAAGAGCTAGTACAACACCAGTAAAGAGAAAAAAGACACGACTTACAATAGAGGAAAAGGAAGCTGCATTATTGCCCCATTTGAAACCTAAACCTGGCACAGAACTCAGGTTCACTGAGCTACCAGAGAAGCATTACCCAGATAATGCGTCACCTACAGAAATTACATGCCATTCACTTGATACTAGTTTTGTACTCAACAATCTTCTCAGCAAATTTGCAAAGTATGTACATGTGCAACCTCTAAATATAAATATTCGAGTATATATTTGATCTTAAGTGATGAAAACAATGTTCTTCATTTCAGTTCCATTGAGCTAATCGGGGAAATGCAACTGGCATTTGTTTGTTTTCTTGTTGGGCAAAGTTATGATGCTTTTGAACATTGGAAAAAACTAATTTCATTAATATGTGGAGCAGACTCAGCCATTTCGCAACATCACAGTGTTTTTTTCGACTTTCTTAAGACAATAGACGTGCATTTAATGCACGTGCCGGAAGATATGTTGTGCGATATTGTAGCTGGGAATAATTTTATATATCACAACTTACGAAAATTGTTTGCAAATATTGAAGTAAATGAGCAAGTGGACGAACGTTTGAAATCGTATGTTGTACGAATGTGTAATCGACTTTCCAAGAAGTTTCTGTGGGACTTTAAGCATTTACAAAAGGAAGCGGAGGATGAAGCGCCAGTAATTGTGTCACTGGACTAATTGTGAATAGTTTGTTTTGCGTGAGATAACATAACAACTTAAGTAAGTTCAAATAATTTCCTTTTATTTAATATTTAAGTATACGCCTAATATATAAATAAAATCATTTCCATTGAGTATTCACACACATACAATTTTTGCCAATTAAACGGCTTTTAGATTCTCTTGAAGTATTGAAGGAACCGCGTCGAGTAGTTGTAGTTCAGGTTTACAGGCGCTGGAAGTTTGAAAAATATTATTAGTTTGAATACATTTAATAGCATCGAAATGTTCACTTTAATATTATTATAATAAAATGCTTACTGGATGAGGTGGGCGTGGGGGTGGGACATAGGTGCCATATCTGCTGGGTTCAGCTTCGGCTTCGGCTTCACGTCGGAGACGCTAGAAGTGACAGATAAACTCGTAGTTACTTGTTGTAACAGTTAATGTGCCTTTATATGTAAAATACTTACTGGATGAGGTGTGGGTGGGGGTGGAACAAAGGTACCAAATTTGCTGGGTTCAGCTTCGGCTTCGGCTTCACGTCGGAGACGCTAGAAATGAAAGACACAATTGTAGTTACATCTTGCTGTAGCAGTTATTGTTGTTTAATGTATAAAACACTTACTGGATGAGGTGGGCGTGGGGGTGGGACGTAGGTGCCATATCTGCTGGGTTCAGCTTCGGCTTCGGCTTCACGTCGGAGACGCTAGAAGTGAAAGATAAACTCGTAGTTACTTGTTGTAACAGTTAATGTGCCTTTATATGTAAAATACTTACTGGATAAGGTGTGGGTGGGGGTGGAACAAAGGTACCAAATTTGCTGGGTTCAGCTTCGGCTTCGGCTTCACGTCGGAGACGCTAGAAATGAAAGACACAATTGTAGTTACATCTTGCTGTAGCAGTTATTGTTGTTTAATGTATAAAACACTTACTGGATGAGGTGGGCGTGGGGGTGGGACGTAGGTACCATATCTGCTGGGTTCAGCTTCGGCTTCGGCTTCACGTCGGAGACGCTAGAAGTGAAAGATAAACTCGTAGTTACTTGTTGTAACAGTTAATGTGCCTTTATATGTAAAATACTTACTGGATGAGGTGTGGGTGGGGGTGGAACAAAGGTACCAAATTTGCTGGGTTCAGCTTCGGCTTCGGCTTCACGTCGGAGACGCTAGAAATGAAAGACACAATTGCAGTTACATCTTGCTGTAACAGTTATTGTTGTGCAATGTATAAAACACTTACTGGATGAGGTGGACGTGGGGGTGGGACATAGCTGCCATATCTGCTGGGTTCAGCATCGGCTTCGGCTTCACGTCGGAGACGCTATAAATAAAAGACATAATTGTAGTTACATTTTGCTGTAACAGTTATTGTTGTGTAATGTATAAAACACTTACTGGATGAGGTGGACGTGGGGGTGGGACATAGCTGCCATATCTGCTGGGTTCAGCATCGGCTTCGGCTTCACGTCGGTGGCGCTAAAAATTAACGGCAGAATTGTAGTTATTTTTGCTGCACAAGTTATTGTTAAATAATGTGTAAGATATGTACAGGATTAAGTTTGCGGGGTCGAACATGGTCTGGGCCATGTCTGCTGGCCTCAGCTTCAGCTTCGGCTTCGGCTTCACGACGGAGGCGCCGCTAGAAGTGAAAGTTAAAATTGTTATTACTTCTTGCTATAACAGTTAGTACTCTTTGATGTATAAAATACTTACAGTATCCGGACGGGGAGTTGGCACATACATGCCGTGCTTATAAGATGGTTCGGCTTCGGCTTCGGCTTCGGCTTCGGCTTCACGTCGGAGGCGCTATAAGTAAAAGATAAAATTGTAGTTACTTCTTGCTGTAATAGTTAATATTCTTTGATATGTAAAATACTTACTGGATGAGGTGTGGGTGGGGGTGGGACATAACCGGGGCCAGGTCTACCGGGTTCAGCTTCAGCTGCGGCTTCACGACGGAAGCGCTGTAAGAAAAAGAGAGAATTCCAATTATTTCATACTATAGCAGTCATTCTTTTTTAAAGCGTAACAAAGTTGTGATAACGCTTCGAATGATGGCTCATAAGTCACTCAGGATTTTGATTTGTATGCCTTAAAAAATTTGCGAAAAAATGAATTTTGAGCTAGGGGCCTGGAATTTTTACTACTTCTTCCTCGATGTAAAAAAACACTTTCTACCAAGTTTCAGCCCCGGAAACCGTCGGGAAGTCATGAAAACATAGGGAAAACCATCAAAATGAAATATTCAAGATCGGTTTTCCACGTGTTTTAGGTAGAATTCCGGCATTTCCCCCACTAAGTTCGTGTTTTTTATCCGTTTTGAGACACGAGGAATCGAAAAATCAAGCGTTCGTCCCGGTCCCAGAACCTTCGAAAAATCGAAAATTTTTGAAGGGGTATGCCTTAAAAAATTTGCGAAAAAATGAATTTTGAGCTAGGGGCCTGGAATTTTTTCTACTTTTTCCTCGATGCAAAAAAACATTCCCCACCAAGTTTCAGCCCCGGAAAAGGTCGGGAAGTCATGAAAACATATGAAAAACCGTTGAAATGAAATATTCCAGATCGGTTTTCCACGTGTTTTAGGTGGAATTCCGGCATTTCCCCCACTAAGTTCGTGTTTTTTATCCGTTTTGAGACACGAGGAATCGAAAAATCAAGCGTTCGTCCCGGTCCCAGAACCTTCGAAAAATCGAAAATTTTTGAAGGGGTATGCCTTAAAAAATTTGCGAAAAAATGAATTTTGAGCTAGGGGCCTGGAATTTTTTCTACTTTTTCCTCGATGCAAAAAAACATTCCCCACCAAGTTTCAGCCCCGGAAAAGGTCGGGAAGTCATGAAAACATATGAAAAACCGTTGAAATGAAATATTCCAGATCGGTTTTCCACGTGTTTTAGGTGGAATTCCGGCATTTCCCCCACTAAGTTCGTGTTTTTTATCCGTTTTGAGACACGAGGAATCGAAAAATCAAGCGTTCGTCCCGGTCCCAGAACCTTCGAAAAATCGAAAATTTTTGAAGGGGTATGCCTTAAAAAATTTGCGAAAAAATGAATTTTGAGCTAGGGGCCTGGAATTTTTTCTACTTTCTCCTCGATGCAAAAAAACATTCCCCACCAAGTTTCAGCCCCGGAAAAGGTCGGGAAGTCATGAAAACATATGAAAAACCGTTGAAATGAAATATTCCAGATCGGTTTTCCACGTGTTTTAGGTGGAATTCCGGCATTTCCCCCACTAAGTTCGTGTTTTTTATCCGTTTTGAGACACGAGGAATCGAAAAATCAAGCGTTCGTCCCGGTCCCAGAACCTTCGAAAAATCGAAAATTTTTGAAGGGGTATGCCTTAAAAAATTTGCGAAAAAATGAATTTTGAGCTAGGGCTCTGGAATTTTTTCTACTTTTTCCTCGATGCGAAAAAACATTCCCCACCAAATTTCAGTCCCGGAAAAGGTCGGGAAGTGATGAAAACATAGGAAAAACCGTCAGAATTAGATGAGATCAATTATTCAGCAGGCTGTTTTCAAGTGTTTTCGGTACAATTCCGGCCTTTACCCCACTGATTCTTTGTTTTCGATGCGTTTTGATACTCAAACAATCGATTTATGAAGGATTCAGAAAAGTTAGAAAAAGTCGAAAAAATAAAGATTCAAAAATAATATCGTACTACAATACGGGGAACTAAAATGATGGAAAATCCCTCACAAACGGTAGCGTGACAGATAAACAGAAAACATGAGTTAATAAAAGCATATAAAATACTTACAGCTTGGGGTGGACGGGGGGTTGGAATATACATGCCCCCTTTGTTGGTGAATGGTGAATCCGGTTCACGTCGGACTCGCTGTAAAGATCGAAGTTCCATTTTAAAACATATTCTGTTAAGCTATCAAAAGAGGCAAAGCATATTTAATATCCTTACAGGTACTGGCTGACGGTGCCGGGGTACAAATCCTAAATCATCAGGGCTTTCTACAAGTGCCCTTTGGGTGTGCGCTTCAGGTTCAGCCTCCCGCCGTAGTCGCTATTACATTTTTCGAAAAAGTTATTACTTTCGACAAGTCAAATAATATTTTCAGGAGAAAATCGGTGGTTGATACTTACAGGATGTGGCGGTCTTGGTTTTACTGGTGCTATCGGCCTTGGTCTTACGGGTTGCGGCCTCGGTCTTGACGGTCTCGATGGCTCGGCCTGTACAAAACTTGTACAGACGAGAGCCAAAATGGCCATGGCTACTATGACCCTCATGATTCTAGCACTTTAGAGGAACTTTTGTTATTGCAGAACCCAATGCACAATAATCTCTTCACTACTTCTTCTTGCTTTAGAAGACAAGAAGTGACTGATGCCTTCTGACATCGAGCGCCGGGTATTTATACAGTAAACCGTCTCCATTGCCTTTTAGGCGAAAGTTCAAGAGTGCAAATGAGGTGGGAGCCGGGAACCACCGAGTGCTTGCATGCTTTGCAAGATAAGTGCGATTTCTTCTCGGCCGGTTTTCCCGTTCATATGTACATACGCTTGCTCCGCGGTCATCAGTTCTAATCAGTGTATCAGTCTACTGGAATTTCTGTACCAATACATGCAAAAAAATATAACTAACTGTGTGTTGGGATACTACTATCAACAAGTGATTGCGAATGCGATAATGAGGATCATGTATCGCGCTTGGGATGCTGCGACAAAGAAAAAGAGAACGTGCGGTGAGTCTAAAATGTTTGGATATGTACGGGGAACTACCGCGCTCCGGTACGAACTGACGTCACGCACTACATGCGTTTGTGTACAAGTGAGAGAAACCGTGATCTCTATACTGACACTGACTGATACCATTGTCTTTTTGCTTATTTTTGCAATTCAAAACCGAAACATGCAAAAATCTGTTTCCGCCCGGGATCGAACCGGGGACCTTCCGCGTGTTAGGCGGATGTGATAACCACTACACCACGGAAACGCGTTGTTACCGTTTTACGCCGAATTTTGGGGAATTTTTAATTTATACTATATTATAAACAAGATAATTATTTCTATCTTGGCATATGTTATTTCATTTAAGGAAGAAAGGATGAAAGATTGAAATAGACAAGAATACTTATGCGTTCAAACTTTATTCACGATTGTTAAGTATATACAATAATAACTTACAAAAATAATTCTATCGCTAGGTCGCGAAACGAGAGAGGAACGTACGCAAAATGAAAAAGGGTACTTCAATCAATGTTTATGTTTACAAAATGCATACAATCCGCGCAATGCCATCATTCATTAGAATTCGGTTGGCCAACTTCGAGGGCCCGCTTCTCTTCCGTTAATAAAACCACTTTTTCTTCATATTTCTCCTTGAGATCTTTGAAGAGAGTGAGCTGCGTTTCGTATTCTTTCTTCAGGTCGGCATTCAGTTGTACTGCAGCATCCATTTTATTAATCATCGTATTATACCGGTCGCGCTCTTGGTTTATTCGTTGTTCCATGTCGTCGACTTCAGCCTTTAGGATACAATTAATTAGTTAAGATTTGTCAGAGTTCAAGGATCGATGGATCGTACCTGTAAGTGCTTAACTTCCATATTCCGAATTTGTAGGAGACTTCTGGTCAGTGTCTCGACTTCTTTGAGCGATGCCACTTGATTGCTCAGGGCATTAATTTGCTTCTCTTGATTAGCAATCAGGCGGGACTTATCATCTAGCAGTAAGGATGTTTGGACCAGCTGACACCTGAGTTGTTCAATCATCTGTTTAAATACATTATCGTCATTGCCACCTGCCATCACTGCATCGTACGAGGCTTGCAGCGTGGCCAATTGTTCCTTAGTACTGTCGAACTTTTTCCGATAATTGTCTCGCTCCTCGGCACTTTTCTAAGGACGCAATATTTTTTTTTATAGCATATGTGTAACATTTATCCAGTGCTCCTATAAGAATCGCGATACCTGTAATGCTTGTTTAAGTTCCATAATTACAAGTTCACTTGGATCTCGTTCCTTCATACTGGGAGTACTTATTTTTTCTTCCTGAAATGGAATGTAGAATTACTACGGGGATTTTTTGGATGCGGAAAGTTCTTTTGAAAAATAATTCAGTATAGAAACCGGGGAAGTACTGCTGCCATTAACTGCTGGCGTTGTAGTTGAACTCTGATCACCAAGTGTGACTTTATCACCAATGTCTATTGAAGTCTCCGGTGTTGTGATCTTGGCTTCCAATGATTCATTGTTTTGGATCGGCTTCAGGTTTACGGCGCAATCACCGGCACCCTTGCTCACGAGATCTTTCACGTCCTCCTTGTTTGTCTAAACGAGATGCGAAAAAAGAAAGGGTGACTCTGGCAAGCGGAAGTTCATGCAGCACGTTAAAAAGAATGTCAATAATTCTCAGTAGAATCCTAATTTCTTAGAAAGTGCAAGATTTATCATGTTCACTCGGACTATGCTATATTAGGAGAAAGTTCACTTACGATTTCCTTTTTACCAACTTCTTCCTTCGCCTCGTCGGGGGAACTATCAAGCGCTTTCTCGATCATTTCTTTTTCAGAGGCGGAAATTTTTGGAAGTTGATTATCGCCTGCACAACTGTTATTCTCTGAAACTCCATTCGTATTCTGCTCAGCGGCTCTTGGTGTGCTTGATTCACTGTCTCCTCTCGGTGTTGCTACTTCGGCGTCCGACATTTTTGTCTTTTCTTGTCTGTGAGAATGGTAGTAGATCCTGTGTGATTTGCGGTTAACGTGACAGTAAAAAAGTGAGAATCGTCATGGTGATTAATTTTTTACGGATATATCTGTTTCACTTTTTGGGGGACAAATTTATTCTCATATATCGCCCTGTTAAACTCCTGTAGCTTGAGACGCGTGAACTACGTAAATAGTATGTTAGAACTTCTGACAATTTTCTTAAGGCAAGTATACGCAATTCTACGGTAAATAAGATCGATGAATATAAGTTCTAATCCAACCGGCGAACGATAAATTATATAAAGAGATATAAGAGAGGTAGTACAAGAAGCTCTTACCAGATATATTAAAATAAATATACTACGATCCAGGATAAGTGACTTCTCTTGGGAAAGGATTCCAGTGTCACTCGATCGTACAAAATGTCGAATACTAATGCAAGGAGGGATGTATTTTTGGCCGTTCTCCGGCGATTCTATTTTAAACTCTATCATGGATGAGTATCAGCTGCATAGGCATGGAGTTCTAAATCTGATTTCTTAGTATTGGTATTGGATTTTCGACTTGTGCGTCGCTCGCTTTGCATCTACATTGATTCTTAATAAAATACAGCAAGATTCTTTTCTTAATGAGAGATATTTAAGATTTTTGTCATTCTTTAGAGCGTCGTTACCAACTCCCATATTCAAATTGATGCGCCAAAAGGAAGTGGGTAGAGATATTTTTTAAGGACCCTCGAAATTATTGCATATCTTTAGACTATATTTAAAAATAAGTCGAACAACATTATTCGTAGTATTAACATCTCAAGAATTTAAAGAATTTCTTGAATGACGTAACAGTTGAATTACAATCATAATGATTAACGTAGTGTCGTTGGGTCGGTGTCACGCTTCTGGGTGCCCGTGTATAAGTAGCGGGCTTATTTTTAAGAAATTATCAGGTAATTACACTGAAACCTTGAATTTCTCTCTTTTCTATGAACTGAGCGACCTATATTTGATATCTGGTGGTATTGTTATGCGAATGACGATTCAGAATAATGAAGATCTCGTTTGCTAACCTCAGGCATGCATTGTCCATTGCCGACACTCGAAGCGATATTTATGCTTAATGAATCTTATTACTTCGCCAAATTTATTATTAATAGACTTCTAAACATTTGTACGTCATATTGTTAAAATCCAGTGAAAAGTTATTCGTAAAAATAGTCTGTGTATCAAATGGGGACATGTGTGGAATCGTTAATTTCTCAATAATTTCGATGTTTTACAGATAAACCGATAAAGAATGGAGGAGTATGCAAGAGAACCATGCCCGTACCGCATAGTGGACGATTGTGGTGGTGCATTCACAATGGGAGCTATTGGTGGTGCAATATTCCAGGCAATCAAGGGATACCGTAATGCACCAAGTGGAGCAAGAAGAAGGCTTACTGGAAGCTTAACAGCTATCAAACAAAGAGCACCAATTATTGCTGGCAGCTTTGCTATTTGGGGTGGCACATTTTCAACAGTTGACTGCACATTGGTCCAAATAAGAAAAAAGGAAGACCCATGGAATTCTATAATCAGTGGTGCAGTGACTGGTGCTATACTATCAGCGAGAAATGGCTTTGCTGCCATGGCTGGCAGTGCAGTGGTTGGTGGTGTGCTTTTGGCATTGATCGAGGGTGCAGGAATCATGCTTACGCGATTCTCAGCAGAACAATTTAAGCCACTGGTTTATAATCCTGATGCACCACCCTCTGAGGCTGATATTCCAGTACAGAATCCACAATAACAGCTTGTAAAATCATGCTTTAGGTTTATCTGAATTCATATATTGCCAGACAAGTGGTGTGCCCTTGACTCTCTTTGTAAAGTCAAGATTCACTTGAGGGGTTGTATCTGCCAGTACTTTCAATTTTTATGTACGGCAGCACTTCGATACAAAGGACAGTGGTAGATGAAGTTTTTTTATTTGACAAGTTTCTTTCCCCCCATGGAATTACATTTGACATCAACAAGTAGGAAGCGTTAGTACAAATGTAGAGAGTGTTAGAACATTATGGAGCGCATTGACGTTACTTCATCCACTCCACACACTGTATTTTGTAAAAAGACAGGGAAAAGAAGGAGCGTGCACATAAAGTGTAAATGATATATTATAGTAAGTCTCTTGTAATATACATTTGTGAACAAAAAATATGCATGGCTCATTATTTGTGCGAATGTTACACATCCGTGTAGGGTCTCATAATACAATAATTGGCACATACATATGTTACGTTTGTATCACATATCCGATGCTGTATAATTCGTTCTTACATAGTGCGAGAAATGAAGTATATACAAAACACTATGTAATAATTATGGTCATTGTATGATTTATTGTTATCCTAATCATCTTCTTCTTCCTCGTAACACTTTAGGGAAGATGGCACTGAAAAATCCAAAGTTTTACTCGTGGACTCCTCTTTACACACAGTTGCCTCCTCTTTAATTTTTATGGGCTTCATCTCATTGTCTTGCAACGACTTGTTCTCCATGCCTAGTAGATGAAGCTGCTCCACCTTAAAGTAAACAAATGTTTTATTATTCACGCAATTGTAATGAATATGTTTAATGAAATGTTACTTTCCCATACCAGGAGTGCGTGAATTTGATTGTCAATTCTTTCGAGCATTCGTTGAAGTAGTTCTTTCTCTTCTTTCAGTTCCCGCTGAAATGCTAATAGTTCATCGAGTCTTAACCTTAAATCTGGATTTTCTATGTCGTCGTCCATTGGCGTTTCCATTTTAACTATTAACCAATTGGATCAGCAATGCTCCACACAAAGATATGACACTTTCGAATTACATCTCACAAACACTACCAATCGTGTGGAAGACCGTTTGGAGAAAGAAGCGTCCCTCCTTTGACACATCAAATCAAATACAATTTGGCAAGAGTTCATTAAAATGACGTTACAAACAATTCATTCCAACAAATTATTTCGATGTTAGTTCGTATTATTGAGTGTCACTTATTAGATTCCAAGAAATGGACGTTTCAAATAATTGATCTTGCAGTCATTCGGCAGTACACAGAAACCGGGCGTCCATACAGTAGTATGCTGTAGTCAAAGTGCCGCGAGAAACATCCTAACCATGTAATCTACTGAGCGATCGATCGCAACAGCAGTTCGAGATGTAGCTGATGTAAGGTTGCCGGCTGATCAGGGTTCATCGACAAGGTAAGTGATCAACGGCTTTTTATTTGTGCAGATCAATTGAATTTTATATGTATTGTCATATGTATTGCGTTGTGTTTCACATGTACTTTATTATACTTTGAATTGTCGGACTTCGACGATGTTAAGTCTGATATTACGTTTGCGAGGCAGAGGCAGTTAGGCCTCTGTATTGAAGTAAACTGAACTAACAATAGGAAACACTTGTTTATGCGGGAAATGGGGAAATATGGGTGATATTTGGATATACGAAGAGACAAAGTTCTTTTTGGCCATAAATTAGTACAATAATACTTTATTTCGGCTAAGGATTCTTCTACGGTTGACTACAGGCTAATCACAATTTATTCATAGCTCACCGTGGTAGATATGGAAGTTTGTAGTTCACAACGCCCATGCAACGAGATAACTTATACAATTTTCACAAGTTCCTTGAGCCATTAAGTCTTCTTTCGGAAATCTTTGCTTGAAGCATCGGGGGGAAATTTTCTTCGGAGTCAGGGTCTTTCGAGAATTTCAGGAACTATACGTAGAATCACTAGATGATACTAATACGCTAGATTCGATTCAACGGTCGAGTTAAATTAGCCGGTCATTTACAAATATACACGAAGAAATACGGCCTTTTGTACAAACGCAAGAATACATGAATTCGTACACGTAAATGTGGAGAGCTCGAACTCGAGTGTTCTTTCTCCTCTGTTTACTGTAACCTCATCAGATAGTGCCAGCGCCATTTGCACTTAAACATTCTTCAATTTGTTAACACATATTATGGTATTCTCTAGTATCGCAAGAGACAATTTGGGAACTAGTTCATATGCACTCGACGCTGTTCTCGCCAGAGAACGGCGTAGAGTAGTACAGTAATAAATATCTAACGGAAGGCAAGAAGAAACCACCAGCTTTCCATCGTCCATAGAATATCATTCTCACGGAAAGTGCAGGGCGTTCATTCTCACGCAGTCGAAGTAGTTTGGCTAGTACGCTCACTATTCCTTACCAATAACAGTGTCCCCGATGTACACGACAATCTATTCTTTCGACTTCATCGCTCACGCATTGTTTATCCGATGGATCACTCAAGTAGAACTGACCTCTTCATCGGAACATCGGGGAAATACAAGTAGCATTACTCGATTCCGTTCAGACGTGACAAGACCTTCACCAAGGTTCGCTGATTTGCGAGGCATAGACTTCGTCATTGGAGTAGTAAGGTCCAGGTCAATCCTTCACCGAGGTGGTCGGCGGCGACTCGCGACTATTCTCCCCAGTGAAGTTGCTCAGACCTAGTGAACCGGTCTCGTGGCTCGAGGAGTTGGTTGGTGAGTTGCTGTTGCTCCTCGCGCTCCCAAGGATGACGCTACCGGTCTCCGCCGGTATCAAACCCTCCTTCATCCGTTTCTTCTGCTTCATTCTCCGGTTCTGGAACCAGATCTTCACCTGGGTCTCGTTCAGCTGGAGCGCCGAGGCGATCTCGATGCGACGTGCTCGTGTCAGGTACTTGTTGAAGTGGAATTCCTTCTCCAGCTCGGTCAGCTGCTTGTTCGTGAAGTTGGTGCGTCCGGTATTGTTGAAGCTGCTGGCGATACCCGCCAGGCCTTGACTTGCCACGCATCCCACTACCCCGTTTGTAGTATTTCCATACACCGAGGCACTCGGCCCTGCCACTGTGCCACTGGCAAATTCCACTGCAGTCGGATTTGTCTTTGGAACTGTAACAAAGTAAATCAGGCTTTCAGATATAGGAATACTTTGATATTGGCAAATTAATATTGGACCCCTTAATGGATTAAGATTTCTACTTTAATGATAAAAGGATCAGTACGGATTCTGATGGTCCAGTTATTAAAATATCTTAGTATGGCATTGGGCAATAAGTAGAAGCCAGTAAAAGGGGGTAACGAGTGTCGACATTAATATAGGTAGCTGAGGATTAAGTCGTACGGGCAGCAGCCGTCCATTGTCCAATACAGCTGGTCAGTGTTCCTAAGGGTAGTATCATTGGTCGAACCTGCCAAAAGTCTGAGGGACCGATAGGGTTGAGCCCTAAGATCTGGATCAAATTGCATCAGCTGTAGAGAATGTCAAACATCCCTTTGCGTCATCCGGTCGCAATTACTGCTGTTAATCCTTTGGCCAGATGCAACCTTCCATTCTTCTAAAATGACTGTCCAGTCGGAGTTAGTGGATCCACGTGGATCCACTTGAGACTACTCCCTCAGGATTAGTTTGGGAATCCCCGGAGGGCAGGGCTAATGCAAAATAATTTCGAGCAAAAAGAATATGCGCCTCTGAGAGACAAGGGGGAAAAGAGCGGCTTACCTGGCGCGCTTACGCATTATGGAAATTAGATCGTTATTTAGACTGTCGGTATGTGAGAGTCAATTTACTTAATGGCAAGAGGCCAGGGCTCTAGGCGAAACTGTCAAGCCACCGCCTTAGAGACACATCTTTCCCTTTTATCCGCCCACGTGAATCGCCATACTTCGTTACAGGCTTTTCCATATTTTCATTTATTCCCTTTGAAATTCTCACAAGCTTTCTTTCACGATTTCGGATATATTTCGAAAAACGTTTCATTTGCTCGCACATTAGCGTTGACTGTGGGATGGAAAGGTGGCAACTTTTTTCTCGGGCTGGCTGAATTAAGGGATTTCGGGGGTTTTTCGTGAATTAGCCTTGGGGAAGATCAGTCACTTATACGAGCGACGTTGTGTCTCTCCGACGAGGAGGAAGGAGACTTTGGTCGAGGAGCATTGCGGCCGCCAGCTCTCCCACTGTTCCTCTCTTTCTCTCCAGTTTGCGAATAATAAAGTTGGACAAGTTCTATTAGGCGTGCCTGACGAGATACAGCGAAATGTTTTCCGTTCTCGCGACTCATTCATCAATTTGGCGCCTTAACGCTAGGACGACTGTGTGCTTTTCACCCTTCTCTGTCTCTCTTCCTCCTCCTCTCACCTGATTACCCTGCCGGCTCACTATCTCGCTCACGCGGCCGAGTCGCCATACGTCAAGTATCATTTAACAAACAGGACGTAATTTCGCCTGGGTCAAATAATGCAGATTTAACATGATGGCGAGATCGATATGCTATTTTGTATCACACTACCTTCTCAAAACATTGTATCCCACTCTGGACTCTCGATAATTACGAGAGTGCGAGGGATGATGGTTCCCAGGGTGAATCCGGATATTTTTTCAATTTTTCGGTGATGTTTTGAGCCCTTTGCGGGGCCAATATTGATCTAGGCGCGAGCGGAGACTAGATTAGTTGGCGTTATAGCGTGTAATCGGATGTGGAAATCAGATAGGATCAAATACACCTGGATCCTGTGGGGTTCTTTTTCTCCCTGCCTCTTGTGCCTTTTTTTCTGACCATCCACCACTCTAACCAATGCGTTTTAATGTAAAATATTAATTTTAGATTCATTTATCGAGTCTTGAAATTGCGAGTCAACATTTAAAAAGGGGTGAAACATTGTAGAGCTATGAAAATGCGTGGTCTGATCGGAGTCGGTCCTTCCGGTAATCCAATACACTTGGAAGTACCACCCAATCCCCTCTATGTGTTTACCCCTACTTCCTTACGTCATCTGGTGTGGGCAACCCCCTGGCTTTTAGCCTTTGAATAATATTTGAATTGTGTAATGCATCTTCGAAGGGGCTCTCTCGCTTGGTTAGCACGTTCCTACCTAGCTAGCCGGGGGCAGATGATACCCGAGCGTCCAAACGCTCGATTACCCTGTTACGCACCCCTGGAATCCCATTATCCGATTAGAGAGCCCTTGGATCTTCACTTCGAGGAATCCGCAATTTCTTAAGCAGCGGCTTTTTAAATATTTCCCTTGCTCAATTGAGGGTCATTGAGAGAGTGCGATGCTTCCGGAGGAGGTTGGCGGTGGTTGGTGGTGCGCGTGAAAAATCATAATAATAAGGGGAGTCTGATTTAATCGGACTCCTGGACGAAAGTGGAGTGGCATGCAGTACTCGGGACTGCAGTTGGCTGCAACCCCGTATGAAAAGGTAGAGGGAGGGCTTGAATGCACAAGGCTTTCTCTCTCTTTCGTTGGCTACAATCTCGTGATAGTGCTCGGGAAGTGTGCGCACTTACTGCTGGTCCCGTGCAAGCCGGAGTGCCGTTGGTCGATGGTCGATTCCTTAACTTCAGCCGCAGTAAATCCTTTACTTCGGCCAAATTGCCGGCTGCACACCCGCTCCTCATAGCGCTCCCATTCAGAAAGTCCTTTCAACAGGGTGGATTTAATATTCGTCCTTCCTATCGCATCGCGCTCTGTATTATTAGGAGTGTAATTAGGGCTTGAGAGTGCTGGAGGACACTCGCGTTTTATTGACCATTATTTTTCATTGCCGTTTCCATTCCGGCGTAGAATAATCAAGTCCCAGAGACAACCCTTCAACTTCACTTATCAGGGAATAAGTGAATATCCGAGTATTCAATTTTTTTCACTTGCCACGGGTGCATTAATGAAAGATATAGTTCTTGAATATTAAGTAGTAATGTACTTGTGATACAATGGAGTTTCTATGTTGGGGAAAGTGGGGTGATATTATTATTAGGTCGCCGTTTACCCTGGAATAGGTAATGACAGAATTCTGGGCGCTGACGTGGCTATAGTGTTAAGCCAGCGAATGATCCATGCTGGAATTTTTTGTCCAGCTGAATTATGGACGATGCTATCGGCTAGCGAGTGCGAGCAGCGGCCCCGTAATTTGCCGGGAGCCAGAATCTTGCCGCTCGCCGAACTAGAGTAGAGTGTGTATCCACCTCTATATCCCGTGGAGCCGTCGAATGCTCGCGTGTCGCTCGCTTTATTTATGGCAGGGAGGCCAACTGATTAGGCCTATTAATAGTTTACGCGACTTTCATTATCCAGAATTTAGTGGAGGGGGGCGGCCGCTGCACAAAAACTGTCGTAAAGTCGAGAGCTCTTACTTTGTGAATTAACACATTAAAGCACAGTGTTTTTCTCTCGAAATTCCATCATTTACCATACGCGGAAAAATGTCTATTGCATTCGTGAAAACGAGTATGTTAAATTAATTAAGTTGAGAATTGTAGCTCGCCGAATCAAAGGCGGCGATCAGCTTTTTTCCAAGCTCTCCTTCCCAAGTGGTAAGAGCTAGCAGGCCAATGAATTTCTCGCGGCACGCAAGTTAATGACCTAGCCACACGTATCTAAAACGTGGCCGCCTGCCTGATAAGATCTAGGTGCCCTCTTGCACCGGTGTCAGTCAAAAAGCCCCGGAGTCTTAATTTTCCGATCAATGCTAGCAGGCCTCGGCAACGGAGGCCAGTGCCTTCGTGCCAGCAGTGCTCGAAGAGCACTGCCAGCACCATCCTCCGACGCAGTCTACTCCTATCGGCTGGCTCAACACGGAAATGAAAATCACCATGAGGCGAGACACGTGGACAGGCTATCTGATTGTCCGAGTGATCGGAACACAGTAGAGCGTACCAGGTAAACCACAATGCTCAGACTGCACTATGCTACTGTGCCTCTACCCTCACTTGTACCAGTCATTCCACATAACAAAGTAGATTCAAACACCTCCCAATACAAGACTTTCACTTATCCTTAATAATACAATATAATTTCTCAAAATCCCTTTAAAATTAATTAAAAAAAAAATCGAGATCTATTGGCGTGGTTGGGGTTGTACGAAAAGAGGGAAAGAATGTAGTTAGGGAAGAGTGAGTGCGCAGCAAGTTGCTGTTATAGTTGGGGCCGGCGTGCCGAGGGGTGCTAGGAAGGCTGAGTTGGCTTTGGCTCGGTTGGCTCGTTGCGGGCCCCGGGGTTGCCAGGTTCGGCGGGTGGCAGCCTGGGTGGAAACACGCGAACGATCCTCTGATCCCCTCGCGAGATATCGGCCAGTCACTCACGCGTTCGCCGACGGCCGCGGCAACACATGCCCCTCTGTTATACCTATACACCACCTACTTACTATACCTGGCCTGCCTCTCTAGAGCCTTCTCTTTCTCCCTGCTGGCCTCACAACACACACACAAACTCTCCGCCGCTCTTCCTTCTCTCTGTCCATTCGATGTGTCGCCGCCGCGCCGCTTCGTACCCACTCGGGCTTTCCTTGCCTCGAGTTCTCCTTGGCTCTCCTCTCGGCTTTCTCTCTCACGGCTCTGACACCTACCTTCCTCCTATCTTGTCCTGCCGTTCTTTCGTATATGTATGTATAACTGCTGCCCGCCGTATCGCTTCTTCCCTCGAGAAGCCCTGACGAGGAGGACCAGACGACTTTACCCACCTTCCACCAACGCCCCTGTCTTTTACTCCCCCCCCCCTCTCTCTCTCTCTCTCTCTCTCTCTCTCTCTCTCTTTCTCTCCATGAGAGGCTTTATCGGCGTGTCAGTTTCGCAGGAGTGGACGCCTTCCTCACCACGCATCTCCCGCTTCTTACCGTACACCCTTGCCCTCTTTCCTTTATGCTTTCCATGTTAGTAGATTTTAGTATCTCATTATTTATGCTGATTTCCCTCTTATCGAACTTCCCTGCCGCCTTGTTTTCACCCGCAGGTGTCTGCCAATTGATCTCGCGTGGGAAGATCACGATGAATCTATTTGTCTCTTGCGGATGACAGTGTTTTATTGAAATAAAGATGTTATGTGTTGGTACACGTGTTGTTGGCTGAAGTAATATCGTATTAAGAGAAAGCTACTGTGTTAGGAGTTTATTGATAGTGTGAGTTGGAGCACTCGAGTCATGTAAACTAGGACGTGCGGAAGCGTGCGCGCCCCCCGGGAGCATAATCGAGCGGCGAAAAGTGTAGAATCACGCTGCTAATTCGCCGGCTCCATAAATAATGAGTATTCTTTCGTGCAGCTCTGGTACCACACACACTCTTGATAACCGGGTCAACTGGAATTCCATTTAACGGCTCTCCTGATAATCCTAGCTAATTTCACTTATCATCGACCAAGCAGTCACGTATCTGTATCGGAGCGGGCGAGCTGAACTGTCGCGCTTATTTGTCCGAGGTTTTCTTTTGCCCCGGCGATATTGGCAATCTCGCTATTGAGTATAGAAAGAAGAAATCGAGTTCTCAGTATGATAAATCGGGGGTTCTGACAGCGGCAGCAGCGTCCCTCGCGCACGCGTGCGTCTGCCTCCGCGTTTGGCCCCTTTTTCCTCGGAGTTCTTGCTGGGAAGGGTGGGTCATAGCAAGTCCTTCCCGTGGGGACCCTCTGCTCCTGGACCCCATGGATCGCATTATGGAGCCGCCAGGGGAAAAAGAAGCTATTGTGCCATCCCAGCCAACCAAAAAACTTAACCAACCAAAATCTAGAGAATTTCATCATCCCTACTTGTGCGCCGCTCCGCCCTTCTCGTTACTTCTCTCCGATTATTGATACTCCTCTCTTATTGGTATTTCTATTTCTTCGTACCCGACAGGGTAGCCATTTTCAAAGCACACAGGATGTTATCCTTTACATGCATAATTACTTGTCGCCCCGAGTCACTTGATTTACCTAGCATCTCGGATAAGTGCTGGTAAATCAATTAATGAGAAGTGGTGATGTCGGAAGTATGCTTTTCAGAAAGTGATATCTGCACAGGTAACTCATATCAGTAGGTAAATTCTCGGCGGGAGAAGAACTCGTGTTGGTTCTGCGCGGAGGGTCATAAATTGCGCAGATTAATCGGGAGGACTACTCCACACGTGTGTAGATTGGAAGGTGGAGTTTCTTGGGATAAGCCGAGTGCTCTTGTAACAAGGGGATGCTAATCTTCGCTCAAGAGTCGCGTGTTTAACAGCAATAAGCATTACTCTCTCCCTCGGCCACCTTTCTCTTCCTCTTTCTCCTGGTTTATTGAGCCTCTCGCTGGTATTATTAATTCGATTATAATGAGCTGTTAAGCGAGACACCCCGCTAACGCTCGACGAGTCTCAGTCACCGTGGCAAGGAGAGAGAGAAAGAGAGAGAGGGCCTGGAATCACTTGGAGGAGAGCTAGAATGTGTACACCACCGGCGCGCACGGTTGTTAAGCAAATTAGTGCCGAGTTAGGGGAGCCCTGTCAGCCTTTTGACTTTTCAATGTTACCACGTACCTCCTGAAACTCATTACATCCACCCTTCTCTTTAGTATCCTAATTTTACTACATTCTCGTATTGCTAAGATGACTAACTCACTATTTTCGAATTTCTAAAAATTGGTACTGAAAACTAGGTTTGCTTAATTGAGAATATGCCAATTGGAATGATAATAACGGCGACCTTTAACGCGGGAGCGACGCCCGCGTGAAAAATCATGCTGCACCTTCTCGCTGGAGTTGGCTCGCGTAGGAAATCAACTCTTAATCCACGTGTAATTTCATCGATTGGACATTCTACCGGGTTCTCGCTCTCCTTGTCCGTCTGTTGGTCCCTCTAGCCTACGCCCAGGACAACCGGCCTCTCTTTCGTCGCGTATTACTGCTTATTCATTAAGTGACCGCCGCTTTGACAACTGACTATACGGACACGTCGTGTCGCGCGCGCTTGATTAGTGCTTTTTATCAATTTCTAATTAGTTACTTATGCTAATCGCGTACCTTCGACTCTAAGGAAGTGTGCGCGCTTTGCATTAGTAATGCAATTGCGGCTTTCTGTCTCTCTGGTGGCTGGATATACCAGTACAGGATTCTTCAAGAAGTGTTATTCGAGATTAACATTCTTTTCCATGTGATACATTTAATCATTAATTATAATACTGTGCTAATATAACTTTCAGTGTATTAAATAATCTTCTATGCGAAATTCCGGTATTTTCGCAGGAATCAAATATTGTTATATAGAACTAATAAATTGGAGCAGTTGGCGAAGAATATGTAGATGACTAGCGCAGTGTGGAGGATATTTTTGGGCGAGCCTGTATCGCATGCGGTATAATGTATTCCATAGCCGCTCAAGCTTTTTGCAGGCTGCTCTCCTCTGGCTGTGTGTTTAACATTGTGCAATTCTCTGGCGTTACCAGTGGTATTCGTGTAGTGCGCCTAGCATAATCCTGTTACGGGGCCAGCTTGTCCTTTTATTTCGCATTTGCTGCACTGTTACGTGACATCGTGTTCCGACGGCAATTCTTTCTTTCCTCCCTTCTTGCTTTTTTTTTTGTTGCCGCGCGAGCGCGCCCCCGTCCACTTCTGTTTATTCCTGTGCACTTTGTACGCACTCCGGCATACCAACACACAGAGAAATCGGAGTGTGTGAAATCAATTGGACTGGAGCACGCAGGACTGGTTTGCCTAGACGGCGCGCATCGAGTGCAGCCTTGCTTTAATGAGCCGTTGGCGGAGTTTATCATTGGATTTCCTTACCGCGGACTAATCTGTTTGTCGGCCGAACGGTGGCCGAGTCGCTTGGTATTAAGATATCGTTTCTACTTGCAATTAGCTTAACATGATCCTCCAGATTACTTGTAAGATCGATCGCGAACCAATAACATTTTTCTCTCTTTGGATTTTTCACTTGAAATTCCTGATGATATCAGGAAATTATTTCTATTTTATTTCTTGGAGAGAAATGGTATATTTTAAATGACGGAAGTTGGAGTTGCTCGGTCGCAAGGTCAGGGATTCAAGTTCATCGAAATCTGGAGTGGAACAGCAGCTATTTCGAGCTCGATAAGGCCGATCTAGATAGACGGAATTCTGGCGGTAGGCGTAATCGGCGCGTGTTTTCCCCAGGTTGGCCGAGTGTGCGAGTGTGTGCTGGCGGGCACGACTCGAATGAAGAAATTAAGAGTCATTAAAGCAGTGGCATCGCGCGATAGTTTCGGAAGGGTGGTGTTGGAGGGCAGACGCGGAAGAGGGATGGTCTAAAGGCCAGGTAGCCGCCAGGGTGTACGAGCAGTTGATTTATGGTAGCGGAGAAACAAGATTCTCGCAAAGTTCGCCGTATCTACCGATACACGGTTCGTGTGCATAATCTTATCACAGTCGTGCTTCGAAGCTACCATCGCTGCACAAGCCTAAACGACAGTCAACACACACATCGACAGTGTGCGTTTCTACACTGTTGCTTTGTAAACTGATATATCCTTATTGCAAATATCATCGACGGAGGCGTCTTATCGCTCCCCTTACTAATTCCTCCTCACCGATCTTCTGATAAGAGCCTGTCGGGATTTCCGTGTTTCGCAAATCTCTCTTTCTCCGCGAAAAGGAGATGCAATGTCGTATGCACTTTGAAGAGTACGATCTTTGTGCCGAAGTGGTTGCGGGTGCGATGTAGAATCGGCAGAGGAACGCGCGCGCGCGCGCCCAAGATTAATGATTCCGCCGGGGGCCGGAATTACATGTCAGACTTTATTAATCTCGTTAAAGAGGGAATTCGCGCGCTGGAAAACATGAGATCAGCTGCCGGCAAGCTTGTACGTCACATTTTAGTTGTCCGTCAATCTTAATTGAATTCACCACCACCCAAGTGAAAACTGCTGGCGGCCGAGTTCATCACCGGCCTGCACTCTCCATTGTGCTTTATCGCGCGAACTTATGTGTAAAGTGTCCTCAACGAGCTCGAATGAGGTCAGGTCGTGAGCGTCACCAATTGATCTTTGAGGGAACATCGAATTCTTACTCGTGTCAGTTCACATTTTTATCAGGGGTGATTGAGCTTCTATCGTTTCTAATGAAACGCCAACAGTTCTCTTCCCATCTGAATTTTTATCCCTCAATACTTTCCCATCTGCTTTTATATTCAGTGTCATGAAAATCATTACTTACCGACGGGTTTAGGAACGTTCCTCTTCACTTGCATCCACTTATAAGTGGGTACATGTGTCTGGTGAGATTGCGGCTGTTGTTGCTGCTGGTGTTGTTGCTGTTGATGGCCGTGAGGGTGTTGTTGATGGTGGGGGTGTTGGCCGTGATGATGTTGATGTTGCGGATGAGTAGACTGTTGAATAACATGATAACCAGCGGATTCCTGGCCGCTCTCGACCTTGTAGTGCGCGTATTCATTCTGTCGAATTTGCGGGTGATAATGGAGGGCTTCTTCAGCGTGCGGCAGCTGATGTAGGAAGTTCGAAGTGCCGTCTATCGAGATGTATTCGGGCTCGAGATGTTGACGGTGGTGATGATGTTGTTGCTGCTGCTGCTGCTGCTGCTGGTGATGACTAGAAGTTTGTTGCTGATGCAACTGTTGATCATGTTCGGATCTGGCTGTGCCAGGTTGGAGGATGCCCGGTTGGTGCAAAGTGGCAGGGGCGTGATGATGATGATGATGATGGGGATGATGATCTTCTCGGTAGCTGGCTTGTTGGACATGGTAACTGTGGTGTGGATCGACCGCTCCCTGATTGCTATTGGAAGGATGTTGTGGTTGACCCGGGTAGTTGGTGGACGTGGCGTAGTCTAGGTTGGTGTAGCTCAGCCCATTCTCCGAGGAGATGATCGCCGTGGTGGAAGTGCCGGCTTCCTCATGGAGAACGGCGCCGGTTGGCGAGTAGAACGCCTGGGGCGGCGTGCTCGAGGAGCCTGCCGATTCCGCGGCGAGGAAGCTCTCCGAGGAGGAGGAGGAATACGGCGAGACTGCCGTCTGCGGGAAGTAGTGCGAGGGTGCCAACTCCGGCGAGGGTGGGACCGGCACGTGTCCGCCGACGGAGACCGCTTGATGGTGATGATGATGATGATGATTCCCTTGGCCCGCCGCGCACACGTAGTTCGGATATGAGTCAGGCTTCCCGTATGTACCATACATGCCCATGTCCATCATCATCATCCTTACTGCCAGGGATTGAATACATCAATTGGTCCACCGACTCCGAGGCCCAACGACACTGGCTACTTAAAGCCTCCACCAATGTCCTCTCCAGCCAGACTTCTTACAACCACCTTGAAAATCCACACTTACTATCACTCCGAGACTTTACACAGCGAGGATTTCCTGGCTAGGACGCGGCAATCGGGAGAAACGAATCGTGCGGAGATTGGAGTCGATCGACAGCACCGATATCACAGTCGAGCTTCTATTCCACGTCGATTTCCATATCGTGCCGGGAGTGTCAGTCAGCCGGTACTATCGTTCCCGCCGGATGTTTCGTACCCTCGGCAGCCCGATCTCCCGATCTTCCCGGATCGTCTACATTTCTGGTTGCCGATGGTTCGCCGCTCCGTCCAACTCCCCGAATACCTTCGATCCGATGTCAACTTTGACTTCGGGCTTGTTGGTGATAAAAACTCGTATGAAATCCACTAAGGGTGGGTAGTCGCACTTGGAAGGGTGTAGCGCGGTAATAATCGGTTGATGAGGGTGTGTGGCTAGGGAAGAAGAAGTTTGTGGCACTGTGCGATGCGGTGACCGTCGTCGATGCGGTCGGTGAGGGTCGCTGAGGTGGACTGGACTCTAGGTGGACTCAGCTGGCGCGAGGAAGGCGGTCGAAGCCGGGCTCGCTCACGCAGGTGAGAGAGACCAGTGCCTGGCCGCGCGCACACACACTGACAACTCGCTCGAGTCCACTTGAACCGCAGGGGTCCCAGCCACACGGCTCGCACTGGTGTGAGTCTGAGAAATCGTATGTGTGGGAGCCTCCTCTCTTTTTCTCTTGAGGTTCTTCTCCCTCTTTCGAATCCATACGCCAGGCTGTCGCGCCAGGAGAGAGCGTAAACGTAGTACGTGTCCGCAGGGTAAACCCGTCAGCGGGCTCTCGCCTCTCGCGTCGAATGGGCGTTCACCTTGCTCGGGTCACGTGGATTCTAGGAAGGCGTGGCCAGCCAATGGGAAAAGAGCGTGCGCGAACGCCGCGCGCGCGATCATGATGGATCACCAGGCTGAATTTTATTTTTCGTTACTCCTTTTTATCTGGTGCGCTGCAGTTGACACTTATCGTGGCCCCCGGCCGTAGCTAGCCGAGTATTATATCTCGCGTTGCCCACCTTTCAAGGTATCCTGTGAACCTAACCTACCCGACCTTCCTTCCCTCCATAACCCTCCTTCTCGTCGCCGTTGTATAACGCCGCTCATTTTGCGCCTTTCAACGTTTTTGCGTGTTTCCTGCGACCGGTTCTCGCACTTACCACTCGCGCGTACATGTCTCACCTGTCCTTTGCTAAAGATATCGGGGACTCGCGTCCCTCAAGACGCCGCCCTCTTTTGGACCATTCTAGACCTGGTGGGGGAAACGCCTACCCAGCAAAATTCACCTATTATCTTCTAATGTTCATACGATTTATTTGGTATTTAATAGAATTTATTTCCCTTAATCATTAATACTTGATTTGGGGATTCCTGGTATTTTTTATTCTTCGTTATCTTTGACTGAGATGTAAGCGGAGTCTACCAGATTGATTATTACCCTCTCCTTACGCAACGTTATCTTCTGGTAACAATTCAGTCTTTCTTTCTCCGATTTGTGTCATCGCGTTTCCTGGAATTTTTGGGGCTGAATTCGGATCTACAATAATTTTTTATTTCTAAGGCACGTGTCTTCAATATTCACAATGTACGATAGAAATTCGGGAGGAGAAAGAGAACCCGTGGGACTTGGCGTGGTACCCCATGTGGGTTCAAGTGACAGAATGACACATTCCGCCGTGAAAGTTTCGGGAGAGCGAGAGAACGGTTCTGGTATCAGCGGTTCAGTCAGAAGAGCTTATATCGCGGGCGCCACCTGCGGCCACCCGCGACATCCGCTCGCCCTGCTCGAAAAGATCTGATCAGGAAATCTTCATCTTGATCGAGCTTCCTTGACGGCCAAGCTAGATCTGATTCTCTCAGCCGGCCGCTCTTCTTCGCCTTGATGGGATCCCACGTCTCGCCGCTTCGCAGCCTGAACCCTTTCTCTGCCACTGGGTGGCTTCCTACCACCTCGAATCCTGCCAATTAATCGGCTACCTCTTCTACAAAGAGTCCCCTCGAATTCCCATCGCTCATTAATTTTTCAATCCTTGCAAATTAAACGTATCGCTGACAGACAACGCGCTGATATATTCTCATGATTATTAATATTCCCATCATTAAATTAATAAGTGTGAATTGTATAAATAATATTTGTATTATATCGAGAACTTGTTATATTGCCTCGGCTAACATCTAACGACTAGAATTAGGCAGCGATTCATTGGATGACGATCGTTTAGGGGCGACTTTTTGGGGTTTACAGCAAATTAGACGGATTTAATGTCAAGCTGCCAATTGGCCGGGGATTAAAACACGAAGTTAACGGGAGGATTCTCAGCCGACGAGCCGTGTGATTCCACTGTCAAACAGGGCAGCCGGGTTAAATAGAATTTGGTGGGATAAGCGGAGTAAAGTGCGGTCGAGAGTCGAGTTTAATGTCAGGATAAATATCGGCGCTCCTTCTTTCCAATGGCTTTCGAATGTAAGGCGGTGGGAAAGAGAGAGAAGGAGAGGGGAGAGCGTAAACTCCTCTTCTTCTTCGGAGCTAATCCTCTTAAACAATTACAAACCAGTCGATCGGTCTGCTGGTACCTATCTCGTTCTGGCGCCACGCTGCGTTTTGACGTGGGATGAGGCACCTGCATTGTCATGCTGAGCTCCAGTCGCCCTTGTTGCAGTTCTCTTTTATGCGCGACCTACGGCACATCGTCCCGTCGCCTTCTGGAGAGGCTCAGTCCTCCTCCTGCCCGATCCCGAACACCTCCTCGGGGGTGGATCACACTCCAACTTACATAGCCCGATCTCTTCGGTAGCTGACTCTTCTCTCACACTCATTTCGTCGACTGCCAACCTTTGGCTTTATTAGAATCGCAGATATTATACATCTCTCAGCATTTAAATTATTGTTACACGTACATTTTGCAAGTGCAATGTAAAATCATTGAATTAAAATAGTCAAAAATAGTAGGCTGATTTGAGAAAGATAAGAAGACAGGGTTGAAGAATTCCCAGGAGAACGGAAAACATTATGTTCCGTTTGCCATTGAATGGGCGAAGTTTGACTTCGGCAAAACTGACTTCTGAATTAAACAATAGAACGTTTTCTCGGGTTGTCCAGCGCTTTTCAGGCGGAGCAGAGTTTTGGGGAAGGAGGAGGACGTGCGGGACGACGAGAAAGGTTGCTTAAAATTCCGCCCATCTTCGGGTGGACCCCCGTGCGTCCTTTTATCTCAGGACTGCCGTGCTTGCTCTTCCGGCGCGGGCAGGAGACGAGTTTTCAATGGACCTCGGTTAGCTTGGCCTTATGAAGACGACAATCAACAAAGATAGCCGGGCACAGTGGCGTCCTCTTCTCAATAGGACGGCTGTCTGTCCGTCAGCAACCTCCCGCGGAATTGTTGTGACTCGATGTTTGACAGACAGAGGAGTTGGAATTAAAGATCCTTAAAACGTCACGTCCAGCAGAGCTGTCGCAATTATTGACGGCCATTCACGGGTTCCCAATTGATACTTTAGTTCGCAAAGCAGCTATTTTCCACTTTGGCATGCTTATTTTGCGACAATGAACCGTGAAACTCTGGCGATTTTGTTTTAAATTTGTAATAATAATATTAAAATAGAATGGAATACTGTGAATTATTTAAAGGAAAGGTGGAAGTAAGATGTGTCAAAGTTCTATTGATCTTTGAGATGATAGAAAGTCCTGGACTCGAATTCTTTCTTGTACACTATTCGCTCCAGATACTCGTACTTTTCATCGAGTTTGGGATTGGAATATACATGTGTTTCCGGGTGGCGGGGTGTGCCGGTGATGCCGAATGGGAGGGAGGAGAGCGGAATCGCACATGGTGAAATCTCGGCACAAATGGTACACCGACCAATCGATCTTCCCCGCCGAATTTTCCATAATTCCTCCCATTTTCGGAATGGCGCCGCCGCCGTCGCCGCCGGGCTTTTTCTATACCGCTGGCGCACGAAATCGGTACCGGGCGACATGGGAAACGCCACACAATAGAGTCATCAATCATTCGGTATGAGAGTTGCTCGATTGCTGCTTTAACTGCGCGCTGCGCGCCTCCCGTTTCCCCTCTCGTGCTGCTCTGTCTTTCACGACTTGATCCACGTGTATGTGAGATGTGCACGAAACCGTATACAATCGCAAACATAACAAAGATATCAGTTCGTGCGCGCTATGCCTTTTCCTCCGACAACAGTTTTCGTCCTCCCGTTTGCCAACTGTGTCGGATTATTCCATGGGGTTGACTTCACATAGGGGTTGCTTGCCACTGCGATAGGAAATTCGACCAAAAATCATATAGGACGACTTTCCAAAAATCCCATGAATGTTTCATTTCACCTGACCCCGGTTTTCTTCGAGGAAAATTGCTGGAAATTATTCGGGGGCGTTTTGAGAGGGTGGCGCGCGAGGGATACGCGCGCCGAAGGAAAAATAAGCGAGGCGACACCGAGGATGACTTTGCAATGCTCGATTTGCTGTTTCATTCAACCTGACTCACTGGCCGTTTGATATTCGGCGCTGTAGATCGCTATCGTTGTTGATATTGAATAAATGTAATTAGCCGTCGGCCGTGCCCGAGGTGTCGGCAGTGTGTTCTCGAGCTAATCATCTCGGTGAGTGTGTCATTTCTTTTAGAGGCGTACGCGCGCCCGCCCGAGCATTTAAACACGATGAATTAGCTACTGTCACGTTCGAGGGCTCAACTCTACTTTATTGGCCTGCTTCTCCCACTGTAATAGGACTTTGCTCGACTTTCCTTCCCACCCGCATATTTAGGCTAAACGCGATTTAGCTGTTGTTACGTGCGTCGAGCATTGAACCCCTTTCCGGTCCAATTTCATTCCAATATTCATTATATTTCATTTACCTTCCTTTCATTTATTAATTAGAATTAATTCACACTTACATTTTCTACAATTACTTTGTAATATTTAATACGATTAATTGAGTTTGAAAATGTCTTAGCAATTATTATGAATCTATTTCTCGAGTTATCGATACAACAACGTTGCAGTAATAAGGGTGGCGAGCACTCATATTCGATGTTGAAGGGTGCGTGCGCGATTTGCCGGGGTTTTGATCACGGTGCGAAACCAGCTCGCAGGATGAAGCGAGAGAGTATGTGCGCGGGTATAGCAGCGGTAATAAGGTTAGCACGTTAATTATGACAGGCTCGTTAGCAGACACGTCGCGCTCGGATATGAAGTGTTAATGAATGGGCGCTTCGAACCAAGGGGTGGCTGGTACCGGCTATCTGCAATTCTCCGATTAATACACGAAACACCAGTGTTCCTCGCTCTGTTAAAAGCAAGCCCGGCCAATCTCGCCTTGTTTGCCCTAGTGCATTGATTTCGCCCGATCGATCAGCCTGGTAAAAATATACCGGCCACGGTAAAATATCCTCGACTCCCGCAAGAATCGAGGAAGATAAAACATTGCGTTCTCAAAGGGCCCAGTAAAAAAATGTCTCTCTAGTGAAAGAGTGAGATACAACGGATTAAAATTTCTTACAAGCGATAAGGGAAGTGCGCAGCGAATGACGCGGGGAATGATTTCAACTCTCAAGTCGAATTGGCAGACTAAGCTCCTTGGTTCGCACTGTGGAAGCACACTCGGCAATGTTTACTCGAGATAACAAACCCACTGTTTACGTTTCCCCGCTAATCCTCATTCAGATCAACTGATTCGATAGACTCTCATTATCAATAAATTCTTGTCAGTCGATGAGTAAAATTCTCCCCGGAGAGTTGCAACTTTTCGAGGTCCTTCTTAAGGGATACTTTGAGTACCCGATAGGAAGGTTTTCTTGGAGGAATGTGTATGGTGAACGAGGAGATATTTCATGGGACGTACCGCATAGAAGAGAGGTGGTGAAGTCGAGATAGAGTTGGATGGAGAAAGAAAGGGAAGAGAAGGTTAGGGTCCAATGCTAAGGGAGTCGGATAAGTTAGATTTCCGCGTCATTACACCGGCGTGGCGCGCTGGTTCCCCGAGTTAATTGAATGCAGCGTGTGTTGACAGGTAGGCATATTGGCAGGCCGACACGAACGCCGGAGGGCAGAGAGGCACCTCCGTTCCCGGAGAGTGGACCAGATGAGGAGGGGTGAGAGAGGCATCGAGACACACCGAGAGATTGTGTCCAAGAGAGGACGAGGCTGACTGACCAAGGTTTGTGTCAGATGCGCTCGCGATATCGGCCCCACGTCCGCTGCTCTTCGGAGCCGTGTACCTGTCATTTTCGGTGACCGTGTCATTCAGGGCCCTCAGCTTCTCTTCTTCTCCCAGCGGCGTCGGCGGCGGCGGCGGCCGGCGGCGGCGAGGGGGCAACGGGAACGATCCTTTTCCTCTAACTAACTCAGGAGAGACTGCCGGCAACAGGATCGCCGATACGGCATTCGTTCCTTGCCCGTTCCTTCGCGGTCCTCCTCGCAGCCGCCGATACAAATAGACCTCTACCCGAGATAACGCGCTAAAATACCTGAACTCGAATCTCGAGCTCGCCGCCCAACCTCTCTTTCTCCACTCGCTGGCTAAAAATCGGAGAATCGTGGGACTCCCTAACAGATACGAGAACTAGTCTTGACGTTTGTTTCTTAATCGTTGAACCCGTTAAATTTCTATTTAGATATCATGGAGAATATTTATATTTCTGGTGATATGTGATGAGACTTCTTTGTTTGGAAGATAATTATTAAGATTGCCAGTTTATGTTTCTTTTCTAATGCTAATATGTTGGCTTTAAGCACCTTCCTGGTGACCGCAACTCCTGCGGTGCTTCTTTCTAATATGGTAGTCTCATAGTCGACATTTTTCTGTTCGGTGGGCTTGTTGGACCAGGTACACGGGTACTCCCAAGAGAGAACCCGACGGAGGTACTAACATGATCCTACTATTTGTGCGAGTCTCTCCCGCCATGTCCCCGAGGATTCGTATTCCTAGTCACGCGTTTAATCCCTTGGAACATGCGAGCGAGCGCCAGTCCTCCTGGACTCCTCGAGAGCCCCCAGGAATTTCGGGACTCCTGCATCTTTTCTATCTTGACACATTGTCAATCGACTATTTCGTGCAAAGAGCATTCACTACTTTAATAATTGCACAATTTCCACTAAGAAATAGAAATAATATTCATCGATCAGGCAATTAGAAGCGAGCATTGAGGAGTGTGGTTAACGAACTAGTAGAATGAGGCGCGTCGTGCCAAGACGGAGTCTCTAGTGGCCTTAGAAGCTTCGAGTTCGCATCGAAGATGACGTCGGTCGACTCGTGGTCGTCCGGCGGAGGTGAGCAGGTTGTCAATGAAAATTTCTGGACAGTCCTGCGGCTAGGACATCGGGCCTGTGTTCTCGAGAATCAGGGGTGTGTATCCTTTGGGACAGATGCGTCATTGTGGACATCCTGAGTAGATGCCAGTGTCGCCGTCGCGTCTGCCGTGCCGCTCGCCGATCTTTCCCTCTCGTCCTTGTCCTCTCTCCTCTGCCCAATCGGCCAACTCTTCTCTTCCACTTTGCATTCCTTTTGCATTTATTTCCTTCGAGGCTCCAATTAATATGTAACCATTTTCCCTGCTTATCTCGACCGCGCCATCTGATCCAGTTTCGTGCGCTGGACCTGCTCGTCCTCGACCGGACAACGCGCAGCTTCCCTTCCTCCTTTCTCGATCTTCACTCGCTTCTGCGTTATATCATTGTGCGATAACGAGCGTCGAGTGATGCATCGATGTATTTAACACCTTTTAAGCGCAGCCACTAATTCTTCTTGAGTGATTGGCGCTCGCTCTTTCTTTTTTATTAATCATTTGGGGTCGTTTTCTCTTTTATTCGCGATGCTTGCTCGTTGTTGGTAGTCTATTGATCCACTTTCGAGAAGAACTGCCTTCTCGCGGAGAGGCATGCCTTCCCTGTCTCTCTGTTTGTACGCTTGTATATCTGTGGCTGGGCGCTCTCCTGCAGCAGTATATCCTGGCGAGCGAGTCGCATATTTCGCCGTAACCCGGGGCCACATCCACGAGGAAGAGTGGTGTGCCCGATCCATCAAAACTGCATGTCAGTAGCCATTAGCACGCTCCCAACGGCGCAGCCCGCGCGCCGAGTGCTCCCAGCTCTCTACACCCTGGATATATCCGCTGAATGCTTCTGGGCTTAGCGCCGTGTAGCCCTGCTTTATGAATCCTTCAAGGAAACGCCTGTGTCCCCGCTGACCCGGTTCCCCGACCCCAATCTTCTATCGCAATTCTACTCGATTCAATTTTCCCTATTCACTATATTCTCATCTTGAATTGCTTGATATTTGAAACAGTTTAATATCGCTGGCGTGTTTTATTATTGGTTCTTCCCTTTTTGGAGGAATGGAACTAGGACATCGCGAGGGGGAGAAATACACGGGAGGATTTTTAAGAGAATTCCGGAAACCACTCCACTCTGGGAGCGAAGGTTCCGGGCGAGCGGTGTAGAGCGGGAGCAATAGGGGAGGAACGGCCAATTCAGCAGCAATAGCAACAGCAGCGGCGGCGGCGGCGGCAGCAGCAGCAGCTTTGGCGGACACCGATCATCCATCATGAAGGTGTCAGGCTCCCTCCTCTCGCGGAGAAACAACTAGCTATGACATTCTTCGCGCTCTGCCACTGCTTCCTTTTACTTTTACCATTTCGTGCGCGTCTGTCTAGCCTCGCACGCTCATCTGCTCGAGCCAACTAACACTCCCTTCCACCCTCCGAAAATTCAATTTGATTATTCCTAGCCGCAATTGGTCGCCTTTGTTATATCTCTGAGATGATTCGTGGGAGTTTGTGAAAATGCGGTTTGATTGAATTTTGTGGCTGACTCGAAAGGGTTGCTCTGGTATCAGTTGCGGCCACGTGACACTCGGTGTCGTGTCACTTTTCGTACGGTAACACATTAATCGCTCTTCCCTCTCCCCCTTTCTTCCCCGCCGCGGCCGTCGCCGCCGCCAGGGCGACACGGTGAGAGCGGTAACGTTTTAATTAAGACAGCCGGCTTCGTTTATAAATATGGTAACGACTGCGCGCTTGTCCGACAATGAGAATCAATCATGCCACTTGCGCACATACCCGCCGCTCTGATCTCCGCTCGATAAAACTCCGAGAACAAGTTGTACCCAGAACGAAAACCCGCTCGCTCGCTTCCGCCGGTGTACATTGTACGGCGGACCACTCTCGCGGCTCGTTTGCATTAGTTTATTATTCATAAATCTAGTCACGTATGCCTGCCCTGCTGTGATAGAGACCCCTGGAAAAAAATAGTCGACCCCCGCACTCTCTGCCTAGCTTTTCTACTAGTTAAACAGAACTTTAATCGTCGAATTTAATGTCTCTTCTCTTCTCCACATATTTAAATCTGCAGGCATTTCAATGGAATTTGCACTGTCTGAAAGTAGAAGGTCGTAATAATAAACAGACGTCTATATTATTGGGGAGAAATCAAACGATGACATTTTTCTCTTGTTGTTTACATTCGTCGAGTGGCATTCGCGACTAAATATAAGTTGGGATGAGTACTTGTTATTGACAAGTGTAGATTGGCCAGTAATGGAGCTGGGAGCTGGGAGAAATGATCGGAGAGTCTGGAAGTAAGTGGCAATAGGTGTCTAGATGAAATCTAGCCCCTGGTGTAACGGTGAATTGGCCGGCTTAGAGTGGAAAGGCGGCAAGGATAAGGGAAGTCGGAGCGGTAGCGGGATTTAGGTGTGACTCTCCGGGCAAAGGGGCTGTTGACAAGCCACGGCAGTTGTGAAGTTTTTCGGGGACGAGAACCTCCTTCCCATTCTGACTCCCTCTCTTTCCTTGCCGCCTCTCATGCTAGCCTAACGTACAATTCTATTTGTTGGATGATTGTACCACTGCGAAATCAAGTCTGACGAAGATCGATCGGCCAACGTTTCGGGCATCAGCACGGGATCGCCTCGATCCGCCCGTACACTTCCCTCTCCCCTAAGTTCCACTATCCTACAGATGCCAATCCCCCGTAAAGTTTCTATCAAGGAATTCCGCGTTCCTGCTTCTGTTTTCGTCTTGTTCTTGTTGCCGCTGTCTGGGATAAATAGACCCTTGATTTTTTCAAAAGTATTATAAATAACTTGTAGAGATATAGATTATTACTAACTATTAAACCAGAGTATTGGTTTATTATATTGAAAAATTAAGTTTCCCATTGGAATCCTTGTAATAATTACCTACGAATTTATTTGGAGCTTCGTCAGTCACCCTGAATTCGACCAGGGTTCGTGTGAGTCCTTTTAACATAGGTAGAGTTACTTTACAGTCCCATAGAGAAATATCTCCAGTCAGTATTCAAGGAGTACGACTCTAATAGCATATGTAAAAGGGGGTAGCAAAGGGTAAATCATATTTTACCACCACCAAAAGTATCAACGACAGAAAAGAGGAGGATTCGAATATGTGAGGAGCTGGCATAGTGGCTGCCAAATGGTAAAGTCAACTTTACCGTCAGTGGCTTTTATACCAGCAACTCACAAAGTTGAGAACTGGTTTCTCTGCAGTTGGTAGACCCCTGACAAGTTCGACTTTACCGTCAGGCATTCCCCGACCTTCAACCACCCTTGAAGGGTTCGTTGTACCCTGGCAGAGGTAATCGACCGGCGTAAGGGTTGGTAGGACGTCGAACCAGTCGGTTGAACCCTGGCAGAGTTCAAGCTGGAAGGTCATAGATGGAGTTAGCAACTGGGAAGTGTTTTCGTAATGCGAACGAAACAGCTGTTATGTCTCGGAGCCGGGGGTGGCGTCTACTGTCAGATGCTCCGCCTATAAATCACCCATGCTCATGGGGGAGACAGCTCGACGCCATGTTAACATATATAAACAAACTTTGCGCCATCCTAACTGTGATAAGTGGCGAGAATGAGAGAGGGAGACAGTGAATACCTTGTAATAGAGGCGTTTAATCCGGAGAAGAATCATTCTCTCCTATTTTTAGACCACCTTTCCTTCATAATAGATGATTAAGGATTATTTTTTATTTTCCTAAATGTTCAAACCTTTTCCTTGTTGATGTTTTTAAAGATTGTTCATTGTTGGAGAAGGGAGAGTCGATGGTATAAGATTGAAAGGGTAGTCTTTGGGTTCTTATTTGTTTTTAAGAGGAATATTTTTTCTTTATTTTTACGATTCGCCTTTCAATTAAACTTGAAGAATGCAATTGAGTTAAGGAATACTTGTGACGAGTATCGGACGAGTTTCAATTAGTTCATTGAGATTGAATTTGTCGGGCATGGCAGTGGTCGGGCCCGGGGCTGATTTTATGCCTGTCTTAAGAACAATCGAAAGGCTGTTGCGATGGACAATGGTCATGAGATACCGCGCTAATGGTGCTGAAGAGCATCGCTCCAGTCGGCGCTCCGTTCTGCTCCTTCGAGGATCTCCCAAGACTAATCAGCGGCAAACATTAATCTTCCCGGTCTGGCCGAGCGAGCGAGCGGCCACGGCGCGGATCCTCGACCCAATTTTCGTAAGGTCAAGTCGCAATGGAGACGTTGATTGGATTCCACGTCAAACTGGCCGGGCACCGTCGACCTCTCCTATCATTTCCTACTCCTTTTTCTCTCTCGCCCCAGGCAAACGCCGAGCGCCCGTCCGGAATAATTAAATTCTGTGCCGAATTATCGGACAGCATGTCGCACTGATTGTCATTCATCTGTCGAGGACCTCGTCCTATTAGCGAATCTTTAACTTACAATCTCATTTACTTACTGTACTGATCAAGATCACCTTCAACTATTTGGGCAAAAAAATTAATTTTGAGCTATGGCTCTGAAATTTTTATCACGTCTTTCTTGATGTAAGAAAACATTCCCCACCAAGTTTCAGCCCCGGGAAAGGTCGGGAAGTCATGAAAACATAGGGAAAACCATCAAAATGAAATATTCAAGATCGGTTTTCCACGTGTTTTAGGTAGAATTCCGGCATTTCCCCCACTAAGTTCGTGTTTTTTATCCGTTTTGAGACACGAGGAATCGAAAAATCAAGCGTTCGTTCCAGTCCCAGAACCTTCGAAAAATCGAAAATTTTTGAAGGGGTATGCCTTAAAAAATTTGCGAAAAAATGAATTTTGAGCTAGGGGCCTGGAATTTTTTCTACTTTTTCCTCGATGCAAAAAAACATTCCCCACCAAGTTTCAGCCCCGGGAAAGGTCGGGAAGTCATGAAAACATATAAAAAACCGTTGAAATGAAATATTCCAGATCGGTTTTCCATGTGTTTTCGGTCGAATTCCGGCATTTCCCCCACAACATTTATGTTTTTTATCCGTTTTGAGACACGAGCAATCGAAAAATCAAGCGTTCGTCCCGGTCTCAGAACCTTCGAAAAATCGAAAATTTTTGAAGGGGTATGCCTTAAAAAATTTGCGAAAAAATGAATTTTCAGCTAGGGGTCTGGAATTTTTTCTACTTTTTCCTCGATGCAAGAAAACATTCCCCACCAATTTTCAGCCTCGGGAAAGGTCGGGAAGTCTTGAAAACATATGAAAAACCATCGAAATGAAATATTCCAGATCGGTTTTCCATGTGTTTTCGGTCGAATTCCGGCATTTCCCCCACAACATTTATGTTTTTTATCCGTTTTGAGACACGAGCAATCGAAAAATCAAGCGTTCGTCCCGGTCTCAGAACCTTCGAAAAATCGAAAATTTTTGAAGGGGTATGCCTTAAAAAATTTGCGAAAAAATGAATTTTGAGCTAGGGGCCTGGAATTTTTTCTACTTTTTCCTCGATGCAAAAAAACATTCCCCACCAAGTTTCAGCCCCGGGAAAGGTCGGGAAGTCATGAAAACATATAAAAAACCGTTGAAATGAAATATTCCAGATCGGTTTTCCACGTGTTTTAGGTAGAATTCCGGCATTTCCCCCACTAAGTTTATGTTTTTTATCCGTTTTGAGACACGAGCAATCGAAAAATCAAGCGTTCGTCCCGGTCTCAGAACCTTCGAAAAATCGAAAATTTTTGAAGGGGTATGCCTTAAAAAATTTGCGAAAAAATGAATTTTCAGCTAGGGGTCTGGAATTTTTTCTACTTTTTCCTCGATGCAAGAAAACATTCCCCACCAATTTTCAGCCTCGGGAAAGGTCGGGAAGTCTTGAAAACATAGGAAAAACCGTCGAAATTAGGTAAAATCAGATAATAAAGAACGTGTTTCCAGATGTTTTCGGTACAATTTACTGTTGTTTTTGAGTGGGATTGGGCGGGATTCTTTTTTCTACTCTTCCCAAAATGACTCTACTTAGTTTACGTGAAAAACCAGGAAAGTCGGTTCATAAAGGTGCTGTGTATAAGGCATCATTCACTATGGAACTCTACCACCGGAGAAGATGCGCTGGAGTAATTGTAAATCGGGTCGGTGGAGGACCATTTATTTTATCATGATCGGCAGTAGTCGGCCGGTGGTCGAGGCCGGCTCAAGCACCAGGGGGGTTCACCTCGCTAAGAGTTAAAACCTCAGCATGACTAGTGGTCCACCGGTAGCCGATAGACGTGTCATTTACGCGTCTACGAATCAATGGGGCCCCGCCGCCGCTCCTCGCACGCTTCACTTTACACCCACTGTGTGTGCGCGTACATCATTAGTCATTTTATAGGAGCCGTTACATCGTGCTCTCCTTCGTCCGTGCCCGCCTACATTCGATGCCCCATTGATCGCACCCCGGCCTCTTCCAGTGATGCAAAATATACTTTTACGAATCATCAACAATCATTCTGTCCTTTGAATAATAATAGCAAAGGTTCTTCGATATTAAGGATCCTCCTTTTATAAATCATTAATTGTCTTTTTTTCGATTTGGTTCGAAGATGATGTTGTTCTCGAATTAATAATAGTAAGAGTTCTTTGATTCGAAGCTTGATGTTAGAGAGGCATCAATCGTCCTTGGCATTGTCTTCCTAATTTGTCGTTTCTTTTAGCGGGCGCCGACTAAGGGCGCAGGCTTTTTCGAGCAGGGAGGACGAAGCACCCGGCGGAACAATTAATAAGTTCTGTATCGGGGTGTGTCTCGAGGCCCGGAGAGATATGTGGGTCGACTAATACTCGAATATTCTGGCGTGACAGCGGCCAACTAATCATCGCCGGCAGCCAGCCGCGCGGCCGTCGAGCCTCCTCGCTTCCGTATGCGTGTATACACCTTTCAAAAGCAAAAGCAACCCTCGCGCTCGATTATTAGATGGATCTTACACGAAACAGCAGCTCTCCCAGTACGCCTCGATTCTCGGATAACTCGGCAGCCTTTCAATGGGACCGCCACTTCCGAGTGCCCTCATTGCCGCCCATAAAGATTTATGGTACGCGTCAAATCGCACAAGCAACCCTTAACTTACCGGTTAATCCCTGATGTTCTCCTTCATCTTCTCACGATCCCACCATTCCATTTCTATCCTCGTAGAAATTAAGACTGCGAAATCATATAACGAATCGAACATACTCAATTATTCAAGCGCACACTCAATTATACAATCATTCTCTTAAGTTAATTTATACTTTCCACCTTCGCTCTCATCTGCTGCAACAAGGTACGATCATTCTCTCCGAGGATAATGATGGGTTCGCGCAATTAGCAAATTCTTCATACGTCGACTTCCACTGAAATTTGAGTGGACGTCAGCCTCGTAAGAAAACGATATAAGGGACGACGTGTGGTGTTGCGGGGTGGGGTGGAAAGTAGCCAAGTGATTAGAGGAGTGCCGCGCGGCAGATCGCACGCACGGAATAATTAGCTCATATTTCATTAAACGGAGGCTGCGCATTCCGCGCGGGTCAGGGAGAAAAAGAGCGTGGTGAATGTAGCCGCGTATGCACAATGTGGATACACGCGAGAGAGTTGGTTGGCGCGGCGGCAGCGGCGGCGGCGCGCGCGATCACTCTTCTTCGTCAGTGGCGGCTTTAATTCGCGTGTCGCGCGAGATAAAAGGCAACTGCGGGACACAAGATCGCCTGGTAGATTGGTAAGAGCACGTGGTATACTTCCCTCCCCCCCTCCTCCCACTCTTTCTGTCTCGGTTTCCTTCTTGCTCGCACTCGGCAAGATTCTATTTGCGGTAAGCGAAGGAGTTAACGAACGGGCTTGCGTACGCCGGCGCTGCTCGGTGGTGTGTTCTGTGCAAGGTGTCTTCGGCGTTAAAACTTAACGGCGCATATATGCGGCGTGGCGCGAGGGACCGAGCTTCCTTCATCTATCATGCGAACCATGACAAACCGAGGCTCAAAAGCGGCCGCCAGCTTGGCAGCGCCTTCTTGCCTTCTATCTTCTTAGTCTCCTCTTACTCACTCACCCGCTCAGGTGAGCCTCTACCTGTTCTCTCTACAAGAGAGATATACCCTCTTCTCATTCTCTCCTCCTCCTCCTCCTCATCTTACCTATGCTTGGACTTTCAGAGTCTCTTTCTCCTTCTCTCTCTCTCGCTCTCGCTCACCCTACACATTTATTAACATTTAAGCGTTAACGACATTTCTCTGGGCGCGCGAGCTGCCGAGAAACCGGAACCGTCGTCCTTGCTACTTCTTCTCCTGCTTGGGATCCCGCTCTCGAGAGATCTCTCGGGATCGAGCGTTTCTTTTGATCGCTTTAATGGCCGCTTCTCGCTTTTCGGAGCGAGTCGCAAGCCGAGAGAGCGCGACACCCTTTCCCCGTGGCAAGCCTGATTTTCGAAACCTATTTACTACCGGCTGTCTTTGTCCTCTGTCATTATCCTGCCTCTGTAAAAACAATAGCGGCCCGCGCTCTCTGTAACGGACTACCACCGGATTGGAGCGCTCTGACACCTTCGGATCTTCTGCTTTACGAGTGGTGGCTTCTCTCCTCGGATCACTCTGAATGCCAGTCCCTATTATTTACTGGCATTTTTTCCTCCTACCTCGGCACTCCGGCCTCGCCGAGGTACTTCGTCTCCGCTGAACTTTCTACCGGTCGGTATCGAGTGAAATTACCAGCGCGCGTGTTTCGTCACTGTCCGGCCGGCAAGATTTCACTGGTGAAACGAGTTTCTCGCTCGGCGTAATTCCGTGAGTGCCACTGCGAGAATGCCACCTGATAAATAATGTCTTTTATCATATTATCTGATGTTGGATTGATTCCTTGTTAGATTCCTAGACATTTGCGCGCATTGCGGCGATTCACATACTATACAGAATGCTAAAACTTGTCTTTGTTGACTTTGTGATATAAACATATAATATAAATAAATAATACAAACAGAAAATTATTCCAAAAGACAGGAATATCTGTGAAAACTATTCAAGTATCCCGAAACAGTTAATACATAAAAGGGTTCTAGTCGTGGACATTTGGATTTGGAGTTCGTGCCGGCGATCAAAGCAGGAGTCGCAGGAATTCGGGAATTTCCTGCTCGGTGGATCTATCGGGTGGAAAGCAAAGTGGCGTGAATGAGTCGTCCCTTGACGATCGTAAGATTTATGGTCGCGACGCTTAGACAGGGAGAGGGCAAACAGCGCACGGGTTTTGGGGGCTGGTAACCCTTGGCTCTGCGGAGAACGTGGTCCACCCCTGACTACCCTCTTGCCATCATGATATCGTGTCCTCTGTCCTTCCCGATAAAAATATGACCGTCCCACCCCTTCATTCCTCCGTCCTTCCAAGTATCTATCTCATTCCTGCGAACAGGATGTTCTACACGGAATCGAATTGAAACGAATTCCCCGACACAATAACAGTTACCTTTAAACCTCCATTCTCAACATACTCGAATTACTAAAAACCTAGTCAATTATGAAAGTCTGTCCTTGAACCTTTGAGCTGGTCGATAGTATTGGGGCTTTCTCGGAAGTAAAAGTAAAGTGTAGGAGAGGCCATTAGAGGGAGGGGGAGAGGCTGGAAACGGATGTAGAAGAACGGGAGGGAAGTCCGTTAGTTTTTCTGTGTGTGTGTGTGTGCTCACCCTCGGAGGGCAGAGTGGAGAAGAAGTTAATAGCGAGGAGAAATTAGTCGATGCCGGGGTGGCTGGCTGGGATCGTGGATCGAATCGGATCCGATCGGATGGGATCTTTGGGGTTGCTCTCCTCGAGAGGGGATGAAAGCCGACGAGGTAGTTGTGCGTCGGGCACAGATGCAACGATAGCAACAGTTCGAGCGAGCGAGCGAGCAGTCTGCTGGCGGCTTCTGCTCGGCGGGCAGAGGAGGCCACATATGAGCTGCTCGAGCCGAGAGAGCAGTCGTGTGTATGGGCTTGACTCACACGCATCGGCCACAGTCATCCATCATTGTCAGTCTCTTCTCACTGCCACACAGCCGCCTCGTCCGGTCTACGGGCGACGCACACACTTCGCACGTACACACCGCATCCACTCGTTCTCCTTCGAAGGCGAATCTTCTGATTTCTGGACGGGATAGCGAGCTGTGACTTTGAGAAAGAGAGAGAGGGAGAGAGGGGAGATTGTAGAGTCGCGAGGATCACTTCCGCCCTCGCGATTCCACAATCCCGTCTTGCCAGATCGTCACCAGGATTATAGGGCTTTAATTAGCCGACCCTTTCGCCAATCTTTTGCCGCCTCTTCATTTCGAAAGCCGCCTCCAGTCGAGATGGTATTAGCATCGTTTGTAACTCCCAACAGTAGGGATTAAATGTTTCCTAGAACATCGTTCCTCTCTACTGTTAAATCGCGTTGAAGTCCTCTGCCGGCGGGCGAATTGTAAAAATGAAGATGAAGTTCAATAGTTGGCGAGCAGTAACTGAAAGAGGAGAGGTGATCGGAGTTGGAGAGGGTGGGCCGAAAATAATATTTCAGTTGGATTGCCCCGATATTCCCGCTCGTCCATCATCGTCAGTTGGTTCTCTGACACGGTGATAGGAGGATCCCCCGATGGCGCTGCATATGCCCCGGATTTCTGCTTCCATCCGAAAATTCTCCTTCGAGATTTACACAGCGGGTTGAAGCTAGTCGAAAAAAGGGCGGCCGGGGGAGATATATAAATCGGCTGCGATTGTTATACGAGCGAGAAGAGAGTAGGATGATCGTTTTGTAAAGGAACGAGAGTGATTTATTTAAGTCTGGTGTAACCTGTATTTGACAAGTGTATCAATGAACGAATGTACATGGTGTGTAACGTGGCCGGGCGCACGTAATCATACATACAGAATGAGTAGACAGTTATTATTGGAACTGCTTTTTTTTACGGGGCTAAGAAGTAAGCGCGCTATGTACAATGATTCCTCGTATAAACAACGATGGCAGAGATCGCCTCTGTCTGCCTAAATACTTTATACAAATCATGAGGGCCTAGAATAAATATTTATATCCCGCCTCCTGGCCTTGCGAAGTTCTCTCCCGTGGTGAAAATCAAAGGTTCTGCCTGCTAGGTACACTTATCCATCTAAAGCCTACGCCGTGATGAGTATTTGCACCCGGTTCACTTAAAGTACAGCTAGCTGGGATTACGGAGGGGGGAATTGCGGCTTGTGAAGAAATGACACCTTTTTCGCTCATTCCAGTCGACAGACTTCTCCAGTCCGTTTTCCAACAGTTACTTAAATTACTTGCCAAAGTGTTTAATAACACGTGACACAGGCTTCTGCTCGTTTTTCTTTTATTTATTATTGCACGCTCCGCCCGATTGTTCTTTGCGATTGTTAATTATAGACTGTAACAGCTCGTATGTCCGTTCATTTTCTCACAAGCTGCAGAAGATATAGTTTCTCGAGTGCGTGTCTTATCTCCTGGTGAAAGGCTGAACGAGCGGACGTAGCTCTATGTTCACAACTTCATACTGGAGTAGTGTGTAATTGTGTGTAATTGTAGAGCGTGGGCGATTAGAACGATTGCGCCGTGTCTTCAATTAAAACCCTAGCACATTTGTTTCCCTGTCTAACTTCGTGTCCGTCGTGCGTGTCGTATCTCTCTGTATACTCGGATATGCCTTTCAGGGAAAATCATGAATTCTCACTATTAATTATTGCTGATTGGAAATAGTTCCTTGGTGGCGAAGGAGACTTCACTTTTAAGAGTTGCTTCATCGATCGGCAGCTATGCGCGAAGCCCGAAATTCTTTAGTCGCACAGTTTTCTAGCCAAGGTGTATCACGGCTGGCTCAAGTGGAAAGGGACAGTGGCGCTTGGACGTCAATTGCACACTCTGTTACCATTTAGACGGCAGTCTCACTGTCCAATCCGCTCGTCTCGCCAAATTGACGGAGCACCATTCACAGGAATCACTTGGCTCCATCACACTAGTTAGAGCGAAGTAACGCTCGTTTAAACACTGCTAATCTACATCGGCGCGGAGTGTCACTCTCGGGGAAGGCTCGCAGCATCCCGTTCTTCTCTCGGCGAGATGCCGACGGATATCGGGAAACAGAGTTGTTCTTCACGGACGGATAACGATGCCAGCCACTTGCTCCAAGCATCTTCTTATTTCCCATGTCGTTGCTTGCTTGCCAGGGCGAAAGCTTCGTCTTCTGGTACTGGCAAAATTCTAGTTGCAAATTCGACCCGCTCGGATCCACCATCGAGTTCAGTCAACTCCTCCCTCTCTCTTTCTCTCGCTCGCTCCCTCTCTTTTTCGTGGGGCACGGTCTCGAAATTTATTTTCAACCGGCACTTGCCCTGGAATGACTGACAAGCGAGCGAGTGGCGAGCCGGAGTAGCGAGATCATTGATGATTGATGCGCCCGCCCGCTTCGGAGTAGACGGAGACTCGCGAGACACCGGAGAACGAAAAGAACGGTGGTAGGAGGATGAGGCAGGTCGCCGTTTTCATTATTTTCCAGACAGCCAGTTATGTCAGCGTAATTGCGTAATCACAAGTGGTCCATCGTCGAGAGCGACGGAAGTCAGTGTGCTCTGACGGTCCATCAGGCCCATGCACCCTGCACCATCCCCACAATTATCCCTGGAAAGCGTGGCACTCCCGTCTTCATCACAATCTCCCTAGTTCACCCTCATCTATTAACTCTCCTCCCAACAATTAACTCACACTCCCACCAAAGTGTTTCCCAGTACCGCCGATTCTCTGGGCAGTTTCTAACTCACTGATCAAGCACTAAGAATTCAGTAGAGAGCATTAATGAGGCACTGCTCATCGGTCCAATCGAGCTGGCAAGGATTCTCACTCTCATGGGCTCAGCTGAGCTGATAATATTCCGGGGCGAAATCGTTGGCGAGGTTGCTCAGGAAATTAAAATCGGACGAGCTGTTGCTATTATCAGCGGATGCGGGCGGCGCCGTCGCATGGACGGGTTCCCCATAAAAGTTACTATAACCGGCATAGTTCTCGCTGGTTCCCTCGGACTGTCCAGCGCTTCCCGGTGGAGTGATGACTGCGGCGGTGGCTGCGGCGATGGCAGTGGCCGTGGTGGTCATGCCGGGGGCTGGGAACGGGTCCGGCGATGAGGCGTAGCTGTTCGGGATGCTGGAGGCTTCGCCGCCCTGGTGCACGTGCATCTGATTCGTCTGCTCGTAATATGTATTCCCGTGACACTTGCCACTCGGCCGGTAGTCCGCCGGGCTTGGATGCATCGGCGCCACGTAGCCGTCGCCGGTGTGTTGTTGCTGTTGTTGCGGCGGGGGATGTTGCTGTTGTTGGATATCATTGTAATAATTATGACCGGTTTGCACGGATATGGCGGCGTGGCCGTGGGAAGCGAGACTATCAGCGCTAGCATGATAATTCCCACTGGCAGGATAACCATAAGTACCGGGAGCCATGTACCCTTCGCTAGTTTGCTCGTGTTGGCTCGCGGAATAAGTCTGACTGGCATTGTACGCGTTGCTAGTTTGCATTCCACGATGATAGGACGCGTGATAGGATTGTCCAGCTTGCGGGTAGCCGTTGTACTCGCCGGTAGTGCCGTATTGCGATTGTTGTTGGTGGAACTGCATGTTCGCGTTGTAGATGGCTCGGGTGCCAGCGGTGCCGGAGGATCGCACGTGGTGACCGGCCCTTGAGGCGAGGATCTGGCTCTGTCGAGCGTAGAGGGAGTGCACCTCCGAGCCAGGATACGAGATCCTCGCCTGCTGGTAATTATCCCTCGAGCAGTAATTACTGTGGGTTTGGCCCTGCTGGCTGCTCGGCATAGTCTGCCGGTTGGCTGGCAGTCCGTTTCTGTAGTCGATCGCAGAGTTGCTCTGGTAGACGTTCTGTTGTTGGAAGTGCGCGCTCTGGCCAGCCGCGCTCATGTTCCTCGCACTGTGCGGAGACATTGTGCCGGGGTTGGTTGGTGCGTGGAGCATCGGGCCTGGCACAGAGGTCGTCGAGGACGGAGAGCTTCTCGGCCTTTGCATGTAAGCGGTGTGGGTCGCTTGAATGCCGAGTGGACTGCCTTGTTGTAGTTGGACCGAGCCGGGTGTGCCTGGTGTCGAGGATGGCGTCAGACTCCGGGTGGAGTTCTGGCCAGGAAGTACTGGTGTGCTGACGGTAGAGTCCGGCATCGCTAGAAGCACCCCGTTGCTATTCACTGGGCACATCTCCTTTGCCGAGCTAGCCGAGGGTGACTTTTTGCTCGCGGTGATCTGTTTGCCAGAGCTGGGGCTCCGGTGGCCGCTCTCGATCTTGATTCGCACCTCGCTCGAGAGCTTCTTGGAGGGTACGCTCGGCGAGGTGACCTCGCTCTCGTCCTGCGACCTCGAATCGTCGTCGGCTATCATCTTCTCGAAGGAACTCGAGACGCTATTGGTACTGCCGACGCTGCTGGCTCCATTGCTGTTGGTACTAAAGCCAGGATTGCTATTGTTGTTGGTCGCTGTGGGTGTATTGTTATTGTTGGTGCTCCTGCGCCCGGAGCCACTCAATTCTGTCACGTCGCCCGAGAGGCTGCTCCCCACGTCGCTCACGCCCGAAATATCACAGTTGTGACAGCTCTTCTTCTCCTCGTTGCTGTCGATGGAGAGTATCTTCTCGCTCTTGGACTTCTCCACGCCGTCCGACGCCGAGCCCTCCTTCTCGTCGCCGTCCTCCTTGCTCAGCGTCTGCCGCTTGTGCTTCATCCGCCGGTTTTGGAACCAGACCTTCACCTGGAATTGCCAGGATTTCGGATCGCACGTTTAATAAGCGCATGCCACTACTCGAGAGCTGTCTGTCGCTCTAGTTTTAGTCTTGAATTTTGTCATCCTTCGAGATCGTTCTTCACTCGAGGGACCCATTTCCACGCTTACCTGTCTCTCCGTGAGATCGAGGGATGCCGCAATTTCTATCCTCCGTGGTCGGCAGAGGTACTTGTTGAAATGGAACTCCTTCTCCAGCTCGAGCAATTGGGTATTGGTGTAAGCGGTCCTCAGCCTTCTCGGCAATCCGTTCTCTGTAACAGAAATCAGACAAGAAAGAACGTTTACCACATTTCTACTCGTTCTTTTTACAATTCTATAATTCGTAACTATTTATCAGGCACGCTTCATCCGCGGAGTTAAGAGGTGTCTCGCTCTAGCGGAGTAATTCGATTTCGATTAAGAGTGAAGAGCTCCTTTTTGCGCCTCGCCGATTACACTCGACGTACGCAATAACTTAATTAATGATCATTTAAGCGGCCTGGCGGGAGACGAGCAGGCTCTCCTCGCTGGAGGGATTTCCTGCCGCTCCTGACAATGCACTAGTGAAAGCCTGCCGTGTGCCAAAGAGCGGCCGCTTTTCACGTTGTTTCCGCAAGTTCCGGCAGACCTCCTTAGAAACTTTCGGCTAGTATTTCGTGTCGATGCGAGAGACACACCGGCTAATTATTATCTCGTAAGAAACTTCCTGCGCAATAAGGAGGGTCCTGCCAGGCATTCTTGGAGGAACTGAAGCCTCGCTTCCAAGGATTCCTTTGGTTTTTGAGCGAAAGGATTCCTAAAGGTGATGATACTAATTTCTCCACGATTAGTATGTTACTTTCGACCCGTTTGACTACGAATATTTATTTTTTCTCAACGAATTAACATGACAATTCTAATCGAGGTACATTTCGCGCCAATAACAGGCAGTATTTTTGGAAAAAAAGTTCTTTTTTTGGCGTCACTGTTGTACGAAGTGAAAAACTTGCGTAGAGCATGATACTGAAGAGGTAGGGCGTTGGGGCGGCGGGGTCCCGTTCAGGAGGGCCCCGATCCTAAACTACCCCATGGCGTGTGAGTGGATCTAAGGGTGGCCGAAGGGTGCTTCGCCCACTGGAATGAGTCGTTAGGGGTTAAAGGAGAAGGACGCCACTAGGGAAGCTCACACGGAAGACGAGAAAGAGGGAGCTTCACGAGCCTCGGTAAAAAAAGGAGAACTGCAGACAATGAAAAAGACTGCGAGGGCTAAAGATAGAGCGGACACACACGACCCTATCATACAAAAGGGTGGCTCCTTTCAGCCAGTTAAATTTCGACACGTCAACTTTTCATATCGTTGAAAAGTTCATCTTATCTTTCATGACGCAACTTTACTTCTTACGATTTCCAATTTTTAAAGTTCTGTTTATAAACCTTGCGATTTACTTTTTTTATTTCTGGACTAATTTATTGTCAGACCCATGGGAATTCGCTGAGTGGGGGATAGTTGTTAGGGCAATCTCCCTAAAACTAGTTGTATTGCGTGAAATCGCATAATTAGGGCAGTGCCGCGGCATATGGGGGCGCTCGAGGCTAAAGGGAGGGAAAAAGGCTGGAAATAGGAAGAAGAAAAGCGACGGGAGAGTGGTCGCTCACCGGATGCGTGGCAAATCCCGCGTGTGGGGTTCCTCTCTTTCTCTTTCTCTCTGTGGCTCCTCGTCCAATAAGGGTGGCACAGCAGGCCGGTGTGTACATGTATCGGTTTGTATAGGTGTACAGTGTCGGCGAGGGTGAGATGGAAGGATTGCGCGATTGACGCGGGTCTCATCAGCATTTCGCTCTCGCGATTGGTTGGACGAACCTGTCAATCAAGAGCTATTCCACGCCTCTATCGCTTATATCTCCTAGCAATGTACATAGTCTATCGCGACCCCTTCCCCTCCGCTGCCTCGAGAGATCGATTGAACTTTGCCAACTGACTATCCGCACTCGTCATATTTATTCCGGTCCATTTCGCCCTTGGCTCCTCCCAGCCGAGATTCCCGACAGTCGCAGTTGCCACTGAGGCAACATTGTCCCATGGTTTCTTTACTATCGATACAAATTAGCTCGACCGCCAGAAAAAGGGAGAGAGAGAGAAACAGAGAGAGAGAGGAGAATTGTCAGTTGAAAAGAACTGGCCGATATTCCGGCGCAAGTTGCCCGACGAAAATATCGCCAGCTATGCTTGCTCCTCTCCTCTTTTATTCTCTTCTCGGGCGGGAATAGTGGCGGCCGGCACTCCGCTGCCTGACAGACCCTGCCGGAGGAGAGAAACTATAGAATGAAGCGCGCCGAGTGACGAGCTGGCAGTGTGTGCGAGGTGAGAAAGGTAGGCCACCGAAATAGAGCGTACGTATTTCGGAATATCGTGGGGGCCAAGTGTCCTTTACACCGGCGCGGCGCTCTGTTACCGCGCTGTTTGGATAGCACGCTATATTTGCTACTTTCGCGAGAGAGGACACAACATTCTCTTCAGGGTTTATATTGGGCGCGCCACTATTCCGGCGAGCTTACAGAGATTTTTCAGGGAATGTCCCTGATAGGTGGGCGACGGCCGTCGCATCGCCTTCTTACCTCCGACTCTTTTTCTGTCTCGACACTTTCAGCGCCGATTCGCCGAAATCCTCTGCCTACTCCTTTTCTCTCCAAAGTACAGCCGTTTAATTTTAATCCCGTCGTTAGCCAACCATAGCCTGTCTCAGTGCTAAAGGATAAATCGGCAAAAGTACACTGTAATTATGATTGTATCGTGTGTACCCGGCTTAATGTGATTGCACAGTAATTCCAGGCGCAGGCGGAATGTCAGGGATTATCATTGGAATCTATATTCCATGTCGACGAGCTTATTCCAGTACTGTCGTGACAATATTGAGGCATCACTGGAATCGGAAACAGTCCAAGGAATTTCGTTCTGCGCTCTGAACTATTGGCCTGGCAATCACAAACCTTTAAGTAGAAACAGACCAGTCATGTCTGACTGGTGCATCAGTCAAGGCTTAACTTCATGCGTTTCATAAGTAGATACAAGCGTGACGCGAAGTAGTTTTCCTTCGACTGCCATGTTATTCTCTGCTACATCTACCACACGCTTGTTTCTAGTCCACTATTGACACAGTTTTAGTACTCGCGGAGTGTAAGAACCGAGCTTTAAAAGACGAGAATGAAATCCGGAAGTATAGCTCGAACAATTTCCTTGAGTGCTTGAAAGTACGAACTGTTGGTATTATGGGGAACCGATGAGGTTTGAAAGAATCAATAGATGTTCTGAAAATTGAGGAAAGCTCGACAGGAAAGCGGTTCTTTGATTCTCTCCATTATGCTACTTCATTTTGGAAGTATCTCTGTGTGCGGAGGATTCTCTGCCATGATCCTTCGGTGGATCAGGTTCCTCATAGACAGGTGGGAAGGGTCACATGATGGCCGTCTCTGTAATTTGTCTTTCGCTTCCCCACGTCCACCACCCTCCTCTTGGTTGGCGTAGCCTCGAGGAGGAGGCCGAGGAAGAAAACTTGCGGGAAGAACAAAAGGTGGACAGAGTCGCTCTATCGAACGCCCTTCCCGTACTGTTTTTCATCCTCGTCCTAGGTTCACCTTTGCCCTTTCGTCTAACATCATCCGCTAAGCCTCTAATGCTCTGCGTGCAACTACTAGCAGTACAAGAATATTATTCCCAGTACTATGCAGTTTCAATTACATTGAAGCGTGGATATTACAGAGTCACGCTTCCACAGACTGACTCTAATCGCTCGAGAGCTTTACGATTCTTGGTGTTGAGTACAACAGCAATATTCCAAGCGGAAGGATTCCTACCTCGATAATATATAAGTGGCGAACTAAGTGACCATCAAATTTCGCCTAGCCCCTTATAACGATCGACAAAATTATTTATCCCGTAATAACCAAGAGCGAGTGAGTAGAAGCGGCGAGAGGAAACGCGACGAGTGGCCGGCGGACTATTGGGTAATTTGCGTCGGGGATAAATCGCCGGAAGAATAGTCGATGCGAGGATCAGCAGACAGGCAGACAGGCTGGAATCACCGTAAACTCGGCCTCATTACGGATTTATAGGAAAGTGGAGGGGAGGGTGGGTGGGTTGAGAGAAGGAATGGCGAAGGGAACAAAACTAAATGTATAGCGAGCAGTCCGAGGGAACTGAAGCGGAATGGCTGACGGGAAGAGCCCCGTTCCTATGGCTCGGTTTGCTCGCTTTGCTTTCCCTGGGTTTCAGCCTCTCGCTCGACTTGTGCTCGCCCCCCAATTGCCGGGCTACAATCAATTAATGCTGCCGCGCAAAACAAGAAGCTTCGCGCGGTCCACCGCCGACCGCAACCGCAAAATATTCCTCGGGTTTCCTATCCTCTTCCTGTTCCAGTTTCCAAGCAGTGCTTCCTTGCACCGAGATCGGCTAGCCTATCATTGATGAGAAACAATGGCCGCCTATATCGGCCAGTTCCAATTCCTGTCCAATACAGGATAACCATTCCACATTCCCTATCTCTTCATCTACAGGATTCCCACCCCGTTAATATCCCAACAATCCCCATCTAAAACGCAATTCTCTTTTACTTATATTTATTCTAATTTGTCAAACGGAAATAACACGGCAGAAAATTCTCTCCGCGATCCTATGGAAGCGGACTAGTTGAAAGTGTTCGAAGAAAATCCGGGCAAAGGAGATGCTTATATTTGTGGCTGGCGTAGTGGAGAACTTGGCAACAAAGTAGTGAGGGAAGGAATAAGAAATACGGGCAGCTGGCTCGGCAGCCATGCTGGATAAATGCAGCGTGCTCAGCGATCGGCCGGTTGTTGCACGCACTCTGTCATTATGGTGGGCGCGCGAGCATGGGAGAAGCAGAGGGAAGAGGCCCTTCGTGTCTGGAGAAAATTGGCTGAAGGGTATCCAAGGAAGAGTGCTCGACGGGAACATGTGCAAGTAGTATACGCCGGGAAGGTTCGAGGCCAGCCAGGTACGTTCGAAGGCGTGCCTATGCAACCTGCAATCATCGGGGTGGAGCGAACTCCGCTCGCAGGGGCTCTTGCACCTTCACGTATGTATATCCCGAAGGTGCCCGTCGTTTCTTCCTTGCTAAAGCTCTTTCATTCTTTTTCTTTCTGAGAGTGCGTGTTTTTCGAGTCGCTCAGGGAGTGGGAGCCTTCGTGCTAGTGCGGATACATAAATTACTGACATTTTCTGCCGGCAGCAGGCAGCTCGCGCTAAATGATACGGCACTACTAGCCGCAAGTAATCTCGTGATTCCTGCAATTATGGTGCCCGGCCCTTCCAAGTGTACGTAATCTCGCTTGGTGCACGTATTCCGGATTGCTACGAAGTTCCTTCTAAGATTTCCCTCAGGCTACTTTTACTTCAGCTTTGCCACTTTGATTTAGTGGTTGGGCATTTGTATTTGTATATGTATTATTATTAATATCAACTGTTCTTTGGGTGGTACATTGTATATTCGTTGTAGTCTTGAGTGGAAATGTCTGGACTTGGAAGGTAAATTCGTGGGAGAGGCTTCGGTGGATTCGGCTTAGTTTTAGGCTGGGGAAATAGCTGCGGGAGTATTGGAAAGAAAGCGAGGGGTGGAAGCGATACTCAAGACTGGAGAGAAGGGTACCGAGCTGTCTCTCTTTCTCTGGAGGACTGGCTCGGCGTGTACGCAAAACGGGAGTGGTCTCCGGGGGAGATGAAAAGCGCCATCTTCCCATTAAACGCGAGATTGATTTTGTGAAAGCTCCTTTTACGTAACAGGCCTCGGTGAACGGTCTCTGTATGTGTACAGCGCGGCTTCCCCGGGTGCTCCGATCTCTCTAATGTGATTAAAATAATCCACCGGCGATAATCAAAGTAGAAAAGGGTCTGCCTTCCAATTTCTCGCGATCGATTTATTCGATATCGTTAAGATCAACCACCAACGGGAAGCACCATCCGCCTCCTTCGAGCTCCTTCCCCAAGAATCACCAATAAATTTCCATGCATTCTCATAAATTAGGGAAATTCAGCTGGGTCGTTGATGGCGCTCGATTAGGTCGGCCTCGCTCTTTTTAATGATTAATAGAGCCGGGCCGTTTATTTGGCATTTTCCAAGTCGGATGTTGCCTTGCTTTCAAGAGATAGTTCTCTAGTACCGCCACTTGTTCACAAGGTCCTTCGCTCGGCGAGTGCGGCGCGGCGGCGCTTGCCAAGACAGTTTCCTGCCAACTTGTGCGAGCGTATCCCCCAACCTACTCCCCCCCTCGGGACACTCCAGGGCGACGCCACGCTGGCAGCGGATAAAAACTTTATTTTAATCTGTACAAATTTTAAATCCTCCGGTGTCGCCGACAAAAGTACGACCCTGCCGCCGCTTACTCCCCCGTCAGTCCAAAGTTCGCCTCCTACAACCGGCTTCTTCTTCTTCTACTTCTTCTTCCACTTCTTGCAAATCTCCGTTCACGTTCCCCCTTTGACATGCTGATCGCGTAGCACCGTGGCGCGGAAACTTTGTTGATGTTATGTGGAAATAATCATTCTCCTTCTGCTCGAGAGCTTAGAATTGCTCGACTAAACATTGGCCCTTTATTCTTCCCGTTTGATATTGTTTAATGAAATAATAATTGTCGAGGAATGTCAGGGGTAGCACTGTCCGCCTGTGGTTCTCACGTTTTGTCGGCGGCCTAAGAAAGCGAACTCCGGAATGGGACCAGTGCTCTCGTCTGATCGATATCGCGGTAATTAGCCGAGCCTGTCAGCTGGGAAGGCTCACTGCGTTAGGAAAAAAAGGCAGGAAGGTGAATAGCCACACGATCATTCCTGCGAATTGCCTGGTACGCGCGTTGTATCTTTCTCCCAGTGGCCACGTGAGAATCCTGCCATCATTAAATTCCCCTTTGCGCGGACGATAAGTGGCCGGTGACGAAGACTTTGTAGCAACAGTTTCTGTCAATGATCCTACACTTGTCACAGGACAAGCGAATTAGTAAACAGACATACTAATTACAAACAAAAATTCCCATCATTATCCTCAACAGCTTCCAACTCTGGAAGGTATTAAACCGACGAAAAAAACATATTTTATTTGCCCAAGAGGGTGGTGGGGAAGGCGTGTGCCCTTAAGTCGCATCGGAAAGTAGTGAGCGGCAGTTGCTCGGCGAAATTACGCTTTGGATCGTAAGTCTTAAAACGTGACCGGATTCGCTTAGGAGTCCTGCTCACCTCGAAGATAGGGTCTCACGCTCTCAGGAGAGAGGTGTGGTGTGCTCGCTTCGAGGAAGAGAGAAGGATGCGAGAGGATATGTGTGCGGGCTGTGCAGTTAAATAAAAGTGGCAAAAATCTTTCCCAAAGGGCGCGAGGGATCGTTTTCGGCCGCTGGTGTGTACGAGTAGACTTGGGGGAGAAGAAGAAGAGGGCGGTGGGAGTTGTGTGCTTAAAAACGTGTGGAGAGTGCTGAGACGGGCGTCATGTGTATAATAATGTTAAAGAATGTTAAGCGGCAGAGGGTGCCGGTGCGAGGCCCGCTCGCGCATACATTAGTTGTTAACAATGCTATAAAGGACACTCGCTCGGCAAGCCACCCTCGCCTCGAGACCGAGGCCAGATTTACGACTGTGTTCCTTTCCGCGCGATTCTTATGTAATACCTACCACCCCGACCACCTCGAGGGCCACATGTCCCTGACCGGGCGTACTCTGAATCGGGGATGTAATCGTTCATATGAATAGGAACACCAGAAAAATATGCCAAAACTATTCTATCTCCTTTTTCACATACTCCCGTCCTCATTACACTTCAACTGCATCCTCTTCGAAGATCGTTAGGCGACCTTAATTGCTAGTTGAGATTCAGCGCATTTATGGATCTCCATGAAAAATGGTATAAAATAGTGAAAGATCGTAGAGAATGCAAATGTTCGGACTCTCCGAAGCGTGGAACATATTTTTCAACGTCCTCTTACAAGTAGTGGATTTCTGTTCAGCTCTGATTTCTCATTTTTCTTGTGTTGCTTTGAGAATTCGAAGATTTTTGTGACTTGACTTTTGGAGAGTAAGGAGGAAGTTGGTGGTAATGAGGGCTAGTTCCATATAAGGGTCAAGCCGGAGGAGCACTTGACCACCCAGCATTTCCTAAGCAACCCCCGTTGCTATAACTTACCACCCCTGTCAACTCGTGCAAGCTGCAGCCCTTGTGATAATTGTTTAAACCGACCACCGGCCAACCCTTTGGTGTCCACTCGGACAGCGGCGCGCCGGACCCGGTGCGCGCTCGCGTAAACTTTATGTACTTAGAGTCCGGCGCGTAGGTACTTAATTACGATTAAATTACTCCCCTTAATCGTATTGCGGCCTTCGAAGACAGAACGCCGGATGCAAAGGACGCATTAAAAACCATAGAAAACCCACCAAGCCCAAGTAACACAAAACTCCTTCAACCCAGAATTCACCAAACGACAGCCGAGAACCTTTTTCCCCGAAGTTCAGACTCATCTCGGAGATCAATATTCGGTGCGCGTCACGTCGATGCCATGGAATGTCCGAAATCCCTGTCCAAACCCCTATCACACCCTCGAGGCATACCAATCCCATGGATCCCGAACAAGCGGCCCTTGAAAAACTCATGTACAACTCTCAGTCGATATATAAATATCTCAAAATTCACGAATCCACCAGCAGAGATTCCTTTAACCTCCCACATACTCATAATAAAATTAGAGAGGGCAGAGCTGAGTTCACGCGAGGTCGAAAATTACCACCGTGGAAAATAGTGCGTCCTCAAAAAGGACTTTGAGGAGATACGCGCGCGGGTGGGAGGAGGGGAGACTAGGCGGGGGTACAATGGATAGAGTTTGGCCGGTCTCCAAAAAATATAATGGCCCTGGAGAAGTAGAGGGTTTGAGAGGAGCGAGATCGAGGGAGAGTGGAGGCTGGAGTACTGGGAAGGCGACGGAAGACGAACGGTAGAGAAGACAGGAACCGGCGGTATTCCCGGGGAGCGAGAGTGCGATAGCGAGCAAATAATAGGGAAATGATTTGCTCCTTGTTAGATAAAGGACAGTGAGCCGAGGGGGTGTCCGCGGGGAGGGAAGCCGCGAAAAGAAATATTGCCCCGAACGAAAGGAAGTGGCGCGCAGGGAGTTTAGGAGAGTAAGAAGAGAGAGCGGGAGAGAGTGAGAGAAGAGCAATTCTGTGGGGTGGAAGTGAATCCCTTCGCTTGTAACTGCTCCAATGGATCGAGGTCGTCCCAGGTCATCTCAGCGAGTACTCTGCTCGATTAGGAGTTAAATAGCACCTTGCTTTCCTTATAATTGAACGAGCTCACCGATAGTTTCGAGCGATCCCAGTGCAACGGCTGCCCTAAGCAGTTTTACCCGGCTAGTAATTGGAAGAGAGCCTATGCACGAGCTCTCTTTAGCCAGTGTTTCGTCCTTTCGACTAGTCACGCTTCATCACTATGATAATGCGCGCACCCGCTCTTTGGCTGCTTGTCCCAATTCATTATTTTAACATCGATCTCGAGATAGGATCGCTTTCCTCGACACTGATCGATCGCGAAAGCCGCACGCGTATGTTTGCGATATCTCATTCGTAGTTTCTAGAGGCAATGGAGCCTCCAAGGTTTCGTTTCTGTCCGGGGTTGCTCTAATTTTTTGGATAGTCGATCCGAGAGAGGGCTGCTGGAAGGTTCGAACTGGAAAGGCAGAAGGTGAAGGCAGAGCAGGCGGAGGTGGAGGTGGAGGAGGTGGAAGAGGAGGTGGGCGCCGGAGGGATAGGACGTGTGTTTGGTGTATGGGGTATGCATGGCGGCGGAGAGTCCAGTGGCGATCATCAATCAGAAAGGCAGTCAGCCGTCTGCCGTTGCTCGGCTGGACGGCTGGTCAGCCACATCCAGCGCGAGCAGAGTTTCGCGCGCGGGAGGCACCTCTCTTCCACCTTCGAATCTGCGAGTCATGCTTCGACTGCTATCCCCGACAATCGATCCGGCCTCTCTCTCGCCACACTCTAAGGTCCACCAGGACGCGATTGTTCTTTCCCAACGCCTCGCGATTTCCACGGATCACGCGCTCACCACTCGTTCTGGACCATTAGGGATACAACCACCCTCGAGATCTCCATCCCTGCTAGACTTCATTCGACCAACGATACTTCTTCTCACACATCCCACTTTCGGATTAGTAACACCAGCTTCTTATGTTAATACACTAATCTTATTTTTCCATGGGAATCTTATAATTCTCACGTAGTTTTTCATATACACATCGCTATGTCGGAAGATCAAAGAGGACTGGAAGAGTTAATTTATTTTAGTTGACAGGGAACGCCCAGGCTTAGGTTGACTCATACTACTTGCGAGTAGTTCGAGTCAACGCGCGGCAGGCTCCCAAAGCGAGGATGAAGTTCACGGTGGCTGGGCAATTGACCGGGCGATTTTTTAGACGGCTTCTTAAAAGAGGAGAGGAGCGCCAGCGTGAGCGATGGCTCCTCGGGGACGAGCGGTAACCTTTTTCTAAAGTCCGATGGAAGGTCGCCCGTACTTTCTAACCGCGGGACCCTCGCAGTTTCCGGCAGAGCGCGCGCACCTTGACGAGGGAGAGACCTCCGAGATAATTGTGAGTACCGATAATGAAATTACAAGGCTCGCCAACATTCTCGTTGTTGCGTGACCGTTTATCGGCCCTCTGACATTTCGCAAACGAGAGAAAGATAGATATAGAGAGATGACATATCTCGGCTAGGTTTGGTAGTAGGAAGCGTTCTTGGCGAGAGCAACTCTCCGCTGCTGGAAATCTTTCAGCAGCTCGCCACCGCGACCGCCGGCTAATTACCCCAGACAATCTCCCCTTTTCCTCTCCGGCCGGCCTTACTTCTGCCTCGGGCCTCGCTTCTGCCTGCTTGCCCGCTTGCCTGCCTTTCATTCCTCGCCACGCTTTTTCCCTTTTCCTCCTCGTCCTCCCGGCGAGCGCAACCACCTTCCTCGGAGCCGCTCAAGATCGCGCGCTCGCTTCTCTCGGGGTCAATGGCCCATAAAGGTAAATCATTCGAGCAAGTAAATTTCCCCGCATTTTCCATTATCGTACTTTCATTTCCACCGAGCTTGCCTCGCACGAACTGCGTCCAGTTTTCAAGAGCAACTTAGGAGAACTTCTCAAAATTTCGAAATAAAACTGTCAGTTTTAAGAGATTCTCAAAGAGTTATTGATAGAACAGGAGGATTTATTGTATGTAAAAATATTTGACAAGAGGAACGTGTCGTTCCTTGCTAGAGGAAATGCATGTCCTCGTGTCAATGTCCTCTCATCGGCTTATGCCTCCCGTGGCGAATCTCAAGCTTCGCCTTTGTGAGGGTGTACCTTTTGAGAGGGAGGCTTCTGGCGGTCAGTCGGGTCGTCAGAGGAAACACAGAGCGAGAGAGAGTAGCGCCTTCATCACCACGCAATGACTGGCAGTTCGCATTATGCTCAACTAAACTGTGTTGACGCAGAAAGGATTCGTGCGAGCGGCTACTGTGGACGAGATGAAATCCCCGCGATGTGTGAGGCCCACCTTCAACAGGTCCGAGGGACTTCCTCGACGCCGACGGTTCAAAGATCTCAAGGCCCGTTCCATCATTATTTCCCAGGAGTGCTAGCCACTCAAGGACTTTTATTCGCGAGTTAAAAGTATTTGACAGCGAGCGGAGCGAGCGGTCCACCTTGCCAGGATCATCACTCATCGGAGTATCGTCTATCGCTAATAGATTCGTCGGGAGAAACAATCGAGGAGCGCGTTCTCGGCAAACAGTCGACGCGGGAGTAATCGAGCGACGTTAATTCCACGATTACACTTATTGAGCGGTGGGTAAATAGGCGATCGTGTGAGATAGGAGGTCCTGTGGCGCGCGGGGTATGTCGGGAGGAGGGGGCGCTCTGCTTCACCCTCGGTGGGTACGGCGGAGCTGCTGGTTCGCTTGATCGCAGGGAATCCTCCGTTATTGCTCTCCACGCGTATACCACTCCCCTGTCTTCCTCTCGTTCTGGCGCTCGTCGAAAGGAGGAGGACGTCGACGAGGAAGAAGAGCCAGCCCTGTCGACGCTTGGCTCACCCTCCCGCAGCCTTCGACAGATCTCTCTGCGAGAGCGGTGCGGCAAAATAATGCATTAGAAATTCAGATGACCGGGAGCGCCAGATAAAGAGGGGGCCGGCAGAGAGAGGAGAGGAGAGAAGGTCGCAGAGCGCGATTTATCAAATGAGAAGCCGCGCGCCACTGGCACCGCGTGTACACACAGTCAAATGGGGAGTCCGTGTCGCGTCAGTGCCGGCGACAGTTCATTTTTAATACAAACGTCCGAACGCACTGGCATCCCTGGAAAAGATTCCAACTCCCTTCGCCGCCCCCTCCCTCGCAAAAAGAATTCGCTCACTTGCCCCCTTTTTTTCGAGACTGCCCGATTATGGATCGGACAAACCAGAAAAACTTTGCTTCGATTTGGAACATGGCCTCGGGCCATCCAAGTTGGATCTTGCTTTCTTTCGTCAGTGCTTGGATTTCGCGGAATTGTGCTCGTGGAATTATTATTAATGGATGGAATTTGAATTCGATCTTTCCGAACGATGCAATTCCATCGTTGTAAGGACTGGAGTTGCTTGTTAGAATTTTGCTGTTCTAATAGGTACATCGATAGCGGCTGCTAGGTAACATTAGATAATCCCAGTGTTTTTGCTCGACGCCGGTGAAGCGTGCTGCGACCCCGTGGCTGTTCATCCATCATTGTTTTCATCCTCGGCGTCCGGACGAGTGGCGCGCGCGCGCCAGTGTCATTCGGCGGCTCGTCCTTTCAGCCGGCTTTTTCGCGCTCATTTTCTGCGCTACTTCACTGATCCTCTTAATGGTTAAACAGCTGATAAACAGTCGTCGCTTCGCCGATTCATTAGAGCTGTTCGTCCGCGACTTCCCCTTTCGACGCTCCACCAGCCCTCATCACCGTTCTGGAAAGGCGTCTCATTTAAAGGGTCTCTGCTTTAAGGATTCGCCAGTATATAGGGACGGGTGGTCGGGCATAAATTCGGAGCAATTTTTATCGGGCGAGTGGAGGAGCTCCTCTTTTTCGAGAGTGTCGAGGAGTGTCGTGGAGAGAAGAAGGGTGGATCGAAGGATATAGCGTCGGGAGAAAGAGAGAGGAGGGGCGTGCGGTATCGAAGAGAGCGGAGCACGGGTTGCAGCGCGAAGAACCCCAGAACTTTTATGGCGGCCCATTTGGCGCAACAACGAGCGTGGAAAGTTCTTTTAGTGCCGGGCCACAGATTTCCCCGGGCCACCGAAATATGCCTACGATTATGGGGTTCCGGATTATCAATTTGTTATACCGTGTTTATTATTCGAGCACACCACCCGCAACCGTTTCCTCCTTCATCTGTTCTTACCTCACGCAGCTGCGTTACATTCCCTGCGCCCGCCCGCCCGCCTGCGTATTCGCTTCACAGAATAAACCGGAATACGCAATGCAATGATTTCTATCCTACCAGATGTTCACAGTATTGCCGAGCGACTGAGATGTTTCCTTGGGAAATTCAGTCTTTCCAATGACTTCTCAACACTTCTTCGTGTCATAATTCTTTTTTTTTCTGGCTACAATTACACTCTGTATTTCTTGGAATCAGGTACTTTGAATAAGACATTTGTGTTCAAGGAATAACGAGGAGGGCGTGGACATTAATAAGTGGTTAGTTCTTACATGAATGACGGTTTCTATCTGGATTGAAATAATGTTTATAACTATAAGGATATTGGGAGTTTTCCACGGAGTAAAAAGCTGAATTTCCCGACCGATACGTAATCAGGATCGCATGGATTGTACCTTCCCTGGGACGTCTTCTTTATCCCCCGGTTAAATACCTTTCCGGAGATATCAGTCTTGGAGCTCTCCATCCCCCGGCGGGCTTCTTTCCTCGCCGGCGAAGAATAAACGTAGCAAGAGTGGCTCTAGGGATCGCAGTGCGGCCCGGGATTTCCTAGGAGAGTTATCTCTAATTCCGCATGGATTTGCTTGCCAATGAATCTTTAAATTAGATGCCTCTCCCCCGCCCGGGGGTAACTGCGCTCTTCTCCCAGGAATGTAAAGTCTTGCTCGCTTTGCTCGCGTATATCACCGGCAGTCACTCGGAGGACTCAATCCACCACATTTCCTCTCTAACATTTCACAAAGCCCGACTCAAAGCTGACTTCACCATCTTTTCATCAAGCTCTCCGACTACTTGATCATAATGACTTATAAAAATTAGTTGTTGCAAAAGTTGGAAAGTTAAGGAAGTTGGTGAAAAGTTGAGTGTGATAACTAGCGAGGGGATGGTAATAATGCTGCGCCTAGTGTCACTGCTATTCCTAAGGGACGCGTGGATTAATTGACACATCGGTGTCTTGGAGGAGTCTGCCGGGTTGACGCCTCCGCCTAGCTATCCGGGAAACGTGACTGATGAGACGCCCCGAACACACGGCCCATCGAGAAAAACAGCCCCGGAATCGTGGCCTTTTTTGCCCTTGCGGCGGCAACGGCGGCAACGGCGGCGCACGGCTGCTGTATCCAGCAAGAATTACCGAGCAGCAAGGAAGGAGAAGGCTTTCGAGCAACTCGCTCTCATCTCGGAGAGGAGCGGCGAACGAGCGCCGCGCCGCGCCGCTCCTCTCTTCTTCGCTGGCAAATAACTCAACTAATCAGGCGTTCGCGCGCTCCCCCTTTTCTTCCTATCTACGGCGTGCTGCCTACCTCGTAAAACACACTTCGCCGCCGCGAAGACACATCGGCCTTACAGATTGGAATTTAATACCGACACACCACCACCGCAAAGGGAGGAGAGATCCAAGGCGAAGGGGTTGCCGCCCTTATCCCAACACAAGACCAAAAGAGACGTACGACATTGAGCAGTCGATGTGTCTTTAAGTACTTGAAACGAGGATAACCGAAATTTCTAGCCACCCTTCATCGACCATCAGATTTAACAGGGTGGAAAAAAGATATTAAAAGACTAGGTTGATTTCAGTGTATAATGGGTGAGAAATAATACAAAATCCGAAGTTCATTCTCACATAGTGGGCGAAAGGGATCGCGTGGGAGATGAATAGAGCAGAGGGGTAGTTGAGTGCGATAAGAGAGGAGCCTCAGGGGTCGAAGGCAAAGCTCGCGCGAAGGTCTACTAGGATCGGACATCGGTGTTGGCACGTTCCGTGAGTTATGGCCATCCCGACGTCCTCTCGTCGTCTCTGTCGCCCTCCGCGGCCAGCCGGGCCACCAGCTCCGCTCAATTTACAGATGATTCCGCGTGTTACCGCATGTAACCGGCTGGCCAGCGGCTGGTTAACCTTCGTGCCAAACACTTAATTTTCCAGGACGACCTGCCGGCGATCGTAGCCGGGAGGAGCCCGGCATCTCTCGCGCTCTCCCACCCGGCAATCTCGGTCGCGACACTAAATTGGCCGCGGTCCCGGCTGAGCGGGCGATAACAGGCGTACACGCGAGAGAAAGCCCGCCCGAGATAAATGGAAAGAGCGGCCTCTCCGCTTTGGAATGGTACGCTCGCCCATAAACTCGAGCAGCCCTTTTGGATATAGAGAGAGAGAAAGAGCGAGGGAAAGATCGCATTGCTGGGGAGAGAAGTGGGTGTGGGTACGCGCTACATACGTAGAGGCGACCTTCTGTTGCTCGAACACACGGCCTGGACCTCGCCGCCGTAGATTTATTGGTCCTCGATGGCCTGACAATAGCCAACAAGTTGCTGGAAAACGATCGACCCTCTCTCCTCCGGCCTTACTCCACCAACCACCACGCTCTCTCACCCCTTGCTCTCCACAGGATTAATGTGTCTTGCTAACATGACAGTCATCGAAGATCCAATCGAAGCCTCGTCAATGACTTTGTCAACGTAGCTCTAGTTCGCTCGACAAAAGAGCAGCAATGAAGAGGATTCAGTGCTCTCATGTTTCATCTAGTAGCGAGAGCGAACCCGGTCGCTGTATTACAGGGATGATGCTCTCCTCATAACTGAAATGGGGCCGTAACCCCGAGATTCAGTTAAGGGATGATGGCTCGTAAGCCCTCGCCGAGACAGAGAGTGGATGTCGAAGCTTAACGAATCACTCGAGGGCTTGTTGGCTCGCGCGAGAGGAGTACACTCATTCCGGGAAGAGCGTCATCGGCTAATCACCGTGACCGTGAAAGGGTCGAGAGACCGGCACACAATGCTTTCCACCCTCCAAGACAATAATTCATCGGCATTCAAGGGACCGGCCGGTCGCAAGTTCAAGAGAGGAAGAAGATGACGGAAACACATGTGCTGACCACGAGCTGTGTCAATTGATAGATCGATCTTTTCCCGGTCTTTTCGAGAACCCCGCCGATCCCACCGCCACCGCCACCGCCGCCGCCGCCGGCAAGGAAAGGGTTTCCTCCGGTAGCGGGAACGATACATCATAATTTGCCGGCGGAATGTTTACAAATGCTTGGGAAACGGTGGATTTTCGCACGTGATGAGGCCCAGATGTTAGGAGAGAGGAAGCTAGAATCCCTCTTTCTCTTAGTAGTGTGTAGTAGCTATCGATGGTGAGTCGAGGGGGTGAGAGTGCCGGCCACGAAAGGAGTGGCCTGTGACTGTCATTAGCCGTCGGGCACCGGACACCCCATGGCGAGCCACAATGAACCCGGTGGCTCCTTCAATGGACTCCTACCAACTAACTAATGTTATAATCAGCCTTGTCGCGTTGGCCCGCCGTAGCCGAGACATCTCGGCCGGCACGTTCGTCATTTTCCACGGCCCTCACGCCTCGAGAGCCCCTCAATTTTCTATCTTCCTCTCTTCCTCTCTCTTTCTCTCTGCCTGGCTCTCTTTCAGGATTAATCACTCTGATCGTATTGTAATAAAGGGACGATTTAACCGACGTCGATCGGTAAGGGCACGATATTAGCGAGACATTCATCTTCCTCGTGTTACCATTTCACGGCAGATCCCTCCAAAGTGGATGATGAGAGCCGCGTCCGGGTGTACGGCTATGTTCGGACCACTGATATTTCCGGCCTTCCGGAATACACCCAGTGCATTCGATGCGTAAATACATACATGTACAGTGGAGTGTTCGTGTAAAAGCAATTTGTATGTGCTCGAAAACCAACTGGAAAACTGTTGGATGGCTATTAGCTTTATTGCTGGATGTTACAGGCAATATTTCATTCTCGATCTGATTGGATGGTAGATTTTATTTGGAAATATTCAGGTTCGTTGAGAGTTGTTTTGAATGCTTGAGGATCGTCAGAGTTTTCTTTGCCTCTGGAATTATGATGATCCAAGGAGGACTAGTACCGGAGGGCTAATGAGGGTGTCTTACCTTGCTGATTGCTCTTCCTGGTGGTCTTCTTCTCCTTCATCCAGGGGTATTCGGGCACATTGACGCCCGAGGGATCGGCGACCCCGTGTGGGTCCATCATCGTATGATAGCCGGGATGATGAGAGCCAGGACTGATGGAACCACCGGTACCAGGCGAGTGTTGGAGGCCGCCGTCGCTGGTGAGTTGCGGCAAAGCCGTCATGAATTCGGCCATGGACGGTTGACTGTTGATGAAGCCTGTCTCGGCTGCGCCGCATGTTGGATCCATGGCTGGATGCTGGCTCACCTGCGGGGGTAGCCCTGCAGGGGCAGCCGCCCCTGCGGCTACGGTGGCTAGCCAGAAGCCACCCCCTCCGTCGTTCGCCAGGACGGGTGTCGTCGGCCTCGTCTTCAGGCTCCGGGTGTCCTTGCCGACGTGGACCCCCGATTCCACTACGCCACCGAGACTCTCCACGTCCACGAACTCCGGGATTTCCTCTCGCAGACTCGACTCTGACTCCTCCAAGTAGAGCAATGAGTGTTGCTTGCCTTGCATGGGATGCTGCGAGCACTTTCCTCAATCTTCGCCAGATAATATCTTCTATTCAGAAGGTTTCCACGAGTCTATCTCGTTTTCTTCCCTCGTTCCTCATTAAATATATTCTTTGGCGATTGAAGCAACTGCCGCAACCATCGCCCCATCAGAATATCCTTGGTAGATAATACTTCGTCCTGCAGATCTTCGGGTACATTTCAATTCGAGAGTAACGGAGCAACTCACACCAATCTGTCCAGGCCTACACACACACTCTTTCTTTCTTGTTGCCTCAACGAATTAATCTAGCCATGAGTTTCCCTGTCAGCGAGCACAAGTACGAACCGCTTAGTCAAGAACTGTGTAGCACCGTTTCGGAGCCGGCTGCCACCGCAACATCCCACATATCGCGCACCACACAGTGATCACTGGCCACAGCATCCGCTAATCCAGGGCCCGCAATCTGCCCCGAGAATCCGAGCCACACGAAACACCACTGTCACATGATTCCCCGGGGAAGGCACTGCTCGAGCAGCGTGGAGCCGAGTGGGACTCGTGCTCTCGCCGGAATCCAAGAGCTCCAGAGAGAGATCCGGTAGACCCGGAGAGTGAAGTGAGTGGGCGAGCGAGCGGCGCTGGACAAGAAGAAGTCTCGGCTCGGTGCTGGTAGCGAGAGGAGAGCGGCTGAATCAGTTGGCGAGGAGTGTCGGAGGGCGAGAGAGGGATCGGAGAAGAAGAAGAAGAGGAAGAGGCTGTGGGAGCGAGAAGGGGTCCAGCCAGCCAGGCGGCCGATATCTCGGAGGGCCGAGTGCTGGCAAGTGGAATCGCGATGGTGGCGGAGGAAGCAAAGAACGACGGCGACGCTCTACCAGGAGAGCGAAAGCCCGCTCGCCCGTAGGGAACCAACAGCCACGAGAGAAAGAGAAGCAGCCAAGCGGAGGGCACAGAGGACAGAGAGCGCGCGCGATCCGCGAAGGGGGGCAGAGTGGAGGAAGGAGTGGAGATAGTGGATTGGTGTGTGAGAGGAAGAGAAGGCGATGGTAAAGCTCGGGTGCCCCGGGTCACCGTAGAAGGAGACAGTGGTTCAGCAGCGGCAGGCTTTTCTCTCGGTCTCCTCGGTATACGCGTTGGTGAGTCTCTCGGCGGCACTACTGGTCTCTCGGCGCGGCCACCGCTCTCTTTTTCACTCGGTGGCGGAGTGCTCTCCGTGGCGTGTCTCTGTTGTTACTGGTGTCTTCTTGGCGGCAGCGGCGGGCAGGCGGGGGTCGCCTCTCGCTGCTGAGAGAGGCCGAAGCCGAGCGTGCGAACGGTCGGGTAGTCTGCCGACAGGCGCGCAACCGAACCACCGGTGGGCCACGTGACCGGTGACGGTGTCTGGGAACGGCCAATCACCGGCCGGTATCCAACCGGAGCCGGCACGGCCCTCCAGCAACGTAGGCGGACGTTCCGGCGTTGGCCTCTCTAGGCGGAGAGGACACACGGAGGGCACCACGCACCGCACACACGTCCAGGGCACACACCACAACGGCTACCGCCAGACACCACCGCACTACCGATCTCCCTCTCTCTCCCTCGTCTCTCTGTGTGTGCGCGCTCGCTCTGCCGAGGCTCCGTCGAGAGAGAGTCGGCTCTCTTGGCGGCAGTGCCGCCGGCTCACTTCCCTTGCGAACCTCAGAGCTTGGAGCGCCCGCGCGCCGCACACCAGAGCAACCCTCGACGCGCAACTGTGGGCGGTCCGCGCACCGTCGACGATCCTCTTGCACCACCGATCCACACTCCTGGAGGGGACACCTCTCACGTGCTCGGCCACGCGGTTCACCCTTAGATATTTGCCACAGCAACCCCTGCTCTCTCCTCCTCATCACTACTCAACCCGCATTATTCCACTCTGATGTCCCATGTCCGAGTTATCATTGACACTTACTACTTGCACTTACGATTAGCACACTTCCGATCGGATTCCTCGCTGTGTACTTCGTTCCCGGTGAGTTTCGCATGATATTCCATCCTTGGACAATTGTTCAACGAGTTTTCATACTGTTGGAAGGTTGAATCGAGTCACGTGGTTGGATTTTAATTGATTGAAATTTGTTGAATGGAGTCGTCTTTTATTGGAGTTAATTTTGAAAGATACGGTGGAAGTGTGTTAAGTATTGAAGGATTTATCGGCGCAAGAGTGGTTGGCGGGAGAGTTCACTGGGCTATCGGGGTTCAAGCGACGTGAGTCGAATGCGGCCGTGACGAGCAACGGTCGTCGGGAACAGAGGGTCACCGGCTGGTGTTACGTCGAGCCTGCCACGGGCTGCTGCAGTTTTGATGACGGATTACCGTCGCGGTGAAGCTCCGATTTGAGCGAGCAGCTTTGATCGAAAAGCGCGCACTGCTTCTTTGACAAAAAGTTCGCAACGATAGCCTCCCCCTTTTGTGTTCTGCCCCCCTGAAAAATAGCGTTTCTTATCCTCCCTTGCGTTGGAACCGTTTCCGCATTAGTTGAAGTTGACGCTTGGTTCCTTCTAATTTTTATACTGGCACATTCGAGCAAGAACATTTCTCTATCCCGAAACTATAAAATAATCGGGGGGTTCATAAGAATATGATTAAACTTTCTATATGTTCGAAAGAGAGGAGGAGGTTCATCTTGTCTGCGAGATGGGAGTAAATTGATTTCGTGCGAAATTTTCGTGGCGAGTGCAGGGGTGGTCGGACTCGAAATGCAAAGAGGGCGGATGTCCCCTTCGTTGGCAGTGGCGGGTTCTCCCTGGTGTAGGGGGCGCGCGGCGCGGTGCGAGGGAGGCTGGAGAGAGAGAGCGGCAGCCGCCACATCTGCCGCCAGATTTAACTATACATTACAGACACACGATATGTCAAAGTCCTATACTTCATATCGACTCCGCCATTTATTAAAAGTTTCATCGCGCGCGCACGCCACTGCCTCCGCCAACTCTCTTTCTCGCTCGCTCCTTTCCTTTTTTCTTTCTCTTTCCCTCCCAGCGTCACGCCTCCCAGCAGCCGCTTCTTTCTCCAGCGGCGTGCAAGGATATAGGAAGCAAGCCTCGAAATATACGGAGGAGAACTTCCTAGCGGGGAATATTGGTCCAAGTGTGCCCATTTGGACCGACACGTTTCTTCCAAGCTTCTGCGGAGGTTGTGCGCGCCACTCCTTCGGATTCTTCCGTGGAACAATGCCCTTCCATCCCTTTTCCATTCAGGACTTCCTACACCTTGATAGTCCAGCGCCAACTTTTTCTTCCCCAATCCCGGAATCTCCCGGTCACGTGGACTTATGAAATAATTTTCATTTTCGAACGCTTCCTAGAGGGATCATTCGAGGATCACTAATGCTTGCCGGAAACAGAAAGAGAGAGGTGGTTGGCAGTTGGTGATCCTCTGGAGCGTTAATTTCAGAAAAATGAGATCCCTTCGGCTTCCTTTTGCCTGGCGAGGACGCCGGAATTTCTGTCTGTCAGTCCTCGCCGCTCTCTCCTCCGGCTGTCACCGATTGCGAAATGAAGTTTTATATTAAGCTTGGAGTGGCAAGGCCCTCCTTCCACCCCGAGCCCTCCCCCTTTTCCTGTGGCTCGCACTCTCGCGAGCCTTTTCATCCCTCTATCGCCCTGCCTGCCATGCGGAGTCCCTCTCTCTCTCCCTCTCTCTCCCCTTTATCTCTCTTTCCCTTCCCGTTGGAGCTTTTCCTCCTGGCATCTCGGTACTCCTCCCTCTCTCGCTCTCTCTCTCTATATAGGTATACACGTACCTACCGATAGATCGTTATGTCGGTGTTTGCATACATATTGACGTCGCCACCCCTGCCGGCCCAAGATGCGTAATATATGGGCGATTTCCCCCCGCATAAGGAGAACGCCCTGCACCTGCACAACTCTTTTTCAATACATTCGAGGGGCCACCGTGGAATCTTGAATTTCATTGGGATCGTGCAACCGCATGGCCAACCTTTTCACGGTGCACTTAAGAGTTGGGAAGTTTTCCTTGACGTTCGCCCCTCTCGTTTTCTCTCTGGGCGGTGTTCGATAGTAAGTGTGGCCGCCAAATGTACAGGAGTGGAATCGGTCAGGAAGAGGACAGGGGGTATCGCTCATTAGTCCGAGATAAAAACACTGCCAGTATCCACACGGGGTCCACCATTAAAAATAAACCATCTTTCGACGGCCATTTTACGCCGGGAACCTAGCTCGCTCACGGTGGGGTTCGATCTGTCAATCACCGGATCACCGAGACGAGTCTTCGCCGTGCTGCGAGAGCGAGCGAGAGGCTCTGCCACTGCTCGAGAAGGGTGGCTCTCTCTTTCTCGTTCGTTGCGTCCTGGAAACTCGACTCCCGCACCGACCTTTTTCACCCGGCAGCGACATCCGCGCGACGAAAAACCAACTCGTTAAAAGCCTCGAATAAAATTTCCCCGCCGAATCTGCGCGCTCCAACTTCTAATCCAGTTTCCTTGTCGGGGTTGTTCAGCATTATCGCCTTTTTCCCCGCGTAAGTCGCTCCACACGATCGTCTGGATTTTTCCAGGACAAATCTTGATTTGTCAGTAGAATGGGAACGTCGCAGTCAGACGGCACTGAAGTATGTTCGTTTTAAAGAACGATGGGAAGCAGTGTAATCGAAGGGAAGTTTGGAAATTCTGATAGGTGTGTTAGGCTGTTTAAAGCTGGAAAGAGAAGAGTGGAGAGGGAGAGGGAACCGAAGGGAGGAGAGAGTAGAGAGAGGAGATATCGGAGTGGTAGTTCTTGCGATTAGCGAGCGACTAGGGGAAGCCTCGGCTTGGTAGTCTGAGGTTTTAATTAAGCATTCACTGCGGATGATATCGTATGCCTCTTTATACTTCATAGCAGCCAGATGTTGCAACGGGAACCTCTTCCACTTACCTTGGGACCCTCGCTCCTTCTCCCTCTCGCCTTCTCACTCCCAGTTTGCGAGCCACCCCCTTCTTTCTCCCAAGGATGATCCAAGAGCACGGTGAACCGCAGAGAAGCGACGGAAGGAACGTCGCTCTTCCGCTTTAATTATGCATGTTTAATTTGCTTATATCCTGGCTTCCCTTTCAACACGCTTCTCAACCAGACGTTCCTCCTTGCGTGTAGTGAGTCCTCTTCCCGCGAGTAAACGATGAGCTACGATCATCCGCACTTGGAATTTCCCATAAGCCAACTATCCGCACTTCCAATCGCAAGGAAAGGAATAAAATCAATAGGAATTACGTTTAAGCTGTTTAATATAAAATAAATATCAAGAAAAACAATAATTTCTTGAGTTGTTGGTATAACACAGTTCTTTTTCCGTGAGGGGTTGAGCAGTGCACCAAATTCGAGAATTATTCGAGTGCTCTAGCAAGCGAGGTTTTTCCGGGGTCGGCATTTCTTTCTTTTGGGTGGGGTGGGGGGTGTGTGTGCGGTTGGTGAGTGGCCCTTTTCGAGGAGGGTATCCTCCGGTGGCTGGAGACTGTGACAAAAGACGAGCTCCGGGGCGAGACTAGCCCCACTGTGGCCGAAGGTATGTGTACGTGTAGACCTGGTCTACGACCGACACTTGGCGCAAATTGCCCCAGTAAGTGTAGTGCATTAATCTTTGGTTTGGTTTGCTCTCGGCCACCGCGTGCGTTGCGGTGGTCGCATTTCTCGTAAACGCCCGCCACACAGACACACACCCATACCGAGGCATTGGCCCGCACAAATTCCCGGCTGTCTTTCCTCGAGGTTTTTGGGTCTCCTCCGTGTGTTCTGGCCACCTTGTTCATTCGCAGCTATTACGATTTCCCGGCCAGAACTCCAGCCGATGTAACCGGCCGGACAATCACGCTTGCTTCGCACATTAAAAGTGCTTTTGTAACGCGGCGACGCGAGCTTTCCTATTATAACGAAATTAGAATAATTTTTGGGGGTCGAATTTGCATACATTTAGTCGGCCGGCATCGCCGAGAGTTTTTGTGCCTCCGCCCGCTGCCATCCCACCACCCTCTCTTGGTTACTTTCATCTGTATGTGTTTCTGGGGTCGCTCTACGCCTCGACCCTTTTAACCCTTTTGTCCTTAACTGGCCACCTTAACGTGCGCGCACTTGCGACACCGAAACTCCGCTCTTCCTCCTGCGGCGCGCGCCTAATGCGAATAGCATGTCGTATTCAGGAAAGCCCTGACGCCACTTTCTTTTTCCCTACTAAACAAATTGCCGGCGATTATACCTCCCAACTTTGGATTAGATTTTCCTCTCATGATTTCTAGTGATATTTCGAGTTACTAATCCTCTAGTGTTGGGTTCGAGTCAATTTATCTGCACGTGATTACTGTTACCGGATAACTAGGACTTGAGGAATAATTTATAAGACGAGCTGAGATAGTGAATGGTGCGATCAGCATCCCTCAGGAAGTCTGGAGTACATTCGGATTGTCCTCCTTCTCCCTGGAGTATCGCTAGGTGTGGTAGCATTAGGCGAATCACTGCCCGCTCCATCCAGCCTCACAGATTGCGATGTAATGACGCCGTAAGTTGGAGAATAATCGCTGAAATTTCTGCATGCCTGCATTTGCCGGGCAATGTGGCGCACTTTCCAATTCAGGCTGCAGCGGATCGTATGTGCGGTTAGCTGGAATGTGTCCTGTCCCAGGAACTAGCGGTTTCCTGGCAGCTTCTACGACAGAAGTCATTGCTATACTGTTGAGACCCATAAAGAATGAGCCTGGTTCTCATTAGAGCAAGATTTATCTGCTTCTTGAAGGTTTCCTTCGAAACAAACGAATGTATAATCAATACTGATGAATCCTTTATCGATGGACTATGAAATACCAGGTGATCGGCGAACACTAATTTTACTGGTCGTTCCTGGTGAGGAATGGGGCGTCGATAATGCCTTTCAGATCAATGAGCAGATAGAAACGGCAATCATCGCTTGGCGCGATTAAATGTATCAAGTTATATTTCGCGGAGGGTAGTAGCTGGGTTTCGAACCTTAGTCATCTGAGCGAGGAGGCCCTCGAGAGTGACTTGCAGACTGGTGACTCGGCATCCAAGCCTGTATCGATGTATCTCCCTTTTCTGGTACACGCGCCGGGCCTCAACTCGACGCCGGTGGTTTCGCTCGCAGGACGAAACGGAGCTTGTCAGTTCCGATCAGGGATCCATTTATCCCTAGGTTACGGGAAGAACAGATTATCCCGAGATGTCCTTATTATTTCCCTGACAAACTGGTTCCTCCTATCTCGAACGCGTCGATGGATGTATTCGTCACTGTTTCGTCATGACACCATAATATTCTTCCTCTACGAGGAGCACAAGTGCGCTGGAGAATTGAGTCTGGTGTGAGTTTGGTGGATGGTAGCGGCTCGTTTGGGAGCAGGTTCCGAACGCATTATCCTAATGAATCGGGCAAGCGGAGTTGGCCAGCGGCGACGCCAGAGCTCCAATTAGGCTTAAGAATCAAAGGATATATTTAATTTCCTCCGAATAATGAGAGTGCCGGCTGCTCGGAGGGCGGAAGGAGTGCCGGAAGGAGACGACGCCCGTTCCTTTAACGCCAGGGCGTCACTCCTTCAAGACAGAGACGAGTCCCCGAGTTTGCCGCGTCAGGAGCTCTCCCTCGACTTACAAGACTTACTTCGAAAATGAAAAACACTCAGATTAATTGGAGAATCGCTCGCCTCCTGATCGGCCTCACGCTCATTCCACAATAGAGTCCCGCGCGATTAAGGAGAATCTTACGTAACGCACAAGGTAACGTTGATTGGCGAATGAACCGCAGCCTCCAGTTGCTTTACGCAACGCGGACCCCTTTTTTTCTCGCGCGCGCGATCTTTGTCCTGGGAGTTGGAAAGGCGTCGTCGCCGGGATTTATCCTTGGCGCGGGGATAAAGCAATAGGTCGTCGAGAGATTCGACGTAGCTTTTTAGGCGCTGTGTGATTAGTTGCGTGGAGAAGGAATCCGAGAGAGAGAGAACTAAGGGCAAAGTAAGAGGGAGAGAAAAGGAGAGAGTAGCAACACGGTAGTAGAATGGTAGGATCCGCTGTCACAGCAGGATTTTGTCAGGAAGCTTTTATCCCTTCGTAAAGAGTAAATCGTGCGATCGACGCTTACATCTATTTGTCACTTGGTCCGGCTGGTGGAGGCCACGTCCTCGTTCTCGTCCTGCCGAGGACTACTAGGGCGTCGTGACGGCCGGGCCAGCCCGACACCCGGGCGCACTTTCTTTTCGTACACACAGTCTCTTTCTTCCCTCGCGGGACCACTCCATCTTTCCCCGAGCTCGAACCTCGCCGTCGAGCGAGAAAGAGAGAAATAGGTGAGCTTTCGTTCAAGGGGGTAATTTGTGCCAGGACCAATCGAGCAGCCCTCACGAAACTTGCCAACATTTTTGCGGACTTCGCACCACGTCCCATCCTGTTGCACCCTTTTCCACAAGGAAGCACTCTTCGACTTGCACTCTTCGAGTTAGTTCATAGCAACTCTTCTTCTTCTTCTTCTTCTTCTTCTTCTTCTTCTTCTTCCTTTTTTTTTGCCCTGTGGTTTTCTCTTCTGTCGATTGTAATTCAAGTTGGCTGTCTTCAGCGACTATTTAGCGGCCGTTGAATCACCATGGGGAACGAGGAGAGCACTCGAGAGCTCGAGCTCGGCAATAAACGGAAGGTGGGACTAAATCCCTGTTTTACTTAGCGGTTCGGGGTAGCGAAGGGGTGGGTGGTGCGTGCTGCCAGGCTGAATCCAAGGGAACGGGGCACACCGAGTCAGTCGTGTACTAAATTTAAAAGTAAAACCGCCGTCTTTGTTGCCGGATACCTCCCCGCACCCACCCGCCATGGGGAAAAGGTTGCTCTGCTCCTTAGAGCCATTCAACAGATTTAAATGGCCCCGGCGCTCTCGTCCTCCCTTTTCGCCTTCCCTCTCTCTTTCTCTCTTCTCTCAGTTCCACGTTATGACCGCATACAAAACGATATAGTATTTCGCAGAGGTGACAATTTTTTTCTGTACTTATTATAACTGGAGATCGTTTTTGGATATAATGATTTAACGGTGTTCTTGTGGAAATCAAGAGGAATCAAGTGGGCTCATGGAAAAGGGTTGAATTGGGCTCTCCATGAATCGGGTGCATCGATTTCTTTATTAGCAAAGCGTTCGCTGCTCCGGCCGAAAGAAGAATAGAGATTCATTGTTCGGCCGGGCCTGATATTCCCTTAATTCTCTTGCTGGTATTATTGTGCGCTGCTCGAGCGCGGCGGCAAGCGGAGGCTGCGTGCGCCGCGGCTAAATCGAATCATAAAAGAATCATAATTAACCGTTCCTTTGTGCCGGCACGCCTAACCGGCCAGCTGGAGATGAGAAAGCACCGGTTACCGAAGCTAGTCCGTCTTTCTCTGGCGCACTCTTTCCTCTCTGCTCACTCGCAAAATTAGGACTTCCGACTTTCGCTGCCCCGGCTAATTTTGAATAATCTCTCCGGCGCCGCTCCTCCACCCCGAAACCCTACCACTTTTTCAACCCTTCACTCTCTCGGCGGCTCTCGCGTCCCGAAATCTTTCGATAATTAGAACGAAACGCGTTCGCCGCATTCGCCGCGTTTTTCCACCCCTCGAGCTCTTCCCACTGGGTATTTACGAGCGGCGACCTCGTAGGAGACGCAGCTATTTTCCTGGGGAATTGTGAAGGCGAGCTTTCTCGGCCACGCCACGAGAAACCGTAACCCTTGACCGCGAAACACCTGCCAGCACCATAAGGGACAATAATATTTTTATAATTGAAATTAATTCCAAGCCTGTGCTACACACGTTTAGAATAAAAGCCGAGCTCCACTTGTTTCTAAGGGCAATTCCTGTATTTATTCTAATCCTTTTCTCACTGAAATTCTTCAATTTATATTTACAATTTAAAAGAGGTAACTCTTGGAAGGGGATCGGTGCGCGCTCTTCAAGGAATCGTGTAAGCATCGGTGATTCGACGGACCCAATCATCAAAGTCGCATTTCCAGTGTAATAGGCGCGTTTAGCCGATGGAAGTCGTGCCGGAGGTGGTGGCGAAATAACCGGGGAAGGAGGCAGCCGAGAGAAGAGCAGGCAAGGGCGAGGAGTGGTCCGTCCGGGTTCACCGACGACCCAGAAAGCAGGATTCTCGATCATGATCGGAGGCCTGCGCCACCAATAATCATGTTGGCTGCAATTACGGTGCCTGCGGCGCCCAATCGGGGCCCCTCTCTTTTCGTGCGGTGATCTTGAGCCAGTCTCGAGGCTCGGAGACTCTATTATTAGGCAGTATTACCGTAATGCCCCGACCAACATGTCCGGCGCTTGAACGAAATGGCTTCCATAATAGGATCGGGCCCCGATTCCATACTATATATTAGAAATGACTTCAAACCTTCTTCAGGCTTCGAATCCTCCACGATTTGTACATCCACTTTGCGCAACTCTTATTACATACACAGCACATTTTTTTCTCACTGAGAATCACTTGGCAAGGAGATGTTGATTGTGGTTCGACATCAATCGATTTATCGCGGAAAGTGGAGCAGATCGGGTTCCGGGAAGCGTTGTGGTATAAATCTAGCGTACGGCGAAGTTAATGTCGTTGGTGAATAATAAAGTCTCACTCGAAGGGGGTCGCTCCCTTCACTGGGATAGGTTTCGCGGGCGCATGGTAGAGAGACGGAATGAGAGAGGGTATAGTTTTCAATATGGATCGGACGATAAACAGTCCCCAACTCGAAGAGGTCCTTCTGCGAGAGAGAGCGGCAGGAGACACACGCTCTTCCACCATATACTATGTATATCCTATCTTCCTCAGCGGAGATAAGCGGCGACTTTATAACTTCGGTACAAGCAGCAGCCGCGGGGACAAATCGTGCGACTAAATCTCTCAAGGCATCCGGTGCCTTTAGTCAGACTCCCTCGTATATTCCTGGTGCGACAAGCAAGCCTGCAAGATCGACACTGTCCCACAAACCTCCGCATTCCTCATTTCCCTTCTCGACTCACTCACCTCGAGTCACACATATCTCAACAAGTACTAGATCATCCATGAGCATTACCCCACTAGCTCGAAACTCCGTACCAACTTGGAAAGAATCGGCAGGGAAACGCTCGAGCAATCGAGGAATTCTCATTTACCATCGAGCGCCGGTGATTCGGCGAAACGGCAAGAATTCCCGTAGATTCCGCATCGTCGACGACGCGGTTTGTCGCAGGACGAGAAGCGTCGAAATAAGGGGTGAAAAAAATCAGTGGTGGGATAAAAAGCCAGTGGAACAGACGGATCTCGAGGGGCTAGGTGCGTCCGGGGGTGGTGGTGGTGCTGAGAGAGGAAGAGGAGGAGATGAAACGCGGGCGATTCTTGGCGGCGATGTCTGTCAGGCGGATCGGAGAGAGAATTCGGGAATAAACGGGAGAGAGGGCCAAGAGAGAAAGATAGGGCGAGTGGGAGAAGGTGGGAGAGAGGGATGAATGGTTCGGCAGGAAGGGTGGCATGGCCCGGTTCGCCAGTGTGTGGGTGGCCCTGCTGTGGGTGGCTGTAGCCGCGAGGGTGGCGAGAGGGTGGCGAGAGGGGTGGGGGGGGGGGGTGAGTATCGAGGGCGCTAATGTTCCTCGGGCAGGAAACGCCGTCTCCATCCTGCACCCTCTATCTCCTCGCTCGCTCGCCTATTTTTATTCGTCTTTATCTGAGACTCTCGACTCGGTTCCTCTCCATTTCCTCTTGAGGAGTTCTTCCTACGGCTCCACCTCCAGCCACCGGCGCGCTTCTCTTCCTCCTCCTACTCTCTTTCTTCCCTCCTTCGTTCTGCCGGTTCTCCTCCTCGCGCAGCACCACCTTTCCGCCGCGGTGCGGCGCGACGCGGCCCTGGCAATGCGGTGACAACAACATGCAAACATTCCGAGGTATTTGCAATTCGAATGCCGAGGTGGGCCTCGAGGCGTACAGGACGAAAAGGTCCTCCTCGCAGATCCTCTCTCCTTTCCCGGCATCCCTCTTCCACGCTCCAGCTGCAAACTCGCCGCTCCTATTCTATTAGCCGGCGGCGAGATAAGTTCCGCTTCAGGTAAGCGCAGCATCCATCCTTGGAGAAATGTACTCTTAGGATTCCTTGATGTATTGTTTCGCGGTGCTTTCGAATCGAGATCGGACGTCTTCGTCGGGGAGAAATTAGTACTTTGAGGAATCGATGAGTGTGTGAGAGAGGGAGAGAGAGAGATCGTTCTCGTATCGAGCTGACGAGAATCGAGGGAAGCAGACTTCCATTCGAGGCGGACACGTATCTGATCGTTAGGAGTGCGGAGCGCGGTCGCGTGATCGAGTTATCTGAAACGATCTCTGGTGTATCGCGTTTCTAATATTTCTTTTTTCGGATTCGTGGCTGCCAGTAATAGCGCCGCTGGATACGTGTGTACGTGTGCGTGGCCGAGCCCCGGTTGCTATATAATTAGAGGCGGCAGGGCCAGTGCTCGGGGGTTGTTTCGGCGGGCGGAAGGCGTACCTGCAACTTACAGGCGGGCATTCGCCGCGGAAATGAGCCGCGCTGCTTATTATTCGAGTAATTTCAGTCCACGTGGACGACTGAGCCGGTAACTTCGATCGCCAGATAGCAATGTACGCCATAATTATTGGCTTCGACGGACAACCTGCAGCTGATGCTACGGAACAGCCCTTACACCCGACGACTTCAACATTCCCGACTATTATTACCAATGGTATTAACTTCTAAAAATTAGCTCCATCATTTCATATTGACTAGAACATTTTTATTCGACTGTGAAAATAATGTTGAATAAAATGGTGGATCTATTATTAAAATTATTCCGCCAGAAAGAGTAATGTTCGCGAATGGTCTTGGAATGGAATTCGTCTGTGTAAAGTTCTCTTATATCCAAATTTCTGGCATCAGAAGTTGCTCGCGTGACGGCATAGTTTATGCGAGCGTCGACGTCAATCGGCAGTACGTAGGGATATTTAGCTTTCGTGCATAGAGAGCCTTTGATGTTTTTCGGGCTACGTGACCCCGGAGCGGCCGGCTTCGATATCAATTCGTGATGCTAAGTGTGCCTTCGCGTGTATGCCGTTCTTCATCCAAGACTTGGAAGGACACTGCTAGCTCTCTCTCTCTCTTGCCAGGAAAATCTACTCTTACCACCCACCGAACCCCACACGTAACGCATACTTCTTCCGAACTTTCATTTGTCAGCTCCCCGGCCGGCATTTCCATGCCACCTTATGGCTGCTCTTTCTCCGACTTTCATCCAGGATTTACATCCCGGTGGACTTCGGTATTTATCGGGAGGCTTTTCGTAAAGTCTAGTCGTTCGGAGTAACTCGCCGAGATTTTCAAATAAATCGGCGATGATTATTGGCAAGTGTTTGGAAGCGCGATCGTGTCGACGGGAACAAGTTGTTGGGTCTCTAAAGGGCACGCTGTTCGCTCGCTCTCTTTGGCTTTCCCTTTCTTTCCCTCGCATGTGTTAGGCCCACCCTAGGATCTTTGTCGATCGCGTTCGTGATGGATGATCCCAGATATGCTGAAAAATGGTGATGGATGAAAAGCCGGCCGGCTGTAAACATTGACGGAATCTGTTACGCGAAATGGTAATAAGTTATCCTGCCGTGCGTCTTAATAAAACATAGAGACTCTCATTCCTCACCGTCCATTTCGCCTTCAATATTAAATGGCCGCTTCTCTAATCTCCTCTATGTAGCGCCGATCGAAGTCTCGCCAATGAAGGCCTACTTAGGAATATTGCCAGTCCATCAGGAGACTTTGTAGTTTCGCGTCAAGCATTAGTACGGCGGATCGATGAAAAACTTCAACCTTCAAGCCTTAAAAAATTTGCGAAAAAATTAATTTCGAGCTAGGGGCTTGGAATTTTTTCTACTTTTTCCTCGATGCAAAAAAACATTCCCCACCAAGTTTCAGCCCCGGAAAAGGTCGGGAAGTCATGAAAACATATGAAAAACCGTTGAAATGAAATATTCAAGATCGGTTTTCCAAGTGTTTTAGGCAGAATTCCGGCATTTCCCCCACTAAGTTCGTGTTTTTTATCCGTTTTGAGACACGAGGAATCGAAAAATCAAGCGTTCGTTCCAGTCCCAGAACCTTCGAAAAATCGAAAATTTTTGAAGGGGTATGCCTTAAAAAATTTGCGAAAAAATGAATTTTGAGCTAGGGGCCTGGAATTTTTTCTACGTTTTCCTCGATGCAAAAAAACATTCCCCACCAAGTTTCAGCCCCGGAAAAGGTCGGGAAGTCATGAAAACATATGAAAAACCGTTGAAATGAAATATTCCAGATCGGTTTTCCACGTGTTTTAGGTGGAATTCCGGCATTTCCCCCACTAAGTTCGTGTTTTTTATCCGTTTTGAGACACGAGGAATCGAAAAATCAAGCGTTCGTTCCAGTCCCAGAACCTTCGAAAAATCGAAAATTTTTGAAGGGGTATGCCTTAAAAAATTTGCGAAAAAATGAATTTTCAGCTAGGGGCCTGGAATTTTTTCTACTTTCTCCTCGATGCAAAAAAACACTTTCTACAAAATTTCAGCCCTGGAAAAGGTCGGGAAGTCATGAAAACATATGAAAAACCGTTGAAATGAAATATTCAAGATCGGTTTTCCAAGTGTTTTAGGCAGAATTCCGGCATTTCCCCCACAACATTTATGTTTTTTATCCGTTTTGAGACACGAGGAATCGAAAAATCAAGCGTTCGTTCCAGTCCCAGAACCTTCGAAAAATCGAAAATTTTTGAAGGGGTATGCCTTAAAAAATTTGCGAAAAAATGAATTTTGAGCTAGGGGCCTGGAATTTTTTCTACGTTTTCCTCGATGCAAAAAAACATTCCCCACCAAGTTTCAGCCCCGGAAAAGGTCGGGAAGTCTTGAAAACATAGGAAAAACCGTCGGAATTAGATGAAATTAATTATTCAGGAGGCTTTCTCCACCTGTTTTCGATGCAATTCCGGCTTTTCCGTACCTAATTCTTTGTTTACTACTCATTTGAATACTCGAACAATTAATTTATGAACCGTCCGGAAAACTAGCAAAGTTGCATTTTAATGTGTCTTGGGGATTGAAGTATCTCGATGAATTAGCGCAAGCGATGGTTGCGGTAACCTTTAAATATCGGCGGATGCTTGAGCGAGTGTCAGTTCGGGTTGATCAGGCAACGAGTAAAGGTCATCCCCCGGTTGGAAGTGGATGAGGTGAGCGGCGCAGATGATTACAAAAAGCAGGAGCCGCGCCCGGCGAGGTAACGGCCTCCGAGATTTGACTCTTGGTGACATATTAAATGTGTAGTAGCACCCAGTGGTGTCAGGGAGATTGCTTTAATCAGTAGATTAATTCGTCACGCTCGCGCGCCGTAGGAACGTCCTTTGTCGGCTGGCCGTGAAATATATGAGCCAACGTACATAATCAACTATTTGTGGTAATGAATATTATGCGGCCGGAGCACGTGTCATTAATAACGAGCAGCCCTACCGTACCAGCGGTTCTTTTTACTCTGGCCAACATGCACTCTCTACAGGGTGGCCAGCACATTCCGCCCCGAGCTTTAGCAAGCCACTTTTTGTTTAAAAAGTCAATCGAAATGGTTGGAGCCTCCAAGATAAAAGAAATTCAAATACAATTTCCAGCTCTAACATTGCACTCGATAGTAACGCAATTTCATAGTTCACACAGTTAGTAAAAGGGCCAGAGTGGCAAGTACAGTTCGGAATTCTGTTGACCCTAAAGTGCCCATAGTAGAACGTGAGTGGTGCGTGGTGTGAATGGGGACGCAGAATTATCGAAGCAGCAAGTGAGGTGGTTGGTCAGTTGGCGAGAGCTTTTAGCAACTCGGCAAGGGTGGTAGTGGAAAATCCTCTCTCTCTCGAGCGTGTGCCGTCTGTCCGAAACTCAGCTCGTGTTGGAAGGCAAGCGGAGTCCCTTTCGGGTGGAACTCGCTCGAGAGACAAATGAGCCTGAGGTGAGAACTTGCCCAGTAAATACCGAAGGAGACACAGTGGCCGGTTCTCTGGACAAGTATTACTACCAAGCTAGACAGTGACCTTACTTACCCTGTCAACCCTTTTGCTAATCTGACTGGTGCGAGTAAAAATTGCACGCTCCACTTTCGAGAGACTAGCTCGCCAGTGGAGTATCGAGCGATTTTGCGGACCGGTGTTTATCGGCGAGAAAAACTTTTTTCCCTCGGCCCTTCATCGAAGGCGAGCGCGCGCGTTAACGGGCTATCATTTTTCAAAGGGGCTTCGGTGCGAGAGGCATGCCGTCAGTGGTCCGCTTGCAGCGTCAAACGTCAGCATAAAATCTCCTCGCTTCCTGCTGTAATACTCTCCTCTTCCTGTTCATTGTTTGGCCCCTTTACCCTCTTCCTCCAGTCCCGTACACCCTTTGGAAAAAGAGTGCTTGCCCTCTACGAAATATTTCTCTTAACCCTCTGCCTTTGTCATATTCGACGCCTCTTTCACTTTCCACATTGCCAGTTCATTTAAAACTTTTAATGGTAATACTTGGAGAACTTTTCTAGTTTATTCGGAATTCTTGGAATTATCGGAATATATTTAAGAGTGTAGTGGAAAAATGATTTGTATTCGTGGCCGGTTGAATGTTTGGTAGATCGCGCGTAAAGCCCTGAAAATATCGAGGATGCCGGGGATCGAGGTTGGGGTGGACCGAAGGACGAGGCAGCGGCGCGGCTCGGCGTGGGCGAGATGAAGGGTAGAGAAGAAAGAGGAACACAGGGAGACAAAGGGTGGAGGTTTTGTAGGTAGGGCACGTTCGCGGGACCAATGCCAATGTATGCTGCTCGCATAAACTAACAGGTGCATCGGATTTTACATAAAATTCCAACGAGACTCGTGATCTCCGGGGATGGACAGGAGACGTGACGCTGCCCTTCGGTAATAGTCATCGCCTCCCAGGGCCATCTCACCCTTCCAAATTGTTATTGCACACTAAAGAATCCCATCTCCCATCCAGTAGATACATCTTCCTCTCTCATTAATTCAAGTTAACCTTCCGACACGACAAGCAAAACCATTCCAATCAATTTCAACTCTCATTCAGATTGATAAATAACAAGAAGCCTGCCTGGCACATACAATAAGCAGAGGAAGCAATTATTTCTGATCAGTCGTCACGTATCAGCCATTCGGTAGGAGAGGAGCGTCCTCGAATCGGGACATTTTTCAATTAAAATCCCCCCTCTCGCGGAAACATTGCCTTCGTTATCTTCGCGTTGTTCGAAGGCGCTCCTGGAAAAACGTTGGAATCTCGCTGGAGCGTCGGTCGCTCGAAAAAAGGAGGAATGTCGCTCGATCAGGCAGCGAAACAAGAGGACAGATAGGAGTCAGAGGTTGAAGCAGGGTGGAATCGTGGAGAGAAGAATCGAGATGGAGGCCGGGGAAAAAAGTCAGTGCGCGCCGCCTCGCCTCGCCTCGCCGAGGAGGAGGGTGGAGGGTGTGTTTGCGCGCGAGAGGCGGAAATCGGCGTACAGTGGGAGCGGTGAGCTCGGAGGTCTCATGAAAAGGACCCCGATGGATGGATGTGAATGCAATTGTTTAATTGGGGAAACGGTACGTGGCGCGTATAAGCGAAACTGTCGGCGCCGAGGCCCATCCATCACGTAGGACCGCTCGAGCGCGCCGTGTGAGGCTGATGCCAGCTGGAAGTCCGTGCGACCGAGAGAAGAGTTGAATCCTTGGCTCACACTCTCGCCTTCTCATCTCGCCCGAAGCCAAGCCACGTTGACACGCGTTGATTGCCTTTTATTAGCTAGTTAACATCCTTCGTGACACCGCTCCTCACTCTCTCTCTCTCTCTCTCTCCTTCACCCTATCCTATTACAGATCGATGCAAAGATCTCTCGGACGTCCTCCGCGCTCCCTTTCGGGAGATTTATTGGTGATCGCTATCGGTGATCGTGTCGAGCGTGCTCCCATTGATATCGCGATCTTCCCTCGACCAAGCTTGCAGCAAGTCCGAGAGTTCTTCACCAAGTCGAGGGAATCGGTGAAGCACTGGGGCGGTAAAGTACAAGTGAATCGTCGGCTATCTGGAAAAGGTATAACATGGTATCGGCGTTCATCAATCAAGCGAGCGCTCTCAGGTAAGCCGGGAGAGTTGGAAGAGGACTCGAAGCGTCAAAATCAATTGGAAAGCGGAGCATAGCGAAGGGAATCGTTGGCTCTAGTTTTGCGTTGGTGGATCCTGTTCTATGGGGTTGTAGGCGATCGAGGTTTCCACAGGTTATGGGTTGCTGCAGCCGTTGGACGCTTTGGCTGGCTGGCTGGCTGGCTGGCTGGCTGGCTGACTCGGGGAGGACGAGAAGCGGCCGGCGGCGGGCAAGGACTCGGACTTCTTGACTAATGAGGCGGCGCGTCCTCGGCGTTATTAGATCGCCGAAAGAGTTTTCGAGAATGACTCTCCCTCTCTCTCTTTTCTTGAGGGCTTCGAGGCAGGACTGTTGGCCGCGAAGGATGGGTAATGATACGGCTGGACCCTGTTTCTTATTTGTCAAACGTCAGCCACAAAGACGCTGCCCGCTTGTTTTTCGAACAGAAGGAAGTCTCCCGGCTCGAACCGCTCTTCCTCCCTCTTTCTATCCTTATGCCGCCCTTTCTCTCCCCCGCATATTGTCTTCCCGGAATGATAATCTACTTGCAAATGCGAGAGCGGCGGCTCTCTTCTCCGCCATCGCAGCGCAACATTGTTAACGACGACGCCAGTCCTCTCGAGCCCTGCCTGCCTGCCTGCCTGCTTGCCTGCCTTCCTTCCTCCCGGTAGTTTCGGTATCTATTACGTAATTATCAATAATCACTGGCCCCGGGCGGGAGAAAAAGTTCGGTACAGCGACAGAGACGCTTCGTCCTCGTGGAAGGCAACAACACAGCCTTTCGCCTTCCTTCCACTCGTGGGAATCTCACTGGCGGTGTTCTCTTTTTTCTACCGTTCGAAAATTGCCCTCGCCACAGCCTAGAGCCAATTGTCGCTAGGCTTTGATTCGCTCTCCCGGAGACGCGGAAGGCACATAGCGGTAACCGGATGACTGGAAACCTTGCGCGAGTGTACCTGTGGTGCCTGGTAAAGCGAGGTTCCGAGAGATATAATTGCCACTCGATGTCGATCTTTTTCTCCGCGACAAAACCACCTCGGCCAACGTCGTCGTTCCACTCGGTGATACGCGGTAATAAAGACAATTTGATGTTGGGCGCACCGAGTGGTAGGAAAATCGCTTTACGCCTGTTAACACTGCTCTGTCCTCTTTCTACATTGCTCTCTCGCGCTCCAATTCTTCGGATGGATCAACTTTCTTAGAAATATTTTCTATTTTCATCGATTACCTTTTTATTCTTATGTAAGTTATATATTATAGAATGTATAGGATGTTAGTATTATAAATTAGGACAGTGAATATCGAAGTTAGTCGGTTGGAACTTGGGAAAGAGGTTTGTCAGCGAGTTGGTCTGGCAGCGGAGCGCAAAGCAGGAAACGAGGGTATATTAGTCGTGAAAGTCGATGCCCCGCGTAGTCGGTGTGAGGAGGAGCGGTGAGAAAAAAGCATGAAGCGCGCATGGCGAAGAGGGAAAAGGGAGAGGCGAAGGGCAAGGGCGCGTGGAAAGAGGCGCTTTCGCCAGGGAAGCGAATGAAATTGGCCGGGCCAATCGGTGGTTGCTTATTAGCGTTTGACGTTCGATTAGTCAAGTGCACCGACCAACATCCACCGTTTGAAGGCTCCGTCGCTCCTCCCATCGCAGGTTTCTGGACTCCTTGTGATTAGGCTCGCTCGCTCGCTCGCTCGCCAAGAAGAAGACCACGCGCGTCCTCGCCAGGATACCGACGTGCAACAGGCACGCAGCATCATCATTCTTCCCTCAGCCGAGGCTCGCTTCCCTCTCTCGGCTTGTACATACCTTGTAATTACGTTATCCTTACTACTGCTCGCGGTAATGGCACAAATTAGTTGCCGCTCAATGCGCTCCTCTCTAACCATTCTCTGGCCAATCTGATTTCCTCCCTTATTCGGCAACACTTACCAATTTCGACATTCAAATTCGTGGATTTATTTTTACTCTAAAACCAAGACGATTCTTCGAGGAGATTATTGGCACGCTCTGGCGTGCGAACCGGCCGAGAGTCAGGCGGACGGAAATTTCTAAGATTAATCTGCGAAACCGCTATTGAAGTTCTTTGCGTTAGTGCGCGCGAGCGCGCGTTCTCCGCTGCTCGGCAGCGGTCATTAATCTTATCTGGCGGGGAAAAAATTATTTTGTAGAATATTCGGTGTAATAACACAGAGGGAATTCCGTGGAGCGGGTGTGCGCGCCCGGCTCGCCGGCGAGCAGAGCAGCGCTGAATCGCCACCGCCGACGGTACTATTAATTCATGTCTCAAGTTTTCAAGTAAGAAATTAATGTCTCCATACGAGACACAGTACTTCTGGCACGCTCGCGCACCCCTCTGCACCCCTCGCGGCCACGAGATAAGCGGAATTAATAAATCAGCTCGGGCGAATCGCCAGTGAGAACGGCGCGTTTACCGGATTAGCATAAAGCGTTCTTCAGCGCATCTTTCTTCGGAAAGTTCTTCCTAAAAGCGAACGATATTTCCCTCCAGAAAAGTCGTCGAGCCAACCAGCGAAGGTACCTCTTATTGACCGCGAGGAAGAAAAGCTAAATTATTCGTAAATTGCACACAATATTTTCCAACAATGCTTAAAGAGGAAATACAGTGGAATATAAATAAAATTCGAGCAATCACTTTGGTGCCAGTGGGATAAAAGTCAGTGGTCTGTCAGTCTCGGAAGTCTGAGATTCATGAGAGATATTGGCGTCGATTTCTTTCTCTCGCGGAAGATGCGAGTTGGAATGGTACACTCAGCGCGGACGGACGTCTACGCGATGGTAGAAGGAAAGAGAAAGAGTTGGAATGGGCAAGCATCATTAATCACGTTTTGGTGTCTTTTTAAAGACGGCCTTTCTTTGTCATCGTGGCGTACGTGTTCCACGGATAATCACAGCGGTAGGTAACATTGCACACAGATGTCTGCGGTGTGTGGGAGGCCTTTGTGAATGTTCGAAAGTCCGGTAGACCGGACGCGCGTGAGATGAGTCTGGACCCGCTGCTGAGCGGACACGTGTAAGGGAAAGGGTTTGAACTTTGACTTCGACCTTTCTCCCATTATTTTCAACAGTTCTTAAATTATTTCTTTCTTTTATTTAATATTTCGCATAGTGATGCGATAATAGTATGATTTGGCAGATTTCTAGGGACTGTTCTTTTACTATAACTAAATGTTTTACTATAGGGGAAAGCCCGATTGGGCCCCTGTGTATCCTAACTGGACATACTGGGCTTCATTTCTAGTAAGGTTCCTATTCATATTATTTCTCGGGCGGGAAGGGGGTTGGTGGTGGGTGGTGTGGCCGGATTTACGAGAAACGAATGGAGGCAGAAAATTAACGATTCCGTTGCGGAGAAAGTCTGCTGGCTGGAGGTGGCAGGGCAGCAGTGCTGGCCGGGTGGAAGTTTTTCTTAGTATTTTAATATAAATGCGGTGCCGCTCGCCGACTTGGGAAGAACGGGCGGGTTGTTTGCGGCAGTTAGTGCCAGGCTAAATGAAGAATGAAGCTGAAATTATTTGGTGGAAAACAGTGAAACAGGATGTGGGAACGACAAGCTCTAGATTTACAATGGCGGTGGCTGCCTTCTACGCATCGGCTGCTGTGTGCCGGCCGCTCGACCAGCCGAACATTTTTATGTGTCCGCTTCTTCGGCCCGAGCCGCAGTTATAATCTCCAGCTCGCAGAGATAAATCTCTAGTAACTTGCTCAAGAATCACCCCATTCTCCAGCACACCCCAAATCCCAGTACATTCTCTCTAATTGCAAAGATGCGACTTTGCCACGCTCGTTCCTAGTATTCGAGGGCTTTGTTATCCTACTCGCTTCATTTGTCGCCTTCCAGGAAATCCGAGTAAGCAAAGCGGATTCGTTATCAGTCGACCGTAATTCGACATAGCTTTCATCGTGACATTCCCTGCTCGCTGGTGTTAGTTCGCATTCGGCTTTTGAGGAGGGAGAAACATCTCCTCTTGGTGTTCCAGACTGTTGGAGCAGGACGCCCCGTTACCCCAATGTAAAGATCCTCCGGCTTTTATGGTGAACCAATAATGAACTTTTTTTCCTCGGTATAAAACTTGATTTGTAGAGGGCTCTGCTCATTTTCGCCCGGGCGGGGCTACCCCCGCTGCGAGTCGCGAAAAATGCCTCGTTCTTGGCTGCTCGTCCTCCCTCACTCTTCCCCCGCTGATATCACTCGTGGTACTGCTCATTACTCACGACGTCTTATCGCCGCTCGTTCCCATCGAGGCGTCGTTGCGCTCGGCTTCTGCTACACCCTTGCTTCACCTACTAATAAAGCCACCACCGCCTCCTCCACCCTCTTCCTCTGCTTCTTTGCATTCATCGTGATTTGTTTTCTCTCCTACTCTTCAAGATTTAGTTTAGTACTCCTGAATATCTTTTAAAAAAATTCTTTTCCCTTCATATTTAATTTGTAGTAGTCCTAAGTTTTTATAGTTCGTAAGAAATGTTTAGTGGAAGATGGAACGTTTGAATTACAAGACAATGGAAAGCGTGGTATTTTTCTTTCGAAGATGGTATCGTTGTCGAAGCCCCTCGAGCAGGGGGAGGCCGTTAATTCTTCCCTTTTTCGCCCGGTATCAGTCTATACAGGTCGAGATACGAACCAATAAGTATTGAGCCAGCTAGTAGATGCTCGAGTAGAAGGAGAAGCAGTCGTTGACTGGCGCTCCTCCTTATCAGTAAATTAGTAGAGAGGACGTTGCCTTCGCGCGGTGATAGCAGTGATTGGAGAGCGGGCGAGAGAAGCAGAGGGAGGCTGTTCTGTCAGGGTGATAATGACGGGAAGGGGATGCGGATGAGAGAAAGGGGAGGATCGCCAGGAAGTGGCAGGTATCAGTCACCGCGAATCTATCCTGTTCCCTATAGTTTTCCAATAAGAAACTTTCAACCCCTCGAAAGATCAGCTTGAGAATCTACTTCACACTTCTTTATTTCTCTTATTCCACAATTCCACATTTATACAAATAATGCTCGACTTCTTTATCTCCTCTTGCATGGACATATCGCAAGTTATCAGGCAGGTTGGGCCGGCAAAAATATGGGGCTGACTTTAAGCTGGCGGTGATGTTCAACCGGGCAGAATTCCACGTGTACCAGTAGGGCATACACAGAGCCGCCATCAGGACAGCGATAGTAACTGGAGCGTGACTGCACAAAATTATTCTACGTCGTGCTCGTGTGTGGGCGTCGTCGATGAAATTCTCTCTGGGGTGGTTGGGGAGTGGCGGCGGTGGCATTGTCACCGGGTGGCGCCGGTGGTGTGTTCGGCTTTGCGGAAGCGGGCGCGTGCTGCGATGCTGCTGTAATCTGAAAAGAAGATAGAAAGGGATGAGGTTCGGCCACATCAGCACATAGCAAGTTGTCGCTCTCTTTCTCCCTCTGGTTTGCATGGGTATTCGAGCATAGTGAGAGAGAAAGAGAGAGAGAGTAGTAGTAGGTGATGGACCGGCGCGCTGCACACTCCCGTGAACTGTTCATTTATTATGCGGTTAGTTATCGCGCCTTTTCGTCTGATTTCCCTGGCAACAATGCAGCGTCACCGAGGACGCTTCTTCTTCCTGCGTCTCCTCCCCAGCAAGGCTCTCGCGCTCTGCCACCGGCTGTGCCACCGAACGCTTCTTAGGAGGCTGTGCGAGAGACGCCTTTCTATTCCTCACTTTCACGGCATTTTCTCATCCGCCACTCTAAGTGACACGCTCGCTCCGCCGACATGCTATACGTCAAGCCAGCCAACCAGCCTTCGGAGCTTTCAGGTCCTCGCGCGAGCAGCCCAAAAGCGAAAGCTCAGCCCCCGGCCCAACGCTTACAGCCCCAACTCACCCATTTACTTACCCCTTGCCTCTCCCTCCCTCCCATCAGACTCGCCTAACTTTTTTCCGTTCTGCCTGCCACCAGTCACCTTCCGCATCTTTCCTCTAACGTGACTTTCCAACTCTTCCATTCGCGACTTCAGCCTTTGCCTTTTCGGACGTACTTACTTGGTCAGAGTAAAAATGCCTTTGGGAAAATTGGGAGGAGTTTCTCGGGAATCCGTGGGAGGTATTTTTATTGAAGTAGAATTAAAGCAGAGATAGAGAGAAGTAAGAAAGGATAGTGCGAGCTCGGTGGAAAGCAAGGAAAGGCTAGAAGGGGGGAGTCTAGGCGACGCGACGCGCCCCAGCAGTGATGGATGAAGCGGGGCCTGTTTCTCCGGATGATCCTGAGGACTGACATGTTTATACGAAACCTATCCGTAATGGTGGGCCATGGCTTTGCTCTTCTCTCGAAGATCTCCTCTTTTGTAGTGGCTGGTCCCGCGGCAGAGTGCGCTGCTCCTCACGATTTGTCTGACGAGGCGTCTCTCGGAATAACTGTCGGCGCGTCAAGTAGTCAGCGAGTGCGAGAGAGTGCCACTGGCAAGAAAAGGGGGAGAGAGAGAGGCTGATCTGGATGGTTGGTGGCCGTGGGGGATCTTAAGCGCGAAATAATACAGTTGCATGATTAATTAAAGTTGACGCTCACGGCTCGCTTTGCCCACCTACGAAGCTCTCGGAGCCGCTTTTCGAGCAGGAAGACACTCACTCTCTCGTCTCGAGAGAGCCACGCTCTCGCCATTGTCCAGAGGCTCACAGTTGCTTCTACGTCCTCCTTCGTAACCCACATATTGCCATGGTGGATGAGCGTCCGGCATTGTGAGCCCAGTGACAGTAACTTGAATCACAGGCAAGCTTGCTTTGATTTCTCCAATTTAGTCTCTCTCCCTCATTCTCCCACCAGTCTACGACGATTCTCTTTCTCTCCCCGCTTGAATCCCTCGCTCCTGTGATTCCTCTACATTCTACGCGGACGCCACAAGTTGTCGCAATTAATAACTTTCTATAAAGGCTCTGCCTAGCCAGGCCAGGGAAAGTCTTGGAAATTATTAATCGCCAGGAATTCTTTAGCCCCGCCACTCTCGGCGAGCGCTCGTAAACGCTCCTCGGTGCATATTAATTACACATTGTTTTCTAATAGGGTACCTTTTAATTACTGTTATTGTACTTAATAGGGCAGCTTGGGATCGCGCACTTCTTTTCAACGGGGTTTCGTTGTTGGATGGACAGAAGGGTTCATCGCTCGCTTTAGAGATCGCAGATGGTCGGTGTGTACATTCCGCGGGACGACTATGTGTCGATCGTTGACTCTTCCGTTGTCTCTTTTTTCCTCGTTGAAAGCCAATGACTTTGGAAGGAGTAATGCGATCGGATTAGTGTCGGCGACTAAGCAAACAATTGAGTGTTTGCACTGGGCGGTTTGTTGACCAGGCTGAGCCTCGGCTTTGCAAGTGTCAATAAATCCTTGACGGATCATTTCGTGTCTTCTATGTTTATATTTATGTATTATTTCGATGCTCGGTAACAATTACTCAAAATCGATGATAGCCAAAGCGCAAGCACAACTGGTTCGCGCCGGATGTTCTTTTTCCCGAAGTACGAAATAACGTAGCGCAACTTTTTCCGTGGGCGTGGCGGCGGCGGCGGCGGTTGCGGCGGCGGCAGTGGCATGAATAGAAAGTACCTTTAATTAAAAAGGAGAACTTACGACCTTGAGGAAGATTACGAACTTATACCTTTCGCCGGGATTCGCATCTCCGCGGAGCCGAGAGAGAAGGAGGCATCCCCTCTCAATTTTAAATTTCAGACCTACTTTCTTGCAGCCCTTCTCCTCTCCCAATAACAGCAACTGTTCCTCTCGACTTCGCCAGATTTTAATTGTTTCAACCAAGTCCTTCCAAATTCAATACATCTTTTACTAATATCATATCATTACTTTAATTTAAACGTCCTCATTTCTAATTTTCTTTAGACAGCTATCGAATACGAGAATTGGAAACATATTGATAACAGAGGGGTGGTAAAATCGAGTGGTTCGGATCGAGTTCGCCGGGGAAGAATTCCAGCAAGTACGGTATGAATAAATTTCTGTGGGATCCCGAAAGACGGTCAATTGCGCGCTCCCATGAAGCGGTGGGCGATAGTCTCGATGGCAGGCGAGTGAGACGCTTCGACTAGGGAAGAGGAGAGTGGAGCGGGATAGATTGGGGCAAGTGGGGAGGGGGTTCGCGGGGCGGCGAGGGTTCAGGGGGGGGTTCCAAAAAGAGTTTGAAACTGCTCGGGACCCCTATATTATAAATATCAGGCATGAAAGATGGCGCAGACAGCGGCAGGGAAGCAATGGGGCCGGGGGGAGGGAGGGAGGGGGGGCCGAGCGCTTGGGTAAAGGAGTGGAACAGAACCGGAATTAGCATAATCAGAATAATTTCCACCAGCTGACAGCGCCCTCATTCTTTTTCCTGCGACGCGATTCTTCCGTTGCTTTATTTTCCGTTGTTTTCCGCCTTCCGCCGGTCCTTCGCTACCGCACCACCTTACTCCCTCTCGCATCCCCCCCACCCCCTTTATATCCTATCTTTTCCAGTTCTAGCCGAGATTCCTCTCGAACTTGCCCGGCCTTTTTGCCGCTAGTTCTCGTTGCATCCTATTTCATGTGGAACGCTTTCCGCGCGGATCACTTTTCTCTCGAGTGTTCATTTCAACGGCTCATTATTGCCAAGCGAATGATTGTTCGCTTTGATGGGAGAATAGGGTTGTTTGGATCTTGTAAGTTGAATGGGATAAAAGGGTTGGCTAAGAGAGAGTTGCTCAAAGGTAGTTGTTCTCGCGAAACGAGCCTCGATTATTCCAGTTCAAAAGTTGGTTGAGGGATGGCACGAGATGTCGGCGGCGGTGGTGGTGGTGGCATCAAGAGAATCTAATGCCAGGCATTTTGTAAATCGATCGAGCGAGAGCAGCAGAGCCTTACTAGCGGAAAGTTGCTGGTCACGTATAGTTTGGATGTTTGCCGCGGCACGGTCTGCTCTCTCTCTCTCTCTCTCTCCGACACCCCCTGATATCTTTTGCCCCCTCGAAAGGAGGCTCGCGCGCGCCGAGTGGGCCAGCCCTTTTCGCCACTGGAATATATCAAAGTTCATGCGTTTCTACCTAATATCACTCCGCCCCTCTACCCGCCTGATCTTTATTCATTCTTTCGCCTCGCCCATTTCAATCCCGCCAGATTTTCCCTAAAAGAGCATACTCGCCCGCCTACGTGATCCTCCGGGCGAACGTATGCTCCACTTCCCAGTATTTCTTCCCACCAAACTTCCGAGAGCAGCAGCACACACGATATTCCGGATTTCTGCTTTCCTTCTAATGCGTCAAGTCAAATTTATTAAGTCGGCCGGAATTCCTTTTTCACGCTCGTTATTATTGAGGAGAGGGAGTGAAGGGTATCGATTGGCGACTACATTCGCCTGCATGGAAAGTATTGCATTATGTGCCACTTGTACCGGTAACCGGCGGGCCTTCCTTAATATTATCCATCCATTATTCATCCGGGATAAAACTGGAATCGCTTGGAGGCTGTATTCGCGATATACGAGAAGAGGAGGACTCTCTTTCTCTGGGAGAGGCCGAAAGGGAGATGGAACGATCCAGGGCCCGAAGAATGTCTGATTCAGATTCAAATGCCCGCTCGATCCTGCTCCAGATCCTCCGAGCATTTCGAGGCCCATTGTATTTATTGATAGAGACAGACTGTTCCGGTGATAGCTGTCTTCCCCATCGCTTTATACCCTCGACTCTTCTGTCACCTGGATATTCTTTCATTCGAGAAGAAAGGGTCGAAACTTTATTACAATATTCCTGGAATAATCGTAATTATAAATTCTTCAAAACCAGAAAGCAGTTTCCCTCACACTGTTCCAATATTATTCGATTAAAAATTGTCGAATATTTCTAATTATTCAAACGGACAATTGAGGACTAAACTGGTCCAAGGTTCGAGGAAGCCCGCTCGCATTGGTTCACACATGTGCTGCCATGTACACACACGGTTGGTACAGGTACATGTGGCGCACACATATAGTCGCGCAAGACTTGCCACGTCACCGGCACTCGGATCCGCGTCTATCTGTCAGTTTCCAGTCTCAAACAAGATGGATGGCTGGCGAATGGAAATCATGGTTGAAACCCAACCCCGCACCCTTGCTCGCCGCGCACCCCATGGCAAGGGGGGGTTGAAACGCTCGAACACGATAGAAGGAACGAGAAAGAGGGTGAGTGAATGTGTGTGTGTGTGAGAGAGAGAGAGCGGATCCCTCCATTCTGGCATCGGGTGCGACCACCACACTCGCGCGCGCACACTGAGAGACAGCTTGCCACCCTCGCGTTATTCCACACCTCGTTCTTCCTACTTCACCCCCCACCCGTTTCGACGCCGCGCCGCGCCGCTGCTGCTCGTATTTTAAAATACCAATATGTTTATACAGAAATGCCCGACCATTCCCGAGAAACGTACGCTTGATTTGTTGAAGAATTGTAATAGTAAAAAATGGGAAATCTAAAGACGTACAGGGTGAGTCACTTGCCTTTGAATCACCACCGAAAATGGGATGTTTTCGGTGGAAAAAAAAGGAGAAAAAAAAATTTTGAGCTAGGGCTCTGGAATTTTTACTACTTCTTCCTCGATGCAAAAAAACATTCCCCACCAAGTTTCAGCCCCGGAAAAGGTCGGGAAGTGATGAAAACATATGAAAAACCATCGAAATGAAATATTCCAGATCGGTTTTCCACGTGTTTTAGGTAGAATTCCGGCATTTCCCCCACAAGTATCATGTTTTTTTTCCGTTTTGAGACACGAGGAATCGAAAAATCAAGCGTTCGTCCCGGTCCCAGAACCTTCGAAAAATCGAAAATTTTTGAAGGGGTATGCCTTAAAAAATTTGCGAAAAAATGAATTTTCAGCTAGGGGCCTGGAATTTTTTCTACTTTTTCCTCGATGCGAAAAAACATTCCTCACCAAGTTTCAGCCCCGGAAAAGGTCGGGAAGTCATGAAAACATATGAAAAACCGTTGAAATGAAATATTCAAGATCGGTTTTCCAAGTGTTTTAGGCAGAATTCCGGCATTTCCCCCACAACATTTATGTTTTTTTTCCGTTTTGAGACACGAGCAATCGAAAAATCAAGCGTTCGTTCCAGTCCCAGAACCTTCGAAAAATCGAAAATTTTTGAAGGGGTATGCCTTAAAAAATTTGCGAAAAAATGAATTTTGAGCTAGGGGCCTGGAATTTTTTCTACTTTTTCCTCGATGCAAAAAAACATTCCCCACCAAGTTTCAGTCCCGGAGAAGGTCGGGAAGTCCACCAAAAAAATAAGGGCTAGGAGAGTTCTGATTCAAAGGCAAGTGAATCACCCTGTACTTTAATTATTGGAGTAAAAATGGGTGGAGTGTTATTATGGGGATGAAGACGATTAAAATTTAAACATTAACGTAGTCTTTATTATCGTCTTGTATACAATACAAATTTCCATTTCAAGTTTTCCAATCACTTAGCAAGTATTATTTACAATAAGTAGAATTTTGGCAGGTGGTGTGGTCTGCCCGCAAAATCACCTGCGTTCGGCCGGAATCATTGAAGGGGCACGCAATGAATGCACTCCTTCCGGGCTGTTGAGAAGCCAGTATAGTTGGGAGGATAAAATCGACGGTTGTACCGTGCGGTTAACTGTAAATAGTCAGTGGCAGTGTGGCGGCGCGACGCGAGTCAACTAGCCCTCAACTCGGTCCCGTTAAGCGTCACTCCTATTAATGACGTAAACTGCTGATTGCCACTTAACGCTCATTTATCGCTACTACTTCGGTGCTCATGCCTCCTAATGAGTATGACTAAAGTACGGTGACCGAAACGAGCGAGCGGGTGAACGCGCTTTGTCCTTTCTTCCTACCCGGTTAAACGTCCAATGAACAAAGAGCACACTCGCATACAGATAGAATGTCGCCAATGCGCCTACTTCCGAGAGGCATCGATTTTTTCCATTGGAGATTTCCGGCCTGATTTGCGCTCCGATTTCAGCCCGCCGGTAATTGCGCCATTAATGACTTTTAGAGCTACTTAAGGCTTCTTTCCTCCACCTCCTTCATAACACGACCTTCCCACTCGATCGCTGCAACCATTTACAGTCGAGAATTCCACTCAAAGACTTATAAAGTCCGACTGCAAGTATTCGGGAACATCGGTGCGCAAAGTGTCATCGAGACTCTTGCCGATCATGCAATCCGACTGCAGTTCGCAGGAGTTCTCCAGCCAGAAACTTGAGTCGAGAAAGGACGAGTCACTCGAGTGATTGGCGATGCTAGTTTTCGCAGTGATTTCCTGCTGGATTGTGCTTTTATCGAGACACGCCAGCAGGTTTGGATCTTGATTGTAACTGTTCACTGGAAAAAAGTCCGTCGTCGAACTGTAAGGATTGTATTGGAGGAATTGATTGTTCTGCTGGATGTACTGGTTCATAGCATTCTCCACTTTCTCCTGGTAGGGATATCTATGCTCCTGGTTAAGAAACGCGGCCGTTTCCGGAGATAAACCGTATACAGTCGGCGGAGAGTACTGGCTGTTCGGGGCATTCGGCTCCAGATAGCTCGCTACTGGGTTCTCGTAAGGAACGCAGTCGAACTTCTTGCTTGGTTGCCCGAGTGGATACTGGTTTTGCGAACCATCCTGCACTCCGTGCCGCGAATACCTATAATTAATATTGCCGTGGTTCTCCCCGTAGTTTTGGTCGCTGATCTTACTCGGTGAAGTCCACTGAACCGGCGGAGAATTAGCCGGCGAGTTTGTCTCGCTCTTTCTCGAACCCGTCACTTGAACCACCGGTGGACTTGGTTTCGGACTATCGTTCTTTGAATTAGAGGACTTCGAGTTCTGCTCCTTCTTGTACTTCATACGCCGATTTTGGAACCAGATCTTGATTTGCCTCTCGGTCAGGCAAAGGGATGCCGCCATTTCGATGCGTCTTGGTCGACACAAATATCGGCCGCAATGGAACTCTTTTTCCAGTTCGACAAGTTGGGCACTCGAATAGGCTGTGCGAGATCGCTTGCCATTGCTCTGCTTTTTTGTTGGCCCTAAAAAATTGTAATAGAAAAATTCTGATGAGGATTTAATAATTTCAGATTTTAATAATATGCCAGATTCAATATATTTTTTTATATTTTGAAAGGGTATTTTTATGGGCGTGTCGAAATTAGTTGTGATTCCTCTAATTTGTTGTTGGCACGGAGGCTCAAAGTGTTTAGCGAGGGTGTTTGTAGCAGGTATTGAAAATGGCCGGGTGACATTGTGATGCGGTCGTCAAAGGAGAGGAAGGTGTCGTCTCGTAAAGGGTCGCCCAGTAGGAAACTTGTCGACTCACGAGGAGGGCCGTGTTCCCGCTGCGCTCCTCAAAAGCCCCGGCGACAAAACCGCCTTATTGGATTAAATTGTTCCGCCGAGAATTTCGAGCCGAATGTAATTAGTCAGCGGCGCGGCGCAGCCCCCGTCGATTCAAACGAGGAAGACTCGGAAGTTCGACGTGTGTCGTCTCTGCCAAAACTTTAGCAACCCTCTCCTCACACTTCCACCCCACCCAACCAACTCTAACCACTCAGACCACGGTATTTTTCCGACAGTAAAACTATTCGTGACTGCTCGCGTTTCCCAGCGTTGTTTTCGAGAAATCGTCGAGATAAGGGAATAGCTATTGTGACATCTTGCCAGCGGGTGAGTGTCGTTGGAGGTATGCGTGAATACATTCGTTCCCCGGGGGCAGATTGTCCGATTGCTTTTATCGGCGCGTGTTTCTTCGAATTAGCCTCGAAACCACGACACAAAGGAATACAAGAAAATCCAACGACAACAAAATCGAACTTGAATTATTGATATTCTGCCCTTTAAACGTGAATATTTTATTAAAGTGCTCAAAAATTGCCCAGTGAAAATAATACGTAATTATGAGTTTAGAAAATCAGTATAACATTTAACTTGACGCCGGTAAAGGGATGAAAGGGTTGATCTAAATCTAAAGATCGGTACAGAGTGGGTTATTAGGGCACGTTGCGTTGACTCTTAAGGAGCGATGCACCTGCCGCTCCATATTCCACGGGCAATGAATATGTCACCATGTCGTCGAGCAGTCCATCATTTCGTGAGTCGGCTCGGCTTTGCGCGCGCGCTCCCGCCGCCGCCGCCGCCGCCGCCGCTACGTACGCGCGCGCTAGTAAACAGAAGAGCGGCCGTCGTTTTATAATCCCTCGGGACTAAAGTCCGCTAAATGGGCAGCTCGTTAATCAAACTCGATTCAGCGACGTCTACGGAGTAACGTCTATTTGCCTAGAGAGTTCACCGCGCGGCTGCTCGTCGACGACGCAAAGAGAACCGTCTCTCACTTTAACATCTCCTGTATAATTTTCGGTGATAAAGCATCGGCAAACCTATCTCGACCTTCCCTTTTCTTATCCTCACATTTCCACCCCAATCTATCACTAATTCCATGGGAAATTACAACACTCCGCAGTGTCATAATAAAATATACACTCATTCCAACTATCAACACTACCAATAAAATTTACTTTGACAAACTATATTTATCCCGACAGTCGATTTTCAAAGTGGGTCACGTATCTTGTGTATTCTTGAAGTTTAGGGAATTATGTCACGTGATAAAGAAGAGGGCGAAAGTAATAGGAGACGTGGGAGGAGTTGGGGATGGAAGTTGCCAGTGAAAAAATGTATGAACGCGGGAGAGAAAGAGAGTCGAGTTGGTACCTTGATTAGAATTGGGCGTCGACGTAAAAACGCCCGGTGGCTGCTTGTCATCCTGTCGCTGTATCAGCTGCTCTTGATGTCCCATTTTATTATCCTGTTGGTGGAGGGCCGATTGTTGCTGCTCGGCGCTCATCCATCCAGCAGCACTAGCAGCAGCAGCGGCGGCTGGAGCAGCAGCAGCATCCCGGGGGTGGTCGAGGCTGTTCCACGAGTACAGGTTGCCGCCCGGCACGTTACACCCTATCGAATTCTCTCGATACATCGTAGCGTAGCAATTGGCTCCTGAATTCGGTGATTCGAGGCTGACGGGCGAGAGAGGGTATCCAGGATCCTCGAGATTCCTTTGATACTTCTGACTCTCGGCGAAATGCGGAAAATCGACGAGTGTCATTTTCGTTTGAATTGTCGAAGTTAGTTCGCGATAAGGTTCAACGTGAAGTTCGAGTGCGGAACTGAGGGGATTCGGGGACACGCGCGTCTCCTTGAAGGTTTCTTGCCGGACTGACATGTCGCCCGATCGCTCCTTGCCAATTTGTAGTCCCTGGCGGCGCGCTGACCTCCGGCCAATCGGCTGCCGATCGGCTGTAAGGGGGCTGTAAAGCCTCTTTTGTCTTTACTGATCCTCTCTGTTGCGTACACACCGCTCGGGCCAGCGTACGACAACACTCCTTCCGGGATCGGCCCACCTGCGATCTACCTCAGATACCACTACCGAGGCGCCTCGATCTTCGAGTGAGCGCACGTCGATTTGGGCAATCGAACACGCTCTGCTTATCAGCGATTCCTCGTATCGTTGACCGCCTTCCCACCACTATCCTAGAACTTCCTATCCCCGGGCGAAAATCGGACTGTATCTTCCAGCGATAAAGTCATTCTAATGTGATTTGCTGCGGAAACATTCATATTCGACGGCCCACTCGATGCCGACATTGTTATCATCGTATTGAAAGACGTAGAGGTAGATTTTCATTGATCACTGGCCGGAAGATAGATCGGAGAGTCAGTGGTTAATCTAAGATCGGCGGAAGGACTCCTTAAGAAGATTGAGATTTCCGAGGAACAAGGTCCGTCTCGGTGGAAGGGAGAATGGTAAAATAGGTGATCCTTGCAGGGAGGATTTGTGCGTTTACTGCCGAGACAGGATGATCGTCTCGCGTCTGGACGGACCGTCTGCGTCGCTTCAATAATATGCTAAACTGTGCGGATCGGCGATTTCTCTCGGTGCGTCCGGAAGCCGAGCGTCTCCAGACGGCTCCTGCCAATCAAGCCCGGCCGAATGCCGTCTGACGTCTTATCGAAACTACCAATATGAAGAAGTCACGCAGCCTCCTCTCCCTTAAGCCTTGCCAGACGATTGCTGTAAAACTTTCCAAAGTAAACTTTCTCAGCCTACCGTCCCACCAAGCGCACGTTCTTCTACTTGACTCGAGCCATCTTTAAATATGATCGTTGGTTCATTCACATTTCCTCTGGTTTACTCGGATCCAATTCTAGGCGCGCGAGTTTTTCCGTTTGATCGAGCGAGAGATAGGGATGCGAGCGGTTGGGCAAAAAGGAGGTCGCCGGCCGAATCGAAGTATGGTCTAGCGTCTAAGACGGGAAAGCGAGAAATTGATCAGCGTCATCCTGTCGAGCTATCCCAGGATCTCCTCTGCCAGACTTCGCTCTTCCTCTCGGTCTCAGCAGCCCTGCGCCACCACGCCGGCGAATTCTCCCTGCATCTCTTTTTCTCTCCCAGTCTCCCAGTCTCCCGACAATCCCGCTCTCGCCTTTCTTTCTCCGTTCTCCTTGCGGAGCCTTTTCCCCGCGCCACCACCAAATCAGCCATTCTCCATCCGCGAGAGCTGTCTGCGGCTTTCGAGGCAGCGAGCGCAGTTGCTCCTTCCTCGAGTTTCGCCACCCCCGACGACCGACACGAGGCCGAATCGCGTCCCTCATCCCAGACGCCCACCTTTCCTCCCTGGAAAAGCAGCCTTTTTCTGCATTCGTGAACGCCGAAGGAAGATCGCCCGAACGGAAAGGGATACCGTGATACCGGCAGCTCACCATCCCCCACTAAAGAAACCCTTCCTCCCGTCAGCGATGAATGGGGAAAAAGTATCTCTCGGTTTGCTGCTGCTGCTGCTTCTTCTTGCGCTAATATCCTTCTTCTCATTGCGTTTTCCCCTCTCTCGCGCGATTTACTCGCTTGGAAAAAATCCCTTCGAGCTCTACGTACAACTTACCTGTCCCACCACTATCTCTCTCGCATAGTTTGACTGTCATTTTGCGTCAATGGCTGCTAATGCCCTTCCGAGTTAATGAGGTCATTGAGCAATCGCCCCGGAAACGTGATTCACGTGGGATCGCATACCGAGATTAGGCATTTTTAATGGGGTTGGATTTTTGGATGTAAGTGTTCTTTGGCAGGTTTTTGAGAGTATCCTTTTAAGGGGAAGGGTTGCACGTTTAATATGGAGCGGGGGATGATCAGGGAGCGATGAATTAGGCAGGATTTCCCATGGTGGGGAATGGGAGGGAGAGGAAAATGTCATAAATTACCCGGGGCAGCGTGACGACTGCCAGGAGACAGGTACGATCCTACGAGGGATTAGGCTGGCGGTTGATAAGGCGTTTACGTCCTGATAGGTCTTACGCGGAACGAGGTTTACGTCCCCGTGAAAGCCTCTTGACTTTTCCTGACGTTGATCTCGCCAGTAGATGCAACTAAATGGAAAACTCGTCGATTCAGATTAAGCGGCATTGCGTAAAAGCGGATTGTCCTGCCAAATCGCTCCTCATTTTCGCCAAAACCTCCGCCGCCATCCACTTGTCTCCTATCCGACAACCCTATCCTTTTAGACGGCGCCGGCGCCAGGAAATCTGCTTTCCTCCACTCTCAAATCTCTGCCATCTCCAATACATCTCTCTGTTTTCACAATTTCATTTATTTTAATTGAATTTTCCTGACCGGCGAACTTTCTGTCATCGCGAATGCATTGGCAAGTGCGGCCGATACTTGGTAACTTGGAGCGCGAAGATTGGCGGGTCCCACCAATGCTTTTGTATAATATAATCTCAAAGTTTGAGCCCGCCTGACGTTGGATTGCCTTCAACAGCGAGCGAAGGGTTTCCCAGAGAGCGGGAGACTTCCAGTTGGAGTAGGAGCGAGTAGCACGGCGAGACGTAGACACGCCGGCTACGGGAACGGCGAACCTCCAGAAGGGAAGAGGACTTACCCTCACTATAGAAAACTAATTAGAATGGCTTTACTCCGCGTCAACTTTAACTGCCACAAATATTTCCCCAAGCCTTACACTTTCACGCAGAATCCCATCATCGGCCCACCCTCTTCCCATACATACAAGACTACCTTGAAAAAGGTGTTCCATGCGATTTCAAGTTCAGTCTCTTGGTTCATACTACATCTTCGGCACGTCATTAATATTATAATTATCAAGAAGGATGTTGAAGGTTGCTTGGGGGGCGAGGGTGAAAGGTCTCCTCGAGAGATAGATAGAAGGGGTGGTTGTCGGTGGTTCGGCAGGGGGTGGGTGGGCGGTCGTGTGATGACCGCGATCCTCAAGGAGTAAGGGAGAGGCAAGGACACAACAGGAAGAGCGGTCCGGGAGAAGGAAGGATCCTGGACGCAGGAGAGGCGAGGCGAGGCGAGGCGAGGGTGTGCGAGTAGGGAGCGCTTGGAATATGGGGAGATAGCGCGGCGGGCGCTCTCTCGGCGTAGCTGCCGAGGAGACGGCTCTCTCCTGCCAGGCTAAAGGAGGACAGGAAGGAGAAGGATGAGCCAGGATGAGGAGCCAGAGAGAACTCTGCTAGAGGGTTGCGTCGGAGGGTGAGAGAGACACCCCCGACTCACACCCCCTCTTCTCTTTCTCGCTCTCTCGCTCTCTCGCTCTCTCAGGACTCTGATGCAGGGAGCGTAAACCTTTCCCGACCCTTAGCAACGCTGCTGCGACGACGACGACGACGGCGACGCTCTATCCCGCGCGGATAACATCAGCGGCTTCAGGCCAGGAAATGAAAATCGCGCCGACACTGTTTAATTTAGATAAAAGCATATGTTACACGCCCCGGCTAGTCCTGTCGCGTGGAGCAGCATGCCTCCTCCTCCTGCTCCGCAGTCCTGCACCCCCTCTTCGGGAGGGCACATTCTCTCGGCTTTCCTCCCCCTGGAACTTTCTTTTTAGGGTGGCTTTTGATGCGTTTACTTTTTAACTCGTGTGGGGACTTTTTCTTGCGGGAGATGGGCTTTTAATGAACGGGATTCACTTGTAGAAATCGGATGTATGATTTATTCGGTCAATGATGGAAAGGTGTACGATCGGTAGAAAAGTTTGCGAGAGTGTATGAATTTTCTCGGGGGAGGTTGACAGTGGTAGGTGGCTTATGCGAGCCACTTTGTCCAGGTAGGCCAGTAGTGACTGCATAAAAGATGCCGGCGAGATATTCTCGTATATGATATTCGGTAAACAGTGATGCTGGACCGAGAACGATTCCCTTCGATGCGGAAGAATCGGCGCGATCGTTTCTTGCCGGCGATCTCGCGCCTTCAGTTTCCAGGCAAGAAGCATCAGCGGATATAACGCGTTTTTATCGGCTGGGAGCGCCGCGCGCCGAGATCCCGAGGAGCCCAGCCGTCATCTTCAAGCCGGATGCCGAGATCCCCGCGAGCAGATAGAAAAGGTATCCCACTTTTATACTTGGGAGGTTAAAGTTTAGGAAGTTATTTTGACTTTCGGCCGCTTCAATGCCTGCCTCCGCAACCTGCTATCTTTCTCTCTCCTTCTCCATCTCGGCGCGTTCCCTGCCAGAAGCAACCCCGTCAGCTTGCTTGACATCTCGTGTCATAGTCACCCCCGTATCCCGTGAATCCTCCCCCTTTTTTCGCCGCCTCACCGCTATCTCTCCTCAGTCTTCTCCTTCGTCTTTCATCGCTCGCCCTTTCTCCCGCTCCTTTCATTTCCTAGAAAACTTTCTTCGCCTCCTGCTACGTGTACCATATTCCGGGCGAGTAAGCTCGAGTTTAAAATCACTATTCCCTACGCCACACATCTTCCTCCCTGTTTTTCATTCAGTCTTTTGAGTCCTGTTGGACTGGCGCGCGCGTGTGTCCTTGCGAGTTCCCTATTCGCGCCAGTCACTGTCTCCCAGCAATCACTTACTTATCAGTGGTGGCTGGACTCGGTCGATATTCATTAAATGACTCTCGGTAGGCACAAAGGATTTAAACGCACGACTTATTGCCCCACCGGGGGCCAAGCGGTATCGCGGGAAAAATCTGGCGGCGCCCCTTCCTCGAATTTACCACTTGGTCGGCCAGACGACGCCTCCTTAAATTACCGAAATCTGCGTAGGCTTAGCCTCTCGTCTAGACGGGGTCAGCGGGCGCGGGGCTACACGAGCGAGAAAGAGAGGGAGAGAGTTCCGGGGCCGTCGAGTGTCTCAGACATCGTCGCCCGCATCAATTGTAATCGGCTCCTCCGGTCAGGAAGTCCGCTCCGAGCGCACACCAAATAAAAACAATGACATCCTCGCTTACTACTTCAAGTTAATTACTCCTTGTTAAGGAAAAAACAGGTCCTACAATAAATTCGAAAAAAATGCTGTGTATTTATAGCTTTCGTAGAATTCTTTCCACCCTTTCCTAAGGGTAGCTTTCGAAAGGGATACGAATAGACTATGGGTGTAAATCTAATTATGCGTGTGTGTGGAATAGGGATTCCGTCAGTCTGACGTATAGGAGGCAGGCGTATCAAAGTGTTTAGTCAGTTATCAGTCTAGCGAGTAGGAGTATAGGTCAGGGGAGAACACGTGGCCGATACGCAGGATCTCGCTCTCCGCCCCTCTCTCTCTGACGCGCTCCGGTTCAAGTAAGTCCAGGGCGCATCGCTCGGTGTGTTCATTGTGCCGCGTGAGGTGCTTCCCGAGGCGGTCGCTCTTACGGCGGGGCGGGGTGGGGTGGGGTGGGGTGGGGGATTGCTTTCGCAGAGGATGATATATTATCGGGTGCTGTTTGCACTTTGACAACATCGCCGGCAAAAACGCTGACTCATTTAAAGCAGCCCCCGGGATTGCTCGCTCGCTCGCGCGCTCTCCGCTCCGGGAGGATCCGCGTGCCGCTGCTGCACCCCTCCCGGCCCCTCCGGCGCCCCATCTCGTTCTCTCTTCTTTCCCTTCGATCCTCCGGGCTCCCCCAGCCACCGGGCCGACCTCCCCTTTTCCGTTACGGAGCGAACCACCCTCACAACCACCCACTCACCCAGCCACGGCCTTCCTCCTCCACCTCCATCCTCGGCGATTCTCTGACGAAACCCGCTTTGTCCACGAATTCTCCCTTTTTCCTTCCACCTTTCAACTGGAGTCCTCTCTCCCTCTCTCTTACTCATTGGCGCTCGTTCTGCTTTCGGGATATCCAGGCAGCCACGATATCCGCGAACCACTACCACCTTCTCCGGGGGCGCAAACCAACCACCCCCTCCCGGCATTTCGTGACTCTCTTTTCTTCCGCGCCAACAGCAACTGGACTCATCCTCCCGACCCGCTCCTCCACCCCCGTCGCCCCCCGGCGCGGCTGACTGCTGGCAACCCTCTCTGGACCACCGGCAACCTCCCCTCGCGCCTCCGGGAAGAAGCTGCACTTTCGGTTATCCGCAAACTGCTGCCTCCCGGTGACCTCCTCTCTTCCTCCTTTCATCGCTCCCTTCACTCCTCTCGCTCTCCCCAACGTCCTCTTTCTTTCTCCAGCATTTCACCTCGACCGTTTACTCGGCCTCGACTAACGATCGCCGACTTATAATTGCGATTCTTCGCTCCACAATTTTTACCGCCACTAATTAACGGTAGTGGCCTGTGCGACGCGCTTTAGTAACTGTTTCTTTACAGACTTCTAGGTTTTTTACTGTCGAGGGTAACTTTTAAAATTCGTTCCAACATTCTTGCCAGATTTTACGAGCCGATTGATTAGCTTTCGATGGCCGGACTAATTTCATAAGCGCGGCTTTTATTGGATTAGGAATCCGGGACGTGGAAAAGCTCGCTTCCGGGGAACGGGGTGAGAGAGCGTGATACTGTGTGTCGAGGGGGTTGGTAGTGGTGGTGGTGGCTGGCAGAGAATGTGGGTCGCAAAGCTCTCCTCCCTCAAGTGGATTCGCGCGGGCCTGTTCAATGGGGTAAATGGGGTATTGCATATTAAATACGCCGATAGGGGGATGAAACGAAAGAACCAGCCTGCGTGGGGGGGAGGGGCGGGGGAAGCAGCGGTATAGAATAGCAGCGGGATTGGGCGGCGAGAGCGTGTGGAGCAATGTGTATGAGCTTGATGCGGTTATTGATTACAGGCTACTGTCATTGACGGGCCGTCATATGGAAACGGTGACCGTTTTCTGCTACACGCACAACCTGTGCCCTCCTCCACCCTCCTCCACCCTCCTTCCCTCAGCCGTTGCTAACCATTTTTTCATTGCATCGAATTATTCTAACGAATCGAATAACTTTCGCTTCTTGTCAGCGTTGTTGATCGATTTAATAATATTATTTTAAGAGTTAGTTGTTTATTGGTCGGTTTTTGGAGCACGATTTCCCTTCTGATGTTGTAAAGTCATCGATGTATTAACAAACTTCAGTGGCCCGTTAGTGGACTCGAGGAAAGCGGCTACGAGAGATTGATCGAAATGTTTGGAACGCCGCGCCGCGCCGCGCCGGCCTCATACTTTCCTGCACGTGCGTTCGACACGGATAATCGGCCTCCGATCTGTCCGACACTCCGATGCTCGCCGATTCCAGTGGACTCGTGAGCCTCTCGATAAACAAAGGGTCGCCGACCGATATTACCTCCCGATAGGGAGGATGTAAAGATAGCCCTACAAATGAGCTCGCTGTGGAACTTCCCCACTAAAGAATCACTCATCCCCTCTCCGAGAGTACACTAATGAAACTTCAACTACTTCAAGGTCACTTTACATTGTTCCCAATTTTCCATTATCCATTAAAGTTATTGATTTACAACTGATGAGGAACCGCAATAGAAATTTGTACGATTTTTAAAACATAGACTGACTGTTTAAGTCATTCATTTACCGTTAATTTTGCGCGTATCTTCTCGGAGCTGTCGTTCAATCTTTCTCGTGAACTCGAGATGACCGGTATTACCCGTAACGCGGCATTCCCCGCCAGTTTCACCCTTAAGCCAGTGCACCCCTCGGAACTTTTTCCACTCGGTTAAGCAAAGATCAGGTCGCCGGGCACACTCGGCGACTTAGGCAAATGCATCTCCCGCAGGATGAATGTGGCATAAGTCAGGCTCGGTTTAAAAACGGCCTGCTTATACTTGGAATCTCTCGAGCGTCTTCGGGCGGCGGAAAAGGGGTGGTTTTCGGAGCGTGACAGTCAGTGGCAGCAAATAGTGGCAGCCAGAGAGTGGATGCTGTTGCAAGCAAGGGGGTAGTCCTCGAGGAGAGGAACTGGAGGATGCTGGGAGGCACAGAGAGCCAGTGTACGAGGACGACGGCGACGGCGACGAGAGGAGGACGTGTGTCCCCGAAAGCCGTGGAGCTCAGGGTTGAGTGATGGCCGCTCAGTCGACCTCGTAACCGGCGCCATACATCATTCAAGATGGCTGGCTTCTCACGCTCCTCGCCGAGAGAGACAAGGGTGACAGGCATCCCGTCTCTCTGCTTGCTACTTTTGACTGGGCTACGTCTACGCCTTCGCCTGATAATCGTGTTACCGAGATATCAATCTTGAAACGACGGCTCTCGCTAACCCTGTAAACTGCATTAGCGCAAAAACCATCCCTCCCCCAACAGCTGATTCGCCGTCCATCGCTTGTCTCCTTGCATTCTTTGAGGTCTGCCTCAAGTGTTGTGGACATATCACTGGAGGATTCATTAGAATTAGACAGGTTTTATTTCGACTTCAATGATTTATATTTAATTGTAATTTTAGTTCGAAGTTTCTGAATATGAACTTTGTAATTCTTGATGCATGGATAAACTGGGTCATCGTTTATATATTATTTTTAAGGGTTGCTGGATTTTTAAAGTATATTTTTTTTAGTTTATGTAGTGCTAAAATTGAATGAATGAAAATTTGAAAGTTGGCGTTAAAATGATTGAAAGCGCACTGCAGCAGAATTGCTCATAACGTCCCATCTGTCGGGCACTCGGCCAGCCAGCTGGGAGCATCTTCCCTCAGGCAAGTGATCGATCCCAGAAACCTGCCTTTCCAGCACAGGATAGAACGGATATGCCATCAGGATTATGAAAAATCCTTATTACGATTTTTTAAACTTTTATCCACAAAAATTCTCCAACCCTCAAATTTTCCAATTCTGTCAATCTTTCTTCATTGCTGGCTCGAGGACAAAAGTTGTATTAGGCGTCGCCTTAATAAATGTGGTGGAAGAAAGGATGCCTGGCAGGAGAACTCGACAAATGGTGTAAGATGCACGAAAATTTAATTAAACTACAGGAATGCCGTGGTTCCTCCTCTTTACTCCTTCATACCCACAGTGGGGATGAAAGGCATGGAATTATTAATACAATTCTGGTTGCCGCATTCATATTTTTCGTGCTGCCCCGTCCTAGCAGTTCCACCAACCACCAACCGCCACGTGCTTACGCGACTTGCCACCTTTTATCAAAACTCCACGCACTTTCATAAGCATTTGTTGCCCGAATTAAAGATCCGCGAATATCTCGCTGGCCTTTCATTCCTCAGACTCGTCATCACTGCAATCTTTCCGGATACCAGTTTCATGAAAAGAGTTGTACTGATTTATATAATAATTATTCTGGCATAATTATGTCCTGCATGCGGAACAGACGCAACTAGCATACAACAGTGGTTTTCTGCATTTCCAAAACAAATGGATCCACCTTCATAAAGACAATAAAGTCGGTCTATCAATCACGCCAGCCTCTTGAAGTAATATTGGCGCGGCCATCAGACGTAATATTGAAATTGTATTCCCTCATAATACGAGAGTTATTTATGAAAGCTAGCAGGACGATATAAGGCCGTTGGTTCTTGAGTATGCGTGCGTGCATGTATATCGGGGCGCACGTGTATGTGCGATTCTCTACACGGGGATGATATGATGCCTGGCAACTGATGGTGCCGTTGCTGTTCTTCCTCGGGCGATATGATACGATGTGATGTGAAGAGGATCGACTTCCTTGAGATGCACATCGCACGCCCACCCTTATCTTTCAGATCGGAGCCTCTATTTCACGAGAAATAGCGGGAAGCGTGCGCCGCACTTGGAAATTTCACTCGTCCAATCTTACTTTTTCAGTTTCCCGCCATAAAATATCGAAGCCACGCTCTTCTCTCGGCAGGGAAATTTCTCGCGCGATGTTAGTTGCCTTTCGCGACAGTTGTAATATCATTCTGTCCCTCTCGCTCTCGCTTTTTTTCGTTTAATTTTATTTGACTTTGGAGGAAAGAGCGGGGCAAACGCGTGACGCGTACGGTTAGGGCTTAGTGAAGCGACAGCTGTTCCCCGGTCGGCCGCCCTGTTCGATTGTCTCGCTCTTGATGATTGATGATCGTAGCAGGGTAGCTGCCGCTGATGCCCTGACATCGTGTCTGTCTTTTCCCTCATTTCCCGCCGGCGTTTTTCGGCTCCTCCACGATTCCAGTGCACTCTGTACGCTCAATACGTCAGTCTGCTGAAATTCCTGCTCCGCTATGTCGTATCCACGAAATTTACGGTTGAATCATCAACGCGGCGTCGTATTAATCGAAACACTTTACATTCTTTGAATCCTTCGAGGAGAAATTACTTAAATTTTTATGCCAACTTTAATATTAAGTACTTTTAAAATATATCACCTTCATAGAATCCGAAAATATATCGCATTACATAAGTTAAATCAAGGTAGCACAGGCATACTTTAGATTTTAGACGGAACACATGTTCCAGTCTATGTTGTCCTCGTTAGTCGGATGCCAGATGGCTTAACACGTGTAGAAAATGTACAGAAAACCGCAGGGCTTTACATACCGCAGCACTGCAGCGTCCACTTTCGAAGCCAATTGCCATCCGGGCGAAACGCATGATTCCAAAATGATAGCACAACACAAGCGCGATTTCCGTGAGGAAATCTGTAAATTCTTCGGGTGCGACAACTCTGCGATCTTATCTGCTTCGTGAAAATAGTCCCACTGAAAACGCATTGGCACTAAGAGTTGGAGGAGCGTTGCAAGGGAGCAGACTGGGTGCGAGAAGCGATGCGCGCGAGAAGAAGAGAACGAACCGGATGCTGAATGGCGCCCTACCTGGTCCCGGAGTCATAAATCATTCGCTCTCTCCGGGCCGTGATACTAACCCTCGGCGTTTTCCTGCGGCACACAACCTTCGTGAGCGGCGAGGAGCCAGCATCACCTGGACCGACTCGCTTCACTCCTACAGAATATCTCCTCTTTAAAAGTACAGCTTCCCTTTTGCGCTCGTACTTCGCGCCTAGTGATTTTTGCCCGAAGCTATCGTCAAATGACTGAAGATCGAAGAAGTATTAATGAAGGTAGGTGGTGAATATATTAATTAATAATTTGTTGATTGTATTCTGTGAGGATTTCCGTACGATGAAGAGCGTTTTGGAGTTCATAAGTGTGATGGGGTGGTAGCTCGTGTGTACGTGAGGATTAGGAGGGATACGCGTGGTGTGCCAACCGTGGGATTAATGGCCGACCTTTACCACTGGATCTCCGGGGTAGTCGCCTCGCCGGAGGCTCTCTTTCTCTGAGGGTGGGGGTAGTCATAAATTTTATTATACAGTTTCAAAATGATCCCCTCTGCTCCACGAACCCCTCGGTCAGTCTCACTCGGGCACAACGGCTGTGCAGTTCGCCAGCTACGCTTCTCTCTAGTTCGAGTCAGTGACTTTTCCTTCAGTAGACATTTCGTGAAAAGCAGTGATGCAAATTCTTGTGTATATTCATGATTTCCTCGATGTTTCTCCATCATATGTTTCGTTGGTTAATAACGCAATGATAATCGCTGAAATTACTGTTGGGTTATCGTTGAATAACGCGGTTAGTTAGCGAACGTCGTTTTGGGTTTGCGAATAAATTATCATTGTTCAGTAGTGTATTTCAATGTGTACGAAGTGTATTCCGGGAACGAGGAAGGCGAGTAAATCGTAGCGTGCGCTTGGGGGTTGGAATTCGCAATTGTTGATTCGCCAAGCGTAGTGGCTGGTGGGGGAAGCCTGGTTGAAGTCGGTTCTTCCACCTGCTGGTGACCTTTCCAAGTCGACTAGCTCGCATTGCTGCTCGGAGGTGGAGCCACGGTCTTCATCGGCAACTTGTCTTTTACTTTTTTTATCAACAAGTTAGGGAAACAATTACCTAGATTATAGAAAGTCGGACACCATCGCTTAACTAGCAATATGATCGAGGATATCAATTAAAACACATGGATAAATTTCGATTTTTATTATTTACTGCCTCACACAATAAAGATAAGTTCATATAATTAATACAAATTGAAAAAGAGAACAATAATTTATTACTATATTTTATTTCGCATTTTACTTATCCATGCCAGTATTTTTATGGAACTTTAGACAACTCAGTTGGGTAATTTTCAGAAAGTAGCTCGGCGGAGGGGTAAAAGAGAGATAAGTAGGGCTTGAAAAAATATATTTGTCGGTTGTGCGGAACGCTGGCAATTCCGATAGCGGGAGGCATCGGTTTTCCTTTCGGCGCGATGGAGGAAGGGGCGCGCTTTATTCATGACGCTCCAGATACTGCAGCCATTTTCTATAGATTGCAATGTATTGATCGTCTCTCCACCAACAGCCGACATTGTATGTAGTATCAGAATGACAGGCTGCCAGATGGAATCGCAACTCCCCCTTCCCTCTCCACTGGGACACGGTGAGCTGCCAGCACGATTCGAGCCCCTATACTCACTGGCAACCCCTTGTCTCCGCCTATGTCTCTCCGCACTTTCCGCCGAGCCACTTGTAAAAACTTGCCCAGACAGAGCTGTCCGCACACCAGCTTATAATATTCACCCGTTCCATTTAATATTTTATTCATTCGCATTTTTAACACGAATTAAAACATTGGAATTTATTTCATCGAAATTCACAGAGAGGAATTGGTTTTTCGGAGGGAAATTAATTCAGTGTATAAAAAGGGGAAATTGGATAGATGGATAAAAGAAACCAAGGGAGAAATTAAGGGAGGAAATGAGGAAATTGAAGTTGGGGCGGTGGTTATAGTCGACAGTGGCATGTCCCCTGCTCCGAGAGTCAAGTTAGGGTGGACCTTTCATCCGCAAAAGTGCCTCGTGAGACCCGCGTCAACGTCGTATGAGAAAAGCAGCACTCAGTACGATCTTGGAGTCTCCCTCCTATGAAATCCACGCGAGACCTTCGTCCACGCCAATTCCACATGCACACTCATCGTAGCGAACGCCACTCTGACGCGTCACTTAGATTTTGAATCTTTCGACACTATTATAACAGATTGTAGTTCTTGTTTTATGGGTAGAATTTTGTTGGCGCAACGGTAGAATATGGAGAGCGTAATAGAAGAGAGGGGAATTCAATTTGCTAACGAGCTTCTGAAAAACAGAGTGGCGGAGGAGGCGGGAAGAGGGGTGAAGAGGCGGGAGGAAGGTGAAGGCGAGCAGCGCAGTCTAAATTTGCTGGAAGGTAGGGCATCGCAATTCCTTGTCGGGAATCCTAACCCGCCCAGCCGGCCTCCAGTTCCTCCGGCTCATCTCAATAACATTAGCTTAGCCGTTTAAGCTTTTATTGCACCGACTTATATTTATTCCACCAGCTAGAACAAGCCGCCAGCCACAATTCGCTGGGCTTTAGCCCGACTTTTCTAAGAGAGAGATACTGGTTGCAACCGGGAAAAGGGAGAATGGAGCAATCCTCGGAAATATATATATGTATATATTCTCGTAGCGAGTGGTAGACCGACGACAAATTCTCCAGTCTATTATAGAAGTCATCGCTCTTGGAGAATTCTACCTTTTGTCGCGACTACCAAGTTATTCTACGGCTTCTGAAAGGCACGCACTTGAACGTGGCAGTTCTCGAAGTCTGCCGGCCGGCATCCAATCGCGTATGGAAGAGGAAATCGACTAGCGGGCGAATTATTATTCGTGGCACGCCGCCCGGACGTTCCTTCCTTCTGAAACATTCCACGATACGTCGGATAATGTCAGTCGAAGCCAGCTAGCCTCGCCAGTCGCACACACGCCGTGCAAATGAGAGACGCCAAGCATCGCAGACAGTAGATAGCAGACAGGTGAATCCCCAAGATTTTTACCGTCTCTCTCCTATCTTTCCTTTTATTAGTTTCCATCAGTATAATTTGCATTTGCTTTGTCGGGCGCGCGAAAACCCACCGGCGATAACGGGGCTATGAATGAATCAATAAATACCGATAATCGCGTTACTCTCATCGGCCATTAATGCTTCGGCCGAATGAGTATGCATTTTGAAATGGGCGGAATACATTACCCAACTTTATTCATTAACTCCAAACAACGCACTTTACGACGGAAGTCCAGTATTTCTCATTGCACTATAATTCTTTCTCATTGTGTACTTGCAGGCTGAAATAATTAGTATGGAAATTTGCTGTGTGGCAATATTAAATGGTGGGATTTTTCTCTTGCAGCTAAAGAGGCGGCTGAAGAAATCGGATGGCTAAAGAATGCAGGGCAAAAGTGGCGGAACGTTCCAAGTGGGACGGCGATGTTTCATCACCGTCGGAGAGTCGTCGCAAGGGGTGGCAAGTTTTCCTTTAGCGGGGCTTGCTGCTGGTTCAGCGAGGGGCAAACCCGGCAAACTCAAGGAAGACATATTGCGGCCAAGTGAGTAAGGAACGCCGACGGGCGAGAGAGGAGTGCAAGCTTGACTGGCGTGCGATGTGCGGTGACGATGTCGCCGAAAGCTGAATGTCGCAGCGATTTATCGAATCGACTTATACCGCGTTCCATCATAGCTCGCCTATTAACAACTCCCTCTCCCTCTCTCCCTCCCTCGCCCTCTCATTCTTCCCCCGACGTCATAATTTTCAAGCCCTTGACACGCGATAAAAGCCACTTTATCGTTGGCTCGGTGTCTCTGATAAATGCATTACCCATATTCCGATAGTAGCGCAAGATTTCAAAGAAGGTTGTTTATTCCTCGCGAATCTTCCTTTCATCAATTTCATTCTCCTCTATTATCAGAGGATCTCCATTAGTAGCAAGGAAAATTCTCTCCAAGCATTCATCATTAAAGATGATTTCTTCCTTTATCTTGGCATCTCGCATGGCTCTTTTTCCATACGCTCGACTACGAAGCGCTGGTGGATTTTCCAGGATATTTACTTGGTTCCACTGGCGGCTTTAAATTGGAAGTCGGACAAGTGTCTCGCTCGGCGGTTGAGCCTTGCCCGTCAGTGGCAGTTGGGTGGGTTAGGAGGAGAGGAGGAGGTGGAGGAGGGTGTTTCATCCCCCCGATCCTTCGTCGCCCGTCGCCGTCAGCCTCCGCGGCTTCAGGAGCACGCCGGAGACGATCAATACGTCGCTCCAGAAGCCGAGAGAAGGAACGGAAGCTACGTCAATGGTGTGGAGAGTCCTCGCCGCGCTCCTCGTCCTGGGGCGTCCTCTCCCGTCACACGGCAAGGAGGGTGTGCTCCGGCTGCAGCGCCGCGGGGGTGGCTCGCTCGCTGGCTGGGTGGATGGGTGGTTGGGCGGGCGAGGGGGAGAGAGAGAGGGAGGAGGGTTGCTGCCAAGGGAAACGAACGTTTTCCAGACGATTCCTCGAGAGAAGAGAGAGGAGAGCGGCGGCTTGGCTGCGGCCAGATATGCCTGGCTATGAGCGCGAAAAGATGATGAGACGAAGGGTGGTCCCTGGATTTTACCCTCTCCATCCCTCGCTGCTTTCTCCGCCACCGGTTGACAGGGCTGCCACGCCGAGCCTCCACGACCTCGCCCGACCAGAAACTATGCCAGGGCTGTATCTATCGCGAATCCTCTTTTCTCTCGTCTCCCGTCCCAGATTTACACCCTCCCGAATAATTCAAACCCGCTACAGATTCCTATCCAACACCTGCCAATTCTCACTTGGTCCGATTCGACCTGTAACACTCGTCGCAAAGAAGTAGAACAAATCTCGAGCAAATCGAGGCCAAGGGGTTGACATAATTTTCACTCCTGCGAGATCAATACAGGTGGAGGCGGTGGTTGGAATCATTTGCAATCGTCGGAGTTCTCGGCGATAGGAATTGAGGTCGTTGTCCTCGATAGAATCTATTGTTTGTATCACTTGTTCATGGTGTTCCATCACCATCCGTCAAAACGAGTACTTGAAGCATCGCATTCTATTTACAGCGTTTGTTGATATAACACGTTCTCTCGCCTTCAACCCTGACGAAAATCTCTTTGCGAATCCCCATCGTACAGTAACAGTAGATTTTATTTCGAAGAAGGTTCTTAATCAAATATCCAAGATACCATCCTAACATAATAGGGAATGAATTCTTTATTAGAAAGTCAAATACAAGACAGATCGATTCGATCTTAAATACATCATTGAAGGATCCTATTTCTTCAGGATGATCCGAAATCGTGTCGATTAGATTTTTGCGTCGGAGAAGGCAGGGAAGATAGAAGAGTGCGAGGAGGTTTGGCGGGGGTTGGAGAGCGAAGCGCCGGAGGCTTGTACGGCCCTGAGTGGCGACAACCCCCGTGCAAGGGTGGAGGGTGCGCGCGGTCCAATCATCGCAGAATCCGGGGGAAGCGAGCAGCTTCAGCCGGGCAGCTGCGGGAGAGACGCCCTGCGACTCGAGGATTCGCTTGTCGCCGAATGCCTCCTCTCTATACTCGAGCTCTAAAGGACGCTCTCGCCGTTCCTCCGAGGGGCGTTGGCTCGTCCACAGCATCTTCCTGGACCTTATCCTGGAACCACTGGCGAAAATCGTGCTGTCTTCACTGGGACTTCATCTCTGACTCGACTGGAAGTGTCGACGCCGCTCGAAGAATCTCTGGATCGTCATCGAAGAGGTTCGCCAGGATTTCTCGGGCAGCCTAGGTTCTCGAGTGCATTTTAGATTGCATTAGAGCACATCCTTCTCGCGCGTGCCGTTGTACGTATGTGACCGTGAGTTATGTTAAATGTCGCATGAATCCTTTGACAATCTTCTTCCTTTCCTTTACTTTGTCTGTCAATGTTTTGCTATCGATTGAATTCCCTTGTATTTTTCCTCTGTGATTGCTTGTCTCTCTGAATCTGAACGCACTCAAATCAATGCTGCACGATCCCCACGCAATTTCTCTTTGTCCGCCGACACCCATATTTGTTTCGTGTCCTCCAAGCATGTACGTCACATGTGCACGATACGTGTAAACAGGCATTAACTTTACATCCCGTGTCTCGCTTGTGTTAAGAAAGAGAGGGAGTCTTTCTCTTTTTTAATCGCATTCCTGGGAGCGCCGTTTCTTCGACCCCAATTCTCCCGTCGATGCCAGACGTAGTACGAATTCGCATGAGCCTCATTAGCATCCATTTCCTCGCGTTATCCGCCCCGCTCTCTCGCAAAATGGAGTGTCTGCTTGATAGTTCATTGTCTCTGCTACGCCCGTCTCCTCTCTCCCGCCTGTTGCTTGTTGGAAACTCGCCCGGCTATATTATACGCTTATGAAATCGATTGCCACACGCTAATCATCGATTCCTAAATAACATTGTCCCTCGAAATCCATCTGATAAAGAGGATACAGAGCAAAATGGCCCTCTACTTTCCATTCATACCTTAAAATTCATTGAGTAAATTCAATTGATGCAAACTTCATAATACTGTTGATCGAAAGTTTGAATAGGAGCGAGAGGCTCGTTTAAGGCGAGCCATTGGGGTTTAATTAAAAGTCGAGGTTGCAGCGCAGGTCCCCATTATAATTCACGGCTACTCCCGTCCGTTCTCCGGATGCGAATGTGAGGTCACGTCCGCTTGAGCCGTGGCTTCCTCGGGCGCGCACGGCCTGCACTCGCTCGCCCGGAACTAAATTTCTAATCCGCCCACCCTGCCGATGCTCATGCCCGTTACTCATAGCTCTGTGCACGCTTTGCCACGCGGCGATCGATCGATTTGCACGCAGCACGAGTACGACACTTGGAAACGCTTCTTCTCTTGCTCCGATTGTTCTATTCAAGCATTGGGGGTCTGTAAGACTTGGCCAGTGGTACAATTCAGCTTGTGAGCTTTCCTCTTTCTTTGCACTGACTCTTCTTCCTCGGAGGGTGGCGTCGGTGGGGGGGAAAGAGAATGATTGGGTTGGACGGAGTGGGAAGGAAGGAGAGAGGTGGTGGGCGATATGGTTGAGCGAGCGAGAGAGAGAGAGAGTGAGGATATAAACACCTGTGCCTACGACTTTTGTTGCAGATCGCTACCGGCAGAGTTTGCGGGCAGAGAATGGTTGCATAAACGATAGGCACATTCGTGATCTACCCTGTAGATCCGGGCTTTTGTAGCATTGTAAATATCAGAAGCTCGTCTCTACAGGTATCTTACGGATGACATGCCACGCGACTTTAGATTGCAATGCATGGCGCGCGCCACTCCCCCCCAATTCGTCTCTCAGTGATATACATTCAGTCTCACACGTTCTGTGTACTTACACCTCTTGTTCTCCTCGATGTCTTCTTCTTCCCAGACTTCCCCAGCTTCCCAGGCTGTTGTACGTTAAGAGGCAGCGCGGTGTGTGTCAGTGTGCCGTCGAGTCAACTAGTGACCGCAAGATGCGCCGATTCCCATACACATGATGGTTGTCATAATAGAATGAATCTATCATTGTCGGCTTTGGTGTCCCGTCGACTAGCTGGTGTAGCCGCCGACTCGCTTCTAGATTCTCTGTGCTCATTTCGTGTCTTGTTCGAATAGGGATATTTACACTGCGAGACTCGTACTGTATAGGCTTAGTTGTATGTTAGAGATCGACGTTCTTTAATTTATAGATTTACAGATGAATGAAGAATACGATAGTTGATTGGCGATCCTGGTTTTAGTAGACCATAAGTATAAGTTAGTGGAAATTGTACGATTCATAACGAGAATTTATATGTGGAGATTAAAGAATTTATTGTTATAATGTATATGATTAGTGGAAATATATGTCATGTGAATTATAAATTGCCTTCTTCCTGAATTCCCCATTAAGTGGCAGACTGTGGTAGAAATAAGACTTATTGTTAGTCAGAGAAGTTCTATGAAATAATAATAGTATAAAAGATATTTCGAAATATTCATGGAGTCTGTCATGGAACTTGTTCTTAGCTCGAATTATTTTTGAAGCAATATTTTTGATTTTCAAATTAAAAATGAAGGGATGATACTCCTTATTTTATATTTTGTAATATTAGACACGAATCCTTCGTTGCTCAATGAAATTCTTACGGAATAAGGATCTGTGTTGGTCATTTTGGCAAATATTTTGACATCTTCATCGAGGATTCTCAAAATGGCCGTCGATTTCCCCTGCAGGATATTTTGGAAACTAGTACAAACCAAAATTTCCATCGGTACGGTCGAAGGGGACCCTGCTCGATGTCAGGTCTCACTTTTGCCGTCTGTTGATACGAAGTTCATTCATTTGAAGCTATAAATAGTTCGCAAATATATATGCAACATATAAAAATACATTTTTAAATATTTCTAGCATGTTTTCTTTAATTTTTCGGGCATTATTTCATTGTAGTTGAAATATAATTGGATAAAATGGTGAATCTGGAACGGTTACGACTGAATATCCGTCGCAGCGTGACAGTCAACTTCCACTTGTGTGTAGGAACTCAACAGCAACGCTACGATATTCCACTACTATCTTCCGTGAACTACAGAATGACTTACTGACTGTCAGTACGTTTCTCTGACACCTCCAGCCGAAAGATGGCAGGAGTATTTCGAAACCGAATTCCATATTATCTCGGCAGATTTCGAAATTATATTTTTCTAACATCCCCCTGTCAAGGGTTGCTTGATCAAAATATAATCAAGAATTAAAACATTCAAATTTTAAAATTCGAACTCAATTCAAATCCCAGAAAATAATACGTTACTCCATTCAAGGAACTCATATAAAAAATTAACTGTGTCATCCCAAAAGTACTGGGAAAGTGCATTTAATAATTTTAGAAGTAATTTCCAAAGGATTCCCCGATCTCTTTGTTCGTTAGATGATGGGATGTTGTATGAAATGAAGGACTGCTTGAAGTTCAATTTTATTTTGAGTTGGCATAGGGGCATCGTGCTTGAAGAGGCCAATGGAACGGTGGTACCCAGGCGACGAAGTATTATATTATTGATCGTCCCTCCTGCTGTCGCCATCAGCTGTCGTGGTCTCCGTCGTTCTCCTGGTACTACGGGGTTGCACCCGCCAAGCACCTCGCTCACTTCCCTCTCACGTACACGCAAACTTCCATCCACGACATCGTTCACTTCTCTTAGAAACAGCCCTAACATTCCCGGCATGAATAAGCCTTCTTCCTACCACCCATAATCTAATATCCAAATTCGCCAAACTACAACCCCTAACTACCTGCTCCGTTTACTATCAATAATACAATAATGTTATCGATCAGCCTGATCGATAACCCAGTTACAAATTAAAGGAAATTCGAAATCGATGTACTCTAACACTCCCATCAACAATCTCAGCCGAGTCTCTTCCTAAACCCTATTATTGGACCACTCGCGGAACCAAAACACGAATCAGGAATTCAGCAACCCTCCTTCTACGATAATTGGGCCGAGACTAACGAGGCTCCGATGAAGAAATATCATTTTCCAATGACACGCCACTGGGTTACAGGGAATCCAGCATTATGACGTGTCAGCATTCGCAGTAATCCGGCGGCGACCATTTATTTTAGATCTGCTCTCCCCGTCGGAGATGCTGAAGAACGAACGCGTAGGAGGGACACGGAGGAGCGAAGCATTTAAGAGAGAAAGGGAGAGGTATCTCGCTGGCAGGAAACAAGGAGACCAAATGGAGCAGCGGATTAAAGAGGGGAGGGAGTGCGAGAAAAGGGGAAGGAGATGAGAGGGAGAGAAGTCAGACTAATCTTCTCTTTGTGGACATCTCGCAGAGTGAGAGCGGCTGAGTCTGTTTGAGTGCCGGCACCCTCTTATTCCCCGGCATCCTTCTCTCTTCTTCTCGCTTCCACTTCCTCGCTCGTACAACTTCCCAGTAATATCCTGAAACCTCTGGATGGCATCCTTGCTCTCCAGGAACTCTTACCGTTTCCCCTTTTTCCTATCTTCCCACTTGCGTATTACTGGTTTGTCACTTACCCTGTCCTTCAGCTATCTATTCCAGTCTCATCTCCCGCTCCCCTCCTCCTCCCCACGCCACCTAATACCGCCAGGATTAATGTTACACGAGGCGAGGCTTACATCCACTATTAATTTCATCGGGAGAACAATATCTCGTGTAACAGCAAGGAGCATCCAGCAAGTATGCCTGGATGCACTCGGGCGTACGTGTGATTCGAGCGAGGCCCCACTACTCGCCAAGACTCTCGGAGCTTTGTATCGTTCTATCTTACACATTTTGTCCGATGTACCTTTCCCTATGCATAGGAGCACCCTCCGAGCAAAAGAGGAATGAGCCAATAGTTTCGCTTGCGGTGAGATTTACGATGGGAAGTCACTGCCAGCGTGGCTTCCGGAAATGGTAGGAGATCGCTGGCAATCCTCATTTAAATGCACGTGTATGTACATTCGTTCTTGAAATCCGAACAACGGCGTTAATTAATAAGAAGAAGACAAAAAGGGAGAAGAAACGAAGCAGAGTTAAATTAGTATTGCTAGGACAGGGCGATGTACACGGTAGATAATACCTCGGGAAGGTGGACGAAGTGGATGGATGCTCCGACAGCGATAAGTCCGACAATAAGTTTCTTGTTTTTTCACTCTCTGCCGCGAGAGGTGGGAGGGAGGGAGGGGCCGGTGCTCCAACAGGAGTGAAAGGGTAATACATACAAAGCTTATTACAGGAGGGCGCGCACGATAACATCCGCACGAGTGCGGCTCGCGCGTTTGACTGACGAGCACTCAGACAGCGCGGCGGGATCACGCCATTCGCCAGCGCGCGGCCACTGATATTTATCTCCGAGTAATTAGAACTTGCTCTGGAATCACGCACAGCCGCCTCACAAGCCGGACTTATCCCTCCTCGGCCGCACCGCCGATCCGCATCCCACTTTTCCACCTGGCGATCTTTCCACTCGGACTTTCAACCAAACTCTCCTCTTGAATCGTGTGCGGAAAGTGTGCGCGGCTACGCTAATGATAGGACGACAGAGAGTGCGGATGTCGAATGCTCGGCGTAAATGGAGCGGGGCCTGCAATTAGACTAATAGCAGTGGCAATATTCGTTCGAGGGAGAGCCGAGGGGGCTTCTTGTCGCTCGGTGGCCGATGATAACCGTAATCGTGGCGTCTCCTGACATCGTCGCAAGGAGTAGCCAGGATCGGGGCGAAGGGGCAGAGAGAGAGAGGAAGATAGAGGAAGATAGAGGGTGGGAGAGGTGTAGTGGATGCAGTGGCTGGAGAGATGCGCTCGCATCTCGGGAGAACGCGATCAGAGGAGAGCGGCAGCATCCCGCTCGTCCTCCCTTTGGTAGTCTCATACCAGCGGCGTATACCCTTACTATGGTGTATACCCCTGGCAGCGCGGTGCTAGCCGTGACACGAGAGCGTGATTAATGATCGCCATGGAGACCCATGCACCGTATACTACCCACCACCACCACTCTCGCCCTTCTCAACCCCCTCGCCCTCCTCACCCGTCCTCCCGCCCCTCCTTTTCCCTTTTCCCCGAGTCTACCCACCGCCTCGTCCTCCTCTTCTAGCTCGATCTCCTTTCACCCTGCCTACATCGCGCACCACTGCCACTTTCTTTCTTCTTCTTTCCATCGCTTCTTCCTCCCTCCTCTCTTTATACTTACCCATGGTTCGCCTCTCTTCGCCGATTCTTCTCCCTTTCAGCAACCCCTGCTGTTGCTGCCGCTGACATTGCCGCTGCGCTCCTGCAACTGCCCAGACCCGATATACCGTAGTACCTGCAATCTGACTGTCGAGCAGCTTTCCTCTTTCTACTTGGCCAGAACAGCTCTGCCAACTCGTACACACGCGATCGCCGCCTCTTTCTCTACCAGCACACACCTTTCTCCTATTCTAGTAGGGATTCTTTGTGAAGGGTGCATGTGTCAGATGGGAAATGTTAGTGTTGGAAATGGTATTTTTAGGGTTTGTTGATTGTTTTGGAGAAATTTGTTGGGGGACTGTTATGGGTTATTTGTGGAGGAAAGTGTGGAGAAATGGAGGAGTCGAGTTGAAGATTCGAGCGAATGAAAGTTTGAGTTGGAGATAGTAGAGTCTGATTCTGACGAGGGCCTGACGATCTTAAGGAGAGCAGAGAGAAAGGTCAGTTATCTGCTGGTCAAGACTGTGACGAATGAACGGGGTAAATTAAGGCGGCCTGCTTGGAGGATTCCGGAGGGGAATGGAGGGCTGGCCGATCTCGGATATCGCGGGGATGGAGTGGGGTTACATTTTAGAACTATCGATTTCGGGAAATGGGACCCGCACTGAAAGAGTTGGTGAAAGCAGCGCGATCAATATGACACGAGCATTGTGCTTCCAAGTTGGGGCGAACTGGGGGACCAGTTCACCCCCAGCTTCTTTTCAAGTCGGCTCCATGGCGTCGAGCTATGGCGGCCGCCTTGTGATTCAGCCATCGCTCCGACACTCGCTTTCTATACCACTTTCAATCCAACACATCCTTACAAAAATTAATATAAATCCATCTAAATATACTAGTCCAGTTTTTAATTCAATCCTGACTTCATAGTTAATGGTTACTGTGATAAACCAGTTCATAATGCTATCCACCGAGTTTACCCTTCTTCCTCTCGCGCGAAGCCAAACGTTGCCAGCGTCCATTGTCTACCGGCTCGATCGAACTGTCCGAAATAATTTAACGAGGAAAATTGTGATGGACATACATACACGTTCACCAAGCCACCGCCGCGCCGTCGGACCGTCCATGATTCCCCGTGGAAATCATCGAGTCACCTGTGCACGCTACCAACTATATTTCCAAGCTAATATTCACCGAGTCCCATTGCCAGGAGTCCTTAGAAATAATCCAGGAGCAAAGGAACGTGGGGGAGAGGAATGAGTTCCTCATTCCGACAGTCGAGATTCATAGTATAAAGTTATCTCGTTCGAGAAAAATCGAAGATTAATCACCGGCTTAGAGGAGAGGCTAAGTGCGCGCCATGGCGTATATCACTTTGTATATCTCGTGAGTCCGAGTGGTTTGATGAATAGCCCTTATCATCCATGGAAATTTGAAGTTCAGCAATACGTGTGGTGCGGCTCGGCTTTTTTTCTTTTTTTCTGCTGCGGGATGTTGCGCACGATGTAAGTTCGATAATACGCTTTTTTCTCTCCCGGCGCGAACCACGCCATCGCAGTTACCCGTCCATCCATGCTGGCGATATTAGCGTCCTCGTCGCCCTGGCGGTGCCAGCCTGGTGGTTTTCGCTCGGGGAGGAGGCTGAAATACTTGATGATATTAAATATGAATAATGTAACGGGCAGGCTACACCTACACCCGCACCATGTGTTCGTTCGGCGACGGGAAACACCGTAGAATTCGCTCACTACAAATAGCATTCCGATATTTATGAAATTCAGGGTAGCCGCGCGCCAATAGCTTCGCTTAAGGCAGTTGTATTAGTACTCTACCATCCAAAAGTTAACCGATGGCCGAAGGAACTGTTAATTTCGCTTTGCATACTGCTGGTGGGTAAACTTTAGTCAGTGTCCCCTTGAGAAATTTGGGAAAAAATTAATTTCGAGCTAGGGGCTTGGAATTTTTTCTACTTTTTCCTCGATGCAAAAAAACATTCCCCACCAAGTTTCAGCCCCGGGAAAGGTCGGGAAGTCATGAAAACATAGGGAAAACCATCAAAATGAAATATTCAAGATCGGTTTTCCACGTGTTTTAGGTAGAATTCCGGCATTTCCCCCACAACATTTATGTTTTTTATCCGTTTTGAGACACGAGGAATCGAAAAATCAAGCGTTCGTCCCGGTCCCAGAACCTTCGAAAAATCGAAAATTTTTGAAGGGGTATGCCTTAAAAAATTTGCGAAAAAATGAATTTTGAGCTAGGGGCCTGGAATTTTTTCTACTTTCTCCTCGATGCAAAAAAACATTCCCCACCAAGTTTCAGCCCCGGGAAAGGTCGGGAAGTCTTGAAAACATATGAAAAACCGTTGAAATGAAATATTCCAGATCGGTTTTCCACGTGTTTTAGGTACAATTCCGGCATTTCCCCCACAACATTTATGTTTTTTATCCGTTTTGAGACACGAGGAATCGAAAAATCAAGCGTTCGTTCCAGTCCCAGAACCTTCGAAAAATCGAAAATTTTTGAAGGGGTATGCCTTAAAAAATTTGCGAAAAAATGAATTTTGAGCTAGGGGCCTGGAATTTTTTCTACTTTCTCCTCGATGCAAAAAAACATTCCCCACCAAGTTTCAGCCTCGGAAAAGGTCGGGAAGTCATGAAAACATATGAAAAACCGTTGAAATGAAATATTCCAGATCGGTTTTCCACGTGTTTTAGGTGGAATTCCGGCATTTCCCCCACTAAGTTCGTGTTTTTTATCCGTTTTGAGACACGAGGAATCGAAAAATCAAGCGTTCGTCCCGGTCCCAGAACCTTCGAAAAATCGAAAATTTTTGAAGGGGTATGCCTTAAAAAATTTGCGAAAAAATGAATTTTGAGCTAGGGGCCTGGAATTTTTTCTACTTTTTCCTCGATGCAAAAAAACATTCTCCACCAAGTTTCAGCCCCGGGAAAGGTCGGGAAGTCTTGAAAACATAGGGAAAACCGTCAGAATCAGGCGAAATTAATTATTCAGGAGGCTTTCTCCACCTGTTTTCAATGCAATTCCGGCATTTCTGCTACTAGTTTTGTGTTTTCTATCTTACTAATATCTACTTCCGAAAGTATTTTGATTTGCGTAATTGTGCGCGTGACTAGGAAAACGGAGGGTATCAAGAGGATTTTCCACGCTTGAAGGAAGTCTTGTTTAAAGTAGCAAAGGATACTCCTCTAGATTGCTCGAAAGGAGCCGGGCCCCCAGCTGGAAGAGTAAAAAATCAGTGCCCGATGACTCGGCGGTTTCCGCGCTAAGCGGAATGACTAAGTGTGAATTCAATTACGGGTTTGTTTTAAGCATCTATCAGAGCTTGTTTGCCCGGGCTCGTTTATTATTTGTGTAACGAGACGATTAAATTGACGGCACGAATTCGCTTCCGAGCTAATTATCAGTCGACAGTGCGAACGGAATTGATCGGTTATTAATTTGGGCATTGTCTCCAGCCAAGTGTAGCCAAATATTCTCAGGACAACTCACAATAACAAAGCATTACCTTCTTAATCAGTCAATCGGCACACTTGAAAACAATAACAAATACACTATTACTAATTATTATCATACTTCGTCTCTGCTACGTGGAATGTTGATGTGCGAAGGTGAGCTTTGTTGCCGAGAGACACAATGGGTGCTCGCGCGAGTTCTTTGTCCAGGAACAGGATCGAAGGGGAAAGGGCGAGGAGGGCTGAAAAGAAGAGGAATCCTGAAAACAGCAGGGCGCTAATAATGCCCACGAAACTCGGTCTTACCTGGGGCGGAATGTCAAAGGGCGTTTCCTCATCCAATCGAGAACTGGAGCCATCTTCGAGCGGGTCCGTAGGCCGAGCCACACTCCGCTCAGGGCGGACCTCGGACCCTCTTCTAATTGTATCGCCAGCCCAGTCTCTATTGGCCACCTTCTCGAGGTCCCATACCTGTAGTTCTCATCTCTTTCGTGCCTGAATACCATCAACTAAACACCACAAATCTCGATGATGTCTGACAAACGACGACCCAATTTTAGAACTTTATTAACATCCCGAATTATCGACCTGTTATACTAATCTCAAAACTATTACTATCTAATATAACATAAAATACACTCAAACAAGAAGTATAACAATTTAGTAAAATAACATTATTGAAATTCTTTATATTTACAATCCACTTTACAGTCATAAATCGTGATAGTACTTTCGGTAATTGTTTAGTTAATACCGGAGTTCTCCATTGGATTAATATCGGCGATCCCATTGCCGGGGCATTAGCGCAAGACAAGAGTATTATGGGATTAATTACATGAAGGGTGCTAACACCCAATTTGGTCAGCGGTGAAGGGGCTCGCCGGTGTAGAGCGAGGGTGTTCCGGGCACCGGTCAGTTTCTTGTTTCCCGCGGCTCCCGACGGTAAAACCTGTTATCAGTCCTATCGGCGTATTATCACCGGCCTAATGCCCAGTCACTGCTAATCCGATCCTTTCGACGCCGACAGACCAACACGCGTTCAACGCCAACGTCTTACAAGCACCATTTCAACTGCTGCGAAATTATAGCTGGGGCGATTTTTACCCAGGAATTTACTCATTAGCAAGCATAACCTGGTATCGGCATGGTAGGGGAGTTCCGATCACGGCTCTGAACGGTGAATTCAGCGGAGACTCATTGTTATTCCGTGAGTAACTCATGCGAGGAGCGGTGTAGATTATGGCGGCGAGCGCGCAGTTGGGGCCCGGCCAAATTGAAAATAAGATCCCGTCACGTTTTCGGGCGGACAAAAAGAATTCTAATGAATTAGGAGGTCGCATTATATCCCGGCTGGATTGACAAGTGATTCTGGAACAAAAGGAAGCTAGATAACTCTGTAATATGTCTCTCGATATTACTTGAGCTTCTCTAAGCCGACTCCAATTAATTCTGCCATTCTAGACTCCACTTCAATTATAGTTGAAAGGTGTTGAAGGAAGTTATTCAATTTCAAAGAAATCGTATCAAGATTGTATCAAAGTCTTCATTGAACATTAGTATCATTTCCTTAATGGATCCAACAGTTCTTGATTACGGAAAGCAATCGATTGCGCGTGAATCGTTGAAGGGCCCGGAGCGGAATACTGTTGGGTGTCCGAAATACCATAGAGAGTGGACAAGGAGGATCGGGTTCGGACTATGAGCGAGGGAAAAAGGTTCTAATGAATTCGGGGCCGCGGCCGATGAAGGTGGCGGTGGTGGTGGTGGTGTGAGGGGATCGTATGCGGGGTGAAATGGGAAAGATAGGGTCAAGGAATTGGCAGGCGTTCCAGGAGCACGAGGAGCAGCGGGAATTAAAGCGGCGGCGGCGGCGGGCCGTCGTCGCCAGTGTGCTGATCCCTTCTTTCCTGGAGGTTTTCTTGCTCGTCCTGGGGGCCCCGACGAGCCCCGAAATCCAGCGGAGGGTGCTCTCTCCTCGCGGGAAAGAGTTCCCGCTCGAGGAGCCGGAGAAAAAGGATCTGCGAGACACAGAGGCTGGCTGAAAGAGGGAGCGAGCGAGGCAAAGCGGTTGGAGAGAGCAGAGAGAGCAGGGAGAAGGAGAGAGAGCGAGAAGCTCGAGCGATGGTACTAGGGAACTTGATGAGAAGGGGTGGCAGGGAGGGTTTCCGAAACAGCTCGCCGCTATCTCGACTGATCCGATCAAGATTAATGAATGTGCGGCTTGCGAGCCGAGGCCTTTGCGCCGCCCAAGCCGTCTCTCCCTCTCTTTCTCACCAAAGAGATCTCCTCTCGCTCCTGCCGCCTCTCGCCGCTTCTCGTTCTCTCTATTTCTGCCTTTTAGTCTACTGCTCGCGCTAGTTTTCTCCCGGCTCGCCCTGTCCACCTTCAATTCCACCAGAGCCGCTGGACGTCCGCTCTCCTTCCACTCTCTCGGAGAAAGGGAGCGAAATAGTTGATGTGAGCGTGTGTGTGAGGGAGAGAGGGAGAGAGAGAGAGAGATCTCGAAACAAGCCGAGAGCGATCCTGGCGAGGAACGACAGACAGGTAATGTCGACGCGGGCCCGGTAATGGTACACCTCGCCGACTGCCACTGTCGTCCCCGCTGACACTCAGCTACCTACGGGAAAAACGTATTTCCGTCGACTGGCTGGAGCGAGCCAACCCACCGAGGAGAAGTTCCTCGATCATTTTTGAGTCGGGCCGAGTGGGTGGGTTGGTCCAGTTTAACTCGGGGGACACTCTCCAAGACGTATAAATCGAGACATTGGGATTGGCAGGGGAGATTAGCGGTTAAGAGTGGTAGCAGAACTCTTCTCTTTACGCGCTTGCTTGTACTCCCGACTGGAGGAGATATGTCGCTAAGAGAAAACGAGCAGAGAGAGAGAGAGAGCCTGGCCCCGCCCGGCCAGCGATGTTTTTAATTAATTATCAAGATCGATGCGACCACCCGTGTTAACTTTTAGGAAGCCGTTCTCTGTAATCTGACCACCGATACTAGCAGCCCACTGAGACTACCAATAATATTTCCATAAGCCCTCACAGTTCCTCTTTAAACAAAGACAAAATTATTTTAAAAAATCCAGGGAGTTCCTTTTTACAATCGCGATATTAAGAAATTTAAAGGTTCGCTGTAGTAAGAATGTCTGAATGGGATTCCTTTGTCGCATTCGATTGCTGGGAGATGTGATTAAGGATAGGCGCGGCCTATAGGATCGAGGCGATCAAAGTAGGTGCGGATTTAAATCTTATTTCGCGGCGCTCCCCTTCGTCGGCGACGGCGACGGCGTCGGGGCGCGCTCCTCTTATCTTTAGTTACAGCTCAATGTGTATTTGAGATGCGAAACTGCCTTTGGGGGATGTCAGTCAGTCGGGAGGCAGCGAGCGAGAGAGCGTCGAGCGTAAAGTGACGCGGTGAACACACCGAGACGAGAGTAGGGCCGGCTAGCCGAGATGGAGGAGAGAATCCTACCAACCAAAGTGAGCGAGAGAGAGAGAGGGAGAGGAAAGAGAAACTTGAACGCGGGGGTTGAGGGAGAGACGGATACTTCGTAATTACGAGACCTGATAAATGGAGTCTTGACTTGTTAATCCCCTTGAATTACATATAATGGGGCCTCGTTTGCACCGAATCTATATTCCCGCATTTTTGGTGTCGCCGCCTTTACCAATTGACACCCCAGCGATCCAACAACCACCATCGGTGCATACGATATTTTACCGGGGGGACAGCTGCCGGCACCATACCATTAAACCCATTGCCTCGACGTCCATATACTTCCCACACGACGTCTATCCTCCAGAACGTCGGGTTTTTAGAAAGCGTTTAATATCCGTTCTTGAGAGGTAGATGGAGGAGAGAGAGAGAGAGAGAGGGAGGGATGGAGACGTGGCTCTCGAGCGAAAAGAGTGCTGGAGGCACGAGCAAGCTGGCTCGATCCCGTGTCCATGGGATTGCCAAAGTGACGATGGCCACTGGCCACCCAGTTTACATTGGCCGGGCTACAGCTTGTAGATCGTGCGATCTCCGGGCGGATACCGACGAAATGACCAGGCCAGCCTGCATCATTTGTCTTGGCGCAGCGTATATGGAACACGAGCCGTAGGTGCGACAGAACGCTGCAGCCAGAAAATAAGGTCACCCACTGATTCGCTCTCTTCCAAGGGAGGAGTGCGCTTTACGATCAAATCAAATCTGACGTGATATTTCCCTTTCGCTGAAACTCCAATCAACACTTCCCTCTCAACGGCTTTGGATTACAAGTGATTCGAATGTTCTTGTGAGATCGGCTGCGCCAGATTGCGATCGATGCTTTCGTGTAAATCTTGACAGTGCAATTATTTCTGGTATGCTAAGTACAGAAGCATAGTTATCGCCAATAATTCCGAGAGCTGCCCGCTTCGAGATAGACGGTAATGTGTCTTGCTCTGACTGGTACACCTGTGTACTTGGCCGAGGAAGTCGGCTGCGCTGTGTTTCACCTACTTCTGTTTTCGCAAATCATCCTTAGAGATAGCGAGTTTATTAACATCACTCTGCTGCATTGGATTATCGGCCTCGCCAGATATGCAATAGGTACGCCCGCCCGCCCTCTCGTCGCTCCTCCGATCCCATCGGCTTTGCTAATAAGAAGCAGTGCGCGCTTGGCAAACAATATTAACATCCTAATCTCTGCTCGAGCCGATTTCATATGCGCAAGAAACATGTTCTTATCCGCAACTGGCAACTGGAATCGATTGTAAGCCTCTGTCGAATATGCTTATCTTACTCCAATTCTAGTTGAAATGTTCCTGTTTTTTCGTGCCGGAGAACATTTGCAGTATGTTGGCAAGTAAAGATTCATCATTCTTGAAATATCTAGCAATAGTGAAAATGGTGCAAGGGATCGGTTAAGTAGTGCAGGTCAATAGCGGGCGACGATCCGGCAAGGGAAATAGGTCAGGCTATCGGTCCACCCGTCTGATCGTACTTGCTTTTGACTATAACTACTAGGGCTGATCTGCACTACTGTGTGTCAGACATGCACGAATTTTTTTTTTCATGTAAAATAAAAGTAATACAAAACTTGATGTCTGGCCACACACCATGCTCCAAAAACATATTTCCATGGGTCAAAAAAATATATATGGTGGTATCATTTGAAGCGGAAAAAAGCTATTTCTTTGGGAGCAGCTGGCGACAGTTGAGTGGAGAATGCATTTTCCAGGAGTGAATCGCAAATCGAAGGGAAGCACCGTTGGTTCCGAATAGTTTCGATCAGCATGGGGTGTACTATGGTGGATTATAGAGGTATAGAGGTCGGCGGAGTCTCGCGTGGCTGTTGTCGGTTGCATGGGCGGAGGCAACCTGGCACCGGCAGCCCCTCATTCGCTTTCCGGGTGCCACCCTTCTTTTTCGAATCGTTGCCGCATATCCCAGGGCTGCGGCAATCACGCACGTGGAGGGCGCATGCGCCCGACATGACCCCAACACACACACGTACACCAATCTCCTAGCACCGGAGAACGGCACCCCTTTTAGCTCCGCTCTCTCGAGCAACCTACCCAACTAACTCCTTATGCCTGAAATTTCGAACTTGCCCAACTACTTCTCTCCTCCCTTTCACCAATAATCTTTTAAACTAACTTTAAACTAAAATCTCCAATAGCAAAATAATTCCACAGTAGTAAGCAGCAGTCTAAAATTAAAACCTGGAGTGCACGTAGGCGCCACTATGGCGCCAAAATGTACAGTAACGAGACAAGAGTGATTGGAGCGCAAGTGGGCGTTCGAGTGGATGTAAGTCATCGTAGGATTCCGGCGATGTTTGTTGGAGTCTGCGTGACAGAATTGGAGCTCGAGAAATGCCGTGCGTTGATTCTCACCCCCTGGCAGAGTCGTACAATTAACAACTAGACAAGCTACTCAGTCATATATACTCGAGTGGATTGCAGAGTTCCGGTTGCCCTTTCGGCTGTAGGTTGACTCGCACGTTCTCCACTCGCGTGTTCTTGGACTGCTTTGCATAGAGGAGCATTTGAATAAGTATGATTTATCGTGGAGAGTCTCGGTACACACTCGGCAAATATATTCGCTCCACACGATAGCCAAAGGAGACGAGCCGCTGTCAGAGTCACCCTGACACCTTTGCTGATTATCGCAGTGCTTTTTCCGAGGAAATCATAAACACGGCAAACCAGATAGGCCCGGTTCCAGCAGGCACACGTCAGGTTAAATCTGCTACTAGGATGGCACAAAAAAAAACAACAACAAAGAGCGAGGATGGATGAATCCTCTTTGGCCAACAATGCGTTAGAATCGTTCGCCGAAGAAGACGGCCAGGCACACACAGAGACACAGAGTTATTTGTAAATTACGAAACATTTATTTATTGATTTCTTTACTTCACGATTGCATTTCATCCGGGGGTGGTGGTGGTTCTCCTATGATCCAATATAAACATAAGCATCGTACACTGTGCCCAATTATGCGTCCTTATCTTACAGGCCTATATACACATAGTGTCTGCTTTTAAGAATAATCGTTATTAAGGAATACGTGGTGTCCACACTTATTAGAATGCTCGCTCGGCGGAAAAACTCGCAATTACTTAGCTCCGCTAATTACACTAACAGCCGCGCGCTCGCTCGCTCGCTTATCCCTCAATGTTCTTTCTTCGGCTTCTTCGGAATACGATCGCGCCCCTTAAAACTTTACCTCTACACGTATATCCTAGCGTTTACCGTCGATTTAACATATTGTTTTGGTATATCGTCACAGCAACTCTGTGCATCAATCGGTTTGATTACCACGCGCGGTTCGAGTGGCCTCGAGAAGAAAATGCCGTCCGGTCGAAGTCGAGAGCGCAAGAGTGCAAGTAGGATCTGCGCGCTCCCGGCCTAATTCTAATCGTCTCTATTGGTCGTTCACTTGTACGCGCGCTCTCATTCTCTCTCTCTCTCTCATTCTCTCTCTCCCTCTCTCTCGATAAAAATAGAATTATATTAAAGAATAGAATATACCCTTCGGACAGTATTTACATCGCTCGCGAAGAGGATCGGGCTTCGATAATTAAGGATGAAATCCTGGCATACTCGATTACGTCAGCATCTCCAATCAAGCGAGGGTAGAGTGGTGAGGAGGGTAGGGGAGGGAATGGGGAGTCTCTCGACATGTATGGAAAATGCTGGTGCCAACAATGGAAGGACAGCCTTCAAGTAACATGCAGAAACGCTAGCGCGGATAGCACAGAGCGATGGGAAAAGAGCGGAGAGATTGGTAATCACGTGTCTGTGCGTGTGTGTGTGTGCACGAATGAATCGAGTCGACTGCCAGAGGATAATTAGCCGGTGCCCCCTAGACGCGCGAGTACGTACATAAATATAGTAGCAAATATCGACACTTACCACACGCTTTTACTAGAACTGAACGCGCTCTCTCAGGCCGATGCCGATCCTGCGAGGACTCACCCGGCACTGATTGGAAAGCGGGTGCCGCGTGAAACCTCGAGGAAATCCCGGCGGCATCCACGTGAAAGTCCTGGGAAGTTGTCTCTTCCACGTTTTAACTCTATGATTACTTATAGATGAGTTACGATCGCTGCGCGTTAATCACATAGCAGTATGACTTTCTTTACACGAGTATATACATTAGTATCGTCCAGCAATATGTACACGGTTGCTTCCGGCTCGTGGAGCGTCGCGCGCGCGCGCGCTCTCCTCTCTCGTTCAACTCCTCGGCCTCTCTCGAGTTACTCGAGCAACTAATTTTCGTCTTATCGCTGAAATTACAGTCGTCCGTCGACTCTTCTTCTCTACGTGTACCTTTTTGCGCGCATAGCTCACTATTTGCTTGTTGCCAATCGAGCAAAGCCCATGTAACCGGTACCAAGAGAAACAGGATGTCGATTGAATGGAATACCGGTTACACGAAGAGGCAAGATGTAACAGCAAGTGCTCGGAATCGGCCACGCACGCGTAGTCGAGAGGAAACAATGCCCGCGAATAAAATAATAACGAAGGTACAAGGAGTCGATGAGGTTCGCATTCATACTTAAGGGGAACCCTTTGAAGCCTCCAATCGAGCAATAATGAGTTAAGTGATCTTGTTAGAGGGAACATTAGGGGATGATTCGAAACTGTAACGTTACCTTGCTTCCGCCCCTAAGTCGCTGGAGTCTTGCAACTCACAATTAACTCGGCCCACCGAAGGACTCTTCGGCAAACTTACTTCGTTCTTTCCAATGCTCCGCTGAAGGAATTAACACCAGCGAGAGAGAGACACATTCAAGTCGACCGAGTTCAAGTCCACTGTATCACTTTACTCTCTTGAGGGGTTGCGAGCTAAGCGGTTACCTTGGGTTGTTGTAAGGTATCACGCGACGCTCAGACATGAATTAAGAAGGAGAGCCGAGAGGTGTCTAGTCTTGGAAATGAGGGGGCTTGATGGGTATGCGGGTGTTACAGGGCGGTGAGTCCGTAGTCGGACTTAACCGGGGGCGGCGGGATGGGCGCGGATACTTGGGGCAATCCGGGCGGACTGGTAGCGGGCGCGAGAGGACTGATACTTCCGGAGGAGCCTATGTGTCCGAGAGGTCCTCCCGTTGGAGCGTCCATCATCCCGCTCACGTGATGGTGACTCAGCTGTGCTTGAAGATGGGCCAGGGGATGCGGGTGAGCTTGGAAGCCCGGGTGCACGACGCCCGTGTGGCCCAAAGGCCCGTTCACCGAATGCACCTCGTTCATGTCCAGACCAACATTCGAGTCGAGACTACTTTCCATCCCACTCGACGGCGAATTATTGTTCTTCCTTTGGCTGTTGTTGTTCCCAGTGCCGCCAGGCTTGTTGCTCGATCTCGAAACCTGCGACTTGGAAGACTTCGAGGCCGACGGCGCCGCTTGGCCATTCGCGTTCTTCCGACGCACGTTCTTCGTATTCGGCAGCTTGTTGTCCTTCTTCCACTTCATGCGACGGTTTTGGAACCAAATCTTTATCTGGCGCTCGGACAGAACTAGGGTATGGGCGATCTCGATCCGCCGGCGTCTCGTCAGGTACCGATTGTAGTGGAATTCCTTCTCGAGCTCGAGGATCTGGTGCCTCGTGTACGCGGTCCGCTGCCGTTTCGGCTCCATGCCTGGCTGGTACGAACCATTCGCTGGAATAAGGAAAAAAATTCGAAACACGTTACTACCGAGCAGCCACCACTCTAGTCAAGATACGCGTGACGCTCGCGTTCCTCATGATGTCACTGGGCCAATTCCGACGCCGGCGTTATCCCATTTAAATTGGACTTAATATGCTGCCCAGTTGTAACATCATGTACAAGCCCAGCCAACGTCACGCCGAAATAAACTTCTAAGTTTCGGATTACCTTCGCCGGGGAGGAGCAAAAAAAAGAAGTAAGGTCCGAGGATAAACAGAGTTTCATGCAGTGGTTTTCGTGTAAGAAAAATCTATTTCGAGTCCCATTCTCGATGGAAACAAACGTCACTATTAATGGTCTTACGGTCGAAAAGAGGATAGTTGAATAGAGCCCGGGGTACCAGCCAGTCCTTTTCTGTCAGGGTAACGTTTCTTTTCATACGCGCCTTTTCATGAATCACCCACTGCCACTAAAAGAATCCTTCTAAAGATTGCCTTTCAGTCCTGTACCTTAGCAGCAGCGCAGAACCTGGACCATTTCGGTATTTCGCTAGTATGCCTCTGTCCCTCTGAGCAACCCTACTAGAATAGCTAATTCCATTTGGAAGATTGGTCCATCCGAAAGTCTGAGAACTCAACGCAGTTACCCAGAATTGCATCGATTAAAAATTCCAGTGAACAAATCTCAAAATATTTCGCAATGGGCGAGCAGATATTAAGTAGGACTTATCCACCAATTAGCGATGGATGTTGTATTCGAAGAGGACCAATCGTTACATATTTATTTTTGCCGATCAATTACGAAAGCCCGAAGACCAGTGGCCGATCGCACCGAGCTAATGAGCATAATACATCTTCGCGGAGAGTAATATCGGCAGTATCCGAATCGGGGCGGAATGATCTCCTTTCTCACGGGGAGGAGAGAAGAGTCCGAAGACAAGAGGAGAGAGGAAGAAGAAGCGAAGAAGAAGAAGAGATCGAAAAGGGAGTCTGGCTTCTCTCATATTTTGTCGTATCACAATCCAATATCAAACAGTGTGACATGTATAAGGGGCGCACCGGTGGTCCAGCCGAATCCCGGCTGGAAAGGCAGGGAGTGTGCTCTCAGTTTCGAATCTGTGCAGACACACATTCCATTGGAAAGCCTGACCGACGGTCTTCGGAAGGGCCCTCCTAACAACAACGTCCGGTCAGAGTCAGAAGGCGAGAGTGAGAAAGAGAGAGGTTGAGCGGGAGACACGGGGCTTCGACAAGCAAAGGGGAGAGATTGCAGTCTCCGACAGCTCGACGGACACGCATACCAGACTCCCGAGGTACTGAACATTAAACTGGCAGCTGAAACCCAAACCTATCTATGCTACCAATCTCAACCCAGCGAGCATTACAGAACCCTTTCGAGAACTGATACCACCAAATTTCGGGCCGACATTGCTACTATATTTATTTCTTCCCCCCGCCGCCCGCCGCCCGCCCTATTACTTGGAAGTGCAATCGAAGAAATGTCAGTAGAATTCCGGATGTTTGACTTACGGCAGAGACGTCAGGAATAAGACTAATATCCGTGAGCAGCCGGCGCGTCTCACTTGAAACAGGCATTTCCAAGGGAATAGTTGCAAGTTGGAATGAGCTGCAGTTTCCTTGGCGAAAAGCGAATAGAAATTCGTGGCTGGCAAGCGGTCTCGATTCCGGAGGGTGTATTACGTTGCAGAAAATTTCTTTGAGCCACGATAATCCGTCTGCGAAATGCCTTTTGACCGAGGGAATACCGAACACCCGGGCTATGGAACTACGGGTGGCACAAAGCTGCTACGCCGATGAAATTCTATGTAACTTCAACGCGCCGATATTCAATCATCCAAGCATTATGTAACTCAGCCCAATGACTAATCCATATTTTAGTCCCATAAAAAAGCTATGTAAATTCGCCCGACGATCTAGTTTTTATGCGACTGGGAAGACAAAAACTGTCGGAGCATGGCTGATCTGATTCTCCAGTAGTATGAACCTGCCGAGCGTCAGACATATGTAAGTTGCGAGCCCACTATTTACAGGGTCATCCCATTGTGCGACATAAAAGATAGCCGTCGTTTAAGCATAACAGGATTGTCCTCGAGGTGTGAAATCCCCGAAATTCTTCATGCAGGTGATCGGAAGGTGCAAGGATAAATTGCGCCTCATAAGTCTCCCGGCCGCCGCAAAGCTTGCCACCTTGCGACGGCAATATATTAGAAGCCACGCCACAACCTCGCATCCTCCTAACAATAGTCAGCCCCTCGTGCGATATTAGTCTTGCACTTTGTGCAAGCCGTAACTCAAAATCGAGTACAACAAAGGACGTTCGGTCAAGTGCGACTATATTTTATTTCTGCCGATTTCTGGCCCACAAATAACCCGCGGGGACAAAATTCAAAAGATGTCTCATACGCCAAATATACAATAAACAACTAATAAAATAAAACTCGTTACAATTTAGAAAGAAATCATTAATAAATTCCAATTACCAAATGGTGGAATTTTGCATTACTTTTAATGATATTTGAACAACAATGTTAGGCCTCTGAGTAGCCTCTTTCCGTCGGACAGTTGCGCCGAAGGCACACGACTCATATTAAGAGTCCAGTCATATAATCAATAATATTTTAAATCGAGCGACATTCAATTATTATTAAAATACCTCAAACTTGAAATGGGCGTGTCCCCGAGTGGCTCGTACCCCAGATTCCCGATAATTCAACTATTCTACATGACGGACAGTAAGTAGAATGTTCTTGGTCTTACTCACCAACACCGGCGACGTGGATCTTCTTCATCCACGGATAAATGACACGATCTCCATTCTCCTCGTCTTCATCCTCGTCCTCCATCATCCCCGGTGATCCGTCCATCTGATCATCCTCGACGTCATCCTGATCGGATCCATCGTCTCCATGATGCTGGGATTGCTGCTGCGACTGTTGTTGTTGCTGCTGTGCACTCTGTATATGTTGGGACGCCTGAGTGGATGGTGGAGGTTGTTGTTGAAGATCGGGCGAGTTGTCTCGATGCATCTGTGCGGAGCCAGCAGGGCTGCAAGCATTGCTCTCGTGTTGGCTCGGTTGATGCTGATGGTGAAGACTTTCCGGTGGCTGTACATGATTTTGCATGATATTCGGCGACAAAGGCGTCGATCCAAGAACCGTCGACGCCGAGACAGCCGGTTGTTGCTGTTGCTGCGGTTGACTTTGCATCGACGAGGGACATGTAAGAGGTGGTTGCTGAGCTTCCGGCGGCATTGCCAGGGCTCCAACCGCGTGATGATGCGGATGAAGGCTCGCATGATGAACTGCGTGCACTTGGTGATGAGGATGATGCGGACCGTAATATCCACCGTAACCGGCGTATCCTCCGTTCAACTGGACCGCCGAGGAGGCACCGTAAGGGGTGGATGCTGCCTGATGATGATGTTGATGGTAGCCGTATTGGAGCTGATGGGATTGCTGATGGTTGAGGTGGTGGCCGCCGCCACCACCGGTGAAGAAGTCCGCCCCCGTCGAGGGGATGTAGTTGCTCTGGCTGTACTCCTCGCTCGGTGGGAACTTTGGGTCCACCATGACCGAGGTCGCAGCTAGATGATGGCTTCCGGTAGCTTGCTGATGCTGATGGTGATGATATCCACCGCCGGCGGATGGGTTCATCAGGAAGGAACTCATTTTGCGTTGGCGCTTCCTCGACTACCCTGAGTGAGACTCGAGTGAGCCGGGCACCGAGGGCTCAATAACTCAGGCTCGATAGTTCTGGCACGATTCACCAGCGAGCTTCTTCTACTTTCCCGAGGGTTTCTTCCTCAGCTTTGACGCACCGCTTGGTGGCAAGATGCATCGCAAGAGGCCTCGCTCCGCTTCCACTGCACTTTTAGCCCATACTCCCACGATTCATGGGTGGCACCACTCGGTTCTCGACATCGAGGACGAGAAATCGCACGGAGTTAAAAGGACTGGCAAGAAGAGACGGGCGCGGGCAAACGCGGCGGCCGGGAAAGCGGGTAGAAAAAACGAGCGGAAAGAGTCGCGGCCGCGGAGAGTAGCAGGCTCCCGATGGACAGCTGCTTATCCTCTCCTCTCCTTCCGCTCCTTTTACGATCTTCCACGAAGCTATCCACGGTCCCGTTCGATCCTTCCCGCCCACCAGAGCCCAATTACCATACCACGTGACCGCACCGCCGACCAATCAGAGCTGCTCCGTCCGCGCGACCATGATGGATAACGCACGCATGCAACATGTGAGTGGCGCCCCGAGGATCGCCGCGGCAGGTGCACCAACTTCTTTCTTCACGTCCTTTGCGCGGCCACCGATCTCCCGTCAACACCCGATCAACGATTTTCCAGTCAAAACTCTCCTGTCACTGGCAGCACCCAACACTTTTCCGGGCCCCACAAAGTCCGTCGGCCATAAATGTCAATCGGAGGTGTGGCAGCACTTTGGTAGCGTAATCGGGGCGAAGATACGCTCCCCGTTAAAAAGGGCACCAACGATTCACAGGGGTGGTTCTGGCAACGTTGGGTACACACTTTCTCGACGGTCTCGGAATTGGTACTTGTAGCAAGTTCTGAGTGACTTGAGTGAAGCGGACTAGCGTCAAGCTGTGGGACCGAGGCTCGTCCTGCCTCGGCAGAAACTCGTCTGGCAACTCTGCTCCGTGATCAACTCCCTCTTGGTTCGTCGAGGCCGGCTGGCTTCAAGCCGATACGGAGAGAGAGACGGCTCTTCCCCTCTCCTCGCTGCTCCCTCGTCGCTTCTCCTCCGGAGCCCGGCCCCCACCACCGCCCAGCACGAGACCAACCCCTGCCACGGAAAGGATCCCCGAGGATCCTGTATCCTTATGGAGCATACTCCTCGAGGGTACCTAGATCCTTATAGTCACTCCTACGAATCTCCACAACCCGCCTCCATCTTTCTCAGTTCCATTTTAGTTAGCAGCCAAAGCCCGCACTCCAACTCCCTCGCTCTTGTTTATCGATGAAGAGCATCGCGCGCGATATTAATATTGTTAAGATCCGCTGGTCCCACTCTCTAATAAATTAGATGAAAAACATTTACCGCCTTTTGTCCTTGGCTCAGCCCCTAGAGGATCTATGAACGATGTTTTAAGTGGATGAAAGGTCTTATCGAATTTCTCCTCGATCGATGCCAGCACAGTCTGAATAAATGGATTGACGCGCTGCCGGTGTTATAGCGCGCTAGTAGCGAAATTAATAATAATGAGCTAAACACAGCCGAGGTGCAGCCGCTTGTTTATGCGAACGCGTCCAGGCCGATTGGAGGTGCACTCGGTCATCTACATCTACTCCAGATCAGCTGGCTATCCTATCAAGGACGCAAAGCGCCGAGTCATTACACAAAGAGCATACTCACTCTGTTTTGCCGTGTTGCAGGACACAGTACTGCCGGCACACACTGCCAACGGGATTCACTCGCACTTCTCTCCTAGAGCCCTGAATTTCCGAGCGACGATCCTGCAACCCCATCCAGACTTTATCGTTAATCTTTGCGCCCTGTCTTTCTAGTATATAAGTCTCGCTTTTCCGTGAACGTAATCGCCGCGCCGCGCTGTGCCGCGCCGCCGGAGAACTCCCTCTTACATCATGATTCTTGGCAGTCAAAAGAGAGACGTCTCCAACTCGGATCCCTGATACCATCTACCTTCGCGAAGTAACTTCCAGACCCAATAAAGCTCGCCGCCGACTTTCCCGTCGCTCATTGATTCCCGAAATTGTGATGTCAGCTGTCCCATTCTCAGATCTGATAGTCCACTGTCTATTTAAGACAGTTCCAAGTGGATTCCCCGAGCAATCGTATTCGAGGATCGCAGAAGTAATTTAAACAATTTCTGAGAAAGCTCCAACGAATCTCTTGCGACTGAAATGTAGAAGTTAAAGGAAAATTCTGGCGAATCAAGAAAGAGTCCTCGCAGCAGGATCAACTTTTTTGCGGTGGTCCTTTGCGAGTTTCCGGCTCTCTCCCTAGTGATACGTGGCTTATTTCTATTTTTCCTCGAGGCCACTTCGCGCTGCTGGCCGAAGGGAAGATGCTCGAGTGGAATCTGGCAGAATTCAGAGGGTAGTTGAAGGGGCCTTGTGCGGATGACGTAGCCAGCTTCGAAGAGGGAGGAAGAGAAGGCATAAGATGGACGCTGTCCCCTTGTTTTGCGGCTCTCGAGCTGCTGCTCCATCTCTATCGGCTCCGGAGAGTTCTCCCGTTCCTTCTATCTTTGCCACTTGGGTTTCCACGTTCTCGTTGACGAGGCTGGCTGGGCTATCCTGCCACGTTCTCCTCACTTCTTTTCCTCCCCCTGTCTTACGGGGATAGCGGGCTGGCTGGCTGGCTGGCTGGCTGGCCGGCGCGGCGGTGGCTCCGTACACTTCTGCTCGCTCTCTCGAGCGAGTCCGCTCTTCTTCTCTTCCGGCGAAATACAATCAATCACTTTAGTCGGCCCGCTGGCATGACACCCTCCTTTTACACCCACAGCCACCCCTGCTGCCAACTACCCCCGAGAGAAAGAGCGAGTGACTGACGGAGAATAAAAGACAGCATCGCTCCGAGAAAGAGAGCAGTCCACGCCGATTTTCCCTTCCTTCTATCCAATGTGATCTCCCGGATGACGATTATTGCCGGGCCGCCGACCAGAGAGCCTCGCCACGTGACCCGGTAATAGTCATCGTCCTCTGATCCACTGACCACTTCAAATCTCCTAGAATCCTTGAAATTCCATGTAATCTAGAGATAGTTTCGCACGCCCCCCAAGATAATTGATGTTATTCTTGAATGGTGCGCCAAGAGAAAAGGTATTCTCTTCAGGTGGACTTCAATACCAGAAAGTGTCTTCGAAGATGATCCTTTTTTAAAAAGTCGCAGTCGGCGAAACAGAAGATTAGCCGCGTGATAATGATAAATGGGCGCGAAGTAGTTGGCGGCGATTTAATATCAATCTCAGTTGGGGCGGCTTCTTATTATTGGCCATTAGTAAAGTTTTAATAACGCGCGATACGGCAGCGCGAGAGCGCGGACGGTGGGGCGAGAATTGCCGCGATTTATCACTTTCATCGCTTCATTACCGGCATTTTAGCTATATTCAACTTGTTGATCGCTGGTAAGGGCTGCTACCGGAGCTCTTTAATATCGCTCTTCCGTCGATCTTCATCTTGGCCGGGCGCGTCAATCGTGCAACACCGGTGGCAATGGATTTCAAATCGATTCGGACTGCGGGCACCCGTTACGAGCAAAATACTTACCAATCGATCAGTAATATCAATGAGGGCTTTGACACCGAATCACTCGGGGCTTACACGGAAGATGTAAATATTTAGAAAGGCATAAAGTGTTCGGTAAAGATGAGAATTGAAGGTGGTTAATCTTAAGGGAGCGATCGGTCAGGGCGAGCACGAGACTCCAAATTTGCAGGGAGCAAGGAGGAATGTTTTCATGCAGGTATTTGCTGGAAGGTGTTGGCAGCGGATCTGTCCAAGGTGAAAAGCATGTCTCCGGAGATTCGATTTCGCCGCTGAGTCACGATCTCGCGCCCGCCGACATGAAAGAGGGGACCATATCCTCATGGGGACAGCCCTCTCTACCTCCGACACCCTAGCCATTCGGCCGACGCACCAAATACTCGCCCTGTTTCTCCCTCTGCCATCCAACTTCTCTCTCCCATGAATTCCGCCCCCCAACTACCCTGTCCTTTTGCCCTTTTATCAAAAACGAGCCTGATCCACCAATCCATCTACTCGCCAGTCCTTTTATATAATAAATACACTAACTAAAAGTTCTTCGAATGCAATTTATTAACAATGGAATAATTTTGAGCGTCACAAATTATTACTATCCAAAACGAGGAGTTGCATTTCTATTTAGAAAACAGTCTGTTGAAAGATGAAACACGTGCGCCAAGTGAAAACAGTAGTTGGCTGCTATGCAAAGTAAGAAAAAGTGGCGAGGTGACGACGGCAGGACTAACCGAGAACGATGACATCCTTCATCGGGTTGCTCGAAGAGCGAGTGTACCTATCTCAAGGATCCGATGTCTCAAGTACCGTACGAGTGAAAGTCTCGAGCCACTTCTCCAGCGCACGCACTGCTGCCTGGTGCATATCTACACATGTGTATCCAGGGTTAACCAGTGAGGATGATGCGAGAAGAAAAAAAAAAAGAAAAGCTCGCGCCAGTGCGATAATTATCGCTGTGGGTTGGGACGACGTTAACGCGACCTGCGACCCTCGGGTGCGCGCAATTATCGGGTAAAGCCAGTGCTCGAAAGCTATTTGCATACATAGAAACTCTGGCTGGTCTCCCGGAGAAGTTGAGCCTTTAATAAGCGGCGAGACCAGTCAAGGAAGCCGTGTGTTGTCTGCCGGTTTGTGCCCCAAGCCAGGAAGAACAGCCGTCGAAGGGAAGTCGCAAAAGTGATTCGTCACCTTTGCAGTTAGCTGCTTGAGCCGTTACCGACTATCGTCCCGACGATCCTTATATCCTTCCTCGAATGAGAGCGGCCGTCCGCTCGGCTTCAGTGCGAGTCTCTCGCCGGAGAAAGATCCTCCACTTTGGCCGGACGTCTCCTCGAACCAGTAAGGAAATTTCTTCCTCGAGTGCGCGTGCCTACCTATTAAAACCCAAGACTCCATCAGGATTAACAGACTCGCCGACTCGAGGTTAATACATCGGGTCAGTTGAATCGTCTCGGAATTTCACTCGCTGTTAATTCCTCGCTACATCTAACTGTGCATCGGAAGCCATTGAATCCCGAGTGGACTATTGGCATCTGCGGTCATTACCAAGTGCTTCTCGATTTGTGCGGTGTTAGGGGCTCGATCGAGCGACGCTCGATTTGCACTCTGCTCTTTCGGAGTCTCGGAAATGTCGGATGAGAGTTTCCAGTGTGAGGTGAAAAAGTGGCGAGGATGAGTGGCGAGGCGCTTGAAGTGGACGGTTCAAGGTTTGCTGGGTTGAGTGCAGCAAGAAAGCCACTTGGAGATGGGAGGGAAAAGAAGAGGCATACACAGAAGGAGCACGGCCGAGTAGAGCCTGCCCTGATTACCGCTCTTCGTTCCTGCCAGAAGAAAGAAAGAGGTGACTGGGTTAAGGTCACCCGACACCCGTGACCTCGACAATTACCATGCGACGCCCTTCCCTGTCATTTTCACGAAAGCCAGTTTGTATACACACAAAACGGCCGTGCGAGCGAGCGATATTCCCCTGAAAAGGGTAGAGAGACACCCGGGAACACACTGACTCCCGATGAGAAACGATCGGCTCTCGCCGCGCCGTGCAAAGACTCCTTCCTCGGCTAATTGTTTTCGAACGACTCGCAAAACCTTGAACGACAACGTGACCGTTTCTTCTCCTCCGAGGATTAGGACCACGACCGAGCACGAATTTTCTCAACCAACCCGACCAAGAATCCCATAGATTTACAAATGATCATTGACCCAGATTTACCTTCTATTTTTTGAGCCTCTTAAAAATATGGAAAATAGGCCAGAATAAAGGAATAATATTATATTTTTATATATAATAAATAGTGGTCTTTGTAGTCGACATATTTTTCTTGATACTTGAGTTGAAAGGGTTAATATTCTTGAGTAATATCGTGGAGAGGAATGATCAAATAAACGCCGCCGCTGAATCGTTCCCTTAACGATGTCCGTGTTGGACTGAATCAAGTAACAATCGTTCCGAGAAGCATCCGGGGCTTGGTTGAGTTGTGAAGAGGGCGTCGCGAAGGAAATGGTGTTACCCACATGGAGTCGTCAAAGTAAATCGTCTTCGGGGGCAGCTGTGTACCATTAAACGGTTGGGATGGTGGTCAGCTGAATAGGGAGAGCTGGCAGAAGGTGCCTTTCGGAAATCGAGAGACAATTTTGTGGAAAAGCGGTGTTGTTTCATGAGGAGAGTAAGTGCAAAGGGATGTCCTGGCGGGCGAGCGGTTCCTCTCGTGGTCCAGGACTCGCCGCCGCTCCAGAGAAAGAAGGAGGAAGGAGAAGCAGCGAGGAGGCCTCGACAGCGCGAGCCCCGGCCAAGATTAATGGATTTACATTGTCGGCATTTTTTCAAGCGTTTTAGGACCACTTTTCGGACGAGGAGAGCGTCGTCATTTTTCAAGAAGTCCACTGTGCGCGCGTACCGAGCCGATAGAAAATCGCAATTGATTCGCCTCACGCTAATGGTTCCGAATTAAAGCGTGCCGGCTTTCGTGTTCTCGTTGGTGCGCACCTCGCCGCCGACCACGAGTGGGAGAACAAACTTTTAGGTACGTGTGATCCTCCAGTCACACATACCGAGGACTCGCTCACTCGCTGACAGCATCCTCCAGGGACGCCGTGCGTCCCTCTTCTATGTACTATGTATATGCAGCAGCCCGACGCGTGTAATTCCGATTCCGATGGCCGCTTCTTGCCGGCGACACCTCTCAAAGCGGACACCTTGACGCTTCGCGTTCCCACCACTTTTACGTCCTCATGATTATCTAATACCCTCGGAGACAAGCCAGTCCAATACTACTCACACACGACACTCAACGCCAAAAAGGCCTGGTCTCTTCCCAGCATGAATTTCTCAGGATAAATAGATGTCAATTTGGATATTGTACAATGCTCACTGTCAATCTAGTTTCTCAATTGCTCATCCTGTCAACATTCCTGCACCTGAGGCACAATGTTCTCAGATGTTCCGGTAGAATAGGATTGCAAGTTGGAGGGAATAAGTTTGCAAAGAGGCAGGATAATTTTGGCGGGCTTTGAAAGGATAATTTTTGACTTCTGGTAAGCTTAGGGACAGAGTACAGGAGAGAAGGTGGAGATGGTAGGCGTTGCAGGGTCATAGAGAGGAAGGGTTTGGCTTGGCCCAACTTTTACAAGCCACGAGGGACCACAAGCGTTTGTTTGCACGTCGGCGGCGAGCACGAGCCGACCAATTTGCGGTGTTTATCGGTAATTTGAAGATTTACGGCAATCAGAGGTGCGCCACTGAATAGGATGGAAGGTCGCAGCGGATCCTGCTAGGTGGGAGACACGAGGAAGGCGGAACAGGACGAAGTTGGCGCCTTGGGACCGTGCTTGAGGATCCTGCGAAAGGCGAAGATAGGAGCTACGGCAGCTGATGAGCCGTAACCGATTGACGCACAATAACCATCCGCAAGCAGTACCGCTACCTTTCATTCTGGCTTTCGTATACACTCCTTCCGCCGATCCTTATCTCGGCGGGCTTGCGAGAGCCAGAGCCAGCCACACACCCGATGCACATCCACCAACCAACCCATACTTTCATCCACGCATACTGTATATCGACTTACTGCTGGAATTCTTCTTTTTTCTTGTTCATCATGTATCACGCAGCCTGAGCTGTTGCGACTCCACTGGTCAATCGGGTTTTATCGCATCAAACCCATACTGTGTTGCACTCGTCGATCGGCACGCGCTGCACTGACTTTTTAATCAAAACACATTAATGGAAATGGAACGAGGTAAGTCGTTGATATTGAGATGAGCCAGGGACTTGGAAACTGGAGGTTCCGAGAGTTTGGCAAGTGGGTTCGTGCCGGAGGAAAAGTTCTCCGAGTTAGCCGGGGACTTCGCAGCAGGCTCGTCAGCCGGCGGACGTCAAAATTTCTTTGACCCATTTACGAAGAGCGAGTGCGAGGCCTTTTCCTTTGCGAATTTACCACCCACTGGTGTGCGAGGAGCGCATGCCTGCGCTCGCCGATACTTTCTCCTGTAGGAAAAAATTCGATTCGCACGGCAATAAATCACTGGAGCCGGCAGCAACCCTTTGGCTACCGTGGCTCCAGGCTACCGTACTGCAACCCTTTACCTCCGCGCGGCCAAACCGCCTCCTACTGGCATTCTCTTGCGAATATTGTGCGCTACCGATAATGCCACAATGAGGTCTCGTTCCGCTCGATTACAATCGCCTTTATTTACGATGCTGTAAATTATTCAAATCCCATCCCGGACTTTCTTCCACGAGCGAGCTTTCTTCGAGCCCTTTCTCCCGCAGGACGTGCGGCTACTGTGCTCCCGGCACTCTCGTCGCCAGTTAATTTCGTACTCTCGCAACTCTTAAACTCTTTCGTTCAGACTGCACGAATCTTTGTAACGTTTCATATAACTATATTTCTGCCGATCGAGCCTTGAAATGGATTGGCAAATAATGGATGGGAATTATTGACGTAACCAAGCAGGAGGAGAACTTTCCCGATCGACGTTCACCGAGAGAAGAGCCTCGGATGATCCATCCACTTTGCCAGCGGTGGCAGCGGGTTACTCTTTAAAGTTTTCTGGAAAAAGTTTGATGAGTCTATCGGATGCTATTATTCCGGCGGGGCCGTCTCCCTCTCGCACTTCCTTACTCGTCTTCCGGCTTCTTTAATCATTCAAAGTGAATCGATCAGCCATCCGGGAGGCCTGCGAGCGCGCAAGTCATTCTCTCCGGGCACTCGTCTCCGTCAGCCGAAAAACTTTCCTGTCCTCTCCCTCATCCGAGCTTCGTCAAGTATTCTTCCTGACAGGGACAATCGCTTATCAAGACAGCTAGGTCTTGGAAACGGAAATTTGTATTTTTGGAAAGTCTCCAAATACTTGTATTATTTGTAAGGAAGATATCAGTATGTGAAAAGAAGTCTTTGAGAAGATCTGCCATGTTGGGGGTTGGTTTGATTAAATCGCTAAGCGCGCTTGGAAATTCTATTGGGATCAGTTGGTATCAGGATGTGCGCGGGGGGGCGCCGCCATAAATGCGCATTTTATTAAAGGTCCGCGCTGGGTGAATAAGGGTTTCAGTGGGGCCCCGCGATTCCGGGGGTGCGAGATAGTATTCGCTTTCGACCCCTTCACCAAGCCAGCTTCATATACCCCGTGCTACTAGTGGGCTTTGCCTCTTTCTCTCGCTCCCTTTAAGTCGATTCCATTTCAAGAGAACCAATCAGCGATCCCCCGAAGCCCTCTTGCACCCTGCAAGCCGCAGCCACGCCTGCCAATATAGGGTACCAACCCTCGTCAGATCGACCCTTGTCCTTTTTACCCGCCCTCCAACTTTCCTCGCTTTTCTCTCTCCATCCCAGCCACCCCGCTCTCTCTCCAATCTGGTTCGTCTTGCAAAATGGATTCTCCCTATGGTTTTCCAGGCGAACCGTATATGTTCCATCGCGCCACTCAAATTGACATATCAGCCATTCTATTCTAAATATCTAGCTTCTTATTATCCTTCCTATTATCCTTGGTGAAAAAAAAGAACACGGAAGAGACCAAGTTCCAAAGCGACCGCGCTACGAATTGGAGAGTGGATTGGCCGAGGAGAACGTTAATCTTGACGAGCGGGGAACAAGGGCGGGTTGATTTTATCCCGGGGAGAGAGAAAGCGAGGCTCGGATAAAGGGACGTGACGATAAGCGGTGAGTGAGCCGATGTCTACCGCGCACCGTCGTCGATCGGTCCGGCAGATGATGCGTACGAGTTATAATAATCCGTGATAGCGACGGTGGCGATGTCGAGGAGCAGAGGATCGGCCCTGCTGTCACAAAGGCATGCGCCACCCACCTCGAGCCGGCCGCTCACATCGTTAATCAACTGCAGCGGGACTCCTAACTTTCGAGGCACAGATCTACAGGTGTACATATATGCCTTGGCCGCCTCCTCCCGCCGCCAGACCACAGAACCCACTGCCGATGCGTGAAGGCGACGCGATTTTATGTAACGACCTTCATTAGACCTGACCCTTGCTTCCACCGCTCCGCTACCTTCTCCGGAGAACAAGAGAATCACTCCAGGAAGAGCGATCTCGACACTCGACAATAAACAAGATTGCCAAATCAGATACTCTATTTGATGTCAGTCAAAGTTTACATCGAGCTTTCCTTACAAGGAATTCAATGCGATGATAAGCGAATCCGAATACCTCTCGCGAGAAAAACCCCCAAAAGATCCATATTCCTAGCAAAAACTTGCCAAATCCATTGGTGCGATCTGAAGGGATTTTAGAATCCAGTATACACGCTAAGAAATCAACCCTTGTTGGTTCTTTTGAGGGAGGGAACGAGGGTTGCTTGGAAATCGAGTAGCGGCGACTGGGATTCGGGAGAAGGGCTGACTTTGGTAGCCGGCGATATCGGCGATAGTTGGAGCGAGGATGCCGCGTGGATGCTCGTGCATGAAGAGGCATCATCGAGGACGGGGCCGCGTGTAAGCCGGGGGATGGAATCGGGTGAGAGCAGTGATGCGCGAGGGATAGAAGCTACCCCATTTCTGTCCAAGCGGCAAGAGCAGCAGCAGCAGCAGCAGCAGCATCGCAGGAGCAGCGGCAGCAGGAGCAGCAGCTACCCTCTTTCCTTCCTTCACAAAAGGCCGACGTTGCCGAAGGAAGCCGGCGTAACAGGAAAGTAGCTTGATGGGTGAAAGGAGGGTGGGGTGGTGGTGTTGGTGGTGGTGGTTGGGGATCGCGGCGGGGTGAGGGGCGGCGCGGCGCGGTGCGATAGAAGGAGAAAGAATGATGGTAGCAGAAGGTAGAAAAGAGGTGGGCGCTGGTACGTAGCCGAGGGAGAGAAAGCAGAGGCGAGCGAGTTGGTGAACAGAGAGAACACAGAGAGCGAAGCACACAGAGAGTGGACGAGAGGGAGCCCGGCTACGGCTGCGTCGCTCGCTGCCGCTAGTCAAACCAAAACTCGGTATGATTAATGATCGCGACAGGCAGCGAGCGCGCGCGAGCGCGCGCCAGCGCTGCTTCAAACAACAAACTTTTCCCAAGGAACGCCGAGGAATATAAGAAAAAATATATAAGAAAGAGGGAGCAGCTCTCTTTCTTCGCATCCACCCTTCAGAACAGCTAATACCGTCCTAGAGCCGCTCGCCCGCTCGCCCGCTCGTACGCTCGTACGCTTCCTTCTCCCCCGTGTTCGCCGCAGCTACTCTGACAACCTTCCGTTTCTTCAGGACCTTCTTTATCCCTCGGCTCCTTCTCTCCTTTCCAGTTTCCTCCTCTTCTTCTCCTCCCTCGGCATCTCCATCTCTTGTTACGTCGTTTGCTCGAATCGCGAGGCGGCCTAGCGTGCGCTCCCGTGCCAGTCCTCCAGCCACTGGCGAACCAACTCTCGTGTAGATGCCCGAGATAATACCAGGTGGTCCTGCCACTGCCGGAAGTCCTCGGCTCTCCGCACCTACGTGCGTTCCGCGCCGCGCACGTACTGCTCTCTCTCGCCCGCGCTACCAACTCCTCCAGGCTACTCTCTCGCAGACGAAAATAAAGCATCTCCCGGCAGATCGCTAATCGTTTTTGCCAGGACCCACCGCACACAACCCTGGGTGTGGTTCCTGCGCGCGATGTCTTTTATATCCTAGCCATTGCGAGCACCGCTCGACAATCGCACTTTTATTTACCACTCTGTAGGAAGTAAGTGAGGAGATAGTCGCGGCTTCGAAATACTGTTTGCTTAACTGTACAGAGCGGATGGTGCGCTCCAAATTCAATCGGGGATAATGATCGTGTGTCGTTGAATAGGAGTGAACTGGCGGGTAATTAAGACACGGCGACGGCGGCGGCGGCGGCCTCGGACTTTCCATTTCGTCGGACGCATCCCCGGAGCCAAAGATCGTGTGGCACGGGCCCCCGGGGACCGAAGGATGATTCTGCGGAGTCATTTCGCGCCGGCTCTCTCGCTCGAGGGCCCGATCGCGAAAGGCTTAATATCAGCCTCGAAGAGAGAGCACCTGGCGACGAGGCGACCGCCGTCGATGTGGGAAGACTACCAGCGGAGCGCTGGTGATCCTGAGGATCCTCGAGCCTAGGAACTCTCCGACTGAAAGCCGCTTGGTCATCCTCGACTCGACGCTACTTCGGCATCGGGCAGCTCCTTTCGGATCCTCCGAGAGAGACTGCACCGCTTCTTCCACCTTCCCCCTCGTTCGCCACTCCTCACCAGACTCTGTTTACGTGTTGACGTGGCGGCGGCGGCTTCGAGTTGCCCGAATAATAAGCACTTATTAGCCCGCTACCACTTACAGCCGATTCACCTGATGAGAGCCATTCTCAACCCGATACCGCCTTCCATTGTCCTGCGAATCAATTGGCACTTCTGCCACGACCTCTCTCCCTTCCTTTCTCCCTCCCCTTCTGATCCCTTTTCCCCACACAGGAATCGTACTGATTACTAGTAAAGCCCAGTAAGTCATTGCAGTCTCGACGGATCTCATGCGTTCGTTCACTGTTACATCTCTGACTTTATCGTGTCAAAGGTTTGTAATGTTGCGTGATGTTGGAGTGCACTGCGATTCTTAATGAAAGAGAGCTGGTTCCATTGTTCCGATATCATTGGAGGTTGATTCATCTGATGAACTTGATTCAGAGGGGCCGATGGCCGATCGGAATTCGAGTAAACCGCAGCAAGGCTAGATGGAAATTTGTCTCGTACACCTCAGCACTCACCTCCTTCGTAAGATGGGGACGTGTGTCGAGGGGAGGGCGGGCGGGCGAGCACGCGTCCACGAAGATCACGGTGACTAATGGCAGGCACATCGTAAGTCACTCACAAATTGAATTAAACGCGACTCTGAAAGCGTGACGCGGCGCAAACAATCAGCAGCTATTCATTGTCAGGTAGGATGCGAGGAAGATCGAGAGAGAAGCCGAATCATTGTCTGTCACGAAAATCGGGTACCCCTCTGAGTAACTCGCGCCGGCGGCATCCTTTGCTGCCACCAAACCACGCATTTTACTAATCAGCTATGCGCGCCAGCAATTCCAAACATTCTCTCGTCGAATCAGTAGGAAAAACGATCTTTTGGAGTGAATGAAATTTGAACTTGTTCGAGGAAGTTGAGTCGATGTTCCCGGCGTCCATTTTCCTTGAGGAATGACAGGTCGTGGGGGTAAGAAATAGTATTTCAGCAGGGTACTTCTACAATGCTCGGCTCCGAGGGAGTAATCCATCGTTAATGTACGTCGGAATTATACGGCTAAATGAGATTCTAGCGGCGGTATCAAAGTGACAGCAGGTGGCCAGAACCATAGACGTCCTCCCCTCCTTTGGACCTATACTGTCTGGGCTCTCGCATCCTTCGGCGCCCACTGTCTTCTTCATATTGCTAAACCATCCAGGAGGAGGCTGCATTATTTTTTCTGGCTATCGCTTCGCTCACCCATATATCCTCTACAGCGATCCCTTCTTGATCCATCTCATCTAACTCGTTCTTCCATTTTCTCCTCGGTCTTCCACAGTGGCCCGTGTAAATACTCCTGAATAATGGGAAACTACTTGAGAAGGTAACGAGATGAATGTTAAACACGAGATCCATGTTGGAGCGGGGAAGGCTCACGCCATTTTGTCGGAAATCCTGGCCATTCCGGGCCGCACTAATTATCCCGAAGGGCTAGTTTATAAGCGGTATAGTTCAGAGCGAGTGGGCCGGGCATGTCCCGTGCGTTCAGCTGGCCGGGAATGGTCACGAGACCGACTCTCTCTCTCTCCCACAGCATCCAGAGTCGGCCATCCCGGGCATCTCACTTTTTCCATTTGCAGCCTGTAATTAATTATCCTCGACGATTTTTTCCCCGAGCTCTCTGCCGCCACTCGCACGGATTTCCAAGCTTGGGAAAGAGCCTCGCTCCACCAGGAACATATATTCTCCGAGGCATGTGCGAGTATCACTGCCTGACAAGGACTATATACCATTCCCAGCGTGTAACAGGGAAACGCGTGCGATCGCCCAAGGAAATCGAGTTATGCTCCTGCTTTACATATTCAGTCGCTCGTTAGAAAGGTACATACTCTGGATTTCCTGGATCCGTTCCGGTCTTCGCCTCGGCTTTCAATCGTCTCGAACTATCTCGAAACACCCCGTGCGACATTATTCAGGATAGAGTGGTGGTGTGCTGCATGTGTGTTCGCGGGCCAGACAAAAAATTGCTGTCATGACTAATGGATGAGATCGAAGATTCTTAGGGAGGAGACTCGCAGCCGAGTGAATTGGTGCGAGCTCTATAAGACTACAAGGCTCAATAAGCCTAGTTGGTACCAACCAGCGAGGTCCAGCTCTAAGTGACGATTGATTAAAATGCGTATCGCGATAAACAGATACCAGCCGACTAGCCTCTCTCGCTGCACAAGAGAAACGTATGAGTAAGATCTGTAAGAATAGTTCCCCTGCGTTACTAAGAATAAGTACCAACTGATTAATGGAACTTCGAAGTGAGACAGGGCGACGCTGGCTACCCACTTACATCGTGATCCAAAGGGAGTGAGAATGTGTGTCCTATCCGTTGGAAAAGTTCATGTGAAAAACTACCACCCTTCCTCTTCTTCCCCCTTCTCTCCCTCTCTCTCTCACTCATTCATTTAGAAAGTTGGTGTAATGATATCGGTCAAATAAATAAGAAATAAAACATAGTTACGGCCTGTGGCTACAAAGAGAAACTCTTCTCTGGCTATCCCATTGAAATAGTTATACTGAAACAGTCATGTGGTTGTAAACGTCAGTAGCGCATGAGGAATGATTGCTTCAAGTGGCGTATATCTGCGACAAGCAAAAGGCTCACTTCGCACAAGGCCAATCTCTCCCTCTCCCTCTCCCGCTCCCTCCACCCCTTCTTCTTCAGTAGCCAACGCTAGTCCCCCACCGGTTCTATTTGGTGCTCTCCCATGAGAGGAGAGATCAAAATGATAGTTGATCCGGAATTAGCATGATTTCTGTCGGACGTGCCCGCGCATACCTGGGCTTCCGCCGCGGTTTGGCAACGGCTTTAAGCGCCGTCAGGCGTTTACTTTGTGATCGAGAAGGTGCCATCAGTCACACTGCTAAATTCTGCCGGGGGTTGCTTGCTCGCCTCGTGTTTGCATGGAGGTTCCGCTTAGTTAAGTGCCCCGCCAATTCCCCCTCCTCGCAACCTCCCGCACGCCCTTAAGTACTTCACGTGACAATGCTTAAGTGCCCGCGTTAACTACTGAATATCGAATTAGCCGGTTTCGTGGGTCGAGTTTTATTTGATATTTCAAGTAGGAAAGGTGAGTCCAATGCACGTGGGATTAGTGTTTTCAAGTTTTTAATAAGGCTGGAAGAAGTCCAAGTGCTATTGGCAAAGGTCGAGAGAACAATTGCGGCACGAGCAGGATTTTTCTCGGGATTGCTCAAGGATCCGGCACTACTAGAAGCAGGCGCGATCCGTGGTGGCGGGAGTACAGGCAGAAACCGTCGGTATTTTTAATATGCGGCATAATCTCGGCAGCTAATGAGTGCCGCGCGCGTCAAGGAGGAATGTTAATCGGGCGGAATTCATCAATCACTTGCGCCGGTGCGCGCTGGAGAGAGAGACAGGACGCGGAGAAAATGTGGAACGGCAATTTACGAAAACTAATCAGATACTTGTGTACCGGAGGACGAGGAAATGATCCGCTAGAAGGAGAGCGCAAGAAAACGAGGGGAAAAGAAGAGATGATCACCGTGAAGAATATGTCGATGCTTAAGATGGGATTCTCTGATTTTCTACCCTTCGATCTTGGGTTTCGAGAAATAATCGATAGGTGTTCCAATTGCGAGGAAGATCGGTTAAATGAAGAATCGAGGGATCGTTGGAGAGCGCACTCGGGAAAAGTAGCAAAGCTATTTCTGCAGTTGGAGTTTCTTCGCAAGAGACTCTCGCCGGGCAAACTACGCCGGGCGCAGCACCCTCGCCCTCGTGTCAGGTGAATCATTAATCTTGCTGTGTTTTCTTGCGCTCACTCGCATGTGGATTTAGACGCGGCACTTCGCGAGAGACCAACAGAGAGGGAACGATCTCCTGGAAACGAAGCCGCCCGAGCACATCCACCGTTTCCCGACATCCGGCACAGTTCAGAAGCGCGCAACTTACACTTCTCAACTCGACATTCCTCGGTCCACCTAGTTTGCGGGGGAAAACCCTTCAAATGGAATCCCTTTAATTTTACGAGGGCATTTGCGGTCTCGAGTTGGATGCCATGTGACGTGGATCATGGCTGCCGAATTTCCCCAAGAACTTACCGGTGAATGGTAAAGGTCGAACCAAAGACTCCCAAAAGATTTTTCTTCTCTCTTTATTTCAACGGAAAATACATTGCAATAGTAAGAATACAACAGAGTATTATGCCTGTTTTGACTATGATTATCCAAGGTGGAAATATGCCTGCTATTAATAAGTAATGAAGCGTACTATTCTGCATTATAAAAGATTCATGAGGTATCTGCGTTGAACAATCAAGCCAGGCACTATGTAAGAAATTGCGGATACCGCATCGCTCGTGAATGACAGTTCACATCATCTTTCCGCTGTCAATACCTCGTGACTCAGCCGCGAGAGAAACAAGTTCTCGGCATGTAAATGATCTAATATAATTTAGCAAACTAATTCGTGTTGTTATCTCGATCAGAAATTTGTGTGGGTCTCGGTTGCGGCTATTTATATTCCGATTGTCGTGAATCTAATCTTTATAGTTTAATGTCAACGTTTGATACGCAATCCGTCATGATTGCGATCTATCGCTGGGGTGTCACGTGGCCGCTTGTCATCAACGACTAATGAATATTATCGAAGAAACCCAAGCCGGCGCGAAGTAATGGGAAACTTCATGTTAATAAACTGTGCTATTAAGCTTCCACTAGATCGTCACTCTTCTAATCACAGGGCAGACATGCATACTTAGATTCATTATAATCAACTATCCGAAGAATTCCATTCATGTTAATATGAATCAGAACTACCAACTGGCTAATTGCTGCAAGTGGGAACTCGCTCACTGGCAATTACTACCGAGCGATTTAAATATCCCTTTTTTTTTACGGCAAACTCATCAAGGCACATGTGTTTCTGTTTTTGTATCGACGAGATACCAATACCAAGTGGGACGCGTGAAAAATAGGTGTAGTCCACTTGACTGGTAATTACAGACGTGTATGCACTTCATTAGCTCTCGCCAGCGATTGCGTAACAACTGGCGTGTCATTTTAATTTGAGCACGATCAAAGATTAATGGACGTGCGCGCGCGCGCGCGAACGTTCGCCGTGTCGTTACAGAAGGACTCAAGAAAGCCGAGTGCCCAATCGAAGATTGAACAGAAGATTGTACACACTGAAAACTAGCTAAGTATACACTCTCCAATACGAGAATTCAAAGTTGGAAGAGTTTGCATGGCTTGTTTCGACAGGAGTTGATAATATTACGATATCAACGTCACTGAACAATGTTTCCCTATGATCCAATGACGCCGAGATAAATCTCACTGCCGGGCTTAAGTGCAACTTTGGATCCGCCTGTAGAGAATTCTACTGGAATGTGCAAGCTAATGCAATCCGCGTCCGTGCATGCTTCGATTGGACCGCTGGTGGGTAACTGAGTTCATCATCGTCGCCCGTCACCGGGACCAAAGAATCATGTCCGTCAGATATCTCGCTCACCCCAGGCCAACTTTTTTACAGGTTGTATACTACGCCAATAACAAATGTTCCTTGCAAATTTAGCCGGCGAAACGCGCGCTGTCGGCGTTGTTATCGAATTGGGCGTGAAATAATCTTAATGAAAGGTACGCCTGGCTACCCCGGCTACCCAGAATTAATTGGAGTTCCTTGCCACCATACTTGACAGTATGGTTGAATCGATCATTTGCATTTAATTAACATTTACAATGCTGCTTACAAATTAGCGGAGAAGTACACGAAATTTCGAGACCATTGTAGCTTTGTATGCACCACACAAACCTCTCTAGAACCGAATTTGTCGCCTCTTATCAAACAAATTCGGATCTACAGGGTAGATGTAGAGCATTACCTGGGCCTGCACTCCCTTCTCTATCTCTCTCTCTCTCTCTGTTACGCGAGCACAATTAATCAGATTCTTTATCGTACACCTCACTCTTTGCATCCAGACATGGTACGTGCCGCTTTTTAAACTTCGTCGTCGGCCCAGTCTCTGATCGATATCGTCCCGTATTCCTTGCCTCTGCCACGTCATACCTAAAAGTAGTCACCGGTTAATATTGACCAAGATATCCCTCTTACATCTCATATATACAATTCTGACAAACACAAATCTTATATTTTATTGATGGAGATGATTTTGAAAAGAATTTCTGTGGTGAAAATACAAGGGTTGAAATTTAGGGGTGCGACTATTGCACACTTGATATTTCGATTGCCTGAGTCTCAAAACGGATAAAAAACATGATACTTGTGGGGGAAATGCCGGAATTCTACCTAAAACACGTGAAAAACCGATCTTGAATATTTGATTTCAACGGTTTTCCATATGTTTTCATGACTTCCCGACCTTTTCCGGGGCTGAAACTTGGTGGGGAGTGTTTTTTTGCGTCGAGGAGAAAGTAGAAAAAATTCCAGAGCCCTAGCTCAAAATTCATTTTTTCGCAAATTTTTTAAGGCATACCCCTTCAAAAATTTTCGATTTTTCGAAGGTTCTGGGACCGGGACGAACGCTTGATTTTTCGATTGTCCGTGTCTCAAAACGGATAAAAAACATAAATGTTGTGGGGGAAATGCCGGAATTCTACCTAAAACACGTGGAAAACCGATCTGGAATATTTCATTTCAACGGTTTTTCATATGTTTTCATGACTTCCCGACCTTTTCCGGGGCTGAAACTTGGTGGGGAATGTTTTTTTGCATCGAGGAGAAAGTAGAAAAAATCCCAGGCCCCTAGCTGAAAATTCATTTTTTCGCAAATTTTTTAAGGCATACCCCTTCAAAAATTTTCGATTTTTCGAAGGTTCTGGGACCGGGACGAACGCTTGATTTTTCGATTGTCCGTGTCTCAAAACGGAAAAAAAACATAGATGTTGTGGGGGAAATGCCGGAATTCTGCCTAAAACACTTGGAAAACCGATCTTGAATATTTAGTTTCAATGGTTTTTCCCATGTTTTCATGACTTCCCAACCTTTTCCGGGGCTGAAAATTGGTGGGGAATGTTTTTTTGCATCGAGGAAAAAGTAGAAAAAATTCCAGGCCCCTAGCTCAAAATTCATTTTTTCGCAAATTTTTTAAGGCATACCCCTTCAAAAATTTTCGATTTTTCGAAGGTTCTGGGACCGGGACGAACGCTTGATTTTTCGATTGTCCGTGTCTCAAAACGGAAAAAAAACATAGATGTTGTGGGGGAAATGCCGGATTTCTACCTAAAACACATGGAAAACCGATCCTGAATAATTAAATTCGGCTATTTCTGACGGTTTTTCCTATGTTTTCAAGACTTACGATCTATTTGATGTCGATGGTATAAACTCGGCGTACAATTCAGCTCTCACTAGCCCAGATATGACGGAACCTTGAAGTGCATAGTCACTTGAAAATAGACCGGTTCTGCCGAGTCAGCGCCGCCTCGGACAGGGAAGCATCTATTTTTGCGAAACCGTCCGTAAACTGGACTGGCGCGACCTCTCGAAATAAAAATCTGTTTACCGTTCCAATCCGGCAGCGAAAAACAAAGTAGATCCAACAAAGTTTGATGCCCTATTTGCCCCCCATTCCAACATTTTACTGCCAGCCTAGTGAACTCCACCTTCCAAACAGGAAGGTAGTGGGTAGTGAGTACATATTTACCAAACGCTGTCCAATAACTGTTCCGCGATTATCAACGCTCACTTCTAATCTCAAAGTCGAGTGCCCACGCCCAGCAACTTGTTTCCATTAAACTTCTAAGTACCTTTCTTACGAACTTTTGATTCAAATATAATGAGAGACTTCCGGATTCTGATTATTATTATACGTGATTATAGAAGATGAGTGATTTCGCAATCTGTGTTTCTTTTCTGAGTAGAGGTGTTGGATTCTAAAGGTGGGTGATGAGGGAGAGAAGGTGGAGGAAGTAGGCACCGCCTGCAAAGTGATGTTACATGACGTTCTAACGGGCAATAGCCCCAACCAGGAGGCGTTAGATCAATCCTGGCCGGTGGTGTTTAAGCGCGGCGAGATACTCCGTTAAAGATAAATCCTGTTATGTCACATGGCACACTTCTTGGATCTATATCGTGCGGCAGGCTATCGTTAGTGACAATAATCATATTACACCTGCACTACCGATGGTGATTGATGCTCGTCCCTGAGAGAGTGAAGCCCCTCTCTCACTCTTCCATTCTCTCTCTATCTGGCGCGCGGTGCGTTAACGGCTCGCGGATGACACAGCTGAATGTAGCAAGGTCGTGTTCTTCTTCTTCTTCTTCTGCTTCCTCCTCTTTCCCGACGTATTCTTAGCGGTACAGCCGCCTTTATTCTCGAGCGCGTGTGTGTCAATGTACCTTGCCTTTTTGGGTTACTTGGTCACAGCTCGGTAATGTTTACTTCGACAGTAACGCGGCATCATCTCATGCCGGCCTTATAGTGCCAGCCAGCCGGCCGGCCGGCCAGTCAGCCATCCAGCCAGCCAACCTCTATGCAACCCCCTTGCGCATCATCAGCTCTTCCATTGCCGGCAAGATTTTTCCGCAGCCAGTACCGTTGCCATATGCTGATGACCTGCGAACAGAAGGAAGATGGGTCGCTGGATAATGCTGAGAGACGTGTTGAGCTGTAATTGATTCTGCCAGGCATGCCGGGGGTTAACAGGTTCGACAGTTCCGTGTCACAATGTTATCCTTAAGCAGCTTGACTCGGACAAGCAAACTCTCGCCGACCAGAAACTACTCACTCCCAGACTTTTAACTCCTCTTGTCCCAATATTTTGTAAATCTGCCCTCGAGCACTTAATCCGCTTAAGAGGCCTGACCACCGCTAATCAGGATTAACGCGAATTAACGACTTTTCAGAGTTATACCTTCTACTTGAACCTTCGGCCCTCCCCCTTCTTTCTTACTCGCCGCGGACGCTCGCGTAAATAATGAATGAATGCTTTGGAATTGCGCGGCATCCTTAAATTTGCACGAATCAAGGAGACTTTTTCTCTAGGGGGGGTTTGGATAATCCGGTGGTTGCCTTAATGGTTGTTGCGCGGCTGCAAACAGGGCCGAGTTTTCACAAACGGACGCTAATTGCAAGCGAGCCGCCTCGCATTTGTCGGGGATCCTAATCCTCTTAAGGCCGACTTGGACGATGACTTTCAGAATGCCGGCAGCGCAGCAGCAGCAGCGGCATTGCCATGAGATAACGGGTACCTACGCACTACTATTACTAGCCTGAGTAACGGCTATATTATTACATGGCAGTGGCGTTGGTAGCGAGAGACATGATTCGGCAATTAAATAACTTTTGGCCACGATAACATCGCTCACTACTAGTTTAGAGTCAAGAATACCCGGCTTTGACACGACCTCCTTCCAGTATTCTCGATTCGCCCACTCGACACACTGCTGTGCCGCGCCATTGCCCTTCGATTAACAGCCGATAATGTCAATCGTCTTGTACTGGATACTATGCACATGTGGATATGTGAGCCAAACGAACGCCCGTAGTTACCACGACCATATGTGCCTGAGCGGTTGCACGTGCTTCCTTCGACATGCCCCTTGAATTCTACGTACCCTGAAACTCAACTACTTAGAATTCCATGTTCCACAAAAGGCAGATGTTTTACAATTGCGTGAAAAAATGTTGTTACGTTTGGAACTTACTGTTTACTATTGCTGATGCAAAGATCTTGATGCTTGTTGGTTGGTTGGATCGAGAGTGAAGGTAAGTGAAGTTCAGTGGCTTTTGCAGACTAGACTTCCGATGTGAAAATCCGGTCGAGACTACCGGAACTGTCTGGCTGGCATATGGAAGGCTGGCCGTCTTATCGTGCAATCACCCTCTTCAACCACTGGTACGCAACTAGCCGGCAGAGGCAGCCGTACTCCCGGTTAACTGGCATCCGTAAACTGGGAAAATAAACGGGAGTGAGAAGTTGGTTAGCAGTTTGTCCAAGTGCTAGTGAGAGTAAAGTGGTAGTGCGATAAGTGCGATGGGTGGAGTGAATGGGGAAAAGAGCGGGTGAATGGGTGGTCAGTAGTCATAACACGTGTCGGGGCTTAGCATTCGATAAGGCTTGGCGAGAGAGCGTTAAGGTCGAGTTGTTTTACGGCGGCGGCGGTGGCGGAGAGAGAGAGAGAGGAAGATGAGGCAGACGGTAGGGTTTCGATGTCGGGACCTAACACATCATGGCTGGCCTGACGAATACACCAATAAACGGCATAAAACCATCTGCCAGCCAGCCGGCTGATCTTCCTCGACCCTCTTCCCGCCTCTCCTCGCCACGCTCCTCTCGCCTTTTCTCTCTTTCTCTCTCTGCCGCTCTTTCTAGTTCGTCTTTTGACCGGTCTCGGTCTCGCCGGCTCCCCTCGCGCACCCAATGCTTTCTATCCGCTTCTGCTCCCCATTCTTCTCCCCTCGGTCCAGGCCCTCTACCATCCCAAGCTACCATCCCGCATCTCCCGCCGACCGAGCACGCAACACCATTTTGTGCGATCTTCCGGCAAAATTCGCGCGCATTCCCCGCTTTTCCCTGATAACAGTCTCCCGCAGATGATAACGCTCCCGTCGTCTTTTATCTCCTGGAGTTTATGGCTCTTCCTCGGCACATGCCATTTAATGTATAATATCAGGATTTATATCATGAAATTTATGGAAGATTGGATGTTTTTTTTTTCGTTGAAGAATTTTGTGTTCGATGTGGGATTTCCGGAATTTCAGGATGTGTCGATAAGTTGTGCTACAGTTTGAGCAAACGGGAGAGTATAGTTTTCGAGGGGCCATTGGGGAGGAGGAACCGAAAGAATTTGGGAATACGTGGCAGAAGCCTGGCGAGGATCGTAGCGAAGGTCGATCGCCGATTATTCGGCCCCCATTACCGACAAAGGCCGACGATACCTGCTCTCCCAAGCTCGAGGAAAGGAAAAGTCACTCGGCCGGCTCCTCTATTGCCGCCATAAAACTGTTGGGCTTTATGACGTTCGTAAATCAGGGATACAATTTTCAAAAGGTCCCGGAAACACTCCTGGTACAACCTTCTGTCTTCCTACGGTACTTTTCTCCAGGAATTGCACTCTTCCAAACTGCTCTATTGCATCTCCCGGAATGTGATTGTTATTCGTAGTGCAGACTGCTCTAGCAACGACTAGCAACGGGATACATCTGGGAATAAAGTGTGGCGGCAGACTGGACGGTGCTTCGGGCATGAATAACAAGCTCATCTCCCATTCAGAATTGGCAGAAGTGACGTCAGTCATTGCGGAAACGCAGTAATTTGCGACAACTCTTTAATTTCCCGGCGGTCGGCGCACACAAATCTAGATGCAATGCGGTGAAACATGCAATTCTCCATTTTATATGTATGAGGATTGATAAACATTGACTTGAACTGGATGAGTTGTCCTGTGCAAGCATTAATTGGCATTGCTCGATAATTTCTATTAATAGGAGAGAATTCGCTGCACCTTAGATTCATATCGCACGATCGAAATTAGTGTTCTTATTATTAGGATCGATTGAGCAAGAGTTAGCAGCAGTTTGGGGACATCAATGCACTGGGCGCACTTACATAATCGGAATCGATGCCTCCTTTCATGTATTAATTAAGCCCGCCACGGACAAAACGCCAATCCAACGTGGGCTGCGTCGTTCCCACAGTTATTTACTGCTTCCGCTTTCGAGTTCAACTTGTGTCGTATAAATTACGAGCGCGACAACTTTTCTTATACAAGAGGGAACGCGAATAATTTTCTTGCATCTCCGGAATGATTTTTAAAATGATTTCGACCTTCGAAATGAAGGAATTGGAAGACAAAAATAATAAATATACATTTTTGGTGTTCGTGAATACTTGATTGGATTTATAACGAATCTCTCTTGATTTACTTGCCGTATTTATGCTATTTATTAATGCGTCGAAATATCTACCACGTTAATTAATTATTGAAAAAAATTCAGAGTTCAGAATTTACAATTCCTGATAAAGAATAATGAAAGAACGGCGTTTAATGCATGTTAAGCATTGGCCGAAGCCCGAAATGATTGGCGCCAGGAATTCCTCGGCGGTGACACAGTTCGCATAAAACCAAGGGCAAAAAATTAGCCGCTCTTTGTATTCTACTCACAGTCTGCACTGTTTCCGTCGCCTCCGAGAACAGGCCATTTATCCAAACTCGATCTGGACACAAGCCCATGTACAACATACACTTCGTGCCACGTTTTCACACCATTTAACTCGCCGTTTTCCAGTCGTACTTGCACTCGGCGAGAATCTTATCTGATACAATTGTCTTAATGAGAGATCGAAGATCAATGTCACTGATTGCTGCTGATTTCGGCGATTATGCAGCGAGTACTTACAAGAAAAGAGAGAGAACGAGAGGAGCGGAGTGTGTGCAGTGGATGAGGAGCACTGTGCAAATCGATCGGCGTCCCGCCGGATTGCAAGAGGGAACCCTGAGCCGAAAATTCGCCACTGTCGGCGCTACTGCCGCTCAGATCCTTATTCCTCTCGCAGGCCTAATCTAACGTGTCCCCCCTCGCAAAAGTGGGGATCCTCCTCTCCGTTTTAGGCCAACCAGGCATTGGATTCTGGAAATTAGCTCGCTTTCTTACCAAGTAAACCTTAACATACCAGCTCTTCTACAATGCAAATAACAGTATTTTATAGCTGAACGACTTTACGTTGCTGACACTAATTTAATGATAAAAGCATATAAATGCTGTATAAATAACTACAAAGTTAATGGCACTTTGAGGAAAGCAATAAAATTTGGGGAATGTGAAAGAAATGTATAATGTTCACCCGATGTTTGGAGTATGACTGAATGGACTCACCGGAAAGAATGAATGCTAGCTTCCCAATTTCCAAATCAACATTGACACTGAATGAGGTATCGACAGGCAGGGAAAATCGTAGGAAAACTTCCGCCATTTTTCAGGCCGCACCGCCGGATGGAAGCGCTGGAGTGTTTCCCCTGTGAGCTTGCGCTCTGGGGGTTGAAACTGGCAGCCATGCATTATCATGGCCTGTCATTGTCGTAAAACGAGGCTCGAAAGATTTTGGAATAAGTTTGGGAAGAGCCAATTCCCTCGGGATGATTCGGTTTCCAGCAGGGACACTCTATTATTACAGACGATTCTTTCATATTCCATACACATTGAGGGACACAAGAGTCATCCAAACAGGATGCTTCGAAAAATCGACTCTCACCCGAAGGGATTAAGAAAACAAATAACGAACAATACTAGACAGTCACTTACATTAATTACCTTGGAGTCAAGTGTGGTTGAAGAAGACGACGGGATAAAGGGACGAGTCGTCAGAAAAAGAAACTTGCGTCGAGGTTGCTTCTGGTCGACCATGGAGTGCTCGCAGGCCTTCTATTTTCTCTCTCAACGTTCCCACGCCCATCTGCCCAATTACAAACAGTCAGTAATCAGAACTCCAGGAGAGTCTCGTCTGCTGGACGATATGATGGAATTTCAGGGTTCGAATGGAGAGCATTGCGAGAGAGCAGCAGTGTCACACGCGCACGTACACAGAGGCGGACAGAAGATTGCGGAGTTGCACGGAGTTTGCGTCGTGGTGGAAGAAGCAACGGCGTTGGATTGACGTTGGGGCGTCGCCATCGCGGGGTTGAAAGACTCGGACACTTGGCACCCCCCGGTGGTGGCGGGGGGGTGGGGGTAGAGGAAGCTCGTAGACCGAGTGGGAAAGAGAAAGAGAGAGTGCGAGGATCATGGGGTTGCCATGCGACTGGTGAAAGTCGGCCGAGGGCGAACCCACCGAGAACGACTAAAGAAGAGCGCCCGCCGAAAAGAAGAAGCGGTCCGAACTGGTCCGAACGGCTTTCGAGTGGCCTGCCGACTGCCTCCTAGACCGAGTTCGACCCTACCCGGGCTACAAACAGTCATTAACATAAATTGTCTCCTGTGACAGTTATTTCCACCACCACTCCGCCGCCCTACCCTCCCTCTCCCCGAATAATGCATCGGCTCTCTTTGCCCTCGCTCCTCATTTACACTATACCTTTCTACTTCCGTTCTTTCCCAATTACTCTCATCATTTATTTTATATAAACAATCCACCGAGTTGAATTTATTCCTTTTTTGAGAGAGAATTTATTTATGACGAGAGGAAGGAATATTAGAAATTGCAATTGTGGAAGTTTCGATTGGGAATCGACTGCCGAATGGCAGATTAAAATATGCCAGTGCTAGAGTACTATTTATACTTCTTGGTAGCGGTAGTAGTGTGTTGTGCTATTGACCGTGGCCTTGACTTCGTGAATGTGTTTGGGTTCGAACATTCTAGGATTGCAAAGTCATCAGGCGCACAGTGCTCATTGATCAAGACTTCGAGATTTCCTCGACCGATACGCGCCAGCGTCTTCTTATAAATATTCTCAGACACTAGTTCTATTTCAGTCAATGTTCTCAAAAATAAATGACTGAACTCAGCTATTAATTTTAATTATCGTGTTGTTTGGATGAATATCGATAGACTTGCAATAATTCCTTGGTTGAACGCTGTATGGAAATTCTCGGAGAATGTCGGAGAACCACTTGCGGATGCAGAGAAGGTTCCTTCACCGATCGGAGGTAGGAATCCGACTGAAGGCAGACCTTACTCGTCGAGGATAAGTTAGCAACTGCTGGGAGGGAAGGAATGGGCAGGCCAATGACCTCGATTCTTATATTATAATTTAATTTTCTTGTAATTTCAACATTAATATCGAATTAAATAATTTTTAGGTGCGTTATTCGATGCAATTTGAAATAATCATTTGTAAAACAATTGTTTATTGGAATTTAACAGTATCCTCCTCTAGCGAGTGGAGATCCAAACTACCAGAACTGCTGCTAACGGTATGGTATTAGTCCCAGGACCCAAGAGTCCCTGCCGACCATACCACCAACCCCCGAGAGGATTTACCCGTGACTTTCAACTTCATCCCTCTGCCGAAGATGGCAGTCATTTCTGTCCCATACAAACTTACCCTCCGTTTAAAATTCTTTTATGTGCAAGATCGAAAAAGCATAAATAATCTTATGGAATATAGAATGTCGCAGCTTAGTTCAACTGAGAAGTAGGAGAATGCAATTTTTATGGCCTCCGTTGTACCGTAAGGAATATCTTGAAGATCAGATCTGATAGCATGTGATACTCGTGGTCCTGACCCTGCTCACGTCACATCACGTTTTCAGTCTCAAGAAGCCGACAGGTTTACTGTCGGAAGTCTTACCTTGGTGCTCCCATGGGGTCAGTATTCCAGGACGAGTAACTGACACTGGTCAGAAGCGAAGTGCAACATCCTTTTCATTGAGGATGACATTGACTCGGGAAATATTTTCTCCCACATCTACCTTCTTCCTATTAAAAATTTCTCAAGTACTTCTCTCGCGAAGTACACTTCTACAAATTTTGTCATTCAGTTTTGAAGAAGGAAGATAGAAGTGTCGGGAATTTGATAAGCATTGAATCAATAAATTGAGGGGTATCGGTTGGCCTTAGAAAAATGTTGATAGAAACAGGCGGCGGCAGTTGGTGTCGGGTGGGTGGCCTTTCTCGATGGAATGCCCTCCTCCCCTTTCCTCTCTCCTCGAAGCTGTTGCCAAATCTCAGCTGCCGTCACTGTCCGCGTGATTGATACTCGCCTCCCCCGTTTTCTTTTGTGTCCGAACGATTCGCGCGCGACCGGCGCGACAAGAAGAAGAAGGAGGGCCATCCCGCGCTCCGCTTCTTTGTTTCAGCGGGGAAAGCAGAAACGAGAGCACGCAGTCTTCCGCAATGCCATGCCGTTCCAGGATCTTCCCTACAGCCCCATAAAAATAGAGAATTCTAGCGCGCTCCCATTAATCAAATCAGCAGATCAACCGCCCTTAATCAAACTTTCGAGCTCGGCTGGCAGGAATTCCCCAATGTACCCAGTCTCTATCCACGAGAAACATTCAAAATATCTCGATTCGCACTCTAAAAAGCTGTCAGTTCTATCTTTCCAATAACTATGAGCCGAGAAGGGGTTGCTTGGGAGGTGCGTTAGTGGAGTTCTGGGGTTGTCACGTCGTACTCTGACGAGTGCCTCTCAAGCAGGCTGTTCCGGGGGTGGGAGCGTAGGTACATACTAGTGAGGAAAGAGAGAAGGCTAGCAAGGATCAGCGAGTTGCCACTCCCGAAGCAGGAGGAGGCTCGGAGGACTGGCAGTGCTACATAGACCGAGGAGAAGGCCTCCAGGTCCTGTGGAACCGCGCGTTTCTCCCCTTTCACTCTTTGCTCCTCGTCTGGTGCGGGGTTCTGTGTGTGCGAGGCCGTGGCGTGTTCCTTCGCTCCTTCAGCTCCACGGCCGACTAGTAGTCGAGGAATTCGAGTTGCTATAAATCTCCCTTGACGGGCGCGATGCCAGGCGGAGGAGGGCGAGCCTGCCAGGGGGAGAGACGTGGCTTGCGGGGAGAGGGAGAGAGCAAGGGAGAGAGTGTGAGCAAGGGATGCGAGAGAGGACGGTGCTGATGGTACTGGTGTGTACCCGTCTCTCTGCCTACGTGGTACCACCGCACCGCCAACCTTCTACTCGTCAAGGGATGCTAGGGAACGCTGCTCCCGGCACACCAGGAATTGTAATAGTTTTGCTCGCAGCTCTAACGCACACTCTCGCCGATGGAACAACACAGCCACCCCCGCGCCCTAGAATGGAAAGAAGCCTGTCTCGGCAAGTGGGGGGGAGACCTCCTTCTCCGAGCAACCAAGTCTGCCTCGCTTCAACCATTTCTGCTAAGACTATCTTTCTCTCTTTTTCTCCTTATACCTCTGTGAACCAGCCACTGGCCTGCCACTGCATTTTCCAAGCTTGTCACTGCTCCATTTCTGACACTTCCTGGAGGAAAAGAATTTCGGACGAATTCTTCTGATTTCCTTGCTTACCCATCTGTGTTGGTGAGGGTTGTATTACTGGGATAGGGGGTGGTTTGGTATGATTGGAAGGGAATTTGATAGTGGGTGCTGTAATTTTTTAAGTTTCATTAAGTTCGTGTCTTTTATGAGGGAAATAAAAGAGGAGGGTAAATGGCATTGGGAGAAGGAGCGGATGGGCTCTTAGGGGTGGCTAGGTGGACGGTAAAAGTTTTCAGGTGTCGAGCGCGGCGTCGTTGCATGTAGACGTCTAGGTCGGCGGTAAGTTCATCAAGTAAGTTGAATTGAAGGAGGTCTTGTTCCCTTTTGCTATGATTCGCGGGGCCGATAAGGCGCTCATGATTCGACTCCAATTTTACCTCTATCTCCTAATGACCCAGCCTTAATCTCCCAATGTTACATCGATAATCCCGCAATCTCCCGATAGGAATTTCATCCAGGGAGGTAAATGTCAGCGCCGGTTAAAGCGCCGAGTAATTCCGTTGGGGAATTTCGGAAATTTGACAGTACAATGGTGAAAGAGGAATACTATTCCGAGGATGGGCAGTAATAAGGCAATCTATGCCGGAATGCCTTCGACTAAAGTCATGAATGTCCCTCGAGGAAACAATGTCCCGGGTTATTTGAGAGGCTGCTCTCAATCAGGACGCCTGATTTATGGCTCGAACCCTTTTGCACGAAATTTGCGACAAGGTCGCGCAAATGCAGCCCTCCTGATATCCATGCAAAGTGGAAGAGACCCATTTGCATTGAGCCTACACTCAAGGATACTTTACTCGCTGGCTTTCCCAAGGTCGTCGCCCTTCACTCTTTGTACCAAAGGATTGTCAAAACTTGCGAAACGAATCCTCGCGAGATTTTCAAAAGATGAACATTTTGGAGTAACGTCGAGAAAAATAGGAAGAAGTGTCAACGGAAAGGTGGAAGAAAGATTGTCGCAAATTACATGTCGGGAGTGCGTCTCGCAGCGGCACCGTTAACCAGCCTGATGCTGGAAACGGTACCTTCCTCTAGAACAGAGGCCCGCACTCGCCGAGTCTCCGCTTGGAGGCATAAATCAATTAAATTATAAATTACTATATAGAAGTTGAGCAAAACGACCACCTGTTGAGGACAGGACGCGGAAGGTAGGACGAAGCGTGCAAGGTGGGGCAGCCATCTCGTAAATTCCGTCCACCTACCACCCTGTATCCATGTGTAGGACTATTCTCTCCTCGGCTGCTCGTTCATTCACTACCTCGTTTCTTCAGAAATTAATCCAGTTCATTATTACTATCATCAGGATTTTTTTTATTTACAATCACTTCTGGAAACAAGTCCCCACTACTAATAAAGGAACTAATAAAGGTGACCTCGATGCTCCACTTTCCCAGCGAGCAAATGCGAGAGGCGTTAATCTGCTTGAAATTATATTGATTACGAGTGATTCGTGATTATCGACAGGACGTCCGGTAGCTCCTGAATTGCGCAGCTACCGGGAAGAGGATCGTTTACATTTAAGCATTAACGCGGATTTGGTAGATAAGCGTATAATTGGGAATGCGAAGAAAGTAGTAGGTAGGGACATTGAGAGCTGCCAGGGATGATTAATTCTCGTCGGAAAGCGCCAGACCCTTTGGAACTCGGTTGTAGCGCTCCTTCCGCCCCCCTCCTCTCATTCCATGTCGACCCAGCCTCCCTTGCGTTCTTCCTGGCGGTACGAGCCCTGCTTCTCTGAACCCTCTGAACCCTCTGAACCCACCAAGAACCCTCTGAACCGGCAGCACGCTCTCTCACTCGCTTCATCCTGAGAGCGGCGCGCACACGCCGCCGTTCCCGCCGTTGCCACCACTAGACTTTCTCGTTTCGTTTGTTCTCCCGACGCCCGTGTCATTCGTTATTACATCGTAGAAACTCACGGATGTTTGGAATTCCAAATGACGTCTAAAGCTGCTTTAACCGACGGCCGCGGCGACTCGCCTTCTTACCACCGAGCGATCCCTGTCTGCCCTATGTTACCTCACCTGTTTTTCCCATTACTCTTCCTCCGCAGGCCGTCCGCCAATATCTCCGGATGAACTCTTCAATAAGTGCGCAACCAACCCTGCACTCACCATTATCACCTGCATCTCCGAGTCTCTCACCCGCCCTCCTTCTTACCATTGAATTCCCCCAATGCCACTGTCAAATCTAAGGAAACTCCGAGATTCAGTGGTAATCCGTGAGTGTCTACGTGTGTGTACGTCTGCGTGGCAAAGCGCTGAAAAGAAATCGCGATGCTCTAAAAATGGAAGGTGTGATTTATTATGGGAGAGGATCCGAGAGAACATTAACAGTGCCGGGTTCCGCGGATGCCCTCTATACATATACCGGCGGTTCCTTATCTCCTCTTTCTCTATGCTCCTCTGACGCGGCTGATATCGACATACGCGTATTCCGGTTTCCCTCGCGCGATTCCCGATATTTTTCTGGCCCACTCTCTCCCTCTCTCTCTCTTTCTTGCGAGGCGGATGCTCGAGCGAATTCAGCCGGTGGCCACGTCTCTCTCGGCAGACAGGACAGGGTGCAGCTCATCAGAGAAGGAGCGTTTCTCCGCTACGTAAGCAGGTTGCTTACGATATCGGTGGCTTTTGCATAAGGCTATCGTTCCTCCTTTGTTGCGGGCTCCACTCCTCCCACGTACGTGGCGAGGCTGTCACTCAGCTTTCAGGGCCCTCCTCGGCCTTCACTCACATCAGCCGTGGACCTCTCGCGGCTCCCCCTCCTCCCTCCCGCCGCTCTCCTCCGCAGCCACCCTCCTCGCTCCACTATCTGCCTTACCGATTCTTCTCCTTCGTATCTCCCGATGCCTTCCCTCGCTCTCTGCCTTCTTCGCCGCGTTCCTCTGTCGACCCCTCTCTTTCTTTCGGCCATCTCCGCTCCTGTCTCTCGCCTCTTTTCCACTTTCCTCCTCAGCATCCCTCCTGCCTTCCTCTTCCACCAGCTCGCTCTCCCTTTCTCCCTTTCTCTCTTTCTCTGTGTCTCTCGGTCCACCTTGATTTCAAACCTCCCTGCAGTGCAAGCACCCTCTCTTGCCCGCTCTGCCTTGCCTGCATTCCTGCATACAATTACGCTCGGCTGCGCTTATGCATTTCGTGCGTACCACACTTGTACGTATGGAGATCTCGGCTCCCAGAGAATCGCCACGCCGCGCCGCCGCCGCTCGAGATGTCTTTACTACCGAAGCAGAGGAGAATAAAGCTTCGTTGGAAGTTCTTGATAGCGGTGATATGGTACGAGAATGAAAGTGTCTGGGAAATGCAGAGTTCTTGATAGGAAAGGGTCAAAGTATCAAGTTTAACTGGGACTTGTTTTTTTGTGTGTGTCGTGAGGGAACGATGGTGCGGCTCGATAGCAGGTGTCAAGACAAGAATCTCGGCATTACGCTCTGACAGCTGGTCAAAACGCGATGCGAGTCGAGCGGGCTAGCAAAAGGCGCAAAAGGAGGAGGAAGAAGGAGTCTCTCGGTGGTGTAGAGGACAGGGTGTTCCCAGAGCGCGATACCCTGCACCACACTCCTGGTGGATCGGTTCTTGCTCGGCTCCTGATCCTGCGGTCGGAGGAGCCTTCTGATCCCGCTGTCGGCAGGCACCGGCTCTCTCTCTGCTCCTCCTAACCGGGGATGGAATGGAATGGATTTGGCCCCGAATGGGACGGGGACGGGGGGGCCGCATTAATAAAACATTAAGGTTTTGTAGACGATGTATCGATGTAGTGTTTATATTATCTTCTTTGATGTCGACATGTGAATTGGAGAGATTTGTTATTCAGACTCCGTACATAAAAGTGGTGAAGTCTTGCTCCGCTCCGTTTGCGGACAGCTCTCCTCGAGCTCTGTCGGGACTCGGAGGACTCTGAGAGGGCCCTCTCTCCGCTTGGGCCTCAGCCCGAAGACACGTACGCCCGCTTGCCACGGCGGACAAACGGAACGCGGACAAACGCAAGCCGGGATCCAGCGAGGAGGATTGCCGGGAGCTCTGAAGGGGCCCGCCGCGCCGCGCCGCGCCGCTCCTCGCTCCGGCTTCTTCCAAGTTTCTTCTGATTTCTGCGTCGCCCGTCACTCACTCTGTCCACCAACCGAGCTTTTATCTGGGCTCGCTTGCTCGCTTGACCTTCTGCCAGATCGCCCAAGCTACTTACTGCACAGCACTCGAACTTCTCGCACCGATACCACTCACCAGCGGATCAATCGTCTTTAACATTATTACTCCATCCGTATCGAACAGGATTAACAAGTGCTTTTTGTAGGATATTTTTCATTCCGCTCGGTTCTGATTTCGGAAATGCACTTTCCATAGGTGGTAACCACCTACGTTTTCCTTGGCTGGCGTCACGGGGTATCGACACGTCTCTTTCTCTTTCTCTTTCTCTTTCTCCCTGCATGTCGTTCTTCGAGTCGACTGTCGGCTCGCTCTGCCCGTCTCGCTTCTATCTCGACCGACTGCGATCCCGAACCTTGACTCCTCATTAATCACTCGCCGGTATCAATGACTGGATGAGTGACTGACGGCAAGCGAGAGGTATTATGTACTCGCGGAGTTCGGCCGAGTGTTGATGCTAGTCACGAGGAGTTTTCTCGGTCGCCCTCACTCTCTCCTTGCGTTACCGCCCCTTCCTCAGCTCTCCTTGCCGATTGATTCGCAGAAAAAGGAAATCTCGAAGAAATTAATTTAACGTCTGGCCTCTGATTTTTCTATCATTTATTCTTTAATGTGAGACAATATTCTAACTCAAATTTAAACCCCTGAAACAGGCAGGAAGGCCGAAATATGTGGGAAAAATCATCTAATTCAGCTGAGGTCAGCTAATCAGGAGGGCCTTTGCGAATGTTTTAGGTAGAATTCCGGCATTTCCCCCACAACATTTATGTTTTTTATCCGTTTTGAGACACGAGCAATCGAAAAATCAAGCGTTCGTCCCGATCCCAGAACCTTCGAAAAATCGAAAATTTTTGAAGGGGTATGCCTTAAAAAATTTGCGAAAAAATGAATTTTGAGCTAGGGGCCTGGAATTTTTTCTACTTTTTCCTCGATGCAAAAAAACATTCCCCACCAAGTTTCAGCCCCGGAAAAGGTCGGGAAGTGATGAAAACATATGAAAAACCATTGAAACTAAATATTCCAGATCGGTTTTCCATGTGTTTTAGGTCGAATTCCGGCATTTCCCCCACAACATTTATGTTTTTTATCCGTTTTGAGACACGAGCAATCGAAAAATCAAGCGTTCGTCCCGATCCCAGAACCTTCGAAAAATCGAAAATTTTTGAAGGGGTATGCCTTAAAAAATTTGCGAAAAAATGAATTTTCAGCTAGGGGCCTGGAATTTTTTCTACTTTCTCCTCGACGCAAAAAAACATTCCCCACCAAGTTTCAGCCCCGGAAAAGGTCGGGAAGTCATGAAAACATATGGAAAACCGTTGAAATCAAATATTCAAGATCGGTTTTTCACGTGTTTTAGGTAGAATTCCGGCATTTCCCCCACTAAGTTCGTGTTTTTTTTCCGTTTTGATACACGAGCAATCGAAAAATCAAGCGTTCGTCCCGGTCTCAGAACCTTCGAAAAATCGAAAATTTTTGAAGGGGTATGCCTTAAAAAATTTGCGAAAAAATGAATTTTCAGCTAGGGGCCTGGAATTTTTTCTACTCTTTCCTCGATGCAAAAAAACATTCCCCACCAAGTTTCAGCCCCGGAAAAGGTCGGGAAGTGTGGAAAACGTAGAAGAAACCGTCAGAATGAGACGAAATTAATTGTTCAGGGGGACATTTCAATGTGTTTCCGACACTATTCCGGCTTTTCTGCCACTGATTATTTGTTTCCTTCCCATTTTAATACCCGAACAATCGATTTATGAACAATTCAGAAAGATTTTATATCGGACTAAAATATAGCGTACTAAAATGTTGTCAAATCCCAATACCATTGGCACAGAGTTAATGTAAAAACATAATAATATAAAAACATATAATAAACTGCGATCTGAAAACTCCGGGGCGACGTACAGAGAGATTTTCTGGTCCGGAACCGAGTGTGATGTCGGAGATGAGCGAGCGCTCTATGATGAATGAGATCTGTGTTCCAACGGGGACACTACATGCTTCCAGCGAGGTCTTCTTTCTTCAGTGATGCTTCGCGACGAGTTATTCTGCTACTTCGGTTCCACCGAAATTGGAACGGCAGCGTAGAGCATCGATTCCATTGAAGCTATGACTAGGGAGTTTGGAGAACTGGCGACGGTGAGCGGTGATCCGAACTTAACGATTGATCCCTAATCGGAGATTGCTAGGGATGCCGAGGGCTGTGTCCCGAACGCTGGTATGGCGGTGAATTACTCTTTATTTTGTAGAGGGCCGTCAATGCAGCCTTGACAACGAGGATCGTGTGGCTGTCGCACGCCTTCGAAGACGAGCTAACTTCAGTTCGGGGTACCGGATGATTCCAGCTAGTCATCCTCGGTAGCGTGGTGAACCTGCTGGCTGGCAGGAGCGCGCGCTCCTCTCACTGTACGGAATGGTGACTTGCACGGAGGAACCTTGTCCCGTGGCTCGTACATACGTGTGTCTCCGTGGCTTGCCTTGTCTTGTCTCGCCGTTACACGGCTCCTGTCTGTTTCGGTAGTATTAAAGGGTGTGAGACTGCTTTATCAGACCGAGCGACCGCCCGCTGTTGTCACGCGATCCCATCGACGATGCCACTAGGATCCTTGGGAAAATTCAGCCTGCTCACTGCCGGAATGAGCCGACCAATAATCTTCCTAACCAGCCATCCCAGTACTCGAAACCACTGGGTGGCAATGGCTTCCAGTGGAGGTTCGAGCAACCAGCGATTATCAATCGGATTTTTATCCTCGAATCAAATAGCCCCGACAAGATATCTGGAAAAATATAATTCCAGCGAGCACGGTAGAGCAATTTCATTTGGTCTCGTTATGCCATTAAGGGGCTCGGAGGTTCTCCCGGCTTTTACCACAACCTATATCCAGTGGGACACAATAATTGTTTGGCTGCTCGCTCCGCCCGATACAAGCGCTCCGAGTTATTATCGATAATTACTAATAGCGCGCACCGAGGTCGCCGCTTGATTGAAATTACAATGAAAAAAATTCCCCTCCATTCCCCCGCGACTATACTATACATACTGCTTCTTCGCTCCCTCTCTCTGTATCTGGCAATGGACGCATCTGCGCAGGGGCAATGGGGGGCAATAAAAATTAAAGGGAATTATTAGCACAAGAAAGTCGAGGCGCGCGAAGAGCCGAGATAACCCCGTGCTCTCTATCTGTCGATCTTTCAACTCGAGTGTTATCGTGTTTTCACTGCGCGGGCAATACATCACCACGTCAAAACAGCACGCCGCCGAGTACTAATGAATACGACAATTATCGGCGTGCTGGCCGTCGCTACAATTTATAACATTTTGCCGCCACCATTGAATTACGCAACCTCTCCCGGTGCCCTCGTCCCCATCGGAATCGAAGTAAGGAGCGAGTGCAACTGTCGCTCTCCTTATAAAGGGCCAACACATATCCCACTCTCTCCTCGCTGCCCTCCTCACCCCAGAACTCCGCTCTCCCGATCCTTCCCAATCCTTTTCAAACCTCGCCCCGTCAAACATTCAATTCTTACCGATCTACTATTTCTCCCACTTAATCCACTAATTGAATATCAAAGGCGCACACACTCTCTCTCTCTCTCTCTTCGGGGAAATGAGTACCAGTTCGATTTCTATACGTCATACCATTTAATAATTACAATTTAAATTATATAATCATAGGATCCTTATACGGTACGGTGCTCTAGGTTACGTAGACGTAATAAGTAGGTAATTTAGTTTTTAGACTATTATGTATATTACATGGAATGAGAAGTAACATTTCGTGTGACGACGCGCTACGTGAACATAATACTTGAGCTTAATTTAGTTTCGGGAGAATCACGTCTCGCCTTTCTTCCAGCTGACGAACGTATGAATTCTCTTCAGCCTTGCTTCAAGCCAAATCCGGTATGTATGTATGTACGTATGTGTGTGTCTCTCTCCCTCTCTCTCTCTCTCTGTGTATGTGTATTCCTCCCGCTTTCTGCGTATACCTGCGTAAACCTACAAGTGGACCAAGTATCGGATGAACAGTGACTCGAGCTCGACAGGCCGAACGTACGGGTGTGACGTCGACATTCGTGAAAAGAAATCTGTACGCAACCGCGCAGGCAACTCCGAGGCGGATGTTGCTCTCATCGGACCTGTACTTTAACTCTTAGGGGGGGTGCGTTGGAGATGGGGAGGTTTGGGGGTTGGGGAGTTGGGGGTTGGGTATGTCATCCTCGCCTAGTGTGCAAATCTGCGATATAGGTACGGTGCGTGTTGCACGACACGCGGCGTGTATCAACAAAAAAGAAAATGAGAAGAACATAATCATTAATTAACGAAACAAATAAAATACAATTATTAACACTGGACCAAGACAATTAGCAACAGACTCACTCTCAATATATAATAATAGCGATAATATCGATAACTTCAATAGTCCATAATAATATTAATAATAGTCGCTCGTAATCCGCACTAGTCGTTTAATTAAATATGCTTACGGTGGACGCGAGGCGATAACGAAAAGGAACCTCCGCGCGTCTCGTCCCTCGGCGATCGCTGAGAAATCCAGGAAGCGAGATACTACGCTTCCAATCGAGAGTGACTCGCTCGTGGAGGAGAATCTAATTTACAGTCGAAAGTGGTTGTAGTCAGGCCAGGCCGACGAACCAAGAGAAAACAGGAGAAGAGATATCTCTCTCCATTCGTTAACGCCTTATACGACAATAACGTCATTTAATATTCATATTGCTATATATATATATATAATATATAATATATATAATATGTTCAATAAATTATGTACAATTTATTATTCACCTACACGTAGAAGGTTCCCGTCCTCCCTCACATTTGTCCTCGTCTGCCTTCCGGCGACTCTTACTGTACCTACGTGTGTGCGTGTGTGCGCGCGCGCGCTCGCTCGCCCGTACTCCCAAGTATTTCGCTTTTATAATCCCTGTATTCCTCCGAATTTGCGTCGAGGCGAATTGCGTCGCTTGTTCGAGACAGTTTAAACGGACGACGACGACGACGACGACGACTTACTATAGAAGCACTGCACTGACACCGCTAAGTAGAATTACCCTCGTATCACAAGATAACCAACTGAAGGACGCCAAGTCGGAATCCCCTCGAATACTATCTATGTGTACATGCGAATTGCGTGATCGAGAAGAGTCTTCTCTGAGCAAGGATGCAAGACGCCCTAGCAAGGATTGCAAGAAGAGCTCCTCCTATCAGTCTCGCCCCTTTTGCCAGTGGCCACCGCTCGGCAAAACCACTGTCAGAGTCTCCTCGCTTGAAAAGGGCACACGCACATCATCAGGAGACACCGGTGGCCGTGCGCGTCGCTCTGGGGGGTTGGATGACTCCCGACATATTCATCTCGTAACACTGTAAAACTGAGTGCTGCTTGCGCAATGTCGGCGATGCTTATCGAGAGGGAGAGAAAGTTGGGCACTGTGAATTTCCAGAGAGCCACGGGAAAGCCGGTGCCCGAAACGAGTGCTGCGCTGCTGCCCGAGAGTGAAGGTTTCCCCGGTCTCCCCGGTGAGCGAAATGCATGACCACAGATGCCTGCCCGCCTGCCTGCCTGCCTGCCTGAAATCCTATCTAGGTATGGACTGACAAGCAGCGCTTTCGTGTCGTGCGCCCCAGATAGAAGTGGATTACATTGCTATAAGTCGAAACTATTTACAGAGAAAGATAGCAAGAAAGAGAGAAAGAGAGTCTCTTCTCTCTCTCTGACTCTCTTCAGCTGCCCACCGTATCCTCGATCGCCGCTCGATTACACTACTCTTACAACCACTCGATCTCACTTCACCGACTTTACAGAAAAAAATCGAGGTGCCATACCTTCGATCTAGCTCACTCATACTCCAACGAGTTCACCTGCGATAGCAGGTTATTTTCAATTATTGCGAGATCTCTCCGATAACTTGAGTATAAGTGGATGAGGAGTGATTGGCTAGAAGGGCGGCCTAATAGGCACCTCACGTGCTATGAGACAGAGAGTTCAACGTGCACACAGAAACTATGTCCTCGGATGGTGGTGAATCAGCGAGGCTCGATCGAACCGTTGCTAAATCACCGAGGGATAAATAGGTATTGGGGAAGATTTGGAGGACGAGTGGTCGAAGGAAGGAAGCTGAGCCTTGGGGGGAGGTGTGAGGCGGGGAGGCGGAGGGTCGGGGGGCAGGGGAGAAGGAAAACTAGAAGTAAGTACATAGACACGAGCACGTCCCCCGAACACGTGCTCCCTCCTCGCTGAAGTAGCGCGGCTTGCTCGTGGATTGCGAAAGAGTGCGCTGCTGGGCGGGAGTAACTAATTAATCGGTTAATCCCAATAGACCGTTTCCATCGAATCGCGGCGCCGCGCTTGCTTTCTACCGCTTACGTACTAAGGATATATTCGGTGTTCATCTCACCCGCCGAGGTGGCCTCTCAAACGCGTCTAGCTTGTTCTCAATTGTCTTATAATCTCCATGCGTGAGAGTCCCTCGGAGCGCCATTTCTGTCCTCCTGAATCGGGCTTCGTACGGCAATACGAGCAGTGCAGAATATCTCTTGGCTTGCCTTCCACTACCACTCAACTCTGTGCAGCTGGGATCTCTGATTCTACCTCAAGTGTCTTCAAACAGAGGGTGATTTAACAAAGAACGTATCGAATGATCGGAACAAATCTGTGGGTCGTGTTGTAGGCCTTGAAGAAAGTTGGGTAGATAAAGGAGTTCTCTGGATGGAGGGATCCGGAAGGATGGTGGGAAGTTGGGTGGAATAAATGGTGGTTGGATGGTAGGTTGAGTGGTGCGTGTCGGAGTGTTATTGCTTGCCGACACATGTTCCAGTGGAAGTGGAAGTGGTGCGGCGTCCGGCGGGCCCCGTGGACGGCCGTCGACGGCGTTTTCCCGTGACGGCGGTGGCGGGGCCCGCTCGGCACGTCCCAACGTGCAAAAAAGCCTTTAGAAGTTCTGCTCGCCGTACATCCCGGGGAAGCGGACAGCGTGTGCTCCGAGCTCGGCGGGCGAGAACTCGTCCTATGTGGCCAAGTGGGCGAACTGGCCTGGGTGGGGTGCGAACTGGTAAGGGTGGCCGTATGGCGACATGTGGTACGGCACAATGTTCATGCTCGCCATCTTGTGCTCCTTTTTCCACTTCATCCGCCGGTTCTGGAACCAGATCTTTATTTGACGTTCCGTTAGGCAGAGCGCATGGGCGATCTCGATGCGACGTCGCCTCGTCAGGTAGCGGTTGAAGTGGAACTCTTTCTCGAGCTCGAGGGTCTGGTACCTCGTGTACGAGGTCCGCTGCCGCTTCGTCTCGCCGTTCGCATTCACCGTGCCTGTGAACAGAAAATGAAATGTCGAGCGTTTAGCACCGTTTCCAGCCAAGCAACTCGGGCATAGTTGGCCGGTTACGCCAGCGGCCCGATAATAGATCGTATTGCTCCGCGGAATCTTAGTTTCTTCTGTATTGCCGCCGATTCTTTAAAGCGTTAAGCGACCAAAACTCGCTTGCACCCTAATGGTCAGGCATTGTCGCAAAAGGTGAGCGGGTTGGCTCGGCTCGGCTCGGCGATGAGCCTTGGCCGAGCAAGTGCAAAAAGTGTAATGGGCACAGCGTAATGCAGAGTGAAAGGTGTGCGGGCATTCAGTGGGAAATGAGCGTGGGCCCCACTGTCTTTCTGTATGCGAGTATGCGTGTGGGTATACGCCAGGTACACGTCGGCTTCTTAATTATTTCACAGTCGTTAATGCTTCGACCGTTGCCACCGCGTCCACCAGTGCTGGTCAGTTGGCAGCTGTTCCTCCTATTTGCTATTAACGCTGCGCCATAAATACTTTCGCGCCAGCATTATTGCGATACAGTCCACCCACGCGCGCCTTCTCGCTCACCTATCTCCCCCACATCGCCAAAACCTATTTAGTAACAGTTGACCAGCTACGAAACGAGCGGTGAAGCCTCCTCGCCTTGAGTGCCGGCTTCCTCTCCAACTACAAGCTCCACTTGCGCCCAATAATATCAAGTTAACGTTTCCCTAATTCCTTCGAATGAAAACACCTAAGGCTTTGATCGAGAAATAGAAGAAGAAAAAGGGAGGGAGTGGGATAATTTTGTGGCGAGTCCATAAACCTCGAGTTGTTTCAGCAACACGCGTCCTCCCGCGGGAGAGGAGACATTGTCCCGGCTGGATTGATGATGCAGGTGGAGCCGGGCGAGAAGCACGTGGGTCAGGCCGCAATTTTTCAGCGTCCCCTTTTCGCGCAGCCGCGCGCTACTCCCGCGCGTGCATATCAATGCGGATATTGAGGTGTCGGCTCATTTACAGGAATAACGAATCGCTATTAATAACACCGGCCCTGCCAACGACCACCTCCCACTATCCCTCCACCCGCCACACGTTCTCTCCACGACTCTCGAACGAGTTTATCGCTCGCAAAGAAAAATGCCTGGCCAAGCCGAACGAATTAGGTCGAATAAATTACGAGCAGCTTAAAGTTCAGACTACGAGAACGCGGGCCCCACCAAGCTGAAATTGACTTCTCCTCATTTGCGATGTAGAACGAATTCCTGGCTAGTTGGCCAGTCATCACTCGGTGAATTCTGGATGATTGTTTGGTGCTGGTGTTACAGAAAGCGAGGAGAGAGAGAGTGTTTTTAGAGAAGGGGAAATAAGTGAGAATGGGCCGGGGCGAGTGTGCGAACAAGCGTTTCATCCTGAGAGGAGTGAGAAGAGCTTTCAGCGGACTCGGCGAATGTCCGCTTCGAGTTCTAACGAAGCTTAATGACTGCACCCTTCGTCGCGCGGCTGTTATCGCTTTCCTCCTGATGTAACACGACGGACCTTTTAATAAATAGACGACGCTGCCCTCCACTGGTTCCGGAACCCGACCGCCCGGCCGCCCCCCACACCATTTAGCCGACACACCTATGACCTCGAGCGTTCAGCAGGGAGATTGGTTGAGTGCCGGGAGAGAGAGGGGCCACTGCTTACGGTAAGAGATGCGCCAAGTGAGGCTGGATATCCTTTGGCTGGCGGTCACCGGGGGATCAAGGATCCTCCGACGGTGCTCTCGGCTCGTGTATGCCTCTCCTGTGGATTCTTTCTGGTGATTAATCGCTAGCTATGCCCGCCACGACGTCGATCTGGTGTACCATGCCTCCAATGGCGCACTGCCCAGCCCACGGATTGACATGGGAGATCGTGCTCTACGAGCCTCGAATACTTCTCGCACACCACACTCTCGTTACTCTCTCTCACTACTTCTACTCGCGCACCACTGACCTTCCGGCCAACTTTACTCGCTCCAACATACATTCTTTCCGATCCACTACTAATGATCTCGATATACCACTGTTGAAACAATACAATCTACTTTTTTGCACGGTAGAAATGAATTGGATGGCAGATGCGGAGCAAGGGTTAACCGATATATATTACGAATTAATAAATAAATGCGCATGGCGCGCGCCCGCGCCTGATTTCTATCGTACAAGAACAAAGCGTCGATGGTTTTCTTAAATCTCGGCGCGATGATTAATGATCGGTCAAGCGTTACCGCGACGTCTCGCAGTATCTCTTTCTCTCTCCGTCTCTCTGGGGCGTGCGCGCGGGCCAGAACACTGAAAGGCTGCTCGGGGGCGCCGAAAAAAGGCCCACGACAAAGCCTCGTTCCGTCTGCATTCACGCGCCACGATCCTTTGGCCGATTTGTATGTGTATTATACCAGCCACGAATTTGTACTCGCCACTTTCCATCGGCTTGAGAAGACACCTTCGCTTATGACTATTGATTATTGCGAGTACACCGAGTCATGTAAAGTCAGTGTCCCAGTAAGGATCGTTCTCGGCCGGCCTCGGAGCCTCTCCGATGATTAATTACTTTTTAAGTGTAGCATCGAGCATCCATCAACTGTTTCCAAGCAAATTCCAGATTCGTTTAAATGGAGAATGGTGGTAGTATCGCGAGTATTGTGAGCGGATCGATGGAGGATTCACTGCCGAAAATCGAGCCCTAAGCTATTTCGGAGCAACACGACGCATTGCTCCCGCTGGCTTATGCGTTATTCATCCACCGCAGCAGCCTGTCACTCGGACACTCAGCCAAGTCGGACTGACAGTTCGTGTCCTATCAAGTACAATATCCGTTACTAGTCCCGAGCGAAGGCGACCAAAGCACCCTGCTATTTCGAACGCCTCGGAACACGGTGTGCCCTCTCAGAGTTCAACGTGTTCGCCCTCGCCGACTCTCCCTCTCCCTTTCTCTCTTCCGTCAAATCAATCGAATTCAAGTGTGCTTATTGGCGGCCGCAATTTCCAAAAAATCCTGCCGCGCTAACTCGAGCGTTGTGTAACGAGAAGCTCCGAAAATAAGCGGAAGCTCCTATTCCGTGTTCGTGCTGACAGATTCAATTACGATTCTCTCCGGGGCCTGGGCGCCTCGCGATAGAAGAGCGGCGGCTATAAAAAAACGGGCCGCCAGCGACTGGCAGCGTAAAAATGTTTGACATTCGCCCGGTGGAAAAAAAGAACGATCTCTCCTTCCATCTCCGTCTGTGCTCTGTCGTTCGGGCAGATAGGGCAATGCGCATAGTTGTCGTCGATGGTGTAAGGCCTGGCTCTGCTCCTCGTGGTGGCCGCGCGGCTGGGAAAGAGCTGCGAGGAAGCGAGCGAGAGAGCGGCTTAAGCGCAGGGCCATGTCATGTCAGCTATCTGGATGTCACCTAGACATCGCATCGCCTTCTATCCTAGGCTCGCGATCACCGCAGCTCTCTTAATAGAACCTCTGTGCATGTGTGTCTGTGTGTCCTCCGAGCACTCTCAGCCACATCTACATTCGTGACTCTCGACGTATTTGCGGTGAATCCCGCGCGGCGCACAACCACTGTGTCTTGCTTGTACTGCTCTCACACTGACTGCCAGAGGCACGAGGACAGCGTGCTCTCTGACTCGCTCGACTGATTGACAGGCAGCCTCGCTTAAGAACGAGCTACATGCCCGACTCAGGGATCACCTCACTTTCCCTCCCCATCGACCCCTCCTACCCTCTTCCAGCGATCCCAACACTTTTTACACACCATCCACCGAGTACTTTCCACCGGGATCACGCGCCAAGATCGCTCTGCCACCACTATTTTCATACCAACCCCAAGACAATTCAAATAGGCCGGACTCGAAATTAAATCGCAGCCGCGCGCGCGCATCACATCCAGCCGCCACTATTAAATCCGGCATGTCTCGGGACAAATTGCTCGCCTCGCTCCAAATGGGAAATTAGCCTTGGGAAGCCGGGCATTCATTTGCACACTGATGCATTCTCCACCGGTTGATCGATTTGCTTTATTATATAGGAAAAAGGAGACACTTTTCACTGCTTTGGAAACTGGTGCACCTTACATTCCGAGGGCTTGTTTTATTGTTGCGCGCACACTCTCGCTAGCACGTAGCTGTTGCCGGGCACATTAACCTCGAACAGTGAATGTCGGTCGGGAGCAAGTTCTCCGGAAATATATAGAGAGTCGTGCAGCAGGGCCGAGCAACCCCCGAAGAAGCATATCTGAGTGGTTATCTGATACGAGTACCAATGCGGCTTTTATCGGCGCTTTCCATCGGCTCGATCGATCGAAGAATTCCAAAGGAAGAGTAACGAAGGCGTCCCAAGCGTCGCGCGACTAATGGCACCGCGAACTCCGAGCTGTCTTTCAAGAATAATTGGAATTCACCTTGCCGCATTTTTTCGAATTTTTATATCAGCCTGTAAAAGTTTCCTTGGGCGTCCAATTGTCTGATAGATCGAAACAGTCCGTTCTACATTACTAATGATGCGATATCGGCTTTTATCCGCGCTATTTTGCTAAGAGCGTGCTCGAACCAAGTACGAATCAATTTAGGAAAACACCAGGAACGAAGGGGAAGGGAGGCTGCGACTATTGTCGGAGAGGAGAGCGTAAGCGCGATCCATAAATCAAAAGGCTCGTAATAGGTCGGAACCATTAGCCGATATTCGAAGTCACGGATGAGATGCACGGCGCATTGACACGACCGACAAAAGACTAGATGCTCATAAATAACCACCGGCGAGGCGCAGCTCTTGCTCTCCCAGTTATTATGCAATTACGATTGCATCTCCGTGGACTTAGGTGGTCCAGGGCTTCAAGATCGTACGGCAGGCACCACCAGATAATACCCACTAAATGTTGTCCTTCCTTCCAACCCGGATAGTTGGCCAACTGTTTCGCGTGGCTCTCGCTTCTTTATTTCTCTCCTGGCTCTCGAGCTTGATCCATCTCGGTGACCCGATCCCATCCTTACTAATGATCTTCTAAGGTTCCTCATGATTCTGCTCGCCTCCGGACTGCCACGCTCGAGCCTCCGATAGCCAGGGCATTTATTTATTTATGGGATATAAAGAAGACTTGTTCCACACTAATTATGATCGGTATCGGTTACCCTCCTACCCGCCCGCCCGAAGGCACTTCCCAACGATCGCGCTTCAAACGATTATTACCAGTTTAGACTGCCGATCGCGTGTCTTCCCAAGCTCCTCGTTGTACCGCTAAATATGAACAGGTCCCATGCCAAGTTTACCATCAATTGGCTGTTTAACATCGATTGAAAGAGGAGGGTGCCAAGCAAGGGCTTGGTGGCAACTAGTGCATGGCAAATGGTAGCCGATAACTTCCACGAGACTTATGTAACGCGTAGGGTCAATGCGTCTAGTGACACATGCAGTAATGATACTGTTGCCTGCTTGTTTCGGGGTGGCTGTGCAGGAATAGCGTACGTGTTCCTGATAGAGTGTGCCGGCTGGCGATGCTCCAGCGTGAATCGGTGGCGCCCGCGAGTTCTCCTAGCCGGAAGAGCATGGAGACTGGTCCAGAGGCAAGCAAGCAGGCAAGCAAGCACGGCACAGGAGAGAGAGTAGAGAGTCGAGAGTCGAGAGTCGAGAGTCGAGTGGCAGTAACAGTCGGCGTGGTCAGTCCACGCGCGATTTAAATTTATCTAAGCGTGTTTTGCGTCATTCAGGCTCTATCCCCGGCTGATTTGTGACCTTTCGGTAGTGGCGCAGCTGGCGGCTCCAATCGCCAGAGCCGAAGTCAGCGAGAAGAGGAGAGGAGAAGTGGTGGAAGAGAAGCGTGGCAAGGAGGGAGGCAAAGTTCGCGGAGGCCTCCGTGAAAATCAACGACCTGTCAACATTCCGCGACAGAGAGGACATCGAGGAGACAGCGAGGACGCCAGTCGGCACCGGGATGATCGGCCTTCTAGCTACGATCCACCTGTTAGGAGACGTCCGCACCGAGCACGGGCCGACCTGTCAACCCCCGGAACTACCGAGGGATCGAGCCCACGCCTCAGGAATCTATTTCTCTCGACTAATATACAGCCACCGCCGACGACACTTTCACGCTCCTCTCCTGAAAGACCTCTTAGTTAGAGGGATCCCCGTCTTCCAAGCGATCTTCCGCTTAAGGAGCGATCAATTGCGCGCCGACGCGCCGCTCCGTTTCTTTTCTGTCGATCGTCCCTGGATACACCTGTCGGCAGGCACCGGCTATTGCTCTGTAATTGAGACTGCTCCCGTAGAGAGAAACGGAAAGAGGGAGAGAGAGAGAGAGGAGGCTTGCCAGCCCGGTTTTCTGTAATCGCTAGTTTCCTCTTCTTCGCTCTCGAGCAACGTTTCTCTCTAGGCTTTTATAGTACTGCCTGCCGCGTGCTTTACGTTCTTGGATGTGTATCATTGTCCAATACCAGTTGAAGGAACGATCCTGCAATATTGGTCGTTGCAGGCAGCTCTGACGGAATGCAGTGCCAGTAAAGCGGAGTTTCCGGCATCCGAGAGTCGGGCGGGGTTGGTTTTTCGGGGTGAACCGCGCCGAAGATGGCGAAGGGTTGGGAGCTGCGGCGGTGGCGGCGGTGGCGGTGGCGGTGGCGGGGGTGGCACGGAAAAACTGTGTGCGGGCGAATGGACGGGCGAAGTTCACGCTGGGATGGATGGGGGCCGAAGGATGCCGGGGCGAAAGGGGGCGAGAAAGAGAACCGAGACGGGAAAGAGAGCCGAGAGAGCCGGGTGAGGCTTTTATGCCGAACTTTGCAAACCGAGCCCTCGCGCTCTCTCGCTCTCACGTCGTGAGCTGCGGCGGATCATTTGTTATCTTCCGTGAGAAAGCTCCCCGACGCAAATAGGTTTGTTTCCGGCCGCTTTAAATGCTTCACAATAATTCGCCAGCGCACGAGCCGCTCCGAATTCAATTAACGCCTCTCGACGTCGGCAGCGCACCTACACACACTCACGCACACAACCCTCTCCCGGCCGACAGGCCGCACCAGCAAATCAACGGAAGTGCGTGCTGCATTTTTTTAGGACCACTAAATATTTGCCCGGAAGCAGCCGGGAAATATCTCCGATCGATAAGGTTCTCCTTCTCCGCTCGCAACCAGTAATATTATAATGACGGGAGATTATCAATGCCGAGGAAACAAGTAGCGTTTAATGAAGTTCATTGACCGTGTGCTGAATGATACAGTTTGGGAAGGCTCTCAGAATGAACCATTCTTCGGTTGGGTCTGCTAATGATGGGAGTTGCCAAAGCAGACACACCTCTGTTCTATCGACAAGAATAAGCCAAATGAAACTAGCCGGGATGACAGTTGGACTGTCTGCACTCGGCGAGATGAACGGGTTTATTCTGAAAGGGTTAGTGAGGCCAGGGTGCTCTCCAGTAAATCTGGCGTATCCGAGAAAGTGCGGCGGCAAGTGCTCAGAGCCCGAGATACTCGAGGAAAGAGGGACATGACGAGAAGAAGACGGGCAGACAGGGCCGAGGTACGTACTACATACATAGGGAAAGACGAGATCGAGTGGATCGCCCGATTGAGAAAGAATGAGGGATAGAGGATACGCGTCTCCATCCATCAGTCGGTGCCTCGATCGGTCAATACACACGGAAACCCGAAGACAGCCTCCGGCCGCATTATCTCAACTTAGTGGCCGTTGCATACACCTTCTCTCTCTCAAAAGTTGCCAACTAAATCCAACTGTCGCACATTCAACATTGATCCCTTGGCTCCACAAATGAAGTGGCTTTATTCCAACCACGCGAATTCCCAACTTTAGAGTCCGGAGTCTTGAGGTATTAAAGAGAGAAAAGTGATGCGCGAAGATGGCCTGATTTAGAACGACTGTACTGAAAGAAGGAATGATAAAATTGTGAATGTCTGTTGGGAGCGGACTACTGAACTCTTTGGCAGTGGGGATTCCAGGGAGTCCAACGGCGACGGTTGCACGGGTCGCCGGGAAAAAGGTCCTAATAGTATCCGCGCTCGGGGTTCAAAGATTTTGACCCATTAATTAACGGTAATCGTTTGACTGACCGAGGCATGTACTGATATTCTATAAATGTACGTGCGGCGCGCGCGCGCGCTCTCTCTCTTCTACGTGGGTTACACGTACACGAAGGAACACGCCTGTACGAAGGGAGTCGCGCTGCTTGTGCCGGGAAATTAATGACTTACCTTCGCCGGGAACAATACAGTCAGCTGCGACTCTCCGCGTGTCTGAATAGGCCGGGGAACGAACGAGACCGGAGAGACAGGAGAGAGATGCCCGAGTGATGCGAGAGTGGCCGGACACACAAAAACACACACGGAAAGCGCGCGAGCGAGTGAGAGAGAAGCGCGTGTGCGTGGATCGATTTATTCCTATTGAGGCCGCGAGGCGCACAAGAATGCAAACGCTGATTCCTCGTCCTCGTACGTGGCCTGCTTGCATGCCCTTCCTCTTCTACCCGAGTCAAGCGCCTCCCTGCCCTGCCTTGCCCTGCCTTGCCCTGCCTTGCCCTGCCGCCTTTTCTTCCGTTTTCTCGTCCGCCGCCTCGAATTCTATCCTTTCCCCTTCGGGCACAGCCTCTCATTTGGTACTTGTTCTTGGTGGTCCATCGCGGGACACCCCGCATCACTGAGAGCGAGAGCTGAATTTCGTCTGCTTGTTATTCCATGCTCGAGCCATGTGCTCCACATTGCTGATCGGAAAAGCGTCGGCCCTTTCCTCCTCCTCCTCCTCCTCTTCCCATCTCTCCCGCTCGCCCTGAGTCTCTCTGGCTCACTGCCTCGAAGGGAATAGGCTTCTTCTGCTAGCTGGCTCTCCGGCAGGCATCCCCTTTTAATCATGAAGTACCTATATTTCGGAGCGGCTCGCTCTCCTCTCTCAGGATGGCTGTCGCTTCTGATCAGGCCTGCTCTTCCTTCTGCTTCGCAAAGGAGAGGAAACCACAGCCTCTCCGCGTAAGCTCCTCGCGCGAGCAAGAGCATTTATTTATGGCCCCGGATCGCCAGGGCGTGTACGTGCGCGACACCATCACTCCGACACGCGCGCACACCTAACTACACACGCACCAGATGAACGAGAGTGGTAGTGCCAGCCGTGAAAAATACATTCGCCTCGCACTTAATACGAATTTTGACCCTGTTTAATTGAATGCCCGGCCTCTTCTGCCGGCACTCCGCCCCACTTGGAATACGATCGTCTATACTTGGAGGGACGCACGTAGAATTTACTCTTCCCTCGTACGCGTTATGTGATTACTCTTCTGTTCCGGTCGAGCAGGCCTCAAGGATGAGCAAGAGTATGAAATGATGATGTAAACCCAGGGAATCGTCGATCCTCGTGAGATTTATTTAGAATGAGCACAATCGGCCTCCGCCTCGAAGCGTACGCTATTCCTCGTGAATATTCGACTGGGTAATTTGAAGACCAGCAGGATTTATGTGTGTGAATCCTGTGATCTTAGGGAATTAATCGAGGAAGTGTTGTCTTGCAAGGTGTGGTCCATGTGGGCTATTGAACAAACCCGAAGGCGCGTTGTGTAACGGTACAACTGTATTGAGATGTTCGATCCCCGTGTCTTGGCAGTGGACCTTCTGCCAATGACAATGCAGGGCGCGATAATCATTGTGCCAGTTTTTCGTTGGGAGGAAAGCACGAGACGCGAGGAAGAGCCACCGGGAATTCCGGGGGACAGCCGCTCATTGAATGGCAGCTCGTAAATTTTCACGAGTGGGATATTCCTCCTACGGGAGGGTTTGTACTTTCGGGGACTGCGAAAGAGGCGACTGTATGTTTCTCTGTGTGAGTGAGAAAGAGAGAGAGAGCACACAAGGATCAAGGATCCCCGTGGCGACTAGGCCACGGAGAGCAGCAACAGGCGGCGCATTTCGCTCCCCGCACATACATCCATTACCCCATCGACTCATCCCATTTGCACTGGATGCTCCTCTCGCAATGAGAATTTATGGCCTAATGTCTAATTTCCAATGTACCCTTCGCGAGCACTCCCGCGCCTCAACCAGATTACCCTTTAATCGTTGACAAATTCCATCTACATCCACGTCCCACCCGTTTATGATTCTTTGATCCAGATAGTTATCGAAGTGTGATACTAAATCAATTTCGCAAATCGAAGTTTTAATTTGAAACATTCTCGTTCGGCGCGAAAATAGCAATTATGGGAGCGGCAGAATTATAGGCGAGCTATAATGGGCTTGTTTAGCAGCGTAATGAGACTGAGCGTGATTAAACCAGCCGAAGAAATCGAGGCTAGAGTCTGCTGACTGTGAATTGCGAGAGCGCGTGGATGAGTGGAGGGTTTCCTACCATGGGAATTGAATGGACTGCTAACCTTGCCAGCAGTGATCCTAAGGAATTGTATCTTTTCCACGAGGGGTCCTTACGCCTTCTTATTTATGGCGTAATGATTGACCTGTAATTACAGCATTCTCTGCGCAAACAACCTTACCGGCGTCGAATCGCCAGACTACACAAGCCACTTGTCTCGAGTGCTTGTTCGTTAGCCGGGAAGATCGAGGACATTCAATTGAATGCCACCTTGATTATTGGGATCATTCGACAAATAAGAGACTGTCTTAAACCAAAGCATGAAAGAACATAAGGAAGGTGGATCGCCATTGAGAGGACATCTTCTGATATTCGGGGTGGAATTATGTTCCTCTCGAATTAACGATACGAAAATCAGTGGTGGGTCAACAGGGTAGAGGGCCTTTCAGTGGATAATGCTGGTTATTAAACTATTCGCCGAGGAATCAAGTGGAAGCCCTGGGTTAATGTGGTCCAGGGTAAAAGCTACTCCTTTGATCGGTGTCAGCGAATCAGCGCGAGGATCGGGAGAGGAAGAAGAGCGAGCGAGCGAGCAAGCGAGCGCTCGCCAAGAAGAGAAGAAGTTGAGTCCGTGCGCACAAATACGGGGCATTATTTATGGTAGAATGATCGGCCTGTAATTATGCCTTCCACGAGCAAAGCCACCTTCCGCTGACCGAGCGAGCCACCATCAGCCCCATATTCTCCGGGCCACTAGTCCTCCTCTCCCTCCAATGCGCTCTCTCGCACACTCTCGAGTTATTCATGCATTAACCCGTAATCCACTCAGGAAATAATTACGCGATTATCCAGCACGAAGATAAGCGAGGCGGGCAGCCAGTCAGCCAGTCAGTCAGCCATCGAGAAGGCACTCGCAAGCGTGAAAATGATTATCATACACACAGCGCACTTATTCCTCAAGGTGAACCATATAAATGGTCTTCTTTTTCCATACGGTTTACAGGGGGGAGCCCAGACCACCTTCCACTTCTTGCTCGAGTATATTCCACCTCGCGAAACTACGCATTATCATGATTATTGATGCGCCAATGACGATAATGCCCGCTCAAGGAAATGAACGCTCATTTTTCTACCGAGCTGGAAAAATGAAGGGGAGTGCCGTATGTTACTAAGAAAAAGGACGTTATTCACTTACTTAGAATGAGTATCAGGAGGATTTCATGATCTCCATTTGCCCACACTTTAATAGAGATATCTATTAAGTCAGTATTAAGTATTCAAGCGTGTTCTTGTCTATCTAATTTGCAACAAATTAATAGTTGGCGTTAAAATCCAATGGGTGATATATCCGTTAAAGAGTTAGAGCTGTTATTACTTGTGCAAAAACATCGGGATAGAAGTGGAGCAGAAGCGATCGCTCTCTGAGAGCGGCGGGAAGTTTGTTTCTTCAAATCGTGGTAGTTATGAAGCGTTTAGGCATCGGGTTGCTTCAAAGGCGAAGCGTCGCAGCGACGGCTGGACGGCTTCGCGGCGGCGGCCGCCGCCGCCGCCGCCACGCCGTATGTCCCATGTTCCCAGTGTACACCAGATCCCTGACGAATCAATTATTTCCCCTAGGATGCGAATACAGCCTCCAGTCTATTTTCTTAGCTGGCACGCTCTCCACTTCCGATCGACGCTTTTTCCCTTCGTCCAACATTCAAGAACGAAGGCACAATATTCAAGGAGGAAGTTCTTGCCGTCGGTAAAGTGCGAGTTACGTGCTCGATTTGAAGTCGAGCCGGAACTCTCGATTGTCGAAGGGGTTTGCATACTTCTACTCTCGTTTGGAATAGTCGGGGTGGTAGAAAAATATGTTGGCCAGTGGAGATGGTCTGATAGAGCGAGGGAAAGGTAGAGAAGGCAAGAGAGTGAGAGGGAGAGAAGGGCAAGAGCTTTGGATTTGGTATCCCGTTTTGGAGGCTGGTCGTGGTCGTTGCCGGGAGTGGGCTAAGGCCTTCGGCTGGTTCGGTGCTAGAAGAGTCCGAGAGCGAGAGCTGCTCAGCGAGAAGGATCGCCAGGCCCCCCCGCGCCTTACAATGCAGCCTGATTTATGGCTCAGCCGCACATACATAGAGTTACACACGATATCATAATACCATTAATTCTTCGTCAAATTCCCCGCTGACTGAATCATACTGGCCGCGCAGTAAATCACGCGCGGCGACTAATGTGAACGCGACCAGCACTCGCTGTCTTATCTCTCCTTTGAACCACGGGGGCAGGTGGATCCAGTCTTGGAGCTGGACTCTCGCCTGAATTACTCCTGTCCCCTTGCCACCGCTGCCCCCCCTCCTCTTCTTCTTCTTTCACCCTATCCTTCTATCTCCCTCTCACCTTCGCGCCGAAAAAATACCCTCCTGCACCTTTCTTGGTCGGCTCTTGCCGCCTCTTGCCGCCTCTTGCCGCCCGTTCTTATTATTTGTCTCCGCCGACTTTCCTGTACATTGCGATTTCGCTATGCACAGCTGGCACTCTTCGCCCTTCCTTGCTACTATGTAGCACGGCCGAGGAGGCTTTGCCAGCTACTCGAACACCTCGTTGCTGACTGTTATTGCCTGCAATTGCGCTTCATTAAGTCGCGCCCCTCTCGGATTTACTGGGCTCTCGGCTGGGCCGCTTCAATGCGAGAGAGAGCAGATATTAGAGCGACTTGTGGGATTTCCTTTAATGGCTGCACGCCTCTTATCTTCCCGGCGATGATCTCTGCGCCCGGGGGTTAAAGTGGGATTTCATTGTCGAGTGCTCTTATCACTGGTATGAGTGGTCCACCACGATGCCCCCCGCTCTCCTCCTCTCCTCGGCAATGGGGCTTCGACTTCTAGTTGAACAACTTGTAATATCTTTGTCCCCCTGTTACCGCGTTGTCGGATCGCTTTACCCTTTGTCTCGTGTATTTACGGAGAACGCGCGGCGTCGCATGTGCTCACTACTGGTTTTCCCGAGTACGAGGAATGTCCCGGAAAGTACGTATCGCTCGTTCCAATGGGCCACGCGTGTTTCTGTAATTGCCATTAGCTGCCGCTGCATATCTTACATGTTGGCTCGCTTGTTTTTCGAAGCCCTGTCGGGTAGAACGACGCCTACTGCCACTGTCGGCGTAGAGCTAAGCTCGTGCGCGCTCGCCATCCACGATTACGAGAATTTATGGGCTTCCTTACCACCGAATATTACCGCTCGCTCGCTCGCTCCGATCGGAGAACAGTAGCCCATTTTTCGGCCACTTCTTTTCGCCCCGTATGACCGTCTTTGGACATTGCATCAGTCCTCGTAAATTAGAGCCTACCGCTAGAAATAGTTGCCACTCGTGAGAGCGGCTGGAATCGCTCACTAATTTCCGCGCGGACTTGCAATTAGCTATGATGATGTATGCCGAAGGATGCTGCTTATCAGCCGGGATAGATCGTGATTTACAGTCCAGCCGCGAATGTTTCACCGATGATTTAAGCAACTGAAAAAGCCCTGGACGTGGAAATAAACGGTTGCGAATGCGTAATCTCATAATTCTAAGAGTGCCCGGCCGTCCGGCAAATATTTTCGTAGTCTCCGCAGCCATAAGTCATCGCTAATCCGTTCAACTAATACCTCCAATGCTTTTCGACTAAATATCGGTTACGAAACATCCACTTCCTTCGTGCTCGATTCATGAGCTAACATACACCGTGCTATTTAGAGACCACAGCCTCTAAACAATTCGACTTTTCCACCAAAGCACTTCGAGCAGCCTATTTCCTCCAATTTTCTACAATCATTCTCAGAGGACTTTATCCCTGCGTCATGTGCTCTACATTCGATCGTTCAGACGCTTGTATCACGAATCAGATGGCTCGCAAGGCACATGTGGAGAGGAATCGCCGAGTGGGGCCCACCGCAAAAGGGTAAGTTAAATCAGAGCAGATGGAGCAGAAGGAATGCTCTCCGGGCTCGTGTCTGTCATCGATATCGAACATACTATCTTTCTCATCGTCTACGAAGGAGCAAATACAACTAAGGAAGAAGGTGCATCAGACTTACTCTGGCCGATGTGAACCCTCTTCATCCAGGGATAGATCTGTGGAGGATTGCTGCCGCTGGCGTTGCCCTTGTTGGAGGAATTGTTTCCAGTGCTGGATGTGCTGGAGGTGGAGGATGCCGGTGATGAGGCGGAGGAAGCAGTGGTCAAGGTAGAGCTGCCCTCGGCCACGGCTCTAGAGCTGCCGCTTGGAGGCGAGGATGCTGAGGCGGCAACCGACGACCTTGAGGAACTTCCAGGCGGTGAGGTGAGGCCGGAGCCAGCCTTGCTGGTACCCGGTGCGACCAGAGGAGTCGGGCTATTCCTTGAGGTAGAGGTGCTCAGGTCCTGCGGCGAAGCCACGCTCGTCGAGGACGTCGAGTCGGCATATTTGCAGCTGGAGGTCGACGCCGCCGAGGGTGCCGAGGCTCCTTGGAGCAACGGCGTCGTTGGATCCTGGTGCAACTGCTGCTGGGCATGATGCTGTGCGTGATGTTGGGATTGTTGGGCGTGGAGAGTATGCTGTTGCGAAGTGGCGGTCGCACTGGCATTAAGACGCGGCTGTGGTTGCAATTGCGTGTAGTCTATCATGCCGGTGGGTGCGGCGTGTTGCATCGCCGCGGTGGCCGGTGTGGCGTAAGGATGTTGAGGATAGTGTTGCTGAGGCGAGTAGCACGGTGCTGGATAAGCGGATGCGGCCGCGTTTGGGTTGTAATAATCGCCACCGGCCGGCGAGGCGGCCTGCATCGGTTCCCCAGGTGAACTGGCGGTGGCCCTCGGCTGCTGTTGCGGCTGTTGGCCCGCGTAGCATGACGAGAGCGGGTTGACGAACTGATAGGAACTCATGCTTCACTCGGCTCCCACTGCGGGCTGTTCCTCGTGCTGTCACTGTACCGATGCCGATCCCACGACACCTCCTCGTCTCGACATTCACCGAATAAACAGCACTCTTTCCACCCTCGGGCGACTTCAGGCTCGCTGCCGGTGCTCTCGATCGCTCGGCGAAGGGCTTCTCGCACTCGCATTAAGTCCACGGCAGTGCCATCCTCTGCTGCTCTCGCGGATCCTGCCTCACCAAGAGCACGGCTGCATGTCACCCGCGCTCGCCGAGCAAGAGTTCCACACCTATGTCCCGCACCGTTTCACACCTATCGCGAGCTGTTACGCGCGGATAACCACGTCCCTAAACGCTCCGATAATGAACGAGGGGGGCTGCTGCTCTCTTCCTCACCGCGGTGTTGAGGTATCCAGAGGTGGAGCGAGCCAGAAGGATGGAGAGAAGAGAGAAAGAGGGAGAGAGAGGGACGAGTACACCGGCTACAGAGGCGGGAAGAGTCCGAGAGAGAAGGAGAGACAGTAGTGCGGGCCGACCTGGGATTCAAGTTTACGAGGGCCACGTGGGCCTGGGCTATAAAACTGTCTTCTGCTTCTTTACGACCTCACCACTCGCATTTACCTACAGAGATCTCGTGGACCCACCGTGCAGTAGCGCGTAACAGCCACCTTATCAAATCTCCCCATTGAGAACGAGCCCGGCCGTCACCTTTCTCGCCGCCCGGCCGATCTCCGAACGGGACACGTCGACCACCTCGCTTTTTTCTTATCGGCCGAAAAAAGCGACAAATCCCCGATCCACCCTGCCAAGTGCACAATAATCGCTCTTAATTCTCGATGAGAATTCGTCGAATGCCGAAGACGTAGAATCGGTAGAGGATCACTGATGCAGGCAGAGCCGTAGCGATATCACCGCATCGGGGGATGAAATGTAAAGTGTTGCAGTTTAGTTAGCCGCGTTCCTGTGTTGCGTGCGCGGAGGGTGGTTGGTATCGGACTGAAGGCCTCGGCACGATCCAACGGAGGCCTGGTGTGTGCGGTAGCTTGTCACGTGCCCGCGCTCTCTGCGTGTCAGAGGAGCGCCTCCACCAATCCCCGTCGTTCGTCAAACCTTGATTGGTCTCTCCGCCGGCGTAGGATTCTTCAACCCCGTTCCTTGCGTCTCCGTCGGCTCTCTGCTGCTGGTGCTGGTGCTGCTGCTGCTGCTGCTGGCGGTGCTGGTGATGCTGATGGTGTTGCTGCCGGCGCTGCTGCTGCGCTGTTCGTGTGGTGGTGTTGCCTGTTGGTCTGCCCGGCTGCCAGCCGACGTGACAAGAGAGTCGGGGTGAGAGGGGTGCGCGCGCGAGAGAAAGAGGGAAAAGCTAAGGGATCGGAGAGAGGGGATAGCACCGTCAGGGGGGCTAATGGAGAGATATTCGGGAGCCCTGAATCCACCGGTAGTGGGGCGACGATCTCTTTCTCGCCCCCTTTCTCTCGTTCCTCGTCTCCTCCGCCTCCTCCTCCTCTTGCTCTTTCCTCAGTGACGTCCTGGCCGCGACGTCACCAAGAAGTAGTCTTCCGCTGGTCCTGCGAGGGGGCAACACGCGCACGCGCCCCCTCTTCACGAAACCTCGTGCTCCCCGAGTGCCAGGCAAATCGAAAGCCTGCCTGCCTGCCTGCCTGCCTTTCTGCCCGCTTGCCTGCCGGGAGAGTGCGAGCCTGTCGCTCTTCCGAGCAACCGATCACCAAGGGATCACCTCTCCAATGGAACTCTCATACCAAGATCTTGAAGCCTTCTTTCCTTCGACGGCCAAGTGATATCCGGACGGCGGGTTGTGCGAGTGCAAGCTTCTTCGCCAAGTATCCCGTGACGGGCCAACAGTCAGCAGGCTGCCAGGGGGGTTGTATCAAGGTCCAGTGTGGCGGGAAAGCCACAGGGCAGAGGCTGCTGGTAGCGGAGTCGCGCTCCGGCAAGGGCCACACATAATTCAAGCCACCGGCCGCGGCTGACAGTTTTATGAGAGTTTGATAGTCTCCGCGCTCTCGCCCCTTCGCGCGCGCGCGCGCGCGCTCTCTCTTTCTCCTCTGGCAGATTCTCTCCGGAGGAAGAGGAGGATCCGCAAATCCGGGCGAGAAGGAGCGTGTTTCTCCCTTACGCGGGCTCTCCTCCAAGGGAGCAAGGAAGTCGAGCACGTCCAAGCCGGAGGAAAGAAGGAAAGAAGGGCCTACGACACGCGGAAAAGGGAAGAGCAGGCTCTCACGCGCGCACTATGCACCGCACTCTTTATTGTCCCATAAATTCAAACCTGTTGCCCACCGCCCGAATCAGAGGAGGAGACGAGAGAGAGCGAGAGAGAGAAAGAGAGTGTGTGTGGAGCACGCGGATCCAACATAGGGCGACGGAAACGAGAAAAAGCGCGCGCTCTGTACAGAAGGACAGAAGGACAGAAGGGAAAGAGAAAGGCAGAGGGACCTGCGAGATGAATCCTCTCGTGATCACGGTCAATCTCGATGAACGCCCCCGTTTTCTATGGCGCGGGTACCCGCGAGAGCGCCGGACGCAACTCGTAACTCACTGAGAGGCGACTACGAGGCGTGCAGCTCGAGAGGAGCGAGCCGAGCCTTTCGAGTTTGTTGGCGGCTGGCTCGTCGGCCGGCCAGAAGCATGTGTGACGTAGTAGCCAGTTGGTCAAATGGGGGGCACCGCAGGGTGGCGAGCGGCTGCCTGGCTGACCGGCCGCCACCGCCGCCGCACCAGCCAAGGGGACGACCGTGGAGGCGGAGCTCGCCTTCTTGCGCGCTTACCACTTATCGCCACTTTTTTCCCGCTCTTTCATCGATACCCCGCGAACCACCGATGCTTCACCCTTGCAGCTACACTCGGAACCTTGCTGACCTATCCCCCCTTCAGTCTGACACCCTTTAATCCAGAAATTTAGGTCACAATCACAGGGAACTCCTAATAATTGCAATATAAAGAGTACAGATTTCCTTAGCCAGTGCACCTGCGCCCTATCGTTTGAGAATCTGTGGTCTGAGGGGTTGTTCCACTTGTTCTTCTTGTAGATTCTGTATAAAGTGTGTTGGAAAGTTGATAGTATAGGAATCGGAGATAGTTATGATGGGGAGTGAATAGTCTTGGAGTCATTAATAAATATATTTATTTTTTCTGCTTATAAGGGTAGCTTGTAGCCGGAGCTGTGGTAAATGTGGTCGTTCCTGTTGAACTGTCGCGCGCCCGCCCCCGACTAACTTGCCCTTCCTCTCGCGCTCCCCACTCGGCCGCCAGCTCGCCCCACCGCGCTCACAAAACTGGCTATCTCTTCCACTTTAAGTTCTCCCGCGGCTCTCCACATATACATACACACACGGCCAAGCAGGCCCCCACCAGAAGACCACGGCATTCGCCACTTCGGAGCTGGGTATTTGTCCTGCATCTACCATCTTCCCGAGAGAGCGAGGCCTCTCTCTTCCTGCTGGACCTGCTCTCCACCGAATCATCCTCGCAGGCACGTGTTCCTCCGATCACTGATCGCTCATCGGACAACCACCCCTTCCCAACACAATCATGCCCTGTCGTTGCCCTTCTCCCTTTCATTCTCTGTTTTATATCATTCTTTCCGATCGTTGATTACAGTATAATGTCAAGGATGTTTTGTAAATAATGATTTAAAATAATAAATATATCATATATTATTTCAATCGTATTATTCATCCTTCATCACCCGGCTACCAAACCCACAGCCGATTCTCTTCGGATACTTGACGCACTGAACACACACGAGTCCTTTTTATCATGCAAATTAATTTGTACGGCAGAACTACACCCACGATTTCTAAGAGTGATGGGCGCGCTTTATGTTAGGCGGCGGGAGAGGAAAGCAGTGTATTCCACGATTCAGGATACAGAACCGAGGAGAATCGGGCTGCGCTTGATGAAGTCGTCGGCGTATCTCGTTCTGACGTAATGAAACTCAAAGGCATCGCAGCGTGGAGGCAGCCGACTGAAAGAACTCGGTCACGATCCGGTCATTCGTATAGATTGGTATCCGCAGGGGCATTTTCTCGCATCTCGCACTATATAGCTCGTCTTGGTTCTTTGCGGGCCAGCGCGGCGTTCGGCCTCACCCGCCGCTTCCCCCCCAGTCATTAGAATTTCTAATAGAGTTGTCGCAGGTGTAAAAAACATATCGGTCGGCCTATGAATCACGCGTCGCAAAGGGAATCCAGCGAGAGACACGTGTATCTCTTATACACATCCTTCCTCTTGGTACTCTTAGCCACGCATGCTTTACGCACTGTAATTCTGCTTCCTGTTCCCCAGCCCCGGTGCCCTCCTCCCCTCCCCGCCCCTCTTTCATTTCTTGCCTGGTATTCTTTCCCTCTTGCTGTTTGCTCGCTCGCTTGCTTTCTACCAGTGGACTCGAGCGCCTGCGGATGTAGCACTTGCTATTGTTTATGCGCCGCCTCTTAATTGCCTGTCGGTCGATCCATCAAAACATCTACACCTCTCGTCATTAGCGGCTCTCTAGGCTAATGACAGTCGGCGAGAGCCGCAGCACGCTACGTGTACTACGCTAGACTAGCCAGCCAGGCCTGCTGCTACTGCCTCTCACGAGCGAATCCTAATGTTTGATTTTATCGCAATTGCACTCCGCCGCGCTCTCTTCTTGCCTCTCGCTTGTACGCGCCCCTCCAAGATTGACTGCTTCTCTCGCGGCAACCAACATCCGTAATTACAACTTTACCCGGAGCCTGCACTTATCACTGCCGGCTTCTGTAATGAGGAGTGCTGTTCTCCTAATTGGCCATGATAATTATTGCGGAATGACAGGTGTCGGGATAGTCGGGGCTAGAAGGTGAATCAATGCTTGATGTTGGATACAGTGGGGGGCTGGGGGTGGGCTGTCTATTCAAATAAAGACGCGTAACCCACTCGGCGAGTGGGTTTCGTTCTTGCGAAAAACTTGATAAATTCTACAGTGGGGGCGGTGAGAGGGCGGTTGATGGGGTCGGCGGCGGCGGGGGAGGAAGAATATATTCAATTCGTGTGGTTCTCGCAGCTAAGACGCGTTGCAGAAAAACCAATACGTATCCTCGTGCCGGCCATGATGGATTGCTCGAGCTATGGGAAACTATCTGTCAAGCACAATATCGACCCTCGCCCTCTTTGTCCAACCCCCGATGCCAGCCTGAGGGTTCACTCTCGCCGTTGCCGGCACCGAGTTCGTCCCAGGGTTACGCTCTCCTCTCCCTGTCTCCCTTGCTCTCCTTCCTCTACGTGCAATACAGGTTTAGCTATACACAGCCATGCAAACCTTTCTCGGGCAGAGGCCCCCCCACTCCCCCCCTTTTTCCCTCGTCTAGCCCCTCTTTCAACGGCACGCTCGCAACCATTTCGCAAATGGCACGTCTTCTCTCCCGTAGATACACTGCTCTGCTCTGTTTGCATAAGGAAGAATAGAGAATCTATGGTTAACCGGATCACTAAGTGCACCGTCCTGGAATCCCTTCCTTTTCTGGGCCAATCGTCTTTGATTCTTACCTTTTAAACATCTACCTCTTAACAGTCTAGTGAAGCCTTCTCATGACTCCCATAAAGCTTCCTCAGGCAAGAAGAATAGCATACTCTGATCGGTGTAATAAAACACTTTGGATGAGGAATACAGAAACTTTCCAAATAATTTATTTGCACTTTAAACTATTCGTGTTATAAACAACTAGATAAAACCTTAAGCGAATGGACTAGTATTTTACTTATGAGCTAGTTAGAAAAATATCTTTAGTCGAGCGGTGATTGTCTCGCGTGTACTAAACGGTCTTTCAGGGTTGGAATAAATATTACTTAAGTATAATTGTAGGGATGTCGAGTAAATGGGGTTATTGTGTCGAAACCCCGTTTCATGTCATTTTTCACCTATCATTAACAACGTTGTATTATCTAATAGGAACATCCAAGAGACACTTTAGTATTCGTCTTTGTCACCAAAGGCAAACACAAGCTTATTATTTAACACTCGCGACGCAGCTTGACGATCTTACGCGAACGATTAATTATATCCACGTGAAGTTCAATCGCGTCATACAACAAGGTGAATTGTTTATGGTTGTAGCATTCATGCACTACCTAAGAAAATTGTCCAAGTTGTTGGGACAATCGTCAAACTGCATTTTTCCATTTACATAATTACAAGACATCGTTGCTCACGCGTTTAAAAATTAATTAACTGAGATCAGTCTATATTGGCACAACGCATCACACACTAAGCACATTCCTCTGGCACAAAAGGGACGCCTTTGGTTAATTATGATGTGGAAGTCCCAGATTTCCAATTGGACACTGTCTGGCTCTTAATATAGAGCTAGGGTGTGATTTCAGAGTTATTGTTATTAAAGAATCTATCGAATAAACAATGAAAACACAAGATCTCCAAGGGATGCTTGGACGCGCACGTGGAACACTTTCGGCCATCTTGGCGAGCGCAAAGGGCGCAGCTGCGAGCGCCAGCCCCACTCTTCCCTCGCATCCCCTAATTCCTAGATGAGCCACGCTTACATCTACGCCCTGTTTGACTCTGCTAATGTATTGGTAAATTTTAATCCACCGCCGGGCACTATGATCACGAAAAATCCGGCGTTCAAGCACCCCGAAATCCCTAATTGAATTCATTCAATTTCAAATTAGAAAATAAAATCTGTACTGACTAAATGAAACTCAAAGGCGGTCCAAGATTGCTATTAATCAGCCGTATGAATTTCAGTTTTGGCCTAGTCAAAATATTTTCAGAATGACGTTCGCAAAATTTCTAGATTGCACCGAAGCTCGAAGGTTCCTCGGTTGAAAGAGGAGCCTCCACCATGACGCGTTCCGCGTAAAATGCAATGTGAACACGAACGAGAGGCGCTTGCCGGAGGATACCTGAGCAGCAGCCTCCGCTCGGCTGTTTCACTCATTCCGCCATAAATCATAGTGGTCGCAGGGTCAGCTGTCCCAATCTTGCTTGGAAACGGTATTCCCTACTTTGCGATCTACCGTGAAGGCCCAACTTTTCCACCCAGACTCCTGATTTCAGCTAACTCGGAAATACTTGGCTCCTAACTACAAGCCACCTCTTTCTCCTCCCTTATTTCAATAAAGAGAACTCTCATCCGTCAATTAATTCTAATCTATTAAAAATAAATAGCTGCCGCAATTATTGTAGCCTCTGTCGTAATACTCTGCTCTTACTATGGTGCCCAGTGTGGCAGTCTTTAAACATTGCTCTAATTCAGATCATTGCAAATGTAATCCCATGGATGATAATATACAAGAGTTGATTGATTATTATTAAAACTATATTCATGACTCAGTGGGATGTTCCAACTTGGGTACATGATGGCTGTAAGCGTCCTTTCGGTAATAGGGATTGTTACAGTAAATAGCTTCCCCTTGTTGTTGGAGTTGTTGATGATGCCGATAGCTGAGATACGCTTCGTGAAGATGATGCTGCTCAGGCATACCCGGTGCTTGCTGGGGAGTCACTTGAGCATGTCCCGCGTGCATCATCATCGTTGGTGTCGGCGTGCTCGTTGTAAAATTCGAGGTCACAACCGGATACGGGTCACCGAGGGATTCCGGTTGACCGGAGGAAGTTGCCTCCTCGACATTCGATTCGAGGGAATTGTAGCCAAGCTTGCCATCTTTCTTCGCCTTCATGCGCCTGTTTTGGAACCAGATCTTGATCTGGCGTTCGGTCAGGCAAAGCGCCTGGGCGATTTCGATTCGTCGCCTACGGGTGAGGTATCGATTAAAGTGGAATTCCTTCTCCAGCTCGAGGGTTTGGAAGCGGGTGTAAGTCTGCCGTGTACGCTTCTGCCCGGCGGTGCCAACATCTGCTGAAACAGCCCGAAAAAAAACTCTTAAAATTTCCGTACTTTTTCCAGGCTAGAAAAATCAAAATATTAATTAATTAAAAATACCAACCATTCGAATAACCAGATTTCATCCAAGGATAATCAACTTGTCGTTGAGATGAATCTTCTGTTTGCTCGTTGACTTCGTTGGCACTATGCTTGCTATTATTATTGTTGCCATAGGGACTGTAGCGTTGCTGAAGCGTGTAATCGGGGGGTGAACTGGTCATCGCGGGGACGGCACAATTATTCGGACGCGCTTGCGTCGTGTAATCATCGTAGCTAATATTGTAAGCATTACGATTGTCTGGCGGGGGTTGCGTGGCATCTTGGGAATCCCCTAAGAATCCGCTTACAGGAGAGGTTCGGTCCAAAGATGAGGTCGGCGTGTATGGGGGTGTCTGGCACGGCACATGGGTTATACTTTGGTTACCCGGCGATGTCACTGGTTTGCTAGCGGGACTCGCGTATCCATCTCCTATCGCGTCTTTCCCATGTCGCAACAAAGTCTCGAGGAGGCTCGAGGGTGGCGAGAAGTTCTCCACCGGCTTCTGCGAGCACTCCGTCGAAGTGGCGTGCTGTTGAACTTGATGCTGACGATTGATTGTTTGATTAATCTGATACGAACTCGCTTGGTACATGTAATGCTCGTGCGGCCTGTCAGGCATCGTCTGATAGGGCCAGTAGTCTGCCTCGTTGCTCGAGTAGTACGCTGAACTCGTCATCTTGGCACAGTGTATTCCGTCAAGACACGTCACACACACACACTTCAATCTTCAATCACTTTCCTTCGGAGTGAAGTCCAGACGAGTATCGAACGTTCCACTCAACACTATTTCAATAGCACATCACCAGTACACAACTGTCTTAGGAAAATCGTAGCACTTTGAGGAATAAATTGAGGAAAGACTAGTCAGTGGCGAGGCATCACTGGTGGCAGGAAGGTGAAGGGCACGCGTACCGAGCGGCGGGGCAACTTGCAATGAAATGAAACGATTTCCGTCGGTACCCTCGGTGACGATTTCGGTGGCGGCCGGGGGTGTCGGCGGCGTCAGGCCGCCGGTGCGCCGAGCCTGGGGGGGTTCTTCACGCGTGCCAAAAAGGGGCACCCCGGGCAAACTTTCACCGGTTTATTACCGTAACACGCGGCCGGAGAGAGGTCAGCGGACGGTGGAGGGGGGGTGGCATAGCCAGGGACCCTTATTCTTGGTTGGCGTAGCGCCTCCCAGCCAGAGCTTGCCGCAGGGGTGCTTCTATCAGCTGCCCTTTCATTCAACTGTTAAGCTCGCCCCCGACTTATGCGTTTGCCTTTCGATCGCCGGGAACCCCTAGGAGCGAGCGAACGAGCGAGCGAGCGAGCGATCGGCCGAACACGCGTTCCCCTCCCACTATTAACGCTATTCATGCAAAACCCATATTGGCCACCCTTATACCCCCGACCTCGCACAATGCTTCCCTCCGCCATGTGTGCACCCCCGTGCCTCCTCCCTCTTCCCGATTCCCGTCTCCTCCCGGCGAACGCCCAACACGCATTCACTTCCCGACACAACCAAATGAATTCATTAAATGATACCATCAACCTTCACGGATAAAGAAGTAATTGAACATTGGCCTTAATCCGGCATTGTACACTCGGGGAATTTGAAGCAGAGAAGGGGTTGCAATCTAAGGCGGAGTTGGAGTTGCCGCTGAGATTGTAATGTCTGGATCGTAAGAAGGAGAAACGTGTGTTCTGTGCAGACACGAGGAAAAGTATACACAATGTATATAGCGAGAGCGGTGCTAGACGTAGGCAGCCTTGCGAGTGACGTCTCTTTCTAGAAGCCTGACCGGCGACGATTAATCAACCCCTACTGAACACACCCCTCGCACCCCACCGTACCCTCTCCACTCCTCTCTTTCTCGTTCTCCGCTTCCTCTCGCGTTTCCGTTATACCATATAACCTCGCTCTCCTGCATTTAGCACGTCTCCTCTGCCTTCAGTATTTTCATTAATCCCACTTTCCTTTCGACGTGAGCTCCCTTGTTCGCGCCGCAGGAAAAAGTGAGCACTGGCTGAGATATCCGAGGGAGCATGCCTCCTTCAGATTTCATAACACAGACATATATCTCGCGTGTGTAAATCCCTGAATTAGTATCTGGTTTGCTGTCGAGTGACTCAATGAGAGGAGGGAGAAAGAGAGTAATGGAAAGTGGGACTTTAAAGTGGATGAGAGGATGAGTGGACTCGTTAATGAAGATGTGGTTGTCTGCTAGACCAGACTAGACGCTCAGGAGAAAGGGCGCACAAAATAATTACCGGTAACGGAAGGTAATAGACAGGCTCGCGGACAATCTATAAATAGTAAAGCAGGAGGGCCGAAAAAAGTTGATTGATGATCGGTTCGACGCGGTGACCAAAACCTATGGGGATTCCGATCACGATGGACACGCGTCTGCTGAGGAACTCGCACACATATGTACCGTGGAGAACTTAAATTCGGCTTGGCACCACACACATACACAGACGCACTCGAAAGAGCCCGCAACAGAATGGTCGGCGCGTCACTGTATGTGTATGTATGCCTGTGCAGGAGAGACACATCCCGCGTGGCTCCAGTAGCACAGGGATAATAAATAATCCGCGAAGGGTAATATTTGTGGGAAAGCGCGCGAGCGGTGATGCTCGATGTGGGGAAGATTGCGGCCCTCTAAATGGTTTCTCTCGTGTATCTGCATCTCCTTTCCCCCAGCCGCTCGCTTCCACCTTCCAGATTCCACGATAAACGTTATTAATAGTCCCGAAAATTATTTGAAAAATTCTACGCGCAATCCTCTGTACCATGGAGTGCACTTCCCAGGGATTTTTTCTATCGGGCGTGCAAAGTGGTGAGTGCTGTTTTCGGGCTGGCACTACCAGGAAAATGATTTGCACGAGATACCTGGAATGACGTATTGCAGGCGAAGTGCGGCCGACTCGGACTTTATGAGGCAGCTTCATAAATAGCCGGCTCTGCCCTTTAAAGAGAGACACGCGCACCCCACGCGTACTATCCCCACGTTTTTCCCCGGACTAGATGGAGCCGACGACGACGACGACGACGGCACGATGCTTTCTTCATTTTTACGCCCGTCCTCGCAAGAACTATAAACAGAATTACGGCCAGCTGTTGTCCGACTTTTTCAATAGGCGCAGGTACACGAAGAAACGTGGCTCCGGACTCACGACAATTTCCCGCCCCTCCAAAAATTCCCTCACCTTTCAACGCTGCCTCGCGCGCCGCACCCAAACTGAGTAGTAAAACTTTCTCTCGCCACCCTTGTCCAACACTCTCTTCTTCTTCGACTCTACCGTGGCATATCGCACCTTCCTACAATCTCCTCTTCACCATTTCGAATCGAATGTTTCGCATCTTTTGCACACAGCGTTTTTCCACTCTGCCATTGTCCCGCCGATTTTTCTATGGCACGTGAAGCGTGCTCCAAGTACAGGAGATGTCAGCTACGCTGCTTGTTTTCGCTGAGACCGATTTTCAACGGGCAGTTCTGTTTCCCTACTTTTGGCAGTGGAACGCCAGTCGACCCATTTCTTTTCTATGGGGCTTGGGAAAAAAGTTTCTCACTAATTTCGAATGTAGTACTTTCGAATTCGCATATTATGCTGGTACAATTAGCAGTGCTGTGGTAGAGTCGCAGCAAGGGTAGCAATTTTTTGCCAGCTCAGATAAATTAAATTGAGGTTCTGCGTTGCGTGAAATGGCGTCGAGACAGGGCGCAATGGGGCAACATATGTGCTCCCGTTGCCCCCATTGCCTTAGTTCTGGAGGGACAATCGTCAGGAGAGGAAAGGCAAGGGCGGCGTTTGTAACCATTTGGGAAATTTGGGAATATCGGGATCAAGCCACCCGGTATCTGTCTTTCTCCCTCTCTCTATTTTTCTCTTCCCCATTGTTTGGATTGATTTATATTTTGTTTGCGCTCGGCCGCCGCGTTTTAACCGACTTTTGAGATCTCTCCATTAGCGAGATTTGTTTCGGCTGACGCACGCTTCCAATGGAATAAAATTTCGAAACTTCGATACTTTTGACACATTTCTCCATATTCATGATTGTGAGACAATTCAATCTTCCGCGTATCGACGTAACGTGTTATTTAATTGAGAAAGATAGAAAATGGACGGACATAGATAATCCTTCGCCAGCAATGGCAGTGTGTCGGCGCTGAAAACCAACAGGCGCTTCGGGGCGGAGCGGAAAAACTGCTGAGCAATTGTCCGATCATGAACCCAGGCTTCCCTTGAAGCTACCGGCATCAAATTAAATATGGTAGCTTCCCAAGCATGGTGGCCACGGGTTTTCAATCAACTCGACCGATAAACGGTTATTGTGCAAATGTAGGGCAATCTCAGTTTAAGCGTCGCGTCGCAGTTAAACAATAGCGGCCAGGTCCATTTTATTTGGGCCAGTCAAATGAAAGGCTTACCTGGGAACGGTCAGTCCGGCCATTCCGCTAATAACAATAAAGTCCCGAGTGGCCCTAATTTGTAAGACCCTAGTAGAAAAAAAGGGTTATCCTTTGGCTGTATCAGGTAGTCCCGTATTGAAGCCCACGTGTCCGGGATGGCCGAGGTTGGCGGAAGGAGTGGTTCGCTATTACTGATTGGAGAGGTAAATATTGTCAAAACTTGGCAGTGTTTAGTACCTTAGGTAGACTTGTAACCTTTAGCAGGGATTACGCCTTATTGTTTGGAGTCCCAGAGGATTAGTTGGTCCCTGACTATTATGACCTGGGTAAACACAACTTTCCAAGACATCAAGAGACTCGCTAGACTTTCGCGTCAAGTAGTAGTAACGCTGGACTGCCCATGATATTTATCTCGAACTGTAGTAGTTTTGATTTAAAAAAAATCCTTCTACCTTGACTTCAAGATTTGCGAAAAAATTAATTTTGAGCTGGGGGTCTGGAATTTTTTCTACTTCTTCCTCGATGTAGAAAAACACTTTCTACCAAGTTTCAGCCCCGAGAAAGGTCGGGAAGTATGAAAAACATGGGGAAAACCGTTAAAATGAAATATTCAAGATCGGTTTTCCATGTGTTTTAGGTAGAATTCCGGCATTTCCCCCACAAGTATCATGTTTTTTTTTCGTTTTGAGACACAGGCAATCGAAAAATCAAGCGTTCGTCCCGGTCCCAGAACCTTCGAAAAATCGAAAATTTTTGAAGGGGTATGCCTTAAAAAATTTGCGAAAAAATGAATTTTGAGCTAGGGGCCTGGAATTTTTTCTACTTTCTCCTCGATGCAAAAAAACATTCCCCACCAAGTTTCAGCCCCGGGAAAGGTCGGGAAGTCATGAAAACATATGAAAAAGCGTCGAAATGAAATATTCCAGATCGGTTTTCCACGTGTTTTAGGTAGATTTCCGGCATTTCCCCCACTAAGTTCGTGTTTTTTATCCGTTTTGAGACACGAGGAATCGAAAAATCAAGCGTTCGTCCCGGTCCCAGAACCTTCGAAAAATCGAAAATTTTTGAAGGGGTATGCCTTAAAAAAATTGCGAAAAAATGAATTTTGAGCTAGGGGCCTGGAATTTTTTCTACTTTTTCCTCGATGCAAAAAAACATTCCCCACCAATTTTCAGCCCCGGGAAAGGTCGGGAAGTGATGAAAACATATGAAAAACCATTGAAACTAAATATTCAAGATCGGTTTTCCATGTGTTTTAGGTAGAATTCCGGCATTTCCCCCACAACATTTATGTTTTCTATACGTTTTGAGACACGAGGAATCGAAAAATCAAGCGTTCGTCCCGGTCCCAGAACCTTCGAAAAATCGAAAATTTTTGAAGGGGTATGCCTTAAAAAATTTGCGAAAAAATGAATTTTGAGCTAGGGGCCTGGAATTTTTTCTACTTTCTCCTCGATGCAAAAAAACATTCCCCACCAAGTTTCAGCCCCGGGAAAGGTCGGGAAGTGATGAAAACATATGAAAAACCATTGAAACTAAATATTCAAGATCGGTTTTCCATGTGTTTTAGGTCGAATTCCGGCATTTCCCCCACAACATTTATGTTTTTTTTCCGTTTTGAGACACGAGGAATTGAAAAATCAAGCGTTCGTCCCGGTCCCAGAACCTTCGAAAAATCGAAAATTTTTGAAGGGGTATGCCTTAAAAAATTTGCGAAAAAATGAATTTTGAGCTAGGGGCCTGGAATTTTTTCTACTTTTTCCTCGATGCAAAAAAACATTCCCCACCAAGTTTCAGCCCCGGGAAAGGTCGGGAAGTATGAAAAACATGAAGAAAACCGTCCAAATCAAGCAGGCTAAATTAATTAAGAGGACAATTCAGCGTGTTTTCGATACAATTCCGCCATTTTTGTCATTGATCTTGAACGTATTTACAAATAGGACCCTTGTACCCTTTACCAGTGAAAATCACAAGTCCCTCGGGGACCTTCAAGAGATCACTATCGAAAATGTAAATATTGACGTCTATTAGTCGAAGAGGCAACTACTCAATCCTTCCTTCAGGTTGGCGAAGGTCCTCCCAGGAGGATTTGCATTGTGCCGGGCAAGCTGTACACTTCGCACCTCCAAAAGACCAGCCTTCCCACTTGAGCCTTAACTTATCCCTCTTAATCGGCCACGGAAATCCAAATCCCTCTTTGGCTCCGACGAAAGAGGGACGTACTCGGTTCTAGTGAGTGGAGAACTATCGATCTCGCATCCGTTAGTCTAACGTGTTTACTTCTCACTGCGAATATCTTGTGGCGGTTTCCCATTCGGTCTTTCTCTCTCTCAGTCTCTTTGGTTTCTTGTCGGCTGGCTGGCTGGCTGGCTGGCTGGCTGGCTGGCTGAGGGTAGATCTTGGCGGTGTGAATGAGTGGTGAACGTAGCAGCTCGCACACAGCCATAGAACCAGCCGCCAGGCTACAACAGAAGGTGTGTGTGTGCGAGCGTGTGAGTGTGCGGCGGAGCAGGGATAGCACAGGAGTCGGTAAGTATCATTTATCATAGCAGCAGCACTGTCAATCCGAGGAGCATTGATACGGCAGCGGTCCACCAACGTTGGGACGCTTGAGCGCCCTGCTCATCTGGCGTACTACCGCCCCCGATCTTTCTCCCCCCCCTGTCTAACCTTGCCAGATCCTCCGGCAGCGATAACGCGCGAATTAAAACCACCTCTTCCATGAATCAACGCTCGGCCTTCTCGGCAGACTCCTCGCTGGCATTAATGAGGCCTCGTGAGATCTGTCTCCCGAAACCCACCTATTGTACTCCCACCATAAGGCGTACCAGCTTCATCCCAGATTTCAATTTTCACCATCTAAAAGGGTGCGCGCGTACCTGCACTTGTGCCAAGATAATTGTAGAATCTTGCATCCCAGTGGAGCACGATTCTGTAACCGGGCGCTTTTAAAGTACAATGTATGTACATAGATCCGCATATCCTGTGGGAAAGTTAATGAGACACTCGCGTGTACCGGAAGCGGGTGGGCTTCTCCGCCGACGAGTACAAGTTCCCGCTGGCTGCCAGCCGTTCCTGTAATCGGACATTGTGTCCGCCAGCCACTCCCAAATCACGCACGCACCCCGCATACCTTGCCGCCCGTAAACCGTGTCAAAAGGGACTTCAACTCTAATTAATACCTGCGTTCATCAGTGCTCGATTCCGAGTGCGAAAGAGTTGGGATGAATTGAAAAGGCAGTGGGGAAAAAGGTGTGGGGCGAAGAAGAACTGGGACAGAGTTGTAGTATGCCGAGGGTAAAATCGAAACTGGCCTTGGAGCGAGGTCCATTTCTCTCTATCGAGGAGGTGGAGGATGAGGAGGATGAGAAGGACGAGGAGAGAGCGTTTCATGCGAGAGCGTGTCCGCAATGGCAGGAGTTCGGCCCAACAAACCGGCAATGCATCGTTAGCCCGAATGGCTCGCAGATAAATGACGCGGTCGCCTCACATCTGACGTGAATGAAGCCGGGATAGCCCGACGCGCCTGTATTCCTGTACCTACAAGATCTCGGGCCCGCTGCCTATGTGAATTTGTACGTACATACGTGTACCCTCACATGCGCCCGGCTGTGTCATCCCACCCGGGTCCACGCAATAACGAACTAATGATACATCGAGCGGTAAACTCCGCATCGGGATTTCCGCGCAGCATCCTTCGAATTAATTGAACTCTATCGTCCAGCCAGACTTTCCTTAAGTGTCCCGTCAAAGCAGATACTTCTGCGACACAGTACCAATCGCAATTCCCAGCATTCTTTTTTCGGATACATAATTAAAATATGTTAATCCCTGCGGCGACTTCGCGAAACAAAAACCTGCTTTATTCCAGGAGGGATAAAGGCTAGGCTAACAAAGACCTTAAGCGCAGGACGAATATCAATTTGCAAAAAGTCCCGGAGTACGGGCTGCAGCATCACGTGCTCGAAGGTAGCGGGGCCCGGGCCCCGGGTAATTAGGGGGCCACCCCGACAACGATTTATTATCAGTCAGCCGACTCTTTTGGCAGGAATTAAGCGCGCGTGCTACTGTCATTTGCATCGGGCGCGCGTTGCAAAAACTTGCAGACGCGGGGACTTACTGTCCCAGATAACATTCCGCTGGCCTTGACTTCCAACGCGTTTGGCATAATTCCTTATTGGATAGCGCGCGTTGTCCTTATAATTGTTGGATGAATCGATGAGTGTTTCTTCTGCGGGAGAATCGGTGGCCGGAACGATGACGCAGTGCGAGTGAGCCACGGGAAAAGAATTAGAGTTTAGCTGGTGCGGAAAGGAAGAGGTGGGCGGGTGGCGGAGGTCTGGGGTTCGAAGGGGGTCTCGCTTACGTCCAAATAGAAATTCAATTGATCTTGTCCGGTAGTGTCAGGCGATCCATCTTGCTCCTTCCGTCGTGTCTGGAGGCGCGTCTAACTCGGATCCAAAGGAGGTTTCCGCGTTTCTCGTTCTCCACTTTTCGGTGATGGTGTGCCACCGCGAGACGACCGGCTCTCCCTCTCTGTACGTGCGGCTCCATCCGTCGCTCCAGAAAAAAGGGGACAGCTGTCCAGCCGACCGCCAAACTACTCATTAATTACACCCCCGGATCCACTCCTTGAAGTCCTCTCTTCTGTTGTTTGTCTTTTCGCCCCGGTAGACGCGCACATAAAAATCTTGCTCTCCCCGACACTGCTTAATGAATCCGTCTCCCGACTGGGGCCCACCTTACTTCCGGATTGCGGGCCCCGGAATTGCACCTGCACCGGCCTACCGCCGACTTCCTTCCAATCTTGCCAAACTCAACATAGCCCGATCTCAAGAATTTCTTCTCACTACCAACATTATTCACACCAGCTGCCAAATTTTCATGAGCAACATTTCAATTGATGATGCTCATTTGCATGATTATCGTAGTTAAGTGATACTTGGCTAAGTATTGGCTTCGCCGTGTAATAAGAAACACCTGCCAGCCGTGTGAGCGAGTATAAACTAGCCATGGTACGGAAGGATGATTCGAGCGTTATAGATTTTATCCTGGAACAAGATATCATAGCGATAGGGAGGCCCGATGCGCTACCGTACTACTGATGAGGCCCCGTCCGTTTCGTAGCATGCCGCCGGCCCAGTCTGCATGTACGCGCGCCCGCGCCCGCGTATGTGCCGTATCGGTTAATTGATGCTACAACTTTATTAGGGCTCCCGTTAAGTAATGACGGAGTGCGTTCACTCCAGCGCTGCGAAAAGCATAAGGAGAGCGTGAATATCGATTGAAAATCGCGATAAAAACTGGGCCCCTTTCATGTCAGAGGTGGGGAGGAGGGGGATGTGTGTGTGTGCGTGTGCCCCTGGTTGGCCAGGCGGCCGCCACGGAGGGGTGCTTCTTTTTAATAAGCAGATAAAGGTCAGAGCCACAACTAATTTCGTAGCAGCACTCTTCCTTCTTGGCGATGATCTTAGATCAGAGCGAAACGAGGGTATATCCGTTTATATGGGACGCGCGAGCCGCTGGTGAGATTCACCTTACATGCAAATCATTTTCTGCCAGCGAATAAAATAACGCGCTTGCCTCTTTGCCCCTGCTCCGGCCAATCTAGTTGTAATTATCCGCCACTTCCTTCGGAGAGTGATTCGTCTTCGCTGTGAGCGAGATATGCATCTTGGTAGTGTGCGCGCGTGTGATGCAGGACTCCTTGCCATGGATTATAAATATTAATGGTCGTTAATGAACGTCGATAAATATGGAGAGGATAAATGCTGGGAGCCAATAATACCGTGGCAACGTGAGTACTATAATGAGCGAGGTAATAAAATCGTAGGTGAAAAATTGGAAGAATAAATTGTTGTGTATTAGTTGCAACTATTGCTAATATTTAAAAGATGTGTTTAAAATTGTATGTGGGACTTGATGGGGATTTGCGTGGCACGTGATACAAGAGCGAGTGAGGAAGAGGATCGAAGCGTTAGCGGCTACTTGCGTATAATTAATAATGCTTCAGGGCTATCAAAAGTGTGTGGATCCATTGAATGGGTCCGCTCATTCACGGCCGATCTCCCTTGGCCAGATGAATGCCGGCGAGATCGTTACAAGGGTATTCTACGGGTGTGCCCTCGCATGCTCTTCTCCGCTTCGGCACAATTATTCATGCCATCATTAAGAGCACTTATCATTTTTAACTCGGGCCGATTCGAACGGCTGCCTTTTTGTCTCGGCTACACTTTAGCGCGCCGTTTCTTCACGCTGCCGTATATGTTCCTCTCGAAATCGCAACGCTCTAATTAAGATAAGCACTAATTCGGCAAGATGGCTGAGTAATCGGTTGCGCCAGATTCATATTTCCCCATCGCTTATGCAACGGAAGAAAAAATGATTTTACCTACGGTTGCGTCGTAATATTTGACAACTTGCGATTATTAATAGTTTTAATCGAGTAAAGTGTTAATTTTCGGCGGCCTGTCGAGAAGAGGAGGACAGTCGAGCATTGGAAACTCGGTCGCACTATCCTCGAGAATGTATTTTAATCGTGGTTAAAAGGGAGGGCGAGGCTCGCTTGCGGCAGCATCCCAAGCGAACGAGAGATGCGTCTCGAGTAAGAGACACGTGTCAACGCGATAAATCGTGCCGATGTCCGACATACGCTTTGCTTGGCAGGGTAAATTCGGCGGGCCTCTCTCCATTATAGGGAGCATTCATTGGTGCCGGATTTCAAGTTTTTCCTTCCCTCTAACTGCCCGAGGACTTCTCGTACCCTCCTCTGTTTACCTGGGCGAGGCGAGACTCGAGCAAATAAACATTGGCTCGTTCCTTCTTCCAAATTTCTTGACTTCTATTTGTTGGCTCGGATAGTATCATCTTTGACAGAGGTTCTCTCGACTACGTGGTCTTCGGAAGTAGAGGCGGGATTGATGTTATAATGATATAGAGGCTGGCTCGCCAGTAGTCCCACTATTTTCTACCAATGATTTCTTAACGTCTGGTTAGAGAGAAATGGCTCGAGGATCATGTGGCAACGGCGGTGCTTCGGGTGTAAATTTAAAGTCTCGCTACATCTTGAAAGTGGAGTGGCTCGACAATGATAGCGCGCGCGCCTGCCGGACAGTCGGGCCATGATTTTCAAGGCGGAGAGAAGAAGCTTGGCGCGAGGCTTCAGTGAGATTATATGGGGCGCGACGGAGTATGCTACCCCAAACTTATTTCTCATTCTCGCTCTACCTCGGCCTGCCTGCCTGCCTGCCTCTCTATGCAGAGGCCTGTCTTTTTGCGTCCTTTAATTCGACTTCCTTCGTCCTCTGTCTCTTTGTCTTTGCCTTCGAGCTTCTCTCCCAGAAGAGCCGCGTTAGCTTTTTTCCCCCTTGTGTCGGCGAGCGGGCGACTGTCACGCACGGTTTCCATCTACACCTAAGCCGATTATTTGTTACTTCCGCGCGGGCCCGACAACCTATTTTCGAAGTCCCAGCGGTAACTCGCGGCCTCCGAGATAAATCCACTCGCGTCGAATCTAAGATCAGCCTGCGGCGGCACACTGTGTGTATCTTCTCTCGAACGATCAAACTTCAAACAGCACTTCCAGCCCGTTTCGAGGACATTGGGAATTCATTAGTAGATGGGGAACGAGTGGGAGATGATTAAGAGGGTCCGGATGGTAGCCGGGCGACGAATTCAGGCGGGCTACTTGGCCGCAGGAATAATTAACGTATCCGCAATTGCTCGCCGTTAATCGCGGCGATAGTAAGCTGGTGAGTCGAGGGCCTTTCAGCCGGAGGATTCTAGCCCGTGTTGTTGCTCGGTTCCGCCTGTACCGGCCTGAATTAATCCCGCCTCGAAGTGTCGAGATATCGAAGGTGATGGAGCGCCGAGGGGCGCGTTAAATATTGAGGCAAGCGCGCTGTACACAGGAGGCTCTCCATAATGAGGGTGTCCCCGGTATCTCCCTGCTCTCCGCTCGTCCTCCGCTCTTCCTCCACTCACCCTCTCCGGCCGCCGTTCTCTCTCTCCCGAGGAGTTTTCACCAGCTACATTAGGACTACTCATTAGGGCTGGATTAATCTGATCCGGTGGCAGGCTCGGAGCTTCGGAGCCACGGTAGCCGTGTCCGCGGTACGGTTCACCATTCATTCGGATGTCCTCGTGGCCGCTGGATCGCAATGCAGCCCTTAAACACCGCGATCTATCTCGCGGCGAAATTCACCTGGCTAAGGTCTTTATCGCGGCGCATCTCGATTCCAACCTGGTACCGTAATAGTTCCACGCTGTCCGCAATAACTCGTTCGGGGGAGCTCCGTCGCTCGTAATCGGATCATGAAATCATTGAATAAATCGCTCCTGAATTCACCGACCGACGCATTAACGCACTCACCCCCTCCATCGAGGAGAGTCCGATCTCTCTCTCTCTCTATCTGTGTGCATGTATGTATAGAGACTGTGTCGCGATGGTTGTGTGCTTGTTGGCGATGGGACGATTAATTATTCGAAAATTAATCGGACGATTATCGGCTACCTCGCGGTATTTCGGAGTACACTGCTCCCCGGCATGAATGAGAAATACAGTACTTGGGGGCTGCCGTAGAGTCGGCCGTTCCCTTTCTTTCATTGGCTCTCTTTTCGAAATGAGCTCGGCGTGGCTGGTGTGGGTCGAGCAAGAGGCCAGTCAGCCAACCAGCCAGTCAGATCGCATAGTAATGTTTCGACGGCCTCTCTAGATTGAAAGTTATAAGGGAGCGGCTGAAGGAAAGTCTCGGCCGGGCAGCCAAGCTTACATGGGCTCTCGCCAGTTGCAAAATCAAGATCTCGTCGACTTTTAAGGCGGGGGACACGAGGAGGGTAATGGCGTGTGCATTATTCTGATAAATTGCTGTGCTTCCCGTCAAACCTGACTCCGGCTTGACAGGAATCTCGGATAGCCGAATCTATATGTAGAATAGCGTCGCTTTTAAACAAGAACTTCCTCCGACACCTTCGACTCACTTACATCCAATCATTAGATCCACTTTATTTTACAGCAATCATCTGGTATCTTCAAAGATTTTTCAAGAGCCCACATACATTATTTCGAGGGTCCAGATAAAACTTTCCTTTCGGCTCCAATTGAAGTTTCAAAGGTTGTCGCGAAGCACTCGGCTTGTAAGTCAACCGAGGAACTCATCGGTTATTTGTCAGCTTGTTTACAAGGATCGGGGAAATAAGTGGGGCGGCGTGAAAATGCCGCTGAAAATCCATCACTCTATCATGAGTGTTCCTGGAGGTAAATAGTGAAGCTCGAACCGAGCTCTGATTGAAAGATAATGGATAGAGCTCGGGCGAGAAGCATTAAGGGTGAAGTCTTGGAAGACGAACGCGAAAATAAGTGAAGCTCCTTGAAGTGAGGACAAAAAACTAATTAAGTTTTGCGGCGGAAGTGAATGCAGGCTTTGCCGAAAGAGAGAGAAAGAGGGAGCGGATGGAACGGGCATTCCATCCTGTATAAATTTAAATTCTTTCGGCGAAGCTTATTCGAGAAGATGTCGATAAGCGCGAAAGGAGTAGCAGTCGGCTCGGAGGTTGGCTGGCGGAGCATTGGGTTCGGTGCGTCTCGAGCTGAAAAGCTTCCCTCTTCCTCACTCACTCTCCGTTGCGCCCTGACTGCCTCGCCAAGATTTATCGTTTAAACGCGCACTTATGCCTTCAAGAAAGGTGTATTGCATCACACACCAGCGGCAATAAATCATGATAATATGAGCGGCTGACGAGACCGGCAAAGAAATATCATTTAGTAGGGCGCACTGGATGCAGCTTGTGAATATCGACAAGTAACAGCCAAGAAAACTGCATCTTTCCAAGAAGAAGAATTCGAAATGCGAGGCGCCTTCCCTGTGAATTCAAATGATGGTATACGCTTGCCGTCGCTGGTAGAATAATAGGATTTCCGAGTCCCTTGGGACTCGATAATACTCGCTTATTCCAAGTTCATAGAGCGGCGTGGACATCCGAGATATAAGAACTGAAGGAAGGTATGATTGCAGAGAGAGAGCGGCTGGCGCCGAACGCCCGGCATAAATCAGACTGGCGAGATCAAGTTTATCGGCAGATTCGCGCCGCTACAGCTCGTAACGCCTAGACTAGAATTATAGCCGGCATGAAACAGCCGTTGAACACCCCTTTCGGTTTATCTTTCTGCTAGAGAAAACCTGCTCCCGTGCGATACTGTCCCGCGCACTTGACTATTCGCAGCGAGTGCATAGCTAGAATTAAAGCGGCCTCCCTCAGAGTGGCGGACCCGCTAATTTAGAGCTCACACTTTGACACTAATGCGCTCCCGCTGCCGGGATAATTAACATTTAAAGAACCGCTTCGCTCGCCGAAGCAGTATACACTAGCCTTTCTAATTAATCGCACGCATGCCTCGCTGATCATTTAATCGGCGCGATAAATGCCGATCTTACCTCAAACACACTATCATTTGGACGGCCTATTTACGCGACCAGTAGCGTGCTGACACGCCTCACAAGTTCATCGAAGGGAGAAATCATTTGATCGTTCAGCAGCCTTTCAAACGATCGAGTTTAATCGTCTACAATTTTAAATATCGAATTTTTATTGCATCTTCCAGAGTAATCATTACTCGTCATCGATGTATGTACTTTCGAAACAGTGGAGAACATATATAGGTGAGTGGATATACATAGAAATGTGGCGGGTGATTTATAGGGTGCAATTAGCAATATACGATACGCGCCAGCTTCTGATAATAAGTAGACGACGCCGAGTGCTAGTTGGGCGGACGTAGTGAGAGCGGAGATATAATCGTAACATATAATTTAGCCATTAAAATTGATCGTGGAAACCTAGTTCACGGTAGCCATCATCGTTCCTATCATCATTCATATTCCGCTCCTCATCCAAGCAGTGGTGAGGAGTGGAAGAGCGCGAACAAGCCGAACGAACAAATGAACGAACGAACGAACGAACGAACGTTCCGCGACGACGGAGGCATTAGCTATTTAATGCGAGCCTCTTTAGCCCCGGCTAATTGATGCCGGGATATTAGCGTAATTGTAATGAGCTAAAATTATGGCAATCATGCGATCTCTCCTCGACTCTTTCGGGGTTGGAGGAGGCGAGGGAAAACTCTTTGCTTCCCGGCCCCTTCAAGGAAACCGCGTCTTCTCACTCTTCCGTCTCCGAGAAATCTGCCCCCACCACCCCTCGCAATTAGAAGTTCAGTTGTTACTAACGTGTCTAACGGTGTCGTTCTTAATGACCAATCCTGCCACGTCGAATCCCACCTTTCTCTCTCTCTTTCTCTTCACTAAGAAACATCCCAATCTCGTTCTTATCCATCGAGTCTTCTATTTGGTGAAGAAAGGTCCGGCAAAGGTTGAGGATCTATGAGGCTATAAGTGCTTACAGCATTCCCAAGACACGTCTTACACTTGGAGGAGAGTATCCAAGGAAAGCGATGAAATTGGTGCGTTTCGATTTGTCGAGCGGGTGAATTCTACACAAGTGGAACATGCTTAACTAGGCGGGTAGATAGGCTGGGTCGCATAAGGGATGGGGAGATTGGAGGAAGCAGAGTAGAGCAGAGCAGAGACAGGGACACGTCGCTGGAGAGTGAGGAGGGAGCGGAAAATCGCAGCTACTTATTTATACGAGCGGCCATAAGGCTAATCCGCTTGTTTTGACGTTGGGTCGGTAATTCATCGAGCGCATATAGCCGAAGGTGCGCCACCACCGCCACCACACTCAGGATAGACGGAGCCCGAGGGCTGGCAGAGCGTGCCGCCGCGCCGCGCCGGCTTACGGCCGAGGTTTAGGGGGTTGAAAATGACGCTTGAACGATGGCCATCTGCTGGCCCCACCACGAAACTCCTGTCAACGGAGTACGCCGCGTCCAATCGACGGTAAATGATACCACGCGCACACTGTATCGGTCGGCGGTTAACGTTAATCCTGCAAGAAAGGGGTTGCAATGAGCTTTAATTACTCCTGAAAGCTAAGCCCTCGCACTGGGATATGCGCAACCGCTCCCCGAAAGCCTATTGCCGTTAAATCACAATTGATTTTCCTAATAGAAACTTTGAATTTCCTATAATTTATTCCGACTAAAAAATCGATCCCTTTCAAGTCCAATTTAAAGCCCAGTGTTTTTAGAAGGCGATTTTTTTTATAATTCAGAGGTCAATGCTCGAGAGGAGTTAGAGTGTGAAATATAAAAGAAAGAACAATGCCGGAACAGGTGGGACGATTGATGATGTCGCACTGGCGGAATGAAGGAGCAGAATGTTTCAAGGAGATGACGTTGACGAAGGCCTCGCGACGGTCGAGGTATTAACAATCTTCTTGACGCAATTCATATGATCGATGCCGATCCGATTAATATTCGGCGGTGAGCTGCAAAAAGGCCGGGGATCCATTATATTAGCGGACTGTCTCTGTATGTGTGCGTGTGTGCATGCACGTTTGTGTCAGGGTGGTATAAAGGCGGCGCGATTTTTCATAGCTCAAGCACACTCTGATTATTTATGAAGATGCAAACGCACGCGTGTTCCTGTAATCGATTTCGGGCAGCGGCCAGAATTCTGCCAGATACTGGCCCGCCCTCGACTAATGATCGCCATCACATTAATGGCTAATAATAATTAGGGAAATCCTTGCCAGCGATATATTTCTTCCCTGGCAACTTCCGCCATAGTCATCTTGCCCTCCTTTCGAAAGCAGATGTTGCTCCTCCTCAAAACTAACACCATCCGAATCTCTCTTTCACAGAATTTTTCTCTCATTTTATTACATCGATTTCCAGCGAGAAATATGAAAATATTTCAAGTGTAAAAATGTGTGAGGTTAAATTGGCTTTATAATTTCAGTCACAGAATGCGCGCTGAATACTTCTGTCAGGGCAGTTAGCAGTGGGTTAATGCTACTATCCTGGCGCGCGTTGCAATTTGCACCCTGTGTACTTACCGTATTACCCGGTGACACGTGATACTCTCCTCGTGTGCGTAGATTGTTTATAATGTCTACATTTGCATACCGAGACTGACGCACTGGCGCTCGCTCACTCGCTCGCTCGCTTTGTGTACACGCGCCGGCACGTTCGCAGTCGACAGTGTGCGCTGCTTCCCGGAATACTGGCAGTTACACGCAGTACCGAAAAATAAATCGAGACAGCAATGCGCCCGAAAAACAATGTATTTCGAGGAACATCACTCGTGCGAGTAAAAGTAAGTTGGTTGGATGGTCGAAAGAATTCGGAGTGCTATCCGGTGGTGCGATTAGGGGTAACGACGTGCAAAGCGAAACTTTTTCTGCTTCGGCAAGTAGTAATGGTGGCGGTCGAGTGGTGGTAGTCGGGTTGGTAATTATTGGGAGAGGAGGGCCGGCCATCCAGCAAGAACCCAGGGAATCTGGGATGTTGCTCGGCGTAATGTTTCATTTGGCCCTCTCCCGATACCAACCGCTTCCCGAGAAACTTGCCCCGCTTCCAGGCTCGTTCGGCCGCGAGCGCCTCTCTTCTCCTTTCCCGAGGTTTAGAAAGTTGGGACATTACCGCGGCGAGATTAGGGTGAGAAAATTTGCAGAAAAGCGTGCTCCTGCGCCCACAGAGCACCGAGAGAAAGAGGGAGAAGCTGTGCTCGCTCGCGCGATCTGGTAAATTCGCAATTCGCCCGGTGGAAGAAGGGTGTTTTAATGGCTGGCGATTAGTGCGCTTGGGCGCCAGGGAGCCGTAGATGGAAGAGCCTCGAGAAAAGCTACTTTTCACACATTCATGTCTCTCCCGCCCCAACCCACCCTCTTCCTCTCTCACTCCTCCTCCCGCCAGCGTCGAACAATGTTACGAATACTCGCGGGAATCTCCTTCCGTGGAGTTATGTAACTTATAGTCTCTTTACTTGGCGAGTCTCGTCCTTCTTCCTCCAATCCTTCGACAGCCGTCACACCGCAGCCTATCTTCGACTTACATAATAATTTATTCTCCCCGGGCATTCCCATAGACTCCATATATCAGAGAAGTTGACCAAGAGAGGCGCAGTGGGGAGTCAACAATTTTCCAATCATTATCTCAAACCGCTTGACTTTAAGTGGCATCCTGTAAGTACGTGAAATCGCGTCCGACCGCAAAACCCATCGAGATTCCACTCTGCCGGCTGGCCTTGTCAGCTTTTAACAAGCGAAGGAGATCGCGGCGCGGCGTACCGAAATTTATGTAACGAACATATTACATCGAAAGCAGACACCAATCCTACGCACTCGGCGAAATAAGGAAAGCGGTGATGTAGCGCAAATTACTCGGGAAGGTTATTAAAGACATACGAGAAAGCAATCCTTCCCGGAAGGGAATCGGACCCATGTGTACCGTATATCCCGTGAGGTTGGAGGCGAGCCCAGTCTGGAATCACGGCTGTTCGAGGATCGTCGATTAAGCAGGACGAGCGGCGGACAGGAGAAGAGCACTCGTTCGAGGCGGAGAGGCGCACAAGCGGGGTTTCGTAGTAGTAACCGAGCGAGTGTAACGCTGCGTCGATGCAATTTCGAGCGGCGGTGGCGGCGGCTCCTCGGTTCCTCTCACACGTATTATTTCGCCGAGCTTCCCGGGGAAATGTGTAATTCAAATGAGTTACGAGCGGTATCGCACTCCTGGGAAGTAGGTGCTAAGCGCTCGGATATGCTGATAGACCGCTGGCTGATACGTACGCCGCTCTCTCTGCCAGTGGAATCGCGCGATGGGGTTGAAGCGGACGCGGATGAAAAGAGGGCGAGTGGCGCGAGCGAGAGGAGCAGATGGGCTAGCAGGTGAGTCGGGGAAAGAGAGGTGCAAACTCGAATGACGGAGGGAGAAGTGCGAAGGGAGCTAGTGCTCTGTTTGTAATAGTCTGCGATGGTACGAGGCGATGAGATGTGATCGCTTGGCGATGAGCTGTGGGCGACCTGATGGTCCCGCAGCGCTGCCGTGGCCGCGCGCGCCCGCTCAACTCGATGTCTGCTTCGCTCCACGTTTATACTCGATCCGGTTAACGCCTATGCTTATTCCATGTAATATCCATATCCCCTCTCCGCCCCTCTTTCATCCCCTTCTCCACCGAAATCTGTGCACAAACGAGTGCCACTCGTCCACAAGCTTCTTTAAATCCTTAATACCACAGGATCGTGTAGGAACGCAACTGAACTCTCTTCAAAGAGTATTACAGACATTTATTTTGAATGGAATCGATTGGAAATATCGTGAAAGTTGAGTGTAAGTAAGTCCTGCGGGTGGACTTGAAGCCTATCAGAGGAGCCATTACGAGCGAGTCCCCCGCGAGCCCTGCAGAGTTGGCATCAGCGTCAGTGCGCCGAAATTAATCGGCAGCTGATGCCGCGCGGAGGAAGTAGAGCGATGTTAATTACAGCGGATGAAATATGGAGGTGCGATTACGGTCGGTGGGTAGACTCCGAAGGCGGCGCGGCGCGGCGTCGGCATCGGCAGACTTTCGAGCGGCCGAGCGAGCGAGCGGTTCGGCTTCGCCGACGGAGGATCTCGGCCCGATCGTGATGAACGATAGTTTGAAACAGCCGAGCTGCAAAGAGGCGCGGGCGATGCAAAGTGATAACATAATCAGGTGATAATGTGCCAGTCATATCTCAGAGGCCGGTGAACGCCGAGCGGAGAGAACAGCACGACGTGGCGCGGCGTGGCGCGGCGCGGAGGAGCGAGCGAGCGAGGGGAAAGAGCGGAGTCGAGCAGGCAGGCAGGCAGACAGACACTCGGCGTGCGAGAGAGATTTGGTAGAGCCGGTGCCTCCACCAGCGGAGAAAGAGAAGGACGAGCGAGGGAGCGAGGGAGCGAGGGAGAGAAAGAGGTCGGTGGAGAGAGCCTCAAGGATCTCTGATTGGTCCTGAGTAGCTCCAGCATCTCGACGGAGACCCTCTGCCGGCGAGAGGAGAGCGAGCGCTCGAGACTCCGAGGGTAGGATAGGAGCCGTGCGCGCCCGAGACACGACGAATGACAGGAGCATTCGAGAGGAGAGCTTCTCTCCCTCTCCCTCGACATTGCCCGCGCCCTCTATCCTTCTCTTTCTCTTGATCTCGAGGAGAAACCTGGAAGGAGCGACTCGTCTCCTTATCGTCGAAATAAGAGGGGGACAAGCCTGAAACGATCTAACGCTGATAACGCTTGTTGAGATGCACTCTCATTATTCCCGGAGATACGCATCGCCGGCGAATTAATTGAATCCCGGAGGGCGAACGCCCACAGAGAATCGAGAGACTCTCCGAGTTGGAACGGAGCGGAGCGGAGTCAGGTATGGCAGCGATAGCGCTCTCTATCCGTTTCTATTAATCCAGCATTCCGAGTATCGGGCTTCCCTCTTTCCTATCTGTTATTTTCTCGAGGAGTCTCTCACCGCTGGCCCGGCAGCTCAGCCAATTAGCCTGAAAAATTACGCGCGATTTGAGCGCTTTTTCGGACGGCTTTCGTTCGGCTCGGCCACGGCCTTAATTGTGTCTTCCGATTATTTCATCTTGATAGCTCGGATCCACTGGAATGTGAGTGAAATGCACCCGGCATTGCCAGCCCCGGGTCCCCGTAATTGAAGGGGGGGCTGTCTTCGCCGGTGACGAGCCGATTAGCGTAATCGAGCCGGGACAATCTTACTTACCTGGCGTTCCAACGTGCCCCAATGAAATCCCTATAAATCCTGGGGAAAATTTGCGGCGGCCCTGCCATACAGAATTCATCTGGGTTCAGGCGAATTGACTCGTCTCGTGTCGACTGCTTGCTACATACTTGTGAGAGAAAGGGAGGGAAAGGGAGGGCGGTGGGAGTAAGAGGGTCTGGTTGAGCATGAGGAATTGCGAGCATCATAATATTTTGACGCGCGCCATAGGTCAGAGCGATTCGAGGCGAGTCGAGTAGAGTCTGTCTCTTCGAGCGAGGAATATACAAAATTCTAGTTAGCCCTTCAACTTACTCTCCCGGCCCACCTCCTCCTCCTCCTCTCCACCTCCTCTTTCCTCGTGGAATCACGTCCCCTCGGCGGAGTTGCTTCTTTTTCGCAAATCCCCCCACCCCACTCTCTCTCTCTCATCCTCTCTCGCGCCCTCTCTTTCTTGTTCCATCTCGCCGGTTCGCCCAGACTCTCCTCTCCCTTCCAACTTATTATTTGTAGCCGTAGAGCGTGCGGTGGTTTGCCGACGCGCACACCAGCATCCATTTAATCTCTCTCAGTGAGGAGCGTTTCTTTGATCAGCGCGCGACCGCATCTGCCTGGTAATATCTCAAGCTGGTCCTGCAACCGGCATCCCGGGCGCGAGCTCCCCGTCTTGCCCGCACCGAGGCATTTGTTCCTGTCAACCGGCACCTCGGATAGTCTCTGTAGCCGTTGACTGCCTGCCTGCCTGCCTGCCTGCCTGCCTGCTCGCCTGCTTGCCTGCGCAGCCAGTTCCCTTACCTTTCGCCTTCTTCATCTTCTTCTGCTTCCTCCGCTTCGTCACGCGCGCCTACCCCGCGCCCACCCTCTCACCCATGCTTAGTATTCGATTCTCTCTTCCTCTTACTTCGCTCGCCACCATCGCTTCCATCGGCTACCCCGCCGTCCTCCACCACCCCGAACCACCTCCTTCCAACCTCATCATCGCCGGCCAGCATCGTCGTGCGCTTCGTGATCTTTGCGAGAAGAAGTCCCGCTGGACCAGCGCGCTGCTCCTCCTCGTTGGGAATGCAGGCGCAGTTCCGAACGGGCCGCTTCTTAATTTTCGGCAAAACGAACTTCTCCGCGTCGAGCCGATACTCGCCGGCCGGGTGGACACGATCGCCAATTACCAGCGTCTTCTTTCGGTTGGCCGGCAAGCAAGCCTCGTAGCTATCGTTAGTCTCTCACTCTCGAGCGCTTGATCTTAAGTCGGTGTACGCATGTTGGTACCGGCAGTTTATTTGTACACGGGCAGGGCCGATTTGTTAAAGGGGGAATATTTGGACATGCAGCGTTAGCCGCATTATGCCTACTCATGCATAAATCATTCCTGTCCTTGGTTACACGCGTCATTTATATAACAAGCGCCTTATCATATTATTCATACGGCGAGGCATCGAGCGCGCAGAAAGAGAGCGGGAGAAAGATGAGTGCGGAAGCCGAAGACCACCTCAAAGTATATTTGCTTTAATAACATTATCACGGCCAGTTCTGCCACCACCACCATCGCGGTAGTCAATGCTTCGCTGAACAAAGAAGGGAATAAATCGATATGATTCAACGCTGCCCGCTCGAATGCACAAGCGACGCTGCGCGAAACAATAAAGAGAAACAAATGGAACAAGTAGTGCAGCGCCGTGGCGCGCGCGCTATATGGAAGTAATACGTAACGCACTTTGGAGTAATGCTACGTCAAAGCCAGCGCGACCAAAAATATGAGCTGGCTGCCGAGCGGCTCGCTAATGCCTGCTCATTTATTATGCTTACATATTATTTCGAGATTATTAGTCTCCTCGGGCTCCTCGAAAAAAGCCTTGCGCAACGTTTTGACCGGCAAGCGCGCGCGCCTCGATATGCTAATCACCGTGCAAATTAGTACTGCCGCTCGACCGGCTCTCGCTATTTCTCTCTTGGACTCACTGAACTTCTTCTCTTCCTCGTCACTTTATTTTTTTTTCTCTTCAAAGCTCATATAACTAGTGTGAAGTGTATCGGAATATAGGAGGATTTTCATAATCGTAGAGGGGCTTCGACTTGGACAAAGTGCGAGATAAAGAAGCGGTGGGAGGTTGGGACTGGGCGCCGGTAGGCGGAAGAGGAATCGGTAGTTTCTGGTGTGAAAGGAATAAGAAATTGCCGGCGTCGATCCGGCGAGCCACGGCCCTTTCAAGCTTGAAGATCGAGGAGGATCGCTATTTCACGCACCGCCCATTGCTAATCTTCCGTTTGACCGTCCATACTCCTTCTGACGATCGGCCAGGCCTCCGCCTGTCAAAGCCTTTCCCCGGGAATCAATAGGATCCTGGAATCGAGTCCACCACAGCGTCGTCTTATCCTGTCCAAGACAAATATAGATTTCCCGCTGTATTTCAGTCTGACGGACGATTATATTCAGCCCATGAATCAAGGCTCTCGCTCGCTCTGTTTATTTTGGTCGGCCGGCTACATTACGCTGCAGTGAGAGCCGATCCCGAACGGGTCACTGTTCCTGACGGAGATCCATGCTGGCCCTTACTACCAAATCACTCGGCTTTTCCTATCGATGTACCTTAAATAACGCTGGAAAATAGCCTTCCCCACTCGTCAACTAGCCGAGCACCACTTGGCAATTATTTTCAACCGGCTGGCTAGTGATTTCAACTGGTTTCGTTTGCATAGAATATCCAGGAGTAGCATAAACAAGTCGCAGGCAGACTCGGCCACTTATGTCGCAGAATCCCGGCCATTATTCCCTGGCAGACTCTCATCCGAGAGAACGGGGGGGGTGGTTGGTTGGTTGGTCTGGCTGATGGGGTGCTTTTTCATTTTTTCGTCAGTCCGCCGAGTATGCACAGGGGTCTGCCGACTTTTGTGCGCGCTGCACAACGCCGAGCGCGCGCGCGCGCGCGCGAAAGAGACAGGGAGGAGAGGGTGGCGGATGGGGATGGAAAAATACACGCAGACAGGTAAACGAGTAGGCAACGTGAATTAGACAGCTGTCAAAGTGGCGCGCGGCGCGGGAAGATGGAGTGTCCATATATGTGGTGTGCGCGAAAGGGTATCAGCGGGCTTAGGGAAGAGACGCCGGGGGGTCGAGGGGTGGTTGGATGAGAACAAGAGGGCGGGAGGGCGGCCAGAGGGAGAGAGAGAGGGTTTGGCAGGCGAGCGAGCGAATGGATTTGGATGTGGAATGGAAGCAAAGCAATTGTAGGAAAACCAGAGGAAGAGCGGCGATGTGTTCCGCCGGTCTAAGGCACACGAGAGCCAGATGGAGAGAGAGATGTCGGGAAGGGGACAGAGGGGGAAGAAGGGGTTAGCACTGATAAATACCGTGCCATTTCTCTTTGTGCTCCCCGGCGAGAGCACAAACACAGGGCGGCTCCCTTCATTTCAACCTGAGCGAGAGTAGCTACCTAAACCTTTCTCTCTTTCTTATTCCACTCGCCCGTTCCATCCACCTCTGTCTCAATCCTTGTTCTTCCGAGTCTCCTTTGTGCAGGATTGTCGCTCCTCCTTTTCACGGGTTTCTCCATTTTCCTCAGTCGCTTATCTATATCTCTCTTTTCGATAAATAGTTCTCCGGGATTCGGGAATAAAATGGTGCGGATTGTTTGGTATTATCCTTTGATAGAGAGGAGAGTGATCAGCGATTGTAATGCACGGTCCAAGTTTCTCGAGGTCTTTCCTGGTGGACGCGAGCGGTGGCAGCCAATGTCCGGTTTCCCCGTTGGGATTGGCTTTAAAATTAATGCCGTTCTGCTCGCTTCGAACTCCTAATGGATTCTGGGAGGAGCTCGGTGAGAACCAATCGCCGGTTGTAAGCGCGCTCCGGGGCTAAGTCCCAGTGAAAGTACAGCGCGCTCCGCAGCCGAGATCCTCGACCTTGTTAAGGCCCCCGAGAGCCATTTTCTTGGCCGTCAAAAGTCCCGCTCTCTAAAAGTTCAGTCCTCTCCGGTGCCCGGATCGTTCCCACACTCCTATCCAATAGCTCTCTTTCTCCCGGCATTAGAATCGCGCTAGAAAAAAGGTCATCGCAATCGGCAGACGCATGACTGGCAATCGAGGCGTCGGCGTCGGCGGTCAGGATTTTTTCTAGGATCGGTACAACCGTTCATCGGATTTTTCCATCGGCATTGGAGAATGGCGGATCGTTGGAACGCGTAGCGGTTTGGCGGTGGAAGGCGCGGGGAGTTCGATCGGGGCCGAATTACTCATCGGCGAGGTTCTCGCTGTCGGTGGATCCCGTTAGAGCTTTGCGCTTCGCCAGTAACGATCTCAGGCGAATGGGTTTGCGGTGTGTCCCATGCGGCAAAGGCTAGCCAGGCCGAACCAGGCTACACAGCCCGAGCTATAACATCGTCGACGTAGCTGACGTTCCCTGGACGTGTACACGTAGATAGAAAAGCGTGGGTGTACCGGACGTAGCTTGCGTAGGCCACACTGGGGATTAAGACGTCAGGCGCCCGCAGTGCCTGATTAATGCGTCGCTCTCACCCAACAAAAAGGATCCCGCGCCCTTTGTACGCTCCTCCTTGCGACCCTCTATGAAGTAACTCTTATGAACTATGATCGCTTTTTAGCCACACCACCACTCGCGCTTATTCCTCCTCTTGGTAACCGGTCTCCCTCTCCTCTCTCTCCCGCTCTCTCTCTCTTTCGCTCAGATTAAATCCTTGCCAACTTGTTTTCCGATCCACCATACTCGATAAGCCGGCCTCCACCGTTCTTCCTTCGGGAGAAAACTGTAGCTGGCACTGAGGCCGATAGCCCAATTTCTTCTTATTGGCTTTCCCGTGGGTCGTTTGATTGGCTTGTTAGGTGATCCCGATCGCGGACTAACAGTTGAGTATTGTGCCTTGTTGGGGGGAGATGATCGTGTCGGGCTGCTGCTCGTTCATACGTAATTAGGGTAACAAGCTTATTACGGGAACATCGCCGCCTCGAACTGAGGAGGGTTCACCTGTCAGACAGGTATCGAGGAGCAAGTGTGCGTGTGCGCACCTGCACTCTTGTACGATGGCTGATCGTTGGGTAGAAATAAAACTAGCTATCGCTTGCCCGATTAAGGAGCGGAAGCCTTCCACTCTGGCGACCGACGAAAATCGAAAGCTTGTAAATCGGGACGTGTAATTCCCGGGGAATATCATGAAGTCGACTTCAAAATTACCGCGGTTCTACCAGCTTCTCTGATCTTCGATATCTCTTTCAAGTGGTGGTACAAAATAGGATGAATTCAAGCATCGTGGCTGCCGATCCATCGGATTTCACGGTGATCTCTAACAGGTGGAAAAGCCGTCGTTGACGTAAGTGGCTAGGCATGCAGTTCCTCGCAGAAATCGCTGGTGTTGTTGGTACGGTGTGGCAATAGTGGGGGGATGGATGCCTGGATGCTGGGAGAGTGCGAGAGAGGTGTGCCAGGTATCGCAATGGGCAGGTGAGTTGAGGCGGCGGCGGCGGTGAGTCGGGGGAAGGACATCGAATTGAAACGTCCTGTGGTGTCTGGGATGGCCAGAGCGGAAAGATGGATGCCTGTCACTTCCTTGAGGGAGGTCCGAGCGCAGGCTACCATTTTGAATTCTCCCTGGCCGCACGCTGTAAACCTGGAGCCGTGTTTGAAGGGTCGTAGGCGGAGATGAAAGGTTTTCGCCATCAGCGCTCGAGGAGATGGGAGCTTAGCATGGACCAAGTGGCGAGAGGATGCTGCCGGCGTTCTGCACGCTGCTGCGCGTCGAGATATGGATGCCGAGGTGCATCCTGGCGAAGGCGCAGAAAAACTGAGTACACCGAGAGACTGGTACCTCGTATTCCTCTCGTGTACAAAGATACACCTTATTCCAACTGGAGGATAAACCTCCTAAGAGGGAGGGAGGGAGAAAGAGAGAAAGAGAGAGAGAGGCGCGGCCCACCACGCCATTTATCATTGCTCGAGCTCATTAAGGCCGAATCTGCCGCACGCTGATCGCCTGGGATTACACTTTCCTCCTGCCTATCCCTTCGGCATTTAACCCTCCGCTCTATCCGAGGCTATTCTCTCCCCTCCCTACGCCCGCCTGCATCACTCCTCCCTCTTCTTTTCAGTTTCCACCTTCCTGGAGCGTGATCCTCTTCGAGGGAAGAGAGCCTCCTCCACCTTAACGCCTGTGTACACTCTCTCCCTTCACGCTATATCCCTGATACTCCCGACTCCAAAGGAATTCCTAAACTCTGACTAAAACCAAGTGTCACTAGACCGGCGATGATGGATGCGCTGGATTTTTTATCGCTGGTGTAATTCTAGGGCTAGCAGATACTGATGTAATATTCGAAATCAGGCCTACCGAAGGAGAGGACAGTGAGTAGTTAGAAGGGGGCAAACTGAAATCCGAGTAACTTTCCGGGGGGAACTCATTTACGTGCCTCTGACGGAGAGTTCTCGGGGGGATGTGCGGGGAGGGGAAGAGCAAGCTCCTCACATGCTGACTTGGCTCGATTTTTCTGAAGGCCCCCGCCGGCAAAATCGAGCGGTTGCGGACGGTGCATTAGCTGCTCGGCTCCTTGGACTAGCCTAATGACGGCATCACGTCCCCATAGGAATCTCTCGCTCGCTCGCGATTTCTTCGCCGCTTCTTCACGTAATACCGCGCTCTCTCGCCGTTCGACCGTGGGCAATCTATCACTGGGTTGGAAAAAAATTCTGGCCGCTGCTCGTTCGTAGTGGAAGATGCTGGCTGCGTCATCCTTCTTGCCCCGGAGCGAGCGAGCGGGTGAGTGCGCCACCCTACCCTCGCTCCCCCCCTCCGCCGCTCCTCTTTCTTCATCGCGGCGGTACTTTTTGCGCTACCTATTATCGCTATCCTCTCGCAATCCTTCGAAGGAACTGCCAGTTCATCTCGTCCTCGCTCGACGGAAGCGACCCAAAGTGGCCTCTAACGCAACTATTAATATCTCTCTGATATTTACTCGAACCTCCCGTATTTACGTAGCCAGTGAAACTGGCAGTGCACTCTTCCTCCGCTCTGGAAGGTATTAAGCGATCCGAATCGCAAGCGACAGCCGTAAAAAGGTAAAGGCTTTTCCAAGAGGCGAGATGCATTCGGACAAAAAGGAGTGGAGGCCAGTATACGGCGAGATATTTGTCGCCAGACCGGGCAAACATTCAGGTCTCTATCAATGTCCCGGCTTTCTTTCGGGTGTTGCCCGAACTCCATCGTGCTTGATGCCCCCGAACCTTTTCTCCAGCGCTTTTCGCTTTTTGCCTCACACAGCCACACACATACACTCTCTTTCTTCGTTCTCTTCCTCCACCCCCCGGCTACTCTCCTTACCAACTCGGGTGGCAAGTAGAGCTCTGCTGCTCTGTCGGGGCGGTGTGTGCCCTGCCTCCTCCTCCCCCTTCTCCACCACCTCCTCCTCTTGCCGGGCGCCGCATCCGGGGTGAGAAATCGAGCTACTTTTATTTTGCCAGTTCCCTACGTTAGCGATTTTTCCATCACCGCGGCGAGATATTTCACCGGCAATCTAAGAGTCGCAAATGGAGTCCACAATGAGGCAGAAATGGCTTGGCGCACTGATGGCCCCCGCATTTGTCTTCCGACGCTCTCTCTCCCTCGCTCTCCTCCTGTGATTCTTCGTCCATTCACTTCCTTCCTTCCTCCTTTCTTTCCTCCTTCTGATCCTCTCTCGCCTTGCTACTTCCAACTAACGCCTGTCGCCTCTTATTTTCATAATTGAATAAAAGAATACTTAAATCCTCCCACACATTTCCAGCCCTTCAGCAAACACTTCTTCGGAGGGAGGATAGCTTTCAGGATGGGCGAGCATGAATCCAAATGCAATGGAAATCGTAGTGACTTCATCACCCTAGACCGCTGTGATCATATATGTGGCCGCGGCGTATGAGAAGGGGTTGGATGAAATTGAAAGATGGGGTGGCTGGCTGCGTGGTGCGGGACGAACTGACTAGCTCCGGCGCAGCAATACTCGCGCGCAATTATAAGGCCATCAGCGCGCGGCGAAGCGTCGACTTTTTGCGGCTCGAGTGGACTGGAAACGCTCTCGGACAGCACGAAAACATCGGAGATAACGCGCTGGTACCGCTTGCTCCGGCATGCCAGGCCGGCCCAAGCCGAGCCAACAAGAGCGTAGCTGCTATTCAAGGGGGCAGAGCGTTCCCGGTAACGCGGACATTTCGTGTTTCGTGCCTCCCGAACTTGCTGCTGCCTGATGCGATTTTAATAGTGGCTACCTCCACTGCTTTTTTCTCCGGGCCTCCGATACTACTTGAGGCGAAGCAACCATGCTCACCGCCCGCCGCCATCGTACAACCAACCAACCCCTCGACATGCCGTGTCGGAAGCTCGATTAATACCACTGCGTGCCCTGTGCCGGAATATCGGAAAACCAACTAAAACCCTGCCACGATCATGCCACTCCGCATTCCCTTCCGATTAATTAGCCTAAAAGCGAGCCACTCCCGCTTGGACCCTCTTTTGTCGCGGAGACACTCGCATGTCCAATTCCATGTGATCCGGAGAATGCTAGGAAATCCTGCTTGAACAATGACCCCGAGGACTGGCTAGCCGAGTTGATGATCCAGTGGCGGCCAGTGAAGAGCAGAGAAAAACGTGTCGGAAGTAGTGGAAAGACAAAGAGAGGGGAGAAGCTAGGATGTAACTGTAGGCAGGGTGCATAAATATGCATGTCTCTCGGCGTGGCTGTGGCTCGTGTGCCAGTGATCGTTATATCTCTATCTGAGAGAGCGAAGTGTCCAGTGAGACCGGGGGACAGAGAGATGGACAGGGGGAGAGGTGCGGGCCAGTGGTGGTCCAGTAATACATTCAAAGTTGGATGCAGCCTGGGCAGGTAGAGGAAAGAGGGATGGTGGCCAGAGGAGGTAGAAGGTGGCGATGTAGGTGGACGCGATGAGCAGGACATAGGCAGTCAAAGGGCCTCGGGTTTGAGAGAGATAGAGGGAGGGGGGTGGAGAGGAGAGCGACGCGAGCGAGAGGGCGAAGGTGGCCGGGGGTGAACGGGAAGGCGAGACAACCAGATCCAAAGGGTGGGAGCGGGAGCGGGAGCGGGAGCTGGAGAGGAGGGAGAGGGGGGGGGGGGGGGGAAGGGGGAGCAGGGAGGTTTCTCGTGTTTCATTTCCTGAGCTCCTATATAACTTTGTGCTCAACTCGACACCAGATTAATAACGGCCCCACCTATCCTATTCTACCCCGAGCCGACAAGTTTCTGCCGTGTGTACACTCGGTGCTCGGTGCCAGCGAGCGAGCGAGCGATCCCTGTGAGCCGTCCTATCACCTCGTATTCCTCTCGTATCTCCCTTTCTCCCTTTATCTCTCCCACGACTTCATTTCGGGCCCATCCTTCTCTTTCCCCGCGCGTTCCTGCGTCTCCCGTACGTACATGCATGCTGCTCGTATGCGCGCGACACGGTTGAAAATTCTGAGCGTGTTACCGATCCATCCATGGGGCTCTCGCTGGCACCGGGGCGCGCACACCACCCTGACAAACCGACACGCTGAAAAGTCCGCCGCGGCTGACCAATGCGACTTGTACGCCGAACCGGAGTAATCATATTTCATAGGGCGGCCGTCCGCCACCTGTTATTTGTTACTTAAATGTATCGCTCCACCCATGGACAACCGATACCTCACATCCCTCCAAGGAAACAATACTCTCGCCGAGGCGCCCTTTTCAAAGTTTTCCGAATGCTTCATAAATTGATTATTTAAGCATCAAAACCAGTAGCAAGCAAAGAATCAGGTGCAAAAAACCCGGAATAGTGTCAAAAACACGTTGAATTGTCCTCTTAATTAATTTAGCCTGCTTGAATCGGACGGTTTTTCCCATGTTTTTCATACTTCCCGACCTTTGCCGGGGCTGAAATTTGGTGGAGAATGTTTTCTTGCATCGAGGAGAAAGTAGAAAAAATTCCAGGCCCCTAGCTCAAAATTCATTTTTTCGCAAATTTTTTAAGGTATACCCCTTCAAAAATTTTCGATTTTTCGAAGGTTCTGGGACCGGGACGAAAGCTTGATTTCTCGATTCCTCGTGCCTCAAAACGGAAAAAAAACATAAATGTTGTGGGGGAAATGCCGGAATTCGACCTAAAACACGTGGAAAACCGATCTGGAATATTTCATTTTGATGGTTTTTCCTATGTTTTCATGACTTCCCGATATTTCCCGGGGCTGAAACTTAGTGGGGAATGTTTTTTTGCATCGAGGAGAAAGTAGAAAAAATTCCAGGCCCCTAGCTCAAAATTCATTTTTTCGCAAATTTTTTAAGGCATACCCCTTCAAAAATTTTCGATTTTTCGAAGGTTCTGGGACCGAGACGAACGCTTGATTTTTCGATTCCTCGTGTCTCAAAACGGATAAAAAACACGAACTTAGTGGGGGAAATGCCGGAATTCTACCTAAAACACGTGGAAAACCGATCTGGAATATTTCATTTCAACGGTTTTTCATATGTTTTCATGACTTCCCGACCTTTTCCGGGGCTGAAACTTGGTGGGGAATGTTTTTTTGCATCGAGGAAAAAGTAGAAAAAATTCCAGGCCCCTAGCTCAAAATTCATTTTTTCGCAAATTTTTTAAGGCATACCCCTTCAAAAATTTTCGATTTTTCGAAGGTTCTGGGACCGGGACGAACGCTTGATTTTTCGATTCCTCGTGTCTCAAACCGGATAAAAAACACGAACTTAGTGGGGAAAATGCCGGAATTCTACCTAAAACACGTGGAAAACCGATCTGGAATATTTCATTTCAACGGTTTTTCATATGTTTTCATGACTTCCCGACCTTTTCCGGGGCTGAAATTTGGTGGGGAATGTTTTTTTGCATCGAGGAAAAAGTAGAAAAAATTCCAGGCCCCTAGCTCAAAATTCATTTTTTCGCAAATTTTTTAAGGCATACCCCTTCAAAAATTTTCGATTTTTCGAAGGTTCTGGGACCGGGACGAACGCTTGATTTTTCGATTGTCCGTGTCTCAAAACGGATAAAAAACATAAATGTTGTGGGGGAAATGCCGGAATTCGACCGAAAACACATGGAAAACCGATCTGGAATATTTCATTTCGATGGTTTTTCATATGTTTTCATGACTTCTGGACCTTTTCCGGGGCTGAAACTTGGTGGGGAATGTTTTTTTACACCGAGGAAAAAATAGAAGAAATTCCAGAGCCCTAGCTAAAAAAATTTTTTATCGACCCAAAACCGCCACAGTTCGGAATAACTATCCCCGACTGTTCCATGCTACCACTATTTTACGCGAGACTCTACCGATTCTCTTGATGACCGGGCAATAGTTGTTTGATTGTCGCCGATTCTATATCAAGGTAAAGAGGCTCTCGATGTTTTTTCCCGGGGGTGTCGCGTGGCAAAGGGCTGGGTTTATTGAGATTTCAGTAGGTGATTCTGGTTCATGGGCATGATGGTGAGGTTGCGTGCGGAGATATATGCAGCGGGGGCACGCTATTAGAGATCGGTATGTGGCGCCGGCGCGCACACACCCGGCTAGAACTCATATTCCAGAGGCAGATATATTGAAGCGGTGCTTAAGGGATACTCATCCACCTGGGCACGTATGCGATCGAGCACGGGGGTTGAACGCTCGCTCGTGGACACGCGACGCCAGTCGGGAGAGCGCTCGCTCTGGTAATGCGTATTTGATGACGCCGTCCGGAAATCTCATAGGCCAGCCCGAGCGACCAGTCACTCTCGGTCGTTCGCCGTGCTTCCTTCTGCTTATGGCAAATGCAGCCATCCTCGCACTGCTCTCCACCAGTGCACACCGTATACACGTGCACCGGTGATATTTCAGTGCTCCAGAGTCGCAAGAACTGTGCACTCCGAGCCGCCAACAATACATGTAAAACAGGAATCCCCGTGAGAGTATAGCGCCGCGCATCCGGGGTACTGGAAAGCTTAATGATTTTCGTGGGACGCCCACGAGTGAGACGTAACGAAGATGGATCCCGATGGGATCGAACGAAACCCGAGCGTCCCGGCGATAATGATGATGACCTCGGATAACACCGTCTTCCTGGAGGGATGTCTACATTTTTATTAAAATCATTTTTAAGTGCCACCCGACACTGCTACTACACATTGATCGCGCGATGTACTACACGCAATGGTAGATTTTGTAATTTGGCTGGATGGAAATTTGGGCTTGGGGCTTGGAGTCGTTATGGCGGAGGCTGATGGATATTAGCAGACAGTCCGGGTATTAGTCTTCGTCAGTATCCGCTGGATATTAACACGTTCCAGTTGGAATCGGTCTTCATATACTTGTGCGTGGATGTTTGTGTGCTGGCGTCTGGCGTGCAGTGATCGAGGGGGGTGGCGGAGGGACAGGAGGGGGGGGATTCGCGGCCGATGCATAAATGATGAAAGTCTATTAAAGGATAAATCGTACGGTGAATCGGAGTGCTCTCGGAGCGGGTTGAGCGTGCGTAGGGCGGCCGGAACCGGCCGGTGTAGCTCGTATAATCGCTTCGGGTGCAATAAAGCAACGAGCGCACTGACATCAATCGAGCATCAGGAGGCAAAGGAAAAGGACACGGCTTTAAGGCGGCGCACATTATTTCACGAAATGCGTTATATATAGGGCCCGCTCGCGCGATCCAAGACGGTAGCACCGCAAGACGGATGGAGACCATTATTTCGGATTTACTAACAGATGCCCCCGCTTATTAATTTAATTGCCCGCCGTTACAAGCAATGCATAGCTAATTAAACCCGAATGAATATAAATACATGAACTTTCGGGCGACGAGCACGAGCTCCGTTCGGAAGCACGGAACACTCCCTCGTAAAACTCACCTTCAATTACTCACCTGCGGTCCAGGCTCGGTGCGCGCACTCCCCATTCAGCATCATCGAGCGAGAACCTATCTCGTAATTCCTATACTGAAATGGGAACATCGGCAAGATTCGAGCGGCGCGGCGCGGCTCGGCGCTCCCCCAGCGTGTATTACCATGAAAACAGAAATCAGCGTGGCGAGCTAAGGCAGTTGGGGGAGGATCGGTCTAATATAAATTGACTCCCCCAAAACATGGGGTGAGCACGAGGAAAGTCGGTGCTCGGACAAACCTCTGACAAGGGCCTCAATAATGAATTTGGAAAGTGCAATCAGTAGCAGAGGCAGAGCAGTGGCTGGCGGAGGCCGAGAGAGGGCTGAAGTCGAGGGTTGCTCGAAACGAACCCCGCCACCCTCCTGCTATCCCTGAGTTCGAGGCCGCTTTCTCTCTTGTTCTCTCGATTCTCTCGCGGCGCTCGTGGAAAGGAAAGCGGCGAGCGGGGCTGAGAGCGAGAGGGAGAGAAAGAGCGGGGCGGAGGGCGGCGAGGGTGGGTGGAAGGAGAGAGAGAAAGCAGTGGCAGGAGCATATCAGGGGAACGAAAGAGGGATGAAAGAGGGCGGATGTGACGCGGAATGATGGAGCGCGGACCGTAGAGAAAAATGAGAGTGGCGGAAAGGCGTGGGTGGAGGGACGCTGATGGATCGGCGCTCCTCCCTCCGTTGCACCCTCTCTCGCCGCCGTCTCTCTCTATCTCGCCCTCGCCCTCTCGCCCTCTCGCCCACCCCCTCGGCACCCCCAAGTCACCCTCTTCGTTCTTCCACCCACCCACCCGCCGCCGCCGCCCCGCAACCCATCACATGTACCACCCTCCACGTTCAGCTTCGCGCTCCCAGGGGTAGAAAACCCCCGCAATATTACTCATAGTCCGTGGGCCTCGTGTTCTCTCTTTTCTAGATGCTCTCGCCTCCGCCTCCCGCTCTATTTCCCTCTTTCTTTCACCCGGTCTCGTTGTTCGCTCTCAGAGAGCGCAACTCCGCTCCCTCCGGCTTCGCGTTCCTCGCGTTTTCCCCCCTTGGGTTCTTTTGTTACCTAGTCCGTGTACCCCCGTCGCTTTATCGCTCGGCTCGCGTGGATTTCTTACTCGACTACTGCCTCGCTTTCCTTTCCTTGGCTAAATGGGTTTATACATGCCGAGCAGCGATCTGCCCTGTGCGCTGTCGAGCGGCCATTAGAGGACTCCTCGTTCGGGAGAATGATATCTGGCAAGTTGGGCTAATTCGAGTTGATGCTCGAAGGTATGCACTGGCGAGAGTAGAGTTGGCCGGTCGGCAGAAGTTGGGATAGAGTGGCGTGTTGATCAATCTAAGATATATTGGGGTCGCGCGCGGCTGGATGCGAGTTTGTCAGAGGCAAATATTGTCCTTGCCGAAAAGGCCGGATGTGGAGTTTCGGCGGCGGGTGGCCAGCGGAGCGAGCGGGCATTGCGATCTCACTGGGTTGATGCGACAAATCTGTTAGGCAAGGACACACCATCAAATCCGTATATTTATTTGTCGTGTCTGATGCAAAACCCGTGTGTTTCGCGCTTCAGGCTTCCTTTTTTGATCCAATAAATTATAAGCTTGGGCCGCAGCGGATTCCCGTCAGCCGTCTGACACGTTTGCAGAACGGTGTACGTGTGATTGGTCGCCGGGTATTGGTTGGAAATTACGTATCATTCGGGAAAGCGAGACTTCCCCCGATATATTCAGTCCGATGTGTAACGGCGATATTACCGAGGCAATGATTTCGCCGCGGCACATTGCCCCGTGGCAAAAGTTCCCTCCTCCAAGCTGCATTTCCGTGTTCCGCAATGGAGGACGTCTCAGGATGATCGGTGCTTTTGAAGGGTCAATAGGAGACAAGGCCCCGTCTGGCGAAGGGGCTCGCCGAGAAAGGGAATGCCCCGGCAAATAATACTAGTCGATGTCAGTCGGGAGCAGCGGTGCGAGCTTTTGCACTGTTAACGGTGAAGAGATGCGAGAGAGTAGGCAAGCAAGCAAGCAAGCAAGGGAGCAACATAGTGAGCGAGAGAGCGCGCGAGGGCACCGTGCGAGAGGAGGGCGCGATTTGGATGGCGGCAGCGCCGACCGCCATTACTCAACTATTCACTCGGTAACGCAATCATACGTCACAAAGGCCTTTCATTTGCAAGCGCATTGTGGAAACCCGGCGATATTAATTGCCGCGGCTCGTTACCCTCTCCAGGCCCCCTTCTCCCGTGGGCCCTCGCACCCGCCCTCGCTTCGCCTCGCCTCACCTCACCTCGCACCCCTTTCGCCCCGGACAGCCTGCCAGCCACCCTTCAACCCCTCGGCGAAGCCCACGGCTCGCTCGTCGTGAACCAGAACCACCGCGGCCCTCACCTCGCCTCTCCCTTCCCGCCTCACCACCCAACCACCCAACCGACCCCCTCTCTCTCCCTCTCTCACCTCACCAACCCGTCCACCCTCTCGGTACTCTCGTCGTCCTATTACATATTCCGCTCCCATGCGACTCTCTGTCCTGTGCCGTCCGAGCAGAGCGAGCGGAGCCCGCGTGTGTGTACCTACACGTATAGGCGTCCGTCCGCTCGGCATATCCTTGTCCGATTCGCTCGCAAACGAGAAGTTTGCGGGATGGCCTCTCCTAAAGCGGCGCTCCTATCCTGACGAATGCGACCAACGGAGAATGCCGGCTTCTCTGTAACACTTGCTTGCCCTCCACACGCATGCAGATATGCTGCTGGTCTACGTGTGCGGACAATGTGCTACGTGACTGCTAACTCGCCGCTGCTGCTGCTGCTGCTGCTGCTGACGACTGTGTAACTCCGGGCACGCGATCCGCACAAGCAGCCCCAAGCAGAGCCGGTAATGCTATGTCAGGCTAATTCCTGATTGCTCCTGCAACTTACACTGCCGGTCCAACCGCGTCAGCGTAGCACTGAGACCAGCTGGATGGGATTCCAGGGGGTTGAAACGAAAAGTAGAGAGGCGCGCGTGTGCCAGAGGACATGTTGCGAGCTCTGCTTACTCTTCCTACCATATATTCTATTTTCCCGCTACTCTGCACTACGCTGACAACACCAGAGACGTTTATGCAACTTTTCCCTGGCCATGCAACTCCGCGAGTAGTGCTACATACGTCAATTACAGGCTGAAAGCCGGTGGAGACAGAGGGTTCCCGGTGCATCGGTATTTACTGGCTCGGGAAGGATTGATATCCTCGATGGGTCAAGAGTTTCACTTCTTTATTTCGTCGGTGATAAAGTTAGCGTGGTTGTCAGTATCAGTTTTGGGTTGGAACGCGAGGGTTAAAGGGCTATTCACACTAGATATTGGTAGACGCTTGCACAACTTGCGATAACCTTTCATTGTGAAAGGAGTTAAAACTGTGGTGCAGCCTTTAGGCTTATCGGGGATTGCTAGTAGAATGAGTTTCAAGTGGCGCGAGTGTCAGACACTTAATACCGCTGACAGATCCCTCCCTCGTCGTGTCACGCAGCCTGGCATCTGGTACACGCTGTACGACAGGATTGTGGTCATATTTTGAAAGCGTGTTTGCCGTGACCTCGTCGTTCCTCCACATTATCCATCCACATCGAAAACACGGAGGTTCTCGAGGAGGAGACACGACGTGGCCGCGCGCGTCAAGCGGCCCGCGGCTTTTGACACCCCTGAAAAATGTCGGTTTCACGGCGTGACAGCTACGGGGAAAAGCCGAGCCCGGGGGGGAAGATGCAGCGGCTCTTGTCAAAGTTCCATCGAGGGAACCTAGCGTGGAAGTTCATCCCGCAGTCGCCCGGCAAGAGGAAGGATCAAGGTCGTCGAAGGAAGAACTCAAGCCAATAACACAGCTGGCATCGGCCCGCTTTTAAAAGCGGCGTTCGAGAGGAGGTGTCCTGCTTCGAGCACGCACGCACTTACTAACTCTGGCAGCGGCATCGCACCAGGACCACGTAACTGGCAGCGAGAAAAAAGCGATGATCGCTGACATTTGATGGATCGGGACTAGGATGTGCCCGGGCAGAACCAGAGGAGTCGGCACTCTGTTTTTCCACGTCCCCTCTATTCCTTCGGCAGGCCCTTTTCTCTGCCTGCCAGCGTATCCGTCCATCTCTTTCGGCCCAAGAATGGCTCAAGAACAAAGACATCAACTTGATGAATGTGCGAATACGCGCGCGTTCGAGCGGCTCCTACCGCTAGGACCCACTCTCATCGCTCGGCCAAACTAAATCATCCATTGTTTTTTCATCGCACCTACTCCTCTTTCCTCCCAGCCCGCACCGACAGACTTTCCTTCCTGGTACCCTCCCTCTTCTTTTCATCCACGCCACCTTACACAGACGGAAATCCTACCTTCTGGCAATTGTAAACGAGTGCCAATAAAACTCTTTCATACTGAGAAACTGTTTTCACACTTCGAGGTAAAGGATGGAGATCCTATCGCTAATTGCGGAGGTAGGACGATATCGGGCCACGTCGATCGAGTGAATGAAGCAATTGGGGTAATGTCTATTTAGGGAAGAAGCGTTTTCGAGCGCGAGAAAGGCGGTGTATAATCCAGGGCGGCGAGGACTTCCTTCTGGGTGTAGTACTGGAAGATCCAGGGTCTCCTTAGTACATTGATAATACGAATTTGCCGGCGAGCTGTTTGACGGGCGGCGCGGCGTGGCGCGGCTTGGTTGCCGGGGCAAGGAGGCAAGAAGAAAATGGACTCTTTTCACATTACGCACGTTATGTATCCGAGGCAGGCTTACCTGGCTATTTGCGCGGCGGCAAGCTGGTCATCATCATTACGCTGCCAGGAATTACGATATTATGCTTTATCTCTCTGTAGCATTTCTCCTCTACGGTGCTTACACGCATCCTGCACTCGAGCGCTCCCAACCGTCCCGCGCTACTCCTCTCTATCCGGCGATGCCTGATTAAGTATGCAAGAGTCGTATTTGAATAATGAGATCTTAATGATGCCGTGGCGGTGCGCCACCAAAAACTGGAGGCTGCGCTCTCACACATTTATAGTAACAAGCAACCAGGCCACGCCAGTGACATCGTTAAGTATATTCGGCAGCAGGATGAATCAATTTCGAAGATTAACTGGCACCACTTTAGCAGGACATCGACTGTTTTCACGGTAATTGAATGGCTTCCTTCGAAATCAAATTTATCTCGATGCCCCGATGTCACGTTGAAACGCAACGAGCGCTTTTGCCCCACGCATAAATGACTACCTTCACTCGTGACAGACTGCAATTCGATGGACGCAGGGAAAAAATTCACTTAGCCCGAGCCCTCGTCAATTTTTAAGTATCATCGACGCCGCAGAACCTGCCTGACAGGTGTCGTATACTGCATACGTGCTATTCCAAGAAACAATCATCCCGCCGCCGCGCTCCGAGGCATTAGCGCAACGTTCCAGTAGCGGCCGCTAATCCCTACAATTACTGACTTCTCTTCATTGATGGCAATTATCGCGTCATTAGGATTGCAGTCAATGGCACATTGCTCATAATGGCAAGCGGCACTCTATGGTTTGTGCATAAAGTCACGAGGACTCAGTCACCTCATGGCTACCTGTCTTTAGCTCTATCTTGGAGTTCCTAAGGAGCTCGAATGGCAGTGGTACGAAAGTGGGAAAAAAGTAGAAAGTATGGTAAAGTGGAATTTAATCGGTTCCCTCGAACTTCTCCGGAGAGCATCCGCTCGAACTTCTGAGAGTAGTGGATGAGAGGAGGCGAAGGGGGCTGAAGGGTGGGTGGATGAGAGAGGGTTGGGAATGAAGGTTGGGAGGCAGAAGAAGACGAAGGACCCATGGACGTATGGATCCACGGGTGGGTGGCCGTGATGGAGGGGGTCCAGTGAGTCGTGAGGAGGAAAGGGGAGGCACTCGGCCCTCGAGGATGGGACGAGGCGAGAGGGCGAGGGGCCGAGGGGCCGAGGGGGTGGCGGTGGCCAGGCCTCAGGAGGGTGAACACATAGTAAACGTAGAGCGCCGTTGGACGCTGCTGTGTAATTTATTTCCCTTCACTTCCGCGTCGCGGACGAACGAAACGACGGATCAACGGGGGGTTGGTTCCCTCCGTTGCGAAGTGTGCCCCCGATGAACCCATCGCACACCATCCCGCGCGCCGCCATCCTCCTTTCATGGACCACCGTCCGGGAAGCGTTAAAAATTTCCAAGGAGCAACAGCCCCCGCCGCCGGATATCCTTCTTATCGCGAGACTCTCGGCCCGCCTCACCTCTCGCCCTCGAAAAACTCCTTTTTGCCAAATCAGCACGCTTCACCTCGCCAGTGTCGATGACTTCCTTCTGGGAAAATGATTTATTTCCCCGGAGTTCTGCGTAGAGAGTGGTCCAAGTGTGACTGGAGGATGTCCGATAATTTTTGCGAGCCCCCCCGCTGATGTTGATCTATCGGGGGCTTTGTTCGCGAGCAAAAGCGTCGCTCCCGATTATTCTCTAATTTCGCTGATGAAAGGTCAGAGGTGGGCGAGGCTCTCGCACATTTCTCAGCATCGTCATGATACAGCAAAAGCGTAGTGCTCGCGTGGAAGGAAGCGGGCGCCCGCTGACAAATCGTACTCGATATTTTTTTACTTTACCCTCGTCCGTCTTGCCGAGCATTTTCTCGTTCCCACCGGCCGCCCCCCATCTTTCCATCCCCCTGGCCATCTGAGAGAGTGTGATCGTTCTGCTAGAGAGTTTTCATGGTTCCTCCGACCATCCACGCTCCTTTTTCTCCGGCTCGCATTAGCGCCGCGATTTTTGCCCGGCTCTTTGTTCCTATGTAACATCCTAATCTACTCCGTGTTCGTACTCGCTGAAACTGCACGAGATCGACGGGGAAATTGTGCCCGAACGTTTTGTCGCTCGGTCAGCTGTCAGCCCCAGGTACCGAAGCCTGAAACGGCAAGGTAACGAGGAAGCCGCCTCTTAGCTGGGTTACACAAATCCAGAGATCTACCGGGAATTCAGGTGAGCAGGGAAACGAGGGAGCAGGAAGTCGAAAGGATTCGAGTGACCTTCCCGCACGATTTATGTACGTCCTTGTAAAGCTCGTCATTGTGTTCGAGGAATCAATAGACGCCAAGATAAAATCCTTTTTGGTGTCCTTGATTTTCCGTAAACTCGAACAGTCGTTTGTCAGGCATTCTAAACGAGTAGCCATTCCTGCTGGACAAGTATCGCGATCATTAACTCCTCCATTAATACATAGCTATATTATATATCGATCGCTCATTTCGTATCAGTCGGGCATCACTACATCCCGTGAATACTAAAATGCCATTATACTCGAGTTCATTTATTCTACTGCGAAGGTGGTTGGGGGGTTGGTGGGAAGTTGTGGCGTCGAAGTGGGGAAAAGGAGAGGTGCGCAAGCGGGGCGTGTGGATCGAAGATGATCGGGACCGGTTCCATTACCCGGCATTAAAGGTTCCGTAAGCGGCGAAATAATAGATTATCAGGGGCCTCATCTGAAAAGTGGAGCGATGGAAACGAGCGATCGCGCGCCTCTTCCTCGCGCATTAAAAACCCAGTAGGATTAATGCCCCATCAGGCATTGTTACCGCTTAAATATCTTTACGCAGTTGGGACACGTGCGTGTATACGTAAGTAGAGGAGGAAAACTTTTTGCCGGGCAGCAATTCTTGCTGAAATTCGACGAAACGAGAATGATACTTTGATGAAGGGCTCGCCGGTGCAGGATGTCAGGTGGTGGAGCGCGCTGCCGGCTCTAATTAAAAAGCCGTGTCAGCGCCGGCATCACGGACAGAGGAACCCGGGCGCACCCACCCCCCTCAGCCTCTCCACCGCCGGCCAGTCCAGCGCCCCCCTTTTTTATCCCCTTTTTTCATTTTTGAAATGGCCGCTTGTCGCGTACGTTTATATAATACCAACAAGCTGGACCACTGGACTTTCTCGCTCTCTCCAGTCTTTCCCTTCTTCTCCTCCCTTTCTCTCTGTCTCTTTTCGTTTTACGTGGATGCAGAGTTCTCTCCTATGCGTCCTATAGAAGCGAAAGCATCCGGGCCAGAGGCGCTTCCGTGGTGCGGTGGTGGACGCGTCCACATGTTGGCCGGCTCTCACAATAACTCTCCGTACTCCTCGCAATTCGGACACAATAAAAGCTCCAACGAGACAGTTTGGCGGCCAAGTGTGATGAAAGAGCGCCCCGCGAATTTTTTTCCCTCCCGAATCGCCGGCGCATTGGAAGCGGGACTTTCGACCGGTTGGAGTGAGAGGCGACGCGGCGGGAGGGTTGAAATGTAGAGAATTTCATAGAGTCGGTCCGATGAGAGTGTCGGCGAGAAATCCTTGGTCTGTTCTTCGGATTGTTGGCTGGTCGGATAACGATCTGAATTGTTGGTTGTAGGGGCCGGGCAGGGGTGGTGGCGGTAGGGAGAAAAAGGAGTTGGAAGGGCGAGATGGACGGTGAGTCAAGATGGACGTTGGTAGAGGCGCGCCATGCCGACGCGAGACGACGCGAGTGACATCCCCTTGGCGGGACCACTCTTCTAATCCGTTGTGCGACCCCTTAAACTGAGCAGAATTGAACGGAACGCCACCCCTAGCGCGCGGGGGCCGGCATCTACGGGCCGAGGCGAGCGAGCGAGCTAGTGCGCTCACAGGGGCGGAAGGGAGAGGAAGAGAGAGAGAGAGAGAGAGAGAGAGGTAGGGGCCTACTCGTATTATCCGCAGTGACAGGATGGTGGAGTTATTAATGGCCGCGACAGTGACAAATGACGAACTGTCGGCGCAAGCAAGACTGATATGGCGGCCTCCGTTCCTCTCTACTTCTCTCGCTCCTTCCGTCCGCCCAGTCTCTCGCAGGCCCTCTCGCTTCTCCCTTCATTACTCCCTCGTGCTCTTCTCCTCTCGCGCTCTCGCGCTTCTCGCCCTTCATCCCCTCGTTGTCGATTCGACCTTCTCCAGCATCCCGCTTCTCTCCCTCCCCGTGTCTCTACGCTCTGTACCACACGTATACCACGTAGACTGGGCCGCTCAACTTTTGCTACTCCCCAGCCGCGCTCGGCCGACGCGCCACGGCTGCCGGCGAGCACCCCAACCGCTCTCGGACAGCTCGCAAGATAAACCCGGCATTTCTTTGAGTGATATCAATGATCGAGGAATCCTCCGCCCGGCGAAGGACCTTCGAGTCCCTTCTCGCTTGATCATTGATATTACGAACCGCCGCAAACACACTCACAGAGAGAGAAAGCCTTCCCTGGGATTATGGGAATTCAAGGAAGCCCCTCTTCCTTCTGGGAGAGTGTTGTGCGAGAGCAGTCGGTGACTGATTGCGTGGCTACAGCCCCCAAAGATCGTCCCCCAATTCTTTCTGAGCGGCATCTAGCAGACTCGCAGGAATGTTTTAACCACATGATTAGTCAGCTGTGATGCTGACCTCCTGCATGAGCCTTTCCAGATTTTCGTCGTATAAAGAGGCATAGCGCGGCCTCATTTGTAATCCCGAACTAGGCGACGTCCGGAGGAATCCAGAAAGAAAGTTGAGGCCGTGCGCGACCGCAGGATGAAAGAGCGTCGCGTGTACAAAATCAAAATAAATATATTTGGAGATTATCCATGGCAATAATTCATCCGGCGGTTTGAATAGCCGGCAGGGGGTCTGTCTCCATCCTTCCCCACTCCTCCCTCCTCTTTCGGGTAGGTGCTCTCTGCGTTTCTTAGCCTTACACCACCACCACCACCACCCACCGAAGCTCACGTCTTCCTGGTGCTTGTGTCTCTTGAAGCACACGCCTGCTGATGGCAGTGTTGCTGGTGGCAGTGGCTGCTTTGTATTCCGCATTGCTTCCTCGCTACTCTCCTTCGCCCTTTCTTCTTCGGCGTCGCCTCGAACTCTCCGCGATTCTCTTAGTCCCCTCTACCTTCCCGATCCATCCACCATTTCACTTCCTCTCTCGCTTTGTTTCTCAACGGTATCCTCTTATTCGCTCTCGCTCTCTCTTTCTCTTCGCATCTTGGTTGGATTCTCACTGAAAAGCCGCGTCGTCTGCCTGGTTTCTCGGTCATTTCTTCCCTCGTCCTTCTCCCTGGAGGCTTTCGCGGAGGTTCGCCCGCATTCGCCAGGTACTCTCTCGCCGGGAAGGCCGAAGATTCAACCTAAGGCGGCTTGATCCACCTCCTCCCACCGCGTGCTCGACGCCGCCACCGCCGGTGCCGCCGGCGCCCACTTTCCTCGGCTCTACGCGCCACACCAACTTCTTTGATCCCCGAGCACCGCTCAACTTCGAAGGATCACCGCGCGCGCGCGCTCCCACCAACCCAACGTAGAACCGAAAGAGAAAGAGACTTTCGAAAGAATTCATAAGTTCGCCGGAGATTTAGCCGGCAAGATTTTCTGATCCGCCGGCTTCGGTACTTCACTCTTTCTCTCTGTCTGCCTTTCCCCCGTTTTGTGAGTCGGGGACAGTTGCGTTATGTCGCTCTGGGGGGCTGGCTGGGCTCGCGGACTTTGCCGGCATTCTGATTCATCGGGCTTCAGCATGCAGACACCTTACGTAACTCACTTTGATCGCTGGCATTAGATAAAGGGAGGCCAAGTTCCATAGGACAGGGAGAGTCCGATCGCAAGGTTGAGTCTTTTAGGGTTCGCGAATTGTCGAGTTGCTTGGCACTCGTACAGAGGCAGTACTGTCGGTTCAATATCATTGATTGACAGTTTCAATGAGGTAGAAGTGGGGAGGGTGGAGGTGGGGTGTCGGTGTGGGGTTGGGGCAGAAGAGGGTGACAATCGGGAGGAGGGAGGGAGAGAGAAACAGAACGGGAGTAACACGCAAGCCTGATCTACTCATGAGCGTGGAAATCCCTCGTGGCAGCCTTGGGGTTCCGAAACATCAGCGTGATTGCGTTCCCTGAGCGAAGGTATTCCATTACCGGGGTGAACGCGTACCCTCATCCCTATTCCGCCCTCCCGTGGCATCTAGCATCCGACCACGCCAGCCTCCGATATTCCACAGCCCCAGAGCCTCCTCTGCGGCCGGGCATCACCCGGCCAACCGATATCTCCGGCATTCCTCTCCTCCCTTTCATATCCTCCGATACAGTTGCCAATGCGTGGACATTCGATAAAGCCTCTCCCGGCTCTCCGCTTTTTCACCGAGCTCCCAGATACAAGTGGAAATTAACTCAACTCTCCCCGAGCACTGGCTATCATCAAACTCTCCTATGTGGGTGTAGACCGTCAGGCGCACCAAGTTCTCGCCCAGTCAGAAAAATGTCCTTGATCGAAATAGTAGCGACACGCCCTCGCTCGATGGCGGGCAAATGTCGAGGTTAGGAACTGCTGGGTGAAACCCGAATGGATTAGAAGGGCGCGGGTAAACCTTTAATCACAAATTGATACACAGGGATGGCTGTCCTGTTTTCATTAACATTCCACAAGTCCTGCAACAAATTAAATTACCTCGGCATCGCCGGGGCTAATGAATGTCGGCTGGGGTGGTAGGAATCGGAGGCAGAGTCTGAAGGGGTTGAGCGCTTTAGAACAGCTCTCGGGACATTGGGGGCTTGGGAGTCGACAATCGATCTTCTTCCAAACTTTCCAATACCAGTTCATAATCGGCCGAGTTCAGAAATATGTTTTGCAAAGAGTAATCTGTCGAGGGGATGATTTTCTCTGGAATTCGCCATAGTTGTGGAGAGGGGCGGGTGGTGGCGGCGGCGGCGGAGGAGGAGGGGTGGAAGCTTGCTCAAAGTCCCGATTCCAGGACACAGGGATGGGGGAGGGCGGGGGGTGGCAGAAGGGAAGAAAAGGGGGTGGTGTGTACGCGCCGGGCGGAAGGGCGAGAGGGTGGGTAATGGGGTTTGCTGGGAGTGACGCGGGTCTAACCGAGCGGAATCACGAGCTTCCAGAAATCGAATCCATGCGTCACCCGCGCCTGCCAACACCACTTGCAGTGCGAGCCGAGTTCCACGGATCTTGAGTTCCGGCGGCAGACGTCGCCTTGAAATCCAAGCCACCCTGCCGCGCGCGCTCGCTCTAACGATTGCCCGGCTCACAATAGGAGAAACATGTACGAGAAAGCCACACAAATCATGCCACCGCGCGAGCGCGCGCGCACCCACTGCAACCCGCTCTCCATCATTCTTTTATCAACTTCCTTCCGGGCGAGCCATCGATGCCACCAGCTCCGAGCTCATGATTTTCGAAAAACAGAACTTTAAGAAATAATCTCGCGACTGGATAGTCGTAGCAAGAGAGAAAAGAAGAGTGAGCGCTCGGGAAACGTAAGAAACGTAAAGTCTCGTCCTTGTTCGGGGCAGCAACGTTGCCGCGTAAATGATGGCAGCCGGGCATTATCTGTTATGCGGCCATTCCATTTAATATTGTATTCCATAGCGCAAACAAAGGTAAAATGCGAATTAATGTACTCGATTTATCACGCTTTTGTTCCATCCCGGTACTCGCGAGCGTTCTCAGCGAGCGACCCGAAACACCCGACCTTCCTCCTTTCGACTCTCTTCTCCTCGGAGTGCGAGCCACCCTCTCGCCACGGAAACCACTTTCCGGATCCCGCCTTCAATTCGAGTGCTTTCAAAAAATGTCTGAGTATAATTCCGAAGAAGGCGATGCTTGCCAGTTGTAAGAAGAGGATGTAGAAAATTCATGAATAGAGGGTAGAATGAACGGTGAGCTGAAGAAAGCTGACAGCGTCGAAGGAGCGAAGTGAGCAGCGCGGAATCCGAGGGTAAAAGTGGGCGAGGCCTCGGGCCAAGGGGTAGTTCGGCTAATGCGCGATGATTAAACTAACGGATGCCACCAATCACTCCTGCTCGGCCGCGAAAACCCTCTGCGATCTTGCTCGCTACTGCCGCTCGACGAAATCAACGTCAAGCCATGCTTTGAACCATTCTTCCCTGCACTCTCTAATTCCTTCCTGCCAGAGTCTCGGCACAGTTTCTTTGGTACGTGCCCCCCTCTCTCTCTCTCTCTTTCTCTCTCTTTCTGGCCAGTAATGAGCTGCGCAATGCAAAACGAGAAAAAGCAGCCGGAAACCCCATTTTTCCAGTGTCCTCTCCTATCACCAGCTTTCCGGGAACACCGACAGCTGTTTAAGTGGGATTCGAGCACTCCGCCAGTATGAATATTTATCTGCTTGTCACCGAGCGATATTTCCATATTTATAATATGCGCGTAATTTTTCCATCATCAGCGTGAGACTATATTGCTCGGATGTTTTACATAAGCCCGTAATAATTCATAAAGATAGGGAGAGAGCCTCGATAGCGATAGTTAGAGTAGAGTGTACTGGTGGTATTGGAAGTATGTGCGAGAGCGGTCGAGACAAAGGAGCGCGGATGAACGGTTGGACCAATTGAGACCAAAATAACAATGGAGTCCGGCTGATGGTGGAAAGGTGTTCCCGAGGCGTAAGACAGTGGTGCTTTCCATCAACTATCAAAACACCGAAGAGCAGAGGGGATCATCAATCTAATCGAATCAACGAGCGCCTCCTCGTGGAGGGCAGCGATTTGGCTACTTCTCCATTTATCTTTATTAATGTTTCGGCGTTCTGCTCGCCCTCGCCTCCCCACCTTCCGGCTGGTGTTTCATGCACTTCAGGATCATTTATCATGACCAACTAACTCGCGCTGTACACCGGTCCCGGCCAACAGACGCCTTCTTTCGCATGGTGGCGTGCGCCCTGGCAGGATGATGCTTCTCGCTGACCAAGTGTTGGAAGTTCTCGACTAATACACTCGGAACCACACTTGATCTAATGGGTGCGTAGCCGAGAGCCTTCTTAGTTCCGGCGCGTCGATCATTTTGAATGTTAATGGCGAATACATTAACGCTCTCACTGATTAACCCGACACGCAAAAGGTGCTATAATGGCTATTGCGCGCAACCGGTAACGCATAGAGTCCTGCTTAAAAATGCGCATACGCTCAACGGAGAGTTCGAGAGTTATTCTCTCCGGGTGTTGGCTCTCTCGCATGCTCATGGCGAATTAAAAAGCTAGAGCGCTGCCCGATCGCTTGGCTTCGCACAGCGAAATCGTGTGAAAATAATCGGATGGTGCACGCAAGACGCTGCCTCTAGCCAGTTTCGTCTGACGCCATTAGAGAATGCAAATTTCTTGATGGCTTTATTAGCTGATAATTGTTGAGCCCTGTTGGTCGAGCTATTGCTCGAGCAAAACGCCTTAAGCTGCTCTAGAAAGACGCCCTTCACTGCTCCGGAGAAGACTCTTCTTCCGCTTGCAGCTTCACGTATGGACGCACCATTAAAGTCAAGGACGGGCTTCTTGGGATCAGTTTGCGAGGAGATCCGTTCGAGGAAGTGCGAATAGAAGGAGATTTCGTCTCGCTCCGGTTATGGTGAATTGCTGCGTTCACCACATCCGCAAACCTTGCCCTGGCCGGGTTGCGAGCGCGTACGAGTCAGCAGCCTCGTTCGGCATCTCCCTTCTGACGAGACGAATCGAGTGATCGGGTTTTACGACTAAGGAACACCGCGGGGTGCCTTTGCACCGTAGAGACGAAAGGAGAGCAGATCCCCGGGGTTGCCGGGCTGGCCTTTCTTGTCTTTCGCTGGCAAATACAGCTGGCAAACGAAGCGCAGGCCCGATCCAAGCGAGAAGGTGCACCGAACACCAGCGGACCTTCTGACTTGAGAAGGGTTTTAGTTACAAGGGGTTACGCAGTTATGCAAACTAAAGCCAGGAAGATACCTGCCGGCGAAGCCCTGCTTCCCAAAGCCACCGAGACACCGGGGGAGGCAGCCAGAAGATACAGAAAGATCTGCAACGAGGTCAGGTTGCCCGGTTTCCGCCTCGGACGATCCGTCAGAACTCGACGGATTTGCACGCCTTGATTTACTACCTTTACCCACGAGCGCGCCTCCTTTGAATATGCATGTTGCGAGATACAAGGTCAGCCTTGAATTCGTCTTGGAACTTCTAACTTCTAACCCGTGAATAGCTTCCGTGAGATTCCCTAAACACGGCTCAAGTACGAGTTGCAATGGGAACGACAATTATTTTTATCGACAATTTAAATTGAAGCTGCATTATGGAATAGTGGAGCTTTCCATTTTCTCTGTGTTTTGGCAGTGTGTTGTTGAGATAATAAAATTTGTTATACAACAGAAGTTTGATAGTCTTTTATGGATCATTTTGAACCTGCCGATTCATGTGGAAAGCGGCGAATTTTTAGGTACAGGTTCAAGTTCAAATGTCCAGCGAAATAATCGAAGAGGATCGTGCGAAAAGTTGGCAAGGCCGGTTCCACTTGTTCTGGAACGTGAGTTGCTCTCCTTTCGGGCTGTCAGTTTCACCGGGAGGTCCACAGTTCGAGAGAAAAGCCGGCAAATCCGCTTACGCTTTGATTTACTGCCAGGCTGCCTTACTGGCGAAAAGGCTTGGCCGCACCATAGCCCGCAATATCGGTTTCGAATGAGCAAATTGCGAGATTCAAGGTCACTGGGAGTCAAGGGTTCGAGCGGCGAGCGGGTTCCGCCCAGGGAAAAGTGTTGTTGTCGAGTGGCTGGATCAGTTCTAGGCAAATTTTGCGGCTGACCGGACGTCTCTTCGCTTGAGAACCCGTGCGAATATCGCGTGTGAATTCGTCTCTGATAAAATGTCGCCTTTCACGTATCGCGTCGCGGTTGTGATTGCAATCCTCCGAACCGATAATCGAGAGGGTTGCATAATATGTGTCCTGTGTACTGTCATCGATCTATTGCACTGTCAGCGTGCATTGTGAGTTACGAGTGTCGCGCGACATCGGCTGACATATTCGATCGAGTAAGTACCCCGCAAAATTTCTTGCCAATCCCGAGCGCGGCGCGGACACGCGCGGCGCATGAAGCTCGCCCGGCTACTCTCGGGCGTGTCCACCCTATGCATAATGCGGCTGTCACGTATGAAAGGAAAAAGCGCGCAGCTCGATTCGTTACTGCCAGGGCACCGGGAACAATGGTCTGCAGGCGCCGCGAATTTATTGGCAACAAATGACATTAGCAGCTCATATTTCCCACTCGTGCCTGCTTCTATCCGCGATTCTATGGTTAATGCTATGTTAATTTTCAGAGGAATCAGTAGGATTTAGAATATACAGTAAAAAGAACAATGTGGGTTGGTTGTTCGATTCGATGAGTGATAATAGAGGACGATATCTGGGCAGGCTAAACGGTCGGCTGTACAAACGTGATGTACGGCAAGTAATATTTTGGGAATGCTCGATCCATCACCCTCCAAGTTCAACAGAGACGTATGACAGGCGCAGCGATATCGACTCTAATCGAAATCCTCCTCTCCGAGTGGTCGGAGCGACAATAGTCGAGTTGGCTCGTTTTTACGCCACGGTGATAGTGGATCTCGAGGCTCTAAGTATCCGCAGCATCCTTCATGTCGGGATCTCCGGCTCTCCGCAGCGGCTTGCGAGCGGTGCCCGTTTCCCCATAAATTTCCCTGTTAACCGCGATTGCCGGCCATCAGCCGGCTCAGCGGTAACAAAATAATTAAGTAACGAGACAAATAGTGGCGCACCACCGAGTAATAACTCGCCGAGGAAACCGAAGTACGCGTTACTCGCATTCCGGGAAAAGTCGGGTAAGAAGGCCGTGCGGTGTAAGGCATGAAGGAGCAGGAGGAGGAGGAGGACGGGGCGAAGGTGGAGATACCGCACTCGGTATTCGCCGGGTACGAAAAAGCTAATCAAATATAAATGTTTTGACGTTCCCGGTAAATGGGGACCGATTCTTTAGAGCGCCCGCGGAATTCATCTGTCGGCTCCTTTTTGCCCCGCTCGCTTGACTCTCCTTTTTTCCACCAACTCCCTTTCCCTCCTTTTCTTTCTCTCTCGGGCTCTCCTCATCTCGCTGTGTCTTGGCCGCTCTCCTCTGTTCACCGAGACGCCGGGTAAAAGGAATGATTATCGCGAGCCAGTTCAGTGTTAGCCGGAGTCAGCCTTCGGCAACGTATCGTGAGGGGGTACAGGGATATGTGTGTGAGTCCGCTTTGTACGTGGTAAAAGCGTACACGTACGTGAGTATGAGCGACGGTGCGATAGCGGCGATAGTCATACTTATAATTAGAGGAGTCAGCCGAATGATTTATGGCGCACACGTGGTACACCACCACCGCTTTCGTAAATACGCTTTCTTTATTCCCCCGCTCGAAGCTGATTCGAGCCTCGAGAGAAGAGCCGACTCTCCTCTCTCTCGCTTAATGAGAGCTCTCTTAGATCTTCTCTCCACGTGGAGATCCACCTTCCCTCATTGCGAACCGCTCCGATTAAACACCTCCGATCAACCTCTTTCGGGGCCACCTTCTTCTCGGGAAACATCCCATTTGCTGGTCCGATTTCCGTGGAGAGAGAAGACGAAACTCTTTGTTCTCCAGCCGGCTCGATGGAATGTTCCACGGACTTTTGACGGTTTTTGCCGCTTCCACGTACTCGGAGCCTTGATTTTCTTATATGTTCCGACCACTTTTAGCCTTCGATCTTTTTTGCAATAAAGGGGCGGCATCTTATGCCTGGTGTTTTTTTCAGTGAACAATTAGTTGAACAAGTTCTGTAGACTTGGTAGAGAGGGATCAGTGTGACTCCGATACTAGGAGTACTGGAGAAGCTTCTATTATTTGAAAATCGCAATTGTGATACGTTGAAAAATATGAATGAAATACTCGTTGATTTTAGTGATTATTATATAATAAATTTTGAGAATATCTTGGTGGGAATTTTTGTTATATTGGTGGGTCTGCATTCGGAGCAGTGGTACCGTCGGCCGTCGGCAGAGATGGCCGAATCTCACACGAAACATACATGGCGCATTCTCTTCTTTTAAAAACAATATTACTGCCTCAACTAATATATTTTATTATTGTATTTTTAATGTTACATTTCGACCTAATCCTCTATTTAATATAATTACTTGGCAACTGATAATAACTTCATGATGGAAGAGTCAAAGATAGAATGGAATGGCAGTGAGATTCTCGGTCATTCAGTAATTTCATTATTTAAAAGACTGTTGTTTCGATAAAAAATTTGCGAGATAAAGTTCAAGGGAATAATTTGCATTTCGCGTTCCTGCGAGCATAAACAACGATTGTACCTTATCTGGGCAGATAAGAATCATAGATCGCCGTTTCTAATGCACCGTGCATGACGAATGCCCACTAACGCGAAGTATTTACATGACAAAAGTATCCGCGCCATTTATACGAGTTTCGTCACGATCTCCGCGTTATCTCGCCTCATCTTTAATAATAAACTGGAGCTCGCATCGGGCGATTCCGCTCGCGGATAAGGCCATGAAACAAAGTATTGTCCGTCACGCGAGAACTGTATCATTAAGTCGAGCGGATAATTTCGGGAAGAAAGAGAGAAAATTGCACAGGATTACGTGCGCAGAAAAATAATCGGGCAAAGTCCATAGACGCTCTATAAAAATCGTATCAGGCAAACTTTGATGTATTAAGTGCTGACTATTTCAGGAATACTAGATATTCAATACATAGAGAAGAAAAATATTGAGAATGAACAACAATACTTGCTCTAATCTATAAAATCATGTGGAATTATTAAATGTGCTTAAAGTACAGTATATTCAGGAGTCCATTGCTCCGAAAGAGTGGGAACCGCTTCCATTTAGGAGGTTAATATGTTTTCTCACGCGTATATATTAGAGGGCACTATATTTATCAGAGGAGATTGCTCGAAAGTCAGAATTGAAGTCTAATGAGGGAGTTGAGAAGAGGTGATTTTATTTAAAAAGGAATATTGGTGGGCCCGAGGCTGGAAGAAATGGAGAGGCGGCTCGCCGAGACAACATGGCGTTCGCCGTCGGAACATGGCGACCAGGTCGGCTCGTTCTCGGTGGGCCGAGGGGCGAGAGAGACTGGAATAAGGCAGGCTCGCACTTCTCGCTCGCTTGCTCTCTCTCGCCTTCTCGAGCCAGCCTCGTTACAGAATTCCTGGCCGCTCGGATTCAGCCTCGGATTGGTACTGAAAAATCGTTGGGTTTCAACAGTCATGGCTCGTTAGAATATCGCTTGACAGTCGGCCGAGCGCGCAACTATGCGCCGTCGAAGTACAGTTCTATTAATATCGGCTGGGCCGTCGGTGCGACTGGATCTTCTTCCCCGGTACCAAGCGCACACCAACCTCCACCACATATCTATACACCGTTGCAAATGTGTACACACATCCCGCAACTCCACTGCCGATTTGTACACGTATGCAGCGCCCGCCATGCATACAGGGTGATGCGGATGCATCCGAGTCAGCGATCCTACTATCACTGGAAAATCTACTTCCGGCAAGTTCTCCAGTTTTCTTTAATTTGATTTGTTGCCAAGCCTCTGCTTTCCCCTTTGTGCGCAGGATGTGCAAAGAGAATAATGGAAACCTAGGTAACACGCGTGTATTAAGCATCACCCTGTACATATGCGGCCGGTATACGAGACACGCGTATTTTTGACGCAACTTCAACCACCGAGCTCGAACTCTTCTCGCCGTTTCGCCGGTCTCCGGCTGCGTTACACCGCACTGATTTAACCGGCCGAAAATTAATCGCAACCGAGCACGCCCGCGTCCACCGCCGCTCACCGGAAGTGTTTTCGATATTTCTCCCGGTCCTGGGAATTCGGGAATCGCGGGGCCTCCTTGCGAAACGAGATCTTAACGAGCTGGATTGTACATCGGCTTGTTAGACGACTGTCTCGAGTTGAAACAAGGAAGCCCAACTGCGGCTGACTCTAATGTTGATATTAATGCAAGTCGATCTATTCTCTCAATAATAATGGTAATCACAGGCTTCTGTCCGCCTCTCTTCCAAGGTTCCAACCTCGTCAGAAATTCCCCGGGAGAGCTGGGAACGATCCGAACTACGCCGACTGAAAGCGCGTTTCCCTTCATCCCACGGGAATTCGGATTCCATCTGCATTTATACCAGAGTCAGTGGATTTGCATGGCGAAACGAATTCTTCCTGACGATAGTCACCCGATCACGCCAGTCCCGCGACAGTAAAAATCCAATTACTATTGCCAATTTTTCCCAGCGAAAACCTGGCACACGTAACACGACTGGCCTTTGGAAACGAAGCTCGAAGGGCTCGAGAAGCGATGGAGAATTTTCGTGCGTCCGGCCGCCCTATTGATTGCTTATTTCTGTTGGTTGGCCCGGATTAATTCTGTAAAGGGTCGAGTAACTCGAGAGTACACGAACAGCGGGCCTCTCATGAGTCATCATTACGGTCTATTGATGTTTTTCGGCGAATGTTTATTCCGATCGGCTGCCGCCGGCTACCGTCGCGTCGCTCGGCATCGGCGGAAGGAAAGAAGGGAGCGGAGCGGGTTGGACATGCAAGCGGAGGAGAGAACGAAAGAGTGAGAATGTGGGCGAGAGAGGGCGAGAGAAAGGGAAGGAAGGAGAGAAAGAGAGGGCGAGGAACATTCGCATCTTGCCGGCTTTATAAATGCTTCTACATTTATTAAGGCTACTACTGGGTACACCCTGGACGTAGGACCCGCTGTACATATTTCGAAATGAATGCCCCGTGACGTGGCAGGGCGACGCTGTCGTCGGGGCGCGCCCGCTCGCGAATGCTACGAAAAGTGAAATATTCCCGTCGTATTTTCACATGCGCGCACACACGACGAATGGTCTCCCTGCGTCTGACGGCTACCGAGTTCAGTAAAAAGTACGCGCTTGCTCTCTCCCTCGCTCGCTCTCTTTGCTCTCGGTGCGAGCACTCCCTTTGTGCCCTGCTATTATGGCATCGTCCGCCGGACACAATGCGGGCGCCTGTTTTGACAATTAAACGCCAGAAAGCAGAATTGGCGAACAAGCCTCTCACACACGAACCGATCTCGACAAATATCGTTCGAAGGCAGAACCTCGCTGGCTCGGGCGCCGCCCTGCTAACTGGCGCGGCTAGCTCTCGTCGAGCTGCCTTGCCGGCGAACCAGCCAAGGAATTCGTTTCGTTTTCCCCATGAAAAATGTTGCATTCTCTCGCCGGCGAGATTTATGCGGCCGCCCGCGAGAAGAATGTTGCGCTCCCTGCGAAATTTTGCGGAAGGTAAACATTCGGTCCCTGGTGTCGCTTGGCGCGCGGCTTCTAGCCGGTCTTTCGTCTTCCAATTTGCCCGGGAAAAACAACAACCGAGAGAACAACAGGGCCAGATTAATAGTGATGTAATATTCGAGACATTTTCAACTGTGGGGTACTTATTTTTATAGAGGCGCGCCAATTTTTCTGGCTGTTTCCATGCACCATTAGAGAGCGAACAATGCCAGAGACGATAAGGAAATGATTGGTCACGCGGCGCTTTATTCTAAACAATCGTGTCGCTCGTGTCCGCCGGCAACTGGGCACAGTGAAAACGCGTGTTACGTCGATTATGTGTCTGTATGTATGTGCGCGTGTTTTGCGCGTGTCCCGGGCAATAAAAATGATTCCAGTGCCTTTTAAATCGAGCGCATAAATCGTCGCATTCTGCCTTGCGACTAACCGCGAGCGTTAAACGGGTCAGTGCATATTTGAATCCCTGTCATCACTCTTGATACCGCAGCATCAAATATTTCCGCCATATCGACGCACTTTCATCCTTTATATTCCGACCTTAACAATAAAGGTAGATTCGAGCCGATGTATCATAAAGATAAGGATCTCCTACAAGGTTGCTAATAATTTTTAATGGAGTCCAAAGTATCGTTCGATCAAAAAACATCATCCCCGTGCAACATGCTTCACGTTGGAGGTAGACCCAGCTTGACCCATCGATTTAGCACCTCTTACATTGTTACCCGAGAGCCCAAGTAAGTACTAACCTAATAGGCACTTGCAACATGTTCCTCCCGATCGGAATTAGGCGTCGCGATCGACCGCACGCCATTTCCACGGGAGATCTTGGCAGAAACCATGCGCAGGTAGCTAAGGGCGAATCGAAGCAAGCGTCCGTTCTTACTGAAAAATTTCTCCAACCAGTAATTTCAAGCTGACTATGGCCGAAAGGACTCGACAAGGAAATTGTGGTAACAATGTGGCAGTGGCTCATGACGGCCACTTTTCCCCAATCGGTAGAAGGAAGAGAACGTGTACGAACGTTCTTGGTTCGGGGGAGAATCCTGAGGCGTATTTGCATTCAAAGCACTGCCAGAGCAATCAGCCTGGAAGGCCTCTATCAGTCGATCAATTGGCTCGGTTTTTTTAGCCGGAATCTCAAAGGAACATATAACTTTGCCTGGCTATTGTGAATTCCCTGAAATCCTGCTGAAACTTTCCTACCAGTTAACGATAAGGGTGTAAATACTTCATTTACAACGGCCAGAGGAAAAAGCGTGTATCCTGGCTAGCAGTGGCGCACAGAAGTATCATTACTTACTCTCCCAGGCGGCTTGTACTGCCCAGCAGCATCACCTGAAATTACGGCGTGGCCGAGCACGGCCGAGAGCGTACCTACCGGCCGAAATTATATTTTCCAACATGTAATATATTGCGCCTGTACAACCAGCCACCAACGAACAAAGGGTCGCGCGCGATCCTACCTGCTGGCGATCTACTTTTAGTGGAAGGAGCTAAACAAAAGGCAAGACACAGTAAAGGCGATCATCCGTGTAGCGGATCGCCGCCGGATCACCCGGCAAGTTTCCCGGATTCTCTGCTCACTTTTATGCGCCGCATAAGTACTTATTATCCGTTAATACCCATCCCAGTTTTCTGGTTTTATTGTGCGGCTTAACATATTATTAGCTGAAAGTATCGCTGGCGCCGGAGGGCAGCGGGCGTCGAGGAACACAGCGGCAGAAGGAGGAGACGCAGGAGGAATTCAAAGAAAAATCGTGATGGCGGATCGGGGATAAAGGGAGAGGAATCTGGGAGGATGGAATGGCGGTAGGGATGGTGGTGTAGTACAGGGCGGCAGGGAAAACGCTCTGCTAGGTCGGGGGTGGCTGTGCCGGAAGTACGAGCCCGGGAGGGCGCGGGTGGCGTCGGCGGCGTCGGCTGTTCCTCCATTTTTCAAAAAATAAAAGCGACCGCAATGCCGGCTCATTGTTTGGTTTGCCGCTCGGGCTCGAACGTTTGTATAGGCTGCGCAATCCGGCCGAGGGGTTGTTGAATGACCCTTCGCGAGGGATGCTGCCAACCCCGTGTATGCATATCTGTTCGCTAACTTATGTACTTCTCGTACCGAACCCTCGACACGTCCTTCTCACCGACCCATACTCTTTCGAAATTTCGCAATATTCCTCTTTTAATTAAGAGATTTTTAATCAACAAAGTATACGTTTTGGTGTCCGAGCTTCGTGAAATAACGATGGCGGAGGAGACGTGCGCAGTGTCTTTCGGTGGCAGGAAACGTCTTCCTCAGGGCGGATAATGAGAGTGGCTTCGTCACGTATGAGATGCTTAACAGTCGCCGGGATAATAAGCTCGGAGGCTGCTTCATCAGTCAAGAAGGCGGCGCAACCCCTTGCGCAGCCCCTTTTCCGTCGCCTGTCGTCTCCTTATTAAAGTCAAACAGGCACCGCGCGCGCGCGAGCTCGCGTCTACGCGTCGTGACGTCATTATTAATTCAAGAACCCCCTCGGGCACTAATGACAATGGCAATTACGTCGCGACGTGGTTTCAACGAATACGCCCGTCGTTTTCCCGGAAATAGAACTTTACTTCCAAACCTCGTCGGCCACGAAAGAGAAAAGGAAAGGACGAGCGCCGTTGGTAATTAACAACGCGATGAACAAATACTGATTGTCGAACGCGGCGGCGGCGGCGGTGAACTTCTCCGCCGGAGGGAAACTCGATGGAAGCAGACCTAAATTATTAATTGCGGTGTAGGTTTCATGGCAGCGAGAACTCGCAAGAAGTCCGATAGACTGCTCGATAAACAGTGGACGGAAAAAAATGTCGAGGAGTCCGTGGTAACGCTTATCCAATATCTCGAGTAAGCAATTCATTAGGGTCGAGTGTCGTCTATCATTTCGTGCGACTTTCCGCCTGTTATTCCGAGCTCTGGCGAGTAGTAGTAAATTTCTCCGAAGACATTTGGTGAGCAGTCGAGTTCTTAAAAGCTGTTGGCCCGTGGTCGCCAGTGGAGATGGTCGCAGAGGTAAATGAGGGAGTGTTACACATGCTGATGGAAATTGCAGTGGGTCTGAACTAGTTTTGCTCTGGTTTCCTCTGAGAGAGTGGGGCCGTTCGCAAGATCAGCTTGAGTTCCGCATCTAACTCGGTTGCGTCATGTCACGTCACGGTGCGTCATAGTGGAAGTACAATGCCAGGCACCCGAGGCGAGCTATAAATCCGTCAAAGCAGGGCTCCCACGGTGGACAGGGGCCGGTTACGTGGGCCAAACGCGCAACCTACAAATGCTCTAGATTTGCCCGGTCCCATTTTCTACCTAGCTCTCTCATAGGTAGTACACGTGGTTCCGACCTGAAAGCTTTTCCCCGCTACCTATCTGCATTGTTCATCTACCTAAGAATCCCACTGGAACTCGAGCCAGCTTTCCTTGGCTGCTCTCTCGACCAGGTCAGAGCCAGTTCACCCAGTAAACTCGGCAATCCGACAAACCCAATTACACAGACAGAAAAGTGGGAAATCTGCTCCTAGACGCGGCAAACCTTACTTTCTAATTTAATTAAATTCATCCTCTTAGAATTCTCCAGTTCCAATTCAACCAATTATATATCAATTTAGTATATCAAATATAGTTGACATTAACGCAGAAGTAAAAAGACTAGAAAGAAAGGATTGCGGGGTTGGGGGTGCGCGTAGAGTGAGTTCCATAAATCGAGCGGGCGGCGAAAAGCGCGATAGGATCGGTGCGGCAGACAGTAAGCCGAAAAAATAGGGAGATACGTGCCTGGCTAGGACTTGGTTTGGTTCTCTGGGTGGTGCGTGGTCCAGCAGCCGGAGGAAGCACGATCGGAGGAGAGGCAACAGTAGCAAAAGCGTGCTCTCTCGGCAGTAGCGGGTGGGTGTGCGAGCAATGAAAGCAAGAGAGCAGCAAGTGGCTCGTACGTCAGCCGGTGGCTCGTAAACGTCAGCGGTGGTGCTCGTAAACGTAAACGCGATACTATAAGGGGATGCTACCACGGCACACACCGTCCTGCGGACTCGCCATAACCAAGCAGTTAAAGGGACCAAGTATACATAGAAGGGGGAGAGAGAGCCGATCCACTCTCGACGCGCTTTAAATGCGCTCATTACATCTGACTTTACAGTGCCATTTGCCTCGGACCGCCCCTCTACCCGGCACGTGCATAAGCGTTCCGGAGACAAGTGTCCTGGAATTCCACTAGAATTCCACCCGGAAATCTCGGATCTCGGCTATCCCGACTTAACCCCACTTTCAATAATCCCACGTAAATGAATAAGACGAGTCTCGTGTAAGTGGATGATCGATAAATTTCGGAGGATGTTTCGCCAGGCCGATTTGCTGCATAATAATTCCAATTAAGGCAGCGGAGTTTATCAATAGAGGGGAATGAATGTCGATTAGGGTGCTTTCACGGTATTCCCGTGCCGGAATCAAAACGTAATGGGATAAACGCGAGCCTAAAAGGGAATGAGGAGATTTGACAAAAAGGAGGAGGATCTGGCAAGGGCCTCGAAAGGGTGGCCGCTGCTGCTGCTGCTGCTGCCAGTATTATTGAATGCCAGGAACCGGCGGAGAGACGTCGGAGGGAATTTTCGGAGGGTAGTGATTAAACTGGGGCTGAATTCCGGGGATTGAACGATTGAGCAGCAGGATATCCTCGCAACCTCCCTTTCGCTCTCCCTCTCTCTCTCCTACCCTCGATGTATTTCCCTGGATCGCGAAGGGACTTCAAGCAAGGACATTCCGCGTTTAATCATGTCCGCTCAGATCGGGGGTGCCGGGATCTCTCTCCTCTAGCTGGTGGAAATTTGCATAGCCCCGACTCACTGCTGGAACTTCGGCGGCGGCGGCGGCGCCGGCAGCAGCAGCAGGTTCTCGTTCAGAAAAAACATAAATCTGCTTGAGACCTCGGCCTCCAATGAAATTCCTAGTGGATTCAATTATTAGTCCTGGCTACTACGGCCTTCCCTCTCGTAGGAAGGGCACCATCCGGTTTAACTTTAATGACGCGTGACAGCTGACTCCAACTAGTACCACTTACTTCGACAGCGCACCCCGCTGTACTCCAGTTTTCCTGCTCTTTCTTTCCTCTCTGCCAGCCTCTACTTAATCCTCCGGAGACGTATCCAGCTCGCACGGTGGCGACACATTTTGCAGCCGCGTACGCACTTCATCCATTACGGCTCGAACTGGATTGCCCAGCTCGCTTTATGAAAATATATCCACGCGTGCGATTTCACGGCGTTGGCGACGGTGGCGGCGGCGGCGGTGGCGGTGGCGAGCCGTCGTCCACTTTGCGGCGAGACGGAAATTTATAAATCTTATTATGCCCCGGCGCGGCCGCCGGCTCGAGGCAAGAAAATTATAATGATAATTGATTTCGCCGGCGCTTCGTCCCGATGAATAATCGCGAATGAATATACAAGAGCCCGGGAGGAAGAGGAGGGGCCGGGGGGGGGGCGAGGAAGCAGTAACAATAAATGAGGACGCTAAATTACCAGGGCGAAATTACATCGGTGACATGAATGCCGCCGGCATAATATTATACTAACATCGCAGACATCCACCGCTCGATTTTGACGCCAACCACTTGATATACATCCCACCACGTAATAGTCAATAGCTAGTTCTCATTGTACAGGGTGAGTCACTTGCCTTTGAATCACCACCAAAAATTGGATATTTTTGATGGCCAAAAATATGGGGAAAAGAAAATTTTGAGCTGTGGCTATGGAATTTTTACTACTTCTTCCTCGATGCAAAAAAACACTTTCTACAAAATTTCAGCCCCGGGAAAGGTCGGGAAGATAAAAAAACGTGGGAATAACCGTTGAAGTTAAATATTCCAGATCGGTTTTCCACGTGTTTTAGGTACAATTCCGGCATTTCCCCCACTAAGTTCGTGTTTTTTATCCGTTTTGAGACACGAGCAATCGAAAAATCAAGCGTTCGTTCCAGTCCCAGAACCTTCGAAAAATCGAAAATTTTTGAAGGGGTATGCCTTAAAAAATTTGCGAAAAAATGAATTTTGAGCTAGGGGCCTGGAATTTTTTCTACTTTCTCCTCGATGCAAAAAAACATTCCCCACCAAGTTTCAGCCCCGGAAAAGATCGGGAAGTGATGAAAACATATGAAAAACCATCAAAATGAAATATTCCAGATCGGTTTTCCATGTGTTTTAGGTACAATTCCGGCATTTCCCCCACTAAGTTCATGTTTTTTATCCGTTTTGAGACACGAGCAATCGAAAAATCAAGCGTTCGTTCCAGTCCCAGAACCTTCGAAAAATCGAAAATTTTTGAAGGGGTATGCCTTAAAAAATTTGCGAAAAAATGAATTTTGAGCTAGGGCTCTGGAATTTTTTCTACTTCTTCCTCGATGTAAAAAAACACTTTCTACCAAGTTTCAGCCCGGGGAAAGGTCGGGAAGATAAAAAAACATGGGGAAAACCGTTGAAATCAAATATTCAAGATCGGTTTTCCATGTGTTTTAGGTAGAATTCCCGCATTTCCCCCACTAAGTTCGTGTTTTTTATCCGTTTTGAGACACGAGCAATCGAAAAATCAAGCGTTCGTTCCAGTCCCAGAACCTTCGAAAAATCGAAAATTTTTGAAGGGGTATGCCTTAAAAAATTTGCGAAAAAATGAATTTTGAGCTAGGGCTCTGGAATTTTTTCTACTTCTTCCTCGATGTAAAAAAACACTTTCTACCAAGTTTCAGCCCGGGGAAAGGTCGGGAAGATAAAAAAACATGGGGAAAACCGTTGAAATCAAATATTCAAGATCGGTTTTCCATGTGTTTTAGGTAGAATTCCCGCATTTCCCCCACTAAGTTCGTGTTTTTTATCCGTTTTGAGACACGAGCAATCGAAAAATCAAGCGTTCGTTCCAGTCCCAGAACCTTCGAAAAATCGAAAATTTTTGAAGGGGTATGCCTTAAAAAATTTGCGAAAAAATGAATTTTGAGCTAGGGCTCTGGAATTTTTTCTACTTCTTCCTCGATGTAAAAAAACACTTTCTACCAAGTTTCAGCCCGGGGAAAGGTCGGGAAGATAAAAAAACATGGGGAAAACCGTTGAAATCAAATATTCAAGATCGGTTTTCCATGTGTTTTAGGTAGAATTCCCGCATTTCCCCCACTAAGTTCGTGTTTTTTATCCGTTTTGAGACACGAGCAATCGAAAAATCAAGCGTTCGTTCCAGTCCCAGAACCTTCGAAAAATCGAAAATTTTTGAAGGGGTATGCCTTAAAAAATTTGCGAAAAAATGAATTTTGAGCTAGGGCTCTGGAATTTTTACCACTTCTTCCTCAATGCAAAAAAACATTCCGTGCCAAGTTTCAGCCCCGGAAAAGGTCGGGAAGTCATGAAAACATGGTAAAACCCATTGAAATGAAATATTCCAGATCGGTTTTCCATGTGTTTTCGGTCGAATTCCGGCATTCCCCCCACAAGTTTTATGTTTTTTATCCGTTTTGAGACACGAGCAATTGAAAAATCAAGCTTTCGTTCCAGTCCCAGAACTTTCGAAAAATCGTAAATTTTTTGGCCTTAAGAAAAATTTGCCGGAGGAGCTGGAAAGTGATCCGGTGGTCGAGGCGAGTCACAAGACTTCTCTGATGTAAAGTGCAGGCCTTCAATTAGGTGTGGTTTCGAGAGAGGAGCGCGTATCGGGCAAGTTGATCGCACTTGCTGGATTGCCGGGCTGCTCGACCGATCAACGAGAGCCGAGAGGGTGACGAGGGGAAAGATGCAAAAAATTATAATGGTCCGTGGTGTGGTCGCTTTCAGTTAAGACATTAGGCGTCCCGTATAATTTAGACAAAAGCTCATGGGCCGCGGGCCCAGGAGTACCGGACGACCGGCGATTCGAGTATCGATCTCTCGTCTCCGCTTATGGTAATGAGCATTAGTAAATATTATGTAGATTGCAGTTAACCGCAGCGTACAGCCTCTCGTACACTTGCTACGGGGACGCTGGTAACGCCAGCAGGAGCTGTGCTTCACGAAATGGCACTCCTTTCCACTCTGTAGAACTATACCTATGCCTGTGCACTAGCAAACTATAGCGCTATACTGAAAGCTCGAACAGTGGACGGGAAGAATTCCCTATCGTTCGTCCTATGAATAAATCCATAGAGTAATCATCGGGGCCGGCGTGGTCGGGATTCGAAAAGTGCGGCGAGCAGTGTGTAGATTAAAATATTTACAGTGGCAATGGGCAGAGGGCTGGCTGGCCGAGCACCGGGGATGTTCCATACGAGGAGAGCCGAGCGATGTTCCGTTCAATGCATTTTTAGCAGGCGACTGCGGAACTCTCGCGACGAGGAAATTGGAAATTCCGGCGGGTAGCCGTAAGGAGAGTGAGAGAGAAGGATGGGTTGTTCGGTCCGTGAGGGCTTTGAGGCCGGCGCTCCTGCGGCATTATGTATCGGCTGTTTTCGCTGGCGATCACCCCGTTGGTGTTCCTCCGCTTGCCGGTGGCTGGCCGAAGAAAAATTAAATGCGCGCGACGTGCGTAAAGATTGTTGGGAGATCGAAGGCCTCTCGGTCGTGTGGAAGGTCCCCGAGGAAGATGGAGGAGTGGCAAGGCCGGCCTGTCCTCGCGAGAGCCGAGCCACACCACGTGAGAAGATGGAGAAGAAGAGGAGAGCGAGAGGGCCGTGCCAAGCGAGTGGAGGAGGCAACAGGCGGAAAAGGCCGGATGATGGTACAAGAAGGATAATAATCCGTACTTTCGATCAAGATTATAGCCGCGGATAAATGAATAGTTTACGAGCAGCGAAAATGAGACGGGCGAAATATTAAAGCCCCTTGGCTTCCCGCTCGCACTCTCGCCTCCTTCCGGCGAGAGCGAGAGCTGCCCAGGTGAGGAGCGAAGCCCCTTCATACACTAGCTCGCCTGTAATAAGCTTCCATGTTAAATGTCTTTATTGCGATTCCGGGGCCCTATCATGCTATATACGGTAATTGATACGGACAAACCCGAGGCCCGAACACCGCTCTGCGTGAGCGCGCGTGTTGTCTTCTCTCCCGCAAATTACACGCGCTTCCTTGCTATCCGATCGCGCGCGCTAAAAGGACAGCTAGGTATTTAATGACCGCCCTCATAACGGCTTCATTCCCTTCTCGGCTTCAAATTCCTCCCCGCTCCACACTTCAATCCACCATCTTTCCTACTGGACAGACCGTCAGTGTCAAAGTTCGACCGACTGATTTCCATCTAAGCGTCACTCCTCGACCATGTTTCCTAGACCTCCCACTCGTTTCAATCGCAATTCCACGCAACGGTACCTCATGAATTACGAATTACTGGCACTCGCATGGCAAACGAGAATTTTCCCTTGTTACCCGCTGATTTTTTCGCCGAACCAATGGCATGTGCACGCGATGCCCCGCCGAGGGGAAGTACACGTCAGTCCTCTCTGGCATCTATGGCAGAGAGAGCTCGAGGGAAGGGGAGAAAGGCGAGGGAAGATTGAAATCAAGAAATCAAACAAAATGAGGCCTGCATACCGGCTGGGCTAGGTGTCAACCCAGCAGGGATATCTGGCGCGTAAGTACATACAAGAGAGGCTGCGAGTGGCCGAGCGAGAGCGAGTGGGACACGTGTATCAGGGTGGATGCAGCAGATCAGTATCAGCATACGGGTGGCGGTGGCGGAGGCGGCGGCGGCGGCGGCGACGGCGATATGTGGATGCCCAGTGCACAACCGAGTGTATACGTACAGCTACATGTGTATCTGTGCTGGTGTACACGTATATCCGAAATGAATTGACCGGTGCGCCTGGCTTGATGGACGTAGCGGGTGGCTCGTTATGCTTACGGCCCGGACACGAGCAATCAAGAAGAATTCATACGAGAGCCGCCTGACGTGTCGCTCGTGATGGACCTCCGCCCCGCACTCGCTCATCCATCTTTCGCAACCGCCTCGGAATGTTTCCTTTATTCGGACCCTGACGTAACCCACCACCAAGGAGCATCGCTCCTCACTAGCCACTCACGGAGAACGGCAAGGGGTCCTCCTCCCATTTCCTAGACTTTACATCCAACAACTGCACCGAGCAATGACCAGTCAATTCTATTGGCTATCCTCCATTTTCTACCTACTATTATTACGTGATTAGGATAGAAAGTTTTCGAAAGTTTTGTGTTCATTGATCTTGTTTATTGGAATGATTTTTTTATGGTTTGGTGTACAATCCAATCCTCTAATATTTATTATATATTTTTGACGTTTCCAATATTCTGCTTTTTCGTGTTGATCGATTCGGGGTGGTAAGTAAGGGTTTCCAAGTCCGAGAGGGGAAGTTTTGCTGAACATCGAACAATTCGGGATGATCTGCTATTATTCCAGTCACTTTTCCAAAGTGCAGGAGTACTCGTGGAAGTTGGTGTGCGGTGCGGCGATAGTTTCCTGCTGGAGCTTTGTCCACGCGAAGTCCGGCTCTGCTAATTAATGATCCGCTGGTAAAACGGATGGGCTATAGTGGAGATTCTTTCCCTTCAGGGGCTTTTTCAGGCAGTGGCGCGGGCGGGCGAGAAGGGTGGCGCGCACGCCGATGGAGAAGGTGGATGAAAGCGTCGGCGATGCTTGGGAGAAGAAGACGAGGAAGCGGTGGAAGCGGCCGAAAGATCGCTCGGTGGTGTAAGGTAGCAGGCAGGCAGGCAAGCAGGCAGACAGGCAAGCAGGCAGGCAGGCAAGAGAACGAGGGAAAATCCAGAGCCGTGGAAAGGAGAGGAGAGTGCGGCGAAAGGAGAGGGAGAGAGGGCGAAGCGAGACGAAAGCAGGGGGGTTGGCGGCGGAGGGTGGCCGAGGTGGCTTGGGGGAGTTTTTCTCGTTCCCAGCTTCCGTCTCCTGGGACGCGAGCGCGAGAATCTTTTTGCTCGCCTCGACGGAGGATCAGACGTCCCACTTTATCTCCGCCGACCCGTTCACTCCCCATTCCATCGTGCCCTCGGCGTACCCCGCCAGCCCCCAGCCCTCACTTCCTCCTGATGCTGCTGCTGCTGCTGCTGCTGGTCCCTCGCGCACCCTCGCTCGCCCGCCTGCTTGCCTGCCTGCCTGCCTGCCTGCTTGCCTGCCTGCTTGCCACCCCTCTCGAAGCCACGTTTCATTCTGCCGCAACCCCCGTTGCGCCTTGCGTCTCCGATCTCTCGCTCTCGTTCTCCCGCTTCCTCCACACCCACCCTCGCCCGCCCTCCTCTCTCGCTCCAACTGCTTCTACCCCAAAGCTCGCATTCTGCCTCTCCCTCTCTGGCTACGTACACCACGAACCACCCCGTGTCAGGCCGAGCTATGGTTGATCACGTATAGGAGGAGCCTCCAGCACAGCGAGCGCTTGGAGTGACGCATCGTAAAGGAGCCATTTGTCATCCATCAGCAGACTGCTCGAACCGCAACAAGATAACACGGGGAAAGCCTCGATCGACGATTCGACGCTTCTTATCTTTGCCTTCCTCTTTGCACACGTATATTCTTCTCTTGGAGATACGCTCGATGATTGCTGGTGCACGCACCCGAATCGAAGGTCTCCACAAAACTGAAAGAGTATCATGGATCGGGTGTTGCGGAGAAATGAAGACTGTCCATGGCAGGGTTGGAATCGGGTCATTGAAAAAAGAGGTGAGCCGCGAGGGTGATGGCAGATGGAGCGCATGTGAAAGGAATGAGTGTTGTACGCGGCCGATTCATGGGAGAGCGGGCGCGCTCGCAAATCCATGGATAAGCCATTGGAACCAAAAGTTTTGCCAGAGGTCGGCAGGGAAAGAGCGGATGGAATGCAGCGCACATTCGGGATCGGGATAAGAGCCGGTCGAAAGAAGGGAGCGAGGGGAGGCCTTCTTGCTCGGGGGACACGATCATCCGACGTGACAATTTTCGAGCAGGTGTATATAGATGGCACGTTATATCTATTGTCTCAGGACTTTGAAATGCCATCCGCAAGATACCGATCGCTCAGCACATCTTCCCTCCCCCTCCTCAGCGACACGCCGCTGGAGGTGGCTTCATGAATTATACCAATCACGTATTCGCCCGAGCCATCGCTGGCGACCCCCTGCCGCCGCCGCCACCGTTGCCGTTGCCGCCACCGCGTACTTCCAGTTTACTCTAAAGCGGCGGGAAATTGTCACGAACGCAGCCTTGGATTCGCCGCGAGGATTACCCAGCAGGGCCGAGTAATGGAATGGAATTTTTCCCCGTTCAAGCCGGGCGATGAAGGCAAAACACGATGGAACGAATCCTCGATAATCTTGGATACAACCGATTGGTTGCAATGAAGAAAATATTGGAGGGGCGATCTTTCGTAGGGGTTGATCTGGGATTGGAAGAATAAGGGCTCGGGTGGAGGGTGGAGGGAGGGAGAACGAAGTAGCAATGGTAGATTCAGGTACGAGCCATTAGTCGAGCACATAGTTTTTTGTAGAGCATATCAGGCGGCGGCGGCGGCGGCGGTGGCGAGCGTAGGGCGAGTGGAGGCGCGCGCGGGGCGGCGGGTACGGGAAAGGAATAAAGCACAATGGATGATGTAGGTATCAGCAATTTTTCAGGCGTCCGCTAGATTTTTCAATGTAACTTGAGAGCCGCTCCCTCGCGGCAGCCCGGGACAGAGGAATGGATGAACAGGCACAGAAGAAGGGTGGCACACGGGACACGGGGGTCAGGGCGACAAGAAGAACAGAGCGAGAGGGAGCGAGAGAGCGAGCGGGTGAACGAAAGGACAAAGAAAAAGAGACTAGGGAAGAATGGCAGAGTTTCCAGGCGAGAGATAGACGCGGGAAGAAGGGGCCGCCGGGGCCTCGGTGCTCCTTTTGCCGCAGAATACAATAATGCCGTGGAAAAAGGTTTCGCGCGCCTTCCTGGCGAACGAACGGACGAAAGACCATGCGAGCAAACGAATCAACCAACGAACGATCGGACGAAAGAAGGAGCGAAAGCAAAGGCGTTCGCGATGTAAAGTCTAGCGTGGAAGTAGGGGCTGAGCCCTCCGGCGCGGCGCGGCGCGGCGCGGCGCGGCGCGGCGCGGCGGGCGAGGCGTCCCTCTCGCTCTGTCTCAGAGCTCGAGGGTGAAAGAGCCAGCCAGCAGTGGTGGGGGATGTGCTGCTTCAGGCATCGATGTCATTAATAAAAGTGTCAATGGTGTCAGTGGACTAATGCCGGTAGTCACTCGCTCGCAGCATCGACTAAGTGCTTGCGTCACCTAACGTCCTGTTGAAGTATTCCACCCCTTTTCCGAACGCTCGAATCGCTTTCCACCGTTTCTTGTCCGCTATCGCTACATTCTTCCGGCGAAATTAAATCATTCCACTCTACCGTTCCTGATGCAACCCAGCTCTACCTCTCTTTCCGGCCCTCGCACTACTATAGCACTAGCTGCTCCGTCCACAAACTTTAATTTCTTTGTGCATTCTTCCTGCTAGCTATTTTCAGCCTGCACCGTCCGGATGCTGTACATTAATTTCACAAAACTCCCCCCGCCAACACTCACCGATACTTCCGCTGCCGAACAGCTGAACAGGATATTTAACATTTCGTCGTGCTCCAATGTCTCTGGGGTGGTTTCTTTCACTCGCATATCTATCCGCTGTCCTAATTTATTTTGAGTTCTATTACGGGATGAACTCATACTACTGAAGAAGTGTAATCAAAGAGGAATCAGAGGGGCATTCGATACTTTTCCTTCAATTACACGGCGGCGTCTGGGAGGGAAGCGAGGATTCTTAATAACGTTGTAACATATATCGGCGCAAAATGAAGGGACAGGCTTGGAGATGAGGCGCGGGGGTGGGTGGCGCATAGGAATATCTAATAAGAACCCGGAGCTCATCCATCGTGGGGCGAGGGGCATTCCGGGGGCTGTCACCGTAGGCGTCAGCCTACCATGGAGAAGGGGTGATTTACATAGTAATAATATCGGGACGCTCAGCTGTACCACGACACCCAAGCCATCCCCCCCTCTTTCAACCACCCAGTCTAGAACTTGTTCCCTAATACGTGCAACCACTACCACCACCACCACCACCACCACCACCACCATCGCCATTACCACCACTAACGTGCCTCGGCGTAGCCATCTCTCGTCACCTCGGCGATATTTCATAAATGCATTTCGCGACTGGAAAGTGCCGGCTGCACGCTTTCTCACCGTGTGCCAAGATGAACATTTGCCACCGATGACTGCTACACCATCATACACCCCCTTCGCTCCTGGCATTACACACCGCCAACTACGAATGATACGCCCGAGCTTTCCTCTATGAAATTGCAATTATTAAAGTTTGGATTTCATGCAACTTGACACTCGTGAAAGATTTCGTTCTCGCTTTTGGATAGGCGCAGGCTATATTCCAAGGCAGAGAGGCTCGCTCGGCCAAAGAACGGTTTGAGAGTATAAATACACGCGTGGAGGAAGGATATAACGAATGACACTGGCTGTCTCCCGAGGCGGCGGAACTGTATTTCTTTGGGGTGTCGGGCCGCGTTACACCTTGCTGTATATACCTAGGCCCTCGTGCTCTTTCGTGCAGCCGGTATTCGTGCGTTATCGTCGCCGCTGGGAATCTCGCAATCGGACAGTTAGAACCCCATAGACAAAGAGCGAGCGGCTCTCGTGCGGTGAAAAAGTCGGGGTGGGCAGGAAAAGCGATGTTGTTGGCACGGGCGAGCCGTCGGTAGACTGATTAGAATATCAACGGCGCGGCGCGGCGGCGCGTACAAAGTCCGAGCAGTGCATAATAAGCGAGCGAGGTAAACAATAAAAGGGGGGTGTGAAAGAAGGGAAGGGTTGCCGAGGAGACGCGGGCACAAAGGGGGATTATTTCAGGGGCTCAACAACGGAGAGCATTGATGTCTTTCTCCGCGGTCGAAAAGCACAATGTTAATTAACGAGAAAGCGTAAGGAACCGGCGCGAGCGAGAAGTGCGAAGTGTGGCTAGGAGGAGAAGAAGAGAGAGAGTGAGAGGAAGAAGAAGCCAGGCACTCGCCCGTGGAGATACTGGCTGCGTTCACAGGCTTCTCAATCAAGCATACTATTTATGAGGTTGTCTCCCGGCACAAAGGCGACGGGCTTCGAGACGCTTTGCATCGGACAAAGTAAATACGGCCTCTCTAACGAACGGGCGCGCGAAACTGGCGACGCGGAATACTTCCCTATTAGAACTGGAATCTGTCACTGTCAATTGGGATTTAAGAATGCTGGCCTGGCGATCCTGGCCTTCCTATACACACCGAACTCAAAAAGACTCCTCTGATTGCAGATGCTGAACTCCGCCGGCCGAGGCGCCGAGTAACGAGGAATCAATGTGAGAAGCGAAGAGCGAGCTCACACCTTCGCCTCCTTCTACTGCTGTTTACACTCTGTCCATGGTAAAAGAAGTAAGCTATATGTATGAAGTGAGTAGATCGAGCGGATGGCGCATCGATGAGCAGAAGCAATAAGGATCATTTACATAAGCTACCAGCGCGAGTATTCCCCACTCAATGCCGCCATCAGCAGCAACTCCCTGCGCAAATACATATACTTGCACATCCCGTCCTCCTTACTACCCCCTCCAACCATCAGCGTCCCTTTGCCCCTCGCTCCAAAGGCCAAGGATCCATTCTCCCTCTCTCTCTCGTACGAAGATCACGTCTCCAGTAGCGCGCGATCTCTCTCTAGCTTGGGGAAGGTTGCACCCACCCCCGAGGTCCGCGCAGTGGGCCCTGGATCGTCCCGACGCCTGTACACGAGGCTGCGGCTAAGAGCGAAGCGACGTCGGCGACGCCGCCGCCGCCACGCACCCCGACGTTCGCCTGACGCGCTCCACTGACGCTGTGGAGCGGAGATTAATGGCTTCGGACTCTGAAATCCTGGAAAATAAATAGCGGGGGCGCCGCTAGCGAGAGCGAGAGTCCTGCCGAGCACACAAGATGCGATCCTACCCTTCGCGTCCTTCGTCGCCCCCCCACCCCTCCCTCCATTCCTCCCTCCTACACCTCTCCTTCTTTCTATCAGCCCGCATCTTTTTCTCGCTCCGGCCACCACAAACTACTCCATATTCGCTCCCTTTTCCTCCCCCGCTCCCACTCCAATTCGTTCTCCCAGCCTCTTCCGCTCTCTTGTGGACCGTTTGGCGCGCACCACCACCGACGGCTAGCAGAGATGGAAACGCACAAGAGCCACGAGAGAGCTTGCGAGAGATGAAAAGGAGAGGAGTGCGCCTCCTTCGATGCTGAGTGCTTCGCTCTCGAGGCCCGCTCCATTTCGCCCTAGCCTTGCGTGCACTTAGGGACCGCCCTTACACAAGTTAACAGTCTGTTGTGTCTGTCGAACGGCCTCTTTAAACGAGACACTGGGAAAAACAAGTAAGAAAGTGGATCGCTCGATAGTAGAACGACGAGCGAGCCAATGAGCATGGTACCGAGTGTGGCATTAATTATAGCTCGCAGGCTATTATGTAGGGAGGAAGAGCGGAGTATAATTGTTGTGTCGTTTGCATAATGCCAGACCCCTCTAACTATTCCCTCCGCCTGGCTCTCTGTCCTCGTGTGTTCCTCCTGGCTCCTCTCCATCGGTGTGACGGTGGCGGCAGCGGCGGCGGCGTGCGCTTTCTGCCCTGATGGCTGTGTGTCGCCCGCTTACATCCGCCTCATCCCCATTCGCCCGAGCACCGCCGCCGCCGTCGCCGCCACCGGCACTCCTCTCGCCGCGCGCTCCGGCGCAACACGAACTAAAAGATTAATTGCTAATTCTTGCTACTGCAACCAGTTGCTACTAAATGCATATAGAGGTTGCGGAAAGGTCAAGGAACCGCGTGTGCGGCCGTTCGCGCGCCGCCCCGCCAAGAAATATACACGCGTTAATGAGTTTTCGCCCCTCTCTCCATCTCGAGAGCGGCCCAGCAATGATTAACGCACGAGGAGACGACGACGGGAATATAAGCTTGTCGGGAGTTATCGGGCTCCCGTGATGGAGGACTAATCACTCCCTCTCTTTGGCTTGGAACTGGAAAGCCGCGAGAGTGCTTGCCAACAGGCGGTGGCTGAATTTTAAAATCGAAAGACGATTCTACCCAGCGATGGAAGTCTGAGTGGCCGTCGCCCGAAAGAACAATCAGTTCCAGCCATTAAAAACAGTAATAGAAGTGTGTCGGTGGCGGCGCCGTGTCCTACGCAAGATTACCCTCGCTTGAACGTGACACGCTCGACGAATTTGTTGTGTCACATTCCTGAGTGATGATTTTCATTCCTGCGGAGGGCTCGCCCGGCCGAGGAGGCAACGGCTCCACGTATATACACAGAGAGGCACGCACACTTACGTATTAGATTTGATTCAGCAGCGAGGGGGATAGATCGGATCGGCATGGTGTCCCGGCTGACACGGAGAGACAGCGGAGGACATACATAGATAGGTAGAGACATAGAGGAAGACAGAGAGAGGGAGAGGGAGAGGAGGGAGAGATGGCGGAGATGCAGGAGCGCAGCGAAGCAATAACCATAGGAGAACGAGCGGCGCACAGCGCACCGCACCACCACCCCCCGTGTGTCTGTCAGAGGGAGCGATGCAGAGAGAGAGGCGGCCGATCAATCACTAGGGACCCTGCTGCCAGCCTCCCTGGTCCTCATATCAAAGGTAATACACGCTAAACATTTTTAACTTTGCCACGTTATTAATATGCTTTGCCTACCTCTCAGGGACAAGCATTCCGCCCCGGCATTTCAAAAGAACAACCTCACCCCTTCATTACATACCCTCCCCATTGTCTTTTACTACACTTCGACATTTTCCCGAGCACGAACTCACCTGCTCCGCTGAACACGGGACACGTAAAATCTAGAGAAAGCATTTGAGTAATTGTCCAAGCCGCGAATGATAATGTCGCGGGATTTTTCTCCCCGGCCCGGGTTCGTTCTCACGCGATCGTGTAATCGGTATTAATTCTCGGGAGCATATTCGGTAGGTGCGTATTATGCGGGGATTTTTATGAGAGCAGAGGCTAGGCGGTTGGTAATGCGCAGGAAATGTTTTCTGGCAGTGGCGGGGCGGCGCGCGTTATTAATATTAGTTATAGGCCCCGAGTTTCGCTCCTAGCAGTTCTCTGCCGGATTTTTATTATATTAGGGCTCGCGCTTCGCGCGCCACTCGCTCGCGTTTTCGCGCGCGCGATGCTAATCGCCGAGACTGCCGGCGACGCTGCTGAATATTAACGAATATTAATCGCCCCTCCTCGTTAACGTCACGCTCGCCACACGCCAATGCTTATTTTTAATACTACATTGCACCCCGCGCCACCGCGCTGCTTCGCTCAGAGAGAGAATACACTTTTCAGTATAATTATAATACGTTTTCCATATTGCCCGCGTCCGCAGCTCTCTCTCAGGCTTTTCATTTCCACGCGCTCCCCCGAAAAAAAGAGCTACATTTTCCGGCGGCCTCCAACGGAACTGTGTGCCCTCTAATGAATCTCTTTCGAGTTATTTCGGTGTTAAAGGGCAGCGCCATTCGGCGTCTATACGCAATCACCTCGTCGTACGACTCTCCCTTGTCCCCTCTCTGCCATATACACAATGTTGCTCATTATTATCTCGCGATAGCAGCCAGGTGGAAAGGCGAGCGGGCAATTTGTTGAGTGTAACGAGCGCCCGACGCTCGATTGACTTTATAATTAGAAATAATGGTCCTCGCTGAAGAGATGCTCGCGCGCTCGTATTAGTGATGCACCAGAAACTTTTAAAAATAAAGGGAATAATTATCCGAGCATGGAAAGAACGTCGGGTGACCGGGCGGTCAACTATAAATAAAAATTATCGCAGTGAGCCGCTCGCGGCATCGCCAGATAGAAATTAGCGCGCGATGGCGAAAAGATAATTACAGCAATATTTGTACACAGTAGCCCCCGGCCGAACGTAAGCCGCCAAGGTTAATAAGCTTTCCGCGGAAGCGTTTCGTCTGTAATTACGGATAAGTATACTATAATTATTAATACTTCGCCTCCGTGGACGTTAACGAGTGCACGTACATACCCAGGGGCCTCCTCTGATAATCCTCCTCTCGCATAGCAATAATATTCAAAGTAACCGCGCCAGAGCCGCTGTCAGAATGCTCCTCATTCTCTTCATGTTAACGTAGTTATAAAACCTGATGATAGGCTTCGATTTACCGGTACAACATTATTAGAGCCTGCTTTTCCCCACGGTCGAGCAGCAGCCCGAATCACTAAGTAGCAATCGGGAGGAGGGAGTTTGCAAAAATAGCAAGCAGAAAAGCCGACGCGAGTAAAACACTGAGATGGGAACTCGATTTTTTCCCGCAGCACGCACTTAAGAGGAAAGTTTCTCCGACGATAATACCAAAAACGATACTAAAAACATAATGATCTTTAGCCGTCGATTTCACGCAGGCGTCCACTTCTACTTGGAAGTCATGAACGTGCCCCTTCCGGCGTGAATACCGTCGCGAGATGATTCACAAGAAGATTGCTACTTTTAAGATGAATACAACAGCAGAAGAAGAAGCAGACAGCCAAGTGACTAATTGCAGCGGCTGTTTTCAACAATAAAAATTAATGACCCGTAGAATCCCCTTGGCGCAAGGGTTAGACTACTTCTCCACGGCTACTGGAATTAAGAGCGACGCCGATTAATCTGACATTAGTATCTTTATTCCGGGCATCTCGATTCTCAGCCAATGCCAGCCAATGCCAAGTACACAGACAGAGAGTCTCCTCTCCCGGAGCTAGTCGTCTCCTCTCTCGAAGGAGAGTCGAGTTCACTGTGTCACGGGGAACGGCGAGAATTGATGGTGCGCCATTATCGTCCATCCGAATACAAGCATAATAGTGATAATCAAAAATAAATCACGCCAATTTTCCCCTCCCCGATCCTGTTGGATGTTGCTGTTGCGGATTCGTCATCGCGCCGGCTTTTTCCCGCTCCAAGAACTGATTTATATGAACGACGACTGCGAGAGAGAGCTCGGTGGGTTTGGTAAGCGTGCGAGAGCGGGCGGGCGCAAGAGATTTTTCGGCCGAGAATTGAGTTATACGTCTTGCGCGAGGGAGGCTGCTGCTCTCAGTATTCCCGGGCCGTTCGTATGATCATTAAGAAATCGTTTATCTTGCAGCCCGTTAGCCTCGACAACAAAGTCACTGCTAAAACAGATGCTGCTACCCTCGGCCAAGATCAAGTTGAGATCATTAACTGGCAGCTCGCGCGCGCGCGCACGCTGCTCCTTTCGCTCTGTATTACTCGGATACCGCGTACCAAACGTGAATGATGAAAGTTCTAATGCCAGGCTACTGTTCCAACAATTTAGACAGAGTTTGATAGTAATTACAGGTTCGGTACCGTAACATAGAAAGTAACGGAACTACGATTATTACCTCCTATTGACGGGGTTAATGGGGAATTGCACAAGCTAAAACTATCAGTTCTTCTGAAGAAAGAAGAACCTGCGTGAGGGTTATACCTTCACCAAAGCTAAAGCGAAATTTTGGGAACTATCATGTACTACTTTTGGAAAATAAATTATCGTTACAGAATTACCACAGTTGTTAATATGATTTCTTTCCCCAACCCAATAGAGTAGTCATAAAAAAATAATATTTGCAATTGGAGATATTGTGGGCGGACAACTTTTGATAGATGAGTGCTTGTGAAAAACAATAAGAACGAAATTGTATATGCATGCAATAGAAATACTCGTAGCTTCTTCCGGGGAAGACCCGGAAACTGGGGTCAACCTTTACAACTTGCGTGGCAGGTAGACCTGCTTGCGAATATGAGTTTTGAACGGCGGACGCAATCGTCGGGACAACGTGGGGCCAGGAAATCTGCATTGTTCCAAAGCAGGCACACACGTGTTCTGTACCGAGTGGTACAGAGGTTTCTTTTGAAAGCGGAGCAATTTATGGTAGCCGAGAATTGCAATAACCGAGACAAGGCCTGCGGCGGCAACGCGGCCAACATCTGGCTTTTTTCGAGGGAGCCTTGAGGCAAAGACCCTATGAAAATGCCTCGGCCGTCCCGATTTCATACTTTACAACGCGTGCCTTGCGCTCGGAGATGAGAATTTATGTCGACCGATCTCGTTTAAAGCCTTACTGATTGCCCGCCGACAAAGAGAAAATACAGTTTTGCCTGGCTGAAGCTAAGCTCTTCATAAGCCCGACACATGTTTATGGTAACGCAATAAACTAAATGACTACTGCGACGCCCACCTTCCACTCAATTCCAGAGTGATTGTTTTCATGACAATCTATGTTATTATGGGACTTGAAAACTTCTGCTTGTAAAAGCGCCGCACAACTTATCTCTCATCTACTCAACTACAAATGGCAGGCATACTATGCACTATGCTATATGAGTTTCAAGCAAGCCATGCGATGAAATAGTTTGCACTCACCATTTCCGCTGGGAAGGCGTTCCTCAATGCTGCCAGTTCAGCCACCAAACGTTTCCAGCCGACGATCACTGCAGACTGAGCTATCCGACGCTTCGGTTCCTGATCCAAAGACCTTTCATAATAAATATCCTGTCCCAAGCACTGTTTACTCACTCTGACATTCATAAGATTTACTACAATACTCTGGGCGAAACGATCGGAATTTAATTTGGGGTTAGAAAGGAGTTAAAAGCTCTTTCATATGTTTTCTAATGCATCTACCAATGGGAATCAGATTCTTCCGAGTAATTTAGGATAGTTCAGAGTCCAATTAGCATAAGATTGAGAATCTTGAAGGTTACCTTGATCCACGAGTGTAGAAAACAATCGTTCCTGGCACGGACCGATATCGAAAGGAGAGAGATGGTAGGGCGGCCGATCGGATTCTACCACTTAGCCATAGACCATTATTACAAGTAGAGTGTAGTCTTCCAGGAAAGGACAAAGGATTAGAGTCAGGTGAAGTAGGTGGCGAGGCGCGGCGAGTCGCTTATAAAAATCGATCGATGCAAGCGTATAGATTCGCGATTCTAGGTGTTCTCAGGTGGCAGCACTTGCGGACGATTCTGAAGTTGGGCCTGGGCGCGGGGGCGTAGAGGAGCGCGGGGCAGAGAGGGACCAAGTGAGTGAGAGGTTGCGACGGTAAGAAGGAGAGAGGAACATCGATGGCCGCATTTTTTCCTCCGTCCTCGCAGTTGGCAGATTAGGCTAATGCGATGGACCAGATGAGATATGGCCTAGCGAATGGGAGTACAGTGCTTGCACGGCAGGGGCGTGACGGTACCCTGGATACGGCCGTGCCCCGGGCCACAGTCACGACGTGAACTAAGTGCTGGGTGGAGCCCCGTCTAGGCACGACCTACTCGATGGAACCATCATCCTCTCCCTCAAATATCACAGGCTAACGCCGAATGGCTGCCGGAGCAGCTCGAAAGCGCGCGAAATTTCAAAAGGCACTTGCTCCAAAACCACCTGAATCTCGTATTACGACTGCTTTTTTCTTGGAATGTGGCAAGACACCATGTAACTCGATGCTTCCAGCTTCGACTATGCTACGCTGGGAAAACTTCCGGATGTCTCGGTGGAAGTCCTCGAGAAAGAGCACTCGTTAATTCTTCTGGGAAAGTTTCTTAGGACCTCCACTGGTGGATGATGGAGTCTCATTTGTCGGAGGGTGTGTGGGATCGAGTGAATCCTCGAATAACTGATGCCCCAGGCTCTTCCACTGGAGTGAACTTCTCCGGATGAAACACTATACCCAGTACTCGTCGAAGATATCGCCAATATTTATTATCCCTCCTACGTCTGGCTCTCCTCTGATTATTAAACAGCATGAAGACGTTCCCATGGACATGATGGTTAGCAGGATAATCTGTGTCCTTCCTTCCTGCATTCGAGCGTGGTCCCCTTGTTACACGTGCAAGGATACTTCGCCAATTGAAGATAAAGTCCTGCTGAAATCACCGAATTTTCCATTCGAGCATTCATCTCTACTGGAGGGCAACCAGGTCGCAGGAGAGAAAGAGAGCGAGGGCAGAAGTGTCTGAAACAGAGAAAAAAAAGTATTAATCAAGGGTTGAAACATCCTCTCCCTTTCTTTCTCGGGTGGCGCAACTGGCAATAGTTTTTCACTGTGTTGCCGTGCCGGTTTCAATCTCTCGTTCGACCTGAGTTCATCCATCTGCCTAGGGATGTCCGTCGAGGGGCATATCTCCCGGGCCACTTTTCAATTTCGTCGTACGAATTCCCGCTACCCTCCCCTTCAACTCTATGTTTCTCTCTGTTCTCTCTGTCTATGTGTGTGCCGAAGTATGTGCGTGACTCTCTGCGTCCCACACGCACGTCCAATTCTCGCTGGTATAAATCGACCAACTTTTTATTATTTAACATTTCTCCCTGGGTCAGCGATGTTCAAGCTGGCAGCGGCAACTGTCACACGTTGCCCTCGATTGGATGTGAAGGCTTCCTACGCTGGGATATGGTACCCGCTGGAATATCTGTCTGGTTCCGGCTTACCTGCGAGTTGGGTGAGACCCTTGTTACTCCAGGGAGTACTGCACAAGTGTCATCGCAGTATCTGGCTAATTGCGACGATGTTCTCTTGGCCTGTCAGTCAGCTCGGGGACATTTACCCTTGCAAGGCTTTCCTGTTAAATATCCTCGATCTTTACCTTTTAAAAATAATCCTGTTTCTTCATTATATCTTCATCAGAGGTAAATTAAAATATAATGAAATAAAGGTGTTACATAAATGAATCATGACTACGAACAGTTATTAAATTTAATTGGGATGTGAGCATTCTTTATTCTATCACGAAAATAACTGACGTTTATAACAAGAGGCAGCTTAAATACTATTTTGAGCGTCGACGACTGCTAGGAAAGGCAAACGATACAGTTGTCAATAATGCAAAAGGACGTATTAATTGGCGATCGGTAAGCTATAGATCAGAGAGATTGTTTGTGACGCTTTAGTCGTGAACATTGATTGCGAAAGAGACGCCCCGGCGTCGCTCGGCGGTTTTGTGGCACTGGCAGAGTGAGAGGGAGCGAGAGAGTGGGATTACGGTTCAGGGAGGACTAGAGTTTCCCAGGGGAGGCAAGGACGAAGAGGGGGCTGCGATATTATTGATTTATGTCCCGTTCTGCGTTATGTTTCCAACTTCCTCTATACCGGGCCACCGAGTGATTCACCTCTGCAGCAACGTTCTCTCGATTTAGCCTCTTCCCGCCAAGGAATCCTCCTCAGGATAACTAGCCCGCCCGCTAATTATATCATCTGATTATCACCAATTCATATCCACGCCCTTGAATCCCATTATTACATCGTTACACAGACTCGAATCCACAATAAGCGACGCTTTCCAGCGGGAACTACCCCCACGACTATTCCGCTTCGATCCCTAAGCCGCTGATGGCAACGAAAATTAGTGGAGCCCTCGCCGTTCATCAAGCAGAGCGCAGCAAATCGGCAGCGATGATCGCATCGGGAAATTAATATCAGGCCGAGCTGCGAATGGATGTGCGAATGGTGTACGCAAGTGCAAGCGTCAGACGAGTGGACAGCCGCAATTCAATTACCATCCGCACAATGTCCAGACACTCCGGAGCGATGGACTATCGTACATGCTTACACAGCGGCCTGGCTCCAAATAAGCCAAGTGCGCCAGTGTAAGCTCAGGAAGGGACTCTTGAAAGAAAGGGGTCCTGGCAGGAGGAGGAGGAGGAGGAGGAAGAGGAGGAGGTGGAGGAGAAGGCGGAGAGATAAGAGGACGGGGGGGTTGAAAGGGAAAAGTGAAGCGCGAGGCCGAGGAAGCGGGAAGCGCGCCGAAAATTGATGCATTCCCTATGCAAAATAGGAAAGGCAGCACGCTACGTGTAGTAGTGGCCACTCGTCACGCAACCGGGAATCTTCCTCTGTGCCGAGGAGAGAGCGTTCACCATTTCCCTTCCGCTTCGGCTTCGGCTCCGGCCTCCTCAACCCTCCTCCACCTCCTCCCTCGCCCTCGTCCTCGCCCTCACCATCTCCCTCTACCTCCACGCTTCACTCCACGACCTTCTCCTACTCTCGGCCATCGCGCGCCCGAGAACCTCAGTCACCTACGCCCAGCAACGCAGAATCGGCAACGGTATAGAAGCAATTAACACTCTATTAACATTAACGACGCTCATACATAACAACGCTGCTGCGGCACGCGGCCATTGAATTTATGGACTGCTAATGGTCCTTATTTTATGCGTTATGACGACCTCCCCCCCTCTCAGACCGGCCCCAACCACTCCGACGTCACATTTAACCGAGCCCTTTGCTATCCACTTGTCCCTCCTAATCCACTACATCTATTATTATTTTAATTTATTGCGTACACTGACATTGTGCAAGAAAAACCATGGGAAAGTCTGGAAATTCAATTACTTTCATATTGTAGATTGCAGTAGAATTCAGTGACCATTACTAAAAGCTGCGTGCTGTCACTGGTTTATACTTTTACGGAAACCAGAGGTACAAACCAGAGCACAGCATCAAAAAAGCAGATGCTCGTGCGAGAGGGAGGGTCAGGGGGTGGGTGAGTAGCACTGCGGGCACACTGTTACCGTGTGTAGAACAGCGTATAAAGACATAAATCTAAAGCAGGGTTACGCGAAAGGACTGCTACCCCGCACGCTCGGCGAGATACATAAGCGGGCGGGGGTTGGGGGGGCCGGCAAAGGCCTTATCTCCCACTCTCCACCTCTATCCCTTCATATCCTTTTAGCGAGTCCGCTGAAATTACTCGTTCCTTCTTAACGCGTCTCAACATTATTATTTCTCAAAGAAGCGTGCTATCATTTGTACGCGAGCAACAAGGCAGGTATTAGATAGCTTTATAATAAGTGGAGAACATTAAGTACACCTTGGAAAAAGGGGTGGGGTGGCGGTGGTTGGTCTAAGTGACCCATTTCCCGTGTGCTCCTTGACGATTAACACATTACAGTCGGCGAGTAGGGAAAAAGGAAAACGGCACGGTAAAAACACGTGTACACGGTAATCCCCCTTGGCGAAATGGGAGTAAACAAGAAAGTTAGCGCACTCACGGTGCCGTCGAGTGCCAAAGTTCATCGTGAGATCCTGCCCTCCTCACGGCTAAAGGAGACGAGGCAAGGCCGGTAAAGTGATAAAGCGGCCATAAATTCCAACCGCCAGCCCTCCCTCCATGCCTCGCTATCTTGTCAGGTCTCCACTCCACCAACTCTTCCTTCTCCCAGGCCTGCCTCCCTCTCTCTCCCTCTTCCGCCCTCTCCCAGTCCCGATCCTCCTTCCTCCTTCTCTCTAGCGGGCACATCTCCAGCAACCCTCTCCCTCTCAGGCCCAACGCCTTCTCCTCTCGCTCTGCACCTGCAACACTGGAATTGGCAAAGGTCAGCGGGCCTTTAAAGCGCAGATAAACACACGTTTCCGCATGGTACTTACCCGATGACGAATTCCTCCAAGTAGAATGTACTGTCTCTCGTCAGCCCCACCCCAACAGCCAGCCAGGCAGCATTCCTAATTTCACGGAGGCTCGAGCGCTGCCCAAGATATCGCGGAGAAGTGAACTTTTCTCCGCGCAATGAACAATGGAGTAGCTCGCTGGAGCAACGGAAAATACAATGGGGCCGCATGGAAAGTGGATCAGTGGATTATCGGGGAAGCACCTTCACTTCTTGCCGGGCCACTTTATCTACGCTGCATTTCCTCGAATCCTCTTTCCACTGACACCTCCACGTAATACAGCTTATCCATTCTCCAGCGACAATGGCTGAACTTGTTTACTGAACGGCTTTCATTAGCAGCCAACATTTCGGAGGGCGAAACTAGTTTAACGCTTTATTCGAGAATAAGGCGGCAGCCGGGCAATCTCTTGGAAACCTTGGGGAACCTTGAGAAATGGGCGACTTAAAAAATGATTATAGAAAGATGGTCCTGGACGATCCGGATCCGATAAGCGGGGAGCATGAGCGATGCCGGGCGATCTGAAAATACGATAGGGAAGGGAAAAGGATAGGGTTGTCCGTCGAATTCCAAGGGTTGCAGAAGGAAATGAAGACATCGGTCGTGTGGAGGACGTGTGGCGCAAAGGGCGACAGAGCGTCGTCGGCGGCGGCGGAGGTTGACTCCGGGTGGAAAACGTCGAAATCCAATATCGTAGAGTCGAGAGCCGGGAGTCGGGAGGATACCTGGCCGGCTAGAGTCTAGGCACGGTATGTTCGCGCTGCAGCGCAGGGGCGAACAGACAGAAATCCCAATAAATCATCCCGTCAGAAGCCGTGAGCCAAGGCGGAGCCTCTTGCCTCGTATTAGCCAATAATAATCCTCTCCGAGGTGGAGGCCATCTTGGATTATACAATGGTTCCTTCCGCCGCACAATTCGAATAAATGCAATCTTCGGCTTTAGCCGCTGCCGCCGCCGCCGTCTCAAAGGGCAGCGCACCATGCGGCAGTGCCGTACCAACCAAGGAACAACTCTATCTCCTCGCCACCTCCTGGAAGCCCGGCAGCCCATAATGAGATCGCTGACATTATCTCTCGCAGCCGCGAGGACTCACTCCGTCAACCCGGACAACCGACTGAATTGTACTGCCAGCCTCGTTAATCAGGAAGCGTGAACAGACCGGCAGTACGCGCTTCCCGCCGGAGAAGAATGAAAAGCGATCGATTGTTTCGCACCAGCCGAGAACCGGCTGCTGCCAGACGGAGTCCCGCTGACGCTGGAATACCTGATGGATGACGAGAGTGAAGAAGGAGTGCCGCTTGTCGGAGATGCCATCTACAGGGTGACGCAAATCCATATCCGCTCCCTACTACCACTCGATTCGAAATACTCTTTGCCACCTCGATCTCTCGCCACTCCGAAAACAATCCGCGTCACCCCGTACATGAACTCGCGCACCGCCAGCCAGACACACAAGTTCATATTCAACCACAATTTTATTTCTCGTTTTCAAACACAGCTATTATAATTAATATAATTATTATTATTATTATTAATTATCATTATTAATTATTATTAATATGGACAGACTCTTATATAATACAATATGGTTTAGACTTGTCGGCATGGTAGCGTATAATACTATTATCATTTCCCATCGTCACCGCGTCCACGTCGTCGCTTTATACTCTCACAATGCATACTTCTCTTTCTCTCTCGACTGGCGTCTCCTCTCGTTCTCGGCTAAGCGTCATTATTCGCTATGCGACGCTATTCTCTCTCTCTCTCTCTCTCGCTTTCTTTCTCTCACACACACTCTCTCACTCTCGCTCTCTCATTATTGTATCATGATTCACTTGTCTCATAATAATAATCATCACCGTTTTACTCTCGCGCGAACATATATCCCCGGCGTGTCATCCTCATCACTTTCTCCCGACTTTGCGTATCTTCCCTCTTGTCTTCTGTGTACGTGTGTGTGTGTGTGTGTGGGTGTGTTGGGTGGCTATAGGTAATAACGCCGCACTGTCACTCTCGTACTCACTTTTCTCCCCCGCCGTCTGTATACATACAAGTTTACATAGGTCTGCTGCGGGGCACTACAAAATAATGGTATACGATCATTATATCTCGTATATCACCTATCGCATATTTATATTTATATCCATATTTATAATTAAATATATTTATATATATAATTTATATTTATATATATATATTTATAGACTCATTTATTTATATCTTTCGTCCGCTCATTCGCTTCGGTATTAGTGTTCTTAGGTGCTGCCTACCGTAACTGTAATTTTCTCTGTGTGTGTTTCTGTCTGTCTCTCTTTTTGTGTATTCGTCTCGGTAATCGACAGGGTAGGCGCACACCTGTCTATCTAATTTCGTTCTCCCTCGCAGGATCGGTGTAATCCTCTCGATAGCAATGCGTTGTACCCGCTACTTTTTCCCCCGACGATCTGAGTACATATCTGTGCATCGCTCTCTTCGCACGGAACTATGTGTGTGTGTGTGTGTTTGTGTCTGTACGTATACTGTGCATGTACGAATGACATATAAAATGTACACGGTCCATCATCGGTAGGGGCAATGTGTTCACGCAGATGTGATATCTCGAGTGTGCTTCGATGCCTGAAGAAGATTGCAATCGGATAAAATGGACATAGTGAAGTAGAATCGATCTATGAATAAGATTGGTAGAATTTGCGCGGTCAAGTTAAGGGATGGGGGAAGTTGGAGACGTTGATTTTGAGTCGAAGCACACCGAAGGTATCATAAGTACATAATTAAGGGAGTGCAACGCGACGGCTGTCTCTCGCAATATTGTCATTCCTCCATCCTGCTTGTTAGGGGCCAGGGTATCCTAGCAAAACTGGCCACGATACCATGGACCATTGTTTAATGTTCCTCTCTCGGTCAGTTGCTCTACCTCTCGCTCGCGCTCCTTTTCTCCCTTTCGCATATATATCGTTAAGAGTACACAGTATCAATAAATAAGTCGTAATTAATAAGTCCTCTCTGCTAGCTCTATTAACCTCTGCGTAGACTTTAGCCTATGAAACAGGTACCTACTTTACCTACGCGGTAGATCGTATACAGGTTTCGCGGCCTGCGACTTGATGCCGCGACGTCAGACGTCGCCCCTTTTTCACATTGCCCTGCTGCCGCCGACAGAGAAAGCTTCTCCCTAACTCTCCTTTGGATTTATGTACACAGTGCGCGCCGCGCCTCCCTCTCACCCTCACCCTCTCCTCTTTTTCCATCCCCCAAGGGCACTCGGCGCGATGGAGCGGGCCAAGGCCGAGCGCCGATTCCCAATTTAAGGAGTGAACCCGAGCGATTATCTTAGCCGGATAACTTCACTCACGCAGATCCCGATAGGCAGACGCCTCGCCGAGGAAAACTCTCCCGGGAGAATCGAGTGTGGAACGTTCGTGCTCTCTTCTGTCTCTCTGTCATTCTGCCTTACGTATCATTAGCATAGACGTACTCTTAGGATATACAATAGCCGACACAGGCCGTACCAATCTAAAGACACCTGCCTCAAGAGCGACAGGACGCAAGGAACTCTTCGGCTCGTGGGCGTGCGAGGAGGTGGCTCCCTTTTCATCGCCGATTATACAATACGACAGTTGGACCGATCACCCGATCCCTCACTCCGCGAAAGATCGATCTACCGAGCGAATTTCTCTCTCCGATCCTATTTACAGCTGTCCCCCGATACAAGTGTGTTTGGTTTTCGATGCACATAAATTAGATCTACATGGTAGAAAATATCTATTGGCCAATCACTGAATGAAGAAGACACAGGTGGGGAGGAGAATGTGTATCTCGGCGGATGCAAAGTAGTCTGAATAAATAGTAGTGGAGTTAGAGATTAAAGGGGAGGAGCCGAAAGCTGCTAGTTAATGCTAGACCGATTTCACACGTTCTCCAATAGATACATCGATTATCGTGTAATATAATAAATATATACAGATCTCCGTACTCGTACATGCCTACATCTACAAATGAATCTCGAATTGCGCATTGCCCATAATGTGTGCGTGTGTGTCTGTCTGTTTGCGTGAGTGTTTTTGTTGGTGGAACGGCAACCACGATGATTCTTTGTGTCTCTCGATGACCATCGGTCCCCGCTCGCTGCAAATCGACATGCCCATTTTCTTAATCCTACACGAAACTATCGCCTTAATCGCTAACCTTTAGACACTATCCTTATCCATTAAGGTGCTAGCTTAGTGACTCACTTCGTACGTACGCGCGACTCAGTGTCGTTAACCGCCTATTTCTCCCAGCTTCTCTCCAACCTATCCTTGATGTTGAAACCCTATTCCAGCTTAAACCGATCGTTCTACACCTGCCAACTACTCGATTCTTATTCGTCAATTCGAGCGAAGAACCATGTGATTCCGAATCCGAGGGAATTTGCGGGCAGAGAGGCCGCAGTATTATTGCACTTTGAAATAATGTCAAATAGGCAAGGCACCGCATCGACCCGAGGAATACCAATGAGGTACCTGCTAGATTTCGTTCTCCGTTAAGTACTGCCGCGAAGGAACTTGAGTGGGAATCGTGCGAGTGGCGATCGAGAGTGTCTGTGTGTCTGTACAGTACCAATTGCAGGAGGATTTCTGTTTGGGTGTCTGTGTGTGCGTGTGCGGATGGTTGAGTGCGTCGAATATGAAAGCATAGACAAAACGGTGCGCGTACGATTCCGCAATAACTGATATCACGAGGCGGCGGCAATAAATACCTTCTTTGTCTTGGAAGCCGCACCCTAGGCCGCCTCTCTCGACGCCGGCCATTACCTGACCCACATAGATGCTATCGTGCCGACTAATATATCGGGAATTAACACATACCGGCGCGCGTACGTGCAACTAAACGTGTAAACAGAGCGCGCGCCGCACCGCGGCGGTTCGAATCGCGGCGGGAGAGGCGGGAGAGAGCGAGCAAGCGAGCTTAATCGATTTATCTTCACCGGTCATAAATCGCAATGGATAGCGCGAGATAACACACAGCCGCTCCGGTGAGCACTGGAATTCCCCGTTCGAAAAAAGGATCTTGGCCGCCCTGTACTGTCTTTAGGGGTCAGTTGCTCCATCCGCCCCTCTCGCTCTCTCCCTCTCTTTAGCGCGCAAGTTAATTATGTTAGAGCTACAAGAACGCGAGAGAGAATGCCTTTTTTTAACATCGGCACTAATTGACGCGAGAGTGCGACCGAGAGCTTTCGTACGTATGAGATGCGCGCGAGGGTAGCGATGAGCGAGCACGGTCGTCGAAGTATGTATTTACCTCTCTCATTGCAAATTCGTTGTTCCTCCTCCTTGAGGACAAAAAAGCGACTACATAAATAAATCTCTGTCTATCTGTCTGTCTCTCTCTCTCTCGCAAAGGAAGGAAGGAAGGCTGTTGACCAGGGCGCCCGATCGATCCGAGTGCCCGGGCCATCCGTTACGTATATCAGTTCCACGCGTCTCCTTTTCCTCCTTGGATTTCGGCTACTCGTCACTCAAGATACCGCGAGGAGAGTGAAGACTAGCCGTGAAGGAGAGCTTCACTCCGTGCAATTCACTGCTGGTAGAAGCGCAGGGTGGTTCTCCAACCTCATTTACATCTAATTACGTATTCATTAATATCATTTATTGCGTATATCGTTAATTGCGTGTGTATACAATGTAGAAACTAAATTACGCCGCTCTAAGTTTACAACACAGCACAGGAGTTGCCGCGGGGGTGTTTTTGTCGGGTCGAATCGGCACCCCCATCGCATGCGTTTCTCCGCACCTCGCTCGAACGCTTCTCGATCGGATTTTGTCCGGCGAGGACTAACGTAAATCCTTTTATAGTGCTTGGCACCGTTAATGCGTGGTGGCGCGCACGCCAGCATTCCTTCGCAGTGTCCTGAAAAGATAGACATGACGACGAGCTGTACGCGCGCGCGCTCGCGCGCGGCCCCAAAGAACAAGATAATGGAAAGACTGAAAGAGAGAGGGAGAGCGGCGGGTGACGAATGGAGAGTGAAAGCAAATCACAGCAGACATGCGTGTAAGCACGTGACTAGCGAGGGCGAGAAAAAGACTGGATAATTGTAGGCGGGTGCGCGCTGTTTAATTAAGTCGGAATAAACATAGAATAGGAGAGCGCGATCCTGGGCTCGGATTTCATTGCGCGAAGGTGGTAGGCACAAATCAAGATCGTGTGGGACGACGTGCCACTTTCGGAGCGACCGAATGCAATGTAACTCGATCGTCAATGACAGCTCTCTCCCCCGAGACTCGCAATTAAGGTGCCAAGCGATTACGTGCCAAATGAGAGTGAGCTTTTCTCCCTTTTCCAAAAATATACTTCGCACTACTAGATAGGTGGATCTCTCGCCTCTCTCGTCGTTTAGCCTCGTTTCGCGCGGAGCGGAAGTTACATAGATCTCTCTCTCTCCAGTGGGCTGGGCGCTCGCGCGCTCGCCCCTGGTAATTTCTATCACCGGGATATCTCATCTCTCGATATATATCGTATTTACAAATTAGCGTGATTAACGGAGAGACAGCTGTGATCCTGGTGCGCCAAACGCGGGCGCGCAGGGGAAGAAGTAGATCGTATCGGAAGAAGGTGTTCGAGCGTGCAGGATCACTGATTACCGTACGAAGACAGAATACGAAATAAGTTCATCGAATAATTCACGTGGGCTGCGAGTGTGCCAGTGCCGGAGTACGTTCGGTTAGTACGGAATTGACTGTGTGTCGAAATACATTGCAACACCTTTTCCCGAGAGTCGCGTTCTTCGTATTGCCGGGGAAGCTGTTCGCTCATCGAATATACAGATTTATACTATACAGCAATAAATAATAGCAAGCTACGTTTGAATTCTTTGACGAGTTCTTCACGCAGTATTCGACCGAACCAAAGTGAGTGTTCATCATTTCGGGGGTGGAGCAAAAAAGGGGCTCCTTTGACATTTGTCAATCGGGTGGCTGTCGGGCACTACAAACCCATCCACCCAGCACAGGAGAAGAAATCTGGATGAATCGGGATGAAACTGACCTTTGGATGATACTGTTGAAGAACCGTCAAGGTGAGAGGCCAAGTCCGCTCCGCTGGAGGCTGCTGCGCACACTCCAAAAAGCACGCCGCCGCTTAGTTTTCGGCACACCAATTTCTCACCGGGGCGGCTTTTAATTCCTCGGCGAATTAAATAAAAAATCGAGCCCGGTTTCCCGGCGAGCTGGCTGCGAGCGAGCTAGCTCGGCGTCGGCATCGGCATCGGCGCGTGTCCGATTGATCACCAACAAATCACTGGACGAGAGCATGTCGAACGAATTAGCACACACACTGATTTTCACTGGTTTAACACGATTACTGGTACCGAATTGCATGGCTTCCCTCCGCCGTTCGCACTCTTTCTCTTACTCTCTGTTTTCCACCGCTCGTCTCACACAGTCCCCGCTTGAGCAGAATTCCCTCCGTTCGCCGAGTCCTCCTCCTCTCCGGGCACACGCGCGAGAAAACACATTCGAGGATCACACTTGGCACGTTCGCGATTCCTAAATACCCTCGGCTGAGCCACCGCGGTGCTAGAGGAAGAAACTATCTAAACGATCCACTAACAACACTAAATTCTCCATCTACGATTAAATACAGACACGATGGACAACCATTTCCTTTCTTTTTTTCACGCTACCACTCTCTCCTCCCTCATCAGATCCATTTCTCTTCCTCTCTTTCGGTGTGTCTCGGTTAGGTTACTAACCGCACAACTACGACTACAGCATGTACGACGTAAGAGAATAAATAATAAAACGCTTTTCTAAAGAGCTCACGCAATATACTCTTCGCGCTGGATCAACACATCGCTCATTCTCGCACTCTCCCTTTCGCTCTCGCTCTCGCACTCGCACACATGCCTCACTCGCGTGCACACACGCATATCTCTTGCATCGAGCTTTCACGACCAAGGTTTATGCTATAGGTAATACACGTATATCACTTGCCACGCTCTTCCTCGCGCTCAATCATCATCATCATCATCATCCCGACGCACCACTCCATTCTTCAGCTGATCCTCCGTGCCGTCCGTGCGCGCATCTCTTTCCTTCCTCTCCTCTCCTCTGCTCTCCTCTGCTCACCTCTCTTTTTCTGTCTCTCTCGATTTTCGCGACTCTCGCAATTAAAGTACGTATATTTCATCCGTTATCTCTATATAGGCTTTAGTATAATAATTACATTCAATTAAATGTAATAGAGGTTAACGCGGTTCTGATTAGCATGTGATCCAGTTTTGTTCCTTTTTGTTTTCGTTCTTCCCCTGCCGGCGTTCTCTCATCCCGCTCGCACTTTCTCACTCTGCCTCTCGCGCTATCCTTCCTGCTCCACTGCACCACGTGTTACTCGTGGGATTGCGCGTTCCCGTAAATCTTCCTTCGACTTCCCTCTTCCTTGCATCCTGTCCTTTCTCACTCTCTCGCGTCCTGTCTCCCTTATCCTCCGGCCGTATTCCTCTCGGACGGCCTATTTGGCCTCAAGCTTGTCTCTTCATTCGTGCTTTCCCTCTATCTCTCTTTCCCTCGATCGTCACGGCCTCAACAACCGCGCCGCGCCGAGTCCTTTCCACTCTCTATTCTACTCTTAGTTAGTCGGCTCTATCGCAATCTGCGTCTCCTTCCTTTTTTTGGTACGTATAACTTGATTAACACGAGAAAATAAGCGTCATTGCTGTTTTGGGGGATTGGGGGGATTGGGGGTAATTGGGGGGTGTACGAACGGTCATCATCATTCGGAGGGGGCGAGGTGTTTATCATACGCGTGTCTCTCTTGTATTTGCGAGGTGGGGCATTTCAGGGGGGGTTGGGGGGAATGGGGGATGTTTTGGGGGGAGGAGGTAGTGCTGGAAACAAGGTATTAACGACCCTGAGAGAGATGAGACCTCTTTGGAAGTTCCACTCCTCGGGACTCTCTCAACCCTGTGGCGACGTTTGCGGCGAGATCTCGGTGTCACCGTCGCCCGAGCCCGGCTCGCCTTTCGTCTTATTCTCCTTTTTCCACTTCATCCGCCGGTTTTGAAACCAAATTTTGATTTGCCGCTCCGTCAGGCAGAGCGCGTGGGCGATCTCGATCCGCCGCCGCCTGGTAAGGTATCTGTTGAAGTGGAACTCCTTCTCCAGCTCAAGGGTTTGGTATCGCGTGTACGTCTGCCGACCTCGCTTCCTCTCTGCAATCACAAGCATACCAAGAGATAAGTAAGGCCAGTTCATAGTCCTCCGTACCTTTTTAAATGGTCTCATGCAATTTTACAAGGCGACGTCTATAATTGGAAACTTAATGGGAAGCTAAAGCTGCCAAGGTTCCCGATCGCTCTTTAACCGGAGAGAGCCGAGCGCAGCAGCATAAGTAATTATGGTGAGTGCGAGCAGCTGATTCCAGGTGGAGCGTGTGCAAAAAGGCGAGCATAGAAACGCTTCGTTATCTGCGGCACTGCGAATGCGCAACCTGTTGTTCGAGGTATTTACGAGTGGCGGTGAAGCCGCTCGGGACGAGAAAGGACAGCTACGGAAAGTTCTCTCGACGCGGCATGTTGCGTCGCCGTCCGGCGTCGTCGTCGGGGACGGGTGTGCACGGCCAGAGGAAAGGCACACACAGAGAGACTCGTTGCTCGGCGAGAAAAATACCGCAAGGGGAAAAAGCTCGAAAATCGTAGACGCAGCAGCGGCGTATGATAGATACTCCCGGGGATATCCGTGACATGATCTGCGCTCGGTGTGGCGGTACACGAAGCCCGAACAAGGATATTAATTGTTGTTGCCAAGAGGAAGGGGTCCGTGCTTCTCTCGCGAAGCGCGATGGAAGGAACCGAGAGAGAGAGGGAGAGAAAGACACGCTACGGCCGAGTAGAACGGACCCACTTCAGTGCCACTCTCTCTCGCTCTTTCTTCCTCCTGGGTCCCTCCACGTGTGTGTTGTACCCGCAGCCAGGCGAGCAGGCGAGCAGGCAAGGCAGCCGGGCAAGCAAGCAGGGCCTCTCTCCTCGTAATCTTACGAGGCATGATCTCAGAGGGGTTAGCCTGGGCCGTCACACGAGCGCGAGGGCAAAACGAGAATACTTCCGAGTGGTATGAGGGGAAAAAAGACGCCATGGAGCGTCCCGGGGGATGAGCAGGAAGAGGCAAGCCCGGAGGAGACCGGAGAAAGACCGCCTGAGAAAGAGGGAAGCCCGAGATGCACGGCGGGCCGAGAAGGAGGGGAGAACATGGAGGAAGCAGAAGTAGAAGAAGAAGAAGAAGAAAACTCTTTGGTGAACATTCGAGCCAAACGCCGCCCGTCGCGCTGTCGACCGATGAAGACGGATGGCGATTCTCCCGTGGAGAGAGAGACGGAGGATTCTTCGAGGGTTCTGCATCGCTCAGCCGAACGGAGACAGAGGTCCCGAAAGAAAGGAAAAAAAGTCTGCGAACCCTCCGAGAGTGAGCTAGAGGCACTGAGAAACTTGGCGAACCATCCCCTTCTCCTATTACCTCCCACCCAGCTGCCCGCTCTCAAATTAACAACACATCAATCTCGCCCTTTCTCTTATAAAATTCAAACTTGCTTTCCCCGAGATAATTGCTCTCCGGACAGTCTTCCCCCAGCAGCGGAAGTGGCGCGCGCGCCGCGCCGCACCGCCCGATTCCCTGACCCAATAAAATTGTTTACCCGTTCCCCCGGCCTGAAATATATTGCGACACTACTTCCACAAAACACCGGCGAGCTCGTGCTAGGCAGTTAAGTAATCAGGGATGGGTTTTATGTAATTTTTTCTACCGAACACCTCGGACTCGTTGCTGCGACGCGAAGAGGTAGCCGGGCAAACCGGATATTCCTGTTGCCGATATCGGACTCGCCGCCATGGGATGGTAACGAGGAGCGAATATATTCATAGTGCAGCCACATGCTGAGTAGTACCTCGACGACTGGCGCGCGATTGCTAAATAATCGCTGGACAACTCGTGCGCAAGCTCCAATTTCAATTATAATAGGCCGACAATAAATCGAAACCGCGGGCAGGATCTTCGGCGGGCCTGAATTTATTAAAGTCGAGCACGGATCCAGCCGGCTGAATATAACATTAAGTCACTCTCTGGATAAGGAGTGCGAGGCGAAAGAAAAATGTCTGTACAAGATAGAGAGACACGGGGGATCGTACATTCTCGACACAAGTCTGCGAGGCATAGGCGACGTGTTCGGTCTTGACCCCCACGGTGTCTGCGAGTGACACCATTCCACTTTGAAATCCGGATCGATGGAAAGCATGGAAAGGATGAACGGCGTGTAGATAGGTGGCAGAAGGAGGCCGAAGGGCCGATCGTTTTTGGATGAGGATGAATCTTGGGACTCGGGGTGGCAGGGAAGGGGAAGGGGAAGGGGAAAGGGAGGAGGAGAGCTGGAGCGGCGCTGGGCTACGAGTACGGGCACGGCACACGGGTTCTGCGGGTTATAAAGAGGTCGATAACAAGAAAAGCTGGGCCGCACACTCCGGTTTTATGCTGAAGTGGCTGAAGTTCTGATGCCGGCGTTGCCTCTGCCAGTGCTCTCGCGGAGGACGACGGAGGTGACTTTAAACGCGAGGCAATAAATTAACGGCGTTGGGTTACGCAAGGATCAAATGTCCCCTAGAGTATGCCCGGGAGATTTATGAGTCTGCCTTCACTGGCGCAGCATGAAGGAACGGAACGGAACGGAACAGAACAGAACGTACACAACCGTACGGCTTATTATAGGCTAGTTGCTCCGCTTCTCTCCTCTCCTTCTCCTCTCCTCATCTGGCTCTCGGTGCTGAGCGCCCGCGCGCCACCGAGAAACTGGCCGACTGGTCTTTCAGAACCGCCGCAGGATACATGCAGGACTTTTCAGATGAAACAACTATAGTGAGGCCGCTGAGAGAATGAACACGGTGAGGGAGGGTAGCCAGGCGGACCGAGCCGAAATTTTACCCTCTCCAGTTACGCTTTAGGAGTTCTCTAGCCTGGCTTCCCCTCACGCGCTTTCTACCCACACATGCTGCGCGCCTTGTAGCCACGCTCTGCGTCTGTGTTTGAGATTTGAACTGAGACGACGGGCTCCCGCCTCTACTCACTTTCTTAATACAGAGAGTGATTCTAATTCTCATTATACGTCACTGCTCGCGCGATACCTTCTTACCTCTTCAATGCGGACTTTATAAGGGATTACCTATCTACGATGATGATTGACTCTGGCCAAGAGTCATTTCTTACAGTTCTCACAAAAATTAATGCATCACTTTTTTGACCGAAAAATCACCGATTTTTGAAGCGGCATAACTCGGCTCGATAAAATCGTACAGTAGTTTTTCAATACTCATTTTACAGCTTGAAGCTTCCTCTTTCAGAGCCTATATCGCATTTTTGCTTACAATAACTTGTCTGTTATTAAACAAATGAAAACTCGAGCTATCTTTTTTCTGTTCGAATTACGCAAGTTCAAGCGAGTTCACGGAGTTGTACATTTTTTTTGGTTAATTCACATTAATGTTATCTTGTAAAGGAAAGCTCCCTCTTCAAAATGAGCTATTGGAAAGTCGGGTACAATTTTTTAAACAATTGTTTATCGGACTGTTATTAAGAAGTGTGTCGCGAGCATTGGAATTACGGAATTCGAACAGAAAAAAGATAGGTACTGTAAGCAAAAATGCGATATAGGCTCTGAAAGAGGAAAGTTCAAGCTGTAAAATGAGTATTAAAAAACTACTGTACGATTTTATCGAGCCGAGTTTTGCCGCTCCAAAAATCAGTGACAATTCGGTCAAAAAAAGTGATGCTTTAATTTTTGTGAGAAGTGTATTTTATGGTTAACTTAGAGGCAGGGATTATGACTTTTCTTCGGCTTGCCCAGAGTCAATCATCACCGTAGGTAATCCCTTACAAAGTCCGCATTGGATAGGTAAGCAGGTATCGCGCGAGCAGTGACGCTCCCCGGTTAATTGTTTTTATTCAATACTTGAAATCGCTTTGCCACCCTGGACGAAACAGTAGTCGGCAGGTAGAGGAAACTCCACGTAATATTTTTAAGTCAATCTTCGAGTGGCCAATCTACCCCAACATTACTTTATTTGCAAATTACAAGTTTACTTGAAACAACAACCCTTATAATATATCAATTAATCCTGATCAATGAGAAATTATAAAGTAGAATCACAGTAATCTCGTGTGATGAAAATAGTATCTGATTTTCGTCTAAATAAGCGATTCAATGCAAAAGAACTGATCCGTCTTAAGAAAAATGGCTGTCAAGCCTGGCTTGCGGGTCGCCCAATGTGTCAAACAGAGACAGACGCAGGTTCTCTTTATCTAAGTTAGGCTGACCCTATTGAGCCAGGCAACCAATAGCGAGGCTGTAGATGCATAGGTCCTAGGACCGCGACGCACCCAAGTGTCAAGGGAAGTGGCACTGACTGCGCTTGGGTGAAGGAAATCTCGAGTTCATTCTCTTACCGGCCTCACTATAGCCGGATGTTGTAACCCGCTAATAAGGCACGGCCACCACTCGCTGCCCAATTAAGCTAAGCTTTTCGTGTGCACCTTAAGGCCGGACCTTGAAACACTCTTCGATTAGACACCCCAGATATCCCATTAATTTTGCTCCTCTCCGCTCGGCTCGTAGTCGCCGCCGCCACGCCGGCCGCACCACACCAGCCAGGAATTATAAGACCACTCGACACACTTGACAGCCGCTTAGATTAATCGGCTAGAGTCCTACTCGCCCGACACTTCGCTATTTATTATTATCAACCTGCATTTTCATGAACACTCCTTCCCTGAATCGGAAACTCTTACATTCGCTCTACAAACTCTAATAAAACAGTTATCGAGAACGCGCACTCTCTTGTAGCCTGTCCAGAACGATCCTGGACCGGAGGGGCTATTACTCAAAAGAGGAAGTAACGTGTGGTAAGTGCTCGGTAGCCTCTCCAGCCTAGCGGAGTATGCCTCTTCTGTTGGAAAGAGGAATTCAACAGAACTCACCGCCCGCCAGACTCTCCGCAGGACTTAGAGGAACGGAAGAGAGCGAGAAGTCCGAGAAAGTATCTAATATAAGACCCATCCTCTTTCCCGTGGCTGGCTGGCTGGCTGGCTGGCTAGCTGGCTGCCTTTTTTGTCTTTTAGGCAGATGAATAGACAGTCGGACAAAAAGGCAGGGCCTGAAAGCTCGACTCTGGAAGGTCGAGATAATGAGCAGTGAGACTCCATCGGGGTGGACGCGTACACACATTTCTATGCGTATCAGTCTCCTGTCGGATCCTTCCACGTTCTACTTTCCCACTGATAATCTATCTCCATTGACGCCTGCCGCTTCTTAGCCGAGACATGAAAGTCTCTCCTGTACTTCCCGAGTGTCGCCGCAAAAATTCCTTAATTAACCACGCGCGGGTGCGATAAATTTGGCAAGCACGGACGCGCAGGAAATTGATTCGAGTTTTTAATTAAATCGCCGCCGGCTTCGCTAGCCGACGATAATTAAAGCGCCGGCTTCTTCGGCGCTTCCCTTGGTGCGTCGATCCCGTTTTCCTAATTTTGAATTTTAATTCGGCTTGGAGATAGCCCGCAAAGCCGACCCATATCTCGCGAGGACCAACGTCCATGATTGTCTTGGGTTTCGATGGCGGGGCCTCTGCTCCACTACCTCGGGGGAAAGAAAACGGGCCCAGGATTTCTTTTGAATCATCCATCATCGTCAGACCCCCACCCCCCAACTGGCGCGCACACACTTTCCCTCCCATTCTGCCCTACTCTTTTCTCGATCGCCCTCTTTTTCTAGAGAGTCCATCTTCTTTCGAGCAGACAGGCCGCTGTCCGCCATAGTTATAATTACCGGCTCGGCCCCGGGCTCGAAAGTCGACTTGCAACCCGATGCGTTTTCGAATCCAGCTACCCGCTCCACCAACCAACTCTGCTCTGCATGATACCTCGCTATATTCTCCTGCACATTCTCCGCGTTATATTCTCTCCACTCGAGATCAAGGTAGTTGTATCAGTATTGTACCATCCAAAAGTCAACCGTTGCTCGAAGGAACCGTTAACTTCGTTTTACATATTGCCCGAATTTTGAGCTAGGGTTCTGGAATTTTTATCACTTCTTCCTTCAAGCAAAAAAACATTCCCTGCCAAATTTCAGCCCCGGAAAACGTCGGGAAGTACCAAAAACATGGGGAAAACCGCGAAAATGATATATTCAAGATCGGTTTTCCACGTGTTTTAGGTAGAATTGCGGCATTTCCCCTACTAAGTTCGTATTTTTTATCCGTTTTGAGACACGAGGAATCGAAAAATCAAGCGTTCGTCCCGGTCCCAGAACCTTCGAAAAATCGAAAATTTTTGAAGGGGTATACCTTAAAAAATTTGCGAAAAAATGAATTTTGAGCTAGGGGCCTGGTATTTTTTTTTCTTTTTCCTCGATGCAAAAAAACATTCCCCACCAAGTTTCAGCCCCGGAGAAGGTCGGGAAGATAAAAAAACATGAGGAAAACCGTCGAAATGAAATATTCCAGATCGGTTTTCCACGTGTTTCAGGCAGAATTCCGGCATTTCCCCCACTGAGTTCGTGTTTTTTATCCGTTTTGAGACACGAGGAATCGAAAAATCAAGCGTTCGTCCCGGTCCCAGAACCTTCGAAAAATCGAAAATTTTTGAAGGGGTATGCCTTAAAAAATTTGCGAAAAAATGAATTTTGGGCTAGGGGCCTGGAATTTTTTCTACTTTCTCCTCGATGCAAAAAAACATTCCCCACCAAGTTTCAGCCCCGGAAAATGTTGGGAAGTGATGAAAACATATGAAAAACCATTGAAACTAAATATTCAAGATCGGTTTTCCATGTGTTTTAGGTCGAATTCCGGCATTTCCCCCACTAAGTTGGTGTTTTTTATCCGTTTTGAGACACGAGCAATCGAAAAATCAAGCGTTCGTCCCGATCCCAGAACCTTCGAAAAATCGAAAATTTTTGAAGGGGTATGCCTTAAAAAATTTGCGAAAAAATGAATTTTGAGCTAGGGGCCTGGAATTTTTACTACTTCTTCCTCAATGTTAAAAAACACTACCCACCAAGTTTCAGCCCCGGGAAAGGTCGGGAAGTACCAAAAACATGAGGAAAACTGCGAAAATGAAATATTCAAGATCGGTTTTCCCCGTGTTTTAGGTGGAATTCCGGCATTTCCCCGACTAAGTTCGTGTTTTTTATCCGTTTTGAGACACGAGCAATCGAAAAATCAAGCGTTCGTCCCGATCCCAGAACCTTCGAAAAATCGAAAATTTTTGAAGGGGTATGCCTTAAAAAATTTGCGAAAAAATGAATTTTGAGCTAGGGGCCTGGAATTTTTTCTACTTCTTCCTCGATGCAAAAAAACATTCCCCGCCAAGTTTCAGCCCCGGAAAAGATCGGGAAGTGATGAAAACATATGAAAAACCATCAAAATGAAATATTCCAGATCGGTTTTCCATGTGTTTTAGGTAGAATTCCGGCATTTCCCCCACTAAGTTCGTGTTTTTTATCCGTTTTGAGACACGAGGAATCGAAAAATCAAGCGTTCGTCCCGGTCCCAGCACCTTCGAAAAATCGAAAATTTTTGAAGCCTTAATCCTTAATATCTTAAATCATTTGATTCTTTCTTAATGAATCGCACTCAAAAGACTCTTGATTACTGCAGAAGCGGTACCTCTCAAGTGCAAAGGATTACAGGAAAAAGCATTGTTCAAATTAATGACTCGTTACTCCTGCGATTAATACAGAAAATCTACCTTCCTCTCTTTCTCTCAAGGATCGAGTTCTCTCTCGCGTGGATTAAATCGGACGATTAATTCGATAGCGGTGTATATCCACGGTTGCCTTACGCCGGCAAATACGCCGCTTTATTTGCAGCGTACATCTGTTAAGCATTCGTGTCAGTGCTCGGATTATATAAGAAATGTGTCGCGCGCTTAGACCCGCATGGCCAGCGTGCACGTGATAACGGAAGCGTTGCACTTGCCGGTGGACGTTGCGCGGTACGTGCACACTCCTAACTGTACCGGCGCCGCATTCTTATCTGTCGGGGAAAGAATGCCATTTCATGAAGGTTTAAATGAAATTCACCCGACACCGGGAAACCCGAAAAAGTAAGAAACGTTATATAAAATCGATTGGATCGACCAGTCGAAAGTAGACAGAACGACGTGTCATTAGCGATACATCGAAGTAGGATATAAAGTAGCAAATTGGCGGTGGCACGTTCTCTCAGCGGGCGAGATAGGTATTTCACGACTTTTGGCAGCGAGACAATCGATGCGCTTTCGCGGGCCATTTTCTCCTCTCCGTGTTCCAGGCAGAGTGGCGAGAACGAGCGAGGTAGAACTAGAGACTATAACGGAAAGAGAGAAAACAGATTGTGGACGCGTGTGTGTGTGTGTGTGTGGATGTGGGCGCGCGCGTCCAACTATGCCGGAATTTCTAAAGCCGTGTAATGTAAATGTCCCTGGCGAGCGCAAAAGGTGGCGGTGGAATCTCGGTGGTTTCACCGGGCGAGCGAACGCCCGCGAGAGAGAGCACCTGCATCTATAAAATTGGATTATACATTATTCATGAGGTCCTGCTTATAGCGCGTTTAGTTCAGCTGGTCTTTCCCTGTGTACGAAGCAACGGAGAGTGCCTGCCGGACGCGAGAGCATACCCGGATAAATTGATATGAGATTTATCGTGATCGCTCCGAGCCCCCCCTATAAGGACAATAAGAAGATCTCGGTAAACGAGCATCCTTAAAATGGCGCCCCACCGCGTCACCGGCTAATCAAAAATCTGGCCAACGAGGAAACTCCTAAAGTGGGAATGACTGTCGCGTGTTGACACGATTCCCCGCAGAATAAAATTGCAGTCACGACTCTATCGTTAACCCTGTGAAAACAGTTTGCACAAAGAAGCTCGTGGCACAAACCTAGACACCATCTTCGTTATTGATTTTAGCCGACATGTTTTAGCCCGGCCCGAAAAGTAACATCAAGAGAAGTCTACAAACGTTTCCTCGTAAAGAATAAATATGGTATAATAGAAATTTGTTGAGGGAAGAACGTTTGAACGGAGGGAGTAAAATTTGAAATTATTTTGGATATGGAATAGAGAGGAGAAATATTTTTCGAGCGATACGAGGAAGAACGACGAGGATGAAAAGCGAAAGTGTGCCGACATCTGTGAGCCAACGCGTGAGGCACTGTATCTGCTTTCTTTGAGTTTATCCGTGAGCGGCGAGTATGAACAGTGCCGGGTTCCTCATAAGCGGATCGTCTGCCAGGCCGACGGATGCTGTTACCTGGGGTACCAGCTTCCAAACGTAACCGAGAGAGGGTACGAGATGATCCATCTCAAGGCCACTACTGGAGAACGCACCGACCGCACCGCACCGGTGGAACAACTCGAAAAACAGAGAGCCGCGCCAAACTTCACCACAATTTCCATTAACTCACCGCGTCGGTATTAATTAACTGTCGATGTAGAAAAATTCTACCGCCGGTATTTTGCAGTCTGGCAAAGTCGTAAGTTACAACTCGAGCCGGTCCAAGAGGAAGGGGGTAGACAGACACTCAAAAAGCCACCGGAACAAGTGCCAAAGTGGAGAAAAATGTAGTTCACGTTTTTCACAGACGAAGTTCGTAGCTCGGTGCGACGCGAAGACAGGGCAGAGACAGGCAGGCAGGCAGGCAGGCAGGCAGGCAGGCGGACAGACAGACTGCGGAGGAAGAAGTTGCCGCCACGAAATTTACGAGACGACTGAAGCTGAGCGAACGGCAAGAAGGGTAAAAGCAATTCGAAAGAGAGTTCGACCCTATGAATCCCGTAACATTTCATCGGAGATTTGCAGAATGTCGCCGGTGCCCGAGAGAATGAGGAAATAAGAGTAAACGCAGCAGGGGGTTGGAACCTGCGCTTGCCGCGCTTGCCGCGCTTACCTAACCCGGCGCAAATACGCTCCGCTCGGCAAGTCGAGCTATTATCACTTCGTTATGGCCCCTCATAAATTCTCCACTCGTTACATCGGAATGGCCCTTCCGAATAACTTAAGAGTTACGGATGCCTTGAGGAGGCCTTGTAAACCCTTGCCGACTCTTGGCTCTATTACACCTTGAGGAACAGGTGCCTCCATCGATTGCCAAAGTATACCGTACTGGCTATCTCGACGAATACATTAGACTGCTTCGCCCAACCGGTTTTATTCATGCCGCTGACAGTTATTATCGACCATCGGTCGCGAGTTTAACAAAAGCGACACATGGGAAATCGTGGGCAAAGTTGAAAATATGAGGAGGATTGTATAACGAAAGGTTACAACAACAAAAAATAGCCGGAAACTGACTAGCGGCTGCTCGTTGGCGGAGAGGGGGGGTAGGGCGAAAAATAAAAGTGGATGTGCCAAGTTTGCCAAGTCCTGGAGCCAGCGGCGGGACAAAACGGCAACGGTTACTTTTACGGTGACTCCTCTGTGTGTATGTGTACGCGGCGGTGAAACTAGCGGGCTAAAAGGTCAGCGCAATAAATTACTCGAAATGTCACTATACCGAGAAACTGGAGACATTATGCCAATCTTGGCTTCCAAGCCGCACGAATGTGGTCTAGTTTTACCTAGCGTTGCATAAATCTGAAAACTCCCGGGCTACCTAGGGGTCGTCCTTGCGAATCCGGCTTTCTACGACACCGATTTGCTCACGCAGGAAGAGAGATCACCTTGTACCTATTTTCAGTAAGCGCGCCACGTAACCGGACCGCAGTCTCCGCGAGACTCCTTTCCGCAAGAATGATAATACTATGACCACATCCTCGTTATCTCGGTTCATCATCAGAGACTGCCAAATAAAGAAAAAACTATCTACAAGCCAAATGTCTGTTTTTGCCAAGATTTCCGATCCGAAAGCTTAGCCCAGAAGGTCCTGTTTGTACATTTAATTAAATTGATGACCTTTAGACGACACGTGTGACTTTGGCACGCTTCTGCCTTATACGTCGTTGGATTTGCAGGTTCTATTTTGAACTATGGTAGGAAATGGGGGGCATGCGACTCACCGAATTGACTTCTCATCCACGGGTAGAGAGGACTGGGTAGATTGGCACTGGCAGCACCTTGAGGAGCGCCCTGTTGCTGCTGACTAAGCGGCGACGTGACGACCCCTTGGTGCTGCGGGGGTTGCTGCTGCTGCTGAGGATGCATGGCGGGCTGCGGTTGCTGGGTCGCGGCCTGCGTCTGTTGTTGCTGCTGATACATCATGTGCTGCTGCTGCGCCTGCAGGTGTTGATGCTGGGGCTGCGGCTGCTGCTGATGCGACTGTTGGGTTTGCATGTGGGGGTGTTGAGTGTGCATTTGGTGGTGCATCTGGGAGTCAACGAGAGGCGGACTGTCCGGGCCGTCGAGTACGCTACCCTGATGATCGACCGCGGCCGCTTGGAGTTTGCAACTAGCGTAAACGATAGGAGTGGAGGGATGTCCGTTGGGGGTGGGTGTGTGGCCCATGTGGGCCATGCCGCTGTTGGGCGACGTCGACCTGTAGCCGGCCATGCCGTCCATGCCGCCGTGCTCCTGCTGGTGCTGATAGTAGGCTGCGTTTCGCATGTCCATCCGATTGTACGGCGGAAACCTTGGATAAGGCATGTCCTGCTGGCCGCCCGCCGCCCCATAATGATGGGCAGGTACTCCTTGGCGTAAGAGACTAGGGTCGCAAGGATCCCCTCCTTGCTGGGACTGTTGCTGAACCGACTGTGCCTGCTGAGGCACCTGTACCGCCGCACCGTAGTGCTGCTGATGCTGATGCGGGTGTTCCACCCCGCCATTACGCAGGTCCGGGATGTACGAATTCGCGAAATACGAACTCATGCTCCTATCCCACCTATCCCACCTGCTAATGCCACCTCCACTATTTTCTTCTTTCTATACCCTTGTCGCGCGATTCCACTCTCTATCTCACTCTTTCCTTCTCTTTGTCTCTCGCTTTCTTTTTCCCTCCAATCAACTGTTCTCGCCTCCTGCCTGAAACTTCCTCCACTGGTCCTTTACGAAATTACTTTACACCGCTTTCTCTTCCTCTTCTTCTTCTTCTTCTTCTTCTTCTATGTCCTTCCGCTTCTGTATCCTGTCACGCGGTATATTGTATTTTGTACTCTGCGTTGCGGATACACCGGCACCACTATGTCTTGGCATAGACGTCCGTATACCCCTTGTCACGTGTGTCCTTGCTCCTTCACTTCGCTGACTCGCCTTTTGTCACAACACACAGCTCGCGACTACTTTACACGCACACTCACACCATTGTTATCACCTGGGAATCACTTGTACATATCATCTGATTTTTATCACACTGTCGCCTCTCGCTCGCTTTCGTTCTCGCTCTTTCTCTATCTCACGACGAAAATAAAGGAAACATCGGAAACTGGAACACTACAGAACCTTAAGTTACCAAGCTGCTGGGTGTGTATCGAGACCGGGGGGTGGGGAGTATAACTTGTACATAAAGGGGGGGAGGGGGCGAAGAAGATGGTTATCAGAATCCTTCGTCTTCCGTGGTGTGGTACCTTCGCTCAAAGTGCCAAGCCGCTCCAGACACGTTCCGTTCCTCTCTCCACCCCGCGAACGAAGTTACGCCACACCTGTAACAGAGCACGGCAAAGTTTGCCAGATTAATCTCTCCGGCCAATAAGACAACAGTCGGTACTTTAAGATATAAGGAGAGGCGCACTTAAAATTTCGTACATCCCATCCGACCGGCGACTTTCTTAAAGAGTGCTCCTCCGCTCGCTCTACATCGGGAGGAGAGTTACGATAACTGAAACACGTTCGGTCGTTCTTTGTCCGGAGGACCGAATGAACCGAGCCTGGCTTGACGCTGAGTGACGGAAGCCGGGATACACACGTGCTCGTCACGGTGACAGGCATCGGGCCAGACACGCCGGCGAACTCATTGCACAGCCTCTTTCTCTCCTCTCAATGTGGGCGGGCCGAAAGCCAGCGCGATCCTCTTATATTTCGAGAAAATTTCGGACCATTACGGCCGACACACCGCCGCTAAACACCCGCCCGAAATATACTGCTGACTTTTTTGCCCCCCCTGCAACTCCGGCTCCTACGGATTCTGCATGCCTCATTAGGCCCTAATTAAGAGCGGCCTGTCTTCCTCTTCCCGGCCCGATCCCACCCCGTATCATCTCAAGTGAGCATATGTTCCTAGCAGAGCATCGTGTAACAATCGACCGGTGACTGATTTCCAAAGGCAAACCTACCGGAAGTTGCCACTTAATCGGGGAAAGCTCCGCAGGCTTTCTTTCCTACCTACATCAATGCTGCTGGCGGCATATTATCCCGACGCAATTCAAAAATCCCATTCGTCATGGGTGCTAATTATAAAAGGCTTTCTTTCGAGATGTAGGGGGTAAGAGGCCGCCGGGGGTAATGGAGTATCATCGGCGATAGCCGGCTAGAAAAAGGTATGAAGTTGGCGGAGTTGGCGCGTAGGAGGTATGGAAGGGTTGGGCTTGGGAGAGGATCACATGGAAGGGTTGGGGCTGTGTGGGGGTCGGGGTCGGGGTCGCCAAGGGGGTGGGGCCCTTGGGAATTTGCTGTACACGAGAGCGGGTCGAGCGCGCGGGCCGATCGCGATTAACATTCCGGCCGCTAGCTCGCTGTTCGCGCGGCACTTTCATTAATTCCAGCGTATTGATTTCTCGGATTGATGAATGGCCTCCGATAGCGATTCCATGCGCTTCGTACTCGCCCTCGCACATCCTGTCTCTTTCCCGCCCGAGCCAGTCCTCTCTCGATCTGTCCCTCTCGTCCACTGTTCCGGCACACACCATCCCCCCGCGCCAACCCCCTCCTCCGCCCTCCGCCCTTCTCTCTCTTTCACCCTTCTCCCAGCTCCTGCCTCTCTCCCGTATAAATTCTACCTCTCACTGGGTTTTAACTCAATTCCCGCTATACGGGCTTACTTTTACTTACTCCCCTGCCTAAGGAGCCCCCACCGGCTACATGTCTATTGGCCGAGGACAAGAATTACTCTGATTCCCTGCCAGAGAGACAATCGCCGCTAAGACTTAATACCCCATAAGGTTGGATTAGAGCGGTCTTTCAATAATTTAGCCAGTCAAATCGGAAGATTAATGGATCCCCGTAGTATTCGCATCAATCGTTGGTTGCCGGTTCCTTGGTGGAGTGGCGGCGGGAATGGAGGCGGCTAAAGGCGGGAAGGGGTCCCGGTTTGAACCGGGAATCCCTTGGTGGTGGCATCGAGAGGGAAAGGCATAAACTAGCTGACCATTTAAAGATTTCAGCGGTTCGCAGCGCAGCCGATAGATGGCGAGACTGATAGTCGAGAAAGGCCTGGAAAAAATGGGGTGGAGCGTATCTGACAGCTGGGTGGGTTCGGGGCCAAGGTGATTGAAAACAGGGTGGAGCGTCACGTGACGCCATAGTTGAATATGGAAGTGACGTCAGGCAGCTATGATGGCTTCTAGTTAGCAAAATGGCTCCGACTCGGCCACTTCTTTGTCTCGCGTATCCTTTCGCCGCCAGACGATTATGAAGACTGGATCGAAGCCAATTTATATCGTTCATCGAGCAACTGGCTTGACAAAGTGACGAGCAATCAATCAACGATCGATTAAATAATACTAATTTCACACGCCATTATGCGCGACACGCGACTGTACTCACAAGTATCGAGCATAAATAATCATAAACCCTGAGTTAAAGTGCATCTACAGTGCAGCTACAAAATGTAAATAACATAAGTAAATAAATAAAGTACAATTCAAACTATTGAAATTTATGTAGATTCGCGAATTTTATTATTCAGTGATTACTATGAAAATAGCCGGTCAACAATATGTATGTATGTTAAGTTAGTCAACGCGACACGCATGAGTCGAGCATCGAGTGTTTATGAATGGCCGTCGGAGACGATACGCCGCCACGGCTAATTAGAATAATCGAGTGATACTCATTAAAAGTGGCGGAGGCCATAGAGGGGCGATTGAGGAATATCCAATTTGTCGGGATAAAGTAGCAGGCAGCGGCAGCGAGTCAGGGTTAATGGCACTTTAAGTTGTACTTCCGCGCGGGCGCGGGCGCGATTGCGGAGCCATTCAGCTCGCCGAGAATATTTATAGTCGGCCGGCAGCACTCACACGTCGTCGGCCGGCGAAACTGAAACGATAGAGATAAGTAAACGGAGGCTATATTACGCGCGACTGGCCCAGTAAAGATTGTACCGGCCGTAAACGGCCCTCGGATTTAACAGTTATGGGCGGCGGCCCGGCTCGTGCCGGCCGTTGGCACGTCGTAAAGCAATCGTAAACCGCGGGCCTTCATAAATCGGACGTTTTTCGAGGCCACCTACAGTGGCGAGATTCTCTCTCGCTCTCGCTCTCGCTCTCTCTCTTCCCCCGAGAGCTAAAATATGTGCGACTGCAGGCCACGCGCCCGCGCAAACACACACGCGTAAACCCTTTCGCTCCACCTCCTCCTCCTCGTTCCTCACGACAATCCGTCAATTCCACTCTTTTTTCCGCTGCCCTTCAATTCCACCTGGTCGGCCCCGACCGGCCATCAATAATACCACCACCAGAGTAACCCCGATCGATCGTACTTTTCGATTGTCGCTGCCCACTGGCCAATTGGTTGTGACAACCCGATGCCAAGTGCATCATTAGCCCCTCGACAACGATAACGCTAATTCCCCTGTAACACGAAGCCGCCAGCTTGTGGAACGCGCTTGTAAACGCGCTCTTTAGCCGGCCTAGCCGAAATCTAGTGTCGAACCACGTCCATAAAGTACCGTTTCGTTCCCCGTAGCTTCCCGGCTACGGGCAGAAGCGATTCAAAGGGGTGATAGGAGAGGAGAAAGCCCGCTTTCGGGAAAGAAGCGAGAAGCACCGCGACGGCAAAGAAGAGGAAAGATTGGCGAGTGAGGAGAAGAGAAGAGAAGAGAGGCGAAGGAGAGAAGAAGAGGTGCATGATGACGGAAATGTGCGGGCGCGCGGCGTGCGGCGCGCGTGTACCGTTATGCAAAGGTATCCCAGTGGCGGAAAGTGGCGGGCCTACATTAAAGGGTATCTCTCTCAGCGCGGCGCGCCGGCCGAGAGATCGAAAGGATCATACAGGATTCTCTCGAGCCCAGTGTCTTCCACATCTCTCCTTCCATGCCGCGCTCTCTCGTTCTCTCTTGGTGGCTGGTTGTGCAGACGGGGCTGCGGCGACACGTATACGCGGCCTGGTAAACACCGAACCCACACACGTCCTGCAAGCTGATCAGCCAAATGCTAACATGCATACGCGATTAGCATAATCGAGTCGAGGTGCAGGAAACCAGTTTGCAAGGCCGCTCAAAAGCCGACCGCCCAATGCCTGCCTGCTTGCCTGCCTGCCTGACTCTGCCTGCCCTGCGCCCGTTCCTCGCTCGCTCGCTTCTGCCATGAGCTGTGCCCCGTTCTGCCTCTTCAGCTCTCTCTCTCTCTCTCCCTCTCTTTTACTCTCAGCCTATCTATCTCTCGCTTCCTCCTTGTACGCGCACCGGCCACGCACGGCGCATCCGTAATTCTATTTCCCCTACGGAGCGCGTCAGCTGAGAGAGCACGTGAAGAGAAAAACCGAGTGGCCAACTCTCTCGGCATAGAGAGCCACAGCGCGTATCCTCTTCTCGGACGAGAGGCCATCGTGCTCGCCGCCCCAACGACTGGGTTACGCGATTCCGACACGGACGCGTCCAATAAATGCCCACTTCACTTTATTCTTCTTCTTCTTTTGTCGGTGATGCTCTCAAGGACGATTGTGAATTTATTTCAACTTTTATATGTTCTGCCGATGACTTGCAGGGTTGAGTAACCGAATTTGGGTTTCTTGTTGAGGAAGAAGTAATTTAATAAATAAAAATAGATGAAGCGAAGAGATGTTCGTCTAATTATAAGAAATATTTATTCGGTGAGATAGTTGGTGCGATGCGGGTAAGAGTGATGCAATCTCCGTGATTAAGAATAGCTCGAAAATAGGGAGGCTGATTGTTTCAGCAGCCGAAAAAGCCGGCAGTATTAAAATCGCGTGCTCGAGAGCGTAACGGTGCCGAGGCGTATTTAATAAAGGGAGGAACAGGCAAGGATGGACTCCGGGGAGAAGGTCGGTGGAAGGGCGCGACGCTGCGGGCTACGAAGAAGGTGGGAACAGTGGACCAAGAGAAGCAGCGCAGATAAACCCGGCCAACTTTCCATCCGACAATATTCATTAAACCTTCTCTGAATCAACACTGCCAGCCGACTGAGAATAAAATCGCTCCGACAACCGCTCCAGTTTCTCCCGGCTGCCATTTGATCTCGAGCAGAGGGCACAAGGTGTTGGAGGAGTTTAGGCAGCCTGTAATTACCCGACACCTAGAGCGAGCAGACAAAGCTTCCGAGAGCGAGAAGAATTCAGAAGCTGCTTCCCAACTTTCCCTCATTTTTCGGGAAACTTTTTAGGGTTCTGACATTCGGCCGATGCGAGGATTCAGGGTTGGCCGACTTTCTCTTTTCGACCTGGGCCACCGGCATAAAGAAGGCGAAGGTCAGTCGGACCTCTAAACCAGTGTGGATACAGAGTCTCTCACGATCTTTGCGTTTTGCGACGTTCACAGTTCAGAGTCGTAGCTATTCCCTGAAAACCGGTGAGATGACAATCCGCGGCGGGTCTCAGAATTACACTGAAAAATTAAGAGTCTTGAACAGTACCAGCGCACGAAGAGCGCGCGCGCTCGCGCTCGCGCGATTATCTTGATGCGCGTAAATCACGCGAACCAGTTTCCAACGGAGCAGGTCGAGTGTCGCCGGACTACAGAGTGTCAAGGAAGCGAGATCTCGAAAAAGTCCGCGGCTCGGATCCTGTTTCTAATTACCCGTCTTATGGGCCCAGCGAGATTAAAATAAAGTGAGTGCCTGTGCCGGAGCGAGAGCCTCTATTTCATGGGTTTCGCCGGCGGCGAGCTGTCACCGCTTCCAGAAATGGTGAGAATGAAATTTCGAGGAGTGTCATTTCAACCATCCTCGGCCGCAGCGACATTGTATAGCGGCGGCCGTCCGAGGGAGCTAATTAGGATTCATAACGTGGACGATCCGTACACTCCGGAGAGACAGAACTCGCTGGGAGAACGACGCGCGGAATAATTCATAATTTTCGACCATCCGAGACCGGCGGCAGCGACGAAATTTGCCTGCTCGCTCAGACCAGCGGTACGTAATCCTGTAGGAGCTACTGAAACGTCCAAAATCTGGTGGACTCCAACCACCGGGAGAGAACTGACGGCTCAATATATAAGGAAAAACAATGGGAGACTGGGGTGCGTTTATTTCGTCGCGATATGTTGAAGGGCATTCCTATAAGGGCGTCGAGACAGGACGCGCGCACAGTCGGAGAGAGAGTACCAAGTTCTGATGCCACCTTATAAATCAAGTTGCGCGCTCGCTCGACCAAAACATTGTAAGAACGCACCACCCCAGCACTAAAGTTTCGCTCTCCGTATGTCTCGGCCGCTTTCAACGCGAGCGCAGCCTGTGTACAAGGTGACTCGATATGTTTTCCCGAAGCCCACCAGTCCAGCTGCATCGACGACGCTGGCTGCCTGCGAGCGCGCGGACGGGAGTAATTAAAATTCGAATCGAACCGCTTATCGTCTGTCCACACCATTATTCTTTCAGGCAAAGTGTCCTGGCCCTGGTGAAATTTCGTCTCCGATCCTTCATTCGAGGAAACAGCTGCGATAAGGAAAAGCAGCTTGCTCGTCCGTTGCCTATTGTGAAAGACACGCAGTTGGTACCTAGGACGCTTCGTGCGCACATAATGTGAGAGAAGTGCCACGTGCGACGCGACGCTCTCCTCTCGCTCGCCGAGATGCAGATAGCATCGGAAGATAATCATGTTAATGCTCGATACAAGGTGAGCGCTTAGCCTTTCGATACATCGTCGGCCAGCCGTATATTGCCGCAACATTCGTGCACGCCGCACGTCATAAGCAGATACCGCTCGATTCCATGTTGCGCTAATAATGTCGGTTGCCGCAAAATTCATTAAGGTCTTCCATCGGCAATATTGCGAGCAGTAGGGAGTGCATCTGCCGCGACATGGCAGAAGAGGAAAGATTGTGAATGCGAGAGAAGCGCGCGTATCCCCCGGGCAGAGGGAACTCTAGGATGAGGAGAGTGGCGCGCAAGCAGTAGTATAGGACGACGCGAACAGACAGGTCAGCCATAAATCGATCAAAAGACCTTAGAACGAGCATGCTCGAAGCGTGTCTCTGGCGCGGCACGATAATCCGGCCAGCCTAAGTAGAGAAAAACCTAAAATAAACCCTAGGACGAGGCCAGGCACGGTAAGGGGAGGGCGCTGCTGTGGTATATGGCGGCAAAAAATCCGGTGCTCCACTAACTACACTTGGGTCGAGGTTGGTTCTGGCTGGCTCGAAGGAAGCAGCAGGATGACAGGGCAAGGAGCCGGCCAGTATGCTTTAAGAGGGCGAAGATGAGGAGGTGGAGGGCCAAGAAGACATCGAAGGAACGGCGGACCAAGCCAAGGGAGAGAATGTAATCCCGATGCTTGCGGAATAAGGGTGCGAAAGGAGGGCGGAGAGAGCAAGAGGGAGGAGAGTAGCGTTCACAGGGTGAAAGGGAGGATTCGGGCGATGGTACAGGGCGGCCGCATTGGGGCTTGGTATTGGATGTTGCAAGGCGGCGCGCGCGCGCGCGCGGCCAGTAGGGGTAGTTTGACAAGTTGACAAGAGCACAAAGGCCGCGGTGGAGGCCCTGGGGGAGCGGCGGCAAGAAAGGACAGGTATAGGGAGAGCGAAGCAACAGCAGCAGCAGCAGCAGCAGCAACGAGAAGGAGAGCCAGGAGAGAAGCAGTAGCCAGGGAGAAGAGGAGCGGGGTGGTGGAGAGTGGGTCGCACCAGGAGTAAACGACAGAGAGACGAGGGTGCGGACGAGTGAGTGAGTAAGGGAGCGAGAGAGCGAGAGAGCGAGTGCCGGGGGAAAGCTAGCCCGAAGCCGAGAAGGGCAGAGAAGGATATAGCTATGGCGAAGGAGGTGGAGGCGGAAAGTGGAAGGCGGGGGCGTCGCGACGTTCAGCGTCGCTCGCAGGGTTAGCTAGAGTACTGGGAGAGAGGGATGAAAGCCCAGCAGATCCGACGCCGCGAACAAAGAGCGGTTTGCTCACCCCACTGACTCTCGCCGGCGCGGCGCTCTCGGACTTCGGGATATCACCCATACAGGCTTACACCGAGCAGAGCACGGCCTACCAACCCGCTGAGAACACAGCCAACCGAACACAACTCAGAGTTTGCTCGTTCGACTCGATAGATAGCGGAGGGTGAGAGGGATAGAGCGAGAGTCGGGCCTAATATCGAAAGTTCCTGGGCGAGGCAGCGAGCGTGCTTAATTAAATCGGAAGCCCGTGAGAGATAACCGGGCGCTCCTTTCATAGCGCCAGACGCTGGAAAATGTTACCCATCGATCGCATCCCCCGTCGTGCAAGCACCATAGTTTGAGTTACTTCCTCGATGTCGAATGCATTTGGTTAATAGTCCCAGGCTACACACAGTGTTCATTTAGTTCGAGATTAATTTAATACCAGGAAAAAAATCACACCGGCTCGCACCAGGAAGCACTGCGAACTGTTTCGAAGTTAAAGGTGAACTGGTATCCGCATTCATTCGGCCCGAGAGGAATGTGTTTATAGTCGTTCGTTGCGCCGCAGACAAAACACCCAATTAAGCAGTCCGAACTTTCAGTATACTATTCCAGAGCCCTGACTCCACCGCTCTGACATATTAACGAGGAAAATCTTATATCACTCTTCGGCACTAGTTCGCGTTAAAATCGTTGGCTATTCATCACATGCTGAGAAGCCGGGGGATGTTTATGCCTGATGATGTATTGTGTACGGAAATCTAACGAAAAGTGATCGCGCGACAATAAATACTGAATTAAGCAGATAAACTGCTCTCGGTTGATACTTTCACAAGAAAGTCTCTCATCGACCCTCAAACACGATGCAGCAATCCCATTCCACGTCTGTTCACCAGACTCTCCAAACGCGCGGAGAGAGTCCTTATGGTTTACGAGCTGGTGGCATGATTTATTGTGGCCGATATCACTGCTAGAGTCATTCGGAACATCTCCCACGTTCTCGAGCATGGAGTGGCTGGTCTTATTTTGGGGGCTGTTGATGCCCGGGTAGAAGAATCAACCGGCGGAAAGTGTGGTTCCGCATTCTTGTGCGTCAGAGCTCTCCTTATACCGCATATTTTCAGTGAAAATAAACGATTTCGCTCTTCCAAAAACGGCAGTAACGCGAACCAACATAACGAACGCAAGATAATACTCCTCGAAAACCCGTTTGGCTGTGATTTTAGCGAAACGCACGCTGTCAAGGAAAACCACTGGACAGCCCAATTATGCGAAACGCCGGTGTGAAAGTAGTGCAGCGGAGGAAAATGCGTGTTAGCGATAAAACCGTTGGACAGAAATGCAAGGGAAGCCAGCCAACACTACTGCGTCACTCTTGACGAAAAAACCCATCGACATTTACATGTATCTCGTTTGCCCGCTCGCCGCATTATGCGTATCCAATTAAATCGATTAGAGTAGCAATTAGTGAGAATCGTATAAACAACTATAAACTATAACATTCACTGTGGGATTTACCAGCGCGGCTCGTGACACGTTTACTCGGAACGGTCCGCTCGAACGCTGGCGCATTCGATAAAATGAGCATTTCTTCGACGCTATCTTCTGCGAAACGAACTCCTTAAACTACGTCTGTAAATACGTCTGTGTACGCGTACGTGGATACAGCGGGATTATATACGGAAGGATTAATTCGTGCCCGTGACCCTTGTCACGGGGATGAAACTTCATTACATATTTATGCGGCCCGGAGATATTGTATCGGCACGGCATGCCTCCCATTTCTCACTCCGCTCTTCGTCAACCCTTACGTATTGAAGAAGAACTGTTTTATAATTATTGAGAATTAATTGGCTTTTTTACACCGAGTCATTAGAGAGATTGGACAAAGAGTGAAAAAAGGAGCAGGTGGGTCTCTAAGCTTGAAAAGGGAGTCAAAAAGGTCGCCGAAAGAAAAATGGTGAGGAGGGATTGTACCGGCCGATCATTATGCAAGACAACTCTCTTATCTTTTCAGGTAATAAAGCAGCTTGCCGCCCTCTCGCTACCAGGTTACCGAGCGTGAGGCACACTCAGCCGTTTTTCTTGTTGTCCTATGTGGCCGACGCCGACGCCGCCGCCGCCGCCACCGCTCCACCGGGAGCCACGTGGTCGGTGTGAGGTCCACTAAACTGTCTGACCTGCATTTAAGATTTTAATCCAAGATAATGCGCGGGTGTCGCTGTTAACGGGACATTTGTCTTTGCATCCCGGGCTGCCTCCGATGGTACACTATTAATTTCAAGCGAGCTGCCCCTGCCCAACAACTCTCTGTCGATGCCGCTGCGACCAATCGACGCTAAAATAATTGTCTCCACTATATCGACTTGATAGCTCGATAACATCATTTGTCATTCCAGTAATATGATCACCCCAAAATATTGCCGATTATTTCTCCGCGAATATAAACTCGAAGAAAAATATTTGGAGGCCCTCGTGAATGAAACTATTAGTAGGAAAATATGATTGGAGGATCTAGGATGTTGATGAATTGAGAGCACCGGGAAATAGAGGGTTCACGAAAGGGAGGCCAATGCCACTAAGCAGCAGGCATAGCTAGCTCGGCTCGCGTGATCCGTCACCACATAAATTTCCTATAAACGCGGGCACGGGTACGAGGACCCACTTACACAGAAAGGCGCATACACACACAGCCCGAGAGTGGAACGCGAGATAGGATAGGCGCAATGGTAGCGAATGTTAAGCGCGATTTCTTCGCGAGCCCGCTATCGGACAATTAACATTACAAGCAGCGAGCAGCTCGAGTGGAGTTGCTGGCGGAGCAGCAATTACGGTGTGTAGCGGAGCAGTCGAGCCAGCCGGGCTGTTATCGCGCGCGCCTTGTCAACCGCGAAAACCGACGAGCTGGAAGCAAACTGTGCAAACAGTGCCAATTACGTACACACATCGGTATCAATATGCAGACGAAACTACGTCGGATGGACCTCGGGCGCGCCTATCCCTCTACTCTCTACTATGTCGTCCCGTCCCTCCATCAAGGAACCTTCCGGCTCCGAGTGCCCCGCACAATTTTCCCCGCCAGCCAGCCAGCCATCCAGCCACGTTTTGCTGACTCAAACACCGCTATAACCGCGTGACGACGTTAATTAGTCGTGCGCGAAGCGAGTGCACGCGGGATATGACACGTGGATGTCAGCCTAGTCAAATAACAGCTATCGTCCAATCGGACGTGCATTATCACTGACTATCCCAATTGGAATCGAGCTCGCCGAATCCTTTTTGTTAGGTACAAGTGTTTCGAAGGCATGACATCGATCCGATCGAAAGATATCGGCGTTCGAAAGAGCGCCGAGTGCGCGAGGTGTGTGATGTTCTAATGGATGTGCATCCGCATACCTGACCTCCCGATGCACGTGCTGCTGACGGCAGAGTGAGTGACTCGCCACGGAGAGCGGATCCGATGATTATTCATTAGCCCTCGACACGAGGGCTTGCTCTCGGCAACTCTGACGCGCGCACTGTGTTCTCTTTACTGGGTGGCGAACTCAATCGGTTACATGGAAACACAGCCAACTCAATGTAAAGACGAGAGAAAGAAAGAAAAAGCAGGCGCGATCGCCTTGGGAGCTCTCTCGGGGCTTCCCCTATGTCACGCACATCCCGTATGCGAAGCACACGTCAACTTCTCCTGTTGTCACGTGCGGTAGCCGGTGTCCCCGTGCATCCACCAGCCAGACCCATTCAGGGGATGAATATTGCAATCGTGCGGCTAATGGCTCGGCCGATATTCAAATGACAGCTCTGTCGCGCGCGCGCGCGCGCCTCCACGCACACACACACAGGCAGCACACACGCACGCACGGTCACACAAGCACACTCTCTCTCTCGCGGCACTGCAATTTCGACGATTATCTTGTCCTGTCCGGTGTGTGGTAGGGAGTCAGATGGCCAGGTCCCATGGACTGCGAGCACTCGATGCGTTATCGTTCATCGCCGGCTGAAGTCCCGAATGAAGTCGGGAGGGTGGTGGTGTTCTTGGAGTAATGCGCGTCCACTGGTAGCGAGCGGCATCGAGGCAGCATCCTCCGCGTGCGCGATCACGTGTCACCGTGGCAGCGGCGGCGAAGGCCTCTTCTCCTCTTGGTGGGTTGCGCTGGAGAATTGGTGAGTCGAGTGCCGGGCGAACACAACACAGTGTAATCACATGACGAGTGGAGCGGGCGGGCGGGCGGGCGAGCGAGCGAGCAGTACGAGCGATCGAGAACACGCGGTGCCGAGTGGTGAGCGGCGACTGATTTCCACGCTCGGATTTTGCAGCGGAGCGCGCGCTTCTTGTCAACTGGCGGCGAGGCTGTCGGTGCTGTCAACTCGCTCGACTGACTTGGCGTAGTCGCACCAAGAGCGTAAGTACACAGGGAGACGACGCCGATGAGAACGACGAAAGCGGCCAATGTGACGGGCGGAACTTGGGCGCGCAAACGGCAAGGAACAACGACACACACTCTTGTCTCTTGCGCGCTCTCTCCTAGGTGCGTGAGTGCCGGGCGGGCGCGCTTGTGCTTGCGCCGCGCTTGCGAGCCAACACGTGAGAGGGTCGTGTGGGAGAGAAAGAGAGAGAGAGCGAGAGAGTGAGCTGAGCGAGGAGCGGGAGCGTGAACGCAGCGGATGACGGAGCCAGACAGCAGAGACAGAAGCACGAGGAGACGGACAGGCAGGCGGAGAGAGAGAAAGAGAGAGAAAGGGCGAGAGGGAGAGAGGGAGGGAAAAAAGTGCGTGTGTCGGCCAGTCGTATATGAGTGGCCGACTGAAAGGGCCGCGAGAGAGGGATAGGAGGCACAAATGGGAAAAAGAGAGACGCCGGCCACGATGTATATATCATGCGCTAACCAATTCCGTGTGAATGTGCGTGGCTAAGCTACGGCGCGCGCGAGCCGGCCCGTTCGCTCTCCCTGTGTGCGTGTTCACCGGTGAATGTGTGCAGAGAAGCGTATCCTCCCGTCGAGTATGGAACGGACGAGAGCGTCGAGCTGTCAGCGCACCCCACCCCGGCTTCCCCCCTCGAAAGCAACCCCTCCTACTGCTCTCACAAGCTCCCTCCCCGTGCTTCAGCATCGCTTTCCCTCGTCGCGCCGCCCGTCGCTTTCTCCCTTCATCCTCGTACTCGCCACCCTTCTTCCTCTATCCTGTCTCTCTGCCCGAACTACCCCCTGTCTGCTCTGCCTGACCGCCCGCCCGCCTACCCGCCTGCCACTACTTCCCTGCCTGCCTGCCTGCCTGCCTGCCAGGCCTGCCAGCCCGCCTGCCCCTCGAACCATGTCAAAGAGAAGCGGATGAAAGCGGCAGCAACGCCAAAAAGAGCAAGCGCGGGGGAAATAGTTTACAGTTATTTCCTGAAAGGCATGTCGCACGAGAGCGAGTTACCCTGCAGTGGAACACGATTTTTTCTCGAATTTGAGCGGCGTCGCAGAACAGTCGGATATGGTATACAGCAGCGAATGAAAAGTCTGACATCGCCCGGGCTATTCCACTAGCGGGGCGGCGAAGTGTATGTAGAAAGCGCTGACATACTACTGAACTACTAGGAACTCCATTACTCTTGGCCACCATGTTCCCTGGCGTTCGGGGGTTGATGTGAAATGCTCACTGTACTTATAAGCGCGGATTCATTTCCTCTTCCGGCCTCCACGCTTTTCTCATTTCCTCCGGAGGCCACGCTATCGAAGCATGACCAAGACCCACCCCGTCAGCCGCCGGAGAATGTCAGGCGGACAGTTGGCGGGGGTTGGCTTTCTGGGGCGAGTCGAGCCGATACGGCTGTCGTGTGGAAACGAGGAGCACGGGTCGGCTCTGCGTGCGTGTGCGCCCTCGTAGATGAAGATGAGTGTGCGCCTATGTGCGTTGGCTGAGTGAGCTTCCAAGAAACTTGTCCCGGGAGACGATTGAACGGTTACCATTGGCGGAACTACTAGAGCGAAGACTGACGTTTAGGGAGGCGAGAAACGAAGGGTCCCGATGGCTCCGGCCACAAGAGCCAATCCCGTTGCCCTCGTACACGCTCAATTCCTTTGTTCCACGAAATTGCTTTCTGCCCTCCCTTTTTATTAATTCTATCGAAAATGCCGCGCATCAAGCCGGCAACACCCTATACGAGATTACGAGTTAACTTCGGAGAAAGGAGATCGGCCGTAAAACATTCAATCTCTAAATGCAAGCTGCACAAGAGATCCGAGGAAATCCAGCGAGAAAGAGATATCCATCCCATGGAACGGCGGACAGGATGATTTTCAAAGAAAATGGAGACCCGGCTCTACGTTTGAGCAGCGTGGTGATGACTTTATCCAATCGACTTGGCCCATTTCTCATCCATATTCATTCTTTGGCCGTGGGCAGTACACCGCGGGCCCAACTGCGGAAGAAAGAAACGAACTGGCTGAGGGAGAGAAGCGCCTATGATTTATGACTGCCATTATGGTCCTGATAATTATATGCTGCTCTATAACCGCCCCCTCTTGTAGCTCGTAGCGGCTGAACACGGAGAAGGAAAGAGGATAGGTAGACGAGATCCTGCTTACCGGACAACACAGGCATGCCTGCCGCGGCCGGGCCGAGCCGGGCCGCTGCAATCAGACGCAACCCAACACAAAGTAAGAGAGAAGGAGAGAAGGAGCGGACCTTCTTTCTGATTGCTTTGATCGCTCTGATACGCTTCGGTATTCCCCGGGAACGGACAACTATCGGTTGTTATCCCGAACCGTCCTTTAGTTTCTCTCACCGCCGAAAAAATCTCCCGGTACCGCCGTCCTATCCCCCATGCAACCGCTCCGGTAATGCCAGCTAATACTTCATGCTGCCCACCAATACAGAGTACTGCCAGTGTTTGTTAACACCGGAGCAGACTGACGCTCGATTGGATAGCGTGGAATTACTGGTAATTTATATCGAGACCGGCACGAGAGTCTCAATTTACCGGCCGCTCGGTATAAATGCATAGCTGCAACATTGACGCGCATGTAAAAATCTCTTGACAGGAAGTGCAAGCTGCTGGGGGATTTGTGAGCGCTGGAAGAAAAAGGAGTGGAAAGGAGGCCTCACAAAGGAAAGTAGTGGCGCGTACATTCGACCGCAGAATCTCTATCCCCCGAGTGACTGGCAATGGCGCGCTCGTAAATATTGGAGGAAGGCCCTTCTACCCAGCATCCCTCTGCAACTCTCTCCAGGGACTACTTATTACGTTGATTCTCTTACGGGCCGCGCTATCGTCTAAGTATTTCTTAATGACTGTTATCGCCTCGAATTGACCGCTCTAATGACGGAGCGGTAGACGCGCTTGAAACAATGTTGCGCTCTCGATATCATTATGCGAATTATACCATGTGGAGAGGTTGCCTTCGGAGAGAACACCTCTGCCAGCAACATTACGGAGTGTACACACTTGCAAGATGGAAACGGTGCGTGGACCGGTAGGCGGAAATTAAGATCGCCCGAGTGTCGGCCTCCTCGAATATTGAATGGGTTTAATCCGGCGTTACGTCACGCTCGTTAAAATCCATAATGACGAATCGGTAGGGTGGCATTGTGTTGTTGTTGCACGGCGCATCAGCTCTACACGGCTCTAGTTGATTACGCACGAATACGTAAGTAGACACGGCATTAGCATAACTATCCGGGAGAGCGCTGCTACGGCGGCGGCGGCGACGGCGGCACATAACGGTGTGCGCACAGAAGTGCAGACATAAAACGCCGCCGACAACACGTGTAAGCTCGTGCTCGTGCAAGAAAGAATCTAAAAGGTAGGCTTGGAGGTCCCGATGGTACCTGGTACCGATGCCACTACCAGTTGGACTCGTCGCTCGCCTTTTCCTTTCCCGACTCCGGCCTATCCCGCGTTTGTTCTCCCATTTTTTTCCCATCCTCAACTTCTACAACTAGGAAGTCTTCCTTTTCCGTCGAGTTTTCCGCCCTGTGTGGGACTGCCGACTATGCTCGTGGGACGTAGGACACTCTTAAGTAAAAGGGGACAGGCAGCGCGATGTCAATCGGTGTGCAAAAGGCTCTCAGGTATTGTTCGGCAGAGTGCAATTAGCCGATCATAAATCTGCCGTATAACGAGACGAGGCGCCCTGAAGGCGTCAGAGTGTACTGGAGATAAGGAGAAGAGAAGAGGAAGAAGCGAGGGCGAAGCGAGGGCGAAGCGAGCTGCTCCGGAGGCTGAGTGCGAGCATACAGAGGAAGATGCTGGAGGATGGTGAGATAGATGGAGGAGCGAGGAGAGAAGGGGAACATACGGGGGCGGCTGCGAGGCGACCGCTCGCCAAGTCTGCGACATTTCCCAAGAACTTCGGGAGCAGAGGGCGACCTCCTCTCACTCTCACCATCTCCTTCACCCTCCTTCCTCACGTCTTCTGCCGCCGCCGCCGCCACCGCTGCTGCTTCTTCTTCCTTGTCGTTCGCGCGCGCGGCCTCCGTTTCATCTCTCGTCTCTCGTTCGTCGGCCGCCCGCCATCTCGGAAAGCAACGATGTTGCCAAGAGCCCCGCACGCCATCCATCTTACTGCGCGCGCGACCGACGAAAATAACTCGAATTTAAGAAGCTCCCGCGCACGAAAACAATACCAAGCGAACTGCCCCCGAAGTTGCATAACGACTCTATCGCGCCCAAGGAATTAACGCCAATCAGGAAATCGAGAGCTCTCCGCCTGCTCTCTGAGTTTCGCACTATCCTACGACTACTTGTGGAACACTGCGACGCTGCCTCCGCTACGGCAAACTTTCGAGCTCCTAGTTCGAATCTAGTTATCGGGTGCAGCCACTGGCAATGTCAGTGCGAACAAGCAAACTGATTAAGAATCTCTTCAAAGCCCGAGATTGTAGTAAGCTATTTTGATATTATAAATTCTACTGTATCTTGTGTTATCTTACAATTTTAATATCCTCCCAAATTACCCGCAACTTTCTTCCCACTGATTAGTCGTGACAAAGAATTAATGCCGGTGATACGATTATGCCTATCAACAGTGTTCGATGGCCGTTTAATGCTGGTCCGGCGAATATTTATGCGATCGGGTAGTACAGGAGTGCGCGTTAATGCGCGCGCGGTTAACCTGCCGCGACTAAAATCGGCCGGAAAAACTCGGGAGATTTATAATTTCGGCCCAGTGGCTGGCCCAATAAATTATCGAATATGTTGACTTTGTCTACCGCCGAGGTTTCGGTCTTCCGTCCTGACAACAGCCTGTGTATCCCCCTTTTCTGTCGGTCTCGCTTCCTTCGCCCTTCCGTCGGCGCTCGTGATTTATCGCGATGGAAAGTACGAGAAATAACAGGGGACCTCTGCCACATTATATGTTACGCTTCTTCCCGATATAAAAATGTACTTTTAATTCGTCGGCCGTGCGGGGCCAGGTTGGGCCGGGGCCGGGGCCAGGGTCTCGTATTTTTTCGGCGCGCGCGCTCGCTCTCGCGCGAGCAGCTTCGATTTATGGGCATCACTCTGACGAATTATTTTAACAATGGACCCGGATAACCTCTCGCCTTCCTCGCGTGTCCGTTATTCACCGAAGAACGAGACCAAGCCACGCGCAACAAAGTTACCAAGAGTAAGAAAATTATATACCAGGAGAATCCAAAGATCAGGAACGATTTTCGATCTCTGGAAGACCGGAGCTTTGCGGAGTAGGGTCTGCCCGGTAGGAATGAACGTGATCCGAGAAGAAGGCGAGAAAAGGCGGAAGAGAAATCTCGCAGAGGATAGATGCGGGATTCCTCGGGCGCGTTGGCTCGGCCCTTTGTGTTGCTAGCCGTCCGAGGGAAATCGGGGAAAGTTTGCGCAAGGACGCGCGCGCGAGCGGGCGAGCGAGCGGTTCTCTCCTCGGGGGCGAGGGGCAGAGGAAAAAGAAAGTTAAAACCTCGTGAGAGCATTGTTGGTTGCGTCACTGGCGGGCTATTCCTCCGGAGCGTCCTCTCCTACCCCCGGTCGCACTGTGTGCCTCGCTTCTTTTTCGTTGAGCCGGCGAGGCCCCGTGTATAATATCAAAATTTATGGCACCGGCCGCTTGGGGTCTTCTGTAGCTCCAGAGTCAGGCCGAGCTTCTTCTCTTCAGCACCTCCTGCCTATTTTTTCTTCCCTCTTATTCTCCTCCGCCACTCTCTCCTTGATCCTTCCTGGATACTTTGTTACAATGTTGCGATTCTTCGATCCCACCAAGTAACCGCTTTCGACCCGAACCGCCGCCGACTCCTCACAGACTGATCACGTCTTCTGGTCCGCGAGGGCTCGATGCAATCTCGCCGGAGTGCAAATTTTCTCCTGCCACTCTCAGCCGGCTCGCAGTGTAGCGTGTAATGAGAGTTGCGACGGTGGTCGGAAAGGCATTTATTAATGAGAGCCGATACACACATACATAGTATGGTGGAGAGGCAGGGTGGCTCGCGTGCCAAGGTAATCGCTGCTATGATCAGTGGCCGAATCGACGTATCGCCGAGATAATGTACACTGCACACCGAGTCGCATATGGCGGCAGATGCACCGGACTAGGTGACGCCGGCTCTAACGCATCATTGATAGCCCTCCGCACCTCCTATTTTCCTCTGCTCTGCCACTCTCGCCCTCCTCCTCCTCCTCCTACTCACCATCCTCTGCTACCGATCGCCCCCTTCTCCCTCCCCGCTTCAGATCCACCATGTCACCCTCCATCAAATTCTCCTATCAACCCTCCCCTCGCCGATGCCCGCCTCGTCCAACAGTACGGCGGCGTTCACTTCCCTTCATTTCCTGCCGGCGCAACCCTCCCCCGTCGTCACGCTCGCTCCGGGCTCCCTTTTCTTTCCCCATCGTACACACAGTCAACGCAAGGGACCAACGTATACGCACACAAAACACAATCAAAGGGACACCGCGATGCCAGGGGGAACCTTAGCCAACCAGGAGATCGCGTTCATTCTCGGTGGCGAAATTCGCACGTGTCGTGCTACCCGAAATCCCATGTTTTTTTTTAAAAGGAAAACTATGGTGAATCAGCCTGCGCCACCATTTAGCGCGTATTGAACTCGTCGAAAAGTTCATGATGGATCGATCCTTTCTTGCTCGGAGAGACTTGCCGACTTTTTGGCGAGAGCGCCTTTTCCCGCTCGGCAATGCCGGGTATGTGTGTCCAGCGAGAGTATGCTGGAGGGACTACCGGTCGGCCGGCAATTATCCTTGTTTAATCAGGCCGACTTGGGGGTCGGCTTGCACTATTAACGTATCTAAGGGAATGATCTACGCAGAGGGGGGTAGAACAAAGTGAGCCGTGGAATTTTTCTAAGGAATTGTCCGGGGCATGCATCACTTGTGTGTGTGTCTGTGTCTGTGTCGGGTTCACCGGGCAGGCAGAGCCGAGCGAGCGAGCGAGCGGCGCACAGTGGTGCGGCCGGCATTCGATCGGCACGTCGATGAAATTTGCTGACGTGCCGAAAGAAAAACGGCGTTGCGACGCGTTGTAGGACGCGAGCGAGCACCGGCGAGCACGGGACCACCGAGAGGAACGCTCTCAAACGAGAAGCACAACACAACCGGGCACACGTATACCTACAGGAGCGCGACGCTGGTCGAAGTGCAGGGCAAGAAGCGGAATGAATTGCAGTTAACACTGGAATTCGTGTTTTTGTTGCTGCCGCACGGGCCACCCTGGAATCCACAGCGCGGAACCATTGCAATTATGAGCACTTAGCGAATTACTGAATGTTTCAAACACGCGACACACAAGCACTGCCGGCCTGCCGGCGCACGTCCATGCCGTTACCCTCTCTTTCAATGCACGCGGTCTCTGCTTCGCTCACGACTCACCACGACTCACCACGACTCACGACCCTAACAACCTGCCTCCCCACCCCCTCCCATACCTCAGCCAGATAAGATTTTCCTAGGAACGTGTAATTTCTCATCGTTAATCTCGACAATGAGGCTAACCATGTACTGAGAAAAGCGTATTTACAAATTGGCTTTGAACTCTCCGCGCGAAACACTTTCTTCCGTACTCGCAGCCTCAATTAGCCGAGGGAACGCTCGCCTTGCTCGACTTCTAGCCGAGTTATTTACAAATGCGAGCCGGGATTGCGATCGCGCTTTACTAATATGAGAAAATCTTGGCCGAGAGTGAAGACGCCAACAGGCTACTCGGCAAATGCCGCTGGATTAAGGAATGCGATTCTATCTGTGGTATTTAAGACGACTAGTCGCAGGAACTTTGCTAGGAGCGCGCATCTCTCCTATCTCCAATTCCCCGGTGAAATCCTGCTGGCGGATGGAACGAGGGGAAAAAATGGGGAAAAATCAGATAACTTCGTCGGGACGCTCGGGAACGTTTCATCGACGCGTGTGCAAATTTTGATGAATAAGCGGGAAGTCGGTAACGAATTTTGGCGGCGGTATTGATCAAGCGTTACGGATATCGTAATGTGACATACCGAGGCATGGCGCGCCCGCGTATATATGCGCTGGGGTTCCGCGTTAATTTAAACGTCACGTTATCTCTGGTACATCGGCCGTTTTATCATAACACTCCGAGAGGGAGAGAGGGAGAGAGGGAGAGAGGCTGGGAGGAGTCTGCACGTACGCATTTCAACCATCATTTACACTGGACACCACTATCACTTCTTCTGGTTGGCGGTTAAGGGGAGCGGGCATTTGTATTCAAACGCTCAAACCCACTACTAAATTATTCAATGAGTGACCTGTTGTACATTAATGCGGATTTACTTTCCGTTTCGCTCTGATTTATCGCTACCCGTCGTAATCTGCACTATTTTATGTGAAGCCGCTACCTGCGCGAGAAGCTGCCAGCTCGGTTTGCATTGAGTGTCAATGCGGCTCAAACGAAAAACTTGCCGGCAAGATTTATGGAGAATGAGAACACGTGGCCGTCGTTACCGAACCGAGCCTGCACTCTCGACGGCTCTGACATCCTATCTTAATTCAATTTTCGGCCCATACTGATTCGCCATCGGGATGATGATAGCTGGTCATAAAATTTGAGTATCGTCGTGTAATGTGTACGATCGTTCGGCCCTCCTTCTTTTCCCGCTACCGCTATTAGCTGATTATGGTAATCTCCTGTACTTCACTTGCTCAAGCCCTACAAAATCTGCTTGGCGATCTGTCTTGCGGAATAGTCTTTAGGACGCCCGTTACCCATAATAGCGCCGATATTTGATATTATCAGGGGCTAACGATCTTACCAGATCTCATTTTGATAAGAGTGTTGGGACACGATCCTTTCGACTTAACCTTTCCTCGCTCATTCGATACCTTTTCCCTAATGCGAGTTGCGATCTTGGCTAGATGTGGTAAAGTGAGAGAGAAAGAGAGAGAGAGTAGACGCAGTGACCGATCCATCAAGGATTTATGGTTTGTGGTAGCGAGGAAAGGTGGCGTAGAGATAGAAGTAGCAGTGACAATAATAGAAAACGAGAGCGGGACTGGGTCCGCTCTAAAAATACGAGGTGTTTCCCTCGCGCGACCGGTTTTCGCCGGTGGTGTAAGAAGAGAGGAGGAGTAAATCCGCTCACCTCCGTCGCTTCTTTTTCCGTCGCCTCCGTCGACGAGGGCTGCGCCTGGCTTGCCCCCTGTGCAAGGGGGTAGTTAGGTTCCCGTTGTGTTTCAGGGCCGTTGCTGCTACGCTCGGCTCGGCTTCCTCCTCCTCCTCTCGCGGGCTTCCTCCTCCTCCTCTTGGTATTCCCTGCACCGGGGGCCTTGCTTCCGCCCCGGCGCTGGGCCCCGTCGTGCCCGCCGGTACTTCTTCCTGCGACGCACTCTCTCCTGCGAGTGCTTCCGCCACCAGTGTCCGTAGCCGTAGCAGAGCGGCGACTCGCCACTATTAGTCACCGGTCCAAGCACCAGACCACTCTCCCCGAGTACGAGTACCAAGTGTGTTCTCCTCGGCACCCTACCACCCGGCACATGTGTCCTGCCCCTCACCTTGCTCTGACACTCAGCGAGACGATAACGCGAGCACGCGGCTCCATTCACCATCACCCCTGCTGCTCTGCTCGCGTTGAGCCTCACCACTTGGCTACGCGATCGCACCCCGCCGCCCCCAAGGGAACTTCTTTCCTTGCCACTGCCGCTGATCGCTCGCGCACCACACGCTCACACCGCATCTCCCTCGAGCCTCGACCTCTCTCGCGGAGGAGCACTCCTCCGCTCTGCGCGCGCCAGCCCTCTTAGCCCTCTCAGGCCGACTTGCCAATGAAGAACAATAAAAAATAAGCGAGCGATTGCCTTAGCGGGTCATGAACAGTCACGGCTCATCCGATTGTCTCTCGCTTCTCTCCCCTCACCACTCACTCTCTCCACCTCTCGCTATCTTCCAAGAAAGAAGCTCCCCACGCTCGGAGTCGTGCTCAGCCGGTTCCGGGGAATCGAGGGTGTCGAGAGAGCGATCTTGGGCGACACCGGCAGTCTAGAACCGGCAGTCCCCTAGCTTTCTCTTGGTGGTGGGTCTGGGCCCCGCTATCCACCAGTCAGTTTACTGGTTGGTTAAAGAATCGGCACTAGTGGAATGTCGTTCGCTTCGGGGTCTGTTAACTGGAGGCCCGTACACTGGTAGTAGGTCCGGGTAGGAGTCGGCCGCTCAGAACTCGCTCTCCGCGGGCATAGTCTCTCTGGTGGTCCACGTGCACCAGCCCGGAAGCTGCACAATCGCGGCGATTCTCGCGGATACGGATTGTCACCGGTGGAAGAAAGCTCGCGGCATTCCGTCGACACGGAGGAACGGTCTGAGCCGGTGCAGCACCCCTGTCGGCCAGCGTCGGCGGAGCGTTGCCGTCCTCGATTCTCATGAAAGCCCGCGAGCGTGACACCGCGGTCTGCTGCGTATATCTTAAGCGGGAGATGCGACGACTCTGCTCCGCGAATTCCGGCCGCTCGCTTTCGCAGCCTCCGATCCGGCGGGACCAGAGCGCCGCGACGCAGGGCGCCCTGTGCACATGCGTTGAGCTTCACTCCCCCGATCCACCCGTCACCCCCTTTCCCACCCTTTCATGCCCACTCTCTCTCACTCTCTCTCTCTTCCTCCTACCAAGCTCCGACACCCTCGCGCTCTTTCCCGACGCCCCCGTCATCCGCCAGTACACCATGCTCTCTCTGCTTCCCCACGAGCCAACTCTCTACCTATCCTTTCCACCCTCCTCACAAGCTCTCTCGCTCTCTTCCTTTCTCTCCCTGTTGTACACTCTACTCCTGCCTCCCTCGGCCGATCGCTCTCTCGCTTCCTCTCGTCGCCCCTCTCCTCCTCTTTCACTTTCTCCTCTTCCCTTTTCCCTTCAGCATCTCGCGCGCACCCTCACTCTTCCTTTCCGACGCGCGCTCTCGCCCTTAATCCTATTATGAAGGCGCACAGGGTTGCTTGCCGAATACTGTCACACCGCTCTCCTCGCCACCCCCCTCCCCTCGTCGACATAGGGAGGAGGTATTCCTCGGCCGATAATATTCGATTACTCGCGCGCAACGTTGCGCCTGGCGAGCGCGCGATTTACGACCCTTATCGATGTACCATTGTACTCGGTGTACCTCGGCAACTCGGCATCCCAGTGACCACCGGCCAAGCTACTCTTCGCCACTCTTTTCAACACAGTCGGAGAGAGTATCCTATGTTTCACCAGCGTGCGGTTCATGATTCTAAAAGCACGATGATCTGCGGGCCACACTGGCCGCGTCAGTTGCGGCAATAAAAGTGTCAAAATAAGTTTGGCACGGCCGTTGCTTGGTGTGGGTTCCTCGGTCGACCTTCGGGGGGCAAGCGGTTCGATTCGGACGGGTTTCGGGGTATGGTATACGTCGAGGAGCCGGTGAATTCGGTGATTCGTCAACTCGGCTCCCGTGAAAACCCGTGTAAGTACGTGGGCGCGCACGCGAATCGAATTGAATGCCGAGCTTTCGAACCTCGGTGAAACGTGCGCGGCCTACAAGCCCTCTTCGCACGCTCGCGAGGAAAATTGCAGAAAATCCGAAGGAGCAAGGCGCGTTTCGCTTGCGAGCTGCTGACGGATCCGGCCGTCAATCTTTCAGTAGGCATCGTAAAGCTATCAGCCGGTGTGCTGCAACATTGGCAGAGGAAGGGGGATGGAACGGAGCAGATAGGTAGTTTTATATCGGTGCAGTGGCCCGCGCCTGCTGAATCCACTCTGATATACCTATCTCTAACGGACCAGTAAGCAGGAAATGATATAAGTAGCGCCCATCTTTGAGTCCGCGTGTGCCCCCGCCGTCGCTACATAACAGTAGCACCAAGCGCGCACAGCACACACTTAACATCAGACACAAGGGAAAAGTTCGTTGATCGACCGGAAGCTTCGATAAATCCTCGCGTAAACTGTAATCGCAAAAAGAATGCTCCCGTTGTCGAACTTACCGACATAGTTCTTAACGATCCGACATCGAGATAAACTGGGAAGGGTTCTTACCTGAAACAGAACAAAGAGAGCAATGAATTACTGCAGCGTAGTTCCCGGTGTACGCGATGCCAGCAAATTGCGACAATTTTACGGAGCGCACTCGGAACAGTGCTTCCTTATAATTGGCCTCCGCACAGCGAAAGTGGGTGAAGGAATCATTGTGCGAATAAATTAACCAAGTGAGAACGAGTTCATGGCTGGGAGGATGAGTTGTCAATTGATGAGAATAATTTAATAATATGATGGTAAGGCGAAGAAGAAGCGATTGGTGGAATTAGTGGAGGGCAGTTGGTAATAAGGGAGGAGAGTGTGGAGTGTGGTCGATTTGGGTGGCGTCTTCAAATCAGAAAGTCGCCGGGCAGACAACAGCTAACGGATGTTGCCGGCGCGTTCCTGGGGCGCGGCGGAAAGGAGAAAAAGAGGAAGGACATCAAGCAAAGGGCAGCGGCCGTGAAACAAAGCAGTGGCTGCTGCCCGTGTAATTGGACTCTCGCAGACTTTACACTCTCCTTAAGAACTTGCCAGTCTCATAGCCGGCTCTTTTTATTCGCCGTGCACACATATACACACACTGCCTCTCGGGCGGCACTGCTCTAAGTTATAGCCCTCTTAACTTTGCGGACGGATCAAGTATTACCTAGGTTGCTGGAGTAGCAGTACATCGGACGCCTAGCCTCTTTATTTATAACTTAATGTAACTATCCTCAGAGCTCGTGCGTGGAGAGAGGACCTCTGATGAAGAACGGAGTGCTCAAAGTAGAATGAGGAAGGGTTCGTTCGCGCGCTAGAGTTCTCATCGTCGGCTACCACTTAACATAGTCGTAGCGAGAGGCAGAGAGAGAAAAAGAGCTCTCTCGCACGCAGGCAAGCACGCAGGCACGCACGCACGCACGCACCAAGGCGGATCCCTCACACAATCAGCGAGCTCTTCCTCCTTCTGCTTCTACTGGGAGCCCTCGGCACTCGTCGCTCTATCTCACGATCGGAGATAAGTTCGACTCGCAAATGGTCGTCGCTTATTCGAGCCCCTCCATTTCTCTGTGTGTGTGTGTGTGTGTGTCTGTCGGTCGGTCGTGTGGATCTCTCTCGGAGCCATGTGACCCAGTTCATTGATGGTACGCGCGTGATATCCGAACACGACGCGCCGCGTTCGCAGGCCCAAGAGAGCTCCCGACGATTGAACTTCAATTCGGGATTTATTGGCCGTGCGAACGGCCGGCTGAGTGACGAGCAATGACTCGTTCGTTCTTCTTGGGTGCAGTGCTCCCTCGCCGAGGAGAATGTCAGATCGTGCTGCACACCAAGGCACTAGGCATCTCGGCAATTAGGAATTTCATTTTGCAGCAATCGGTGCCGCAGGCATTGCTAAATTGCGCCGATGAATAAATGGGAATGCGAGGCTGGCTGGCTGGAAGGAAAGCTGTCTGTTTGATGGTAGGAGGGCTGCTCGGCAGTGGCCCCGTGGAAGCCAAGTCAGAGAAGTTTCAGCCGGCGAGAGCGTGACAGGGGTGGAACGAAGGGTGGCATGCTAGGAACGGAACGGAGCAGAGCGGAGAGCGGTTCGCGACGCTGAAGGAGGATGGACGGTGGGAGGGTGCGAAGGATGGCTAAGGGGGCGTGAGGGGATGAGCTAGAGTTGGAGCGATGGCAGAGTATTGATTTAGTGGGTTTCGCCGTCTCCTTCTATTTGCCTCCTCTCGTTCTACATCTCCACCGTCTCCACGGAGAGAAGCCGCGAGCGCGAGTGAGAGCGAGGGCTAGAATGTGCGAGGGCGCGCATCAACCACCCCCGGTTTTCGTTGTTTCGCCGCTTCGATTTCTTTCCTCTCCTCTCTCTCTCTTCAAGAGTCTACTCGCAATCACCGAGGAATTCCCTGTCCCAAAGCACTGAACGGACTATTTCAGCGAACGCACATCCAACACATGATAAAAGGAACGTGTGAAAATATCTTTCCAAGTTAACGCGACCACTGAATTATTTTATTGAGCCTTCTGTCTTTGTGAATTCAATCGTTATTCGATGTTGCCTGAAATTTGATCGAACAGGCAGGCAGCGATAGGCTGCGAAGTTCCATGAGGAGCGGTCTTCGAACACGACTGCTTATGGCCGGAGCGAGCGGAGCGAGTGGCAAGGTCGGCCCACTGCGAAATTTGTTGTCAGCGCGCAAATATTGGTACAGCCATACGGGTGTACACATAACCGAGAAGTTTGTTCAGATGAATGTTAAAACGGCGCTGCGGACTCGGCAGGAGGACTGCGTATCGATTGATGGGAGGCGCATCGCTTAACAGATGTAACACAAAGTGTACGATATGCAAATGAAGCGACCGCCCGTGGAAAATAGGCTCTCGCGCGCCGCGCGCCTTTAACGCTTTAATTTAATTCGTGGAATTATTGTTACAGCAAACATTGCGCACACTTACTTCTCTCTCCCTCTCTCTTTCTCTCTGTGTTACTGGGTTACATAATCCCTGTTTACAGGAGAGGTCCACCGGAAACATTCCCGGTACAGTGTGTTCTAGCGCACACGTGCGCGCCCATTCCGCACCATCGAAACAAGCTAAGTACGAGATTTACTTCAGACTCGGCGAGCAGCAAGTATTTACTTTGCTCACGGATTAAACTCATTCACGATTCAATGAAGCGACACCCAAGAATTCTTCGAGTCGCATCTTTTCCCTGCTTATTTTGACGGCTTAGCAACAATACAATGCTACTCGCCGAGTGCCTCGACACCACATCTATCATTTCAGGACAAATATTATCAATAAAAATTTTAATATGTCCCACAACAGAAGAAAATTCACATTTACAAGCAGAGCGTATCTCAGACTCGTAAACAAGAGCCAGCGGAACGATTGAAGGTGGTCGTTGAGGGTGGTAGCAGTGACGTGGGGCAGAATCGGCCAACCACTACTATAATGTCGGGATGTACACAGCACTCCGAGAACCAAGTACCATAAAACTAAATCGCTGACAGCTTAATTACCATCGTCCTCATTTAGCCGGGTGATTAATAATCCCGCAGTCGCGGCAGCGCGCGAATCAATTAAATCGCTCGAACCAGCGGTATTAACTCTCGATGACGATGACGACGGCGACGGAGTAACAGAGGTAAAAAGGTAAGAATGAAGAAGAAAAAGTATCGAACTATGGGGACACCTCGTGCAATTAATAATGTTGCGCCGATGGCGCGACACCCATGCGTGCAACTTCTTAGGGTGTACACGAGTGGAGAATCCAAGATAGTATCTTCATATAGTTAAGAGGTGTTTACAGCTCCGAGCTGGGAATCTGTGGCTAAGTGGTAGAGAAAATGGCAGTAAATATTCCTGGGTTGCTGCCGCCGCCACCGCCGCCGCCGCCGCTACCATCCCTTCCTTCTCTAAGCCCTCTCCTCTCCCTTTCTCTTTCCTCACCAGCTTCCCCACTGTTTCCCCCTAGTTTTCCGGCCCTTCTCCCTCCCCGGCCTTCACCCCACTGACTCTTGTTTCGCCCCTCAGCTAACCGAGACGCTCTTCATTTCGTGCACTTTCAATTTACCCTCTTTTCGGAACCCGCTTCCTCCGGCAATCGTCTTCAGGCCGTCGGACGAAACAGCCAACTCATTGCGATTAAAGTTTCAGCCTCCGAAAGTTTGCGGATAGCCTAATGATAGTGTCACTGAGCTTTGAGTGTTGACTGTTTTGCACGCAGCTCGTTGCTCTTTTTAATACCCTGTTCTCACTGCCTTTTCTTCCTCGAGCTAATCAAAGTTCTTTCTGTGTCACGGAATTCCAATTTACTCTCATTCTTCTTTCTCCGGCTTCCCCTTTCCTCGATTATTCTCGGAGTGACGGCTCCCAATCGAATGCGTCCGCGACTCCCTTATTTTCAATTGCACGCCTTCCTCGAGTTCCATTTTGTGGACGCAAATCAGCTTTAGATCGCATGTCGCTCCAAATAGGAAATTTGTACTTGACATTACAATTTATGTCGAATAAGTTCTGATACTATTCGATAACTACGTTCCAAGAGTAACTGTACAAGGCGATGTTGATAAAAGCTACACTCCAGCTGGAGGTTTGGGAAACGTGTGGTTCCACGCTGCCACACAGCTGTTCTCACTCCGTAGTACGTTGCCCTCTCAGAGGAGGTTCGAAAGTCAGACTTTTTCGTCCGATAGATAGTAAACTAATTCAAAGTAAAACCCATCTGATACAAAGGTTACAAGTCTTGGCTATTGAAGTCTGTGAGCGGGTGAACGAAAGGGATGAAATTTGTTTAACCAGATTTGGTATTTAGTAAATAGCGGGGAGTCTATAAAAAAAGGGCCATGCAAGGGAGAGAAAGGCTGCTCTCAGAATATCTTTTGGGTGAACATGGAAAAAAAAAGAAAGGGCGGAATGGCGTGTGTGGAGCGAGAGATGGAATGGCGGAGGGATGGGAAAAAGCGTTGCTGACGGCAGCCACGGCCGATACCAGGGCGAACAGCCGACATGTAGAGAGTGAGAGGGTGAGAGGGTGAGAGGGGCCGGGAGGGAGAGCGAGAGGGTGCCAGAGAGAGAAGGGAATCGAGAGCGGAAAACGAGGAAAGGATAGAGCTACCGCGTGGACTGGAAATGAAAGAACCCAGCCCCGAACGGACGATAATTCATTCGTGAACCGAACGAGGCAGCTGAATCCGGCGTTGCACACGTGCACGATTTCGTAGAATGGGCGACGCGTTACGTGGAAACTCACCGCCGGCGCGCTACCAATGCCCGCCACCACTAGTTTTCGTGCTCGCCCATTAAATTCTCCCTTAAACCTGCAAATAGTTTTTCGATCCCGCCGAAATAACCAGCAGAAATTAGCTTGACCTTGGAACAAAAAGAAGTGGACACGATCAAGGACTTTCTAGATGATGATAGTTTGTGTTTGCACTGGGTTTTCTCTTGTAATGATCTCTAATTCCTAGGCTCGTGACGCGGGCCAAGTGTGACGAAGGCACTGACAGTAACAGCGTCATGACCCAGTTGTCGCGTAAACTGCTCGGTGAAATTTCTGTCTCCCAAGGTGCGCACGTAGTCACAGTTAGCGGAAACTGACCTTGCTGAGAGGAGATCGTTAGACCCCACGCTGGAGTTTCCTCCACGGCGAAATCTTATTCTTTTACGAGAGAAAGAGAGCGAGCGAGCGCGCTCCAGCTCTTCCAGACGGCGTTCCACCCGGGCAAAAGTGAAACTCCGGACGGTGGTCTTTGTGTTGTCCTCGTTTTTCCGGCTACCGACGAAACTCGACTAGAACATGAAATGCCTTCACGGATTCGACCCCCGAAGTCGACGGACTTTCACTGCCATAAAAATATAAAAGGTCGCTCTCTTTTTCACGGGGTTACGTGAAATGGGAATGGTCGAAATCCTTGAAAACCAAAGCTACCCTTGACCTGCCAGCGAGCGAAAGTTTCTTCGACCTGTCCCTGCCAGGGGTTCGCGTGAAACTGAGAATTCTTCACAGCTGACTCCTATTAACATAATACCAACTTACTCCGTCATTCTACAACACTTATAAAGAACCGCCACAATTAAACGGACCTTAAAAATTTGCGAAAAAATGAATTTTGAGCTAGGGGCCTGGAATTTTTTCTACTTTCTCCTCGATGCAAAAGAACATTCCCCACCAAGTTTCAGCCCCGGGAAAGGTCGGGAAGTCATGAAAACATAGGGAAAACCATCAAAATGAAATATTCCAGATCGGTTTTCCACATGTTTTAGGTAGAATTCCGGCATTTCCCCCACAACATTTATGTTTTTTATCCGTTTTGAGACACGAGGAATCGAAAAATCAAGCGTTCGTCCCGGTCCCAGAACCTTCGAAAAATCGAAAATTTTTGAAGGGGTATGCCTTAAAAAATTTGCGAAAAAATGAATTTTGAGCTAGGGGCCTGGAATTTTTTCTACTTTCTCCTCGATGCAAAAAAACACTTTCTACCAAATTTCAGCCCCGGGAAAGGTCGGGAAGATAAAAAAACATGGGAAAAACCGTTGAAATGAAATATTCCAGATCGGTTTTCCACGTGTTTTAGGTAGAATTCCGGCATTTCCCCCACAACATTTATGTTTTTTATCCGTTTTGAGACACGAGGAATCGAAAAATCAAGCGTTCGTCCTGGTCCCAGAACCTTCGAAAAATCGAAAATTTTTGAAGGGGTATGCCTTAAAAAATTTGCGAAAAAATGAATTTTGAGCTAGGGGCCTGGAATTTTTTCTACTTTATCCTCGATGCAAAAAAACACTTTCTACCAAATTTTAGCCCCGGGAAAGGTCGGGAAGATAAAAAAACATGGGAAAAACCGTTGAAATGAAATATTCCAGATCGGTTTTCCACGTGTTTTAGGTAGAATTCCGGCATTTCCCCCACAACATTTATGTTTTTTATCCGTTTTGAGACACGAGGAATCGAAAAATCAAGCGTTCGTCCTGGTCCCAGAACCTTCGAAAAATCGAAAATTTTTGAAGGGGTATGCCTTAAAAAATTTGCGAAAAAATGAATTTTGAGCTAGGGGCCTGGAATTTTTTCTACTTTCTCCTCGATGCAAAAAAACATTCCCCACCAAGTTTCAGCCCCGGAAAAAGTCGGGAAGTCATGAAAACATATGAAAAACCATCGAAATGAAATATTCCAGATTGGTTTTCCACGTGTTTTAGGTAGAATTCCGGCATTTCCCCCACAACATTTATGTTTTTTTTCCGTTTTGAGACACGAGGAATCGAAAAATCAAGCTTTCGTTCCAGTCCCAGAACCTTCGAAAAATCGAAAATTTTTGAAGGGGTATGCCTTAAAAAATTTGCGAAAAAATGAATTTTGAGCTAGGGGTCTGGAATTTTTTCTACTTTATCCTCGATGCAAAAAAACACTTTCTACCAAATTTCAGCCCCGGGAAAGGTCGGGAAGATAAAAAAACATGGGAAAAACCGTTGAAATGAAATATTCCAGATCGGTTTTCCACGTGTTTTAGGTAGAATTTCGGCATTTCCCCCACAAGTATCATGTTTTTTATCCGTTTTGAGACACGAGGAATCGAAAAATCAAGCTTTTGTCTCGGTCCCAGAACCTTCGAAAAATCGAAAATTTTTAAACAGCAGTGTGGCAGATGGACAGAAAACACGAGTTGATATAAAAGCATATATAATAAAAGCGCGTCAAAAAATGCAATTGTATTGATATATTGGCATTCCCCCATCGAGTATGATCACATTAGGGTTTTGGAAAAGCCGCAACTACGTAGGCCTAAATGAATATTTTATACAAGTGCGGCACTCCCAAGAGGCCTCTGATTCATAATGCATCTCGCGTGCATCATTTCCAAAAAGGAGGGTACTATTTCGCGTGCTTCCGTGTTGTACGAGAAAAGAACCCACCCTCTGGCACTAGGGTGGGGGAGGAAAAGGGGGCGATGGTTCTAAACGCGGCTGGCGAAAGGGCGGGCGCAGTCAGCGTGAAACGAAAAGGGAGATTTAGATGTCATCCGCTCTGGAGCGTCATGCTTTTCTTTCGACCCCCTCCGCCGTCTGCCACACACCCTCCCACTCTCTCTCTTGCTCTCCTGGAAGGACTCGAAATACTCTGCCATGATGATGGACAAAAATGTCGGCTAGCGTGTCTGGAAAACAGACCGGTGGGCTGCACTTTTTACGGGACTTCCAAGAAAAAGCATTCCGATAGAGCTGTTCCCAGAGGGCAGGGCCTTGGTATTATAAGGGATCTTCAATTTCCAAGAGAAAGATGGGCCGAATTCCCTTAGAACTCGATTAGGACGTGCAATCGGGTGAAACAGTGGATGGGCGGATTTAATTAAAGTCTTCTTTGACTCATGGTTATCAAGACTTCGGCTGGAAGATGTTGCTAGATGTAAGAATAGAATCTTAAGAAGTTTGCCGGCTGGTAGGTACATGCGAGTACTTCGCCAAATTAACCAGGAATAGAATGGTGCTCCCGAGTAACTGGTACGTCCGGCTCAACGAGCAATCCATTACGTCCACCGAAAATAATTCGAGAGACGAATTTCGTTAAACAAAGAAGCCGGCGGCTACGACTTATATTTCAGTTCGAAGGGCATATTAATAAATGCCGAGGCGAGCGGCAGGAACGGCAGGAACGGCACGGGAGAAAAGTGCACACAGAAGGATAGAGCTGTCGGGGGCCAAACGACTGCGGGGTAGGCGAATTTACATATCGTTTGTTATTCAAACGCTGCAATTCACTCCTCGCGGACTCTCAATGAGGCCACCGCTGGAGAGTACGAGAACATGGTGACGATATATCCGCTTAATAAATTATGTTATCCGATCTCGCTGCCAGTGATGAAGGTGCTTTACCGGCAGAAGTGTAACAGTGATTTTGCCCGCGGATTTAAAGGTTGGCAGCTTACAGTTTCGAAGGGAGTCGAGGGCGTCTTGGCCCTCTTGGTACTGTTTGATGGTAGGGGTAGGGGCGCGGAGGACGAGCGCGCGATATAGCAATTTTCACGTATAGAAGGTGAAGGGGTTACCGGTCAGTGCATCGATACGAAGATCGTCTTGAGTGGACCTATAAATTCACCGCGCTCTCGAGCATCGAACCTATATTTACTCTATTATGCAGGCTCGTTTTTATAAGCCGTTTAGGTTTAACAGCAAATAATCGTTTAGATGCCGCGGCACGATACGGGCCATAAATCTCGTGGTAGCATGGCATGCGGAGCCGCGTGGTGTGCTTGTATTCTCTCGCTCTCGCCCCACGGTGGAGAAGCGCGCAAGCACAACCAGCAGAGGAGACTCAGGTCAGTGCGGCCGCCGGCGGTGGCGGCCGCGGTGGCGGCGGTGGCGTCGGCTGGAGCTTCATCGGATTGCCGGCGGCTTGCAGAAGGTGGCAGCACAGCAACATCACCCGGAGCTTTCCTCCTCGGTGGCTGGATCACAGGGACCGCCATCTCTTGTGCTTTCCCGGAACAGCAGCCCGCTCGCTGGTTCCTCTCCAATTCGATAGGTGGATCAGCGTTGAAAAGACCGGAAGTCCCGGCGAATTTCCCGTCGCGCACTACCGGCACTTCCCTAACTTTCAAGCGCACCACCTGCGCGCCCTGTGCTTTCCTCCGAGAACACTTGCTCTATCCACTTGGATCTCTTATCGGCCGTCTCGATCGACCAACCCTGTAATTAATGCAGGCTCCCTCGCGTGTACCGCGCGCATCCAGCTCAAATCAGCAGCTTAATTCAATTAGCTCCTCGTTTAACCACTTTTTCGAGGAGAGTGTGTGCTTCGTGCGCATACATTACTCGGATTCTTGGAGGCAAGCCGGCTCCGTTATTTCAGCCGCTTGTCAGTTAATTTGACGCAAGCTCCCCTCCGATATTCATGTATGCAAACAACTAGCCTCGCCGCTCAATAATTTAGCCTGCTGTCCCATGCACTTAGCGCACCAAACTAATGAACAAGTAGCAACAAACACGAGCGATTTACAGCCCTGACAGGAGTCCCTTGACAGGAGTCTCTGGGCGTCGGATTGCCCATTATAAAAAGGAGGTAAGTAGTACTGTCGCCTTGGAGAGAGGACGCGTGTGCGCTTCCTGGATGAAGTGTGGCGGAAGGTGAGGAAATAGAAGGGTCGGCGGCCAACATGCTGTGGAAGGTGAGCACTGCGGGCGGTCGCGACGGGTGTCCGCCGTGCGTATTCGGGAGTGCGCCTCGCCTCTCTGCCCGGCGCGTGGTATCGCTTATCAATCACTTAGATCGACCTACTGCGAGCACAACTCGATTGCCGAGCTCGATCGTGTCCGCACTTTCTGCAATACCAATCAGCCGGGCGCTCTGTTATTGGCGAGTCGAGTCAGCGCGAATGCGCCCGTGCGCGCACGCTCGCCATCATCATCATCCTTTTGTTGGGTGGTCTGTTGTCTTTGCGGGCCGCGGCCCCGTCCGCCGTCCACCGCCATATCTTCTCGCGGCGGCGCGGCGCGGCGGAGAGCGTGCCTAGATCGCGCGTGAAGGCACGTCCGCTCGCCTCCTCGTCATTTCGTCCCTCTCCCGACACATACCCCGACACATTGTATGTGCACTGTGTATGTAACCGGTACGCGCAAACACTTGGGGCACGCTGCACAAAACGGCGCGCATCGATCGCATGTTAATTGGATGGCTCGATCGATACACCCGGCGAGCGGCAAGACCCCCTGAATGACAATTTACTTCGCCCGGCTACGAGCAACTCCGCCCGACACTTGGCGCCGCTTGATTGATGAATGCCTCCATCCCATAATAAACATATCACGGAAATCTTGATTCTCCCTCGAATAAGCACTTGTCGGGATAAAGTTCATCTTTCGAGAGCTCTATTTTTGGACACTGCTCTCACGAAAAATAATGCCTTTTATGGAATGGACACGCAAACTAGGTAGACACTAATTAAACAGAATAATCACTCGCAGTGAAACGCAAACAAGAACGAGATTTAATTAGCCGGTGCTTGCACGGTGAGACCGAATGCGTACCGGTTGTCCTAGCCTGTTTTCTCACGCACTGTGAACTATTCGCCCCAAAAACCAGACGACGAATAAACTCGAGTGCGAGAAATTCGGGGAATCGTCTTAATTAACAGTTAAAAATGTCGGCTGCTCGTTATCCAGTTCACGATAAGATGTGAGAGTAAGGGGGAAAAAAACATGTCGCAATTAATTCGCCATTGGTTCACGCGTGCTTTCGATGGTTATCGCTGAGGAAGATCGATCTCCGCTCAATGCTCATGATGCATGAGCGTTCGATTTCACTTTGACAGAGGGCTTCTGCTCGTGAGGAGCGTTCACATCGGGAGCGTCGTATTTCCTTCGGCGTCGGAACAAAGTATGTGGCATTATTAGATCCCTCTTGAAGGCGGGATTGCACTTTGCTCGGGCAAGGCGCGTGAGAGAAAGGGAGAGCGCTCCGAAGCGAGCTGCTGCTGCTGCTGCTGCTGGCAACATATCTCGATATCGGCTCTCGCTACACCTTTTGTGAGTGGAAGCGCCAGCCTCCGCCAGAGAGTCGCTCGCTCTCGGAATCGCGCGCGATCGACCACCAGATAAATCTGATACCGGCGTGTTCCCTTTGCACCGGCTATCCTCTTAGCGGCGAGAGAGCACCTCGCCACACTACCAGCGAGCCGCCACGCCGCTGATTCCGCTCTCGATCATTTTGTTCGTCCTCTCCAGATCCCCATCTACCCTACCGCTAAAGTCCGACACTGAAAAATCAGGGCGTAACATTTGTTGCGCCAAAGGACCACCTGATCAAATGGCATCTTGAGGAATATTATAGCCGAGCCTGGTGAGGAGAGGAGTTAAACGAGAGCTATGAAAGTGGTCAGAACTTTGAGCGAGATTCTATCTGTTGTATGAAATTGGGATATAAAGATAAGTGTGACCAAGTCTAGCATAAAAATATGTTGCGCGAGTTGAGTCCAAGTTTTTTGAGGGACTCTTTGTTGGGAGGGTGATCGGCGGGGGAGGGTAGGGTAAGGGTGGAGGCGCGGGAAATCAAGATAGGGCTTATACGGTGGATTTCGTTAATAATCCCGTTAGCAGCGGGTTCGAGGTTTGGCCCGGGGCGCATAATGGTTTCTACTGGGAAGAGAGCGGGGCTCGGCACCGAAGGCAACACAAGGCGCGTCGAGTCGAGGGCGTAAAAGGGGGGAATGGAAAGGCCGCCTCATCATCCGTCAACTGTCAGCCACTCGACCAATCCTGCTCGGCTGAACCAAGAATCAGGCAACCACCCACAAAGTCCGGCAACAACCCATACCAACACACCCACTTCCTAGCCTTTCATTCTCTTTTTCAATATAAATCCCAATAAAACAACAATAACAACAAATTCTAATATTAAACGCACCGACTGTCTTATTAGTAAACATCTGTCACCCTTAAAACTTACCAAGCGTGTGGACGCCGGGATCACTGGGGGTGCAAACATTTTTGAAACGTTTGAAATTTCGCTGACCACTTGTTCATGCGCACCGAGCACTCGACGAACGTAATGAAACTAAATAATTATATAGCATAGTTGTTTGAAAAACGGCGGGGGTAACTTGATAAAGTAAGCACTAACAGTGACACATTGTCCGGTGGTTGAAAAAGGGGGAAGAAAGTGAACAAGAGATTTCCGGCGCGAGTGCGACAATAAGGATAACTGGACGATAGATGGCGAACGGTGTTCGCGAAGTAACACTCATGAATGTTTATCGAGCGGCGAGCGAAAGAGCGCGGAACCTCCGGCGCGCTCGAGCGATGGAGGCTTGAGGTAACGGATCGGGACGCGCAGAAACACTGCCAGGATTATGAAGTGCGATGTTGATAGGATGGCAGGCCTGGCGGAGAGCGCGCGCTCCGCTGAAGGAGGAGAGTACGGACGGCGAGGGCGCGCGTGGTAATCAGACACACGTATAGAAGCAGCTCAGCAGCAGCAAGAGCAGACAGCCGGGGACGAGGACGGACTCGGAGCCGGTGGGGAAGAAGAGAGCGAGACACGGCGACGTGTGGTGCCTGGCATACAATCCCACCACTAGCGCACCGGACGACCTATGCAGATACACTATCTCTACCCGCTCCATCCTTTCGAAGTGTTCACACCTATTTCTCCTTTATCACTGCTGCGCCGAAGAAATACAACCGGCCACGCTCGCTCACTCGCTCTTGCCACGATTTATACGCCTGCCTATCTTCGCGCGAGAATAATGAATTGTGGTAAGACGGAGCAGCGCGCGCTCGGACGCGTCAAGGTGAGACGCAACGCACCAACTCGAAATTGTCCCACGACGATCTGACCTTCCCCCATCGAACCATAACAGTGCCTGCCGCCTCTGACTTCTTTCAATGAGTAGTAGTCTGTCGAAACAAAAGCGAGTCTTTTCGGCCCCGAATTCACTACCTGCTTCAACCAATCCCCAACCGATTTGTAAGTCTATTATTTCCCTCGATTATTTGGGCATCTGCCCGATCACTTCTTGGCCTTCCGATCCGCGATCAGATACTGATCGCAGCCAGGTTCCATCGGCCTGTTTTCTAGGCTATTTTCAAGGGGTGAATATACCTGCTCGATTGTGTAATATACCGCCATTGCAAAAAGCATACGGCGACTATAATGGCAGAGTTAGATATACAGAGAGGCAAACTCGTACCCTCATACCTTTCTAATTACTGAATAAACGATTAAATCGACTGGATTAAAACCCACATGAGTGCTATTTTATTTCTGCCTCTTATCGAAGTTGGATGGTGCGGGCAACTCTGTACGGTCAACTGGCCAGAAAGAACTGGTATCCGGGAAAATCGGGCAGCGTGAAGAACGGGAATGATTGTCGATGATTTGATGTGAGCTTTGGGTGGGTTGGCTGGATGGAGAAGGGAAGGCGGACGGAAGTATTAGGGGGCCTCGAGATTCACGGCTGGTGTTGGCGAAGGCTGGAGCAATCGATGTTTATGGATTTCCGTCCATACGTGTGCGGCAAAGATATTCTCCAGGTAAAATCGCCCAGTCGGCCCAGCAGCAATTACGAATCGCGTGATTTGTGGCCGTAACTCCCGGCGACGGCAGCGGCGGCGGGCGTCGTGACGCTCCCAGGTTACCTGCAGGTGGCCGGCACGAAGTTACCTCTTGCTCGGCCTGGCGAAGCTACCCCGCTTTTGAATGACGGAATATTACGCTCTGAACTCTCCGGACACGGACACGCACGCACACACGATTTACTGTGTAGGTGAGCATACAGGGTGCACCTAGAATTACTGTCACGTACATCGATACTGCGAATCCATCGGGGAGCGCGTCACGAAATGCCACACTCCCAAGGCAAAATATTGCGAAATCAATTTTCCACCCCTTTCTCGCGTGGAACTCACCACATCATTGGGGCTTCCTTCACTTTATTCATTTATTCCTGCCTTCTAATTTTAGTTATTAAACCACACCGATAAAAGCCACCGACTCTGATTGCTCGGTAATCTGACATTATTCCAAAGACACAATGTTGCTAATAATATAAATACGAAGCTGTTTCGACGTGCAATGTAACAAGGGAGCTCTCTGCATCATGTTGGACGACGGCCATCCCGGAGATGCATGTGCCAGCTGACCTTGGGAAAAAGTCACGAATGCTCTGAGCAACGGAACACGCGCACTATTTGTTCATCCAGCAGCCGCGAGAGAAAAAGAAAGAGGTGATTGGCCGCTAATTGAAGAGTGGACAAATTAACAAGGCGACGAGTGTGGATCCTCGGCAATTTGTAATAGCGGCGCGCACTGGACCGGTAGGAATAAACGCGCGAGAGAGCAAAAATCGCGAGGAATGCGCACGCGGTACCGTAAGAACTGGAAATCGGCTCGGCCACTCGTCAGGAATCATCCCGGTGGAGAAAGCGTATTTCGAAATTCGCGCGACGCCCAATTCACAGCGACTAATCACGCCAGGACACACTTAAAATACCAGCGACTATTATAAACTCGGATTTGGAAGGTGCTTTGGGGAGGGAATAATAATTACAATGATTATAATGGGAGTCGGGTGGTGGGCGGCCACTCTGCGAATAAATTATAGGTTTGCTTGGCGCGCGCAGTCATACATAGGTGCGTTCGATAGATACACATCGGCACATTATTCGAGCCAAGCAAAGAGAGAGGGAGATGTGATACCATTACAGCTGCTGATTTTTGTAATTTCTCATGGGGCTTGCCTACCGGCGCGGCGGAGATTACTGATTGCACAACGCTTGTACAATATTGCGAAGGAATAAAGCATATTCCTTCTGCGCAAAAGTCGTTATCTTTCCCTGGCTATTGCTGGCCTACCTTGCACCGAAACCACCCCTGCCAATCCTATATTACAAGCTGCCGCTAACTTGGAACGGCACGGGCCACAAGGTATTACGGGGCGCCAGTACATTTTTAATCTCGCCGATCGTGCAAGTTTACACGCATTCGTATCGCCCGGCGATGAAATTACAGCGAGCGGCACATTGTAGTTCGGCCGGATGAAACATTCTCGGAAGGCGAGCGAGCGAGCGAGCGAGCGACCGCCCCGCAACACGCGAACTGAATATCCAATTCTACTGACTTCCGCGAAGGTCATTCCCTGACATTTATACAGCATCCGACAAAATAGATGTCACAATTGCAAAATGGCCGTCAGGCAGAAACTGAAACTGGATTATGTGCGTATGTGGGCATGTGACAAATATCTCGAGTTGTGTGGCTGGAAAATTTTGAAAGTCAAGTCTCGAAAAGCGGAAGTGCAGATGTCCCAGCTTTTTCCTACTGCCTCGGAGAACCCTCCTTGCTTGCGATGTCTCACACGTGTGGAAAGGTGGACATTAAGCAAGCGCACTTGCAGAATATGTAACGATATCCGCGTCCGGTGAAACCGGCGGGTAGCGTAGGGGCAGCGCCGATGTATCTTCCTTCAAGATATTACGTAGTGTCCGCTAGGACACCTAATTATACGATTGTCGCCTGCTGCTCCGTGTCCCACGGCGATGCCGTGCGTTCTCCAGGTTCCTCCCATTGGCCTTCCCTCGCCCTTTTCACAGCCTTTTTCTTCAAGCATTTCTCAGTGCCTCCTCCTTCATTTGCGTACACTCCTCTTACTACAGTTTCGCGTTTCCCACTTCACGCTCCTATCTTTGATCGGCCGCTCTCCCACCTCCAAGAGGAAGAGGGTACACTCTTCCTTCTCACTCTTGGTGGATTCTCCTCTTCGATACTCAATCTTATCTATCTACCGGCTGGCGGTGGCCGTGCTAAACGGTACCCAAAGCGATTCACGTGGCAACTAATTATCTCTGAGAGTCTCGGCTGTTTCTGCCGGGGGAGAATAAGGGAAGGCCGAGTCTTCTTGCTGGGAGCGCGCAGTTTGTCCGTGTCTGATTCAGTCATTTCGAGACTTGAAGAGTCGTCTCTCAGACGGACTCGCCTGTCTTCCCTTCCCTTTCCCCCCGCGGCTCCTATACTACGACATGGTTTCTTCGTGCGAGCCTTCTCCCGTCCGCTTGCGGCCTCTGCTTGCGCCTCCTCTCTGACTCTGGTTCATGCCTCTCCCGAGGGGGAAGAGAGAGAGAGAGAGAGTGTGCGCGAGGTGGCCGCGCTGCTGCGAAGATTGTCGCGCGATTAGTGCGGGCCCCGGTGTCACGGGAAAGATGCATTGCTCCCGTGGCCCGGGCCGCGTTACATACAGACAGACACAAAGACAGAAAAGCGAGAGGTAAGGGAAGAAGAGTGCGCGGAGGACGTGCATACTCTGAGTGCGGAGGGCTTATACGGGCCCCGTTTATATACGGTAACGCCGTAAGTGCATAATCGTCGATCGCATCTGCTTGCACTTTGTGTCAAGCCACAGCACCTTGTATGTCGGCTGGCGCGACCGCTCCCTCAAAGATCCGGCTATCTCTCCGGGCGCGCGGTTCCCTAAGGCCTCCGCCGAGCAACGTGTGCAACGACGTGACACGTCGCTCGTGTAAACCGTCCTGACACGACGCGTCGCGTCCCCGCCACGCTCTAACGTCATTCTGGAGAGCGAGCGTGATTGATGCCCGCCTCAAAAAAGCACACACCCTTTCAATATGCCCGCCGCGAATTCACCGTGCCTACCTTCTTCGCACCAGCCACGTGCCATCCGATCGAGCGCCACTTTATTCTCTCAGACATAAATGCAGCCTTAAGTAGTTGAGTAATTAATCAAGGATCAACTCTGATAACACGCACACACCGTCCAAGTTTTATACAGATTGTACAAAGGACAAATGGAAAGCTGTATTTGCATAAACATTCGCTGTCTGCTAATAAGGGTTCACCGAGGAGAACAATCTACAAGTTTCAAGTGATCGGAGATGTTGGCTCTCGCGCTGTGCCAATGCATTGATCAGCAATGCATTGTCGATACCTGTTCCAATCAGTCGGTGACGGAGACACTGCCACTCTTACAAATCGATTACACTCAATCCGGTGTGATAAATCTCTTTGGAGCAATGAATTCATTACAAAAGAGGCAGAGTGCTCGCGGTGGCGTAGGATTGTCCGGCATGGCGTCCTCGCGAGCTTGGAAAAGAAGGCTTCGCCGATCAAAGTGAGAACAAAGTGCGACCCGGAGACATTTGTGATTCGCGCAGAGGCGTGCGGGAGAGGCGCACACGACACAACAGCAGACTCGCGGCGAAGAAAGGCCGCTGCTCGATGTATGCGCCCGCCGAGAGAACGTTTGTATAGCGAGACGATGGCAGTTCTATCGGCATTACCATTGTGAGTGCACAACTTGGACTTTCATCCACTGCGAAAAGCGAAGGCAAGAAATCCAAGCGCGCTTCCTGCACGCTCGACAAAAATGCCCTCCGCATGCGTGCCTCGCCCTTACTTCATCGTTTCTCTCCCTGCGAGTTGTTCTCCGAAGGGAACTCGCGGTATCTCGATTCGAGTCCCGGCAACCGGATACCTAGCCGAGTTACAAACACTCTGACAGCCGGAATCTTGTCACGAATAATGCATCTTGAAGTGGATAAACTATTATTAAACCATGCCGATTTTTTTGAATACAACTTTTACGAATTCTCTTGCTGAAATTCCGTCTCGCCTCATGGAACTGGATGCACCGAGTTATCGGAATGTTAAGGGTAGGAAGATAAGATTCTGAATGGCGGGGACGACGCGCGCCAGAAGCTGGAAGGGCGAGCGCGCGACCATTTGGCGAAGGTGTGCCGACGTTCCATCGGATGACTAGTCGAGTGGAAGAGGGAGCCCGACCACTGGATGATTCACAGGGACTCATTACCCGGCCAGCTTTTTGCTTCAATCACATTAATGAAGCATTTAATCTCGCCGCATGTTTTACAAGCCAGCGCTGTGTGGCCAATCTGAGTTGTGCCGTTGACAGGGAGACTTCAGGAGACACTGTCCGTATAGCCTGCCTTTTCTCCCGCTCCTTTCCACCACCAGCTTTCACTCTCAGCCGGCTTGCTTGCCCCGACACTTGCCCTCTTCCTTCCCTCGCCTTTTTTTCTCCACCCTCCCGCAGTGCTCGCTAATAACCGCGCCTCGTTTAGGATCGTTTACACCTGTACACCATCCAACAGATACCCACACACACCCTCGGCATCATCCTTACGCCTCGCCAACAACCCACCACCAGGCATTAACGTAATGTATTGTATTACAGGTGTCCGCTTTTACGATATACTTAACCCCGCAAGCATATACTTTTTCTCCCCCCATGGATAACTGGAATTCGAGTGAGGCTCAGAGCTTTTATTAGCGATTTAACCCCAATCAAATTGAAGACATTTCACCGGGCAGTTTTATTGTACCGGCCAACTAAGAGTCTCGCTTCACGAGCTCCCGTAGCCCAAATGGTGGATACTAGGCCCTGCGATCGTTACGTAAAAACATCACGGTCCACTGACATCAATTAAAGAGCGTGGAGCAGCGAGAGAGCGGTGGCGTCACGTTTATCGGGGCTCCGATGAAATCGGCCAGCATTCATTGTGTCGGCCGAACAATAAATTGCCCCGAGGGCGCACTGAAATTTAGTAAAAAGGCAGGAAATGGCCGAGTGACGCGTAAGGCCACCGCTCTAGCTTTATTGTTTCCTTCGATAAGCCACAGCCAGGCATTGATCTGACAATCTTGCAATGGCTCGACTATCTGTGTGTCTGAGAGAAATAGAGAGAGAGATAGAGAGAGAGTGGTGGGACTTGCTTACGGAGACTACGCCTGGAAAGGAAGATGCAGACGCATGTGCTCCTCTCTCCGGGCGCACGCACACTGACACGTAAGGGGGCTTGGGGCGGTGCGACGTCACTTACCTGAAACAATAAATTACGTACCGTTACATTGTATGTACGTATTATATGCACACATACAGCTAACTGACTGATTTACGAGCCTCTATATATTATGCGCGCCGGTACACATGTGCTTACAAGCACTCGTATGCACGAGCACCTGTACGCGCGCGCCTAGCTGCAAAAGTATTTTCAGGAAAATTATTTCCAATGATGCGCCGTGTATTAAGAAATCCACCACCTCACACTAACTTCAACTTTGTAGTAATTCCACGAGTGATACGCTCATTGTAGCACTGAAATCACTTCGCGAATTATTTGACACTTGCTAATTTTGCAAGTACGCGAGAACAGGAATATGATTTCGTCCGACAACCGATAAGAACCAGCGAGTAAATCAAAACAAGAATTATTAACTGTCGCAGGTGCACGAGAGTATTTGCAAGTCAAGCCTGACAGGTTTCTACGGATCAAGGGGGGGAAGGAATGCGATATGAATTCATAAGTTTGATTAATAAATGGTGGGTGAGTGAATTGGTTGTAAACGAGAGAAATCGAATAGCCCTGTTACCGGCTGGATGTCCGTGGGCCGAAATGCGCGCAGGGTAAGGTCACGGAGCAGACAACTGCACGTCGTCGGTATCCAGAGCACGGGCCAGCATCCTCGCACTCCGCTCGGCAACTCTTCGACTAGTCGAATGAAATCTTTCGACCACGTGAAACACTAATTAAACACGAACGTTTAGCGACTTCTTCGTGGGACTGCTTCGACAACTATCACTATTTAAATTCCAACGAGTCACAGCATCTACTGGTCCCGGCACTGGCTCCACTCGCCGAATCTCAGGGATACTCGCCGGGCCCGGCCAACTCGACCGGTAATCACAAAAAATCGCCGAGCACCAGGTCACGTGCATAGCCTCTGGCCAGATGTTCGATGGCACTGTTCGACAGGATAAGAACACCGATCCTCTCGGTAGAACAGTAAGTAATCTTGCGGGCAAAGTGGTGGCTCGTCCGGGAGCCGAATGATGCCCGAGCTGACTTCATCGACATCGGGCAAGTGTGGAGTCCGAGGTCCGAAGTAGGCTCGAGCGGCGAGAGCGCGACACGATTGAAAGCGAGGAGCCACCAGAGAGGAGCGGATGAGTGCAGCCGGGTGGGAAAAAAGTGCGGGCACGAGACAGACTGGAGACAAGAGCGCATAAACCTTCCTGAGCGCGAGTCGGCAGATAAATATAATAGGGAAGGTAAGGCCCCGTGATGGTTGGTCGGCATTGCCCGCCGAGCCGTCACGGGCTCAGCAGAGTTCGGCACGGGTAGGGGAAGAGGCCAGGCCGGCAGGCAGGCAGGCAGGCAGGCAGGCGCGGGGGTGGGGTGAAATGGCTGGTGAAGTGAGGAGGGGCAGAGTGGAGAGGAGAGCGAGGGAGGGAAGAAAGAGGGAAGAGGAGGCAATCGGGCGGTCTCCGTCCCTCTAACGGGGCCCGGTGTAACACAGAGCGGCGTGAAACACGGGGAGACGGCAGGAATGATCGATGGGATTCTGCGCCGTGCAGGCATCCTATGTGTTTCCGTTCCCCGCTTCCACCCCAGCCGCGCCGAGCCAACGTGCTGCATCCACACTACTGCCACCCCCGCAACCCCTGAACCCTTCCCGCCAGTAGGAGGGTGTGCACGTGCTTCCCAGCCTCCGGTTTCAACCAACATCGTGGAGATGGCGCACCGAGAACCTGGCCTGCCGGCGACATCTACGAACCACTCGGTGAACCCTCCCCGATAAATGAAGCGCCCCGGTACTTCCGCTGCAAGTTGGGGTGAGACGCGGCGGTATGCGAGGGGTGGTCATTTGTTGGATATCTGGGATCTCCGAATTATGCCAAACATCTGCCGGGCATTGGACCTGCCGATGCTGCTCAATGGGATATTCATCCTGGGCGAGGTGGTAGTGGACTGGGGGTGCGGGGGTGGCTGGATTATGGATAGGGGATGAATAGGCAGGTATCGAGAGGAAATGGCATACTGTAAGAGAAGCGAGTGGCTATTGCTGGACAGGAAGAGAGTGAGATGCGTAGAGAACTATGAATAGTTCCTTATTCACCCCCTTCATTAAAGAAGTTATGCATGCCAGAACTGGCGAGTTGGCAATTATTTATTACTTGCGAATGCTTGTCACAATTTGTCAACCTAATTGCGAGATTATTATGCCCGGCACGATCGGATGTCCTACATGCGTAGGATGTAAGCGAGGTGCTTCCTTGACGACGGATTAGACGGAAGAGAGCGACCTGCAAATTTCTCAAGGCGAAATTTAGTTAGGCTATGCCTGGCGCGCGCACGCGCACCCGTTCCTCCCTGCCTCCATAAACGGGGGACGCGTTAAGCATTCGTGAAATGCAATCATCGGACCACCCATATCTTTGATGCTCTTTTCACCCAACTGCCGATCTCTCCGCATGCTTGTCTCTCGTCGGTATACTATAGGCGCGTGTGTGTATCTGTTAACTTCAACGATCACGTGCCGCGATAAAAATACCTGAGCGAAGGGAAAGGACGTGTGCCGCAAGGAAGTAGAAATGTAAATGGCACATCGCGATCCTTCCCAGAGATTGGGCTGATAGTTGCGCGGTGCGAACTGTCTGCGCTACCTCACACACCGCCGCTTCGGGAAGTCGACATTAATCGAGGCCCCGGCATTTCCTCTCGAGAACATAACACCCAGATAGCGAGCACCGGTTTTCTACCATATATTTATCGATAATTATCCGTGCGAAGTCGGACTGGTAGGTGCGATTCAATTTGTCCGTGGTGAAGTCGAGTAAAGGGGTGGGTAGAAATTGAAAGGTTGCGGTCTGGCTAGACTGAGATCTCCAGGAAGGCGATCGTTATATAATTAGTCGCACTCGAGAACACAGCGTGGGGTGGGCTGGTGGTGTCGTAGTTGCCACGGCTATTTTACTTTATAGCGGGCGCGAAAGTAGTGCAAAGCACGGCAAAGCAATTGATCAATATAGCGCCAACAACCCCTCGTAACCACCCTCTCTCGGCTCTCCTCGCCCTGCGCCACCGCCCACCCGCCCGCCACCGCCACCGCCGCCGCCTCCTCTCCTCCAACTCCCAGCGGCGCAGAGAGAACGCACCCCCATAACAAGTTTCTTACTCATCTTTTTCGTTCAATAACTCTCCATCCAAGATGGCCACCGCGGTCGTCCCTCATTGGCTGGGGGAAGGGGTGGTCGCAGGGTTCTGTACGGGGTTTGGGTGACCCGAGAGGCAAGGAGGGCGAGAAAGAGAGCCGGCCGAACGAGAGCGAGCGAGCCTGCCCGCCGTGAGCAAGGGGAAAGAGTGAGAGAGGGTGCAGGGGAGGGGTTGGAAGCAGTGACGCCATCTATCTTCCGTTGCCTTGGCTCGGCGTAACATAAGGCAAGATAAATTGCGGGATCTCCCGGGTTCTTGAACCTTTCTGGCAAATTGCATAAGAATATCCACCCTCTACCTCACCCCCGGCCGCCCGCACCGCTGCCCGCACCACCCCAAGCCCTCCGACTGCCCTCGCGGCTCCAATGGAATTGGAATTAACTCGAATAAATCACCTCCATGGCTCTCTGTACGGCTACGCAGAAACTTGTTCGTCTCTCCGCCCGAAGGAGTTCAAATTTCTTTTCCTACCCTTCCTATCCCAGTAATCCTCCCAATTCATTCTCAACCCTTAATTTTTCTACCACCAAGCAATAATCGGCTAGTTATACCCGCCTGACGTTCGTCACGGTACTCCATTTAATAGGGAGTGACATTTTCAAATGCTTGCTGCCTCGTACATTTTTTTAGGATAATCATATTGACGGTAACACAATGGTGGGGTTGACCAATAAGAAATAATAACTCGAATCCAGTGTGTATAATAGCTTGACGAGGTTTTCCGTGTCTCTGGAAATTTGCCGGGGTGCTGTGAATGGGGTAGTGTGTCAAGGTAATTGTAAAGTCGAGAGTAGCAAATGGAAGATAAAACGATAGAAGCGCGTTAACTGCTCGCCGGTGTGTGAGTCATAAAACTATGCTGGCATCTGGTGGCACCGAGGAGAGCCCACCAAACAAGACGGGAAGATAGAGTATTGTGTGCGCCCGCGCATCATGGTCCATTGATCGGAAGATAGTAGAGGGCTATGGGCAGTATAAAATGGGTGACGAGCGCGCTACAGAAAAACTCTAATATTATTCCGGCCTCTCGCTCCTCGATATTTTATCCGTTCAGAATAAATCTTTCCCGATTCCGGTGATGTAAACGAAACGCTTAAATTGCGGAATGTTAAAAAATTCAAACTTTGCAGTGACAAGTGGCCGGTGTAAAAATGGGACTGTGACAATTCAAAAGATTCCCGCCGTACTTAATTAAACAGCTACGATCAAGATTGCAAATAAAAAATAAAAAATTTACATCGTATTCCAATGAAAAAAAGGCAAGAATTTCATGGACGGATTGATGGAAGTGGAAGAAGCGTGGAGTGACTGGTTATCATTAGCGAGTGGGATCCTGTATTGCTCTCTCCGTCTATTGGGTAGGTCAGTAAATCGGAAAGCGAGCTTTACGATTTGTTTACCCGGCTGAGTGGGTTATGGGTGCCGATTATATAGCCATAGGTATGCGGGGGCCATGTGATCGCGGCCATAAACGCGTCTGTTATGCGCTCGTAAACCGTGAGAGCCCCACTCGACGCTTGCCGGCGCTGCCACCACCGGCACCGCTCCACCGCCACTTCCACTCCGATAGAGCATCGTAAAACAAGAGTTTTACGATTCCTGCCTATCGCTGATGATACTCGGGCTGGCGTGGCTCGAGCCCGCCGGCCGCTTACACCTCCATTCAGAGTCACGTGAACGTTACACATTATAGCCGTTTCATTAACCCTTCTTCGCACTCCTTTTCCTTTCACATCTCCGGGTAAAGATCTCGCGGGGCGCGCGTTACTGCGCCGCAGACGACGACGACGACGACCCTTTCATTCAGAGGAGGAGCGAGCAGTCAATGGCTCGCCATAAAGATACGTGTACGATACCGGCTTCGCCGTAAAGAGAGGCCTCTACGATAAACCCGCTCCCTTCTAAAACACATACGCCCGTTCTGCCTACCGGACTCCCAGCGCATCAACAATCGAATGCATAATCGCTGCTAATCGAAGACAGCCAATTGCTCGCCTCATGAAATACAACTGCCTCTTGATACGCGAGATCAGACCGACGCCAGTAATGAAGTCCAATTGCGGTCAGACTTATACCACTTACGCGTAACCATAGTCCCAAGCTATCATCAATGAATCCAGTACGTGTTGTTAAAACGTTAAGGCTTGGCAAAGCTGTCGATGGGAATCGATGGAACGTAAATTGTACAAGAAGGGAGTGGACGGACGAATATGGGAAAATGGTCGATCCGATCCTGGTGGGCGCCGTTCAATCAGAGAGAACGGAGCGGCGCGACGCGGCGCGGCGCCTCGATCGGCGATGATGTCGCTGTTGGTACGTCACGAGCCGATGAAACGTAGGCTCTGACGTCACGGTGGGAAGGCTGAGGAAGAGGGGAGAGTGGCGTGACGTAATCGGGTCTAGGCGAGCGAGAAGGAGCGAGGCATGGTGCCAGCCATGCTGGCATAGGTAGGGGAAAGAAGAAAAGGGAGCCATTATAGAAGGGGCGCGACTAGGCTGAATCCTCCCCACCGACGGCGCTCGGCCCACCGAGGAAACAGCTGTCAGCTGCGGACTCTGTCGTCGTCTCACCCAACTCCTCTTCACCCTCCGTGCTCTACTCTTTCCTATACGCATACATCCAAACAGCCTTCTCCTCACCTACGCTTCCACACACGCGTCTGCCTCCATGTGACACAGCTTTCTCTCTCCTTGCGCGCCTGCTTCGCGTGGTGTGTGCGCGTTGAACCCATCCGCACGCACACACATGCTCTTTCGGTGGACTGCGAGAGGAGAGAGCAGTACGGAGGAGAGAGGGAGAAAGAGAGCGAGGAGAGCGAGTATCTCTACCCACCCCCAATGTTAAAATATTCCGGTGGGCGAGTGAGTGCGGGACGGGAATAGCCCGGGAGAGTTATGGCTGCCTCCGAGACTCAAATAACTCTTTAATCCGCGGGCGCGTGTACGCTCTCTCTTTCTCTCTCTCTCTCCCTCTCCCTCTCCTCCATCCCCCCACTCCATCCCTCTTTCTCTTCACGCGCTCCTTTTCACGAGAGCGGGAGAGCACTCCGAGAGAGCGCACAGCCTTTTCGGCCCCGTCCATTCTTTAGCTAGATAGCTCCTCTCTTTTCCCTTGCTCGCTTTGCTCATCTTTTCCCTCTCTCGTTCTCGAACGTGCCGCCTCCCTTCTGCATGAGAGAAGGACTGCCCCGTGAATGTCTTGGAAAAGTTAATTAGCCTCGGTTTGTTCGTTTTGCTGGGCTGCCTTCCGGTTACCAGGTTACGTGATTAATATTGCTGTTTACGATAGAGTAATGTCGCAAGCAAGGCAAGCGCGGCGTCAGTGGGTCAGCGAGGATGGGGAGGGAATGGCAGTAGTCTTGTTGGAATGGACATGTAAAAATGTGAAAAGAGCCTCCTGAACGTGAGATATGCCTCGGCGGTTCGGCACATTTCCGGGCATTATTCATTTGCGCAAGTGGACGCGCCACTGCTGCGAGAGGAGCGCGCGCCCTTTTTCATTTTATTAATACAGCGCCGCGCCGGCCAGCAGCACTTTATATGCCAGCCCTTACGTAGCGCACTTTGTTAATAATATTTAAATGTAATTCGAGGGGCCTGGGACGGTCTGCTGTGCGCATTTAAATTACGCGTTCCGACGGAAAGCCGGCAGAGGCAGCATGCGAGTAGAGAGAGGAGAGGCCCACGCTAGCCGTGAGATGTGAAGACGAGCGCGGGATAATAATTGTTGGAGAATTATTGAATAATAATACTTGCGACACGTTCGAAGCTCGGCGCGCTTTCGAGGAATATAAAGCGGATGCTGTAATTGCACTGTCACTCAAGGCGCACCACCGAGTTAATTATGGCGCGGCGCATTTCTCAATTGCACGTGGGGAGTGCTCGCAGTTTTACGTACGCAGCCAAACGCCACCAGCGGCCAGTGATATTTTCCTCTTGGAGAGTTGAAAAAAGCCGGGCTTAATGAAGCGAGCACGTACGGCCTGACAGTCGGCCCGATAACATAATTGTACAAACGCCACTGTACCCAAGAGAGAAAGGGAGAAGGAAAGAGAGAAGCGGGGCGCGAGGAAAGTGATGCGGTTACGCAACCACCAGTCGATTAAGACATCGGCCAATTTGTAGGACATAAATTCCGCGAGAATTCATGGGCATCGATGTACTCTACTCACTCAATAATTAAATGCGCCACTCTCTCTCGCTCTCCCTCAGTCTTGCGCGTCACATTCTTCCTCGCATTTGCATGAAATTCGTGAAGGGCGCATCGGCCAACTGTATGCGTAAACACGCAAATTAAATATCGGAGAGAGAACCAGCGCAAGAGATAGGCGCGGCATGGTCGGGCAAGAGAGTGAGAGTATCGGAGAAGGAGGAGAGAGAGTGAGTTTTCGTTCGCGTGTAAGAATATACACGATCACCGGGGGCGCCAGAAAGATATATCGTTCGGCCAATTTGTTCTTCGTGAGGAAATCCATTATTAGGCCAAGCACGAACTTTTACGACTAATTGTAAGCGTTCTCTGCACGCTCTGCCCCCCTGCGATGTACTCTACCTACTCCGTAGAAACTCCCGAGCACGCTCCTCTCCACGTGGAAAGAAATATGTAATCCTCCTCCTCCTCCTCCTCCTCCCACTGCCGGCCTCTGTGTATTCTGCGACGGCTAATTTCTACGAGCAACAAGGCCCATTGGGATTCTGACGAATGGCGCTAGTATTATCCGTATAAATCGCTCACGGTGCGATAAGAATCCTCGGGCGATTCCATTGATAATGTTAGGCGAAATGTACGAGCGGCGCGGCGCGGCGCGGCGGAGAGCCGCGTGTCCTTCGAGTGGGCAAAAGCGGCAGTTGGCCGATCGGATCTCGTTGCGAAAGCACTCTCGGCCGACTGCCTCAAGGTTCCAAGGGATGACTGAATGAAAAGGCAGCGGCAGCAGCAGCAGCGGCCAGGCGCTTACCGTTAGGCGCTCGGGGGTGGCTGTGAGTTTTATTACCGTCAGGTAAAGCGCTAAAAAGAAGGCAAAGTCGAAGTGGAGACCCGGCGGCAAAAAATGGCCCGGGTGCTTTTTGTTGCGCCAAGGACGAGTGACTCCGGGCACTGGGAATAGAAGATAAGCGAGAAACGAGGAGGACCTTTCTCGACCTCTCCTTCCGGCCCTGTCCTATGCCTCGCTGGAAGCAAAGCCCTCCTGAGGCCGCCAGCAAGCCTATCTACAAATCTTTCTTCGTTTCATTCGTTCCACCAAGATTGCCAGGAAAAGTGAGACATTTCCAAGTGCGAAGTACACAAGTGTAACTCGCCCGTACAGGAAAGTGTCAAAGACTGATAGATTGAGCCGAGTAATTGATAGCCGCAGAAACCTAAGTGAGCACCGACATTCAATCGAAGTTATTACCATGCAAATTCAAAGTGGCCGGCAGGCTAACTAAGTAGCGATGCTAGTAGAACGCAGATTGGACATATTTCACCGGTAGGAAAGCGGGGCGCGGGTTTCTATCGATGTGGAGATAAGCAGATATGGGAAAGGCCGCTTTTTTCGAAATTGCCGCAGAGCCAAGGCCGCAACGAGCGACTGGTGGTCATAAGCGAATGAGGACAGCAGTCGGTCATTCGTGAAGCCGTAAATCAACCTGGCTGACGTTTCTCGGCTTTGCTAGGAGGTCGGAAAAAAGGAGAAAAAGGCGGGGGGAGGGAGGCATCGGGGGTAAAAAGTCCGCCGTCCGGCTTGTTATAAGCGGTCTCGGGCCAGCCGGATGGTAACTCGTGGGATGAGTTGGGACCTTAAAGAAGGGCCAGCCAGTCAGCCAGCAAGCTAGCCAGCCAGCCAGCCAGCCAGCAGCAACAGCGAGGAGGGAAACGAGGAGAGATTCAGCCCAGGAACAATGCCCAAAGTCACGGAGAAGAATGCGGTCCGTCGGGCTACGAGGACGCACGAACCAACTTCGTGGGTGCCCAGTGGTCCCCATCGATACTCTTTCACGAGACAACACGCGCGTTCTTTTCTACTGGCGACAAATACACCAGAGAATTTACTGCACCGCCGACCGTTACGTCATTTAGTGTCTTTCAGGCCAACCGCACACACACCCCGTCCGTACCAAGCCTCGCGTCCCTCGAAAAACCACCGCGCGCCACAGTCCAGCACCAATTCTCTTATACGACCTGCCCCGAGCAGTTTCACGCGGAAGCCACTTTTACAATCCACCTTATTACAATGTAAACTGCAGTGAACGCGCGAACATTTCACCAGCACTTGCGCGCGAGTGGAAACGTCGACGTGCTAATGCACCTTTAAGTAATACGGACAGAATTTTGTGAGAGAGGAGTGCGCTGATGTCACTCCCGCACCCAGATAAGAAACTCAGACAGCCTTTCCCACCCCTCTCATCCCGCCACTCCCTTCTCGCGCCAGCCACCCTCCACTCGAGTTCTCCCGCTTGAATTATGAAGGTGATTTTTATTATTCGCCCACCTCCCCCGCCCTCCTTACAGCCGCACTCGGCTTTCTTTTTCCTATCTGCCAAGGGAGAACTCATAAGCGCCGGCTGCGCGCGGGCGCCGGCAACTTTTTCCCAAGTGCTTACATACCTGCCAGCGCCACGCAGAGGAACACGCGGAATTCTACTAGAAGTTCCGTGCGTACAGCGAGAAAGCGAAGTTACAAAATCATATCGACCCATTCGAGTCTGAGTAGAAAGCACAGCGCTCTGGGCGCACTTCGTAAAGTAAAAGTGAGTGTTGAGAATACTGTTTAAGAGAGAACGATGAGAATCGTATGGTTCCGACGGCACCGTAAGAGTCTTCCCACAACTGGTAATGAGAGCGAAGTCTGTGTGTTTTGGGATCAAAAATGAATTTTGGGCTAGGGCTCTGGAATTTTTTCTACTTCTTCTTCGATGCAAAGAAACACTTTCTACAAAATTTCAGCCCCGGAAAAGGTCGGGAAGTCATGAAAACATAGGAAAAACCATCGAAATGAAATATTCCAGATCGGTTTTCCATGTGTTTTCGGTCGAATTCCGGCATTTCCCCCACAACATTTATGTTTTTTATCCGTTTTGAGACACGAGCAATCGAAAAATCAAGCGTTCGTCCCGGTCCCAGAACCTTCGAAAAATCGAAAATTTTTGAAGGGGTATGCCTTAAAAAATTTGCGAAAAAATGAATTTTGAGCTAGGGGCCTGGAATTTTTTCTACATTTTCCTCGATGCAAAAAAACATTCCCCACCAAGTTTCAGTCTCGGGAAAGGTCGGGAAGTCATGAAAACATGGGAAAAACCATTGAAACTAAATATTCAAGATCGGTTTTCCAAGTGTTTTAGGCAGAATTCCGGCATTTCCCCCACAACATTTATGTTTTTTATCCATTTTGAGACACGAGCAATCGAAAAATCAAGCGTTCGTTCCAGTCCCAGAACCTTCGAAAAATCGAAAATTTTTGAAGGGGTATGCCTTAAAAAATTTGCGAAAAAATGAATTTTGAGCTAGGGCTCTGGAATTTTTTCTACGTTTTCCTCGATGCAAAAAAACACTTTCTACAAAATTTCAGCCCCGGAAAAGGTCGGGAAGTATCAAAAACATAGAAGAAACCGTCGGAATTAGACGAAATTAATTATTCAGATGGGTTTCCCCACGTGTTTTCGATACAATTCCGGCATTCCTGCAACTGGTTCTTTGTTTTCTATCTGTTTTGATACTCAAACAATCAATTTATGAAGCGTTCCGCAAAGTTCGAAAACATTCGAAAAATCGAGTTAATCTGAAGGAAAACAGGAGTTAATATAAAAGCATATAATAATGGAATCAAGATAAAGACAAACCGGGAAAGAGAGGGAGAGGAATGCGAAGCGATGGCGCAGTGCAGCCGACGGACTCGTCGGGTCGGCTGGCTCGAAGGCCTATGATATAGCGAAATGGGATATCAGCTAATCGGCAATGGGCCGAAAGACTGGCGTGCCGCCGTAAACAACGTTAGTGTAATGTACTCGGCTGACGTAACACCCGAGGCTGGCTCATCGGCGTACTCTCTCTCTGTCTCCGTCTCTCGGTGCGCACGTACACACTAACCACCGGGGAGACAACTCTCCGCCGGAGTAGAAGTATGTGCAGTGCAGCGAGCGCTCCCTTCGTAGAGAGTGGGATCGGCGCAGTTTCTACAGGCAGTGCGCGGTGGTTGTTGCTCGGTACTCTGCACGATCTCGCACGCTCTCCACGTATGTATTTACGCGATACTCATGTGCGCGCACCGCAGGGGTGGCGGCGCGAGCCACCGGCGGGGCGGAGGAGGTGCGGGCGCGCGCGCGCGCGCTCTCGCTGCGAGAGTTATGACGTCGCACAATTAGCAGTTCGTGTGAGAGAGATCGATCGCCGCGGAGAACATACATCAACGATGTAAACGCAGGACACGCGGGGGAGTGTACGCCAGTGCAGAGTCCCTCTAGTATGCACGCGGCACACTCGACACACCGGCCAAAGTAGTGGAGACAGTGGCATCGGTCTCTACCGCTCTGCGCCATACTAGCCGACCACTATCTCTCGCCGCACTGACCCCCATCTATGTAATATCCTTTCTCAACTCTTGCCCTTCAGCCTGATTCACCTTTCCCGCCCTACTCTTGACATCAAACTAACAAACCGCTCACGATACCGAAAGAGCCCAAAGACAAAGCTTGATGCGAGCAGTATTAATAAAGGATGAAAACCTCGGCGGCTTGGTCATGCATTGATAATGAGGGAGTGGGCTCGGGGCTTTTTCGGATGTTGTTTTATCTGGCGAAAGCCGAGAGGCAAGTGAGTGCTGCCGAGGGCGCAAGAGGTGCTCTCTTCTCGTTTTGTCAACAGCAGAGAGAGATGAATATTTAGCTTTCGCCGAATTACGAGCGCGTCGCGCCACTAACATTAGCGCGCATTCTCTCCTTCCCTCCTCATAAATGTGCCGATCATTCGCGCTATATCGCTACTTCCGTTTACGCTTCATTAATTTTAATTAATTCCTCGAGCTCCAGCAGCCACCACCACCACCGCCGCCGCCGCCACGGCCGCCGGTCGCTTGGACGCGACCGCCCCGGAATGATAAATCTCGCCCGGGCTTATTATCGATGTTTTTGAGCGATGCGCCGGGAATAAAGTCGCGCCCGTGGATATTATGCGCCGCTGTGCATCGTTAACGCTTATTATGGCCGGGTCCGAGCCAACTGACGTTTCAATTGTGTGAGCCACTACTCAATTAGAATCACGCAGCCAGCGGCCAGTGCGAAAATCATGGCGACAGTGTACGGCTTGCGTTCGCGCTTATGATTCATTTAAAGGAATAGTAAGTCTTTTACCTGGACATATTGTAGGCCATTTTGCCGATTCCTTGGGTGGCACATAATCGAATAATTGTGAAAATGATGGTCGATGGCGGAAACACTGGATATATCGGTCACTGATCGCGTTAAGGGAGTGTGGAATTGGGGCGGGCAACGGGAGGCAAGTGCGGCGAGTGCGGCGCATTCACCGGAGGAGTTATCTTCTGCTCGGCGAGTGCACCGGCAGTATTTCTCAAGGGCGCGTGCCACCGAGTTAAGTTACGAGGCGTTTATGAGCCATAAGCGATTTCACGGGGTAGATAGAGTTACTTAGAGGAGTTATTTCACTACTTTCGTGGATACGGCGCGAGTGGGACGGGCCAAGTTGACGCGTCTTGCGGCACCTCGCTCGACTGGATCAGAAGGACCGCCTGCGACTGTCTGATTTACTATGGTGGACCCCGAGTACTATGGCCCTGCTCTACCCTAGCTCTCTCTCTCCCTCTCGCTTGGGATAGCATTTTCTAACGGGGGTAGAGGACCGACTGGTTAGAAATGGGGAGTAGGGGATCGCGGGGTGGGGCTTCGCCAGGGCTTTTGTCAACCATATCTCACCAGATCTCGATGCCCCAAGCACCCACCCATACCCAATCCACGACAGACACGACTTTTAGCCCCAATTTTTCTACATCTTTACCAGTCCTCGAGTATTATGCCGATAATGAACTCCATCAATGCACGGCGAAGCCCCTCGTTCACCTCGGCGTTTACTCGAGAGCTGTCTAAAAACGGAATCGAGCTTGATTTATGTGGGATCGGTCGCGGGGTTAATGGTAAGAAATTGCGTGCTATATGCGTGTAAATTTATCCGCACGCCCGCTCCATCGCGATTGCCTATGCGGTGGCATTCTTGCGCGATGAAAAAGCTCGAATTGCGGGATTCCTGCATCGCGTTAGCCCCCTCGCATCCCGTCACTCCGTTTCCAATGGCCCTTGGCTTGGATTCCTTCGTCTCAGCGAGTAACAAAGCGCGGCCACTTGGTTTTAAGAGGGCCCTAATCAAATTAAACTTGCAGTCGGCACCCCCGCCAAAGCCAAGACACACTGGCCGGCCAGGCTGAGGCAAAATAATCAAGCCGTTAAGCAGTAAAGAGGGAAAAAGTGCGGAGTGCAAAATTGTCGGGTGCGAAGAAATGGGTTGAGAGTTAGTCGGGTAGAGGATGGTCACAAATTTTCACAATGGAGCCGGGGCACATGGTGATAGCTCCGAGGAACCCTCCGCTGAAGAATAGATTATGGTGGCGTGCTTACACGATGGGCGCTGCTGCCTTTACTACGGTGGAATCCTGCCATAATAACCCTCCCAGGGTGCCACCCCTTAACTCCCGGTGGTATGCGCGAGCAGAGCCGAGCATAATTTCCCTTTTTATTCTCATTTAAAACCTCTTCACGGACCGATAGATTTCTTTAGTCAAATTAATGACACATGCACGCCAATGCTGATTCCTTCGCGGCAACCCATGACGTATGCCTGCCCATGAAAGGGCATATGCCACTGGTACTATTCAAGTATCGCCGAGCCATTCCACGCCCAGACTGTTTACCGTGCTGCATTAATTTGCCTATTCTCCTGACAAAGGAAACTTAATGGTTCGAATATTCCCACTCTAAGCGTGGAGGGCTTGCACGATTCATTCTTCTCGGCCAACTTTCAGCTGAGAGTCCAAGTCAAGAGTGAAACTGTTAAAGGGTGATTGGAACACGTTCAGTGGCGGGTTTGTCAAAAATACCATAAAAAAAGGAGTGTTTGGCTGTGGAGGGTGAAATCGTGGCGAAATTGGGCATGCAACGTCAGCAGTCATTGTTCGATTTGGGAACTGATCGGGATAAGGCTGGGTTGGGTATGGGCCCCCGGCAATCCGCTCGGAAATGAAGCTATCAGAGTTGAATTCTCCAACGATCGATCGCCCTCGGCTACATCATGATTCCTTTTACTAATACACACCCGGGTGTCCGTTGCTTTATAAGCAGGTAATCGGTATTGCAAATCGGATAAGTGCTCGTTAGTATTAGCGGAACTATGGGATCGAGCCCTCCCTCAACCATAACTACCTGTTTTACTCTGGAAATTCATGAGCTCTCTACATCGGCTTAAAAATCACTTTGCTATGGACACTCAAGATGAATGCTGATTGCTTGCATGCCGGCGGATGCAAAATTCGCACACATGCTCCACCGCTTTCCCACGTGGGTCAGCGCAAGGTTCACTTACTCGAACGCTGTAATCTTCGAATTGGTACGGTGAGCCTCTCGTACCATGGAAGCGGTTATCTGCAACCGGTCATCATGCAGACCGGCACCCATAAGATGAAGATGTTTCCTGACTCGCCAAAATCTTCGCGTCGTGATCACCGCTACTCCACTTATTGAAATCCGATCTGTCGAGAGGTGCCCCCCTTTCCTGAGCCTCGGTTACAAGTGCGCAAGTTTGAAAAGCAAAAAGTTTTCCTCGTAATGCCAGGAGACCGAGTCTCTTGAAGGGGCCAAGAGGCTAGCGATGAATACAGGTGTAGCAGAGCCGAAGTCTCGCCAATTTCAATGTTTAATTTGACGCATCGATGGATCCCTAAGGCTCCCACCCTCTCAATTAGACTGTAAATGAAGTCGAAAGCTTGGTAAGCCTGGACAGAGGCCTCATTGGCTAGAGAGAGTGAGAGAGGGCAAGGGAGATCGGGAGAGAACACGCCTATACACATAGCAGACCGTCTGGACGCTGCGAGTTGGCTCCTGGGGTGTGATGTTGGACTAACGACGAGAAACCAGTATATTAACCACGCCAGCCAGCAAAGCTCTCTCGCTCCTTCTCCCTCTCTCCCTCTGGCTGGCTGAGCTGTCAGGCAACTCGAGCGTGTCTGTGTTACCTGGCAGCGTGAACACAGCGAGAACATGAGACCCGACTCTCAAATAGATGGACAAAGTCTACCAAGTGGTGCGACCGAAAATCAAGGTCTAATGGCGCGCGCCGGTCAATACTACGGCCTGCTAGTCTGCCTAAATCCAACTTGAAATATCGTAATATGCGCGCGCGAGAGAGGGAGGGAGGGCGGGGATTGCGTAACAGCAGGCGGTGATATTCAGGGTTAACTGGTCAGGTGTGTGGGAGCCTGTGTGTATGTGTGTGTGTGTGCTGGTAACACGGTTTCGGGACTGCGAAACTAGCGACACCGACTATGCTACTAGGTGTATATGCCGGTGGCGGCGGTGCAGACTGCAGGGGGTGGTGCTCGCGAGGAGGGATGACAAACGACATCACAGCTTGGCAGTGCGCTACGATCGCGTGATCCATAACTGTCATCACTTCTAAACTGGATCTGCCCGAATTCAGATTGCCCGAGTGCGCGCACTACTCCGCTCTCGACTCCCACTCTCTCCCTCTTTCTCCCTCTCCCTCCCTTGGCCGCTCCAAACTCACTCACTCTCGATGCACCACACCGGCGTCGTCGACAGGTTGGGAAAGTCGTGAAGCGTGTTGAGTGATTGAAGTCCGGCCGCGTTTCACGATGCAACGGTGATGCATCGAGCACTACCGATCGCGCAATGGCTGCGGTGCAATGACTTAAAACAAAGCGAAATACGCGATCTTTTGCCGATGATACTGTCCCCTCGACTCTCTTCGATCTAGTCCTTGCCTCGATATCTATGTATAGGCATAGACAGAAGCGATCCGAAGAGACCTAGTTAAAGACGATATACGCAATTACGGTGTCCTGCGAGTGTAGGTAAGTATGTACATTTGCAGAGGAAGAAGTAAAGGGATGGAGTTATCTATCGTTGTAAGAATCATTGTGTCAGCCCATAATTGCAGAGGGTTCGATGGGATTGACTTAGATTGCATGAGGGTAAAGGGGTAAGTATGTCGAAGAGGATGGTGGCCGAGTGAAAAAGGGTATTTGCATAGGAAGAATGAGCGGGTCACAGAGATAGAGGGAGACCTATCCGTTGTAAGGCGTCTTAGGAAGAGAAAGAGCCGTAAGTAGAGGGCTTCGCAAGAAGGGTAATGGAACAGGAGTTCTTGCCGAGGCTTGGAAGAGTGAGAGAATAGCTGAGGAGAGGAATACAGCTCGCGCAGTGAGCGAGCGGTTGCGACCGCAAGGCCGCAACCGCAGTGTGGGAAGTGAAACGAGCCGAGTGGCGTAGCTTTTAATGGACTCGGGGAAACAACATTAAGTTAAGAGCAAAGGCGGGGTGTGAGAATTACACGGAAATAGTCGCGGCCGTCGTAAAAGCGGCGAAAGGGAGAAAGAGGGTGGGCCACGATTCATAAACCACCAATTACCCCGTTGACTTCTTCTCGCGGGCCGGCCGCAAACTTGAGCCATCTGTCGCGTGATCGATATCGTCAATCAAAGTTTCCTTTTTTTTTAATCCAAGTCTAACTTTATTTCGCCCAGTATCAAAGTTTCCACTTATGAGAAACGGCTGGCTGCGTTTAGTGGGAGGGTGTGTTCCATGGGATGATAAATTCAGGGAAGATAGAAACCTGATTAGATTAAAGAAGGATTCCTCGAGGTGGTGGTGCTTTCTCGGCTGCGGCACCGATTCTCCAGCCGCAATCCCCACTTGAGTGAAATTAAATATAGGGGGTTGGTTTGCAGTAGCGGCCGGCTCCTAACACGATTACCTATAGGTTACACTTCTCTGCTCGCCTCTGCCAGCAATTCTACTCCCCCGATTCGGCCTCTCGCGCGCGCTATTTCTTTCGGCCTTATCTGCCACCGCAGATTTTCCCCTCGAGCGATCGCCTTGACAAACATCTCCTACTTGTATATGAAAGTCGCCGAGTTCGCCGGGCCTCGAAATTTATGTTGGTTGCCCTACCTACTTAACCGACTGCTATCTTGCAAAAAGGCTGCCAGCCAGATAAGGAAAAATGCGGGGAGGATGCTGGCGGCGAGCACATTCTCTACCCTAGCTACTTCTCGATACTTCATGCACAAGTATGAAAAATAGCAACGATCGATGAAGCATCCATCGAACTTAATGGTTGCGTAGAAATGTCTGGAGGAAACAAGGCACCGGGCTAGAGGCTAATAGGGGTAGCATTGTAAAATTGCGGATTGGCGGCGGGCGATTGTAAAGATAACGCTAATTCCGGGTGTTTCGCACCCCCGAGTGGGGCTCGATACGCTAAGATGAGAGCTGTGGTGCGGGCCAGTAGACGATACCCTTGCAGCCCCTATGATAGGAGTAAAGGGCGGTTCCCCGAGGGGTGGACGAGTAGGAAGAGAGCGAGTGGAGAGCAGAGTGGAGCAGTGTAGAGCAGCAGCAGCAGCAGCACCAGCAGCAGCAGCAGCAGCGTGCTGCCCGCACCAGGCGCCCCTTCGCATATTTCACTGGGAATTTACGAGCCTCGATACGACAGGGAAATTGCAAGAATGGCGGAGTAATCTATCTCTCCTTGCCTCCGTGGGCTCTCTCTTCTTTTCCCAGGTTCCCTCGCTCTCTGAAGCGGCTTCCCTCTTCCCGCTACACACGTGTGGCGCGTCCGCCGCACCGACCCACCAACGAACGACGAACCAACACGCGCACCCCCCGCGCCCCACCCGCCTCATCCAGCAGCCCAGAAGAAGAAGAAGAAGAAGAAGAAGGAAGGAAATTCCTCTATCTGCCGTCTCCCCAGATAAAAGGGGATTTGTCCTTCCGGTCCGAGTTACCGCGGCCATCTAATTGTGTTATTGAGATAAGGGCACCCCGATCTACCATCTCCCCTGGAGCGAGCGAGAATGTGCGCGCCGACTTCCAATCTAATGCCGGCAAAGACTTAGCCCTACTTGTTTACTGCTACTTCCAGCAGATGACATGAATTAGTAAGCGACCCCCGACGAGTTCATTAGCCGGCCCCACACAATCCTCCCCATGCCTTCGCTTTCTTACTCTCCTCTTTTTCATGTATCCACTTAATGTGGACCGTGGAATCCTGACTCGCAGGATCCGCTGCGCGCACTTTTATCGCGTAATAATTGCGCGAAAGTATGCCACCGGCCGCGCGAATTTTCCACCCACACCACTTAAGGCACGTTCGCCTGTCTTATCTAATGCGGCATTGGCTCGTGGCGTGTGTACGTGACACCGACACGAAAGCCCGGCTCCTCCTAATCGAAGCCGAGCGCGAGGACTGATTCGAATCGCTACACGCTCTTGCATCATAAAGCTTGCTTAATTGCCTGGGGCAGTGAGCACCAGTTAACGGGGCTCATAACTAAAAAGTTAATTAGTGGTCCACTTTCACCGGCGGTGGAGATCCTAACGCGGCGACTTCCACATGAACAGCGTGTCTACGATATGAGGGAAAAAGAGGGGGAAAAAAATTGGGGAAGGAGAGAAGGGGGTTTCTCTTGGGGATGAGTCTGGATAGACAGGAGTAAACGGTACCGGGAGGAGAGTGGGAGGGTGGTGGAGAGTATAGGTAACAGTACTTGCTGTACATGGGTAATACATATACGTAGATAGAGGAAGGGAACCCCCTGTGCCATGGGCTGGCGCTCTCTCTAGCTATATCTACATAACGTACTGTACCGTATCCACGGCCGCTGGTCGGTTTAATTTAACACAGCAGCTGTAATCCCATCCATTACGCCCGCGGTAATATACGATCGCTCGAGATTCATACTCCGTTTTTTCACTAATTAACAGACGGGACAAATCGCTCCGGCGATCCAGCCTCCCTCCGCGCTCCTGGCTCCTGCCTCCTCTTGTAGCATACAGCACTCTGTGCCAGCCAGCGTCCACTCTCTGGGAAAGTGTGCGTGTGTATGCCAAGCGAAAAGCACGCTCACCAACACTCACTTCTGGTTCTCTCTTCGCGGGGAAAAACAGGAGGGCGCGCGCGCGCGCGCGCACGTCCGCGTCCGCGTCGCGACGCGAACGCTTTGTTTCTTCGCGCCGAAATTTACCCCACTCCTCTTGTTTTACACCGCTTTCATTTGGAGCGCGTCACCGGGCGAACGTCCACTCGCTCGGAGCCACGGTCGTCCGTTTGCCCGGTGTTAAATCTCGCGGACTAATATTTGGTTATTTAGGGGGCCGGAGTTAAAGTCCACCGCGCGCGGTCATTGCGCGATTCACTGACTGATGCACCCGCACCCGCACCCACTCTCCTCCCTCTTTCATGCCGGCCGCGGCCTTTCGCCTCGTCCAATTTCGAGGTGCGTCCAGACAGCCGCTATTAACTCCCGCTAGTCCCGCCGGACAGAGAAGAATGGACGATTGAAAGAGTCGCGAAAGAGCAAGGGATGCAACTATTAATACTGGCCGCGGTTGAAGAGTGACTCTCATCAAAGAGGACAATGGGAAACATTCATAACCGGAGGCCGGGCGCACCACCAGCCGCTATCATAAGTAACCAGGAACAATTTGTTAATACCAAAGGCAGCAAACCGCGCGTGAATGCATCACATCTGCGCTATGATTTGCGAAAGAGAAGAGGCATCGGCGGCTCTAACTCAAGGGAGACGGAAGTGGCGCTCTCTCAAGTAAGCGTAAATCTGATGCTGTTTAATTAAATTTAAATGATTGTTACGACGTTTCGTCCAAAAGCGCGCCGGGACGATGCTTCATTCGCGAGAAGTAACGGACGCTCCGGCCGCCAGAGGATCCCATTTATCTAGGGGCTCTCGCATAAATTGCGAATATGAGTATTTCTGTGCCGCGCGCTACACTCTCCCCACTGCTCTCCTGTCTGTGAGAATACTTGAGCAGTGCGGCCGCGTGTGTGTATGAACTCGCTCGCGGACGAGCGTTTCCTGCAATTACAACAAAACGCTCTCACTTTAGTTCGCACTTACTTCTCCTTACATAAACGTTATTACGTCGAATGAATCGCTGGTACTTGGGACATTGGAGGGTGGCGTTGCACCCCGCTTTAACAGAGGCCCGGAGGACAGGACAGGGTGGACGGAGGGCGCGAGCGCGGGGGTTGGGGCGGGAGTGGTGCTCTAGGCGAGATTTGCATTGCATAAAACATATGCCCACGGCGCGGCGGCGCGGCGGGCGCCGAGCGGGATAAGAAAGCTGCTTACTCAGCGGAGATGAGAATACGTAGCCAGGCCGCTGCTGCTCTTAAGGCAGAAAAAGTTTGCCTCACTTTGCGATTGTATGGTGGCAGGGCATTACGAGGGGGACTACAGAGAGGAAGAGAGGTCGGCAGCCTGCCCGAGAGTAACTTATGGACGAGGCGCCGGAGAAAAGAAGCGTCAAGGGCGAAAGTCACTTTGCTATTGTTAGAAAAATGCACATTAGCCTGGATGGAGTGCAGCCTGCGTTCCATGCTAATGCAGAATCGGGCCGACTTCCAACCCCGCCCGAACTTCACCGTCCAAACATTCTAATAAGACTCATCAAAAAGTACATTATGAAATATCGAGTCCCGAATTTTAAGAGAAAGAGGTGGTGGAGGGTGTGAGAATCGGCGGGCGAAGGGTGGGTAAATCGGCCGGTACACAGGATGCCGGAGCTCGTTCAACGAGAAAAAGATGTATCCTCGAATAGGTCGAGGGGGGTGTGCGTGAGCATTTAACTTGAATTATGACAGTCATTTCCAGATAGATGCCTGCACGCTCTCTTAGTTTATAAGCTGGAAGAGAGACGATCTCAGGGGGCGGTGAGGGGGGGTGGTGGGCTGAGAGTGGAGAGGGTTGGGTTGAGAGGAGCGATAGGAGAGAGAGCGAGCGGCACAACAGACGATAGACATGCGCGAACGCCCCGGCAAAAAGTATTCGAGAGAAAGAGATATAAAGAGAAGAAGAAAGAGGCGCAGGGGATGGTGGTGGTGGTGGTGGTGGCTGAGAGGAAGAGAGTCAGAGAGAGTTGGTAGGCACTCGAGCGAGAGGGAAGCGAAGAAAGCGGCGATGTAAGGAAACAAATCAAGCCGTCTGTTGGCTCGTCTCGAGTTTTTAGTGGCGAGGCTCCAAATATTTGCTTTGGTCGTCAGTGGCCGCGGTGGCTGAACTGCTCTGTGCTTAGGACGGATATATACTTACACACCAACGAGAGGCGGAGTGACTCGGCCCCTCTCTCTCTCTCTCTCTCTCATTCCCTCCTTCTAGTTTCGCAGTGGAAACGTGGAACTGGCCCGCCGCGTTGAGCTGCTTCCTGCCCGACCTTACGAATCCGCTTGGCCGCTCCCGAGCCAACAACCCATACCATCCGCCGCGGTCGGCTTTAGTATCGTTCGTACTTGTTCGAGTACACCATCCCTCCGCCTCTCGAGCTTTCTATGAGTAGAGAGATCCTACGTTCAAGCCCCCGAGTAGCCCCCTTTCCATCGCGCGTTCAATACGGGCCGGCTCTCCGACTCTCTGAAGTCGCTGCCAAGAATACGCTGGAAACCCGTTCGTCATGCACATTATTATACGAATGCCACGATACACCGGCGTCGCGCATCTAATCCCCCTGCCGCCCCCGGAGCCACTTTTCTTCCACTGCCGCCGCCGCCGCCGCCACCGTCTCCTTGCACTGGACTCTCCTGGCTACTACTGAACATACGTATGTAAGAGGGAAGCGAGTCGGGCTTTATGCTCAACGGCATCGTATCTCTCCTCAAGATTTGGCATGAGACGCTTTATGGGCGCAATATGATCCACTGGCCCCTCGTATAGAGTCGGACCCTTTTAAAAGTGTCACGCTTAATAGCCCCAGGCCAGAGACATTGCGAATGTGACATTGGGTGGAATGCTATTAGGCTGGAGACACGTTACGCCCAGCCAGTACCCTATTGTCTCGAACGATCCTCCGCTCCAGATCTCTGGTCAGTTTAACCGGGTATCGAAACCATGTCAAAAGGCAAATACGCGTAAATTTGCGCTGGCGGAGCGACGTGCGCGAATACAAATGGACCGGTTGCCACTGCCAACACCTCGGGAGAGCCGTTTGACAATGAAGTCACGAGGGGGGTTGGCGCGCGCGAGAGAGCGCGATTGATGAAACATAAAAAAGAGTCGCTCGGAGGAAATAAATCGAAATTCCAGGGACTACCGGTTATGTTATATACGGCGGAGAAGCTAGCGTGGCTGGCTGGTGTCGCCACTCGAGGCGAGTCAGCGATTTCGACTATCCGTTCTTGCTAAGGGCCCTAGTATATTTATTAACGCTTGGCACCTTGACAGCTACGTGTGGAGAAGCCCACTGCCAGAGAGAAAGAGAGGCAACACACCGACACTGTCTGGATACCACGAGTTTGTCTTTAACAAGTCGCCTAATGAATGAGCCATCGCACAGCCGTGAACAGAAATAGAGCCAGAAAACGGCGTGTCACTTCTTTCGTCCAACGAGGAGCTTTCGCATCCACGTGCTCCTGCTGGTGCTCTCTTCGGATAGGATCGGGGGGCCCGGGGCCCGGGGCCCGGGGCCCCTGCTACACTTGGAATCAAGAACCCCATCGAACCGCGCAATCGAGAGTCCAAGGATACCGGGGATTCCGCGGCTCTGTGTCGCCGGGCCGATAATGAGTCTCAATGAAATTTTAATTCTCCTAATTTGTACGAATTCCGTGGGCGTCGCCACCGCCAATTTCGGCTCGCCACTGACTTACGTAACGCGGATTTAAAGTGGCGCGCTCGCCTCTCGTAAGAGTCGAGAGTGAACGCAGGAAAAGTTGGGAACTTTCGAGCTGCCGGCTGCAAAAACGTAAGTGGGTGCTAGCACCTGGTATAACTTCTACAATTCCAATCATTTCAAATCGAATGCGATTCTTCTCTTTAAATTCATAATTACCGTTAAGGAAATAGCGGGGCTAATTAGTCCAGCGTACTTTTCCTAGCGAGGCGAACCATTTCGATCTCTCGTGCGTCCGGCCGATCTCTGATAGTATTCACGGTGCGAAAATTCATTCGGCTCAAAACGCGGCCATTAATTAATTACATTACGCATGAACGCGCGCGCCTCCGTTAACGCACTATTTACACGGCAAGATGAATTGGACGGGCATTCGTTATCGGGGCTGGCGAGCCTGCGGAATTACGTGCGGGAGCGCGATTTTGTAAATACACGCGGCTGAATTTAATTATAAGAGGAGATGATACTGCGCTCTGTACGTGGTGCGTGTGTTGCACCTGGAAAACAGAGAGGAAGAGAAAGAGAACAACTGAGGAATACAGAGGCCGACTGCGAAAGGAGGAAAAGGATCGCGTGATAACGGGAAACCAGAGGAAGCAACCCTCCACACAAGCAGACACACGCACACACAGAGACACGGGCACACAAGTGTGCTGCTTCAACTGGCACCTACAACTAAGCTCGAAATCCTTGAGCTTAACTAATTCCCCGCATGAGTTACCGGCATGCCACGGGGCTAATGCCAAATAAATATCCGGAATGCAGATTATGCTAATCTCCGCGGATGTCAGGACGAATGACGTATGATATACGATTGGGAAGCCGCAAAAGTGGAGTACGAAAGCCGGAGATGCTATCTACGACGTTCGCCCCGAGGAGCATAGTCTAGGTGTTAGTTTGTGCTAGTCGGCTCTTAATTGGCTTGAAAAGGAGGACTAATTAAAAAGAAGGGAAAAGTTTAGTGAGGATTTCTGACTCCTCAATCCAGGCCAAGGTATACTGACGGTGAATTAGTGGCGGGGTCCGGTAGTGGCAGTGGTCGGGTGCTATCTAAGTAGCAAGTGGGTAAGTAACTTGGAAGTTGGAGGGTTAGACTCCTCACCTCCACGCCACAGTAACACCTGCATAAAATGCGCGCGTGCCTGTGTGCTTCTGGGAGAGCAGCAGCGAAGAAAGCCCAGCCTGTTTACGGTGTGGGCGCAACTCTCCTCTCTCTCTCTGTGTATGTGTATGCGCGCGTGTCTGTACATGTGGGTAATGCGGCTGGTAGCCACCTTCGGCCGGAGTTTACCTTGCCGGGTAAACTCCTGCCGGCAGTAGGTAGCCACTGTGGAAACTCGAGTCTAATGCAAAGTAATGTTGATTTATGTCCCCCTTGCTTTCGTTCCGGGAGCACGCCACCCCTTGCTCTACCAACCCCACCCCTCCCAACCCCTTTCTTCTCAGTCTCCACCTCCACCTCCACCTCCTCCATCGCCTATCTCTTAGTCCGCAGAGCTTAACACCCACTTATCTATCCGCGCCACTTATATCTCGCGCTGCTCACCCAGCCAGAAGAAAACTATCATTCTACACTTATCAATAATTGCTCTTCGAGCGCGCCATTAATCATGGAGGAAGCCGGTCCGGCACGATCCAGATAGTCCGGAGAGCGTGGCAGTACCACTCGCAGGTGAAGCACGGCATAACTAATTAGAAGGATCTTGTACATATGCGTGACATTATACTCTTTTCCTTTTATGGGCAGCGTGAAAGGGGGGAAAGATCGGATGGCGCGAGCGGTACGCGCCGCTGCTGGACGATCAGCACTATGACAGACAATGTGTGCTAAGATATGCGATTGTATGCAGGGGAATAGATAGAGGCGTGGAGAGGAGCTATCGTGAGAAGGATGAGGATGGATGGCGCATACGTAACACACATACACAGAGGGAAAGAGGACGCGGCAGCCACGGATAAAGCGGCTCTATTGGCGCGCACCGAGGAGAATATCCTTCTCCGCGCTCCCTGACTCTCCTCGCGTCTTCTTCTTCTTCGTTCTCTCTTTCGCCCGGTTTCCCTCCTTCGAATCTCGCTCCCGATCTCTCCGTCCCGCAGCACACCTTCCATTCCTCGAGAGGTAGGTAAGGTGTAGTGCACGCACGCGACGTAGCCCCACATACACCTCCACAACTAGTCCACACACACACAGCAGCCCTCTCTCTCTCTCACTCGCTCGCTCTGGCCATCGCATGGTCGTCAGCGTAAATGAATGTGCATACACAAGTATCCCCCGGTAATATACTGTCGGACAAATGTGTATAAATCGGGCGGCCCGGGGGAGACAAAGGTTACTCTCCATTCAAGCGTAGCCTACTGGTCCATTAAATGCATCGAGTACACACCGGGACTCCGCGTACCAATACAACGCCGCGAAACTTGCTCGCCAGTCTTGATCGAAAGATATTAATTACCCGAGCACCCTTTCCCCCCTCTATCGCCGCCAACTCGACCATTCGCACCGGAGAGCCCACTTCTCCCTCTCTCGGCCCTTTTTCCATCGTATTGATCTTATGAGTCATTAGTTGATTACTCGGCAGTGAACCTACTTATTAGGCGCCTGCCCCTTATCTCAGTTCTGTCACGTGTTCTTGTTCGACTGGCTGTATGACGATTGTATCGGGCGGGTACTCGGCTGGCCACTCGTGGCCAACTTTTATGCATGAGCCCGAGAAAGAGAGAGACTAGAGCAATTAAATCGTGCCGGTGTGGTAGAATGCAGTCACGTTATGCCGGGAGGCTCGCGCGCACACACACACTACTCTAGTCGAAGTTAGCGGATAGGAGCGAGAGGGAGCGAAGCGCAGAGAGGCGGAAGAGCGAGACGGGGCGACAATACGCGAGGATCGAACTTAGCGATACAAATGCATCAGTTTCACGGCTCGTCGGACAAGACAACGAGATTCATGTCGGCCTCATGCATGAACCAACAACCTTTTCCATATTTACATAACAACGGCCGATTTGCGATGTGCGCCATGCTCGCCGCGGAGAGAGAGAGAGAAAGAGCGAGGGAGCGAGAAAGCCCGCCTTGACAGATTGGGAGTATGGATACGGTTTATTCCTGAGCGCTCGTCCTTCGCGCGAAACAGAGTAAAAGAAAGCGAGGGACCAAGGGTAGGACGAGAGCGCTCACGGCGCGGCGCGGCGCACTCGGGAGAGCCACACCGGGATAAGGAGACACGGCCACGAGAGCTATAATAAAAGGGAAGTGAGCCGAGAGAAATCCACCGGTCCAAGAACTCCGTCACGTCCTAACGAGCGATAATCCCACCTTATCGAACTATTTAGTAAAATGCCCGCGCAACTTTCCATAAGCGGCCGCTCATGATTAACTGCATAGGAGTAAACAGTTTAAGTAGAGCGGGACAAAGAAAAAGGGGTAATCGGTCGATGTACGTGACCGATCGATTTCTGGCTAGGCTAATATGATGTGGGAACATTACAATGATCGGAGCCGCGCTACTCCCCGTAATGGGACTTAACGGCGCTTCGTAAGACCGGTCTATGTTGAGAGAAGAATGCGGATGAAAGGACTTAAATTCCAGGCGGCAGTGCCGCCGTCTCAGGCGGGTGTATGGTTCAGTTTGCACGGAGCAACTGAAACCCTTTCGCCATGGAAGAGTACCAAGCTCCCTATGGAAAAACGGGACACGTGTTCATAGATAATATATTGGCCGGGTGTAATTCAACGGGAATAAAAGTGCGATTTCACGCTCACGCCCTCCACGGCCCAGGTGCAATTAAAGTCGAAGTGGCGGTCACGAAGCAGAGGTAGAGTAGGTGCCATCGAATCTTCTCTCCCGAGACGGAGCGAGCGAGAGAGCAAGAGAAGTACTGCTCGCTCTCGCTCGTCACGATACCAAGATCAATTACTCGCTCAACCGAAAGTGCGAGAACACCGTGAACCGGCCAATAGGATTTTTCGACCGTCCAGCAGACACAGACAGTGCAAAACCTATCCGGGATTATAGGGAGAATGGTGTTATATCGGGATTCGAGTTGCCGCCTTTCCTAACTGAGTACCGTTACACGTACATAGAGGCACTATCTCTCTCTTTCTCTTTCTCTCGGTGAAAGAGGATCGCGAGGCTGGATGTGCGTGAAAAAAATCGCGCGAGTCGAGGCAGGATGGATTTCTCGTATCCGGGATTTCTCCTTATCAGTCGGGCAGCGCGGCATTCGAGATTCGCTCGAATGCGAAAGCAGCCAATGTATGAGTACAATCTCATGGCAGTGGAGAGAAGGACGGGCTGGGAGAATGAGAGATGCGGCCCGAGGAGGGAAAGAGAAAGGGAGAGGGAAGTTTTCTAAGGCTCGGGCAGAGAGCTCTCGGTTCTTTCTCGGATGCTCGTAGGTATCGGATGGCGCGCGCGGGCGCGGGCGCACTCGCTCACTTACATTTTACCTTGTGGTATTGTGTGTGCCCGGGCATGGAAGGGAAGGCGTGACAAGACTGCAGAGTAAAAGGAATCAGGCATAGAGTCACCGGCGCGAGAGGGTAACATGCTGCCGAGCCGGTTACGGGCGGACTTGCCTCAGAGTCCCGGCCGATCGCCGAGGCAGGTGAACACATTCTAACCGCTAACAGAAACCCACCGAACCGTTCCGCGCCACATTCCCTATACACTATACACCCGCTCCACACGATTGCGGTCCCTCTGTACCGTACACTTATGCGTCTACACGACACACGTCCCTGCCGTACTACCTTTCTCTCTCTCTCGCCCTCTTTCCAACCCCCTCCTTCCTCCCCCTCTCGCCCACCTTTTTCTCTCCTCTCGCCAATACCTACCCACCTCATACCCATCCCCTGACATTACTCCCTGACAGTAGGATACCGTATCTCCGATTTTCGAGAACCTATAAATCACTTTACTCACATCGGAATACCTTGAGCAAAGATTCAAGGTTTTCATTGGGATTTTTAAAGAACCACCACTGCCGCCGAGTGTTGGAGCTCGCACCTCTCGCTAGTTAAATAGTAATTCAAGAGGACTCGAACTAAGTTTCGGCGGTTAGACTGAAACTCAGTGGAGTGGCGTCGTTCTAGGTCGATTGGTGTCTCGGTGACGGTGGAAGGTGGCCAAAGTCGTCGCGAGTGAACCTGAACGCAAATTAAGCGGCTCGTAAATCATGAATGCTCGTCTTGAGGGGAGGAGAGAAGGAGTACGTATTCCGGTAATCTGCCGCAGCAAGGGATATCGTCTTGTGGTATTTTAATCGCGCCCATCGATGCGGATCTTCCTCGGTTCACGGGAGCGACTATCCACCAAGGGATTCTCTCCCTCTCCCGGAAATCCGCTGACAGTTGGAGCTAAGAGGAACGAGAAACGACGGAGAGGACCGCCGTCCAGGTATTACACGCATTGCAGCGGAGCGGTGCTGTTCCTCGTGGAGCAGAAGCAGCAGCAGCAGCATCGCTACTCACGACTTGCCACGACGACGGCGATACCGACGTTCCACTCTCGCGACCTAGAAAATCCCTTTAGCTGGAATACGCGCGGACGAGACTTTCGTCATCATCCATTCTGATTTATGCCGATTAGAGGAGAGCGTAGCGTGCTCGATCCGGCGCAGCCGATTGGCTCTGGCCGTCTCGCTCTCTCTCCCCGTAGCCACGGCTCGGCTGCTGCCAGCAGCCGGGATGAGGCAATGCGTCCCTGGAGCATCTCGCTCAAGATGGAGCGCGCGCGCCGTGAGAACGAACCGGACGGTTTTCGGCCTCCATTTTTCTTTCCTCCAATTTCTGGGCCGCAACCCCCGGAGAAAAGGAAGCAGCCAACAATGTGGGATACACCCGCCGCTAATTAATCGAGGCGTTTCTTTATGTTAAACATAAGCATTAAGCGTACATGCAGAAGTATGCCGGTTGCTTCTTTTATTTCATTAGAGTGTAGACGCGCAGTACTACGATTCGCGGAGCATAAAAATCGTACATACGCATCTTACGTGGCACAAGAGTGCAGATAATTAATTCGGCTTTTAATTAATACGTCGCCGCCGGTTCTAATGTTACCGGAGGCACGCTCATTCCCTCGCACGCGCGCGCGCGCCTGCGTGCGTGTGTCTGCGGCGATAAGCCGTTCTCTAGTAGCGCACAGTCGGTGCAAAATAATTCACAGGTGATAGATTATTGCGAATCACTCGCTCGGCTACTCGATTAAGATCAATTTGCGCGCTCCTGTGCTTATTGATCAGAGTCCCGGCAACGTTATTCCGGTTGGGGCGCGCACCAAGCAGTAATTGCTTTCAATTAGAGCGTAATATCATCAATCAGAGCGGGGACGAATTCGAATTGGACTTTCCGCTATCTGAGTTTTCCCGAATACGTCATCGGACGACGATAAGAGAAGTTGGCGCGATACTTGATCGGGAAAAAGGCGGCCTGAAGCGGAACTCTGGAGGATAGTAGCCCGGAGAGTAGAAAGGTGGGCATACATATAGGGAGCAGGTTCTCACGCGCGGCGAAAGAGACAAACGGAGAGGGGAAGATGGCGGCCGCCAAAGTCGCGCGAACCGGTTGGTCCGTCTCCCTAGATTCTCCTAAGCTCAGAGAGTCCCGGTACACTGCGAGACTGCCTAACTCCCTGCGACCGGATAAATTCTTGGATCTCGCCGCGCGGACCTAGATCCTCTCTCGGGAGGACTTCCACTCCTGAGACACCTAGTAGACCCGAGACTGATCGCTCGTACAATTTTCGACCAAACCCCCTACCCATCTCTCCCCTAACCTTCCAGGAGGGGGTGGTGGTGTTGTATGTCTACTCTCAACAATAGAGCAACGCTCGAGAGCCATAAATTGTGCGCAGCTTTTCCGGGATGCAGCATAGCAATAGGTATAGGATGTAGCGTGCTCAGCTGGCGCTATCCTGCGAGCATTCTTAATCCCGGACACATATCCCTTTAAGCGTGCGAGTTGGTCCGGCGCGGCGGGAAAGCTCGCCGCAAAAGCTGGCCAGCCTGAGAATCGCAGGAATGAAAGAACAGGCGGTGTATAAGCCTTTCGAGAAGACGATGATCCCGCATGGTGTCTCCCGGGGGAGCGAGCGAGAGGGAGAGATCAGTCCGTAAGCTCACCGGGGTACTTACAGCGTTGCAGTAGTGGTCCCATTGTGCCTGCGACGGCAGGAGAGGACGCGAGGTCCCCTTTTCGCATTGGTAGCAGCGACAGCAAGCGCACCAGCAACGGCAGAGCCAGCAGAGGCAGAGAAGAGCAAAGTCTCGGTTGCTCAGCGGCGCGGCGTGGCGTGGCGTGGCGTTTCGGTGGACCCGGGGCACACATACACAGAGGGGACACACTCGGGGCCACAGGTAGCCCTGGTATCGGGAAACACCACCGGCAGGGCAGGCACAGCACACTCGGCGAAGGAGGAGGCCAGCAAGCACGTACCACGTTGGACGTAGTAGGTGTCTCGGAGAGGTTCCGTGCTCTGGCCGATTGGAATTTTGGGGGATTCGGGCCAAGGGTGATAACACATGGGCACACGTTGCTCGCTGGAAACGCCGCCGGCGAGCTTAGCGCTCTACGGTGATCGAGGTAACCGAGGAGGAGGCCGAGAGCCTTGTCGAGCGGCCATAATGCACTGCGGCGGCACAGAAAGGAATAGGTCAGCACGAGGCTTCAACCGGTGACCACTCCCCCTTGGTACCCCTCGCGCTCGCTCTCATCCACCGCGGCCGCCCGATCACGCTCACTTTACACCTACACCCGCTCTGCTCCTGCTCCTGCTCCTGCTGCTCTTGCTCACGCTCTTGCTCTTGCACTTACTCTTGCTATTACTCACTTGCTTGCTTCCTTCAACTCTACCACTCTCTCACTCTCTCACTCTTTCTCCCTCTACTCCCACTTGCCACCAGGCCGTGCTTCACCTGCATCAGACGGCGACCCTTTTCCCAAACGATTAACGGACCATTATCAATATCATTACAATTCTGATGCTCTCTATTAGAGCACGCACCACTCCCTCTCGTAGATCCTTTTGAAATTGATCGGACAGGTGCACTGCCACACGAGAGTAATATACTTGCAGAAACCATCCACCATAACGCGGAAATTATATCCAACAACGAAAGCATTTTACCAGCGCTTACGTATAGTGGCCTTATCTGCATGCGTCCCGTTACAAGTGCCTTGTTCTTATCACATCGGAGTTCTTACCGGCCGATATGAATATCGCGCTATTTCAAAGTATTTTTAACCGCTATACTAATTGGCAATGAAGACTGGCAACAGTTGAAGTGTGCTCCATGTATTATTTTCATAAAAGTATCCGATTAGTTCGGTATGAAAAATAGTCGGTGGTACTATCGGCGAGAACAATAGCAGTCGCGGAGAAAAGAAGTAGTTGTGTTAACGCGGTCACGTAGAAATTATACACTCGCCAGGATAAAGAATACTTTGCGCGTACTATTCGAAAGGTTTATCAGGGAGCGGAATCGTTTGCCGCTCGACAAATGCTTGCCCAAATGCGGCGGAAATGATTGCGCTCGGCGGATGCTTCAATTAAATTAGAAAACAATTCGAATGCTCTCGGTGAGTGGTCGGCCCTCGTGTCCCTCTCTCGCTCTCAGTTTATCCCGGGCTTGGGCTCTCCCTTGCTCCGGAGCCGCGCCGTGTCTCGGTCTCGCAACAGCTGTGTGGTAAGCATATGCGTGCCGGCGAAAGAACAACGAGAGAAGGAAGAGCATCAGAACCAGTTTCATCTCTTAAACGCTTAATTAAGGAGGAATCGAGAGAAAGAGAAATAGGAATACCTATAGGTATGGTGGAGGAGATGCGAGTGACGCGGCGAGCGAGCGAGCGAGCAGAGGAAGATGCCCGGCAAGTTCGAGAGAAGAAAGATATCAATATACATGGGGCAGACGGTCGGAAAGAGAGCGCAGCGGATGCATTCACGTGAACCTCCACACTCCAACTGTCGCACGTAGCGGCGGCGGCGGCGGAGCCTGGCTCGCTCGCTTTTCTACCTTCCACGAGCGAGTGGAGAAAGAGAGCGAGGGAGAGAGAGTCCGCACATTTCGATTTATCGTTAACGGCTCTATCGCATGCGTGGCCCTCGAACCAGTTTCTCATTTTATCATGGTCACCCGTGCTTGTACGTAACCGGGTACTGGAGTAATTATTGTAAGGGCTGCGTACCCGCGCTCCACTCTCGGAATTACTCACTCCATGTCAATCGGAAGATTATTTCGTCCGATCTATCAAATCAAATTGCTCTCCCTATCTCTCTACTAAGTATCGACACAATTCGAACTGCCGCTCGAGCGAATCCACGAAAAGACAGACAGGCAGGCAAGCAGGCAGGCAGGCGTGTAGCATATGGCGCGACCTTAATGTCCGAAAGTTGTAGCTGGCTGCTATGGACGATTGGGGGCTGGGAATTAATTGTGGTGCGTGGCCATTCCTCCATAACTGGGGCGAGAGGGGGGTGGTAGGAAGTATGGGGTTAATCGGAGGGGCCGGTGGCATTCGTTGCATGCCAGTGGGCGTGTATATCCAAAACAACTCAACTCTGAATCCTCACGCTCTGAGTTCGTGTCAGCGAATTTCGATGTCAGAGCCGTGGAATAATGCATGCTTCACTTTTCCGCAATCTTGCATCGACTAATTACGACATTAATTAGGGCCTGTTATTGACCGGGGCAGAAACATCGCGACGCCGTCGGTCATTATTTTCCAATTATAATGAGAGTAATCGTCCTGTCAGATTTTTCTCAGTCCCTCTCTCGCTCAACTTGGCAAGGATGAAGAACCCGTTTCTCCCGGAATCGTCGCCGGTAAAAGTGGTATTGCAAATTGTTGGCCGCTCGTGTGGCGGGTGCGATATTTATCGGGAAGTTTTGCAAATGTCGCCTGAGTTGTGGGAAGTCTTCGAATAATTATAGCGGAGAAGCGAGGCACAGGTGTTTCGGACTTCTCATGTTAATCAGACACAGTGCGCGTACCACTACCACCACCATCACCACCAGCTATCTCCTACCCTTCCGTGTGGCCAGTGGCATGCTTGCAAATGCGTCCATAGTGAAACCCAGGCTGCTGGTGTGTATGCAAAAGGCATTTCCACACTCGGAGAAGCCAAGAGCGGTACCGATGTTCCAGCATTTCACGCATGAGAAGAACGATACAATTTATACGAGAGCCACGCACTTTCCTTCCAGACACTCGAACCAACACAGCCGTATGTTTACAAACACACACACTCCGTACAAGGAGGATATCGCTGCCGCGATTCTCCTGCCAAATGGAACAATTATAATTAAGGGTAGCGTTCCGTTGCGCAATTCGACCTTCAAAACGGCGTATGGGCAATATTATTATCCACGTTTAAGCAGAAAAGGCACCGATGCGATACACACTCTACTAATGAACTACTAATTATTAATGTGCAACAAATTGCTCGGGAGCGGATCGCGCCAATTTATCGCAGCTCCACCTTGGTGCCCATTAAAAATCGCATAATTACCTTTGCGGCATTAGCAGCTAACTGTGTCTCTATAGGATGGGGGGTCCTCCTCAATGCGAATCATCCCCCCGTCTAAGCTCGACTGGTTCTCAACGCTACACGGAAGTTAATCATGCTCCGCTGGACACATCGGCCCAAGAATTCCCGTGAAAACGAACGGTTCCAACGGTAGCAGGCGCACTACGAGCAGCTAACTTGGCTGACCCATTATACCGAATAGCGGATACTTGATTAGTCGGAATAGTGGTATCGATTGGCGAAGCGGACGTCTGCCAATTGCCATGAAAATCGGCCGGCGGTGACAGGGGCGAGCGTATTGAGCGTGAAACAAATCACGTAGCCAGTGCGCGATGCGAAGCGGCTGGTGGCGGCGTCGGCGTTGGCCGCGGCGGCGGCGGCGGCGTGTCTCTGCTATTAAGAATCTTCATGGGACTTGAGAGTTGGGACAGTCGCCGCGCCGGCAGGCGACACCTTAAGTATATTCCTCGGTGTACGATGTGCAATCTCTGTGTGCCATCGCGACAACCCGGCTTAAACTAGGCACCGTGTACCCCCGATGTCCGGTGTGCCCCGTACACCTACCGGCACTTCCTCCCCCCTACGTCCCCGATCCCCCCTCGCTACCTACCCGCCACGCCGCGACGCGCCGCGCCGATCCACCGTCTCTACTCTCTCGTTTTCTCGGACCCCGAGAGCTACTCTCTATCGGGCTGGCTCACCAACCAGTGACATCATCGGGCACCTATGTCCGAGAGAAGACTCTCCCGTGCCCGCACATCCGGCAGTCCGGGCACGTATCTTTCGGACAAAAGGTGCATTAAAACAGAAATATTGTCCGTCTGCGCTTGAACTTATAAATCAAGCATGTCTAACGACGAATTCGCCTCCTTCTCTCCTCCGCTTCTCTGGTACACACTTTATCGGGGGCGACCGCACGAATCATTCTTTTGCGTCTCGTCTTGTAGAGCGAGGACTTTTCATATTCCATCGCGCTCGATCCGACAGCAAATACAATGCGCCAGCAGTGCTCAATGATTCTGCGCGCACGTACATGTATGGTTTCAGGAGCTGGCGCGAGCGCGGATCTGATCCCTTCTTACCCTTTTGCTTGAGAGATATTCCCTTTGGCAATCTATCATGTTATCGCGATGTATCTCTCTTTCGTAGGTCGCGCCCACTGTCATTCATTACTTTCTTGCTTAACTCAAGAGCTTTTTCCTTCATCGTATATCCTGCCAGTCATCGCCGCTACTCGATATGGTTCGACATGCTAACCCCCCGTCCGACTACATCCTCGCGCACCGTATATTCTTCTGGCTATCGTCATTCTTGTATTAACGAGATGATTTCGCGGGGAAAAAATCGTCGCGACGCCGAGTGCATCGAGGAGAAAAATGGTGGTTGAGTTTGTGACGACCTTGGCAGAAGAGGGACTGAAAACGTGCCGTTAGACTGCCCTGCTGCAGTCTATTTCCAGTGGTTTGGACATTTTTTAGGGATGCTCTAATTTATGGGTAGCGTTATGGTTAAGGTCATTTTTGGAAGTCAGGCTCGACCGATCTACAGGTATAAGGTCCGTGTACAGGTGAGGCAATTGCGAGCGACCTTGCTCTAAAAACATTCTCGCACCCCCGCCCGGCATTGGCCCTCGCAACAGAGGAGTGAACCGCGTCTTTGTGTCCTTTCGTCTTAGCGTCTATGCCCGTGGCGGAATTTATTGCACCTCCAAACAAAGCTATTTAAGTATTTCCCGCTTTGGTCGAGACCGTGTCGCCGAGATCCCGGTTTCAGGCTTGTTCCTGAAGAATGCGAAAATGCAATTTCAAGGTGGCACGCATCGCCCCCGAGTCCACACCGTGGAGATCGCATTTCACGCCGTGGCTCACTGACGTTTTCGCCAGCCACTTCAAGAGCTTGCAATGAAAGAATCTGCTCGGAAGTGCTCGAATTAATCTCCAGTAAGAGAACAGTGATTAAGAGGAAAAGAGTCCAAGCCAGTGCAAGAGTGGGGACGTGGATTTATTCAGCCTGTTAGACGGAATGAATGAAGAGATTTCATGCTGGCAGATACACCAGACACCGCCAATAAGGATAAAGTAGCGCGAGAATCGTTGGCTTCGAAAATTGATAGGCGTCATTAATTCAAAATATTTCATCGAGCTATACCTTAATAGCCTCTGCTACTCGGCCAATACTTAGTCAACTTTATGCAACATTCTGTCAAGAAGTGGAAAACATATTTCTCTGCCAAGCGACGCACTCTATCACTTGGGACGAGTAGTCCATTCCAGAGCAGTTGCCTGCCAGCTTTGAATCTCCCTCCCGCCGCCGTAAACATTAAACGTTTTGTTACATTCGATACACGTAAAAATCCAGTTCTTGTCGAAGAAGCACCTAGTGAAATTAATTATCCGTGTCCGGCGGAATTTACACGGAGGAAACACGCGGTTTCCTCTAGTCACAGGGATGCGGCCAGCGCGTGAAGCATGTTCCGACGGCAGCCATGATGTCAATAAATTCGGCGCGCTCGACCCGCCGCCGCTGCCGCCGCCGCCGCCGCGTGCACACTTCTCCGCCGTGGACATTCTACGATTCCTCTCCTCGACGATGCATTCAACAGATTACTGCCGATTCGCAAAAACCAGCCCTATTATCCTCGAATTAATTATTGACGTAACAGTCCTTCCGTCGGCGGCGGAGCTTCATCATCGCCCGTCTACAACTTCACCGGACCATGCACAATTCTTTCTTGCAATTTTTCTGGTGCCACTTTCCAAAAATCGACAAATTCAATCTCGCTTGATTTAGGAGGCTTTCCCGACGGTCACCGCAAATGTGGCACTAAGGTCAACCGTGTGCTGCGCCAGTGCCATTAATCGCCGAGAAAATTAAGAGCACGTGCGGACACAGGCGCCACTCGCACTTGTTCTTTCCCTCTGTGCGAGCTTGATGCACGGCGTATGCATTGAATTCGAGGGAAATACGAGCGAGTTTTCCTCATTGGACTTGAAGACCGGACGAATTTATGCGAGTAACGTGCGATTCTCCAATTAGCAGTAGCCGCTCCGAGCCCCCATTTGTCAGGGGGGGTAAGGGGGCCCGGATGTATATCACAAAAGCGCTTTCTTTTTATCGAGAAAAACATAACACCTGCGAGAACACTTAAATCACACTGGCCAGTGAACCCAGTCGCGACATTAAATCTTCCCTACCAATATGAATTGCACTAAAATACTTGCGCGGGCAGTTTGCACGCTTACGGGAAACATTTCGGCTATCGGGAAATCCAGTTGTCAGTTGTACCAGACTCGAATTAGTCCGGGAATAAATTCGGCCATAACAATCTAGACAACATACGTCCCCCATTTTGGATAACACGAGTGGTTACTGAGCCGGCTTTCTATCGTCGGATCCGGGAGTCCGAGGAGGCGAGAGGTCGGCCCTCCATCACCCTTGGATTTGTTAAATTTTGAGGCTCACTTATCTCGCAGCCGGGGGCGAGGGTGGCCTCCTCGCAGGGGCCGATAGGGAAATAGGGGAGAATTGCGAGTGATAAAGGAAGCCGGGGAGAAGAGGGATCTTCCGCAGGCTCAAGGTGTACCAGGAGAAAGAAATAAAGGCGCACGCATGCAGGCGCCTCTCCCGTCGCCGAGAACTAAGAATTCAAGCGCTCAAAGAAGAAGAAGCGCACCGTCGCGAGAAAGGAGAATTCCTTGAAAAAGAAGTAAGTGAGGCTACGACGAGGGAGCCCGCTATGGGATTGGAAAGGAGTCAAAGCAGGGTTAGTGTAGTAGGCAAGGACAAGCCAGAGAAGAGACGGAGAGAAAGAGAGCGCTAGAGAGCGCGAGTGAGAAGGAACAAGAGATAGGGAGATAGAGAGTGAGTATAAGGCATCGGGTGACGTCGCGACGCCCGAGGCACTCTGAGGCAAGTTCTCGAAAGTGTCGGCTAAACTGATATGAGAAATGGTCGCTTCGTGCTGCCCGTAGGGGATGAAGGAGCCCGGCTATACCTATTCGTTATACAGTTGGGAAACGTTCGGGCACGAGGTGCCCCGTCTGTCTCCCCCTCGGGAACCCCCCCTCGCCACTCCGTCCCTCACCCCCCCTGCCTACCCCACGCTCACTCTCTCGCTCTCTCGCTCTCTCCCCCCCTCGTTTGCTTGCTCGATACTCGCCTCTGTACAGAGCGGACAATCAAGTTACCATCTTATGTCTCTATCAGCGTTACACGCCGCGGATTTAATAGCCGCGCTGTATCTGCCGGTAGCGGCCTCTTATTTTACGTCCACCGGCGATTCGAGTGCACGCTCTAACATCTAACCACTCGGGCAACTTGAGACTTTACGCACTCGTCGGCCGTCGCATAACGCATTTATTCCCCCGGGCCAAGAATGGAGAGAGTGTTTAGGAGAGAAGTGGTGGAATTATGACGTAGAGATTTGCTGGTACCATCCAAAGGATGAGTGATGCTCGTTGGCTGGATTGCATTGCTACTTCATGTTGTTAATTATGACATCATGTTCTACCATCTGTACAGTGCAGTCACTCTCGTACTGTTACGAGCTGGTGGCGGTACGAGCGGACGTTTTAACCAGGATGTTTAATTAATTCGGAACTGCAGTTTAATCTAGTTTTAAGTAGTAACCGAAACACAATGACCGCATCGTGAATTCGCAAGCGCCCGTCTAATCCGGTATTTATTGTATCGCGCCAGTGTCAGGGCTTTTCTGCTCGAAATCTGTGCTTCAGATATTTGACAGTGGATTTACCGTAACCGAAAAATGTTATTAAATGGGCCGAGCGAGTCGGTGAAGGGCGAGGATAAATTCTGGGACAATGGCGGGCGCGGGTTCGTCCGAGAAATAAATGAAAGGATATCTTGGATGCGAAAGGGATGTTGCGTGGACCGTTCTCCACGGAGGAACATTCGAATGGGAAGAGAAGGAAGAGGAGGAAGAAGAAAGTCCGATGGGGTGTTGAAGGAGCGAGGAGGGCAAAGGAACGCTTATCACCGACTGCAGCCGCGCCGACCGTCGGATCCTTATTTATGGCTCCCGTCAGGCGTCGGTGCGGCACACACCACCTATTTTACCCCCAAACCCTCGCGATACCAAACTCACTTTATTTTCGGCCGGCTTTCCTTCGTACCCGGGAAATCGAAGGTACCAGCCCCCTGCTAAGCGCAATCACTTCGCACCACCCATCTACCGTGTCAAGGGGCCACAATCTCTTTGCCAAACGCACCCGCTTCTCTTTCCCGAACCGTACTTCCAAAAGACCACTCTTACTCACTCACTAGCCAGATTTCCAGCAATTTGAACACGCTATATTTAAGGTGGAGGAACATCAAGTACACACCGGAGTGTAAAGTACATTATGGCTAATGATATTACCATCTAACACTTGGAAATCGTCGAGCTGAAAATGCAGAACTAACCGCTAGCCCGGACTCGATGATTGCACGCAACTTGGCACAAATCCTAGCCAACACGGAATTCGCCTCGGCAGATATGAAGCTAATTTATTTATCGGGCGTATCTCGCTTGTAAGCGTGGCGCGGAGCATTGGCGGCGTATCGCCATGAGGCGGCTATAGTTCTTCATTAACGAATACTATGAAAGATCGGGACGCGTGAGAGCGCGCGCGATAGAGGGGAAAATTGATGCAGCTCCGCTGCTCGAGATTAATTCTAGAATTGTTATCTATACGCGACGGGCACGCGTCCCGCGAGAGAAAGAAATATCGTCTGGTAGAGGTAATATCAGTGGGAATCGCGAAAGGCTGGGCATGCAGTGGTGCTCGCACGTAGCTAACAGCAACGGCGCCCATGTGTCCAACTTTCCTGGACAGCTCTGCCGCGCGCACCAATTAAAATTTTCAGGGCTCGCCACTTGCCGGCAAATATCCAGCAGTTCACTCTCGAAAACTCTCTAGTGCTCACCGAGCGATCTGCGAGCGCTGTCATACGTTATCGAATCGCCGGGAGCATGTGCACTGGCCGACGTTTTGGCGGGAGCGCATCCTTTCCCGTAAGCAGTGACTGACGAAAAAGTTAACCTCGTCTCCCGCGACAATTCTATCGAAGCGATCGGTTCTAACCTCGCAGGGACAATTTCGAATGGGGAGAGTAGCGCGACAGGCAATTAGAATCGAGGCAGAGAGAACGTAACAGAGATAGGTTGGGAAGAGAGAATAAAGCGATCGGTTGGACTTACCGTAGCAGCGATTGAGGAAAGACGATTAGCGAGAGAAGAGTGCAGTGTGCGGAAGGGCAGTCCGCGCTGGATCCTCGCAGGTCATCATATCTTCCGGCTGGAGACCGGAAGCGACATTGAAGAGGAGGAGGGATAGCCTGTCTGCTGGCGCGAGTTGAAGGGTCCAGTGCTTGGTAGCGGGTTCCGGGATGATCCGGCGCGTGACTCGGGGGTTAGAATGGATATGGAAAGGCGAGGCGGTACGGTGCTCACTGGTTGGCCGATTGGCGCGTGCAAGTTGCCGGAGTGTTGCCTTGCCGATCGGTGCAAGGGAAGGTAGGTGGTCAGAGTATTTCTGGTGGCGAAGGGTGGCTATCGGCGAATTTCCGCTCGGACCACGTAGCCACGACGAGGACGTTGTGTCTGGTTGGCCTGGACGCGTGGTGCTCGCGGAAGGCTTGCCTCGACGTCGTCGTCTCGACTCGGACGTTCGGGTGACGCTCTCTCGCGGGCCAAAGCAAACTTGTCGGATGGCAATACGTGAGTTAAATGTTCACCGTGGATGGTTTACGGCCCGATAGTCCCCACCTCGTGCCGCCACGCGGCGCTGCCTTCGTTCTCTCTCTCACCGTGCCTCTTCCTCTCTCTCGCTGTGTTCTCATCCCACCCCCGACCGGCGCGAACCCTCTCGCTCACTCTCTCTTCTTGCCTGGCTCCCTCGCTCGCTTGCTCGCTCGCTCGCTCGCCCGCCCGCCCGCTTGCCGTTAGGCCTTCTCTCTTCAGCGTTCTCCTAGCATTCTCTTCGCTCCTCTCACTTCGTCTCGGGAGCAGGGTAGCCTCGTTCTGCCCCCGAACCCCGATCCCGTCCCAGAACGCCGCGCCACGCCACGCCACGCCACGCCGAGCGGCGAACAGCGAGCGCGCACCGCACCGGCTCGACCACGGACCGTCGCCGTAGCCGTCGCCGTCGCCGAACGTGCGCTGCTGCTTCGCTCTAACCGAGCCTCACTACCCGCTCCGCTCCGGCCACGCTAAAGGCGGGGAAACCGGAGCGAGTGAGCTGAAGCGAATTAACACGGGAGCGAGAGAGGGCCCGCTCGCACTTTAGAGGGGGACAATAGCATTCGTCGGACGCGCGAAGAAGACGAAGATGGACGCATACACACACGTCGCACGCCCGAGCTCGCATACGGCCAAGCCGGAATTTATATGCAAGGGCGTTGTTAATGGCAGAAGGGAACTGGGGGTATGCGCTCCTCTCGCTCTTGTATGTGTGTGAGATCTTTGTCCTACCTTTGCGATGCATCCTTATTTACTGTGAGGAGCGTGCGAGCGAGCGCCGTTTCCCCCTTGGACATCGCACTCTCGCTCTCGAAGGATAAGCTTTCGACGTCTCTGTCTCCTTCGCTTGGTCCCCTCCAGCTCTTCCTTCATGCCGGCGCGGCGTCCCTCTCGCGCTTACTAACCTCGCTGCTTTACGAGGATGGCCACGGTGACGTAACGCGCCACGTGACTAGCCGACTGGCCAATGAAATGTGAGCGGTTTAAATCTCGCGGGCAGAGCAGACCCCACCTAGCAGGCCACCTTCGGCTCCGGTTATCATCGCATGCACATGCAGGATTGAGCCATTACCTGGTGCTTGGCGTTATAGGTGTAATTATATAGCGTCGCGATACACATCGAGTAATGGTGATTTGTGGTCGCTCCTCGGCACACATGTGTTCCCTTCCTCACCGCCGCTCCATTTGCCTCTCCCTGTCTCTCGCACACGAGCGCTTTAGCCTGCTTCAGCCACGTGGTGGGCGCGCACCGCACGTACACCACAGCCCGCCGCCGCCACCGCCACTCGCTCCCTTCCCTCCAGAGCGACAGAGAGAAATACTGGTCTCTCTCTTGGCCAGGGAGAGGGAGAGAGCGAGAGACAAAGACTCGGGACTGGCCTGCGCGAATTATCGACGTGCAAAAAGCCCTTGATTTCGATTGCTCATTTTTCGGCTCTGTTTTCTGGCGTGCCTACACGACCACCGCTTGCTCCGCGCTCGCCGGCATCGAGCCTTCCACGTTTTTGGAGCTCTTAATTCCAGTCGGTGTGTAACAGGTACTCGCCGAGGTGTAGTAAGGTCGAATTGCCGAGGAGGTAAAAGAAGCGAGGGGCAGAAACGGGGAGCTTCTTGTCGGGGTATCGTTGGTTGGCTGATACGCTGCCGCCTGCCGTATTTGATCAAGCTGGCGCGAGGACGAGTAGGCTTTATAAATAAATTGTTGTGACTGTTGCGCCAGGCTGTTTGGGCAACCTTGTTATGAAAGTGGCATGAGCCGCGGAAGTCAATCTACGCGTCGCCATATTAATTCGGACTGGGCGCGCGGGAAAACGAAGCCGCACAGGCGAAAATTGAGTTTCGCCGCGGACGGGCGCGCGAGCGCGCGGGTTCTCTCGCGTTTGCCGTCGGCCAATTCCACTTCTGGCAAATTTAAATCGAGCTGGCGTGGGGCCGGATTTAGAGAGGCCGCAGCCTCGCTTGACCATGTGCACGCGTCACGGTCGCACTGCGTATATCATCCGACATTTATTCGTCAGCCGTCCTGAAGAATTCAGAATTTACGGTAGCAGGATATGGAGGGAGGGAGAGAGGGAGAGATGAAGAGAGAAAGAGAGAGTGTAAAGGGTGGAAGGGATAGAGTGACGCCCTTCGGGCTTTGTCTTGCGTCCCAGCAATGAACGATTTTCGAGAAGATACCGTTATTATGGCGCATGACGCAACGAATGGTATCGACAAGCTCGATATATTGGACAATAAATAATGTTGCGACATAAAATCAATGAATTGGTGGTGCCCGCTCTCCTTTCCGTTTCGCGTATTTGTTTTGCCGGACAATATTAGCTAGCAGGCAGGCGGGTTGGCAGGCGTGGAGGGTGAGGAGGGGCCCGGGGTGGGGTAGGGTGAGCAAAAAGTCCGCAAAAACACGCGAATACGTGAAATAAAATATAAGCGGCTCGCGCGACAGCAAAAAATTCTCAGGCAAAAAGGTTTTTTCGCTGGCCTTTATTAGTCCCGGCCGAATTACTTGCTCCTCGTGCAGTATGTATCGTTGGTCCGCCCTTCCTCTCGAATAAAAAGTCACTGTCAGGGAAAACTCGATTGTGCCGTGTCGGGGAATAAAGAGAGTGCGATGCAGTCGATTAACTGACCGGGGGGTTGCGGGTGCTCGAGTTTCCAGTGAAAGAAAGGCAGAAGAGCCATTAGGAAGCACGTGGGCCGATGGTCTCTGGTGGTTCCGGGTATTCGGGCCGGGCCGGAAGCTCTAGATACGCGTTCACAATTTGACGGAATGTTATTGCGGTCATAATCGCAGGCGCCAACAGGTGCGAGCCTGCACAAGCCTACCGCGCGACTGTCTGTGTGTACGTGAACCTCGCAGAAACGTATCGGTGAACTGCTACACCTACATTACACCCGCTATAAGGCAATAAAGACCCCATCCCTGTAATCTGTGGCGGAAACAATAACCGAACGGCCAAACAGAACCGGCCAACAAGCGGCACTGACCCACTGCCACTCGTCCCTAATATTAATGACTAGTCGCTTGTCAATATTGTGACAGGAAATTAAGGGGCTTTGCTGCTCTTCCTACTCTCTACAGGTAGCTCTCTAAGCCACTCGCCTTTCCTATCCCTTCCTCGCACTTTCTCTCATTGTAATCCGTAAAGTTTCGAGTGCTGTTGACGCCACAGGTATCAACACCTGTCAAACATGATGAGCTGTCCTAAACGACCCTGCAAAGGACAACTGGCTCCACTAGATCCGAGTAATTGATCTTTGTGTCTCCACCATTTCCGCATCCTCCTATCTCCAGTGCCATGTATCAAGCGGGGGGGCGCATAGTAAAGTTATGAAAACCAATTAATCAGCGGTAAACCGGGTGCACTTGTAGCCGGTGGTTCGGGCAGGCAGTATGCTCTTCAGATAGCCGGAGTGCGGTAGGATGATGTACAATCCGGGCGCAATCTTCGCCCAGCACGTGCTCGCATCAATCCAATCACGCATGTCCGCAGTCGGCCGCTCTATCCCATCGGCGTTTATGAGTCCGAGTTAACTACCCTTTCTTCCGGGTTCCGAGTCACCGCGCACTCCTATTTACATTCGGGCGCATGCGTTCGCTTCCGGCTGCACACAGGCGCACGTGCCTCTACGGATAGGCCTCTCCATCTCTCCCCCACATACCACCACCTCCACCACCACCTCGCCGATTCCTCTATACGTGGCTGCGAGATCTCCCGTTTTTCCCGACCGATATTTATATCGAGTCGGGGCCCTCGAAATACACGAACAAGTGTGCCCACCACTCGGGACGTAGGAAGAGTTTCTCTTGGATTGCCTTTCGTCACGAGGATCGAAGGAAAACAACCTTGACGTCCAAGATAAATTCGGAGGAAGCCGAAATCCAAGCCTACGCTTGGCGTGGGCGCCGACCGACTTCCGTCGATATCTCTCTATCCGTTTCTCTTACGCCTCTTAACAAGCCACCGCCTATTCTTTCCCCCTCTCTTTTCCATCCCCAATGAGAAACTGCCTGCCCGATAAGGCCAGTCGAAATTTCACCAGAAAAATATATGTACACCTACGAAAATATAGATAGGAATACATACATAAGGTATAGCCTCCGAGGAAGGGAGAAAAGCGGCGAGAGGGGGAGAAATGAGGGCGAGTGGATAGTGAGAAGAATCCAACATATCTCCTACCCCGATCTACTTCCTTATCGGAGTGCAATTGTCTTGGCCACGGTGGCAGGTCTCCAGGCAGAGCTCCCTCACCGAAATAGAACGTGAAACCGCGAGAACGAGGAGGGAGCCGCCTCTTCCTCGCTATCTCTCTCTCTTTCCCTGCCAGTGTCGGAGAGGAACGGCAGACTTTGCAGGCCGAGAAGAAAAGAGAAGAAAAAGCAGGCTAGGAGGGAGAGGGAGAGAGATCTGCTTCTCCAAGGAGCAGTCGTACATTACAGCCTCCTGCGAAAAAAGACCATCCACAGGACGTTTAATTTCCGAAGCGCTTCCGCCAGCTCCATTCAAGGCGTCCCTGAATCCATGGCCAGGGGTATGAATTCCGTCATTCAAGGAGTCCTCTCTTCTAGCTCTTCGTGTACATTGCTACAGCTGCGAGTCGTCGCCCATAGAAAATTGCGTTTTACGGGCAAATTTTCTCGCGGTACACGTCCACCAGGTCCACCACCAGGTTCTCTGCAAAGAACTACCCTTCGCTTTGAGCCGTATGGAACTGCAGTACTCTCGATCCGGCAAGAATTTTCGATCTGGTTTATCCACGTGCTTGGTGATTGAAGTGGATAGGTGATGGCGGTGGATGTTAGTCGGCAGAGATGTGGTATCCATTTCTGAAGAGAGCGGTGCTCTTCTTACGGAAGAGGGATTCCGGGGAACGTATTTCCCCTGAGTGCTGACGATTTCGCTGGCAGCGGGGGCCACGTAAATCTTTGACTAATTCCGTGAAGAGGAGCTCTCGCATCGGGTCCTCTCTCCCTCTGCGAGGCATGCTGTGCTTAACCGTGCGTAAAGAAGCGAAGCAATAATTAGTACTCCCTCCGTGTTCACGCGCACCCATGGCATCACGCTGATCCGCTGAAACGTCGGCTAAGCTTGTCCCTCTTCCCCTCCGAGATACAAAAAACCTCAACCATGCGAACTTATTATTATTGTATGCTTTTTTATTAACTCGTGTTTTCTGTCACACTGCTACTCCTGCTGGGGCTTCTCAACATTTTAGTACGTTATATTTGACTCTGATATAGAAGTATATTTACAAACATTCAGTATGTAATTTCTCGATTTTTTCACCCTCTTTCCATTTTTTCTGAACCGTTCGTAAATAAATTGTTTAAGTATCAAAACAGATAGAAAACATGAAACCAGAGGAAGGAATGCCGGAATTGTACCCAAAACACTTGGAAACAGCCTCCTCAATAATTGATCTCAGCTAATTCCGACGATTTTTCCTATGTTTTCATGACTTCTCGACCTTTCACGGGGCTGAAATTTGGTGGGGAATGTTTTTTTGCATCGAGGAGAAAGTAGAAAAAATTCCAGGCCCCTAGCTGAAAATTCATTTTTTCGCAAATTTTTTAAGGCATACCCCTTCAAAAATTTTCGATTTTTCGAAGGTTCTGGGACCGGGACGAACGCTTGATTTTTCGATTGCTCGTGTCTCAAAACGGATAAAAAACACGAACTTAGTGGGGGAAATGCCGGAATTCTACCTAAAACACGTGGAAAACCGATCTTGAATATTTGATTTCAACGGTTTTCCCCATGTTTTTTTATCTTCCCGACCTTTCCCCGGGCTGAAACTTGGTAGAAAGTGTTTTTTTACATCGAGGAAGAAGTAGAAAAAATTCCAGAGCCCTAGCTCAAAATTCATTTTTTCGCAAATTTTTTAAGGCATACCCCTTCAAAAATTTTCGATTTTTCGAAGGTTCTGGGACCGGGACGAACGCTTGATTTTTCGATTGCCCGTGTCTCAAAACGAAAAAAAAACATGATACTTGTGGGGGAAATGCCGGAATTCTACCTAAAACACATGGAAAACCGATCTTGAATATTTCATTTTAACGGTTTTCCCCATGTTTTTCATACTTCCCGACCTTTCCCGGGGCTGAAACTTGGTAGAAAGTGTTTTTTTACATCGAGGAAGAAGTAGTAAAAATTCCAGGCCCCTAGCTCAAAATTCATTTTTTCGCAAATTTTTTAAGGCATACCCCTTCAAAAATTTTCGATTTTTCGAAGGTTCTGGGACCGGGACGAACGCTTGATTTTTCGATTCCTCGTGCCTCAAAACGGAAAAAAAACACGAACTTAGTGGGGGAAATGCCGGAATTCCACCTAAAACACGTGGAAAACCGATCTGGAATATTTCATTTCAATGGTTTTTCATATGTTTTCATGACTTCTCGACCTTTCACGGGGCTGAAATTTGGTGGGGAATGTTTTTTTGCATCGAGGAGAAAGTAGAAAAAATTCCAGGCCCCTAGCTGAAAATTCATTTTTTCGCAAATTTTTTAAGGCATACCCCTTCAAAAATTTTCGATTTTTCGAAGGTTCTGGGACCGGGACGAACGCTTGATTTTTCGATTGCTCGTGTCTCAAAACGGATAAAAAACACGAACTTAGTGGGGGAAATGCCAGAATTCCACCTAAAACACGTGGAAAACCGATCCTGAATAATTAACTTCTTCTGATTTTTACGGGTTTCTCCATGTTTTCCAAGCCTCCCGACTGTTTCAAGGGCTGAAACTTGAGGTACAAACTGTACTCTTTCATATGAAATGATTCTGCCCTTGAAGGAATTGGGGCTCGATCGATCAGAGGGATCGAAGCAGGGTAGTGTCCGCGGAGGGTCGATGTAGTCCGAGGGTTGATGTAATACTTCCCCCGAGGATCCCTCCAGAGCTTGGTATGTGCCGGCGGACATGTTTATTTTTCAAGCGATTTAACTTGCGGATTTTTGCGGCGTACAATCAGGCCGGAGATTCGGGGGTGCAGGTATCGTCGAAAAGTGACTTAGCGCCGCTATAAAATCCGAATTCCGGCGGCACGCGTAACGATTCTCGTGGCTGGCCACCCTTGGTAGCGTGCGGCAGAGGAAGCGAGAAGGAGAAGAGTGGTGAGGGGGCTCCCCATGGCCGCAAAAGCGGTCCAAGCCGAGCCGAGGCTCCGGACACTTCTTCCACCACGTATATCCTCATTTGCCAGGCGTGTTTTACAACTCGGCTCTCGTTTCACGACCGCTAAATGTGATGGATGCCTAGAAGTTGTGCCGCGGCCACAAATCATAAAGCTGTGAAGTCGTCGGTGCACGCGTCGCCTCGCCAGGCTTTACCTACGCCAGGTTTACTATGCTTCGCCCTCTCTTTCTCTCTCATCTTCTCTCCCTTGCTCTATCTCTCTCCCTCGAATGCGTTTCAATGTACTTGCGGCGGCGGCTTGTTGTTTGGTGAAATATATCGTGTATACGCAGGGTTACGCAACGAATATAACACGCTTCCGCGTTGGTGATAGGGTAGCGCGTGTGTGTGCTAGCGGGAGAATGCGTGGCCTGCGAACGAGCAGTCCGGCTCGCACGACACGACACTGCCGATTAATTAAACTGCAGTAAAAATGCAGCGACGACTTCCATTGCCGGCGCGGCGGCGGCGGTGGCGGCGTGCGCGCACCCAACAAGCCCATGAAATTTTCACGCGACTCCCCCTTTTCCCCCCGCCGACACTGAGCCATCCGACTGGAAATACAGAATGACGCCCCGAAGAAACCGAGATTTGTGAACCCAGTCGACTACTCCCCCACTTGGATTTACTAGACTCCTAACGATCTTCGTCGTATTGCCAGACAAATGTAATTCGATGTTCCCCCTGGCTAAAAGATCAGCCGACACCCTTACTTGAACGTATACAATGCATTTCATAACTACTCGAGTTGATGCACCGCTCAACTAAGTCTTTTGTCAAGGAAGCTCTGACCAATACACGCAAGCCACGGGAAGTGAGCGTCAAGAGCGGCAAACTCTCTAATGAATTTGGGCGAGAGATCCTGCGAGTCTGAGGTTTCCACTTTTAAGAGAGCGGCAGCAAGTTTAGCAGGGAAGCTGCCAGCACGCCAGTCGAGACTTGGTTTCGAGTTTCCAACGAGCCAGGGATACTTTACAAGGTATCGTTCTGCCTTCCCTGAACTTACGACTGTTTGCAATTACCTACACTTATAACTACAAAAGCCGCGGATTCCTCAGGGTACTAGCAGCGGTCCACTTCGCGTTCCACCGCCTCAAGTATTCACCCAAGTTGCCATGCTTCTCGTAAACTTAACACCGAGGAGAAGCCAAGAGTAATCTTGATTGTCGGAACTAGAAAGCAGCAAGAGACCGTCAAGAGAGGAGAGGGTGGGAAAAACTCGGGAGAAAAAATATGGAAGATTCTCTGGTTGGTGGTAGATCTGTTCGAGTCATTCCAGGTGAGAATAGTTCTCGGCCAGGAGGCGGAGAGCATTGGCAGTGCTCTAAGAAGCATGCAAGTGGTTACACGGGTGTGAAGTTCCAGCGTTAATTCCGATTCACATGCTGGCGAGCATGCAATAATAGTTATAGAGTCCGGCGGAGGTACGCCTGGCGCTTTATGGCCTGCATCCAGAGTAGTTATTCTTGTTGACCATGTCCGTTTCGACCACCATGATGGTTGCGATACGGTCGCGTTACGGTTCACCAAGCGATTTGACGCCGGCACCAAAAACTCGGCGGCTTGGCCGCGCGTGCAACCACGCTGGAACGTTAATATACATTCTATCTCGGCGGCTGTTAATCTCCCAGCAGTTAATCGCCTTCACCTTCTGCCATATCCCACTGGCCACCACGACTTCTTGATCCATTTGCCATCGCGTATTTTACTCGTACAAGTATCTCCGGTGACTGCCAGCGGACGATACCACTCGGAAGTAACGGGCAAAAGTAAGCGAGTGGATGTAAATCGGGCAATGAGCGGAGTGTCATGAAAAGACAGTCGGTAGTGTGGCATGTCATTACAGGCTAGAGAAGGAATTCATTTAAAAGCGTCCGGCTAACGATTAGAGGAGGATTTGGAGGATTTATTGGTGCTCGCGCGCGTAGTCAGTGCCGGGACGGTCTGAGGCGGCCGGAGTGACTTCGATGGTTAATTCACAGATAAGCACACAGTGAAAATGACAGATCGCTCGTGCGCCCGGCGACCGAACGCTCAAGAGTTTCACGCGCATAAATAAAGGTGGTGGAGCGCGGAGTCATGGGCTTCGAGGTGCCGCTGCCGCCGTCATCGTCGTGCTCGTCGTTCTGCGATACGTAGGTAGGTGGATAGTATATGTTCCATGACTCTCTGGCCATGAAACTCTTCAACCCCCTTTCTCCATGCCTCTGTTCGTTCGTTCAGTCCCTCCTTCTCTCGGCTCGTACACCTCCCTTTTCCTCCCGTCCTGTTGGCCGTGTGTCTCTGCACACCGCTCGCGAAGAAGTAGACACAAGTGCGCGACATAGCAGGAGGAAAAGGGAAAGAGTGGAGAGGCGAGGCGAGGAGGAAGATGAGGAGGAGGTGGTGGTTTGGGGGGGGGCGCGAGGTGGAGGGCGGTTCGGAGGATATCGTCGTGGCGGCAGGCGAAAAACGGAGAAAGAGTATAAAGCTCCTCTGGACACATGGGTCCGACGCATACGTAGCCACGGTGCCAGGTATGGCGTAGTGGCGAGGCGGCGTGTTGGTAGCGATAAATCATGGGTTACCACATTGTAGCCCAGTAAATCATCGGACGCGGGGAACGCGAGAGCTTCCCAGCGTGAAATGAAACGAATTCATCTCTGTCAGCCCCCTCCACCGCCGGCATCCTCCCGTCTCTTTCTCACCCTTCGCGTCCCTTTCTCTTCTTCTCTTTCTCGCGCCGCTTCCCTCCCGCTTCGCCGCCCGCATCCTCACTCTCCCTCTCTCTCTCTCTCTCTCTTCCGTGGCCCCCGAGCCAACCTCCCCGCTTCACCATCCACCACTACCATCCCTCAATCCGCCGCCCACAACCCCCTCGACACACCTCGCCCACCGCCCTCAGCAACCCCGCGCCGCGCTTCCTCTCTCTTTTCTATCTACCAGCACGCAACTAGTCAGCCTGGCCCCACACCTATCCATGCATACACCTATAGACCAGTGGACCTCGGCACGTTTACTCCTCTAGGCGGCCTACACCTACCACTTGGATTCGTCTATCTACTATGATCGCGCTTCTTTCGGGGAAAAGGTTTAATATGTCCGGCACGCAAGCCCTTTCAGTTGTCTGGGCAGCTCTCACGGTCACGGGGCACCAGCACCCACTAATGCACCCCCTCTCTCCTCCTTTTCGGCTATTCTCTGTGCAGCTCTATGCTTTACGGTGAATAGGACTGCTGGTCCACTTGGCGTACGCCATAATTCTAGTTGGGGAGCAGTCCGGTATTCACTTTGCAAGGAGAGAGATTGGCTAGAGGTTCGGCGAGCGTAGGTAGGAGGCGGGCGGCGGTCAAGCCTTTCTTCCAGGTAAGAAGGAAGGGCTTGCCATCTTTCTAATTCAGCTCGCTAGACAACCGGGCAAAAGAAGCCCGGTGGACCGAGCGTTCGCTCTAGCGCACGGCGGAGCGTCTCTCGCGGTGAGTGGTAGCTGGCCGTCCATTTTGTTCAGGAACGCCTTCTAAGCACGTTGATTTTCTTTCGTCCTGATGCTAAGTCCTGGCGACGTCGCGGTGGCGAAGGGGGCGAGAGCGCCGGCGAGTACCGGTTCCCCTCGGCTGGCCACGGGGGTTAATGTCGGCACCGCAATATTTATCGTAATTTGATACAAGCGGGCCGGGGAACAAAAAATTGCTGCTAGCTCGAGACTGGCGAGCGAGGGAGAGAAGGCGAGAAGGGATGAAAAGATGGGGTGCTGGTAGGGCGGGAGGGAGGCTGAGAGGGTGGGCCATAGATCGCGAGCAGCTCAGACGCAGCCGCGCCTCTCCTCTGGCCTCCTTACACCCCACCATCCCCCCCTCGCGCCCCCGATTCGCATCCTCCGATACTCCTCTCATTGCCCCGACTCGACGCCCCCAACACCACTCCAACCCCGTCCACGATATTTCGACCCCCGATTTTCCCGCAGTACAACCTGCCTCGCTGCCTCCTTGATCCGCTCGTCGATCATCCCGAATAAACACTGTGCCAGCCGATGACTTGCGAAAGTGGCGGCTGATACTTGTGTGCTCACTGAGCCGAGGTAAAGCGCCTATGGTTTATTGCCACGGTGAGTTTGACGGTATGTTCCGAAAGAAATGTAAACAAAGTAGTAGAGTCGGAAAAGTGGACAATAGTAGGACTCGCTCAGTTGAGGTAGGAGTATCTGTATGGAGTGGCTGAGTCTGAGCAGTAAAGGGTAAAAGGGAGGAAAGGGGAAAAATTTCACGGACGCTGCGCGTCGGTGGTAACGCACTGGCGCATGTAATACGAGGCCGGGCTCTCCTCAGTTACGGCCAGGAAGAATGCAAGGAAGTGGCGCACTAATTAGAAATCACTTCCATTTGTTCTTTTATTTAATTAGTGTTGCGGGGTGGCTCACGGGCGGCCGCTTAGGTAGCGCCGGCGGAAGAAGAAAAACCGAAGCGGAGCACCGGCAATGGAGAAGAGTAGGTCGAGCCAGACGGGAGAGGAAAGGAGAGGAGAGGAGAGGAGCGCGCGCGAGAAGGCCAGGAAAGGGAAGAGCGAAGAGACGAGAAAAGGAGGAAGGAGGTTTCTCTCGCGTTGCGGTGGCAGACTATTACAGGACTCCCACATAAATTGGATTGTCACTCGGTCCAAATGTACGTGGCGATAAATCCCTCGGGCAAAAATAATGGCGACTCATTTTGTAAATGGCGTAAAACTTAAAATTGTGCCGCTCGCCAGGGAGTTTTATGGATGGGGTGACAGCCTCGCTATCGCAATCGGTATCAGTGAACTGGCTTAGAAAAAGAGATAGATCGGCACGGCTGAATAGAATTGGTTACGTGAGCGAGGAAAGAGATTGGAGAGGAGTTAACTCTTTCCAGCCGGCGAATAAAGTACTTCTCTCCTTCCTCTCATATATGCTGGGCCGCCGCGGCCCGGCGCATCAAGCTTCCTCCCGGCATTCCTATCATTGTGCTTCCAGTAGCCAATTCCATTATCAATCCTCAGTCAGAGACTGGATTTAACATTGCTCGCTGGTGCCCCTTGAGTGGAATGTTTAAGTACTGTTGACTTTAAATCGAGAATACTGAATCCGGACCACCTTTCCTCCGCGGCTCCAACGAAAGGCAATGCCGCGACTATTTCTGAACGTATGTGTCATTCCCTCTTGGGTACACTCTCTGCCCGCTACTCTGCGTCACCCTATCTTCGTACTCGTTCTACCACCCTTATTCTGTCAACGTAGCTGCTACACCCGACCCCGCGCTGCACCTTTCTTCTCGAGCTTCGATAGCAACGAACAGAGGAACGCGAGCACTTTGTCTTCATTTACGAATTCCCGGCATTAATTCTCGTTTTTCTTGCTACCATCCATTGCAGGACGATACTCAATTCGAATAAGGAGCAGCTCGATTTATTTGCACCGCTCGCTGCTCCGGCAATGCGTCTTCCTCAGAATAATTCTTTGAGAAAAACAACGAAAACTAAGTTCTCCGCGAGTGAAGCCTTTGTACTTCTAGCAGGAGATTATAGCGGGGAAGAAAAAAGAAATCATTTCGGGGAAAGGGAATTGTTTGCGATCTGAGAGGATGAGAGGTAGCGAGAGGTAGGACGATTGGCTACCGTAATTGGTTTGCAGTCGATCCCGATAATCGGAAGAGGAGGGTTCGACCGAGGCGAGAGAGAGTCTCGGAGAGAATTACGTTTCTTGCCACGGAGTAATAAAAGGGCCCGGGCTATAAGAAGGAGGCTGCGTGCATGAGATAGATAGGAAATCTAATTCTCGAGAGGAGGGTGGTGCCGGTGGTGGTCGCCAGATCTGAAGGAGCATCCCTCAGTGTATTATTTATATGTCGGCGAAATTGGTGCCCGGGCACGCCAGGCACGCTCCCCCATCTCGAATGCGCGGATGTCGCTCCGGAGCAATGCTCGTTATTCTCCACCCTTTTGAACGCGCTCGCTCACGCGCGCGCGCGCGGGCGCACGCTTGCGACGAAATTTTCATGTACCGAATATTCGAGCCAGCATATTCTCCGGCTGAATGAACAGGACTCCTTTCTCACCGCGAAATGCGAACAATATGCTCGGTTAATATTCGACCCATATTACGCCTGACCCCCCAAGCTGCGTTATATCGCTGTTAAGAGGCAGATTCTTGCCCCCTCTTCTCCCTATTCTTCAAGTTGGGCATAGATGATAGCAGAAAGTGGCGGCGACGAGGCGGCAAGGCTGCCAGCCTGATCGAAAGCCAATAATTGGGATAAAGCTGCGCCCACTTCCTGGCAAATCTCGTTTCACGGCTCGATTCTGTCACGAACGCGCGAGAGGAGTTCTCGGGGTGTACCGCATCCTCTCTGCGAAGGGATAACTAGAAAACTTCTTTTCTTTCCCGCCCAAGTTTGCCGCAGCCTCCGGGATGGCTTCACCCGGTTCGTGCCCTCTTTGCCGCGCTCCTCGAAAATCCTCCCCTTTTTCCCTTATTCTTTATACCAGTTGTAGTGGTAGAGTGTAGCGCAGCCAGGAGCCGGGGGGTATCTTCTCGCGGGTACAGGTATACGTGTTCACTCAAATGCGCTGTTAAAATTTTGGACACAATCTCACCATTTGTCTTGCAGGACCTGGGAATAAATCTCCGACGGCTCAGGCGGACTAAGAAAAACGCCTCGCCCTCTCGGATGCCCGCGCGCGCACACGTGTACCCACGCGCGCGCACGCCTGCCTCTCTCTCTCTCTCTCTCTCTCTGTCTCTCTGTGTCTCTGCCCTTTTCCCTGTCTTGCCGCTTCCTTCCACTTTCCATGGATACCAGCGCGTACGTGCGTGCACGTGTGTACCACCCCCCGGGGCTTTTCCACCTTCTTATTCTTCCCTTTCCTCATTTTGCCACCCCTAACGCCCGCAGAAAAACAGACGGCTCTTACTCTCTCTCTCTCTCTCTCCTGCCCTCCCCTTCAATCTCCAACACGGAACCAACCCCCTCGATCCAGCCGCTGATATTCTATCGATAAATCATAATGTCCGTATTAACATTCCTCGCACTTCTTTCGCACGATGCTCCTCGGGGCCAGCTCCCCTGCGCCCTTCCTCACGATGGATAACCTGTCGGACCCACCGAGACTGCAAAAACTTCCCCGATAGAGAGAGAGAGAGGGGGGGTGGTTCCTACCACCAGTGTAAGTTCCGGCGCTGATACTTCCCGCGGAGTAAGCAAACCGGGGGCGGCAAATCGAATTCGGGCAACGATAAGGCACGACTATCGGTCAATATCTCTCACTCTTCCTTCCCCAGTTCCTTCCACATTGGCGACGTACTCACAATGCTGGTAAGGGATGCCCGTGGAACGCCTCATTTCCCTATGCCGAACTTTTCAATGCTCTGTCCACATCGATTCCTTGGCTTAATAACCTCGGCGTTTCTGTAAACTCGTTCATCACAATGGTAGCAGGGTGGTCGGAAGGGGGGTATCGAGAGACGAGAGAGCATCCCCGTTTTCGTGGGGCTGCCGTTTTATACGATGATAATTCAGAACGCGTTATCAGCGAGCACTCGTTTCTCCCGCTCGCTCTCCCGCTCTCTTTCTCTCTCTCCGTCTCACTGGTGGTACACTTCGAGCGCGAAGAGCCCCGCCGGTGAAATATGTGTCTGGTATCTTATTCTTCAGGCCGGTTGCTCCTTCCAAAAGCGAGCAACTAGAAAGAAGAGCGGTAGAAGAGCCGAGCGGAAAACAGATCTGCCGCCGGGGGTTGCTCCTAGCCCCGGTTCAGCCCTCCTCCACCCTCTCCCCACCGCGCCTCGCCACGCCACCCCCCGCGATCCTTCGCCGCTCCTTCAGCGGAGGCTGTATCGCAACCGTTCTCTCGTCAGTTCCTGTATTTTTGCCGGGCGCAAAATTATTATTATGGCGATCCTGTCCTGGCGGACGCTCGTAAAATGACGGCGATAGCTGTCGCATTAGAGTTTCGACGGCGAATGTCAGCGCGGATGCTTCGCTGGCCAAGGGAGCGTGGACGGCGACGACGCCACCCTGGCGCAATCCCGCCAGATTCTCGGCTAATTTTTTGCCTTGCCGGACACGCCGCTCTCCATGTCCACCGCGTTATCCTTGAGTCCGACCAGTACAGCCATGTGTTTCAACCGATATATATGCTCCACTTCTCGAGCCCGTGTCTACTCATACGTGGGAGGATTCTGCTTTCCCTCGCGCTACACTGCACACTTCCAATCCGTTCGAGACATCCGCCCATCATCCCTCATAGATCGATACTTCCACTCGAGGACTACTTTTCCGTTCTTTCCAAACTCCCGGGATAATTAATGGTATACAACAATAAGTTTAATAGCCCGGCGATATTAGGGGACATGCTTTGGTGTCCTTGCCAGAGCGGCGACATGAGTCAGTCCTCGAGAGGAGCGCGAGGGGAGGACTCTTCCTCACGGTGGTTAGTTTAGGAGAAGGGCGAAACGTGTCCTTGCATATATTTAAAATATCCTGCTTCAGAGGATCCTCGTAAACTGGCACTGTAGGTCTATGTACTCGAAGCATGCGAAGGGAGTGCAAAGAAGTATAGGGTTCTGGTAATACACTTAGGAAGATAAGCGTGCGCGCGCGGCACGTATTTTCATTTAATTCTGGAGAATGAAGCTTGGACAGTGGAGAGAATCCATCGGAGAATCGGGCCCTGTCAATTTATTGGAAGAGGCGTATTTACATGTATTATGAGTGCAGTGGGATGGCAAGTCCGGGAAAGGGTAGGATGCATAATCCTGCCTATCGGTGAGAGAGGCTCGCCCGTCGGAGTAGCAGGAGCGCGGCGCGGCGCGGCGCGGCGCATGCAAGCTAGCAGGCCGGAATGGAGTCGTAGGATAGCAATTTCGACCGAGCAGTAATAAAGCACGTCTGCGCGCCGAAATCCTGATGAATGGCCGCGCTTAGGCTTGAAATGGAGAAGCGACGAGCCACTAGCACTTACTCTGCCGTGCTCTCGCCCGATCCCTCGCCCCCTCTCTCTCTCTCACTCTCTCGCATTCTCTCTGCCTCTTCCACCTTCTGCCACCCTCTGCGACCCACGCCACCACCCCCAAATTCTATCTCTATCGCTCCCACCCTCTCCTCCCTCCCTCCCTCGCTCCTCTCTCTCTCTCGTGTTTCAGGGCGTTATGTGCACCTACGATCCTTCCCTCTCTGATCATTCATGCTTCTCTCCAGCAGGCCGCGTGATCCCTTCAGCATTGCAACGCGAAGCCGCTCGCTCGGCAGGCAGGCAGGCAGGCAGGCAGGCAGTGAGGCAGAGCAGGCAGGCCCGAGCCGAGTCGAGCCGAACCGAGCGATTTATTCCCTCGATTCCCCGTCGATGTGTTACGGACTTGTCATTGTTTTATCACGGTATCGCGCGCCCCTGATAAAGCGCCTCCTTTTTCCCGGCGCGCATTAATAAAAGCGCCTCTGACATATGGTCGCCGCGGTCGAGCACCCAGCAATAATAACCATCCGGAGAGCGAGCGAGCGAGCGAGCGCGCGCTCGCTTAATCGTTCCCACCTTATTTATGGCAGTCGTATTAGCCTGTTTATGAAATCAGCATTGTCCGTCTTGGGAATCCGGTAGCCCCCCCGGCGATTGCGATAGCAGCCTGTCCGAGTTTTCCGAGTGCTTGGCGCACACCTCGTCCCCGCCAGAACGACTTAGAGATTAGTGGCAGCCGGAGAGGAGCGGAGGGATGCAGATGCGAGGAATAGTTGGAGGAGGGATCGGGGCCGAGGTCCGGCACGCTGAAATCCAATAAATCTGCTCATCCCGAATTGAGAATGTAAAATACATGCGGTCCGCATCTGCGCGAACGCGTGCGCCGCGCTTGCGGAGATTTATCAGTACGGTGCTCTCGATGGGCAGGTACTGGCTCTAATTTATTCGTCTGTTTCATGGTCCACCCCTCCCCACCCCTCCTTGCCCCACCTTCGTTCTCGCCCCCCCGCTCGCCCCCCGCCGCCCCGACGAATATACAGTGTGCCGCCGTGCGCGTCTTAATTCGACGATCCGATTCTACCGTTGCGAGTACCGCACACACCCTGCGCCCTCCCTTTTACTTCAATAATAATTCCTCCCCGACATATCTCCAACTTCCACCATCCCCTTCCCCTCCCTTCCCTTCCCTTTGCCAGCTTTTCATTTCCTCGGCTATCAACGGTGTTATCATATCGCGCGGGTATAATTCAAGCGGTCGAATCGCGCAAAAAGGAGTGGGTAGCCAGCGTTATTAACAGCCGGCCGGATTCAATTTGACCCAACAGATTTTTGGCACACACGGTACACGTGCTTCATGCTCCGATCCACCTTATTATCTCCAATGAACCTAATCGAATTTACCAGCACGAAGAGGAACAACTGGCGATTACCGGACGATCGGTTGATCGCTGGAAATTTTGATTAAAATATCTGTGTTCAGAACGCGAAGAGCGAGAGTGTGTGAGGGCGTGAGTGTGTGTGTATGTGCGCGTTTGTGTGTATAGCGTGGGGTGTAGGTTCACGTGGAGGTTACAGGAGGCAGCTAGTACCTATAGCGGTAACTTCTGGGCCTCTAAATCAGCCTCCGTGTCGTGATTCATGGAGGGCAACCTCTTGCTCCCTTCGCCGCGCCTTCTCCTCAGCCACCAAGTCTCTCTCTCTCTTGTTTCGCCCGCCCGCCCGTCCCTGCCCCTCGCCGCCTCGCCGCCTCCTCGCTCCTCGTGTTTCCTCCTTATTCCACCCCCTCGCCTCGTCCTCGAGCGGCGGCCGACTCGTCGACTCGTCCTCGTCCTCTTACGACTCCTTCGGCAGTGACCTCCTCCACGACCCTTTTACCTCTGCACTCTCACACCTATCGCCGACCAATCTAAACGCCCCACCACCCACTTCAACACTCCACTAGTCCATTGAAGGTACTCATTTTTCCCAAAGAGCTCAGTGATTCTCGTGTAAAGTTTTTTTTTGTCAGAAATTTTTTTTTAATGCGATTAAGGGATGATTGTATTGTGGGGAGGAATGAAAATTATTGAGAGGGTTAATTGGGATGTGTTGGAGAATAGAAATGGAGGGCAGGCATGTAGAAGGTGTTTAAGTTTGATGGAGGGGGGTGCTGGCGATCCGGCGGTAGGATTGGCGGTGCGAGTCGGCTGGGATATTATTCTACTAAAGAATTGGCGCCTAACAATACAGATACGTGGCATTAGAAGTACAGAGGGTCCTGCCTACTCTTGGTGAAATATACCGCGGCGTGGAATCCCCCGGAGATATCTGTTGGAGAAGGCTATTTTCGAGCTCATTGAATAGACAGCCATGATTCTATGACCACAGAGCGTGCCAACTCCATTGTAGCACCCTCTACCACTTTATTCCCTTATATTCTCTCTTCCGCTAAACCTGCCCCCGTACATTTCACTGCGGGCGCATACCTTAACGGTAGGCCCACCTCTTCACTAATGACAACGCCGTACGACGATATCCTCATCGCTCCTCTCATAGATTACCTTTCTACCATGGACACCATTCGATTGAGTAATTCTCTCCTTCTTTTCCCACCTTTTTCGTAACTTCCCTCTCCCTTCTCTCCCCCCTCGGAATGATTTGCATGCCCAGTCGACTACACGTGTCTCTACTTTTTTGGAAGTCCTGCCATTGCGGCATCGTTCAAGCCAGAGTCAGGAGAATAAGTTATGGCCGCGCGGTCGAATACGCCGGGATCGTTAGCCAGAGCTAATTAATGCACTTAATAGGATATAATCTTGAAAAGTGGCAGCGCACTCTGACTGGCCCGCCACCCACTTCCAACTGATTAGGAGGAAGTAATATTAATTAAGGGAGTAAAAGGGCGCCATTTAAATGTATCGGCGATAGAGCTTGTGGAGCGAGAAAGAGAGAGAGCGAGTGCGTGGATGTGAGTGAGAGAGAGAGAGAGGTGGGGAGGTGGTAGAGCAGATTGGCTCGGGTGATCCAGGCTTTTTATCGTGTCGATGGGCCTCGCGTCCAAGCTTTATGGGGAGCAGATTCGTTGGGTGATCCAGTGCCACGGAAACACGGTAGGGCAGAGTCTCTAATTGATGGGCCTACTTCGCCCGACAGCGAACTCAATTATTGTCCATATTCCGGAGGCGTAGCCCTCTCTTCGAGCCTGGCTCCCACCATTCTTGCACCAGTCCGCTCCCGGCAATACGGATTCCGCATACGCGAGCTTCCCCATCTCTCGAAAGCAATCCTCGTGGTGTTGGTGAAAACGATGCCTATCGGGATTACGGATGCGTGGGAGTGTGTGTGGGTGGGTGGGTTGTGGATATGCCGAGCGTACGCCCGGCTATATTCGTATAAGGATGGAAATACGTAAGGAAGCAGGGCATGAGCAATGGCTGGCAGCGCTCCGTAATAATGTTGTCTTCATCGGCTCGTTTTATTTGCCGCGGCCGCGCGGCGCGGCGCGGCGGCGCAAGAATGTGGCCTACAGTCCGCCTCAAAACTCGCGGAGCGAGGCCTGCATCGGGCAGCCTGACCACGAGAGTGGTCGCGGTCACTTGATGGGGAGCGCACTCGGCGACCTCATGCACCAGGGCCCACCTATAAATTTCTCCCTGTCCGCTATTGTTCCTGGAAATTTTGGCGGACCCTGCCACCTTCTTCTCGCCGGAATTAGTCCTGCCGGCGTTGGAATTGCATCGTTGCTATCCTGACTGCGGCCCACTCTCCGCTGGGGGGTTGCCGAGTGGCCCTCGTTATTAATTAAGAATTGCCTCGATGACAGGTCGAACTAGTCCGAAAGTTATGGCCCTGTCTGCCTATCAGTTTGACTCTCTGTGGTCGACTATGAAGCACCGACGAAGACAACATCGTCACGGGCCAATAGACCGAGAGTGTCAGAGCACCAACTCCCTCTCGAAAGTAAAGGACAAACGTATCTGGTAATCAAACTGCTGTAACCATGGATCACGAGCAAGGATAACCGGGAACAGAGCTTGTAACAGGCGCATTAGGTAGTACAGAGCGTGGCAGTGGTAGCTGGTGTAATTGGGGGAGGATGAAAAGTGGAGCGGCGCGCACGATAGAAAGTATGGGGGAATCGAGGAGGAACGGAGCGGCCGCCCCCTCGACGTGAGAAGCCGGTATCCTCGGGAATATTCTGCCTGGTACGACACTCTCCGAAGCAGCCGCAGCTTGAGGGATGAGGAGGCGAACGGGAATCAAATAAAATAGAAAAATCGCGAGTGATCTTTCCTTCTCGGTGGAGAGGAGCGCCGCGGTTCGGTTGGACGACACTCCGGTGGCGGACGAGGAGAAGCCGCCGAAAAAGTATAAATTTCTTTAATGACGCTAATAATTTCATATCGCATAATTTACTTACTGCGAAACGTAACGCCAGTAGCTACCAGAGGCATTAACGAGGAGCCTAATATTTATGTTGGTACTCGGTCGTCCGCCACCCAGATAACACCCTTGCTCCCAGCCACCACCACCCCCTGTGTTCCCTGATACCCACCCTCTCCGAGCCACCTTACACTGCCAGCAGAAAGCCACCCTCCGCATCGGGGCTGCTGGCGGTATACCTTCGCGCCCTGGTAACTAGATAAAAAAAGAACGGTTCTTTTCTTTCCTCGAGATAAGTACGCCCTTGCCCTGCTGGTGGGTGGATGGTGCGCGGCGGTGCTCGCCCGAGTGCTCGACGATCGGCTAAGAACAAAGGGGAAAGCCAAGCCGAGCTGATTTACCGCGCTATTTTTTTCCCAAGGAGAAGCACCCTGGCCCTGCCATTCGGATACTTAGCGGGAGACTTTGTACCACTAGGTTCCTCTTAATTTGCCTGTGACGCCTACGCACCATGGGCCTGCCACCCCTCCCCCCAAAGTTAATAATGCGATCTCGGGTTCATTGAAGCAGCAATCGAACTATAGCAAGCCAAGTAGAAAGATTGGGCCATTCTCCTTGATTACTCCATAAAAGAAGCTCTATATACAAAAACTTTCTTTCTGCGTGGACGAATGCATAAATATATTCGAGGATACTTCAATCCGGTCTTCGGTCAATGCCTGAAGCACACGCATGTGGTACATATCCAGGGCTTGGCGAGCAAGGCGAAGCGCGTAATTATTGTGATCCACTAATTGGCGCGCGATAAGGATCCCTTAAGGAGCGTGGTGTCCTGGCGACGGGATGGCAGGAAGGGCGCTGGCGTGGCGGCAGAGTGCGGTGTCTCGACACTCGACAACCTGCTGGCGTGCGTCGCACAATTCACGCGAGGAAAGCAAGAAGGCCGGAGCAGCGCGGTGCGGTGCGGTGCGGTGCGGAGCGTGCACGTCCGCGTCCACGTGTAGGAACGCACACGTGGCCGGCATGCCGTTCCTCGGCAGTCGGGCACATATTCGAATGCGGATGAAAAAGCTTAATGCGCCATTATTTACTTGATAGTGGACAAGCTCGGGACTGGCTCGCACCGGGCCGAAGGGAGAGGGGAGGAAGCGGAAGAGTGGGAGGATGGTGCCGGTTGCATAGCACGTGTTTACGCGTTTATAACAGACGTGACGTAGAGTGGTTATACTCGCACGGTTGTAGGGGTGTTTGTCAGGGCGAGCGGAGAGGTTCGGTAGCCGGGAGTTCAGCGGCAGCGCCGGTGCCAGGGGGATGCAGGATGCAGGATGCAGGATGCAGGAAGAGAGCAAGCGGGAAAGAGAGCAGAAGGCTGGATGGCCGAGGGCGGCAGGGCGAGAGGGAGAGGGAATGTCTGGTGTCGGAGGTGGTCGGAGGTGCTGTTTTGCGATGCAGTACGCGCATTACCGGGCCGTAATGCGGCGTTGGGTTCACCGGTATATATATTTTATTTAACACTGACACGCGGCCCCCTCGCTCCCGCACCCGCACCCGCACCCGCGACCGGCCGCCCCCAGCCCAGAGAGAGCTCTCTGAGAGCCGAGTGCCCGATGCCAGCTCGAAATTACGCCGCGTTATTAATGAAACTAAACTATTAATTTAAATTCCATTGTTCCATTATAAATAATTACCTGTTAATTACCGGAGAGGGCGCGGGCGCGCCGGCCCCGCTCTGCTAACTGTGTGTAATGTGATTCGAGGCACAAACGATACGCGCCATTTGTTACGAACTCGCGGCCGGAATGAATGCACGCTCCGCAGAACTCAAATGTCCCTTTTTGTGAAATACACGCTCGCCGGCAAAGAGAGCGCCAATCGACTGCTGTCCCGCTCTCTCTCTCTCCCATCGGCCAGCCTCCCCCGTCCCTCCTCCATCTCCCGCTCCTCGTACGATTCAATTAATCGACTATTCCTTCACTCGTTTATTTTTGTCACATGGCCGCGTGCATTTTTCAATGGGGCGGAAATGCAGTTGCAAAAAAGCCGGGGGCCACCGGCTTGATTTGTGAATGTTTAATGGTAACAGTGCTGGATCGAGGTGTATGACGAAGTGTCCTCGCGGACATAAATCGCTCGGGCATCTTCCACTTTGGCTTTATTCTCACACCCACTTTTTTCACCCTCGGCGGCCTGCCCATTGATAATCCTCTCGCAGAATGCGCAAATTAAATCAACTCCGGGAGACAGTAAATTCGAGGGTCCGATAATTATGCACGGCCGCCGTGCAGGAAGCCTGATAAACTGCGCCCGCGCCCATTATTACCGTTCTTCGTTATATTATTATGTTAATCAAAATTTAGCGGTATTGTATAAGCAAACGCGCTCACGTGCATTATGCAGCCAGTCGGCACCGGGCAAGTACATGTACACTTTACATTCTATGTTATCGGCGTCCATTGTCGAAAGAGTGTTGATTCACTCGACACTGATACAATCGTGGCGATCCACTCGCCTCAAAAACAAAGCGACCTGTCTCCATAAATGGATCGTTCAATTTAGGCGAACATAAGTTATCGAGTGAATGCTAAATATTTTCAGTGGAAGGGTACTCGGTTCGGTTGAAAAAGGAAAGTAAAATCGGAGCAGCTAGGATTACACGTGGCAAGGTAGACGGATGAGAGTACGTGGCTATAGTTAATCTTGGACGCGTCAAAGCGTACAAAGGACTGCGTGTGTGGAAGGCGAGAGGAAGTATGTGGAGAGGGAGAAGGTGCCGACTGTCGTTCTTCTTGGGTGTATACACAGATCACGCAGGTACATATATAGCAATATTCCGAGAGGCTTCTAGCTGAGTGGACATTCGTCAGAGGTGTACGTGTATCACCATAAGTATGTGGAGCGGCGCGCCACCGCCAGGACACGTCTTGCGACAAATAACACACTTTAGTGTCCCGTTGAGTCAACGAAAATGCAGAATACCAAATGACCCAGGCTCATTTTGCAGATTCCCGCCCAGTTAAACGTTCCCGCTGACTTTTGTAATTGTTGTCATCCGGCGCGGACCGCTTGTTGTCGTAAAACCTTGCGTCATTTATTGCGGATTCCATCCGGGAGCGGCAATGTATTTTTGCGCGAGCGCACCCTGCCTGGCGGCCTCATCAATTAAGGCAATATTTTGATCGCTCAGGAAGCACAACTGAAACCACCGTGAAATCTATGCGGGATTAATTAATAGCGGCCGTTTGTAATTTACGCGTCACACACACCGGCCGCCATAAATTTTAACGCGGCACACACCGGCGAGCGCACGAGGCACTCGTAACAATTGTAGAGCCGCTTTCTCGCACCCACTGCATAACACGGGACACTTTAAATCGGCTGCTCGGATCGGGCAAACGTACGCGATCGGCATCGCGGAGCCTCATCGATGAAGACGCCACCGACATACTAAAGAGATATCCTCTGCGGAGACGTGAGCCTTCCTTGGCACACGCTCGACCATACGCTCATCACCAATCAGGAAATCACCATCGGCAATACTTCGCTCACGTTTACCGGTACACTCGTTTTCCCTTGGCGCCAGTTGAATTTATTTCTGTTTGGCCCTTCCTTAGATTTTAATCGGGAATTTAGCTTTATCTTACCTAGTAATTATCAGTAATATAACGATTAATGAATCATTCATTAGCTATGAATACACAACGTTTCAGATGTAATTCACCTAGATTCAGTTGTAGGAATGAAAAAGATGCGATGGGAAGGCATCGAAGCGAACTGGCGCCCTCCCTTGGCTCCATCGAGGCGCCGGCATCACTTCCGTGCCGGCTCCTACTCCAGCAGGCTGAAGCCTCTCCATTTCTACGATATTTCCTGTGGCAGGATGCCTCGTGAACCTTCGCAAAAACATGCTGAAATAAAGGAGGCTCCTCCGACTACGCGGCCCCTATCCTACCTAGAGCCTTTACCTCGCGATCCAACTGATAGAGGCTTGATCGATCTAACTTCCTTAAGTGCGCTTCTTGCTAACATCAACTCTGTCTTGTCTACCCTCCCATCGAGTCAATGACACGAGGTGTCCGATGAAGGAGGCCGTGCCAACTCTCGAGTAATTATGAACTAAATATAGAGAAAACCGGTGCAGGCTCGGTTCGCGTGGAGAACATGATTAGAGTGGGAGGGAAATTCGAGGAGCTCCTGCTGTCCCTCTTGATACGTGCGAAAGGCAGACGCACAGGCCGCCCTCGTATAACGCAGGAGATGCGGGATGAGATCCGACACAATTCATGATTTTACGCGAGCTTATTGCCGGCCATTATTTACTCGACTCGCTCTCTCATTCGATATGCAAGTCGCGTGAGTACGTGCGAGCGCCAGCCGGAATTGTTGTGTGTGCCCACCGCACCACCACTTTCCTTCTACCCGCTTTAGCCAGTATACGTAAGAACTCGCACACACAGAGGCAATCGGCACGAAGGTGTGGGTGCTTTCGACACCCACCGGCTGGCGGTTTTCTCAGGAGATGACTCACGACGCCGCGCCGTACGTGTCTTTATGACGATGCCAGCACGATCTAAGTTCGCACATCGACGCTCTTCTGCGCGCCGCTCGCGTGTCGTTATGGTAATTATAAAACGATTACCGCGCACTCGCCTCCGGACTCGCGTATCACCGGGTAATTTATGAATAATTCGATGGACCACCGCTACTCTGAACATGCCCTGCTCCACATTGTCCAAGATCGCATTTCTTGCGTCACCAAAGAAACCAAGAGAAATTCACTTCCTCCGGCACAAGGACTTTAATCAGGTTTTCTAGCGCAACGAACGATTCTACTGAAATCGGTCGGGTAATTAAAGATTACTTTTGCCGGACTAATACTTTGGAGTGGCCGGTGCTTGCAAATGAGTGGAGGTAAATTTTCGGGGGTATGTCGGCTGGTTTGGGTGGAGAGCTGTCCGGGGGTAGGAATATTCGAACAGTTCAGCGGCGAGATAGCCCCTCACTCGCAGCGCACTCGGCGGAACACGAAGGATAATCCTTGTGGATTATTGCGGTATCACGTGGGTCCATACGTGCTCTCTCACGGGCGGAGGATGCCCTAGGATGTCGTGTATTTGTATGCCGTGGAATACACCTACATGTTTGTATCGCGCGGCTTCTCCATGGAAACCCTTGCTAGGGGCCGGGCCTGCTGCGATACCCTAATTCCTAAATCTGTCGCCATAAGTCCTCGTTACAATAAATAACCCGACCGGTGTGTGTCTGGACTTGCGCCTCCTATTCCTCCGCTACATCCTCCTCTGCAGCTTCTCTGTCTCCTTCTCGCCGAGTCCTCCCTCCCTCACTCTCTACCTTTGCCTAAGTATACCCCCGTTGCTTAGCTGCACCTTCTTCCTCGTACATCTTTCCTCTAAAGAGCTCCTCTTCAGCCTCCATGCTTCTGTCGCCGTTTATTAAAGAATCTCATCCCATCAGAGCTAACAGGCCGCCCGCCCTCCCAACTCATATTTCACCCTCGCGACCAGACTGATCCCGAATGTCGGAAGCCCATTGCAGCACTCTGATGGGATGGCAATAATTATTACGGAAAGAAATGAAGGCGCATACTGGTTATCTGGGTCAATGCCACCGGAGAGCTTTGAAACCAGTCGGAGAGCAGTAGTAGGATCTTGCGAGCGCGCTTAGATTACGTGAGCACGGTGCACGTACCAAGAGAGCGAAGCATTAATGAAGACATATATTTTGCGCCCGAGATAGACGGATGCCTAAGATGGTAAACACTTAACAACCAGCTGTAGCTACAGGAAGCGAATGAAAATGGATGGAGAGATACGTCATTAATAACGATCAGTGGAATTTATGGGCGCCGCGTCAATTATATCGCGCTTGTAGGCAGAAACTTTAAGGCGCTTCGGGATTTATAGAAGAGCGCTCCTCGAGCGGCGAGGTCTCTCGCCCTCGCTGCCGAACCTCTTTTAACATGCTACTTTCAACGCGCTAACCTGCTACTCCTTTTTCTAAAGTTATCCGGTCTTGGGAGTTGTATATATAATTCTTGGATTAATTGCGCCAACCATTTGGATGATTATCCAATTGAAAAATGATGATCGGGCCGAGAATCGGGCGGGTGAGCTTGAGATCCTTGCCACCGCCACCGCCACCGCCCCTCCGGGTTACCGGTTACGAGGGAGAGAGTGAGTGCAATCAGCGAGGTTCATTCAGGCCGGCGATAAAAAAAGAAAGCTTGCCGAGCGTGAAATGATTCGTTCTATAAATCCTAATAAACGTCTACCTGCCCCGCGCAGACGTACATAAATAAAGCGGGCGAGTGTTCGAGGAGCGTGATCAGCCGTATTACGAGGGTGTGTGCGTGGTCACGAACGCGTGTGTGCGCGCGCACACGCCGCTCTCTGTTAGGACGAACTGCGGCGGCACACACAGCTTCATCATGGATGCTGAAGAATAGTGTGCCACGTCCCCCGGATGCAACCCCTCGCAAGCGCGAATGAGAGGGAGAGATAACCAAGCGGTTGAAGATGGCGGTGGAAGGCAGCCGGAAGAGCTCCCGAAAAATTCCACCCAAAACATGTGAAATAGACTTCACTTGTGTGCTGAGTGCCAATGTAGAATCACATCCAACCGAAGCGTAGAACTTGCAGATTTTAAACAGAAGATGCAAAAAGATAACTTCGCGCAAAGGGAAGATCATGACAAATGGTGGGAAAGATGGCGCGAGGCAAGTAAAGGGAGCAAAAGCGGAACGCGAGAGGAGGTGTGAAGGGGGACGAAGCAAGGCAATCCAAGAAGAGAAGAGAAGAGCGGAGAAGTGAGTTGGGGCGAGGTGTGGGTGCCGGGTGAAGGGGGAGGGGGAGGTGGTGGATGTAGGAGGCGAGGAGAGAGGCGGCGGGAGAACGGAGGATGAAGGCAGTGGGGGTGTGCATTGCGGATTTATTCCCGCCAACACATTCATCATGGCGGATTTAGCTGAACCCGTAACGCATTGCCGTGGATATATATCTGCTTCCATCCCCTCTCCACGACGACCTTCCTCCGGCGCACCTCCGCCTCTCCGCCACCGTCTCGCATCCCGATTTCGACCGAATCCCACCCCGATATATCTCCTATTCTGACAAAATCTCTCTTTTTCAATGACTTCCTAACTCTTTCGGCGGCGATGCGCTCGAACCGGAGAGAAAGGGATGTGTGTGGGGAGCGGGAGGGAGAGCCAAGTGCATAGCGGCTTGTTCGCTTATGATTCCATTCGCGGTATTGCCCGCTGCGGACCTCTCTGATATGCTCGACTACCGACTCTGGCCCTGCGTCCCACGTGCCTTTCACCCCCCTTTCCTCACGACGCGTATACCATCTACCATCTCACCCTTGCTTTTCCGGCCCATTCTCTACTTCCTGCGAGAAACACTTGCTCGCTTCCCTTCCCCGCCTTATTGTATCGTGCCCTCCCCTATTTTTTCCTCGGCGGCCACTTTGGCTCGCAGATCAGCCGCGGGATTAGAGTAATGAGAACTCGGACGAAGGGGTGCCGGCTACCAAAGCTATTAAACGGCAGAACAATTGATCTATAGTGGAGTAGCACGAACAGCGGACTTCAATAATTGCGAGAGAGTCCTTGCGAGAGATAGATATGACGGAGGAACATTCTTAGCAAGGCTGACCACTGGCAAGAGAGAGGGACAGTTCGTAAATAGCTCTTTAATAAATCTTCTCTCTGTTATCAACAGCTAATCGCAATGCGTCATGGCGGAGCGCGTTGACAAACCCCTCGAGCTACACCTCGCCCTTCTCCGATCCGTCGCGATGCTTTTCCCTCTGCTGGCCTATGTAGATACGATATTACGGGGATTGGTATAAATCTATGGCTCATCCATCTACATTTTATCCCCGCAGAACCAGAATACACCGGGGTATGAGAAGAGCGAGCGAGTGAGAGAGGGAGAGGGAGAGGGAGAGGGAGAGGGAGAGAACAGACACACGTAAACTCGTGCAAACACCATCGGGGGCTTCTTCCTTCCTCGTTTCTTCTCTGGTGCTCGAGAATCCTTGCCCTCGTCCTTTCTCTCCCTCGAGGCGGTTCAAATCCGATCTTCCAGTTCGAGCCTCCCCTACTTCGTTTCCCATCCTCCTCGCTCGGACGAGCGCTCGCTCTCTCACTCGCTCCTCCGGGCAACCCCCCTATCGAGATTCCAATAGGGGCCTTATCGAAGGCTTTGTGAGATGAAGGATCGCAAGCCGGCCGAGCACTTTACGCGGTCCTCTCGATATTTCACATTTATTATCATATCTCAGGTATTCGTAATCCATTTTTCATCATAAGAGCTGCTCGGTTATTAATGACGTCGCCGGGGCGATCTATGCAAGAACGCATTCATCCGAAGACGGGGGGAGTGTGTGACCTTATATATCTCGGCTTTTGAATGAAAACGAAAAATTGCTTTCCCCGTGCTTTTTTTACGGCGCGCGCGAGCACGAGCGCGCGCCCCGAGCAGCGCCGTAGCGATTCGCGTGATTTAGGAGCGCCCAGTTAAAACATGCTTTTCGACGAAGGAAGCACTGCCGCTACCGTCGAGCTCCTCCGCTTTGCTTGCCCCTCTCCCAGCTAAATTTAAACTATTGAAAGCTCCGTCCTCTCAAATGCCAATGGAAAGACAAACATCGTAATTTGTTGAACACTCTTCTCGCAATTTTTTAAGTCCCAAGACGCGCCCTACTCGTTCAAGTGAAGTGCGCGCACGCTTCGTGACAAGAAATTTGTTAAGTAGGAATTGTAGTTGGAGGAGAATCGTTTTGCATGCCAAACGCCTGGCGATGGAAAAGCCGCTCTCCTCTCGGCTCTTCCCTCGTCACTCTAAATAAGTCTGAGTCACCATGGGACAACAGCTGCTCAAAACAGCTATTCGGCCCAACTCGAGGGGTGGAACGACACTGGTCCTTCTCCCCTCGAGCTATCTCCCTCCCTCTCTTCCATTCCTGGCAACTCTCAAAAAGATGGCTCTCGATCCCCGCCCTCCACTCCAACGAAATTCCAACAGGACTTTTATGAATCCAGGAAAAATCGATTTTTTCGGCGGCCTACTATGGAAAGATCCTAGTTACATTGTGGCGGCAGATCAGAGGGAAGTTTCAAAGTGCATTAGCGTCGTGAACTGCGAGCACTAGACTCTCCGAGGAGGAATACAAAATCGGTGCTTCTTACCGCGCAATAAGTTATACGAGTTCGCGAACACAGGCGAGTTTCTTGCTGAAAGTCCAGTTTCTTCGGTGTCCTGGCGGTGCGGCGAGCGTGGCATACTGGTACACCAACGAACAGTGTCGGAGCGAGAGGGCGCGCAGCTTCTTAGACGGGTTCTTAACTTCTGCTTTCGTCATCAAACTTTCATGAGGTTCCGAATGATACGCGCCGAGGCAAGAAAAACTTGCCTCGAAATTACTGAGGATCCCCGGCACCGGCGGCGCTCGCCTGGAAGTTCCTTCGAAAATCCGACAGGAAAAAAGGCGCGCGCGGAGTTAGACGGAGCGGGATCGTAGAAGGAGGAAGCAAAAGAAGAAAGGGAGGAAAGGGAGGAAAGGAAGCAAGCCGAGATGGATCCCGACCCAAATTCAAAGCACGAGGAAACTTAGCTCGTCAATCAGCGAGCGGAAGGAAGCGAGTTCCGGTAGGAGGACGAGCGCTTGCTTTCTCCTTGTGTATCTTTGATACCTCCTTCTCCCGTAGCCATACACGTCGCTCGCCTCCTCATTTTCTTTATTTGCGCTCGAATCGCCCGATGTATACAAGTCCCCGCCCTCCACCTCCTCCACCACCTCCTCCCGCTTCTCCCTTGGAACTCGGCTGGGTTCCTCTAGGTGGAAAACTACCCAAGCAAGCCGCCGATCGCCGAATTGAAAATTAACGAGGAAACTTCCAGCGGCAAGCGGGCCGTTTTAATATTACTTTTAGATTTCCGGAATACGCTTCTTCCTTTGAACGCTTCGCCCGCAGAGTGATATGGAGCACTACCCCTTCGAGAGTGAACATATTCCTCACCGACGATCAAGTGGAAAAGTAAAGTTCGAACAGGCTCTCAAAGAATCCAAGCCACTCCGAGGAGGAGTGAATCATTTTCTATGACATCCTCACCTAGGGATGATTCCTGGCTGGGGTAAAGTTCAAGGAAGATGAGGCAGTGGTGGTCCATCTCGCGACCGCTTAGACGCTCGACAGCGACGGCCATCGTACCTCGTATCTCAACCTGGCGATCAGCATTTTCCAACTTGTCTCTCACGAATTCCCGGCAGCCCGCTCCCACCCCTTTCCCTCTCCTTCTCCCTCTCTCCTTCCCACTGACGTAAGTAACAACATATATAAAAGTAAGTGACTACGTGTTCGGTCTCACTCTCGGGCCGACTCTCCCTCGGCTTCTCTGTCTCGCGAGAGGCGGTGATGCAGGGTCCTCCTATCTACGGAGTCTATCGGGCAGTAAACAGCAAGCGACAGATAAGGCAGGAGATATATTATAGTCTTGGTGGCGGACGTAGCCGGCGCGAGGAGGACGAGGGCCAACGGTAGCTAGGGTTGCCCTCCTAGCGAAGCCAAGGAGAGAGCTCGACTCGAGAGACAGCAAAGAGTCGCGGCGTAAGCTTGCTCTAGCCAGGAAGAGAGCGCGCGCGGCCAACCTAGTCTGTACAACAACACCAGCCTCCGACTAGAGCTCCAACCCACCTTCTATATATTTCCCTCCCCCCACACCCCTGCTCCCTTTTTTTCTCTCTCTCGGTCGGGCTTCGCCCTGGCAAAAACGGCAGCGGCGTCTCTGAATAGTCGCACGGGGGACGGAAGTCAGTTTGCAAGCCAAGCATGGGGCGACGGCGCCGAGCTACCCCTTATTTTCCTCCTTCTTCCTCCGCGCGGTGGAAGCGCCAGCACTGGATGCGCACAGCCTCCCGACTACCGATCCTCGATCTCTTCCTTCTTCCTTCGACTCTGCTGCTGCTGCTGCCGCCGCTGCTTTCCTCCCAACCACCCTCTCTGGCCCACCTCCTGCGCCACCGCCCCCTCGCCCACCCCCTTCTCTGCTGCAGTCGAACCAGTCGACTTTCTCTATGCTCGAATGCTCGATGCTACAATAGATCACGCCAGCCCTGTTACTACTACTTCGCTTCCCTCCGTCGCGCTTTCTTCCCCGTCTTTCCGTGTTTCTACCGCTACTGCTGCCACGGACTCCCCAGGCCTTTCCAACAGCAGCATCTCGCCAACCCACCCACCCTCCCTACACCAACCCTATCTTTTACTCGAGCAGTCTGTCTTTCGCGCTGCGAATGAGCCCGCCACCCCGTCCACCCTTCAGCCAGCCGCGCGACACCCACAGACAAGACTACCCCCGGCTAATTCCCATCTCTTACTGTCGCTCATTAATAAAACGGTTCATTGAACGAAAAGAATGGTCGTCACTCTCGCCGGCGAACAGTATCGCGCGATACGAAAACAACGCTCAAGTTCGCCGAACCACGGCAAGCTCGCCGGGCGCAAAGTTTTTTCGATAAGCATTGATTTACGTTGGATGGTATGGGGGGTTGCGATAGAGCGAAAGTTTCTAGCGATTTCGGAGCGGAACGACGGCTCCAGGCTTGATTTCGTTACAGTCTGAGCGCAACAGTCCTACCGCAATTGTTTAATGAGGGCCGCGCACAGCGACAAAGGGTTACGGTTCATTCCGGCATTATTTCAGAATGGTAGCGCGTTACGCCGAGGTATTATACCGCTGTCAGATACATTACAGTACCCTTCGTCGAGCGGCGGTGCCATCATGCTTTCCCCAGCAGGACCCTTGCCTAAGTAGCCCAGCCCTTTTTCATGGCTGAAAACCACTCAATAGAGGCGCGACCATCAGCCAGCCACAAAGACGATTACAAATTAACGTGGCGCTTCTTCAACTTTATTATGAATGGTCGTTATGTATGGTTGCGCCCCCGTTGCTCTCTTTCGCGCCGCACCACTCTTCCCTTCGTTCTCCGCGCACACTCTCACTCCCTTCTTTTTAAGCCGCGTCCCCTGAGGGCTGGCTCGAATTATCGTGCGTTTTGTTTCGATATCGCGCGGCCGACTCCTCTCCCTTCACTCCACCCCTTTCGAGGGTGAATGAATTTTTACTTATTTTACAGCGAGCCCTACCCTCCGCCTCGTCGAATTGGCTGCGATGAACGCTAGTGTCTCGCCTACCGCTCTGCCCTCGTAAATCTCCGCTTGATTGTCCTACTCTCAGATTCCCAGCCCACCAATTGCCACTCTATATCCGCAGGACCTGCTTACATTTTATTAGTCGCCCTTAAATCTAATTTCGATTACTACGCGAAGGGGATGCACACTTTTTCACTGGTGAAAATACTTTTTGAGGATGCTGCGGCATCACTGCCTAATGCAGTCTTGGTGTTCTTTGATCTTATGGCAGCGAGGAGTGTACGACCTTTCCCGTGAGATGACCTTCTCCGGTAAAATAGCGAGAAAAATGCTCGGGCTGACCAAGAACCGAGCCGACAAAACGTTGCCGCACAAGTTGCTCCAGATTTACGAGGGGCCCTCCGCCGGGCAGCGCAGCTCGCACAGACACAATGTCGAAAATAGAGCACTGCCGGATTTCGGGGCCCGAACTCGCCCTTTATTTCCGACGAACAATGAGCCGGCGTTTTTTCGCCGGCGAGATAAACGATTTAAAGCGTGACGGGGCCGATCGGCGACGTTTCCGCAAACATCTCTGACCGCGACTCGTCCCGTTAGGTCCGGGAATTGTTACAGTTTCGGGCGGACTAGACCGAAAAGAGCGCGTGCCCTTCGCTACCCTGCGCGCTCTTAACAGGACACGGTCAAGTTCCTGCGGCACTTTGCACGCTCGCCTTGGGAAGAAAAAAACGGCCCGAGCTGGCGGCCCAGGCATCACGCGGTGAACCCGAGGTCAACTTACTTTGCCAGGTAAATTGGCAGCTTGTAACCGCGATGCCGCTAGAGTTCTACAGTTACCCAAGAGAGGCCCTCTTTCCCAGCTGTTACACTTAACAGTACACGTATTGCCCCTGAAAAAGCCGGATGGTGATTATCCGAGAAATATTTAGCCCCACTTTAGAATCCGCTCCGAGTTCCAAGGTCCTCATGAATTCCCGTAAGCGAGCAAGGAGAGCTCTCATAAGCGGCATAACACTATTCATGACAGTGCCAGATAGGTTCATTCGTAATTGAGCCCCGGCATTGCGACGGACACTTTGCGGCCAATATAACGTCTAATAATTCTAATAATTCGGTGGGGTGCGGGTGAGAGTGGAGGAGTGTGAGGGTTGGAGAAGCAACGAGGTATACCCAGTGGAAGAGGGCTTGGAAGGGGAGGGTGTGGGAGGCCTTTTTGGAGCGGTGCCCGAACGCTATGGGGGAATTGCGGCCTGGCGAAGCGGGACAGGGTGAGAAAGAAGAAATGCGAGAGCTGAAAATGAAAGAGAGACAGCCGGGTCGAGACAGACAGGGACGGCCAGAGTCTCGAAGAGAGTGTCGGAGGAGATAGACGGTGGAGGAGAGCACCACCAGGCAAGAGAAGAAGGAATAGGAGGAGGAGGTGGGCGAGGAGGGTATGGGATGAGAAAATGGAGGGAAGGCCAATTAGAGGGCGGCAAGATTTATCTGCGGGCGACCGGTGTGCGGATAGTAAGGGGTTGCTCGGTGTCTTCTGCCTAGTGCTGGGCGCGCTTGTATTATTCCTTAGTTGGACAACCCCATCCAAGACAACGACGTGGTTCAGCTGCTATCGACTACATTGCACTTCCTCTTGTTTACCGCTCCTTCACTCTCCGGCCTGCCCGAAACACACTGACGAACGCTTAACAAGACCGGTATCATTTTGTCATCGTACCCGCCACTTCATCAAACTGGCCGCCGCCGTCGCCGCCGCATAGTTTACGAGCAGTGATCCGACTTCTATCATATGGCATCAACAGGGGCTTAAATATTTTTTCGCCCGCTTAATAAAAACCGCGGACTCGAAGAAGTATCCCGGTAGTTGGTTGCGTAACGAGTGGAAGTCTGGAGGATTTTCGCCGCAGTGTCAATCGGCAAGGACATGAAGTATTCTTCGCCAAGCTCTATACGAGGGACTGTACGAGATGGCAGCCTGATGTACAAGAGACTTCGTGGAAGAGTCATCGCCGCGAGGCTTCAATTATTTTAATAAGAAGCCCTGACATGTTAACTGCCCGGATAGGTGGATCAAAGGAGCGAGCCAGGTGATGTCAGTTTCTTTTAGTATTTACACGGAAAACAGCGGACGCACCCGGCTAAGCAGGGAAGCGAAGACAGGGAGCAAGGAGGCGGGAGCGAGCGCGCGTTATCTTTGTAAATGCCACTTGGAAGCTGGATCGTCGATCACTCTCGACATTTTTATAGACCACCCTCCGAAATTAGAAGGCTCGAGCGCAAAAATATTATGTCACTCTTTCTCTCTCTCTCTCTCTCTGTCTCGCGTTCCGGAAGACTACAGGGATCTCGATCTTTCCTCCCTCTTAATTAATACCAATCAACTAAACCGATGAAACATGTAGTAAAGAAAGAAAAAAGGACCCTGGAAAGGAATAGCTTACAACGTTGAGTGTGTCACGGATTATTCGCGGAACTAATCGAAATCCCGAATCTCGCGTGAACTCGCACGGGGATGATGAAATTGGAAAATTGCCGTGCTAGCGCGCAAAATAATAGAGGGCGCTCGAGAGTTACGAGCTGCGAACACTTATTCGGAACATGCGAGGCCGTGGGCGAGAGGGCGAGCGGGAGGGCGTGTAATATCAGGAGTGTGTTGGCAGAACACAACAGTGCCGGGGCGTCGGTGGGTATAGGCGCTAGCAACATCCAACAACAACAGCGCAGAACAGAGTGGACTAGAGATTCGCCCCGTCCCTCCCTCGCCCTCTCCCTCTCCCTCTCCCTCTCCCGCCGGCACTGGAATTCCCTGCTTTTGGCTGGGGCCGGACGAGGAGAGCAAGCAAGTCCACAGTTCGTTTCCGTGCTGTTACATAATACACGCTGTGCTGCGGTTACGCGGATGAGGGATGAGGTGCTGCGTTGCCTAATAACCACCCCCCAGTTTCCACGGTCGGGACCTCACCCCGCCACAACTCCCTCCTCCTACCCCTCTGCCACGAAATTCTCTCTGGGCTGCAGGAGCCGCGGGCCACGTCTCCACTTACCCTCCTCTCTCCCACATCCTTTCGGCATGCAACTACCAATGCCGGGCAAATATAGGCGCCGGAGAAGGCATCCACCACGAGCGTATCCTGATGAGTGCATGCATACAGACGTACACACACACTATGATTGGACCAGGGTGCAAGAACAGAGCCGAATGCTGGGGTAATCGCGTCGAGATAGAAGCGGGCCTTCGACCGTGAAGAGAAGCAAGACACTGGCCCACCACCTCGCCGATCCCAGTGTGAGTGTGTAAGCCTGCCTGTGCACGTGTGTACTGCTGGCTCGTGCCCGAGAGCATCGAGATACGACGAGGAGAGCCCCCCAGTAATTATATGACGGCGAAGCACGCTATCCTTTGATATACCTTCGGCTACCAAGGGACGGTAGGAGGAAGATGCCAATTTCTATCGTGTACATCCCGCTTTCCCACGCAAAAATCAGGACACGCCAATCGTTTTACTCTCTTGGCTTTGTAAAGACGCCAAAGCAAACTCTGTAAAGTGTCGCCCACTGAAGTAGCACGCTTAGTGTTAGCGCGTTGATAGCTTGTAAAATGAGGAATAAGGGGTTGGTGGGATTGAATGCACGAGAAAGTGTAGCCAGTCGGAAGTTACACAGTTAAGTGGATACACGCGTATGTACAGGGTGAGTCACTTGCCTTTGAATCACCACCAAAAATTGGATATTTTCGATGGCCAAAAATATGGAGAAAAAAAATTTTTGAGCTGGGGCTCTGAAATTTATATCACATCTTCCTTGATGCAAGGGCAGACTGCCCGCCAAATTTCAACCCCGGAAAAGGTCGGGAAGTCATGAAAACATGCAAAAAACAATCGGAATTAGGCGAAATTCATTATTTAGGATCGGTTTTCTTTGTGTTTTAGGCAGAATTCCGGCATTTCCCCCACTAAGTTCGTGTTTTTTATCCGTTTTGAGACACGAGGAATCGAAAAATCAAGCGTTCGTCCCGGACCCAGAACCTTCGAAAAATCGAAAATTTTTGAAGGGGTATGCCTTAAAAAATTTGCGAAAAAATGAATTTTGAGCTAGGGCCCTGGAATTTTTTCTACTTTCTCCTCGATGCAAAAAAACATTCCCCACCAAGTTTCAGCCCCGGAAAAGGTCGGGAAGTCATGAAAACATGGAAAAAACCATCGAAATGAAATATTCAAGATCGGTTTTCCATGTGTTTTAGGCAGAATTCCGGCATTTCCCCCACTAAGTTCGTGTTTTTTTTCCGTTTTGAGACACGAGGAATCGAAAAATCAAGCGTTCGTCCCGGTCCCAGAACCTTCGAAAAATCGAAAATTTTTGAAGGGGTTTCAGTCCCGGGGAAGGTCGGGAAGTCCACCAAAAAAAATAAAAGGGCTAGGAGAGTTCTGATTCAAAGGCAAGTGAATCACCCTGTATACACACACACACACACACACCTGGCACCGAGGGACTTACGGGGATTCAATTACCAGAACGTCTACGAGGCACGCCATTCCCTCACCCTCAAAAAACTACCCCTCGACTTGCGGCGGTCCGCTTGGTCCCCATCTTTCCTTCGCCTCAAGAACGAACAGGTGCTCTCTCGCGCCCGTTCTAAATTGCGACAGCCCCTCCATCCACCCGCCTGCCTGCAGCACCCCCGAAAGTAAAGCGGTCGTTTTATCCGCGCTGCGGTGAGCTGGATCTATGCTACGTCTCCCGGTAATGGGAAGTGCGCTTACCGAAACGCCCTTTTCCATCTTCGATACGAATCTCGCGAAACAATAAGCCCCGGCAATCCGTCTTGCCACCTCCACGTACCCTTTTATCCTGAATACCCCATTCTAATGACGACTGGCCCAGTCCACTACCACTGCACCTAAGCTACTTCTAATGACGATGAGTTATAACCCGGGATGCGACAGCAATATAGAAAAGTATATATCGGTAATGCGAAGTCACGGATGCCACTGGGAAATAGGAAAGTTGCGCTTAGAATGGCCGCTCCCGCTCTCTTCGAGTGTGTGTTTCGTTCGGTTCGAACGCAGGTACATAATTCATCGGACGTGCACCATTGTCGGGAGCTTCATTAATACAAATGGCGTCTGCTGAATTCTGTCCCAACCACACCCCGTTTTGTGTAGGATAGTAGCCAGCTAGTGCACACACAGGGTGTGCGCGCCTGTGTCTGTGCCTGTATGTATCTCCGCGCGGAGCACGAATCTCTCTCTGTCTATCTGCTTGGTTCCCTCTCCCTCGCTCTCTCTGTATAAGGGGTAGCGGGCGGTCACGACGACGACGACGACAACGACGACGACGACATTGTCCGTGGCGGCATCATTCGTAGCGAGAGCGAGCCCCTCCTGCCCACCCCCGGAGACGTCGAGACGCGCGGGACATATTTTCGCAATCCTTGTCGACTTTCATGAGGGCGTCTTTCCGCAATAACATATTAATACGTACCACGGAACTGGCCGCGAGACTTATCGTGCGGGCAGCAGCAGCAGCTCGCGAGAATCTCGACCCCGAGATCAACGATTGGGTGGGCGAGGGGATGGGGTCGGGGCGGGGAAAGCTCTGTTATACGGACTAGCTAGATCCAGGCTCCTCTCGCCCTCCGATCGAATACATTGACGGCTGAATTCTCGCGCGCTCCCGTTTCTCGCCAACCCCCCTCGTAAAGCAATCCTCGCACGTTTGCCGCATGAGCGGCGGCTGCGGTAGCGGGGGAACTATCAGCCAAGAATTGACAAGTACACTCCGAGCGGCGGAAAATGTCGCCTCGGATTACGGACTCCGACGGCGCGGCGCGCGATTTACGGGAGTGCCAGGATTAGAGTAGAGGTGGACGCGTCGCTGCCTCGGCGTTATACCCGCTCGGGGAATCCTCCTCGAGGAGGAGTGAAAGACAATGCCCGCGTATCCCGATGCGATAGGACCGTTTTGACTCACAAGTCGCGCAAGGAAGGATCGAGCGGGATGAAAATTTGGAACGCGTTTATGGTAGGTTTAGGGGTAGGCCTCTGAGCGGAAGTGTATCTGGCGGATTGGAAGCCGGCGGTGAAAAAAGAGTGAAGTGATAGTGATGGCGGATGAACGAAAGGGGGATGATGGATTGGTGCGGCGGCCTGGCTGGGCCGCGGACAAAAAAGCGAAAGACTCAGTGTCAAGTTTACATCGCATTTATTGTTTTTTTAGTAATTGTATAATCAAGGTGTATTATTACAATAGCGCTCAGAACGGCAACCGGCCCGAAGGTGTGCGAGCGTGTATTGGAGGCACGCGCATACCGACAGGCGGCAGCTGCGGCCCTGGCCGCGCCTCTCGGATTACATATACAATCAGGATCCAAATTGCTAGAAAAAAGGAAAACAATTGATATCCTAGTATGTTACAAAAAAGGACGTGTGTGTGTGTGTGTGTTGCCACTGTTGGAGACGTTTACACAAATTACGGCTAGCACTACGCATGGGTAACGCCTACCCCCTTAATTAGGTGTCTACTTGTCTAATTCCGAATAAACGTATGTAACACAGCAGAGCAAATAGAAGTATTTTCATCCTCGAGATCCTCAAAATAAATAATCATTAATATTACATTCCTCCTTAGAAATACTGCGTCTTGTATCCCATTGAACTCCTGCTCCATTCACTTAGCGGCTAATTCGTATACATTCATTAACTAGATTAGAGTTACTTGCTTAAGGATAGCGCGGCCCACACTTTCCCAGTCGGGTAGGCGCCTATAGGTACTAGGTAGGTACGTACAATTTAATGAATTGCGTGCGACACCATAACTGCTTCCGCTTTTGCCACTGTCCTCCGAAGGTACAACAAATCAAACGAACCAAAGTGAATATAAAATTTCCTTTAGCGAGCGCCAACCCCTTCCGACGCCGGAAGAGAGACCAACCGATTCGACGAGATACGCGCCCTTATAAACTTGTCTCAATATAATATTAACAAAATTATCGAACATCAACATATATATTTTGTACCGATCGAAAGAGACACGTTTTCATCATTAATCTCACCTGCCCGAGCAGCCTCGAGCGATCGAGTTATACAACCTTTTGGGAGAAAAGTACCACGGACTGCGCAGGTAGTCCTCCAAGTGTTCGCATCTCCTAGTAATGCGATCATTGTCTAGTAATAGTAATAATAATAGTACGTGCGCCGGCACGCTCGAGCACCCATCGGGCAGGACCTAATCAGTAACAATAGAAACGTGCTTTCGCGTCCTCTCGCAGGCAATAAAAATAACAATAACATAACATATTAACAGCAGTCGTTGCATCAGTTGCTTCGGAGTATCTATCGACGAGCATACCAGCCCCCCACAGCCAGAGACACAGAAAGAAGAGAGAGAGACAGAGAGAGAGAGAGAGAGAGAGAGAGACGGGAGGGGCCTTCTATGCGCACTACCAAGAAACGAAAGAGGGGCGAGATGTGAATTATTACTAATAGCGCTTTGTACATCGATCTCTCTCAATCGCATGAAAATGAAAAAGCTATCACCGGGAACGTAGAGCAGCAGCATCGCTGTAAGTATTTTGGTATGGATTTCCCATTTGCCGCCGGCGCCGCCGCCGCTGCCGCCGCCTCAATTTTCGTGAATTTCAATATTCACTCCACTTCCTAGTGCCTAACGGGCTAGTAAGAATTAACACCAGGGCTATGTACTCTTTCTCTAGGATTCTCAATTACGTATTTAGGTTTCGATACGATCGCGCCAGCCAACCTGTGTGTGGCAGCGTGTCTCGTCGGGAGGGAATCGAAAGTTTCGTCAGTCGATCTTCTGCCTCTCGGCCCCCGGATCGATATAATTGTCGAGAGGTCTCTAGAAGTGTGTACTACTCCGGTAACTCACCCCCTATCTACATAACTACTATACCAAAGCAGCAACTACAGATAGAGAGGGACCAGACGTCAGAGACAGAGAATGAGAAAGAGCGAGATAGACAGAGAGATACTATCTGTATGTTTGTGTGTCTGTATGTGTGTCGGTGTCTCAGAGAGACTCGTGTGTGTTAAGGGGGGACACTACGACAATACTAGGCCTGCATTTGGGCTGCCACTGTGTGTGTGTACTTGGATACTGATTGGTACTGCAGGAATATTGGTCAAAGTGAGCTACGGGAGGTTCCGGAGGGAGACGGGTTCGTCACTCACCGGGTGCAGCATCCGATTCGCCGCAACCGATAAATTGACGATCGACAGATACGCACATCGACCACCTATTTGGCATTACAGAGACAGCGTATGCAGCCTGCCACTCACCTGAAACAGAAATCACAACACTCCCGTTACTAGTTGACTCTGGTCGATCAAGTTTCAACGCGCCTGCCAATAAAAACAATTGAATCGCCCGCCTCGCTTATTATTTCCCCAAGTCCCTCCCTCCCACCAAACTGTCAACAGCTGACGACGAAGCATGTGATTTAAGGGACGACCTCGTTTCCTTAGCGACATTCAAGTCCGCTGACGCTCTCGAATGAAAAAAAATGTCTGGGAGGGTCATATCTCTTTCGAGGGGGATGTAATGTCGGGCTCGCTGCATTCCAACCCTTTCAGGGTTTGACTCGGGTAAGAGAGGTACGTTCATATGTTCAGGATGTCGGGGAGGCGATGGGTCAGGTCGTCCGGCGCGCTGGTTCAGCTTCTTTTGTAATGGGATGAATGCACGTGGTGCCTTGTCCCCGGCTACAGCACACGCACGTTGAGCCTCGGCTTTCCTGGTGTATGTATCAAGGGATATCGATAGCCCCGCGTTAAGAGCGAAAGGGGTTGGTTTGAGAAAGGTCTTACGGACAAGAGAGGAGAGAGGGAGAAGTCGAGCCAATCCCATTGCCAGTCTCTGCCGCCAGCTTCTTCCTTCTTACCCTTCCATCCCATCCTACCATTCACCCTCTGCCCTCCTCCTCTCTTCTACAACTGTGAAACTATCCAGCAATTCTACTCATAAATCTTGCAGAAAGAGGAAGAGAGAGAGAGAGAGAGAGAACTTGGTCTACAGTGCCTCGGTTTTAAATGACGCGCTCTTATTTCTCTTATTCCTTACGCCAAATCCGCCGCTTCCAAGAACTTTCCGTCATTCCACGTGTCACAATTTTCGGTGCTGTAGCAAACGAGCCGAGCAGCCAAATTTCCACCGCGTGTACCAAAGGAGAACACCATGGCTCGCCTCGGGCGGATAACGCGAGGCCGAAAAAGTTGTTTGTCCTGCATCGTCGGCGGTCGTTTCAAGGAGAGAAGATGAAGAAGCCGGGAGGAGTAGCGACGCGGGGCCTCCTCTCCAACTTTTGGCAAGGTCGACACATTTTACAACCGCGTTCCCTTGCCAACCGTTCAATCTCCCTCCGTCGTACTATCCGCACGATGGGAGCTATCTTCCGCGAATGCTGCCAGCAATGCTAATACACCTGTACACTAACTTCCCCTCGGGATATTATAAGTTCCAGGATGAATCGCATCCTTTGGCCCCGGATTTACAAGGACCTCCTCCTTCTCCTCCTCCTCCTTCTCCTCCTCCTCCTCCCAGCAGTCTCCATGGCGAAATATTTGTCATGATAAATTCGAGCAATCCACTGGCCCGATATCATTGGTAACAAGAGAGGGGCGAATATCTAAAGTCTTCCGAGACGCAGAACGTAAGTAAGTTTCCGGACGAAGCGCGTGTTGTTTGCGCGCGAGCGTGTATTTCATTATCGCTGCAGTTTGCTTTTCGGCCTAGAGTCACTTGGCTTTCCTTGGGAGCGGGAGGGAGAGGCGGCGGTGTGTGAGCGGACGGCCGGGGTGGCTGAGAGTTTAATGTACGTACACGGGGCGTCGCGTAGCTTCCTACATTTATCAGGATTTTCGAAGAAAGCCGAGAGTTTTTAAGCCGCAATAAATTCCCGTTCCGTGTGTCTTTACGCGCCGGGACTTTAATGTTGCTTAAACCTTGTGAAAACCGAAAGCACAAATCTCGAAGCGAACGAGTGCGCGCGCGCTCTCCGTGCTTCCAGCTCCGCCGAGATTAAAAAGATCTTTGGGAAGAGCCCTTTGTTCCCGCAGCAACAATAAACCGACGAAAAAGCACAACAATTGTCAACTTCCCTCTCTCCATGGAAAAGTAAAGGACACAGGATGATGGAGTTAGCATTTTATCAGAGAATCGAGGAGAAGTTATTATTAGCTATTTAGGTGGGCGAATGCTGGAAGAGGGAAGGGCGAAAGAGAAAGGCAAATGAATCGGACAGAAATTAAAGATGATGTCAGAGGGAAAGGGGTGGATTTGAAATGTGGGAATAAAATGGGAGCAAGGGAAGGCCGAGGGCAAAGAGAGAGAGAGAAGGGCGGCGGGTGTACGAGTGTGTATGTGTGTACGGGAGGAAGAGAGGATGGAGTTGAGCACGGAGCAGTTATTATCTATCGCTCTCGTTACCACAGGTTGCTCGTAAAGCCGCGCCGCATCAAGAGGGTGTGGGGCGTTTGGGTTGGAGTGCAGAAACATAGGTACGTAGGTACCCAGCACTCATATCGTTGTCGCCGTTGTCCCGTGCCTTCCTGACATCGCGAATCCCTCCCTCTCTCTTACTATTTCGCACCCGGCATATCAGAGGGCATCACAGTCATCCCCGATTCACACACAATCTTCCCGCTCATCACAACGGGCTCCCGTCCAACATCTCGCTCTTAATCATCCCCTTCGCTGATTAGCAGGTACATTAATCGTACAACTTAGAAAGCTCTCAAAACACGTGGCGCAAGAATATATATGTATATACGTGTGGAAGGAGGGTTGCGTGTGTAACTGGGCGATGGTAGAGAGACATCGATCGTCTCTGCATTGACAGAAGGCGCCCGACGGAGGACTTGGTAGTGCGGCGAGAGCGAGCGAGTGTATCTCGCGGTCCAGCTACGCCGGGGGAATTAAAAATTTATGAGATTGCGGCGGAACGAGGCAAAAATCAATAAACACATAGACGGAGCGAGCGAATGACTGGAGGAGCGCGCGCGCGCGCCCGCGCGACTCGAGAATATTTCAGGATATCGCCAGGACACGCGTCTTCACGTGGGCAGGAGAGTAGCGGAGGAGGTGGAGCGAGAGCGAACGTGCGGAGCGTGTTCTCGCGGAGAGGCATCGGGATTGAGATCGAGTTGCAAGTTTTTTTTCTCGGGACGACGTTGCACGAGCGCGAATTGCGCGCGTAACCCCCGCGGGGCAACAGCACGCCCGTCGCGCGACAGGGGGCAGGAACGCGCTCGCGCGCACCGCCGGCCCAGCAGAGCAGCAGACACGCACGCACCAAGCAGCCAACACACACCAATCGACACACACAGCCAACACCGCGCTCCGATACTGCGTGGTGTGTAGTTGCTGCGTGCAGCCGCTGCACCAGGAACTCATAAATCTCCGGGGATATAGATGGCTCCGGTGTCGCGTGAGGTTGCAAGCTACCCCATGCAGGGTGCCGTGGAACGCCCTCTCGCCCCTACCCTGCACCCCTGGCACCCAACCCACCGCTCTCTTCCCTGCTCTCATCCCTCTCTCTACTCTTCTCTCCAGTCCCATCTCTCTCGCCCTCGCCCTCCCTCCCTCCCTCTCTCTCTCCACCCCCGCGCACACCTTTTCCAACTGTACCTCCAACTGCTATTGCCTTTCATGGCCGAAATCCGCCGCCGCACTGCCAGAAAGCGATCTTCCAGTGTTGCCGGGGGGTTGCCACCGCCCCGTGCACCAGAAATACCTGCTAGTCGGTAGGCAGAAATGTCGAGCCACTGCTAGCCAGTAGGCAGACTATGTGGTAAGCGTGAGTCGAGAGAGCGAAGAAGGTGCGAAAGTCTCTTGCTGAGCGGAGAGATGCACACCAGAGCTATTTGAGTGTGGATCGAGCAGAGGCAAGAAGGCAGTCAGGCAGGCAGGCAGGCAGGCAGACGGGCAAGCAGCACGTGGTTGTTAGCTAAGGGAGTCGTCCCAACGAGAGAGTGTGCACACTCTATCTCGAATGTCTGGTTGGACAACAGGGCATAACGTTGAGATATGGAGTGAGGGCCGGCGCGGCGCGCGATTATATTGTCACCTATCCGAGGGAAAACGGCATCGTAATTGATTTGAGTCGCGCTGACGAGCGACTAACACGACGCCCCGAGTAAAATACAAGGGCCCTCTCGGTACGCGCACCTTCCCTCTCCCTTGCTCTCTCTGTTGGTGCCGGAGCCGCTCTCACGTGCCCCCGCAGTGTTTACAGCGTCGACACACCGGCAACCTTTTGCCGCGGCTCCAAAGGAAATATTACCGCATCGCGTTATGCCACAGAGTGATATCGCCCGGTAATATATTGCCCGCCGTGTTTTATAGCGACTCGCCCTTATAGTGGGTGTACCCCGAGAGTGCAGATATCTTGGCCGGTTGCGACGGGCCGCTGGGATACATCGCGCCACGGAGCAGAGGTACATACGGCAATGTCTTTAACCGAAGTGTACCTACGCTGCGCGCGAGAATATCGCCCGCTGACTCAGATAGGAAAGATGAACTGCCGATGGAAGCCACGCGGCCTCTTCCTCCGACGCTACCCCCGTCCAAACATCCACCACTTCCAGAAAGGATCATCCTATCTCTCGAAATTCCTCACATTTTTTCAACATCCCTATACAGCTACCGGAGCAGGGCAAAAGTGGATGCTGAATGGCAGTGGGAAAAAAGTCGAGTGGGGGGTCGCGTTAACAATTAAATAAATCTGCATAGATATCCCGGCGGCTGGTGGACTGGAGTGGAGTGGAGTGGAGTGGAGTGGAGGATATGGCGGGCGAACTGCGAGGATACCTATAAGCCAACAGAGGGAGAAAGAGCGCCCCGCCGAGCCAGAAGTACACGTTGGCTACGGCTGCAGAGGTAGGAGTAAAACGAGTATATAGGTTTCAGGAGGAAGAAAGGGGGTGCAATAAAGGGTACGGGCGAAAGAGAGACGGAGAAATGCACACGAGTGCAGGGGCCAGAAAGCCAGAAACCGTGCAAGCCAGCCAGAGAGAGGAACCCGGCGAGCCAGCCAGCCAGCCAGGCCAGCCAGCCAGCCAGGCCAGCACAAGCCGAGCCAGAGAAAAGATAGAGAGCCGAGGGAGAGGAAACGGGAGAGGGAGAGGGAGCGGGAGAGACGACACACACCGACGGTGGATGATGAATCACCCGCCAAGAGTGAGCAGGAGTAAAGGAGAGAGTGAGAGCGTGGGGGTGTGTAAGAGGCAGGAAGAGCGAGAGAGGAGCAACAAGAAGACTCGGCACAAAAAGGCCTTGCGCTGGAACGCGCTAGACCGAGTCGCTGACTTATCTACACATCGGAGTATCAGCCGTAACACCCCATGGGTAATAGCCCCTTCAGAATATTTTGCTCTCGAAATCGCAAGCAGGAACAGGCCGCGCTACACACAACACGACTAACTCGATGCAGGAGACGCCAACAGCCGGCAAAATGAAGCCGTGCATAAATACTTCATGGAATGCCGAGCAAGTGTTGCAATCTCCCATTCTCGCGGCAAGCCCGGAGCAACTGTTGGACCTGCTTCGGGATGCTTGACAAGTGGCGATTAATGGGAGGGTGGTTCTCGTCAAAGATGGTGGCGCGGACACAGTACCCGAGGAGAGGAGGAGAGAGGAGGCCTGGCGGGAAATCGGCCGAGTCTGTTGTAAGGCCAGTAATCGTTATCGGGAAAGCCGAATCTTTCCCGTGGGTACCGACAGACAAATCTGAGGGGTTGAGACTGTCGGTCGCCGAGGAAATTGGGTTCGTTCTCGGCTGAGCTGAGGGGCCCGAACGAGTAGAAGAAGTTCCAGTATCATCAAAGAGCGCGTGGATTGTATAGGTCGGTGGAGGGAGTAGGGACGACAGAGGGAAAGACAGAGGGGGCAAGCGAGAGAGGTTGGTGCACAGCTTATACAGAACTTGCGTTCGCCCGGTCACGGGTAATGGTTTTACGAGCGTCAAGGGTGATATAAAGAAAATGAAAAACGCGCACCCGCACCACTGGCAACATGCGCCCAGCATATAACTATCCTGTGTCTCCTCTTTTCTGTCTCTACTTCTTCTTAAGTTTATACACTGCTCAAGCATGGCGCGCGGGCCACCTCAAAATTCCGGCGCACCCCCGACTCCACCCACCCCCTTCCTACCTTCCTTCTCACCCTCTCATGCTCCTGTCGCCGGGCGGCGCTTTAATTCCCGCAGGACTGTATCGCAATTAGTTCTCATATTTCGCCGGCGCTCACCACCGCTCGCCAACTTTTGTGTCCCTCTTCCTCTGCCGTCGCCCCCGCCACACAATTTATCGGCTCCAAACAAATTTCAACTCTCGAAACGTGCCGACGATGCATTCTATGCTCGAGCGGGTAATTAAAGGGGATCTTTTGACCGCGAAGACGAACTCTCATCCTAGCGAAGAACTAGGTAAGTACCAGCGAGGGGGTAGATGGGTGGTTGGAAGTCCAGGTGGGCAGAAAAAACGCCGGTGGAAATACGCACTGGCGCGATACATTAAAATAATGGAAAGAAGATGGAAAACATCCAGCGGAGGGAAGATGCTTTTAGCCAGTAACTTCGCAACGCTGAATAAATTCCGGGCAACTTGAACGTAACCCACCACCACCACCACCACCATCATCCAACCGGCGTATAACTCCACGTGGAATGTATCACAATTATCCCTTTCGCCCCTCCGTCTACACAACTCACCGTTATGAGCTCTCTCCCCGCTTCCTTCTACCGTGTTAAGCCGCGTAATGCAAATATAATTTTGCATTAACACGTTGGTACCAGCCCCCCGCTGTACTCGGTAATATCTAACACTCAAAAAATTAAGAAGCCGATCCTTCACGGGTCCACAGCGCGCCTCCTTACACTCGCACCCGACTACTGGCTCGATATTAGCTCCGTGGAATTTCCAGCCAGCCGTGCCACTCTCTTTCTCACTCGCTTCCACTTTTCAACCCCCTCTCACTCTCTTTTATAAATCACTCGACGTTAATACATACTCGGAACGTGACTGTCATTTCATCCAAGAGTCGGAGCAATTAACAGTGATATTATCGGGGCATTACACGTCCACGGTGTGTAGACGGCAATATCCCATCAGAAGAGTTCGCGTGCCGAGATGATTTATTAGCGCTCGATAATGAATATTGCAAGTGGTCCTCGTCACTGGTTGTATACGCGGCTGCGCTCATCACCGAGCGGCTTCGCCAAAATAAAGGGTGGAAAGGTCAATAGCGGAGACTAGACGGATTCGCTGCTAGTATCGAGCGAAGTGCAGCCATGCCGATAGATGTATCCTAGCCGTTGGAAATGCCGTGCCAGACGGCGTCACAGAATGCTAACGTCCCCTATAGTTAGACGGGGCTCCATCCCCCCACAAGAGCAACAGAGACCAAAAGAGGGAGAAGCAGGAAGAAAAAGAGGATCGAAGAATTCGAAGGTTTTGGACTTTCTGTTGCGAGTTTCTAGGTGGCTCATTTCGCTGCTGCTGCTGCTGCTGCTGCTGCTGCTGCCGGTGCTGGTGCCCGCCGCTTCCTCCACTACCACAAACACCGATCTATCTCTCGAGCTCTTGCCTACACGCAGAGAGAAAAAGAAGAGGATGCCAGGACGGGAGGTGTGGTAGGAGAAGAATCGAGATAGAATTACGATTTTCTATTTCTGTTTCTCATCATCTACCATCCTCCTCTCTCTCTTTCTCGCTCTCGAAAGCGGACTTTGAAGCCCAGGGATTTCGGGAGTTTTTAGAGCGCGACTTCTCTCTCATTGTTGTGTAAATGCGCGGCCGACTGGCGAACGCGCGCGCGCTCCAGGTAAAGTCAGCGCAGTTACTTTTAAATGCTAATTCCATGTAAAAGCAGATCTCACGCGCTCTCCGTGATCCAGCTCTAGTCTCGCGCAAAGATATGATTATTAAGTTATCAGAACGCGGCAGGATAATCTTCGCTTTTATCGGAATAACCGTAATAAAGGAAAGAGGCGAGCGAGGACGAAGCCACGAGAATCATTGTGTATCAGGTTGCGCGAGCGATTATCACTTGGCTCAACAGTCGCGTGAAAGAAAAATATGGCCGAGGCCGATACGAGGCGAGCGGCCGCCATGTTTTCCGAAAAACAAAATTTCGGTGCAGGGAAAAAGCGGGTCGGGCCAGCGTAACTCACGGGGCGGCTAGTGTGTGATCAATAAAAGCCGGAAATTTATGTGAAGCGATCGCGGTGAAACAAACACGCCAACAAATCACTGTATATGTTAGATAAATGTCTTTAAAGAGGAGAATTATCCATCGAAAAGGTATCGACCACAGGAGCGTAATCTAGCGGACAGGCCTCCAAGCCACACGGCTCCCTTCCTTCACTAACTTCGTCGGCTTCTCCCACCCTCCAACCATCCTTCCAAGCCCCACCATTCCACTTGGCGGCGGCGGCGGCGGCGGCGGCGGCCGGATGTCCCGGACCAGCGAGATCGCACCGGCATACACTTTACGAGAGTTCAAGTGGTATCAGCTAATAATGACGCTCATAAACGTCCAGATAGAATCAACAAAGGAGAGTTATCGCCAGGCAATTATGTGGCAGCGAAAGGCGTAACATGGTAATGAGGTGTAATCAAAACAAATCATAAAACAGTGAATGCCCGCCAACCAAGAGAAAAGAGCATTCCGACTAAGACCTACTGTACATACTTCTTGTCTACAATAAAATTTCTACTATTTTCCCGAGTCACTTTCTACTCCCCTATAACATCGTTCCCATTAAGTTGACTTCCGTGCACAAGTTTCGAAAAGAATGGTAATAAGAAAGGAATCGAGTCATCAGTAGGATTGACGAAGAAGACTAAGGGTTGAGTTGCATGCGAAAGGGGAATAAAAAAAGTGGGAGATCGGATGAATGTGTGTCAGGCGTTTGGGAATTTTTCTAGGATGCTCGGCGAAGGGTAGGTCAGGGTCTGATTGTAGGAAGGAAGCAGTTAGGCCCGGTTAAAGTCGTTAAGGCAAGTTTATGAGGTGTTACCGGGAGCGTAACCGGTAAATCTGAAAGGCGGTGGAGAGAGTGAGCGAGCGGGCGAGCGGGCGAGCGCGTGGCAGTGGCCGCCCTTGAAAAGGCTGGGCGGAAGGGGTGATAGATATAAGCGGGGTGTGAGAACCGGCAGCTAAGACTGCTCAAGCGCTATAAACGCTTTTATGGATCGTAAAACGTCTTTCTTTACAGCCAATAAAAATCTCTGGGTCCTAGCGTTTGACGAGGAAGCAGTCGGCCAGCAGACAGACATGCCCGCCCGGCCATGCATGTATATGTGTCCCGTGCGCGGGAGGAAAACAATCGTGCATCAATCTGTCGAAATCACGCTTTACTGCTCAATAAAATCGCACGCCATCGGCACTTTATTTCGTCTTTATGAGGCTAGCGGTGCCGGGTTTATCGAACTATTGACGGATAGCACGTAGGGAGCACTCGCCAGGAAAATTCGCATGGCCGATATCGGAAGACCACGGAGCCCTGAATACATAGACGCCACTCGTTCTGGTATCGTCCGCGCTCGAATGGAACCACTGCACCAGGCTGCCCGCCGTGGACGGTATTATAAGTTACTGTACAACTTTGTCGATAAAAACAAACCATAAAGCGCATTACCGGCCATCATGGGCTACCGTTGGGATCCCGGCGAACTGGGTAAGTAGGGGAACATCTAAATTAAGGCTACCGATTGAGACGTCGGTAAACTAGACCCACGACTTTACCACCTCGTGCTCGACAGTTAGTGTCGCCATCTGCCAAAGTAACGACCAATTTGTGAAACCGCTCGTTGCGCAAACTCGCCGGGATTTCCCTTCAAATTCCTAGCCTCTTCGCCACCACTCACCTAACCCGTCAGCGCACATTTCTTCAAGTAGTACATCCAATCTCGAAACTTAGATTCCCAGACGGTGCATTCGTACTTTGAGCGAAAAATCTTTGAAATTTGAGAAAGGAATGACGCTCCAATGAGATAAAACAGTCATCAGCGCACGTTCCCGCCTTAACCACGCCCTCGAAAGTTAGGGGATGGGGCGGCCATAACTAAAGCACGTGTCGTTAAAACCAGTAGATGGCATCGCAATACCACAGGTCAAATCTCGGCCCGTAAAACTTGGTGCCGGCGTTAATTCACCCCCTACGTAACGAACTGCCAATGGATAACGAACTTTTCTGCGCCCCAACATGCCGCGCGTAGGAATGCTAGCACTTACTCTCTGTTAGAAAACCGGATGTTCGCCATACTAAACCAGTTTAGAGACTAGGGATTTAAAATACTTGGAAACTGAAATTCTCACTTTCGGTGTCCTTGCTTCTAAGGCGAGGAACACATAGTCTATCATCGATAGGGGAGAAATGTAGCAGTACGAACCCGTCGGCCAAATAGCCTTTTCTTGTTCAGCGTCGAAATTTATCTGTGCATTTATCCGGATGGTGGTATTGAGGCTGGGCCCGGCCAGTTCGTTATTCGGGCGGCAAAAAACTGTGACATATGGAGCCATGCTTGTGTGGCCTGTCAAATTCTTGGGGCATGACTCGCCGAGATGGCGATCTTATTAATTGGATGGCCGTCTACGAATTACAATAACTGGACTGTTCCGCCCGTCCCCCCCGGCCCGACAGCAAGAACGCAAGAATTAACATCGATGCGTAAATATCTCACGATTATCTCACAGCAATATACCGGATGATTTAGGTGCCGGTGGTTATCGATGCGCGATTTAATGAACGCAGGCAACAATGAGAGAGCCGCGCGCGTTTTAATAAATAACGCCACAATGTGTAATTAATATGATAATATTCTTACCCCGGCACAATGCGACTTATCATGGGCGTATTGATTTTCCATCCGATCGTTATTTGCATTTATCGCAAAGCGTTCCTGGATACGCCTCTCTCAAAGTAGTGAAAAAAATTCATACGCTAAAAATCGGGTGATCGAGTACAAGCTAACGCAGATATGAAACGAAACTCTGCCTTACTGGTCGCCATTTTATGCGAGGCATATGAGACAAGTGAAGAAAGACGGGAAGGAATAATACAGCAATATGGCTGTAGAGAAGCTCTTTGACTGAAAGCAGCGCGCTGTTTTCTTGCCAACTCAGCAGAAAGGAAGCACCGGCTCGGTCTTCCCGGGGATTTTTCCCGAGCATGAAAAGAAAGAGTCATAAGAGCGGCGGGCGACTTGGGTGAAAGTGGAGAAAAAGTAAGGATCTTTTTTAGAGGCGATATTGCCCTGGCAAAGCAATTCGAAGGGTCGTTCGTTTTCCCCGGAATGAATGGTCGCCCCACGACTAAAATACAAATTATACGGAAAGGATCTCCGAGAGGTAGTAGATAGCAGGCCAGAATTGGCACGGTTTTCCGTGCTTTTTTACCTGACCGAAACTTTCTACTTTCTTTTTGACTCACCTATCGCCCACGAAACAAAGCGATTACTCTCGGCCAGTGTGCTTGCTCTTCCCTTTTACCCCTGCGACTTTTTCTACGAACCTGACTAACAAACCCAAAAAGGATGGGGTCCCACACGACTTTCTACGACACGTCGGCTTCCCCACGTTCAAAGTTCCACAGGAAATACCAAAAAAAATCTACCGTTGCTTTATTCTCCTACATGATATTTCGATCGGTCAACCCCCTTTTTCCAGCCCCCCGAATTTAATGTAGAAAACATTGGCTAAAGGAATGCTTTTGTGTGGAGACATTTTTATATGTTAGGCGGACTGTGGAATCGAGCGAATTTACCTAAGAGATTGATGAGGGGACCATGTAAATTCCTATGGAGAAAAGGGGGGGCTTGGAGAGTTGAGTGTGCAAGGTTTGAGAGTTACTCACCTTTAATATAGTTGTGTACATTGCGGTGCTAGCAGAGGGTGGTGTGGATTGGCGGTGGGATGGTCAGGGGGGCTCCGGTGCAGGGCGTACCCCTAGTTGCCCCCCTCGGGACCCCCACCGGCCCCTTGCTGCTGATGCGCAGCCGCGGCCGCTGCCGCCGCCGCTTTCTGCGCCTGTGCCTGCTTCTCCTGCTCGTTTAACTCTTTGATCGCTTGAATCTCTTTCTTCAACTTCATCCGCCGATTCTGGAACCAGATCTTGATCTGCCGTTCCGTCAGGCAAAGCGAATGTGCCATCTCGATCCGCCTCCGCCTTGTGAGGTAGTGGTTCGTGTGGAATTCCTTCTCGAGCTCGAGCGTCTGGTAGCGCGTGTAGGTTTGTCGGCCGCGCCTGCGCATTCCGTTGGCTCCTGCAACACAACAAAACCAAACATTTCAAGCAACTTCGTCGTCGTTCGTCTTTTACGGAAGTTCCCTTTGGATTCTTTTCCACGGAGGAGATAAAAAGCTCGGCCGGATCTCGCTCGACGCAGCGGCGGATCAGTCCCCACCCTCTCCCCCCGATTCCAGTGCCATCGCCCTGCCCCCTGCGCCCCTCCGGATCAAGTCGGAGCACTTTGGCCGCTTCCCTTGGGAAAGCCAATCTATCATCTTTTAATTGCCAGACCATAGACTACTAGTTGCAAGAACTGGCCACCATATTGGGAAAGAAGGCGAGCGGTGAATAGAAAAAGAGGTATGCGCGCCCGAGCGTTGGGACTCTAGCTGTGAAAGTGTATGCAAGTACCACTCGGCTCGAGAGAGACTTGTAAACCCTATCGGCGGGTAGTACATAGTAGCTATAGTGGAGAAGCGGTTGCTGGCGGAGGAAAGAGAAGAAAATAAAAAGGTGTACGACAGCGGATTCGTGCTGTCGAGCAGGCACTTGGGTACAGTAGCTGAATAAGCCCCAACGTTGAGGGCGCAAGCTCGCCTTATCGGCCATTACTGCCTCGTAAACCCTTCCTCCCCCGGCTCTCTCGCCTCTACGCCGCTGCTCGCTCTGCTCTACTCCTGCTACACCGAGCCCTCAACAGTAAGCAGTCTACCTTTTACTCCATATTCGTACACGTACGCCTCGCTCACTCTCTTTTTATATAGAGAGACCGGCAAAGAGTAGTGGTAGTACTGTACAGGGTGAGTCACTTGCCTTTGAATCACCACCAAAAATGGGATATTTTCGGTGGACAAAAATATCGGGAAAAAAAAATGTTGTGCTGGGGCTCTGAAATTTATATCACATCTTCCTTGATGCAAGGACAGACTGCCCGCCAAATTTCAGCCCCGGAAAATGTCGGGAAGTACCAAAAACATGAGGAAAACTGCGAAAATGAAATATTCAAGATCGGTTTTCCACGTGTTTTAGGTAGAATTCCGGCATTTCCCCCACAACATTTATGTTTTTTATCCGTTTTGAGACACGAGCAATCGAAAAATCAAGCGTTCGTTCCAGTCCCAGAACCTTCGAAAAATCGAAAATTTTTGAAGGGGTATGCCTTAAAAAATTTGCGAAAAAATGAATTTTGAGCTAGGGCTCTAGAATTTTTTCTACTTCTTCCTCGATGCAAAAAAACACTTTCTACAAAGTTTCAGCCCCGGGAAAGGTCGGGAAGATAAAAAACATGGGGAAAACCGTTGAAATGAAATATTCCAGATCGGTTTTCCACGTGTTTTAGGTAGAATTCCGGCACTTCCCCCACAACATTTATGTTTTTTATCCGTTTTGAGACACGAGCAATCGAAAAATCAAGCGTTCGTCCCGGTCCCAGAACCTTCGAAAAATCGAAAATTTTTGAAGGGGTATGCCTTAAAAAATTTGCGAAAAAATGAATTTTGAGCTAGGGCTCTAGAATTTTTTCTACTTCTTCCTCGATGCAAAAAAACACTTTCTACAAAGTTTCAGCCCCGGGAAAGGTCGGGAAGATAAAAAAACATGGGGAAAACCGTTGAAATGAAATATTCCAGATCGGTTTTCCACGTGTTTTAGGTAGAATTCCGGCATTTCCCCCACAACATTTATGTTTTTTTTCCGTTTTGAGACACGAGGAATCGAAAAATCAAGCGTTCGTTCCAGTCCCAGAACCTTCAAAAAATCGAAAATTTTTGAACAAAATGAATTTTGAGCTAGGGCTCTGGAATTTTTATGGTATCTTTCTTGATGCAAAAAAACATTACCCACCAAATTTCAGTCCCGGAGAAGGTCGGGAAGTCCACCAAAAAAAAAAGGGCTAGGAGAGTTCTGATTCGAAGGTAAGTGAATCACCCTGTACATAAACATTCATGCCAGCACTCCTTTCTCACACTCGTCCCCAACTGATTTGCTCGTCGAGAGAACTCTACTTCTAATTGAGTGGCAGAGAGCGGACTCCTCCTGCTAAATCGCATCAGCATTACTCCCACCCGAAAGTTCTGAATTATTCAGAGGTAAACTAATGTTCAGGGGCTGGGAATCAAAGGCTAGCCGGATACAACGAGCAGTACACGACAATCCATCTCCCGTTAGCAGCAGCAGCCAGCCCTCCAACAATAACCGGGGGAGGGCCGCGCGGGAGCAATAAGCAGGTCACAATTACAATCATGTTCGCGGCGATCTATTATCGACAGAATGCAGAGAATTACAGGCTCGGTGAACATGTAGGTGGAGGTAGGTGAACGAGGGAGCGGGGGAGCGGGGGGGGTTCGGGCCGGAACAAATTCGCTCGACTATTATGCAATATCGCAGAGACAAATCGAAGCAGAGTTCATATCGGGCGTCCTGTGTTTATTATCGCTACGTAATCAACTGGTCGGAGGCTAGCTGGCCCTCGGCCGCGCGCGCGCTCGTTTTACTGCCTGTTCTACTCCCGCTGCTCTCGCTCCTCTCTCTGGCGCATAGCATCCCCATGACTCTCATTCCAAGTTGTCATGCTCGATTCGCGCTTTGCGGAGGGGCGTCGAGTTATGGTGTACTGTTTATAAGGGTTATTTGTCACGCGGACCTCCTGCTTCTGCCTCTCCTTTCCACCCCAACGCCTATCCACCGCCTTCCCAGCAACACCAACTCCCTACTCTCGCCCTTAGCCCTTTTCGCCTTCTCCGAGCACGGCCTCGAAGGGATTCGGGGGCGATAAAGTTGCTTGCTCTTATAAATAAAATAGGGGCTCGCCTTATTAAGCTGCCCCCTTCTATCCTACGCCACCAGCAAATGGAAACTCTGACGTGCCTCTGTTAGCACATCCTCCAGATTCCTAAGTCTAACGGAATTCCGAGTACATTTTCTTTCAAGTGTCTCTATCGCTGTTGTTTGGGATAGAACGCACTCTGTACATGATATTTTCCCAGTATCCTGGCCAATGGCTTACTAATAAAAGCCCTATTAATAGCATCGAGTTAGAGGGCTTTTTACAGGCTCCTTCACTGGCTTTATTCGCCACAGTGGTCCCTCACGCTCCAGTAGATTTTCTCTCTCTGGCGATCCTTAGTTTCTTCCCTCCCGGATCCTGGGAGGCATCGGATGCCTCACACCCCAGACAGCAGCGACGACCCGTGGGATATCAGGAGTGAAACGAAGTTAGGGGAAAATTCCAAACGTACCACCGGCGCTCTCGACCCCCAGAAAAGTAAGAAGAGGCGTGCGTGGCTCTTTAACCAAGGGGATGGATAAATTTTGTGCTGAGACCGTGAAACATGTTTCATTCGAGGCACTGGGAGCGAGGAACGGCGAGAGTCTGTCACGAATAAGGATGAGAGAGCCCGGAGAAACGAGGGTACCTGATTAGTGAGGAGGAAAGTTAACAATATATTCGATTCGAAGTCAGCTATTCCTTGAGCCCTCTTAAGGCGAACACGCGACGGTACTTACCGCTCGAGAAATATCGCCGAGACAAGGGAATAAGAGCGACGAGCTTACGCTACGCCGAATACCCAATTCAAAGGGGGTCGGAACGCCCCATAACATGCGGTTTCGAGATGGCGAACTTTTCACAGTAATCAGAGATTTTCTCGAGCGTTCACCAAGTATCGAAGGCCAAGGGGAGTTGTAGCGGCAAGAAGCAGTAAGCGTCTCCACCACCACGATCGAACCGAGAGGGACTTGGCTGTTGCCAACTCTAATAAGAACGGCCAATACGGTGATTGCTGTTGGGGATTTAGTGCTAGAAGGCCAGCCGGCGGCTTGCAAAACACTGCCGCGAGCCGTCGCTTCCCTTTCTGTCTCTGGGCTATACCTTATCGATCCCTCCCGCCCTCGTCGGGGAGAGATCGCACACGCGGATCATACGTAAAGGCCAATCAAATCAAAGTAAGTGAATTGCTCGGGGGCATGAAGGGATATTACATCCTTCCTGAAATATTTCCCTAGGCCTCAGCCACCACCGCACCGCTCTCTTCCTTCCGAGTCTCAGTTTGAAAGACGGTTAGTAATGACCGCATCAATCGGGGGCCACCGAGTTTCTTATTAGCCTGATTCAATGGTTCGAGGGTCGATCTAAACCTATCCAATTTAGCCGGCGAATTTACGTCGCCCTCCACCCGGCCGCTCACCCAATATCAATTACAGCGTATAGATTCGAACCGCTTGAAACTTCATGAGCCTGCGAACTTCTTCGAGCGTTGCTATCGCGCACAGCCGAGAAACAGGCGTTCCAACTTCATTATCGTTAAAGGAAGAGGCCGACTTTATTCGCGTAATAGAGGATACATCGCGGTTCGCATGTTTGGTGCTTCCGGTATATCGCAGTTAGTTGTAAGTGGAGGCCGCCCGTTCACTCGCAGGATGTTCTCTCGGTGCGGCGCGGCGCGCCGCGGCGCAGCCAGAGCTGAAGCTCGCTCGTTCGAGGAGCTACAAGAGAGGAGAGACTACCGGAGACATTCGGTATGAGAAACGCGTAGCTACGCAGCAAAATCGTAGCTCAACGTGGGGTATACCCTCCTCGAGCCTTGCCAAGGTAGGTAATCCTCTCGGGGGCGTGAGTTACTGCCTGGCGTCCCTCGCGGTGTACTCTCTTCTCTCCGAGCTACCTTCTTCTTCCCTCTATCGTTCTCTCCTTCCTTCTCCCTCGGCATCTCTGCGCCCCTTCTGCCACAGGCCTTCCCTCATCCACCCTTCCCAACTTCTCCCGCTGTCTCGTCTTCTTTCTCTTCTCGTTGTCTCTCTGCCACACCACCTCGCCACCCTCTCATCCTCTCACCCTCTCTATCTTCCTTACACTCCTCGACGCGCTCTTTCTCTGCGACCCGAGGGCTCACTGCTAAGAAAGCTCTGGGCTGTGTGCGCGCGCGAGAGAAAGTCGGGAGGAAAGGCGGCGAAGGGAAGTAACCCGTAAGACCTATGTGCCACGGCACAGCTGGAGAGCATTAGTCAACTGTAATTAATAAGTTACGTACGAGCCGGCCTAACGAAGAGAACAGGCCGATCTGCTGCGCCCTGGTTGCGCTCCTTTTCCGGCGGGAAGGCAAACTCTCTACTAAGCACTGGCTGCGAATGTAGTCAGGGCGAAAGAGAGGCAGAACGAGAGGCCGGTCTTATAGTCGAGAAAGGGGAGATTTAGAGGATCCAAAGTGTGACGACGACGGAAGCCTCTATCACCATAAATAGGGGGCAAGAGGCAAGAGGAGAGGGAGCCAGGGTGGTTGCTGGGAAATAAGTGGTACGTGGAACGCGTGTCCCCATTAGGCATTGTTGCCGATCGCCAAGGAACCCTTCTTCCCTTGGAAGCGAACGCAAGATTATTTCAGGCATTCCGTGCTTCCGGCGTGCCCGGTAACGAAGTGAACGTACGAGGTGTACACCGACGAAAGCCCCCAAAAGAAATATTATCTTCGCGTGGAATTTAATGTAAATTAGGCGGATCCCTGACGAGAAGAGAAGCGCGACCAGAGGGACGCACCATCGAAAAATGGGCTGCCCTCCGAGACGTTAGAGTAATCTTAATGAGGAGGATATGCATACGGCGATATCAGCCGGCGTCGAGTCCCTAGTGGCCTGGGCTTCTTTTCGAAAGTGTTCGCATTGATGCGCTGCCAGACTCTCGCCTAGTCCGAGGACAAGAATGTCGCCGGCAGCCACTAGGATATACCATAAGAAGAACGAATGGAGCATTCGAGAATAAGATATCGGCTTTACGTGCAGCTACTTTTGAATAAGCCTGCGGGACGGAGAGGAAGAGGGAGTGCGAGAGTCCTGCCAGAGAGCCTCCGGCAAGGTGGCTATGAGCTACTCCTACGCGTGCGCGCGCGCGCACACAACCAGCAACACCATAACACAGTCTCACTTATCCGGAGCTCACCGATGCAATAAACGCGGATTTCCTCGAGAGCCCATCGGTTATCTCACAGATTATCAACTAAACCCAGCACTTCCTCATTATACGATCCTTCTCGCGCGAGATAAAGGCTGTTTCGTGGGCCGCTTGTTCAGTTAGTTGAGTCGAAACTATTAAAGAGGGCTTGCTCGCTTAGTTTGGAATGACCGTAGAGTGAAAGTTGACGGAATCGAAGCGAAGGTCATAGCAGAGCGTATCGTGTCCTCGATCATGTATCAGTAGTCAGGACAAACAGTGTCCTGTGCACATATTCGCAGAGACAAGGATGACTGATTTGTATGGGCGGCACTAGCCGATGTGTCACACATTGAATAATACCCTAGACAGGCGGCTCGCGCGTCAGAGACTCACTAGGCACCAGGAGGCCATCTATCCCGATCGATCGCACCAACTTTCCGAACTCGTTACAGTGCGCCCCGGCGAATTGCGAAAGCACCGGAAAAATGGGTGGTTGCTTGCAGCTCTCCGGGATCGTTAACTCGGCACTCGCCGCCAATTATTCGCATCGCGACAAACCACCCGACACCGAATTTCATTTTTCGATCTGCGCCGCCGATCTAGGAAAATGGCAGCCGCTTGTAACTTGTTCCGTGCGGGGATTTCAAACAGGGCTTTAATTAGCAACTCGGGAGAGACTGACGTGGCACGTATGTCGGAGTTCCCCCGTAGTTCATTGTGTCATGGAGTGGCGGGATGACAGTACTCTTTGCGATAATAAGAGAAAAGAGAGGGCTGACGGTGAGTGAAGAGTCCTTTAGGAGGTGCGCCAGCTGCTAGTCCCGGTAACTGTAATAATTATGCAAAGACCGAATACAACGGTGCATCGCGAAGGCACACACAGGGTCGAGGAAGCAAGGTGGAGGAGGAGGAGGAGGCCGACGGGGAGGATGAGGTTCAGGATGAGCAGCGGAGGAGAAGGAGAAGAAGGAGGAGGACGTTCCACGGAACGGAGCGCAAAAGGAGCAGCGGGAATCAAGATGGTGGAGGAGATGGCATGCAAAAGAGTCTTCGTAGGTAAGCGAACCGAGCCGGTTGTAAGGCGACACTTCGCGGCTCCGTATATCTTTTTTCTTCTTTCTCCATTTCTCCCCTGCGCCCTCCGCCACCCGCCACCCGCCCTGCCATCTATTCCTCTCCCTCTCGCTACTGCCTGCCTCCTTTCGCCTCCTTTCGCCTCCTCTCGAAACAGCCGGCATCACCGACCCTTTTCTTCTTACTTGCTGCTGCTGCTGCTCCTGCTGCTTCTCTACCCACCTACCCCCCCGACCTCACCTCGCGCGGATTTCCTTCTCCACCCCTGATTTACTTTCCGATTCTTTTTGTGCACAAGGTGAATCTCTCGCGCGCGGAGAATTATTCGCTCGGTTCGTTTCTTCCTCGTTCGCCCTCGGACAGATCTTAGCCTGGAGGAACTACCTCGGGGTCTTATCCGAACGCGCCAGAATTAACAGGACTTAAGTAGCGTCCTCTTAATGAGGAAATCGAATTGATGCGATGGAAACTCGCCTGATCGATGATTTTCCATACGAAGTCTATTGAGAAATTTGTTGGCGCTCATCGGTGTATAGCAGCGAGTGCGGAGATAGGCGGACGAAAGAAAAAGGAAGGTCGCTGGATGCGAAAGAGGATGTGGGTTCGAAGGGGGCAGGAAGGTGGGCCCGAGAGTTTGATACACACAGGTGGGTAACCCCGCGACACCCTCTAACGAAAGGGATCGTCTGTCTTACTTACATCGGCTGGCTCACGTCCACAAACTCATGTGGTTGGTGCACGCATACTGGCGTACACCGAGCGGGGGGGATACGCGTGTATATCCCCCATCGGACGTGCGAGCAGGACGCGGTTAACAGCGGGCAACCTACTCGCCAACCACCACCCATATATCTGCGTCCTAAAAGGAATTCCAGAATATATTTTACATATGCTTTATTGCCGCCTTATTTCCAACTCTATGGCCACGCTCCGCGAGAGAGCGAAAAGAATGTGCGCGCACTCCTTCTCTACCGCCCCTTCTTCCCTTCTTACTGACAAAGGGATATCTCTTTCCCTCTCTCTTTCTTGCTCGGCCCGACTCTCGCGCGCTTGTACACGCGTTAATGCACAGCTTTTTTCTCGGCCTTCGCGCAAGCTTGCCCCCACGTGCGTGTGTCCTAGTAGTGGTGGTGGTTGCACCGACGCATAAGCTAACACCGCTCATCCGGTCGCTCGACTAGATCCATCATGGAAAGTAACCCTACCGAAAGAGTCTCGAGACTCGTTTCTCTCCCGCAGCCAGTTCTCCCTGGTGTGCGTTTAAACTTAGCATTAGGAAAAGGTTCGCAAGAAGCCACCTAGATCTCGAGAATGCTGTAAACACTTATCGAAGCACTCTCTCTCTCTCTCCCTCTGATTCTCGGCCTATGATGACTTTATAGGGGATGTTGAAATATTCAAATATAAATGACCCGAGGGTCCCTCGCTGAATATGTATCTCGGTCCGTGATCCAGCGGTGGACCGAGGCGAATTATCGATATTAGTTACGTAAAGCCGAAAGTGGTAATTTCGAAGAGGGGCATAACGGTATCGATTGATTGTACCGTAGGAGGATACTCTGCGAGTGGAAGACAAGGCAGTCAAAGGGAGACACGTATACACAGAGGCAGGAGATATACGCCTCGGGTTCTTTCTCCAGCCGGTAGCATACCGTCGAGCCGCGCCGCGCCGCGCCGGGGTAGAGAAACATAAATGTATAATGCATGCCCCTGCACGACTGCATTCCGCCGTAATGACTTAACTTGTGCCCGTTAACAAGTATTGGTCCTAGATGATTTGATAATTTGCAGCCCGGGAATAGGAGGCGCGCAACTCTCATCGCAGGCCGTCGCTTCTCGGCGCATTTAGCACCAGCGAATCCTTGCTACATAAATCAGCGAGTCCATCACTCCGTAGATGATTACCCGCGTGTATCGTTCTCTTTTCTCTTATTGTCCGCCGGGACTCGCCTTAAAGGAGCCACCACAATTACCCATTTCACACTCGTTCCGTACGAGGATATCCTTTTCGAGCGGGTAACTTTATAGATCTGCCAGTCCAACAGTCGGTTTGATGGGCAATCACGGCTTAAACGGAACTTTCCCAGGCAGGCTGCTGAATAATTTGATAATTTGTTGGGCTCGACTCGGATTACGGAAGTCTTATTAGTGGGTTGTAGGGTGCCGGCGGGTTGGCTGGTTCCCTCGCGACACTGGCCTGACGTGGCCGAGGTGGGATTGGGCCGAGGTGAGAGGGAGGGAGTCAGGGAGAATAAGATGAAGGAGAAGAAGCAGCAGAAGCAGAGGAATAGCCGTGGCTCTGCCAGAGGAAAGCACGAAGCGCAGGTCTTTGCTACTCTCGAAGCTCGATGGAGCTGGCCGAGTGAGTCGAAGGAGCGCAAGAAAGATGGGAAGAGAGAGAAGGGCGGGAGGAGCGGGGGGCTCCCACCAGAGTACAGTGTACCAAGGATCAAGGAAGAAGATGCCGGTGGGGAGAGCCGGTTTCAAGGACCAAGACGCCATTACGCTTACCCGCAAGAAACTATGATTACCGGAGGACCGCACTCTTGTATTAAGCGACCCTTTTCGAAAATCGCACCGGCGGCCTTCGAGTGTTCAATTATCCGCGAACTCGCTACTCGTTACCGCGAGGAAATCGGTCGAATTTTTGCGTCTCGCCACGGTAAGTGAGCTCTCGTCGGTTGGTCGCCTCCCGGAGTGATAGTGGGAATAAAGGGTGGAGCGCAGTAATGGCGCACTTCAGATTAAGCGATCTCCGGACAGGCTTGCGAAACCTTCGAGTTCGCCCGGTCCACACCGCTCGCTCTCTGTAATTAAACATCTCCTCTACCTTGGACGTAGCTTCGAGGAAAGCGGCGCCCAAAAATGATGCACAAGAACCCGGTGCGGATCATATTATGTGGGCATGCACGCTTCCTTCGTTCGCTCCGCTTACTGATTCGGCCTTAATGATCACGTTACAATCTCATGCTTTATGGATCCGAGCGATACCCGGTATCGAGCCCGGTAACGACCGGTAGCACGAATTCAGTGGGCCGAATCTCTGCCATTAATGATCGATGCGAAATGAGCAGTAAGCCATCTATGGAGCGACCAACTCGATAAAAAAGAGACACCGTCAGCTTGGTGTGGAAAGAACGAGCGGCATTATTCAACATACTTCAGTTGTATTTCTCGAGCGGGGCTCTCGCCGCTCGCCAGAGAAGCGTGATTATTCCGTCGGGCGAAAATAATAATGAACTCGCATAAATCAGAAAAGTTCTCCCCGATGGAACTAGTTCGCCGGTTACTCCATTCACGATATCCACCAGAGAAAGCGTGCTTCCTCTCTCACCCTCTCTCTCTCTCTCTTCTTCCTTTAACCATGGTCGTTCTCTATCCCTCGATCTCGCGATATGCGAGCTTGCTGCCAAAAATGTTCCTGCAACCCGCAACTTTCCTGGCTTGGCGCGTCCTAGCAGCGTCGAAAAAAAGACCCGACCGATTGGGACGCTCCGCGCCGCTACCACCGCCACTGTTACTGCTGCTGCCGGAAGGAGTGATTACTTTTGGCATCATAATCCGGAGCAACCGGGCTCCTCTGCGCACTCCATTATTTCGCTCGGCGTACTGGCGTTATTATGCGATCACGTGTCGCGCGTCTCAGAGTTCCTTTTTTCGATAGACCGGCATTTACTTGTCGGAGGTAGGTGGCGTTCGGGTGGATCAAGTGATTCGCTCGGATTTTGCGGGGGCACAAGTGCCATAGGAAGTAGGTAACCTTTAGGATCCCGGGAGTGATCTATAGGCCCTCGCTCCGATCTACAATCTACGCGGGCGTTGAGTGATATAGGCCTTGGCAGCCGATGTTATATGCAAATTGGGAATGAGGAAGCGGGCGCGGCGCGGCAACTTTCTGAATCTGGAATTTTAAGCGCACGGAAATATTTAAATGAATGCGACAATTCGCGTCTGCTCGACGTTCTCGCCTCCCACCCTCTCTCTCTCATTCTTGGTAGTCTATGGTAGGACTTTGCTAAGGCCGCGAACGTTCCCGCTTTCCTCTTATACGAGCTAGCGTGGCTCGGCTGGTCTGGTTGGCACTGACACTCTCTTCTGCTTCGAGAAGATTGGACTCTCCTCCGCGGGATGGGCAGTTCGCGCACGATAAAGCATTTTTTCGCGTCTCGCTGGCTTTCTTAAAAAAGAGGAGGCAAAAGGTAAGGAGGAGGATGAGGAGGAGGAGAAGAGGAGGAATTCGGGAAAGGATTGGTCGCTCTCGGATGGTTACGTAGTTACAGGTTGGCTGGACTCGCGGTTAAGATGAACGAGGCGGCACGGCACGAGATCTTATCCGGGCGCAGCAGCGGCCACTGAATCATCCGCTTTGAATAGGGCCTCCGCTTCACTCCCTATATTATAGCTATAGGTACCAACCTCTTCTCCACCTATGCCCGGGAGAGCGAGAAAGAGCTCGTCGAGCGTATACACGCGCCGTATAGAAGGCAGAGCGGTTCAGGAAGCGAGAGAAAGCGAGAAAGCGAGAAAGCTCGAACGGGAGCGAGGTTGCGATAGACGAAAGGTAAACGGGAGGAAGAGAATGAGGCGGAGCGAGAGGGCGAGCGGATGGGCGCGAGATACCGAGGGATAGAGTGTCGGTATAAATGCGTTATACACCAAGAAGCAGGGTGTACGCTAAATTACAGTGCACGAGACACTGTCACAGTGGGCCGACGGGGGGGTTGGGTGGGCGCGGGGTAGAAGTCGAGCCGGTAGTAGTAGCGCTTGCAACCAGCCACCTTGCGACTCGCAAGTCGCCTTCTCCTCTGGCTTCTCTTGCCATGACTTACAAGTCGGCGATAGCGCCGCTGCTACCACAATCTTAATCAGCGTAAATCATACCGACAATGCAGCATCGACCGTCCCCGAACCCCCTGAATCTCAGCCGCACTACTATCTCTACGACAAGCAGTCTTCCGATCTCAGCCCGCCACCCGCTGCTATGACATGAATTTTGAAGCCCTCTTGAATATGCAGTGCCACCCTGCCACCCTGCTTGCCTCCCTGCCTGCCTCCCTGCTTGCTCGCTTGCCCACCTACCACCACCCTTTCTTCCCCTATGAATCCAAATAGCTGGCCGCAATTTTTATCGCCGCTTTCCAAAGCGCTCCATGCTTACAACTTCTTCTCCTTCTTCTTTTCTATGGAGAGTGTGTCTTTCGAGCCACGTAAATCCCGTGTGTCTACCAGGATGATAGCACGTGTGTACTAGAAATCTCGTTGGCAAAACACGTTTCACGCTAGCACAGTTCCCTGACTGCTTAGTTCCGCCCGCCCGCCCGTCTCTCAGCGTACGAACGTAAAAGGTAGCTGGTGCGCTGAAGGCGCGCAACTGTGTATTAATTAATTAAGCAGAAGATAAAGACTTGCAGTGGGAGCGGGCGGGGGCTTCCTGCACCCTAATGAATCGTACTCTCCACCTGCGGGCGCGTGTAAGGCCTCGTTATTTGTTATAGTGCGTTCATTAGTCCCAACGTGCTGACGTGCAATCTGAATCTATTATAAAGGATATTCTGTTAGCGGCCGTGCTCTAGATGGGTGATAAGTTCATTACGCTGCAGACACGTCAATCTCTTCTATCCGGAACGGGAGGAGCATTATCGCGGCATATGTAACACGAGTGGCCACCCACGGTGCCAACATGGCCAAACATTCGATCATTTTTCTTCTGTGGGAGGCTCGCACGCTCGAGCGCTTTCTTCTACCTCGGCGTATAGTCGGCGGTGTTCATCGGGGGAGACAAAGCTCACTGGTTTCATGGATCAGTTCATCCATATTGGGGCGAAGCCGGAGCGCGCACGCTTGGTGCAATTTTTCCCGGGGACGATCGGCTTGCTGGTCACGTACTGCGTGACGCGAAGGCCACGGACTCTGTGCCCCGAAGACGAAGACCAAAAAGAAAAGGAGACAGAGAGGGAGGGAGGGAGGGAGGGTGGGAGAGAGAGTGGCCGCCAAGCGAGATCCGTACCGTAATTGTAAACATTGGATTAATGCAAATGCGCGCTTAAAAGCTTAATTGCTTTGATAAAGTATGGCGGTGCATTAAATTCAAATGCATGTAAATTAATTCAAATTTATGAGAAATAGGTGGACGCGGAGCACTTACAGGAAAAGAGGGAAAATAAAAATTAGTCCCCGCGGGCTGCCGGCCCCTGCGACGGGACTCTTTTTTCATTCTATCCAACATCTACCCCCGGCCTACCCCCCTACGACCGCCGACCGCCCTCTCGACCCGCACTTTCCCTCACTCACTCACACACACACGCACTCTCCTGGCAATCTCGCCACTTTTATACCACGCACACACTCTTTCCCTCCCTCGCCCTCTCTCGCTCTGCCTTCCTACGTCTACGTGTGTGAATGCGTCCTCTCTGTCTCTGCAAGTGCCCCCTCCACATTCGCTCTTTTTCGCCAGCACGCCATGTTGCCAGCCAGATTGGCTACTATGCAGGTTCCGCCAATAAATTTCGCCTTCGGCTTTCGTCCGATACACGTCGAATTTTAACACACCGGATCGTTACCGTGGTGATTAACGATGTCAGAATCAACTGCTCGGCTTTCTGGGAAACACGACCTGCTGGCGATGGCGGTGGTGGTGGTGGTGGTGCTCGGTGCGCGCACGCCAGCCCTCTTGCTGCGCCTTCGCCGAATCTGCACTGCCGGCGACGTGCCGGAAAACGAATGCATTTACGAAGAAGTTTATCGTCCGACACACTCAAAGTGAAAACGAAGTCGAATATGGCCGAGAGTACCGCGGAGAAGAGAGTATGCCTGTAATCGGAAGCAAGCTCTCAAGTTTTATTAACGCGAACGTAGGAGAGGGAAAACGCGGTGCCGGAAAAAGAGCAGCCGCTGGCCGAGAGCAGTGACAATAGGGAAGATCCTTCCGCCGGCGGTGATAGATGGTGTCGCATTGCATAACCAGATAATGGCGGGCCATCAATTTCGTCTGGGCTTGATTAGATAGGCGCGCGCGTTTTATTGCGGTAAAAACTCGGCTGCCGCCCCGTCGAAAAGCGAGCGGGTGGATGGCAGCAACCAACACCCGCCCCAAACCCGCAATCCTACTGCTCCCGGTGGTGTACCCTCATCCCCCCAACCCCCACCCCCATTCCAGCCGCTTCTCTTCTGTCTCTCTCTCGAAATCGTACGCCACCACCGAGTACATCACCGGTAACTTTATCGTAAACACGCACAATGGAATCGGGAAATACGGCCGCGCATTTGCCCGCTCGCCACTGAATATCTTCCGCAGACTCGCCATAAAGTAAGAGCTGGAATTTTCTCCGGCAGACCGCAATACTCCGGCAGCCATAACTTGCTCGTTCGAATTAACAGAAGCACCTTGTTCACTCGTCAAGCTCGTATAAAGACATCTGTAAGTGAGCAAGGAAGCGAGAGGGAGGGAGAAACAGAGGGAGAGAAAGAGTGAGGTAGAGAAACGATTGCAGGGTGAAGTCGCGTTAAATGCCTGACACAGTCCGATACGTATCTCGTGCACTTAATGAGGATCATGTAAAAGCGATAAGTTCCATTGCGAAATTTAATGTCTCCGAGTGTGTATGCGGTAGCGGCGCGGCGCGGCGTGGCGCGGCGCGGCACGGCTCCTTCGGAGTGATAGGCGCGCATCCGTTCGATTTTATCGGCGTGCCGGGCAGTAAATGCGTCATAAATAGCAGGGAGGTCCAGACAAAGTGGACGGATATGTCGGCACTCGATATATGCCCGATTAATAACACTACCGTGAGCCCGGTTTTATTAGCGGCTCGGCCGGCAAGAGATACGCCTAATTTGCGCGTTCAGTTAAGCGACTAATAAAGCGGTGCGCGGCCGATATCTTAATGCGCGCGAAATTACGCGCGAGCTCTCGGTAACGCGCGTTGAATAGAGTATGTATTCTAGATAAGACGCAGGAATCCTCGGAGCAAGAGCAACACTGAGGAAGACGGAGGGAGTGAGTGCGCCAGACAGATTCATTAGTACGCGTCACTCGTAATCGCTTGCCCGGCAATATAAAGCCTCATTGCAATTTGCCACGCGGCTACTTTTATCTGCCACCGCGACGATTAATCGATTGCCAGTCTGCCGGGATGATTGTGCTATTCAAACGATTCAAACGATCGCCGATGAAAGACAAAAACGAGAACGATCCGCGGCCCGGTGTATTTAATGAAATGGAACTTGTTCTCGAATCTGCACCCGGTGAACGAGAACTCCTCCCCCCTCCCCGGGGGGCGCATACAAACGTACGATTAATTTTTTACTGCCACTGAAACGACTACGCATCATCGGGGCCAAATCGATCGGCAAAGCGAAGAATAAAATCGCTCGATAATAGGCGATTATTAAGCATCGTACCGATGAATACGGAAAAGCAGACCTTCTAATTATAGCAATATCTGGCTAGCATATAAGCTTTACGGGGAAGGGGAAAAAATGTCACAGGACCTTCGCCCGAGATAAATAGGGAGCGTGGCGAACACTTATAGACTAATAATGACAGGTGCACGCGCTATTAGCGTGGCGGGCTTTGAGCGCAGGTAGTCATTAGGGCACCCTGCTCCCAATGCCGCAAAGTCGTTATGAAGATATCTTTAACCTCCTCGTTCGAGATCGTCGGCCATTCGATACGTCAAGGTTACCCCCCATAATAATAGGAGACATCTCTTCCGTCGAATAACACGCGAGCGTCCTGCTCCCCGAACCAGCGCCAACGCGCCATTCACAGCACGACCTCCACTGATGCAGCACTCTTTTAAATTAATAGGAAAACAAGTCCGATACAAGGACCAAGTCCGAAAAGCCGGCACAGTAAAATACTTTGGCAGAGGAGTAAATAGAATGCGACATTCTTTCGTTTCAATGCTAGTGGCAATAATTCACTGACGAAGTCAGCTCCGAGGTTGCCAGCCAGTGCATCAGAGCAGGGATACAAGTGCTGCGCTCCCGAAAGCCGGGTAAACAGTCTAATCAGTTTACATTAGGAAGGAACGAGGCAATGGAAAGAGTGGCGAGCGCTCGCAATAAAGGCCAAGTTGTTTAACAACAACTCCGGCTTGTATCCTCCATTTTCCGAAGTGAACTATAGCAGAGTTGAATCTTCTTCCCGTCCTCCTTCCCCCAACTCCGTCTCATTCCTGGCACGGCCATCAACCGGTTTTATATCAGCAATATCGTCGCGAAATCCCGGTAAGACGCGACGAGAGCAACCCCTCTCACAGCAATTACTCCCATCCCGTCCCATCGAGTCAAGTGCGAGAGCCTTCCGCCGCGCCGTTTCGCCACTCTTCACCCCTCTTTCTCGGCATCCTCCTCCTCTGCACGCGCACACTTTGCCTACGTGTCTGTGTGTATTAAAGCGCGTACCCCTTTCCAAGTGGGTCTCGAGCAGGCTCGCACGATCGCCTCCTTGCTTTTGCGCTCCCTCCCCTCCGCCCCATCACCGCGAATGGCCGAGCAGAGTACGCGCGCTGCCTAACTAAAAGTCCTCCTCGCAAATTGCCGGTTATTACAGACGTTACGTTTATCGAAGCGGCGGTTTGCGTTTACGCCGCGACCGCACCAACGCCGCCAGCCACCCCTCCGCGTGTCTGAGCATCGTCATTCCCGCGTGCATGGTCCCCGTGAGATTGCCCGATCCCTGTACACTTGCCTCGCCCTCCTCCCACTCCACTTGGCTTGGCCTGCCTCTCTTCATCCAGCTCGCTTCTCCTTTTTCTCGTTTGATTCACTTCGGCCGTAGCCCCTCGCTACTCTGGCAAATTCATCAGCGAACACGGGTAGCTATAATTTGCGGCCGGGACCCCGGATTGCACGCCGAACGAGCCAGTCCGGGCTCTCGAGTGTGCACTCGCCTCGCATGGCCAGGTGGGGAGGAAGGAGGGAGGAGGCGAGGAGAGCTTATCTCGGCGGGGCGCACTTAAACTTCCTTAGCGTGATGAAAACCCTGGCCCCGAAGAACAGGGTACGAGAGAGCGAGCGAGCGAGCGCGCACGCCCCGCGCAGCAGGGCAATCACGCGCAATGAGATACTTAATCGCGCGGCTCCCTCCGAGAGGGTAAGTAAGCTAAACCTGCTCGAACCAGCGCCGCCACTGTATTCCGTGAAATTGACCGGCGAGCCAATTGTCACTGCAATTACCCTGGCTAGGAATCAGAGTCGTTTCTACATTTGTAGGCCGGCCTCCTCTTTAGCGCGTGATGGCTTCATGTAACCAGCGCTCTCCAACTTCTACTTTCTATGTGGTTAAATGGAGCACAGGTGTATCTAGTAGTAGATAGTGGGGCTATTAGGGAGCTATCGGCGAAACGAGAACGGCAAACCTTCCCGCCGGCTGATATTGGAGGCTCAATAAATTGAGCCATCCATCGAAGAGCAGAGGGTCAACGGTGAGATCCCTAAAGCTGGAGCGGCATTCAGAGGGAGAGAGTGTAGTTGTTGCCCCTGGCCCGCTCCTCCTCGGATATCGGCGTAGAAAGGAAACGCGGCCTGCTCGAGCGCGACCAGAGAGTTGTCTCTTATTTTTCTCGGAGTTGCGCTGCAAAAAATCTTCTCGGACGAGAGATCTCTTGGTTCTGAGGAAGGGAAAGGCAGAGGTAGATAGAGAGAGCTGTTGCTCCGATGGACGCATCGACATGTCGCCGTGGCTCGCGCACCCAGAGACAGAGAGAGAATCAGCCGGGCAGAGACATTTACCTGGCAGGAAAGAATGACCAAGTACGAAAGAGGCTGTGTTGTGTGGATGCGTGAGGGAGAGAGCGAGCAGCGGCCGATAAGGGAGGAGGAAGGAGAACGAGACGCGGATACCGGCTAAGAGATGAAGAAGAGGACGAGGAAGAAGAAGAAGAGGGATTGGCGAGGCTGGTGAGCCACAATGAGGAGCCGAACGACGAGCATGAAAAGGGGCGATGCAAGATCGCCGCGGGAGAAACCAACGGAAGGATGAAGCGAGAGAGCGGAGAGGATGCTATGGCCGTTATAAGATGAGGAGGAAGAGAGGTCCGAAGGGAATGCCGAGAGGGCCCCAAGGGGAGCAAAAGAGTGAAGCGTGTACGAAGAAGAAATAGGTGGAAGGCCAAGGGAACGGGCCCCAAGAGGAGTGAGGGAGGAGGAGGGATGTAGGGGGAGGTAGGGGGATATCAAGAGCGGACCTCCCAAGTTGCGCCGAGATGGCGGATCATCATCGTCGCATCATCCGTGAACCGAATATATCCCCGAAGCTTCGTTATTAAACTTATGCCATGCCAAACATTTCCTTCGCCGTACAAGCGCCACGGAATTACCGATTCAAGTACCTAAAATTCCCGCTTACAGCCCAATATCCTCTTTCAACCCCACTATAATTTTCTCTCGCCGCGAAAACATCTCAGCAGGCAGATTTACTTGTAATTCGTAAAATTGGCAGGTAAAAGCAATCTCTCACGGGCTTACTTCAAGGTGAATTAACAGATTACATTAAGAACGTGCTTGCGAGATTTCTCTCAGTTGTTTTGGTTGTAAAGTACTTGCGAAATCTAGAGTAATCAAAGGAATGATCCTCGCAATGTGTGGAACGAAAGGCGAAGTCGTTTGTGATACGATCGCTTAATAAAGCTTTATTTACGTAATTTGGGTGATCCGTTCTTTGCAAGCTAATAAGCCCCGGCGGGAAAAGGGAGAAAGAGATGAGGAGTGCAAGTTGGAGATTCGTGGTGTCGACGGACGATATTAGGCCAACAGATATTAATTTCAGGGATGTACGAGGAGACACATTTAAAGGCTAGGAGGGGGATCCTGATCCCCAGGCGTGTAAAGGGAAGATAAGGCACCATACATATAGCTCGGCGGTAATCAATGGCTGGCAAACGAAGTTATAGCAGATATGACAAACAAACGGCTGGGCAAGCCCCAGCAGGCGCAGCCTCGCACAGAACAACCGGCTGATTTTGATAATATTGGAAAGTGCTGTTCAAGCTAATAATTCGGCTGAATTAGATTTTGCTGGGCGTAGTAGGGTGGGCTTGCGCAGGAAAGAAGCGTGTTGGGACATTTGCCGATTGCCCGAAGAGAGTAAATAGAAGATGGCGGAAGAATGGTGGCAGGATGTTATTGAGCCGATTTCGGGGTCGAGGGATAAATGAAGCAATGGGGAAAGCGGGAAATATATGTGAGGGATGTGCCCGGCATATGCCGAGAGTGCACGAAAGCACGCACCAGTTGCGATAGCGGGAACCCGCCACCTCTGCGCTGGTCCCCTGCATGCTTTACGAGTTTTTCGCCCAAATTGGCAAATTGTAAGCCGATAGAGAACTAATCAAGGGAATTGTTGGGGATGTGGGCGACCTGTTACAGGAGGCGGCACACACTGTCCACACGCGCTAGGTAACCCGATATCCGAACATCCGTCCTCGAAAATTGTTCGGAGCACGCCCTTTTTCTAGTGGGAGAAGCACCGACGGATTCCTAAGGGTGAAATCACTATGGACGCCGGCGAGGAGCAGCCAGGCAGGCATCCCCCTTCGAAATGGGAATCCGTTTTTCCTGATCCAACTGGAACACAGCTGTCGTTCATTTTAGAGGAATTCTGGCCAGTCCGAGGCCTTCGGCAAAAGGATCCTAATTGGCAGCCGGTCATCCTCGGCGAACACGTGTCGCCCCACATTAAATGGTGGACGAGTTCCAGATGACATCCCCGTCCAATATCTTGGACGTGAATGATGGCTCAATAAAGTGCTTTGCCAGCGATACCGTGTATCCAGGGAATAAGCCCGATTTCATATGCGGTCAAGCTGTACGTTATCCAGTAATAAAGATGTAGCGAAGAAGGGAGGTGGTAGGGGCGGGATAAAGCCCTGGGAATAAGCGGGAGAGAGCGCGCGCGCGCGCGCGCGGATGCGCACCGAAGACAATAAGAAAATTGCTCGGAAACGTTGAGTTACGTGCACGCGAACACGCTTCGAGAGGCAGAGGGTGCTCGATTATTCAGGAGAATATTAAGTAGCGGGCGAGCGAGGTGATGGTGGTAGCGGGCATTTTTCTGCTTGGCGTTTCACTTTTGGGCTGGAAATCCCGCGGGGGAAAAGGAAACACGGGCTTCAGAAAGCTCGGCTTGGCAGGCTCGGCGTATTTCAGCATATAAAACCAGTACGATACCAATACCCGGCCGCGTATCTTATGAATAAGCAATAGGTAGTTTCATTGTGGTCCCATCTTTTACTCTTAAGCGTTATTCCTGTCGTGACCGGGCATTCTCTGGCCCGTGAGTGTTATCTCGAATCGTGGCCTCCTCTCTTCCGGCACATCAAGATATTCTTGGCAGCCAATATTAATGTCTTTATTAGCGATCGTGCATTTCTACCTGAGCGCCGACTCTCCCACCCGCCCGTCTGCCCGCCTGCCCGCCTGCCCGCCCTCCTCTCTCCCGTGGGAGAGCGAGAGGGTTCCGATCGTGGGAGGATACAGCTAGCCCCGCGTGTATCTGCCTCGGGGCGAGAAATGTGCCGAAGGTAAACAACGTGCTATCAAAAGTGCTATCGGATATCTCCGTACATTACGAGCGTTCTGGCGTATTGCAAAAAGAGGTCGCCCGCTCGAGCAAAAGGCCATTGCACCTGTCGATTCATTATGCTTTATTGCCGTCGTGAATGTCGACGTTAACTGGCTTGTTAACATGAGATCACCACTTTTGATCGAAGCAACCCGGTTCTCGAGGGATCGTGAATGCAGCAGCAGCAGCAGCAGCAGCAGTCCTCGCGGGGATGATTAAAGCTCGCCGAGTGGAAATAGTCAGGGAGGAAGAGCGTAGTAAGAAAAAAGGTAGCGGCGGGGAGTAATTAACAGGGGTGGAAATAGAGTGTGGTCTAACGGGGCGCGTGCGCCTGGCGCATATGATGATATCGTGGCCATTAACATGGGGGAAAAGTTGCGCCACGGTGTGTGTCCCAGGAAAGCACAAGGCAGCAGCAACCACGAAGCCTTTAAGCCGCGGGTACGGCAAGTTTCCCCACTGATCCTCGCCGCGCGCGAGGTGAGTTTAAGCCCAGGGATTCTGGAGTTACTGCCATCATGGCACACCATGCACCACCGCCGCCCTACTACTACCATCTCCAGCCCCGTACCATCCTCGATTGTAGTTGTAGCCAGTGTACGTAGACGCCCATCCTCTACCTTCTCGGCCTTTCTCTCCTCTCTCCTCTCTCCTCTCTCGCCATTTCCTTCTTTCACCCAGGGGTTGGCTTCGGCCGCCACCGCCGCCGCGCTCGTCCCTCTTTCGAATATCTCTCGCTCCACTACTACCGGCAGTTGCAGTCCAACCCCTATTTTCAGTCAGCCCCACCACCGCCGACGCGCCGTACCGCCGGTGCATCCCTCGAACTACCGACTTCATCCCTCTCCTTTCTAGGATCACCCTCTTCTCTCTATCCCTATCCGTCGTGCCTAGTTCTCTCCCACCCTCGCACTGCTTCTGGCTCGCTTCCACTCACGCTGCCGCCGCCACCGCCGCCTCAACCACCTCCGCTTCATTGTGCGCGCCGGCCACTCTCTCATCGCTGAATCGTGCAACCGCGATCTAGTGCATCCCTATCGCAACAACGATCGCTCTCCGGGATACGGTAGCCGATATTTACGGGCGCGGCACCGCGCCCGATTTTGAAGTAGTCCCGCCGCCGACGCCGCCGACGCCGCCGACGCCACCGTCCTCCCGATCCTCCGATTAATGAAAGTAAATTCGTGAAATGGCACTTCCAACGCCCCTCAACCCCCGCCCACTCTACTTTCTGCGACTTCGATCCGATTAGCATTGTGCCTTTTAATTGGAAGTCGGGTAGGTTAGAGCATTTCTCACGATACCAACTCTGATACCTCCACCCTCGCGTTCCCTCGCCTTCCCTCGCTCGCTCTCTTCCCGATTTTTCTCCCTCCGGCGAGTTTCTAAGTAAGACATGTTAAAGTTTTGAAGAATCTGTATACGCGAGAGAATCTCGCATAAATCCCTCGGAGACGCGATGTACTGCCGTAAGTGCGCTAGTTGTTTTATGCATTAGCCTCTCCCCGACTTGTGCCGTCAGCTGAAAACCACCGCGACAATCTTGCTAGGTAGGTCGGGGAGCGAGCGTGATGCATTTGCGGCGCTGATGCCGGCTGAATAAAGCATTGGGGATTCGTTTATCGTATGCAGAAAGTGTTCTCTCTGCCAGCAGCGGTACCACTCGGCTATGCTACTCTATTATGACACTGTGCTTCGCAGAGGATTCTTCTGGTGCGCGCCGAGCGGAGAGGTCAAAGCTCAAGGGGGAGGCCGTTATCGCGGTCAAGCGGTGCCACCCCAATTACACGGAATGTCGTTAACGTTTTACAGCAAACATCGATCTCACAGGAGGATCGATGCCCTCCGGGGTCCTCGACCTCCCGCAAACCGCAACTAAAATCTTTCCGATCCCCAACCAGCGTTCCCATGTCCGATTATTTTTCGACTGGCAACATCGCGGGCTAAATTGCTTCAAGTTGCGGGGATATGCCATTGCGGCGGAGGGCCTCAAGGCATGCCGAAGGGCATTATTCAGTGCACTCAAGGCGCTCCCAATTTGCAGAACAACTCCCAGCGATAATCAAAGATACACGGAACCTCGGTTATAGCGTGAGATTTATAGCGGGTGCTAGGTGAAACGGCGATCGATTAAGGAATCGGGAAGGTTGGCTGGTGGGTGGTAGTATGCAAAGGCAGCCACGCATGCGCCCCTATTAACAATAGCCCCCAAAGTATAGCGCTCGCAAAGCAGCCGTGAAAATAGCAAATAATCTGATTACATTTGCATAGAACCATCCCGGCTAGACCGCGCCGATACGTGAGCGAAAGAAACGTGTGGAAACTGGGGGGATTGCGTCTGCGTTGGGGGTTGGCAAGACTATGCAGAACTTCCAACTAGACAGCCGGTCAATGAAGGAAGAGAATCCCGGGCTGCGAAGGCCACCCTTCCTCAAATCTTTAAGACTCTCTCTTTTTTACGGCACTCTGCCGCGCAGCCAGAAGAAGACAAGCAGAGCTGTGCTGCGAAACAAAGTCTCTCTTTCTCTCTCTCTCGGCAGAGTGGAGCACCGCAGTCGCCCGAGAGCTTCATGCAAGGCAAATCGAGTCGGAAGGGGGAGCGGACGCAGAAAACGCAACGCTATTCCCGGATTGTGCCTCCGGAGCCTTTTACTTATAACTATTTAAATTCGAGGCTGGCAGGTAGAGGGGTGCAAGCGGCCGGAAGACTTGCCATGCGGAAGTCTCTGAGAAGACCACCCCCGAGCCAAGCGGAAAAAAAGGCTTGCTGTGGAAGGAAGTGAGCGAGGAGTGGAGGTTTCCGTTAGGAGGCACGCACATCGCATTTACGAACAACAGGCAAAATGGCCAGTTAATCCAAATGGAATCGGGATACACTTAAACGAATTGCTCGGCGGCGATAAATCATTGGAAACTCCGGGATTGATTTGCATACTCGGCGGGCCACTGCAGAAAGCAAGAGGAGAATAGCGCGGGCCTCTGTTGCGGTAAGGGAGAGGAGGGTGAGCCGCGCAATGGGGCTGCTACTAGCTGGTCTAAAGTCAGACGAGGGCATTTCTCGAGATTGGCTGTATTTCAGAGGAAACACCCTAGAGCGTTGCCTGCCTGCCTGCCTACCCGATGAAACGCTCGAGAAAACAATCGCGATCCAAGAGACACGCGCCACTGCTTATCGATCAGAGTCGGCGTTCATTATACGTATTAATCAAGGCAATGTCTGCCAGTGCCGCCACTTACGAATTGCTTGAGCGAGCCGACCGACGTCAGAAAAAGAGTGGACTGGCCGAGCCGGTAATTAGAGCGAAATCAACTCACGCGGTTGGGGAAAGGTTGAGAGAGGGGTGGAGAGGGGTGGAGAGGGGCAGGGTTCCGGCTATTCTCCTGGGCGATCCCTTGATATGTGGAGCAATAAACTGACATGAAGTCTAATGGTCCGGATGGCCTGGAAGATCGATGCCATTATTGAATTACTTCTCGGAGTCGGCGCCCTCATTCCCCGTTGAATATCACGCGTACCATATACACCAAGCACCAACTACGCTCATTGATTTTCATTCCCGAACATTGTCCAACAGCTTAACTATCAATACAGATCGATATTGCACGAGTCAGAAGTAGTGAACGGGGAATATGATAGGAACGGTAACACACGTAGCCGAGTTCTACGTACATAGAGGAGTGGCCAGAAATAAAAGGAAGCCGCGCGCCGGTACGGAAATGTCCTCGCGCACTGGCCCATAAATAGAATTCCTTTTGTACCAAGTTTTTTTCATCTCTCCTTTTCACGGCTCTCTACCCCGGCCGCTTGCCCGACCGAGAGTCAGAGAGAGAGAGAGGGGGGGAGAAGGTGGCAGCGGTAGCGAGAAACGTGCGCAGATCGAAAATACGGGTGAAAGTTGCGAAACAATGCAAGGAACGCGGCCTGCTCTAAGGAGAAAGAACGAGAAGAGGATGGTCTCGAAAAAAGCTGTGCCCGCGGAACAAAGGGAGAAAGCTAGCGCCCTGTCGCAGAAATCGTCGCCAGGTGAAATTTAAATCCCGCGCAGTAGTGTTTCCTTCTCTCTGGCTTTCTGCTACTGCCGAGACAGCCGTCCTCTATTGAACTGTACCAGGCGCAAGATAGCAGTCGGACGTCTCCTTAAAAATCGCCGCGCCGAGAGCCGCGCCGCCGAGATAACAATCTCGTAAAGTATCGGTGGGGAAGTAACGCGACAATTAGAGTCGCGTTGGGAATTCCAGTCTGTGTCGTCGGCGAAAAGGTTGCGTTCTGAGCGTTCTTCTCCCCGTAAGGATAACGAGTCTTGAAATCTGGAGTGGCGGAGATATATCATAGCCGCGGTGGAGGTCACTCGCAAGAAAGTGGCCGGGGCCCTTTGGCCTCAGGATTTCATTATATCGCCAGCACTACATTCTACTGCCATTATTCAGCCAGGGCCCAGCACGGTTGCGTGGGCTCCCGGCGAGTGTAAGGAATTACTGTCAGCTTTAGTGAGTTAGTGGGGCCTTCGCGGTGACGCGAAAGTGTTGCTGCTCGCCCGCCAACCCCACCCCACCCAGTCATTCTGAGCCACTGGCTCCCGTTTTGCAAAGTGACATTCGCCTCTGAGTCACACATTCATTATGCGCTGCCGGATTTTCGACTTTTTCGACCATCCTCCATTTAAGAGGGCGAAGAAACCGAACGGGAAAGGCATTCGCATACTTATCGGGGACGCGGAGAGGGAAGAAGGAGACAGGCAGCGGCGGCCAGTGAGGTACGGTGCATCATTCATTTCACGCAGGCAGGAGAATAAATAACTAATTGGAAGAAGCAGCAGCCAGCCGGATCCCTCCGAAAGAGCCGGATAAACGTTCCCTCGCAACGAAACCCAATTAAGAAATGTTTTGTCCGACTTGCGGGTAGGTAGTGCATACCGAGGCAACGAGAAGGAGAAGAAGAAGAAGAAGAATACAACGACGACGACGACGACGACGACGCCGTCGTCGGAGAAGAGGAGGACCACGCGGAGAGAGGACAGGGAGGGCCGCGAACTAAAGAGGAGGGAAGAGAAGAAAATGAAGTAGAAGAGGCCGAGAGAGTGAGAGAGGGAAGGAAGTAGTCCGGGCCGATCGAATATCGCAGCATGAGTCCAAAGGGGATCGAATCCCCGATCGGGGACCTAAGGTGGATATACTTGGCGTATAAGCGAGGGGTCCGCGCTCTTTCGCATAGGCGGTAGAACGGCAGCTGTTTGAGCCGAGCAAATTAGTAGCCGGCACGTGATTGGTCTGTTACCGCCCCGTCTATATTGCAATAACCATCGGGATAGCCAGGCCGCAATACACTTTCGAGCGTGAAGCTCGCTCCGAACACGAACGGGCCTCGTATAGACCTTCTTACCGCTCCAAGTCCCCGCCGCTTATTTTTCTTTATTTCCTAAGTATATCTCACTCGGACTCACTCTCACCCCCTAGCCAACCAGCCCTCCCTCCCTCCCTCCCTCCCACTCACTCTTCGCTCAGTATGCTACTCTCGCTCTTTCATCCTCTATGCTCTTCTCTGCCAAAGCTCAATCCTCCCATTCCCTCCCTCCCTCTCACTCCCCGGAGGATCTCTCGAAACCTTTTCGCGCCAGCTCGCAATTTACTCGCAATATCTTTATGCCGTGATTTACGAGCAGATAATTATCAAAGGGACGTTCCGGCATTTTTTCGGCCGAATTATTACTATTTATATTGCGATGCCCCGCGGCCCCCGAGATCTAATGTCTTGCCAAACATTAATTAACTCCCGGGATCCGAGAGCACGATATGCCCCCACACGAAAATGTCTCTATTACAGCGAGTGCCGGGGCCGGAACGGGTATTACTCACAAACCCGGCCGCAAAATCTCGACCGCGTGCTCCGAGAACCCCATGTGTTTGCCCGGGTTTCCAGTTTCAAGCAGCCATATTAGACCAGTGGAAATTTAACTTCCCTCGCACTCTCACTCTCTCTCTTCCTCTCACTCCCGGTGTCAAGACTCCGTTAATCATATTTCAAGTTAATGTAATGCACGCACAAACAAGCCCTGGAATTTCAGGGCGACCAATTTCACGGAGGGAAAAGCATTTACATATCTCTCTCATCGGGCTGACGAGTTCTGTCGAATGGGAAACACGCGCCAGAGATAAGGAAACTTTAGTCTCTAAATCTGTCCGGCTAATGTCACGTATACTGATGTGGGGGGATTGCGAGGTTTCCCCGGATTTCGTAATTGCTCGAGCTGCCGAGCCGAGGAAAGTGCGAGAAATTCTGGAAACTGAATGGGAATCGGAGTGGGGCCCGGACTCGCCAGAGGCAATTAAATCAACGAAATGCTTCACGGTTTGCCACCGTCCGAACTGTCTCTCCTCCTTGCCCCTTGGCTCTTTCTACTCATTTCGCTGCGGGTATCCGGAGAGTTCTCTCCTTCGGCCGGGCTCGATTCTCTCCTTCGAAGCAGCCGCTTGTGGGTACGTGTTTCTTTCTCCTCGCCCTTCCCCCCAGCTGCCCGTTATCCCGTGGCAGTGGTGGTGTGGCGTGGCGCGCGATGCTTCCCGGAATTAAGTGAAAATAAAAGTCAGTGCAGAGAAAGGGAGTGAGAGAGAGAGAGAGCGAGAAAGATGGTCGACCGCATGGAGCAGCGGCAGCAGCAGCAGTATGGAGCGAGTGTAGAGGAGAGGAGAGGAGAGGAGAGGAGAGGCAAGAGGTGGTCTCTCGCGCGCGCAATGGGACGAAGAGGAGAGAACAAGGGGACGACGACGGGGTTGTGTGTTGTTAAGGGGATGGGAATGGAGAAGAGGGGCGTCACGGAACTCATGCAACGTGAGTGGGCCCAAGGCACGACTGCTGTTGCTGCTGCCGCTGCTGCTGCTGCTGGGCTTCTGGTGTGCCGTTGCCGTCTTAGCTGGTGCGCGGCTGGTGCTGCTTCTGCTGGCGGCGGCGCATCCAGCCGACCGAGAGCTCCTTGGCTCTCTGCTATCTACCTATCTTGATGCGATACAAGCAGCCACCTTCTATGCGATATAATCCCGTTGCCGATGGGATCCGACGTGTTGCGCTGCCCGACGAAACCGTGCTAAGATAGAGGGGCTCGTAAATCCTCACTAGCTACCGTCGTCGTGCTGACTCCAACTAGCCAGCAGCCTCCCCTACGCCTTATAAAGCCTACTTCAACTACCGATCCGCGCCCGCTGCCACCACGACTGCCTCGCTCGCTGTCTGCCTGGCTTGCCTGCCAGCCTGCTTGCTTGCCTGCTTGCCTGCTTGCCTGCCTGCCTGCCTGCCTGGCTGCCTCTCTGCTTTCCTATCGGACTGCATGAGGAACGACCGGCCAAACTCGTTTAATGCAGCCGTGCGTGCGTGCATCATTAAAGCGAGCGCGCTTTCCTTAAAACCCCGCTCTCTACCTCGGCCCTCCCCGCCACCATCTTCCTGCCGACTCACGAACGCGCTAATAATGCACTTATTCGGCAAGAAACCCCGCATTTCCAATCAGAGCAGGCCAATGGAAACGGGAGGAAAAAGTATTCCTACTCACTCGTCGGTCGAGAGTTCGGCTAGCCCATTGCCCCGAGACCCCTTTGACGGGCGGTTTCAATGCTTACCTGAAATCACAAAAAATTACTCCTATTAGACGCACGGTTAATGAATCGGCATGTAATGCGCGCCCAGTAATAATTCTGAGCGGAGGCTGAAATTTAATTGCTATCGCTAGGTCGTTATTCCCATTACATCGTTCGTGGTGGATTGATGGAGTTAATACGACGTATACGAAAGAGGGCAGATCGGCCGATCGGATCGCACGTACGCTCATTACGCGTTCCATGGCGCACAGCTTCATCGCAGCGCGGTAGGCAACTTGATTGCCGTTAACGAAGAAAATGAAAAATGCGAGTCGAAAGGGGGCTCTCGATAAAATCAACCAGGTGTAGCTCCGGGCGGAGTGTACGCCGGCTCCGCTCACGCTGCGGGAGAAGGATGTCGGCATTCGAGAATTTCGAGGAGCGAAGTTATTGGCCGGGCAGGATGCGTGGAGGAATGGAGGCGAAGCCAACGTGAAATACAGGCTCTTGCCTCGAGAAAATAACGTGTGCCATCGTCGACGAGCAGGACGTGTCGTTATCACCTCCGCTTCCCTCCCACCCTCCCATTGACAAGAAATGAATGCTCCGTCAGTGCAAATTAGCCAGTATCGTGGATAGCGCTGGGGCGTGCTCGCTCCCACGGGGCCAGCGCGCACTCATAGGGGAAACAAATGGAGGATGCGAGGAGCAATCGGACAATTATCGAATGTCACGAATAATTACCGGAACGGCCTGCGGCGAACAACTTTTTACCGTGGGCCACTAACGAGCAGCACGGAGAAAGGCGATTCTCGAAAGCCATCAGTGGATTTTCGAAGCGGAGTGGTTGGTCGCGGTTCGACGGGCAGCGTGTACCAGCGCACCGGGACACGCAAGCTGCTGAGTACCAAGCAGCGAAAAGAGCAGATGAAATAAAGCACGAGAGGGAGGAGAAGAAGGAGAGATGGCGAGAGGAGGACGAGAGGAGGACGAAAGGAGGAGACGGAGGACGAAGAAGAAGAGAGGGCCTTTAGGAAATGCGGTATTCGGGGCCTCGTTGGGAAAAAGTGGTAGGTTGGGCCCGTCGAGAGAGCCGCCATCTCTCCCGGCGTCACATCACGTAGCGGGCCCTGAATGGTGGGACCGATATAACGAAGCGGCGGTGTCGGCGAGAAAAAGTTGGACGATGCCTCTCGCGTACCATCGCACCATCGTCGAGTTGACCGTCCGGCGAAAGAAGGATGAGAAGAAAATCGGAGGCTGCTGCAGAGCACGCCAGCCGAAGAGCACCGGCCTCCGAGAAGCAGGACGCAAAATGCTAAGTAAAGGCTATCTCTCCACATGACGAGAACGCCAGAGAGAGAAAGACGGTGTGCGCGAGTGAGAGTGAGAGATAGAGAAAGAGAGAAGGAGAGTGGTGAGGCGGTTGGGCGAGAGGGGGTGGGGGAGGGCGAAAGAGTAAGAAGAGAGAGCCCCTGCCGGCCAAGAGACGAGAAACGTAGTAGCAGGAGAGCAGGCCCTCGTTCTTTGAGCTCTCTCAGCTACTTTCGTTCCTGGCCGCATTCAACTAAGGGGACGCCCCAGGCAGGGTCTAATGGGACGCAATTAAACGATTCGTATCAAAGAGCACCGCCGGTCGCGCTCGCGGGAATGTCGCGAACTAGATGGCGATGCCAGGACACGAGGAACACAAGCAGCGAGGGCCCAGTCCAGGGGCCCTGCTCACTCGCTCGCTCGCTCGCTTGCCTGTTTGCTTGCTTGCTTGCTTGCTTGCTTGCTTCGCCATCCGCTTCCCGCGTGGACGAGTCTAGAAAAATCTCGGCCACGTTCAATTCCATCTCATTAGTGGAGGGAAACGACAGCTGATGCTTGTCTCTCTTGCGGTCTTAGCGCAAGAAGAAGAAGCGTTCGGAAGCCATGTATGGAACCGGTCTCCCTCTGTCTCCCTATCTATACAGCCGTATATACTCCACGGGGAGAATATACCGGGTGTCGCCCACGTACCTCGTATTTCTTCCAGGAGCTGTTTCGCGCGCTTCTCAGCTGCGCCCGAGCGTTCTTGCTCTCGCCGAGCTGCGCTGCGCCGCGCCGCGCCGCGCCGGCTGAGCCTTGCGCCGAGTTCGCTGGAGCGCAAGATGTGCAAAGACGTGCCCCGTAAACCAGCTGCGATCTTCTAGCTCGAGATTCGAAGATAACTCGTCCCTTGTCTCTCGGGCTGCCGTGCTGTTGTCGCCAATGCGAACAATCAGAGATAGGCCTTGGGAATGCAAGGCTCGAACTGCCCCCCCTCCCATTCGTCGGCCTGCCAATCGAGCAATCAACGGTACCGGATACACCGAGTCCCACATACCAGATGCTGCGTTGCTCGCGATCAAACCGAGGAAGAATTCATTATCGAGGATTGCCAGGTGATGGAGAGAGTGGCGAGCAAATGAAATCGATGGGATTTCGTGGGGCCACCCCGTATATTTGGGCGCTGCTTATATTCCGTATGTGCATACATTCTATAGCTATGTAGCGCGGCCGATACCTACATGCGGCCATGCACATGCATGGGCCGCAAAACAAAGCGTGCTCGTTAGGAGGTGCACTGCAACAACTGCACTCTTTGCTCTCCGTTACATCCTGCTGCTGCCGGCTTGCTTGGTCCGCCGACTTCGGCTCGCTTGAGACTTGGCCTGCGAGTGCACTCTCCTCTCTCGCTCTCCCTCCCGCCGCCGATCTATCCGAGCGCGCCCTCCTCTTTCTCCGTTTCCCGCCAGTAGGAACAAAGTTATATTTGCACACCCTCCGATTTCCTTGCGAGCCTCGGCTTCGGACCCTGGGGCCCGCTCCCCGCTGCTCCCCGCGCTCCGGGCCGCACGGCCGCACGGCCGGTATCAATGCACGGCGAAAGGATAATTGCTCGCGGCCTCTCCTCGGCGCCGTATGCGAGGAGAGATCCTTTTGGTCAACCGCAGAATTGCATATCGCGTTGGGAGATCAATCGTGTTGCAAGCTACGCCAGCCGCAGCTAATGAACGAACGTTTGATCTACGTTTCCTGGGAGGACGTATAAAGCCCGCTCTCGAACTTGCAGGATGAAGCCGGCCTCAAGAGAAGAGCCAACTCTTGGCGAGTATTATGAATTCGGAATAAAGGAGAGAGCGAGGCGGAGAAGTCGGTAAATCAACGGGGACAAGAATGCCGGATGGAATGGTAAAGTTTCGCACGGGAGGTTCGTGATCGGCGTAGCGAGTGGCGCGATGGAGCGAAGAGGAGACCGGTAGCTTGCGCGTCGAGATAATACGAGAACGGTGAAATATGACGTTATTAATGCCAACCGCTTCATTAACGTCAGGCGT